>JAESUZ010004784.1:0-1339429 GCA_017311185.1 Proteles cristata cristata | reverse complement strand
ACTATACAACGCAAAGGGTGAACCTTAATGTAAACTATGAACTTTGATAATAATAATGCATCAATACTGCTTCATTAACTGTAACAAATGTACCACACTAATGCAAGGTGTTAGTAAGAGGGAAAACTGGTGGGGTTGGGGAAATATGGTAATTCTCTGCACTATCTGCTCATTTTTTTCTGTAAATCTAAAACTGTTCTAAAAAGTAAACTCTAAAAAAAGGATGTTATAGAAGTATGTAAATATGAAAAGATGCTTATAAAACATTGCTAAGTTAAAAAGAGCTACTAACCATATATTCGATATGGTCTTATTTTTGTAAAATTAGACACATACACACAATATAATTTTCAGTCTGAAATTCTGAAGGACATATGCCAAAATATTTATATGGTTAACTCTTGGTGGAAGAATTATGGGTAACTTGTAATTTCTTGCCTGTTTTCTTATTTAAAAATGCTCTGATAGGGGTACCTGGGTGGTTCAGTCGGTTGGGCATCCAACTTCAGCTCAGGTCATGATCTCGTGGTTCATGGATTCGATCCCCGCATCGAGCTCTGTGCTGACAGCGAGCTCAGAGCCTGGAGCCTGTTTCAGATTCTGTGTCTCCCTCTCCCTCTGACCCTCCCCTGCTTACATTGTCTCTCTTGCTCTCTTTCTCTCTCTCATAAATAAATAAATAAATAAAATAAACATGCTCTGATAGGGGGCACCCGGGTGGCTTAGTTGGTTAAGTGTCTGACTTCAGCTTAGGTCATGATCTTATGGTTCATGGGTCTGAGCCTCGAGTTGGGGTGCAAAGCCTGTTTGGGATTCTTTCTCTCTCCTTCTGTCTCTCTGCCCCTCCCCCACTTGCTCTTTCTCCCTCTCAGTCTCTCTTGCTCTCTCTCTCAAAACAAACAGTTAAACTCAAAAAGAAATGCTCTAGGGGTGCCTGGGTGGCTCAGTTGGTTAAGTGTCTGACTTCGGCTCAGGTCATGATCTCACAGTTCGTGGGTTTGAGCCCCGCGTCAGGCTCTGTGCTGACAGCTAGCTCAGAGCCTGGAGCCTGTTTCAGATTCTGTGTGTGTGTCTCTCTCTGACCTTCCCCTCCTCACGCTGTCTCTCTCTCTCTCTGAGAAAAAAATTGAAAAAATAAAAATAAATAAATAAACATTAAAAAAAAAATGCTCTAGGGGAACCTGACTGGATCAGTTGGTAGAGCATGGGATCTCATGATTTTGGGGTTGTAACTTCAAGCCCCACAGTTGGGTGTAAAGATTACTTAAAATTAAGTAAAGATTACTTTAAAAAGTCTTTTAAAAATGCTCTAGGGGGCACCTGGGTGGTTCAGTACAGTTAAGCATCCAACTCTTGATTTTGGCTCAGGTCATGATCTCACAATTGGAGAGTTTGAGCCCTGTGTCAGGCTCCACACTGACAGTACCGAACCTACTTGGGTTTCTCTCTCTCTCCCTACCCCTCCCCTGCTTGTTCTCTCTCTCTCTCTTTCTCTCTCTCTCAAAATAAATAAATATATAAACTTTAAAGAAAAAATGCTTTAGGGGCGCCCAGGTAGCTGTCAGTTGAGCGTCTAAGTCTCAGGTCATGATCTTGTGGTTCGTGAGTTTGAGCCCTGCATTGGGTTCTCTGCTGTCAGCACAGAGCCTGGAACCTGCTTCAGATTCTGTGTCTCCTTTTCCCTCTGCCCCTTCCTCACTTGCACTCTTTCTCTCTCTGTCTCTCAAAAATAATAAGTAAACATTAAAATTTTTAAATAAATAAATAAACATTTAAAAAATTAAAAATGCTTTAAAACATTTTTACTACACAAAACACATAAATGTTTTTCCATTGTAAATGATTCAAATGATAGGAAATGTATTTTAGTACTACTGTGGTGTGCTCCCCAGATCTCCACCCTTCAAAACTGTAGCATTCACTTCCCCAGCTGCTGGGAATGTTAGTGGCTGATAGCTTGCAGTCAAACACCCCAGGCAACCTTACCTGAGAACAGCTTCTTCCTTTCAAATCATGCCCTCTTCCCCAGGGGAACTTAAATTCAAAGACTGATTAGTGCAGGGGTAAAAAGGCCCAATTACCCTGGCCCCAAATAGGAACAATACTGCAGGACCATTGTCTCTCCAATGCTCTACAAGGAATAGACTGAGGCTTTTTTTTTTTTCTAAGTTTATTTATTTTGAGGGAGAGATAGAGAGAGAGAGAGAGAGAGACCTAGGGGTAGAATGAGACAGAGAGAACCTCAAACAGCCTCAAACAGACTCCATGTCCAGCGTGGAGCCTGATTTGAGACTTGATCTTATGACCCTGAGATCATAACCTGAGCCAAAATCAAAAGTCAGACACTTAACTGACTGAGCCACCCAGGTGCCCCAACTCCTTCTTGTTAAACATTACTTTCCCCCCTTGCTTGAAGATGATAACAGAAATCTCTGTCCTATTAAAAATGTGTCTCCCCATCTGAATCTATTCCAACATCTCAACCTAGCCATTAGACCAATAACTAGGATTAAGGAACAACACAAATGGCCAAGACATAATAAAGGAGGAAGGAACTATGCCCAACAGAGCTGTAGAACATAGCCAATATATACTGACAGAGGCCAGGAGAATGTAAATGGGACTACATTCTGAGAATTCTGAGGCTTAAGTTGAACCTAACATTGGATGGAGAGGTTATCCATAAGGAAACATTCTGGAGGTGCCCAGGTGGCTCAGTTGATTAAGCGTCCAACTCTTGATTTTATTTCAGGTTATAATCTCATAGTTCGTGAGTTCGAGCCCAACATAGGGCTCTGCACTGATAGTTTGGAGCCTGTTTAGGATTGTCTCTCTCCATCTCTCTCTGCCCATCCCTTCCTCTCTCTCTCTCTCTCAGAAAGAATAGGATTCCTTGAGAGCAAATGAGAATGATAGGACCCCAAAATAATATAGGCCAGATGATAGCACTTAACCATCGAAAGCAATGTAAATGCAATTATTGTAATAAACTATGAGGTTGGAATGGCAACCAAAAGGGCTTGACTTGCAGAGAGATGGCTGATAGTACACAGTGTTCCTAAAGGCAAGATGGCCAACATAGCAATTAAAATAAATCAAAGGTGGAAGATCAAGGGGCTGAGTCATGATTCATTGCCCAGCTTCTGGACTAGAACCAGTTTCCAGACCTGGAACCAAATGACTAATTGAGAGTCCAAGCCTCCAAGAAGAAGGGCCCTATAACACTATGGCAAGTATAGATGGCAATGATACCTTCAATCTTTCCCCCAGACGGGTCTACTACCATTTACTTGGGCAGCCAGCACAGGGGAAAAGGAAATACCATCCAAAGAAACCAAGGACTGTTAGACAACAGGAATTCAGAAGTCTGAGATGAAATTGATAATAGGGCATCAAAAGCATTATCAGGGGGGCGCCTGGGTGGCTTAGTCGGTTAAGCTTCCGACTTTCGCTTAGGTCATGATCTCGCGGTTGTGGGTTCGAGCCCCGCGTCAGGCTCTGTGCTGACTGCCAGCTCAGAGCCTGGAGCCTCTTTCGGTCTATGACTCCCTCTCTCTCTGACCCTCCCCTGCTCACGCTGTCTCTCTCTCTCTCCTAGAAATAAAAAAAAATTTAAAAAAAAATAAATAAATAAAAAGCATTATCAGGGACCTGTAGTAAGAGTGAGGACATATGGACTCCAGGTAATAAATGGAGCCTTGGCCCAGATTCAGTTTGCAATAGATCCACTATGTGCACAGACACACCCAATGGTAATTTCCCCAATTCTCAAATATATAAATTAAATTGACATCTTTGATAGTTAACAGAACTACCACATTGGTCCCATGACCTACAAAATAAGAGGTAACATGCTAGAGAAGGCCAAGTAAAAATCTTTGAAACTTGGGGGTGCTTGGATGGCTCAGTTGGTGAAACATCTGACTCTTAGTTTCAGCTCATGTCATGATCTTGTAGTTCATGGGTTCAGGCCCCACACTGGGCTCTGTGTTGGTGGTGTGGAGTCTGCTTGGGATTCTCTCTCTCTCTCTCTCTCTTTCTGTCTCTGCCCTTCCCCTTCTCACTCTCTGTCTCTCAAAATTGATAAATACACTAAAAAAATATATATATATTTGGAACTTCCCCTTAACCCACCCAAGATAGCAATAAAAAGCATCACATCTTGTAAGGAATGACAAATTAGTGATACTCTTAAAGATTAAAGGATGCAGTGGTAGTGGTCCTTATCACATTTTCATTTGACTCAGCAGAATCCTAGACAGACTCTGGAGGATGACAGTGGACTAGACAAACTCACAAAAGTATCATGCTGATTGTAATTGCTATGCCAGATTTAGTATATTTGCTAAAGCAGACTAACATTGCCTCAAATATGTGACCATTGATCTGGTGAAGGAACTATTTTCCATCTCAGTGAGAAAGGAGGATCAGAAACAGTTAACTCTGATGGGGAATGGACAATAGCACACATTTATAGTCTTGCCCCGGAACTATGTTAACTTTCATCCCCACTATCATAATATATTCTAAGGAGACTTGAACTATATGGACATACCTCAGAACCATATTGGTCCCAATATTTTTTATTTTTATGTTTTTATTTTTAAGATTTTATTTATTTATTTATTTTTTTAAATGTTTTTTATTTTTATTTCTAGAAGAGAGAGAGAGAGAGACAGTGTGAGCAGGGGAGGGTCAGAGAGAGAGGGAGTCACAGACTGAAACAGGCTCCAGGCTCTGAGCTGGCAGTCAGCACAGAGCCCGACGCGGGGCTCGAACCCACAAACCACGAGATCATGACCTAAGCGAAAGTCGGACGCTTAACCGACTAAGCCACCCAGGCGCCCCTTTAAGATTTTATTTTTAAGTAATCTTTACACCCAACGTGGGGCTCAAACTCACAACCCTGAGATCGAGAATTGCATGCTCCACATACTGAACCAGCCAGGCGCCTACAGTGGTCCCAATACTGAAGACAAAATATTAATCTGACTGGATGTGTACAAGTGACAAATGTATTGGAAATCTTTGCAAAGACTTGCATGTTCTTTCAAAGGTGAGAGATAAACCCTATAACAACTCAAGGGCTGATTACAACAGATAAGTTTTGGAGGAGTCCAGGGGTATCTGGGTGGCTCGGTCAGTTAAGCGACCAACTTCAGCTCAGGTCATGATCTCACAGCTCATGAGTTTGAGCCCCACATCAGGCTCTCTGTTGTCAGCAAGGAGCCGGCTTTGGATCCTCCATCCCCATCTCTCTCTGCCCCTCCCCTGTGTGTGCACACTCTCTTTCTAAACATAAAACAAACATTAAAAAAAAAGTTTTGGAGGAGTCCAGTGGTCTGAAGAATACTGCGAAAGCCATTCACCAGAAAAAGACAAATATTTCATCTCTCCCAATTGTTCCTCAGTTGTGAATACTGCTCTGACCAATGAGTAGGTGACACCAAAGGGTACCAGCTTCAAGTAGGGCCCAGATCAAGGAAGCATTCAGAAACAGGCCCAGGCTATAAGTACAAATAGTCCTGCCATGTGGGCCATACTACCCAGTGGAATTTATAGTGGACATCATGTGGAATTTGTGGAAAGCCCCAATAAAAGAATCACAATCTAGATGACTAAGGTTCCTGAGGAAGGCTATGAACCAACAACAGAGAATTACATATTTTTTTCTTGAAAAACATCCCTTAGCCCCAGCAGAGATGGAGTGTCTGACTATAGGACATCAACCACATGGATAGAGCAGCCCATCATGAGCTTAGTTTGTCAGACCCACCAAGTTATAAGGTCAGGTGGGCCCAGCAGCAAGCTGCCACAAAAAAGGGGTGGTACATTCAAGATTAGACATAAATAGGGTCAGAGGACACAAGTAAGCTGCAGAAACAAATGACACAGACTCCCAAGTCATCCACTGCAGTTACATTGGCATCTCTCACTCAGCTTAAATCTATTGCCTATATGCCTCTATGAGGAGCTAAGAGGTTAGCTTCATAAGTGAGTACATGCAGAAAATACTGCAGCTGCCTCTGATAGTAATAACCTGGAAAGACAGTGATGAGGAGAAATTTTCCTAGTTGGTGAACTTTGGCAGGTGGACCATCTCCTTTGGTTAAAAGTGAAGTGGTCTGATGTTAGGATGTTTCCGAATCATGGATAGTTGTGAGTGCCTTTGCTGGCTAATTAGAAATATTGAATGAAAAGGACTGTGACTCAGGAATAAGGAGGTCTAAGGAAGGGGGCAACGGCCTGGCTCAGCGACTGGAGCATATAACTTTTTTTCTTTTTAAGTAGACTCCTCAAGGACCTTGAACTCATGAGCCTGAGATCAAGACCTGAACTGAGATCAAGAGTTGGATGCTTAACTGATTAAGACACCCAGGCATCCTTGGAGCACGTTACTCTTGACCTCGAGGTTGTGAGCCCCATATTGAGTGTTAAAATTACTCGAAAATAAAATCTTAAAAAATAAAAAGGACTAAGAGGGAAGCATTTGGGAGGGCATATGGGTAGGGGAATGAAGCATGAAGATCTTTATATCACACATGTATTAGTTTCCGCGGCTGCCATAACAAACTGAATGGCTTAAACAACAAAAATTTATTTTCTCACAGTCTGGGGACTATAAATCCAAGATCAATGGTTGGTAGTTTTGGTTTATTCCAAGGCCTCTTTCACTGGCATACAGATGGCCTCTCCTCTGTGCATGGACGTCTCTAATATCTCTCTGTATGTTTAAATTCTCTCTACTCATGAGGATACCAGTCAAATTGGATTAGGGACCATTCTAACAGCCTCATTGTAAACTCAGTCATCTCTTTGAGGGCTGCATCTCCAAATATAGTCACATTCTATAGTACTGCAGATTAGGGGGTCAACATGGGAAACTTGTTGCCTGGGGAAGCTTAGTCCATAACAACATGTTAATGCATATAAGAGGGACACAACAGAAGAGTCACAGAACAACCAAGTAAACAAAATGACTCAGCCACTTGATAAGTCAGTCTAACCATTGACCACCCCGGAGCAGGTACAATGGTACATAAAGTAACCATAGTGGGAATGAAGACTTTTCATGGGTCTAACAGTGGGGATTCCCACTCACCAAGCTTTTCCTATTTCCCCAAATTTTCTGTCAAAGAAATTTCATCAATTTACACTAAAACCAATGTGTATTAAGGTACTTGTTTTGCTGTTTTCTTACCAACATTTTAGTTTTTTCTTACCAACATTAAAATTACCAATCTTTGGGGCACCTGGGTGGCTAGTCGGTTAAGCGTCTGACTTTGGCTCAGGTCATGATCTCGTGGTTTGTGGGTTCGAGCCCCGTGTTGGGTTCTGGGCTAGCAGCTCAGAGCCTGGAGCCTGTTTCTGATTCTGTGTCTCCCTCTCTCTCTGCCACTCCCCGGCTCATGCTCTGTCTGTCTCAAAATTAAACTATAAAAAAAATTTTTTAATAAAAAATAAAAAATAAAATTACCAATCTTTGGGGTGCCTGGGTGGCCCAGTCAGTTAAGAGTTTGACTTCAGGGCCTGGGTGGCTCAGTCGGTTAAGCATCCAACTTTTGCTTAGGTCATGATCTCGCGGTTCGTGGGTTTGGGCCCCGCCTCGGGCTCTGTGCTGACTGCCAGCTCAAGGCCTGGAGTCTGTTTCAGAGTCTATGACTCCCTCTCTCTCTGACCCTCCCCTGCTCACACTGTCTCTCTCTCTCTCTCTCTCTCTCTCCTAGAAATAAATAAAACATTTAAAAAAAAATAGGGCCGCCTGGGTGGCTTAGTCGGTTAAGCGTCCAACTTTTGCTTAGGTCATGATCTCGCTGTTCATGGGTTTGAGCCCCGCGTTGGGCTCTGTGCTGACTGCCAGCTCAGAGCCTGGAGCCTGTTTCAGAGTCTGTCACTCCCTCTCTCTCTGAACCTCCCCTGTTCACGCTGTCTCTCTCTCTCTCCTAGAAATAAATAAAAATATTAAAAAAAAAAAAAAAAAAGAGTTTGACTTCACTCAGGACATGATCTCACAGCTTGTGAGTTCAAGCCCCACGTCGGGCTCTGTGCTGATGGCTCAGAGCCTAGAAACTGCTTTGGATTCTGTGTCTCCCTCTCTCTCTGCCCCTCCCCCACTCACATTTTGTCTCTCTCTCAAACATTTAAAAATTGTTTTAAAAATAAATAAATTACCAATCTTTTAGGTTTTTGCCAGAGAGGTGGCAAATGACTTTTCATTGGATTTTAATTTTAATTTGTATTTCTTGGGTTTATTGACCATTTGTGAATTGCTTGTTATTACTCCTGCCTATATTACTATGGGATTGTTCCCCTTTTCCTTGAGGATTTGTAAGTACTGTCATGTATTCTATAATTTGTAACTAAACCAAAGTGAATTATCTCCCTGGTGAGTCAGAAACTGTGTCAGGTTGAGTTGTCCCACAAAGTAAACTTCATTTGCAACAAATGAGGAGATGACAGAAAATAGCATCCAAAGCAATGACTCCCCAGGCAACAGAGGATGGGTTCCTTTTATTTAGGGCTAGGCTGATTATTTATGGAAGGAAGTCTTGTCAGCACACATAGGGGTGGGCATAAGATTGCAGATGAGCCTTAAGAAAACATTCACACATTGTATGCTGTGTAAATGAGGATTGTGCTCACCTCCTTCTGCAAAAATTTTAGTTTTATAATGAGTTAAATGTAGTTATCAGTCATTCTAGAGGCCACTTCATGCACAGGCTTGAGTCAAGATTTAAATTCAAATTGGTCTGGGTGGTCTGGGCCCGCTGGGGGCCTTGTCAGGTTTGTTCAAAGGGTGGTTTTGCTTTCCATTTGCCTGAGTTAAATGATAAGCTGGAAAGAAGAGCTAAAGGAAAAATATGAGGCAAAGGTCAGTACATACAAGCAAAAGGGGAGTAAAGGTCAGGTCTTGGGGTCTAACTGGGGACAACATTAATCATCTGATTTATTGATGATTTGTGAATTGCTTACTGTTCTTCCTGCCCATTTTACTATGGGTTGTTCCCTTTTTCTTTCTTTTTTTTTTAAGAGTTGTTTTAAAGTTTATTTATTTGAGAGAGACAGCACAAGCAAGGAAGGAGCAGATTGAGTTGGGGAGAGAATCCTAAGCAGGCTGTGTGCTGACAGTGTAGAGCCTGGTGCAGAGCTTAAACTCACGAAACCGTGTGATCATGACCTGAGCCAAAAGCAAGAGTCGGACACTTAACCAACTGAGCCACCCAGGTGCCCCAAGATTTTATTTTTAAAGTAATCTCTATACTCAATGCAGGGCTCGAACTTACAACTCTGAGATCTAGGGTCACATGCTCTCCTGACTGAGAGCTCCTCCCCTTCTTCTTATGGATTTGTAAGAGCTGTAACACATTCTATACATTAATTATCTGTTAAATGCAATATAAAAATATCATTTGCCTTTTAAGTTTAATGGTGTCTTTTTTTTTTTTCCTTCCTTTACTCCAGCGCAATTAAATGGATTAAGAGTTTATGTACATGTGCCTGGGTGGCTCAGTCTGTTAAGCAACTAACTTCAACTCAGGTCATAAATTTTCAGTTCCAGAGTTCAAGCCCTGCATTGGGCTCTCTGCTGTCAGTGCAGAGACCACTTCTGATCCTGTGTGGGTGTCTCTCTCTCTGGCCCTCCTCGCTTTTCTCTCTCTCTCAAAAAAAAAAAAAAAAATTAAAAAAAATTTTTTTAAGTTTATCAAAAAGGAGATTCTAACTTCTACCAGAGGAATAAATGGTACTAGACTTGCCTTCTGGTGATAAAGAACTAGAAAAATGGACAAAATATATAAAGCAACTATTTTCAGATCCTGGACTAACAAGCAGTGTGGGGCTATGACCCTTGAGAGTAGGAAAACAAAGAAGATGGGCTTAAGCTGCACCTAAATAGGGTGAAACTCCACAAGGTTTGTCCTTGTCAAAGAACTTATCAAAGACAACGTCAGATACTAGTTAAGGTGGTAAGGACAGATCTTAACAAGTCATATATTATTGCTATAGAGAAGAGAGTCCAGTATGAATTGAACTCAACTTTGATCAGTACAGAGGTGAAATGAGTATTTTTTTTTAAGTTTATTTATTTATTTTAAGAGAGAGAGCTTGCTCACATGAGAGGCAGAGAAAGGGAGAAAGAGACAATCCCAAGAGAATCCCAAGCAGGCTACACACTGTCAGCACAGAGCATGACTTGGAGCTTGATCTCACAAAAAATGAGATTGTGACCTGAGCTGAAATCAATAGTGGGACGTTTAACTGAATGAGCCAGCCAGGTGCCCCCAAATTAATGTTTTTTAATGAAGAAAAAATACTTCTTCAGATAAACAAAAGCTTAGAGTTTTATTACCCTGAGATCTGCCAAAAAATGTTAAAGAAAGTTCTTTATTTCTTTATTTTTTGAAGGTTCTTTAGGCAAAAATATGATGATGCCAGACAAAAGAGAGAACCAGAAATTGTAAATACGTGGATAAAAACAAAAGATACATAATCTGTAAATATATTTAAAAGAAAGTGACTGTTGAGGCTCCTGGATGGCTCAGTTGGTTGAGCTTCCAACTTCAGCTTAGGTCATGATCTCACGGTTCATGGGTTCAAGCCTCGCGTCGAGCTCTGTGCTGACACCCAGCTCATAGCCTGGAGCCTGTTTTGGATTCTGTGTCTCCCTCTCTCTCTGATCCTCCCCTGCTCATGCTGTCTCTCTCTCTCAGAAATAAATAAAACATTTAAAAAATAAAATAAAATAAAATAAAATTTATTGTCAAATTGGTTTCCATACAACACCCAGTGGTCATCCCAACAAGTGCCCTTCTCAATGCCCAATACCCACTTTCCCCTCTCCCTACCCCCCATAAACCCTCAGTTTGCTATCTGTATTTTTTTATTATTAAAAAATTATTTATTATTATTTTTTAATTTACATCTAAGTTAGCATATAGTACAACAATGATTTCAGGAGTAGATTTTTTTTTTAATGTTTTATTTATTTCTAGGAGAGAGAGAGAGACAGTGTGAGCAGGGGAGGGTCAGAGAGAGAGGGAGTCACAGACTCTGAAACAGGCTCCAGGCTCTGAGCTGGCAGTCAGCACAGAGCCCGACGCGGGGCTCGAACCTACGAACCGCAAGATCATGGAGTAGATTCCTTAATGCCCCTTACACATTTAGCCCATCCCCCCTCCCACAACCCCTCCAATAACCCTCTGTTTACTCTCCATATTTAAGAGTCTTAGGGGCGCCTGGGTGGCTTAGTCGGTTAAGCGTCCGACTTTCGCTTAGGTCATGATCTCGCGGTTCGTGGGTTTGAGCCCCGCGTCGGGCTCTGTGCTGACTGCCAGCTCAGAGCCTGGAGCCTGTTTCAGTCTGTGACTCCCTCTCTCTCTGACCCTCCCCTTCTCATGCTGTCTCTCTCTCTCTCCTAGAAATAATAAACATTAAAAAATAATAATAATAAGAGTCTTAGTGTTTTGTCCCCCTCCCTGTTTTTATATTATTTTTGCTTCCATTCCCTTAAGTTCATCTATTTTGCATCTTAAAATCCTCTCATGAGTAAAATCATATGATATTTGCCTCTCTGTGACTGACTAGTGTTGCTTAACTTAATACCCTCTAGTTCATCCATGTAGTAGCAAATACACTTAAATTTCATAAATGCTTAATTTGAACTAATCAAGTCTTTACATCTAACATCTACTTACAGGAAATAGAAGAACAAATTTTTTTGTTTTGTTTTTTGTTTTGTTTTTTTCTAGGAGAGAGAGAGAGAGAGAGAGAGAGAGACAGCGTGAGAGGGTCAGAGAGAGAGGGAGTCACAGACTGAAACAGGCTCCAGGCTCTGAGCTGGCAGTCAGCACAGAGCCCGACGCGGGGCTCGAACCCACGAGCTGCGAGATCATGACCTAAGTGAAAGTCGGACGCTTAACCAACTAAGCCACCCAGGCGCCCCAAGAAGAACAAATTTAATAAGCTCATGGAAGCAATCAGAAAAATCCAATAAATGGGACAATATAAAGGTAATTTGGCCCAGGTTTTTTAACAAGCTAGGGTCATGAAAAGAAAGAGACAGAGGAGAGAGAGATGGAAGGAGGAAGGAAGGAAGGAAGGAAGGAAGGAAGGAAGGAAGGAAGGAAGGAAAGAAAGAAAGAAAGAAAGAGAAAGGAAGAAAGAAAGAAAGAAAGAAAGAAAGAAAGAAAGAAAGAAAGAAAGAAAGAAAGAAAGAAAAGAAAAGTATACTCAAAATGGTTATAAAGTTGTGGGGCACCTGGGTGGCTTAGTCAGTTAAGCATCGACTCTTGGATTCGGCTAAGGTCATGATCTCAGGGCTCATGAGATGGAGCCCTGTGTCGGGTCTGCGCTGACAGCACAGAGCCTGCTTGGGATTCTCTCTCTCTGCCTCTCTCTCCTTCTGTCCTGCTTGCACTCTCTCTCTCTCTCTCTCTCTCAAAATAAAAAACTTTAAAAATGGCTAAGGTGGTAAATTACAAAATTAAATTTACACTTTTAAATTATTATTTTAAATTAAATAAAGTACTATGAAAGTATGCAAATTTATCTGAAGTGTGCTCTTGATTAAATTTACTTTTGACCTATATTGTCACTGTAGGTTAGTATTTTCACCATATCTAAATAAATTAAAAGTTGTGAAAGGAACGCTATAGGTCAACATGTTTTTGTTTAGTTTTGTTTCTTTCAGGTGATCTGTTTTTATTCTACTTTAGAGATATAGATCATGGGGGCACCTGGGTGGCTTAGTCGGTTAAGCGTCCGACTTTCGCTTAGGTCATGATCTCGCAGTTCGTGGGTTCGAGCCCTGCGTCGGGCTCTGTGCTGACTGCCAGCTCAGAGCCCGGAGCCTATTTCGCAGTCTGTATCTCCCTCTCTCTCTGACCCTCCCCTGCTCACGCTGTCTCTCTCTCTCTCTCTCTCCTAGAAATAAATAAAAATATTTTTTAAAAAATTAAAAAAAAGAGATATAGATCATGCCCACAGAGGAATATTCGACATATTCGTACAGTTTAAAAAATAACAAAATGTATAGTAAAATACGTTAATAAATGGAACAAAATAATAATTTTGAATACCCTTGCATGTCCCTCCAAAATCTCATCTTCTCCTCTCCAAATGAAACTACAATTCAGATTTTTATTATTGCTTTCTAAAATGCTTTTTACCACATAAATGTTTTTCTAAGTAACATATTGTTTAGTTTGGCTTTATATACAGTCATACTGTATATATTCTTTTTTAAATTTAGTTATTTTTTTAAAGTTTATTTGTTTATTTTGAGAGAGAAAAAAGAAAACACACATGTATGTATACTTGAGCGAGGTGGGGAGGGACAGAGAGAGAGGAAGAGAGAGAGAAGCAGGCAGGCTCCACATTGTCATTGGAGAGCCCAAATCATGGCTTGATCTCATGACTGTGAGATCATGACTTGAGCCTAAATCAAGAGTGGGAAACTTAATGACTAAGTCACCTCGTTGCCCCCACTATTGATTTTTTTAATTATTAGATTTTATTGAAGAAGCTATTGTATCATGAATATGATTTTTAAAATTGGTAGCATAAAAATTGGAATGAATGACTGGTGCTTTGTGTTTACATGGAAATCAATTGAAGATAATGTCTCAGGGGTCTGATGAAGTTACTGTTCAATAAAAGCATCCTCCCAGAGGAGAAGACCTGAACATTTAAAAATAATAAACAAACAAACAAATTTGTAGTACAAAAGGATGTACAGTGAAAAGTAAGTCTCCTTTCCACAGACACCCCTGAATCCTCAGAGTTAACTGATGATATTAATTTTTTAAATTTATTTATTTTATGAGAGAGAGACCAAGCAGGGAAGGGGCAGAGAGAGAGAGAGGGACAGAATTCCAAGCAGACTCTGCACCGTCAGCATGGAGCCTGATTTGGAGCTCAGACCCAGGAACCATGAAATCACGACCTGAGCTGAAATCAAGAGTCAACTGAGCCACCCAGGCGTCCCAGATGTTATAAATTTCTTATGTAAACTTATATATCTCTTTTATACAAATTAACACCTATTACATACAATGTACTTTATTTTTTCTTTCTCTTTTATTAATTTACATTGTATCTTAGAGGTCATTACATATTAAGACATTCTACCTTATTCTTTTCTCTCTTTAAAAAAATTTTTTTTAATGTTTTACTTATTTTTGAGACAAGGAGAGACAGAGTATGAGCTGGGGAGGGGCAGAGAGAGAGGGAGACACAGAATATGAAGCGGCCTCCAGGCTCCAAGCTGTCAGCACAGAGCTTGATTCAGGGCTTGGACTCAGAACTGTGAGATTATGACCTGAGCAGAAGTTGGGTGCTTAACCAACTGAGCCACCCAGGCGCCCCTCTTTTCTCTCTTTTTTAAAAATGTCTATTTATTTATTTATTTATTTATTTTTGGAATTTATATTTTTATTTATTTTTATTTATTTTTCTACAAATAGTTTACTGTCAAATTAGTTTCCACATAACACCCGGTGCTCATCCCCACAAGTGTCCTCCTCCATGCCCACCCCTCCTCCCCCCCACATCCACCAGTCCTCAGTTTTTGTCAGCATTCAAGAGTCTCTCATGGTTTGCCTCTCTCCCTTTCCCCCACCATTTCCGCCCTTCTTCTCCCCCTTGATCCTCCGCCAAGTTCCTCCTAATCCTCCTATACGTGCACACATATGATATTTGTCCTTCTCTGCCTGACTTATTTCGCTCAGCATAACACCCTCAAGGTCCATCCATGTTGCTACACATGGCCAGATTTCTTTGTTTCTCATTGCCATGTAGTATTCCATGGTATAGATAAACCACATCTTCTTGATCCATTCATCTGTTGATGGACACTTAGGCTCTTTCCATGTTTTAGCCATTGTGGAGAGTGCTGCTATGAACATTGGGGTACATGTGCTCCTATGCCTCAGCATTGTAAATTCCTAGCAGTGCTATTGCTGGGTCATAGGGGAGTTCTATTGTTAGTTTCCTTAGGAACCTCCACACTGTTTTCCAGAGGGGCTGTACCAGTTTACATTCCCACCAACAGTGTAGGAGGGTGCCCGTTTCTCCACATCCTCGCCAGCATCTAGAGTTCTCTGATTGCTCATTTTAGCCACTCTGACTGGCGTGAGGTGGTATCTCAGTGTGGTTTTGATTTGTATTTCCCTGATGAGGAGCGATGCTGAGCATCGTTTCATGTGTCTGTTGGCCATCTGGATGTCCTCTTTGGAGAAGTGTCTGTTCATATCTTCTGCCCATTTCTTCACTGGGTTGTTTGTTTTTCGGGCGTGTAGTTTGGTGAGTTCCTTGTAGATTCTGGATATCAACCCTTTATCTGATATGTCATTTGCAACTATCTTTTCCCATTCCGTTGGTTGCCTATTAATTTTCTGGGTTGTTTCCTTGGCTGTGCAGAAGCTTCTATTTATTTATTTTGAAAGAGAGAGAGAATGAGTGGGGGAGGGGCAGAGAGATAATCCCAAGCAGGCTCTGCACATTCAATGCAGAGCCCCACATGAGGCTTGAACTCCTTAACCATGAAATCATGGTCTGAGCTAAAATCAAGAGCTTATTAACTGACTGAGCTACCCATATGCTCCCCCATTTTTTTTTAAGTTTATTTATTTGAGAGAGAAAGAGAGGGCACCCGCCGGAGCAATAGGGGGAGAGGCAGAGAGAGGGAGAGAGAGGATCCCAAGCAGGGTCCACACTGCCAATGCAGAGCCTGGCTCTAGGCTCAAACTCACAAACCATGAGTTCATGACCTGAGCCAAAATCAAGAGCCACCCAGGCACCCCTATCTTATTCTTTTCTAACTGTTTCATAGTATTCCATTTTATTAATGTATCAGAATTCTATCCATTCGTTAATTCAACAAGATTTTGTGTTTTTGGTTTTTTGCTATCTGTCTACTATGTGCAGAGACCCATGCAAATAGGTGGGGGTTGGGGGACACTTAGGGAACAGCAAATATAAAAAGGTCTAAGACAAGAATATTCTTTTTTTTTTTTTTTACAAATAGTTTATTGTCAAATTAGTTTCCACATAACACTCAGTGCTCATCCCCATAAGTGTCCTCCTCTATGCCCATCCCCCCCCGACACCCACCAGTCCTCAGTTTTTGTCAGCATTCAAGAGTCTCTCATGGTTTGCCTCTCTCCCTTTCCCCCATCATTTCCGCCCTTCTTCTCCCCCTTGGTCCTCTGTTAAGTTCCTCCTAATCCTCCTATACGTGCACACATATGATATTTGTCCTTCTCTGCCTGACTTATTTCGCTCAGCAACACCCTCAAGGTCCATCCAGGTTGCTACACATGGCCAGATTTCATTCTTTCTCATTGCCATGTAGTATTCCATGGTATAGATAAACCACATCTTCTTGATCCATTCATCTGTTGATGGACACTTAGGCTCTTTCCATGTTTTAGCTATTGTGGAGAGTGCTGCTATGAACAAGAATATTCTTAACACGAGGGTGCCCAGGTGGCTCAGTCACTCAAGTGTCTGACTTCAGTTCAGGTCATGGTCTCACAGTTCGTGTGGTCAAGCCTGTGTTGGACTTTGGGCTGGCAGCTCAGAGCTCGCTTTGGGTTCTCTGTCTCCCTCTCTCTCTGTCCCTCCCCTGCTCACATGCTGCTGTCTCTCTCTAGCCCTCTTTAAATTAAATAAACGTTAAAAAAAAAAAAAAGATTCTCTCTCTGCCCCTCTCCCCATCCACTTGCACTCTCTCTTTCTAAAACAATTAATTAATCAAATATTTAATAAAAAATAAATATAGCTGCCCCCAGGCCCTTATTCCTTCTCTTCCTTTTTCTTTGTGGCCTTAACCCCTTTGCATCAGGGAGCCCCCCCCACCCCTGCCTCTTGGGTACCAGACCTCATGGGACCAGACCCCTTGGGACCACATGGCACAATGGGACCTCTGTTGTACATTCCGGTTGGGGGATGAGCATTACTATTTAATTACTAATATTATTGAATGCCTTAGAGGAGGCCAATGAGGACCCTTCCCAAGGTTCTCTGGCCCTGCAGAGCCTGACAGTAAAGTATTTGTTCCAGCAAAACAAACAAACAAACAAACAAACAAACAAAAATTAAAAAATTAAATAAATATAAAACTGATAAGATTTGCTAATAGATTTGGAACATTAGCTGAATCAACAATGTAGACCTGATTCTAGCCTAAATACAGCAATGTTCCACTGTTTATTTAGGCTGTCCTGAAGCACTGGTATACTTTATATGTATTGGTGACGTGAGAGTATGAGGGATTACTGGGAGTAGGTAGACATGTAAGAACTAACATTTCTCTAACATCTGTGCAGTAGTGTTCTGACATTGCAAGTTACATAAACTGATTCTGTCTAAGTGATACAGAAGCAAGAAGTCATTGGAAGGAAATGCAGGTACTGACAGTCTTGAAAGAACAGCTGAATCACCAGGCCTTAAACA
Organism: Proteles cristata cristata; assembly: GCA_017311185.1. Lineage (NCBI taxonomy): Eukaryota > Metazoa > Chordata > Mammalia > Carnivora > Hyaenidae > Proteles > Proteles cristata. The sequence goes on along the minus strand of JAESUZ010004784.1, from coordinate 1,321,975 downwards.
AGACAAGAACCAGGTGGCTCCAGGAAACCAGGTGACAAGAACTATTGGACAGTCTCTTTATGGTGCCTCCTGGCATGAATCAACTCCAACCATTGTCCATCTCTGATTCACCCTTCAAACAAAGCAGATTATAGGAATTAATGATCTGGCTAGCCTCAGTTGGGTCATATGCCCACTTAACTAGGGCAGAAAGGCATCTTGACTGACAGATCTACCATTAGAGTATGGAGTGGGAGAAGGGTAGTTTCCCAGGGAAAAACCAAAATATGCTACTAGGAAAATGGACTTCAGATAATAGTACTGCCAAAAACAATAGATTCCAGTACAACTTAGCATATGTTCGGCACACACATACATTGTCTCATTTATTCATCACAATAACCCTATGTGATAGATTTTAATATCTCTTGGAAAGGCTCAGAAGTTATGTAATTTATCCAACCTCATGAAGCAACTAGGCAGTTTAACTAGCATTTGAACTAAGGTCAAAATCTTCCTTTCAAAATCCCTGCCCTTTCTGTTACATCACAATATTCCACTGGGTAGAAGATTAAATTTCTACTCTTCCTGTTTTCCCATGAGTAGAAAGAAGTAATTACTTGCTCTCGGTCTCCTGAGTAGCTTGAATATCCAAGCTAACAGGTTGCAGAGTAGCCAGGGCTCTTTTGGAAGTGAGTGGCTAGCTATTTCCTTTATTTCTTCTATCATTGATTAGAAGAGAAGAAGAAAAAAAATGGGCTTGGAGCCCTGACTCAAGGCTCATTGACACGACTCTGAAATCATGGCCTGAGCTGAAATCATGAGTGGGACACTTAACTGACTGAGCTATCCAGGCACCCCTCAAATACTTAATATGTTCAAAGCATAGTGCTTTATATCCCTCTTTGCATTTAATTCCTTTAATAGTCCATAAGATAGACAATATTATTAACCCAAATTTACAGTGAAGGATACAGGTTTAGAGAATGGAAGTCATTGCCCAGTATCACTGATTTTCAAACTTAAGTCCCTGTAACTCCAAAACTGGTGTTTTAAACCACTACACTGCACTGAGTTCTCCTGCCCTGTTTGGACTTAGGCTAGAGGACCTTCCCTTTGCCAGCCACTCTTGGGAGGAGGTGGTCTGTTTCCTCACTGACATAATAAGGGAGTCAGATTTGCTTATCTCTGAAGGCCCTTCTAACTCTAACTTCTGCTTCCACTGACAAGGCAAAGGGCTGAGTTTTATGTTATCCAGAGTTAAATTCTGTGTTATCTGAATTGTTTTGTAAAAATTACCTAAAATTAACATTTGTACAGTGCTTTGTGGAGTACTTCAGAAATCAATTCCTCAAAGGATAGAGGTCCTTGCCACTGTAACTCCAGGCCCCAGAGACAGCCTAGCTATTAGGTGATTGAATGTGACTCTGCTGATTGTAACTCAGGCCAGAAGATTTACCAGGAAAAGGAGGAACACTTCCAACTAGTGAGAGCAATCGGAAGGAAAAACTCTGTGAACTCATGCTGATTCCCTGGGGGCATCACACTCAGAAACAAAATGAATTTCTCATAAAACACAGACAAAGGAAGGGCAAAGTCCTCCTTAATAGACTTTGTGTCCTGATCAATCAGGAGCTCTGAACCCAGAGATGTGGCTTATTCCAGTAAAGAAAGGGGTCACCTGGCTGGCTCAGTCCTTAGAGCATGAGATTCTTGTTCTTGGGGTCCTGAGTTCTAGTCCTATGCTGGGCCTGGAGATTTTTTTTTTTATGTTTATTTATTTTTGAGAAGGGGAGAGGGGCAGAGAGCGAGATAAAGGGAGACACAGAATCCGAAGCCGACTCCAGGCTCCAAGCTGACAACACACAGCCCAATGTGGGGCTGGAACTTATGAACCTTGAGATCATGACCTGAACTGAAGTCGGATGCTTAAACGACTCAGCCACCCAGGTGTCTGTAGAAGTTTTTTTTTTTTTTAATTCATTTTCTAGAGATGGAGAGAGATGGAGTATGAGTGGGGGAGGGGCAGAGAGAGAGGGAGACACAGAATCTGAAGCAGGCTCCAGGCTCTGAGCTGTCAGCACAGAGCCCGACATGGGGCTTGAACTCACGAACCATGAGATCATGACCTGAGCTGAAGTCGGACACCTAATCCACTGAGTCACACAGGCGCCCGTCTTGAGATGATTTTTTAAAAAGGGGGACTCTCCAGGTCCCTGGGTAGCTGACTCCAACCAACCAAAGTATCCAGCTTTGGCTCAGATCACGATCTCACGGCTGGTGAGTTCAAGCCCCTGGAGCCTGCTTCAGATTCTGTGTCTCCTTCTCTCTCTGCCCCTCCCCCATTTGTGTGCACATACTGGCGTTCTCTCTCTCTCTCAAAAATAAATATGAAAGAGAGGCGCCTGGGTGGCTTAGTCGGTTAAGCATCCGACTTTCGCTTAGGTCAGGATCTCGCGGTTTGTGGGTTCGAGCCCCGCGTCGGGCTCTGTGCTGACTGCCAGCTCAGAGCCTGGAGCCTGTTTCAATCTGTGACTCCCTCTCTCTCTGACCCTCTCCTGCTCACGCTGTCTCTCTCTCTCTCTCTCTCTCTCTCCTAGAAATAAATAAAACATTTAAAAAATAAATAAATAAATATGAAAGAAAGAAATAAAGAAAGAAAGAAGGAAGGAAAGCAAGCAGGCAAAGGGGGGGGTCTCTGGAAGACTGAAGTAGAGAGGTGGGGGGCAAATCAGTCTTAGAAATTGCTGGGTAGAATAAACAGTACCGTATAAAAAAGAAATTGAATAAGAAAAGCAGATCACTTTTCGCAACAAGCAACTCTCTTCCTTGCCTATTCCTCTTGCAGTCATCTTTAGCTCTATTTTCTTTCTTCCCCATATCCTTTTTAAATTAAGTTTATTTATTTATTTTGCTGGGGGAAGGGGTGGAGGGGGAGGGAGAGAATCCCAAACAGCCTCCATGCTGTCAACACTCTCCCCCATATTTTTGGGAGACTAGGGAAGAGTGGATGAAGTTGAGGGGAAATTGTTGCTCAATGGCAAAAAATCCAAAACACAACAAAAACATAAACAAAAACAAAAACTGAAAACTTAAACCAATTTTCTCCTCATTCTAGATGATAAGTAGGAATTGGAAAAATCCAATTTTGCTGATGATTTTTCACTGTACGGAATATATTTTAACCAGATCAATATACTGTCCTTACTTGAATTCTGCTATAATGTCACTAGCTTTTAAGCGTAGAAAAGATATTCCCATGCTCACTCTGATGACTCAGCCTTGAATTTAAGTCAGGTCTGCAAAAGGGAGATAAAGCTGCAAAAGTTTCCATGGGGTGGAGGGGTTTCACTTTTTCAGCCAGAGTAGGTTTCCACCCACATGCAGCTCTTGGATTTTGGTTAGTGGCCAAGAGGGAGCTGATGTCAAATGGTCCTCTGATGTTTGCCAGTCCCCAGGGTATCAGGGGCACAGCTGGGTGGGGTGGGTTTCAGCCTAAGGCTCCATCTCCCAGGCCTCTGAAAAAAGTGATCCCATAGCCAGATGGTAGGGGATGGGGAGTGGGGAAGGCTGGAGAAAGGAAGGATTGGCCAGATTACCACCTGGTTCCTTCACCAGAGCAGTGGCTATGCATCAAAGCATGGCACAGATGGTCTTCCAAGTAATTAGAGAAATTAAATCCCTAGTATCTTTAATCCCTGTATAGCCAGACTGCTAAAAAATAAAAATAAAAATAGGAAGCAAGGGAAGATGTGAAAAGCCCTTTGAATCTTTTGAATCTTTACTTGGGCAAGATGCTACATCTTGATGTTCCTTTCCAGCAGCACTAGAGTTTCTCATCTTCCTTTTTTACAACATCCTGAGTCATGTTTTCTTTTTAATGTTCATTTATTTATTTTGAGAGCCAGAGAGAGTGCAGGGGAGGGGCAGTGAGAGGAAGAGAGAGAATCCTAAGCTCTGTGCTGACAGCCATGGAGAACAAGGTAGAGTTCAATCCCACAACCATAGGATCATGACCTGAGCTGAAATCAAGAGTCCTAAGCTCAACCAACTGAGCCATCTCGTGCCTCTGTTTTGTTTTTTAAGTAATCTTTATGCCTGACATAGGGCTTAAACTCACAACCCCATGAGCAAGAATCCCATGCTCTTCCAACTGAGCCCACCAGGTGCCCCTGGACCTTTGTGAATATTGATCACATCACTACAGAGAGTGAACAATGCCCCTAACAGTGTGATATAGGGAAAGATTGAATGGCAATAGATAAGGCTTTAGTCCTGCCTATGGCAGTAATTTGCTGTGTCTTTTGCAACGTGGCTTACCACTTTAAACCTTAAATTCCTCTTTATTTTTTTAAAATTTTAATGTTTATTTATTTATTTTTGAGATAGAGAGGGAGAAAAATAGAGTGGAGGAGGAGCAAAGAGAGAGGGAGACACAGAATCTGAAGCAGGCTCCAGGCTCTGAGCTGTCAGGACAGAGCTCAATGTAGGGCTCGAACTCACAAACCTTGAAATCATGAACTGAGCTGAAGTTGGACGCTCAACTTACTGAGCCACCCTGGTGCCTCAAATTCTTCCTCTTTTGAAAGGGGGTAATATTGGGGCACCTGGGTGGCTCAGTCGGTTAAGCGCCGACTTTGGCTCAGGTCATGATCTCACAATTCGAGGGTTTGAGCCCCGTGTCAGGCTCTGTGCGGACAGCTAGCTCGGAGCCTGGAGCCTGTTTCAGATTCTCTATCTCCCCCTCTCTCTGACCCTCCCCTGCTTGTGCTGTCTGTCTGTCTGTCTCTCTCTCAGAAATAAATAAAACATTAAGAAAGAAAGAAAGAAAGAAAAAGAAAGGGGGTAATATTGTTTGGTTCTCAGAGTTTTTGAAAGGCTCAAGCAGAAAAGTGCTGTGATATTTTTAAAAGCATAAAGTTACAAAGTAGAATATGATTTAACCATTTTTTTCTTCTAATCATTCCTTTTTATTTTATTTTTATTTTTTATAAGTCTATTTTTGAGAAAGAGAGAGAGAGAGCACAAGTGGGGGAGGGACAGAGAGAGACAAGAAGAGAGAAAATCCCAAGAAAGTTTCTCAGTGCCAGAGTGGAGCCCGACACAGGGCTCAAACCCACAAACCATGCGATCATGACCTGGGCCGAAACCAAGAGCAGGACACTCAACCAACTGAGCCACCCAGGCATTCCATTGTTCTTTCATATTTTTAAATGAATAAATGAATCCCTCACCCCAGATCCTTACTCCCAACAGAAGAAAGTTTAACTGGAAAGTGCAGGGATTTCAGAAGGCACCAAGCTTGAACCGAAATGGATCTGAAAAGATATAGATAATAGGGCCATGATTTAACAAGTTTCACTGGATGCATATGTTTACTCATTCACACAACAAATAAGGCAGAAATGGAGGTGTTCTTTTCTGTTCTACAAGCTTTTCTACAACAGCTTGTAAAGGCGATGGCCAGCTGCTTTATCTAACTACCATGCTGAGCAATCAGCTGGTGGCTGGGGGAATGGGGGGAAGCAGTTGTTATTCTGCGTTTTCTGCAGGCTTTGGGATGCTGGTTTGGAAGATTATTAAAAACATTTCCAGTTGCCTGGAAGCATTGTTCACAGGTTAAGATATAGCAAGTAGTTGGGTTTTTTCAGACTAGCAAATATATACATACATTTGTATATATGTGTGTATATATATATATATATATATATATATATATATATAAAGATTTATTTATTAAGTAATCTCTACACCCAACATGGAACTTAAACTCATGACCCCAAGGTAAAGAGTCACATGCTCCACCAACTCACTGACAGAGCAAGCCATGTACCCCACAGTAGTAAATGCTTAGTTTAATTAAATTTTATTTAATTATTGTTATTATTTTTATTTTAACTAGGCTCCCCACCCAATATGGGGCTTGAACTCACAACCCTGAGATCAAGAGTCACATGCTCTGCCAACTGAGCCAGTCAGGTGTTTCTAGCAAATATTTTATTTATTGATTTTTAATTTTAAAAAAGTTTATGTTGAGAGAGAGTGCAAACAGGTGCCGGGCAGAGAAAGAGGGAAAGAGAAAATCCCAAGTAGGCCCCACACCCAGCGCAAAGCCTCACACAGAACTCTATCTCAAGAACTGTGAGATCATGACCTGAGCTGAAATCAAGAATTGAATGCTTAACTGACTGAGCCACCTAGGCCCCTCTAGCAAATATTTTAAACATTAGTAATAGTGTTAACTAGGATGTGAGAAAATGGGTACTCTCACAAAGAAAGTGTAAATTAGTGGAATCTTTGGAGGGTTATGTAGTCATATCTGTTCCACTCCACCCCAAAATTCACGACAGAATCAGACTACAGATGGGAAGAGGGATATCCCTAGATGCTGAAAGTCAATTTTATTATAATTCTTAACATATTTAAAGCATTTTACAATTTTATATGCAATCTTATGTGATCTTTAGTATAATTTAATAACACATATATAATCACATATCCATTTGACGGATAAAGAAACCAGGGTTCAGATTTATCCCCTTGATTTGTTCAGAGTCTCACTGTTAACAAAGGGTGGAGGCAGGATTTAGACCCTTAAATTCCAGGTGGTACCCTTTTCCCAAATAATAAAATGGACAGAATACAAAGGAAGGACCTCTTTGCTAGAAGGGACCAACAATACTTTCTGGAATAAGTAAATGTTTTTTAGAAGAAACATCTAGGTAGGCATAGCATATGCCAAACAGTTACTCAGGGAGTTGAGAAATGGTTTTGATGTCCCCTGTGGAGTGTAAAAATGTGTTTGATTGCAAGTAACAGAAACTCTACTCAAATTGCAGGAGATTCCCAGACAGAGTAATCAGGGGTGGTTTCTATCTCTTGGTTCTGTTTTCCTCAGGGTTAACTATATTCTTAGATAGGCTAAGATATCCCATCCCCATGGGATGGCAAACTGATTCCAGCATCTCCAACCTCATATTCTTCTAGTATAATAACCCCTCCATTATGAAAGCCTTTTCCCCAATACCTCCAGCTTTGGCCAAAACTAGATTATGTATCCAACTCTAGAGTCAAAAAGCTAGGTCAGCTCCAGGCCAAACCATGTGAACTAAAATTAAAAGTAAAATCAGAAGTCTGTTACCAAAAGCACAGTTACTGTGAATATCAAAATAATACAATACCCTGTAAGGTAATGTGGAAAAGTTAGAAGTTTTGATGAAAAAGAAAAGTTTTGATGGAAAAAGAGAACATAAGGCATTTGTGATTACCACATTGAAGACTTCTTCAAATTCTTCAAATTCCTGGGGAGCCTGGGTGGCTCAGTGTTTGACTCTGGCTTAGGTCATAATCTCACGGGTTCATGAGTTTGAGCCCTGCGTCAGGCTCTGTGCTGACAGCTCAGAGACTGGAGCCTGCTTTAGATTCTGTGTGTGTTTGTCTCTCTCTCTTTCTGCCCCTCCCCCACTCTTGCTCGGTATCTCAAAAATAAACATTTAAAAAATGAAAAAAAAAAAAAGATGTATTCAAATCCCCTTTTATGGAAGGAGGGAGAGCTTCCCAGGAACAAGACAGCTCCTTTATTCCCCACAAATCTGATTGCACTAGGAAGACAATCTCCTCTGCTCACTGTGACAAGGGAGATGTGTTGTCCACTGCCTGGACAGATGCCTACTGCCTCACTGTGCTCTGAGGAGAGCTTCTGAGGGAGGAAATGGTTTCCATCCTTAAGGCTATTTTACTGGAAGCTGGAATTAGCAGGAAAAACACAGAAGATATGAGTACATTAGTACATCTAGAGCTAAAAATCTGGAGCCAGTGGGATATGAAAGAGCAAAGGTATGTATATGTATATGTTTATGTATAACTCTAACAAAAGGAGGCTGGACTAAAAGAAAAGAAGGAAAGGAAAAAGAGAGAAGAAAAAACAAAGAGACAGTTTAGTTTTCTAAATAGGCTTTGTATTCTCAATATCTTTCTTCCCTTCTTCCTGCTTTTCTTAGTTAGCATGTTGACTAGACAGAGACAGAAATATTAGTGGCTTAATCAAGGTGAAAATTTCTTTCTCTCCCAGGTAAAAGTCTGAGCTGATAGACCATGAAGACTAGTCAGGTGAGAGGCTCTGCTCCCCAAGGTCCTCCTCCGACTTGTTCTGTCCATCTTGTTACCCTACCCATGGTATTAGCATTCTCATCCACAAGGTCAGAGCTGACTCCCCCTTACTACATCTCAAAGAGGAGGAGAAAGGTTAGCAGCTTCCTATTTAAATGTGTGAACTAAGAGTTGGCAAGATCATTTCAGCTGACTTCCCTTTTGTCTAGAAGGTAGTCATATTGTCCTACCCAGATGCAAAAGAAGTAAAAAATGTAGTAGAGCTGGGGCACTTGGCTGGCTCAGACAATAGAGCAGGCACCTCTTGATCTCAGGGTTGTAAGTTCGAGCTCCATGTTGGGTATAGAGATTACTCAAAAATAAAATCTAAAAAAAAAAAAAAAAGTACTATAGCTGACTGCCAAGCACCCAGTTAAGCTAAGGGGAATCTATTATCAACTGAAAAATGGACATTTTGGGGAACAATTAACAATCACTGTCCTTTACCCTTCCAATTAAAGCCAGTTTTTACCCATTGTTCTCCCCTGAAACTTTCTACCTCCTTCAAAAATTAGCTTATGTGACCTCTTTTAAAAAGCCATTCCAGGGACACCTGGGTGGCTCAGTCAGTTAAGTGTTCGACTCTTGGTCTCAGCTCAGGTCTTGATCACAGGGTTGTGAGTTCAAGCCCCATGTTGGGCTCCGAGCTGAGTGGGAGCCTACTTAAAAAAGTAAAATAAAAAGATATCATTCCAGTTCCTCTTGCTCCACTGAGATCCCATAATTCCTTAGACTGTATGATATTTCAGTTAGATGAGTTCTCATACTAGTCTATGGGTTCCTTGAGGGTGAGGATGAGGTCCAAGTCAGGTCTCTGCCGACCACCATATCTGCTACATGGTAAGGCCTAAAAAGTGATTACTAAATTACTGAAACTTCTTCTCTTTTATGGACCTTTTGAGAGTAAGCTGGGAATCTTAGAATGCTGAAAAATTAGAAACCTCTAAATTCTTCAGTGTTTACTTCCTAAAAGCAAGGATTTTTTTTCCACATACCCACATTTTTTTCTTCTTTATTTTTTTAATTTTTTTTTAAATGTCTTATTTATTTCTGAGAGAGAGACAGCATGAGCAGGGAAAGGTCAGCGAGAGAGGGAGACACAGAACCTGAAACAGGCTCCAGGCTCTGAGCTAGCTGCCAGCACAGGGCCCAATGCAAGGCTCGAACCCACGAACCCTGAGATCACCACCTGAGCTGAAGCCAGACACCCAACCGACTAAGTCACCGAGGCGCCCCTGTTGTTTTAAATATGGAACACTTCACAAATTTGCCTGTCACCCTTGCACAGGAACTGTGTTAATCCTCCATATCCTTCCCCTTTTAGTGTATGTGCTGCAGAACCAAGCACTACATAACCACATTTTAAAATTATAATTTGACAAAGATCTCCTTAAATGCCTGGAGGAAAGGAAGGAAGCGAGGGTGGAAAAAAAGGAGCAGATTAGAAAAAGAATCTCCAGGTCTTTGGAGTAACCTGAGTTTGGATCACTCCTTTGTGCTTAGCCAGGTTGTTTACAACTCTGCCTTAACCTCCACTTCCTGCTTGTCCTGAGCCAAAGGTGAAAACTTATAGTCATCTCAGTTCTCTTAGCATGTGTCCTTCTTTCTCCATTCATGTGACTTTCTAGAATGCGCAGTATACCCAGGATCCTTTCAAACTCTTGTTTTATCCACCACCCCCCACAAACTCTCAATCCCTGGACTTTCCTCCCAGGCTTTTGGTGTGTCTATTGTTCACCCAGCTGTTATTTTCCACCTAGGCAGCAACAGTTTGTTCACTTGCCTTTCAGTGTTTTAAGAAAAAGTCTGTGTAGCCTTTGTGCCATCATAGAATTCCAAGTTAGGTAAAACAAAGGGAACCTCATTGTATCAGTCCTTCAGGGAAACCCTGGAGAGCTCAGAAAGATAAACTTTATCCCTTTAGAACAAGGTTCACTCTGCCTCTGAAAGAAACAGGTACCCACACAAAGATGGCAGGAACATGGGCTGCCATCTTAAAGACTGCTGCTACATCTTAGGTGAGTTAAAACACCACAAAGATGTACTATGTTTCAGTGGACTTTCTCCTGGCTAAACATTAACCTAGTTGCTGCAAACTTTTGACTATCTCCCAGAGTTCTGTAAAGGCTGAAACAATTTTTGTTAAGTTTTTTCCAGTGTTTCTGCGGAGGGATGGACCCCATTCTCGGCCATTTTCCCTGATGCCACTCCTATTTCTATGCCTTTCTGTTGTACTTAATCTTTACCTTTTTGTGCTATTCTTCAGGTAATTTCCTTAGAACCATCTTCTAGTTCGTTAATTCTCTCTTTGACGGCATCCATTTAAAATAGTGTATCTTGGGGGCGCCTGGGTGGCTCAGTTGGTTAAGCATCCGACTTTAGCTCAAGTAATGATCTCACGACTCATGGGTTCAAGCCCCACATCAGGCTCTGTGCTGACAGCTAGCTCAGAGCCTGGAGCCTGTTTCGGATTCTGTGTCTCCCTCTCTCTCTGACCCTCCCCTGCTCACACTGTCTCTCACTCTCTCTCAGAAATAAATAAAACATTAAAAATTTTTAAATAAATAGAATAAAATAAAATAGTGTATCTTGGGGCACCTGGGTGGCTCAGTCAGTTAGGTATCCGACTTCAGCTCAGGTCATGATCTTGTGGTCCATGGGTTCAACCCCCGCATCGGGCTCTGTGCTGACAGCTCAGAGCCTGGAGCCTGTTTCAGATTCTGTATCTCCCTTCCCAGCTCGTGCTCTGTCTCTCTCTGTCTCAAAAATAAATAAACGTTAAAAAAAACTTTTTAAAATAAAAAAATAAAGTAAAATAGTATATATTGTAGGGGCGCCTGGGTGGCTCAGTCAGTTAAACCTTGGACTTTGGCTCAGGTCATAATCTTGCGGTTCATAAGTTCAAGACCTGTATTGGTCTCTGTGCTGACAACTCAGAGCCTGGAGCCTGCTTCAGATTCTGTCCCCCTCTTTCCATGCCTCTCCCCATTGCACACTCTGTTTCTCCCTCTCTCAAAAATAAATAAACCCTAACAAAAAGAAAAAAAGGAAAGAGTCTATATCTTGTTTACTGATATTTTCCTTCTGGTAATATAACAGATAGAAACTTAGCATGTCTGATTCCATAATGCTTCTATTTCCTTTGCTGCTATGATCTATAGCTTAGAAACTTCTGCTTAGCCCTGCACATAAGCATGTTATCGCTAAAATTTGCCAAAACTGCTTTTTACCCAAAATCGACCTCACCCAAGGAGATAAGGAAGTGCATACAGAAATGACTATGCCATATTTAAGATTCATAGGAAGAACATGTCCAGATTCCTGTATACAAAGATCAGCTGACCAAGGACAAAAAAGTCACATGACTTTTCATGGGGTACCTGAATGGCTCAATCGATTGAGCTTCCAACTTCAGCTCAGGTCATGATTTCAGTTTATGGGTTCAAGCCCTACACTGGGTTCACTGTTGTCAGTGCAGAGCCCACTCCAGATCCTCTGTCCCCCCCCTCTCTCTGCCCCACCCCTGCTCATAAGCACCCTTTCTCTCAAAAATAATAAACATTGAAAAAAAAGAAGTTACATGACTTTTCTCAGATGTCTACAGACATCAGTCACAACTTTTGACTTCAACATCCACCTCCCCACTTCTCCTTTTAACTAACATAAAAGGAGCTTGAATTTCATACTGAAGGGAGATGGCTCTTTGGGACAATAGTCCTCCATCTTCTCAGTTTGCTGGTATTCGAAGTAAACTTGCTTTCCTTACCCTAACATCTTGCTTTTCAACTTACTAGCCTGTCATGCAGCAAGCAAAATGAACTCGGACTCAGTTACAGTAGGTGTACTTTTCCATTTTAGGTAATCTTTTTTCGAATTTCTAATTGACTCATTTATTTATTTATTTTTTAAACTTTGCATTTAAAACAATTTTTTAAAGTTTATTTTTTCAGTCATCTCTACTCCCAATGTGGGGCTTGAACTCATGATCACAAGATTAAGAGTAATATACCTATTCAACCAGGCATCCCTAAACTTTCCATTTATTTTTTTTAAGACTTTCTTTATTTTTAAGTAACTTCTACACCCAGTGTGAGGCCTAAACTTACAACCCCAAGATCAAGAGTCACATACTCCACCAACTGAGCCAGTCAGGCACCCCAAATTTTCCATTTTTAAATAATCTTAGATTTATATAAGTTAGAAGATAATACAGAGGGGTGCCTGCGTGGCTCAGTCAATTAAGCTTCCCACTCTTAATTTTGGCTCAGGTCATGATCTCACAGTTCATGAGTTCAAGCCCCACATTGGGCTCCATGCAGACAGTGCAGAGCCTCCTTGGGATTCTCTCTCTCTCTCTCTCTGTCTCTCTCCGTTTCTCTTTCTCTCTAAAAATAAATAAATAAACTTAAAAAGAAAAAAGATAATATAGAGAATTTCTGTGTACTCTTCACCTACCTTCCCTTAAGGTTAACATTTTACATAACTATGGTATGTTTATCAAAACTAAGAAACTAACATTGATACTATATTATTAATTTTATTCAGATTTCCTCATTTTCATGACTAATGTCTTTTTCATATTCAGAGTCCAATCCAAAATACCACATGACATATAGTTATCAACTCTCTTTAGTCTCCTTCAATCATTGACAGTTTCTCAGTCTTTCCTTGTCTTTCATGACCTTGGCACTTCTGTTTTTTTGTTTGCTTTTGTGTTTGTTTTGTTTTGTTTTGTTTTTTTGAGCTAGAGAGAGAGGGTGCAAGTAAGTGAGAGGGAGAGAAAGAGAAAGAGAGAGAAGCAGGGCTCATCTAAGTGGGGCTCAAGCTCACCTGATGTGGAACTCAAATTCATGAACCATGAGATCATAACATGAGCCAAAGCCAGATGCTTAACTGACTGATCCACCCAGGCAACCAACCTTGGCATTTTTGAAGAGTATTGGACAGGTGTGTTGTAGAATGTCTAGAATGTCCCTCAATTTAGATTTTTTTCTGAGATTTTCTCATTATTAAACTAGAGTTACAGATTTTTGGGAAGAATGCCACAGAGGTGAAGTGTCCTTTATATAATATCACGTGGAGGAGTATATAATGTCAATATGACTTAATGTTATTGAAGTTAACCTTAATCATTTAATTAAGGTGGTTACTGCCAGGTTTCTCTACTGTAAAATTATATTTTTCCTTTTCCATGTTCTATGCATTAGAAATGAGTCACTAAGTCCAGCCTACTCTCAAGGAAAGGGAAATTAATCTCCACCTCCCAGAGGGAGGAGTATCTAAGAATTTGTGCTCATTTTTTTTTAATGTGAGAGAGAGAGAGTTGGGGAGGGGCGGAGGGTGGGAGAGAGAGAGAGAGAGAGAGAGAGAGAGAGAGAGAGAGAATCTTAAGCAGGCTCCACACTCAGTGCTGAGCTCGATGCTGGGCTTGATCCCAAGATGCTGGGATCATGACCTAAGCTGAAACCAAGAGCCAGATGCTCACATGAGCCACTCAGATGCCCTAAAAGAACAATCTTTAAAAATTTTCTTTAACATAAGTATGCATTAGATCTTCAAAGGAATAAAGGAGAATAAGAAACTGTATAAAGTATAAAAAAGAATAAAACATTATGAAATGAAAACAAGCAAAAATAAAATACAAACAGGTATATACAAAAATCAATCAATCTGAAGACATATGTTAAAACTATCACAGTAACTAGGACATCTGGGTGGCTCAGTCAATTAAGTGTCTGACTCTTAATCTCGGCTCAGGTTATGATCTCACAGTTTTTGAGTTCTAACCCACATCTGGCTCTGCACTGATGATGTGGAGCCTGCTTGGGATTCTGTCTCTCCTTTTCTCTGCCCCTCCCCAGCTTGTGTGCCCAGGAGAATCCCTGCTTGGAATTCTCTCTCTCTCTCTCTCTCTCTCTCTCTCTGTCTCTCTCTCTCTCTCCCTTTGGCCCCTCTCCCTCGCTGGCGTGCTCTCTCAAAAAAATTTTTTTTGTTTGTTCTTTTACTTTCCTTTATCTGGGATGAATTATTCTCCTGATTATGGAGTTTTTGGTGAGGGGGCGTCTGAGCATCTGATTTTTCTACAATGAGTTCTACTAAAGAGTTTAGGAAATTTACTTGCAAACTCATTTTGGAATGGGAAGTTTTGCTGCTTTGTTTTATTTTGTTTTGTTTTTCTTCTCATTGCTCCCACTCCTCCTTCTGGAGAGTTAAAGAACTCCAGTCCCAGGCAGGAGAGGGCAGCAGTTTGTTTCAGCTCTTTTCCTCACCTTAGTCCCTGGTTTTTAGCACTGAGACTGGTTCCTGTTCACTGCTTTGGAGCACTTCTAATGATGGCATGGTCTTTCCCGTGACCAGTCATCATCCAGGAGCCTACCAAGAGTCACCTCATTGAGACCAAACACACTGTGGGGCACCTGGCTGTCAAGAAAGCCAAGAAAGGATATGATTTTTTTTTAAGTTTATTTATTTTTGAGAGAGACAGAATGTGAGCAGGGGAGGGGCAGAGAGAGAGGGAGACACAGAATCCAAACCAGGCTCCAGGCTCTGAACTGTCATAGCCTGATGTGGGGCTCGAACTCACAAACACAAGATCATGACCAGAGCCAAAGTCAGATGCTTAACCGACTGAGCCACCCAGGTGCCCTGAGGATATGATTCTTGATCTCAGGGCTATGAGTTCAAGCTCCACAGTTAGGTATAGAGATTACTTTAAAAAAAAAAAAAAAGAAAGAAAAAAGAAAAAAGACACTGCTACCATCCAGGAAATCCCAAGAGATTCAGAAACTGTTAGGAACTAGAGTCAAAGACTGAATATTATAAGAAAATATATTCCTCATGCTTCTATCACTTAGGAACTTACAAAGGTTTTAGGAGCTATGTGCTAGGAAGCAGGGACAGAGACCAAATAAATATATTTTCTATTATCTCATACAATTACTTTGCTATATATATATATATATATATATGTATATAATCATCATGGTGTACACCTTAAACTTACACAGTGTTTTATGTCAATTATATCTGAATAAAGTGGAAAAAAATTTGATTATACAATCAGTTGAATCAAGTAAGTTGAATCCACACATCTGGCTCTGCACTGATGATGTGGAGTCTGCAAGTAAGTAAAGGATATGATCCTTCATCATGTGGGTAGGCCTTATCCAACCAGCTGAAAGGCTTCAAGAGCAAACAGGTATTCCTGAGGAAGAAGAAATCCTGCTTCAAGACCACAACACCAGCTCTTTCCTGAGAGTTCCCAGCCTGCCCTACCAGTTTTAGATTTGCCAGCCTCCACAATCATGTAAGTCAATTCTTTGGAATAAATTTCTCCTTCTCTCTCTTTCTCTGTCTCTATCTCTATCTCTCTGATACATATGTATATGTATCATATCTCTGATATGTATATATCAGAAGGGTTTATGTATATCCTTCTAGAGAACCCTACCTGACAACAGACTAAAATCTAACAATAATGAAATAATTAATAAATTATGGTGGGGTGCCTGGGTCTCTCAGTCGGTTAAGCGTCTGACTTCAGGTCAGGTCATGATCTCGGTTCGTGGGTCTGAGCCCCACGTCGGGCTCTGTGCTGACATCTAGCTCAGAGCCTGGAGGCTGTTTCAGATTCTGTATCTCCCTCTCTTTCTGACCTTCCCCTGCTCATGCTGTCTCTCTCTCTCTCTTTCTCAGAAATAAATAAAACATTAAAAAATAATAAAAAATAAAAGTTAAAAAAAATAAATTATGGTATATTCTTTTATTGGACTGTTTTTCAGCATTAAAAATCATGTTTTCAAAAGAAATATAAATAACATAATGACATTTTCAAAATATTATGTTAAGTTAAAGCAATGGAAGACATTAAATCTGAAATTTTATTTTAAAAAAAGAAACACACCCATAGATGGAAGAAATTATATTCCTTCAATTATATACACACATAATGAAGGAAAATCGCAAAAGCCTTTATTGCATTTCTTTCTTTCTTTTTTTAATGTTTATTTTTATTTGAGACAGACAGTGCAAGCAGGGGAGGGGCAGGGAGAAGGAGACATAGGATTTGAAACATGTTCTGCGCTGACAGCAGAGAGGCCCATGTGGGCTCAAACTCATGACAAGATCATGAACTGAACTGAAGTCAGATGCTCAAATGACTGAGCCACCCCAAGTGCCCCTCTTTTTTTATTATTTTTTTAATTTAATGTTTTATTTATTTATTTCTGAGAGGGAGAGAAAGCATGAGCAGGGGAGGGTCAGAGAGAGGGAGACACAGAATCGGAAGCAGGCTCCAGGTTCTGGGCTAGCTGTCAGCATAGAGCCCGACGCGGGGCTCATACCCACGAACTGTGAGATCATGACCTGACCTGAAGTCGGATGCTTAACCGACTGAGCCACCCAGGAGCCCCACCAGGTGCCCCTCTTAATAATGGTCTTAACAATATTTTCTGAGGGTGGGGCTCCTGGGTGGCTTAGTCGGTTGCGTCCGACTTTCGCTCAGGTCATGATCTCGCGGTTCGTGGGTTCGAGCCCCGCGTCGGGCTCTGTGCTGACTGCCAGCTCAGAGCCTGGAGCCTGTTTCACCTGTGACTCCCTCTCTCTGATCCTCCCCTGCTCGCGCTGTCTCTCTCTCTCTCTCCTAGAAATAAATAAAACATTAAAAAAAAAAAAGAATATTTTCTGGGGGCACCTGGGCGGCTCAGTGGTTAAGCGTCCAACTTCGGCTCAGATCATGATCTCACAGTCCATGAGATAGAGCTCCACGTCAGACTCTGCGTTGACAGCTCAGAGACTGGAGCCTGCTTCAGATTCTTTGTCTCCCTCTCTCTCTCTGCCCCTCCCCTGCTTGCTCTCTGTCTCTTAAAATAAAATAAAGACATAAAAAAATTGTTTAAAAATATTTTCTGGACATTTGTTATTGATGCTATTAGAACAAAAATGTTATTCTTTAATTGCCTAATGATAAGAAAATCTTTGTTCCACTTTGTAAGCCATGTTATTTTTCTATCATTGGTTGATACCTATGTTTGTTTTTATGCTAAGATTACCTTATATTTGAGTCAATAGATATCACTGGTATAAAGTTCTTCAACAAAATTCCTAGATAACATACTCCTAAAATTCTTATATTTCACAATTAGGTATTTGTGAAAAGCATGAAGGAAATAGAATGACACCATAAGATATATATTTCAATTAGCTATTTTTTCTAGCTTTTTCCAAATAAATTGCTTGAGCTTATAGGGGCACCTGGCTGGCTCAGCTGCGGCTCTTGATCTCAAGGTTGTGAGTTCAAGCGGCATGTTGGGTATGGAGCCTAATAAAAAAAAAAAAATTACTTGAGCTTGTAAGCAGAAAAGTTTCATCTGTTCCTTTCATTTTTCATCTTACCGAAGTTTCAAATGAAAGTAAGATTGTTTAAGAGGCAAGAGGCAGGAGTCAAAAACCAAGGAAATTGGATCATTTACAAACTGTATAATCAGTTCCTGAATGACTAGAAATTGTATGTTCTTTTTTTTATTTTTTTAATGTTTTTATTTTTAATTTATTTCTGAGAGAGAGGGAGAGACAGCATGAGCAGGGGAGGGTCAGAGAGAGAGGGAGACACAGACTCTGAAACAGGCTCCTGGCTCTGAGCTAGCCATTAGCACAGAGCCCGATGCAGGGCTTGAATCCACGAACTGTGATATCATGATCTGAGCCGAAGTCGGACGCCCAACCAACTGAGCCACCCAGGCGCCCCTAGAAATTGTATGTTCTTAACACAACATCTATCAGTGTACCCCAAATTATACATAAAATATAGAAATAGAATTTCTGCTCTCAAAGTAGTTGATTCTCTGAATAGTTCAGGTTCTGAATAAAGAAAAAAATATGAGAGTATTAGGAAAATGCTAAAATAAATACCACTTGCAACTTCAACTGGACCCAGATATTTAATGCGGCAGAATTGAAAATAACCTGGAGCAAAGGTCCTGGGTTCCAGTCCTCACTCATCCCCTCTCTGACTTTTTTGGCTTAAGTTTTCTGTAAAAGTATGAGTTTAATGAGATGAGCTTTTTCTATAGGATCTTCCACCTTTAGTAATCTATGCCCCAGGATCTGAAAAGTACTTCCACAGTGGGTGAAATAATTATCATTCACATGCTTTAGAGACCTCTAACATCTTTGAACCATCAGAGAGAAGTTATTGAGTGCTTACCATCTGTTTCCGTTCATGTTCTTATGTCCTCCAGGTCTCTCCTTGCTGTTTTTCTTTGTTATGGTTTATATGAATTAAAATCCCAAATCCTTTCTCCTAACAGAAATGTTTTCCTCTTTGCTAGCCTTTGCTAGCAAGGATAGTTAATTAGCTCCAACACATTAAGGGTAGAGTCATATAGGGAATTGTGGCAACATCTGCTTTGTTTGTTCCAAGGACTTTGTGCAAATAAACAGGAGGAATTTCTGTTACTAAGCATGTATAACATAACTCAATTTGTCCAAAGTATTGTATATTACTTTATTGTTATTTAATATTCCTGGCAAGACCAAGCCAGGTATAAGGTAAGCAGGTCCTGGGTCCTCTGCCCACTGAAGGGCCTCCTTCCGCATATCATATTGTGAAGGAATGGTTACAAGGGTGGGAGTGAAGAAGAATGGAACTGTTGGGGTTTTAATTTAAAGCTATAAAACAGTCTGAAATTATCTTTAAAAAGAGCAATATGTGGGGCACCTGGGTGGTTCAGTTGGTTCAGCGTCCACTCCTGGTTTCGGCTCAGGTTATGATCTCATGGTTTCGTGTGTTCAAGCCCTATGTCAGGCTATGTGCACAGAGCTTGCTTGGGATTCTCTCTCTCCCTCTCTCTCTGTCCCCCTCCCCCTGCTCATGCTGTATCTGTCTCTCTAAAAAAAAAAAAAAAACTTAAAAAAAAAGCAATATGTAAGGATATACAGATACAGGTACAATCACATACTGAATAAAGCTAGATCATACATGGGGTGCCTAGGTGGCTTAGTCGGTTAAGCGTCAGACTTTCGCTTGGGTCATGATCTCGCGGTTCGTGGGTTCGAGCCCCGCGTCGGGCTCTGTGCTGACTGCCAGCTCAGAGCCTGGAGCCTGTTTCAGTCTGTGACTCCCTCTCTCTCTGACCCTCCCCTGCTCACACTGTCTCTCTCTCTCTCTCTCTCCTAGAAATAAATAAAACATTTAAAAAAAATAAAAAAAAAAAAGCTAGATCATACATCAAGATGTAAACAGTAGATATCTGGAGGATGGAATTATGGGTAATTTTTGGGTTTTGTATCTTTTCTTTCCTTGATTTCCAACTTTCTACTTCGAGCACATATTACTTTTTAGTTAGAAAAAAAAAGTTATTTTAGGGGCACCTGGGTAGGTCAGTTGGCTAAGTGTCCAATTCTTGGTTTTGGCTCATGTCATGATCTCATGGTTTGGGGGATGGAGCTCCTTATCAGGCTCAGTGCTGACAATGCAGAACCTTCTTGGGATTCTCTCTCTCCCTCTCTCTTTGCCTTCCTCCATCTCTCTCAAAAATAAATAAAAAACTTTTTAAAAAAGAAAAAAGTTATTTTAAATAAGTAAATGGATTTCTCAAGGTTTTAGGTACAAATTATTGCTGCATTAGTCTCACAGTTACTTCCCTATACCTATTGTTA
The DNA here is from genome assembly GCA_017311185.1 of Proteles cristata cristata. Lineage (NCBI taxonomy): Eukaryota > Metazoa > Chordata > Mammalia > Carnivora > Hyaenidae > Proteles > Proteles cristata. The sequence goes on along the minus strand of JAESUZ010004784.1, from coordinate 1,302,190 downwards.
AGCCTAATGTGAACATGCTTATAGGACTTGTAAAACATGTATTTAACTTACCCTTTGTTCAGTCATTCAACATGTAAGGAGTATATAAAATGTGCTAGGTGCCTTACCAAACACTAACGATTTGGAGATAAATAAGGGTATATACTCTACTGTCAAGTAGCTCTCAAGCTAGTGGGACAGACATGAAAATAGATCATTACTGGGGTGCCTGGCTGGCTTAGTTGAGAAAGACGGTGACTCTTGATCTTAGGATCATGAGTTCAAACCCCACATTGGGCATAGAGATTAGTTAAAAATAAAATCTTTAAAAAAAAACATATCATTACAATACAGTGTGATAAATTATCCATGAAAAAGTCCCATGAGGGCACAGAGGAAGAGCATCTGAGCAAGTTTGCAAAATGAGCAATGGTAGGAAGGGACCAGTCACAGAAAAGATCATGCTTGAATCCAAGAAATTATTTAATAAGAATGAATGATTCTTATTACATGCTGGAATGAGTGTACAAACAAGGGACACTTTTTAATCTTGGAAGTTTCAAAACGCATTCATTCATTACTTTATCCATTTATTCAACACATATTTGTTGAATGTTAACATGTTCATGTAGAGGCCATTTTTAGGCAAAGCAGCTTGAGTGATGGAATGTAGAAAAGGCCACAGGAACCCCTGGCTGAATACAGACAGGACCACCAAGAGACCCACCTCAAAATATCCATAGGTCCTGGGGCGCCTGGGTGGCTTAGTCGGTTAAGCGTCCGACTTTCACTTAGGTCATGATCTCGCGGTTCATGGGTTTGAGCCCCGCGTCGGGCTCTGTGCTGACTGCCAGCTCAGAGCCTGGAGCCTGTTTCAGAGTCTGTGTCTACCTCTCTCTCTAACCCTCCCCTGTTCACGCTCTCTCTCTCTCTCTCTCTTCTAAAAATAAATAAAAATATTAAAAAAGCTCAGGTTGTGATCTCACAGTTCGTGAGCCCCACATCAGGCTCTGTGCTGACAGTGTGGAGCCTGCTTGGGATTCTCTCTCTCTCCCTCTCTGCCTCTCCCCTCTTCATGCTGTCTCTGTCTCTTTCAAAATAAAGAAGTAAAGAAATAAACTTTATTTTTAAAAAAATTTTTAATGTTTTATTTATTTCTGACAGAGAGAGAGAGAGACAGCATGAACAAGGGAAGATCAGAGAGAGAAGGAGACACAGAATCAGAAGCAGCCTCCAGGCTCTGAGCTGTCAGCACAGAGCCCGACATGGGGCTGGAACTCACAAACCGGGTGATCATGACCTGAGCCGAAGTTGGACGCTTAACTGACTGAGCCAACCAGGTGCCCCTAAAGAAATAAACTTTATTTTTTTTTAAATGTTTTTTTTAATTTATTTCTGAATAAATAAATCTGAAGCCGGCTCCAGGCTCTGAGCTGTCAGCACAGAGCCTGACGCAGCTTGAACTCATGAAGTGCGATATCATGCCCTGAGCTGAAGTTGGACACTCAACTGACTGAGCCACCCAGGAACCCCACAAAAGACTTTATTTTTAAATAATCTACCCAACCTGGGGCTTGAATTTACAACCCTGAGATCAATAATCATATGCTCCACCGATTGAACCAGCCAGCCAGACACCCCAATGTGCATATGACTCTTAATCTTGGGGTAGTGAGTTCAAGGCCTGCGTTGGGCATAGAGCTTACTTTAAAAAAAGTAAATAGGGATGCCTAGGTGTCTCAGTCGGTTAAGCATCGGGTTATTAATTTCAGCTCAGATCATGATCTCACCTCATGATTTCACGCTCCCTCTGCCCTGCCCTTTCCTCTCCCCTCCCCAATTCATGCAGTTGCAGTCTTTCTCTCTCAAAAAGCCAAAAAATTTTTAAAAATTAAATTATTTTAAAAATTAATAAATAAATCGGTAGCGATGCTAATAAATGTGACTTAATTTTGTTTTGTTTTGTTGAGAGAGTGCACAGCAGGGGAGGGACAGAGGGAGAGAAAGAAATTTTTTTTTTAGTTTTTTTAATGGTTTTATTTTTGAGAGACAGAGAGCTAAAGCATGAGCAGAGAAGGGGCAGAGAGAGAGAAGGAGACACAGAATCCCAAGCAGCCTCCAGGCTCTGAACTGTCAGCACAGAGCCTAAGGAGGGGCCCAAACTCACAAACTGTGAGATCATTCCCTGGGCCAAAGTTGGATGCTTAAACAACTGAGCCACCTGGGTGCCCAGGGAGAAAGAGACTCCTAAGCAGGCACCACACTGAGCATGGAGCCCAACTCTGGGCTTGATCTTACACTCTGGGCTCAATCTCATCATGACTATGAGATCATGACCTGTGCAAAAATCGAGAGTTAGATGTTTAAGTGACTGAGCCACCCAGATACTCCAATAAATATAATTTAAAAAATAGAAAACAGACTTGGACTAGGGTAGTGGGGAGATGTGAATTGACTCAAAATATTTAGAAGGCAAAATAAATAGGATTTGATGATGGAATAGATGTGTGAGTGTGTGTGAGGAGAGATTAAAAGAATTGGGAGAGACAAAGGTGATTCTCATGTTTCATATGTCTGGAGAACATTTTTGTTTTGTTTGCAGAGCTGAGAGGTGAATTCAGTATCCTCTCAGATTAATTTCAGCGTAGGGTTATGGTTTTTATTTTTTATTTCTTAAATTTTTATTTATTTGAGAAAGAGGAAACGTGCGTGTACACACAGTGGGAAAGGGGCAGAGAGAGAATCCTAAGCAGACTCCACACTGTTAGCACAAAGCCTGATCGATGCAGGGTTCACACCCACGAACCGTGAGATCACGACCCGAGCTGAAACAAGAGTCAGACGTTCAACCAGCTGAGCCAGCCAGGTGCCCCAGGTTGTGTGTGTGTGTGTGTTTAAGTTTATTTATTTATTTCAAGTGACAGAGAGAGCACGAGCACAGCAGGGGTAGAGAGGGGAGAATTCCAAGCAGGCTCTGTGCTGTCAGAGAAGAGCCTGACAGCAGGCTTGAATCCACAAAACTGCAACATCATGACCTGAGCCAAAATCAGTCACCCCCCCAGGTTGTGGTTTTTAAATTTTCCTTCTTTCTAGCCTGATTGTCTCTTTAAAAATACAAGGAAAGAAATCAGGTGAAAAAATTTTGAATGCTTATATCTTTATATTGAGGTATACTTAATATAAACTGCATAAATCTTTTATTTATTTTTTAAAAATGTTTTATTTACTTCTAGGAGAGAGAGAGAGAGCGTGAGCAGAGGAGGGTCAGAGAGAGAGGGAGTCACAGACTGAAACAGGCTCCAGGCTCTGAGCTGGCAGTCAGCACAGAGCCCGACGCGGGGCTCGAACCCACGAACCGCGAGATCATGACCTAAGCGAAAGTCGGACGCTTAACCGACTAAGCCACCCAGGCGCCCCTGCATAAATCTTTTTTTAATGTTTATTCATTTTTGACAGAGAGATCGCATGCATGCACACACGCAAATGGGGGAGGGGGAGAAAGAGAGAAAGGGAGACACAGAATTCAAAGCAGCTCCAGGCTCTGAGCTGTTAGCATGGAGCCTGACACAGGGCTTGAACCCACAGACTGTGAGATCATGATCTGAGCTGAGTTGGCCACTTAACAAACTGAGCCACCAAGACTCCCCTAACCTGTGTAAATCTTAAATGTACAGCTTGTTGAAATTTTACATATGTGTACACTAGCGTAATCATCACCGAGATCAAGATATAGAAGTTTCCAGGGCACCTGGTTGGCTCAGTGGGTGGAACATGCAACTCTTGATCTTGAGGTTGTAGATTCGGGAGCCCCACATTGGGTGTAGAGATTATTTAAAAATAAAATCTTAAAAATTTATATATTTATATATATAAATTTCTTGCATACCAGAAACCTCCTTGGGTTCTCTTCGCAGTTAGTAACCACCAAGAACAGTGACTACTCTGACTTTAATTATGAAATTGTAATATAATATGTATTTGGTCTTTGTCCTGATTCCTGGCACAAAAGCTTCTAAAACTCTTGTAATTTTCTAAGTGATAATGGTAGAAGCACATCTTTTGTCATTTTTAATAAGTCCCTCTCAACCATACCTGAGTTTATATTAATGGGATGACTCAGGATGATTTCTTAGCTTCAGGATGGGGGCTGATTGCCAGAGGAACCAACCATGTAATTACAGGTATGGAACTTTCAGTCCTATCCCCTACCCTCTGAGAAGGGGTGGATTATTGATTGAGTCAAGGTTAATGATTTAATCAAACATGCCTTCATAATGGAGCCTCTGTATAAACCCGAAACTATGGGGTTCGGAGAGCTTCCAAGTTGGTGAATATATCCACATACCATGAGGGCAGTGTACCCCATGCTCCACAGGGAGAGAAGTTCCTGTGTTCAGGACCCTTGCTGACCTCACTCCCTGTCCGTCTTCATTTACCTCTTCACTTGTATCTTTTTTTTTTAATGTTTTATTTATTTTTGAGACAGATACAGAGACAGCATGAGCAGGGGAGGGTCAGAGAGAGAGAGGGAGACACAGAATCTGAAACAGTTTCCAGGCTCTGAGCTAGCTGTCAGCACAGAGCTAGCTGTCAGCACAGAGCCCAATGCGGGGCTCGAACCCACAAACCGTGAGATCATGACCTGAGCCGAAGTTAGACGCTTAACCGACTGAGCCGCCCAGGCGCCCCCATTTGTATCTTTTATAATATCCTTTATAAAAGTTGATAATATATTTATTTTCCTGAGTTCCATGAGCTATTATAGCAAATTATCAACCCTGATTAGGAGGTCATGGAAACCCCCAATTTATCTACTGATTGACATTTGAACTATTTCCCATTTGTGGCTGTTATGAATAAAGCTATGAGTACTCTCATGCCTTGTGGTGGATGTAAACACTCATTTCTGTTGTTACAACCAGAAGTATTTCTGGATCATAAGGTACACATACTTAGCTTATAGCAAGTAGTGTCATAGATTTTTTTCCAAATTGTACCAATTTACATGCACACTAGCAATGTATGAGAGTACCAGTCATTCTACCTCACCAATCCTTGGTATCATCAGTCTTTATTTTTTAAGCTTACTTATTTTGGGGGAGACAGCACAAGCAGGGGAGGAGCAGAGAGAGAGGGGGGACAGAGGATCTGAAGCAGGCTCTGTGGTGCCCTGGTATCATCAGTTTTTTAAAAGCAACTGTGGACTTTTAAACTTTCAGGTGAATCTTTATTCCACAGAAATTGTGAGCTCTCTTGGGAGGTGCATTTGGGGATAGCTCCTGAGATGTCAAGATGAAGTGCACCAACTTTGAGGATGAGCCTGCAGCCTCTGATATTCGCAGAGGATACCAGGATCCAAGTGCTGCCCAGCATGAGTCTAGAGATTCTCAAAAGAATTCCAGACTCTTGCCCAATGGGCTCCTGGGTCATCAAGGGGATTGTGAGGCAAGACAGAACTGCAGCAATAGGCTCAAAAAGAAAGCTGAACCACTTCATTCTGTTCATGTCTCTGAAGGGATAGGCCTGACCAATAAGATGGGGCTGCCTTTTCCAAGGTGGCACTAGAGAGTAGTGGCAGTGCCCACTGGGATGGCAGAAGACCTTGTCTCAATTATTTGTTTCAGCTTGGAAAACAAATCCAAATCTTGTAGGCAGAACCTCAGATGGGTCAACAGAGCTCCCTGGAGGTATGAAGCCTGAAGAGACCAGCAGGTAACTGGGCACTATAGCCCGAAGCCAGTCAACCCCAAGCAAGAGCATCCTGCTTCCTCAAGGGTTTCTTTGCCTGAGGAAAAGTGGAAGCCAGCACTCAAATTCCTACAGCATCTTCTGAAAATGGAGGCAAGGGTGATCCTGAAGAAGCCCCCTTACCTAACTGACAAGCAAAACAGCCACTCTACTGTGTGGTTCAGAATTTCACCCAATATGCCTTCATAGAGATGAAGGCAATGGTAGTCCCTGTTCCTGTCCTCAATTTAGGAGACATAAGAAACGTAAATTAAGGCGTGAGGCCTATTTCATAAAGCACAAAGACCGTGTGGCCGGCAGGTCGAGGGAATCTAAATGGAGGCGAGGTTGTAGCTTGAGGGAAAGATGACTGAGGGGCTGTTGCAGTTTGGGCAGGGGAGAAGCGGGAGAGGTAGTTGGCAGGGAATCTGGAGACTGAGTGGAGAATGAAGCCTCAGGACTCCCCAGGGGTGGGAAGGCGGGCAGAGGACCAGGGAGCGGCTTGGGCTGGTCGTGCTAGGCAGGGCAAGTACTCTGCAGAAGGAAAGTCGGGGCACGCCGGCCGAACTCCACCTTGCGAGGGTGGGGGAAGGAGGTCCTGCCTCCTCGCACAGAGTCCAGCCCCTGGTGCTGGAGCTCCGTTTGTGATAGGTTCGGAGAAAGTGCTGCGCTCGAAAGGAGATAACCAGTGGCGGCTGCCCAATAAAGGCGTGTGCTGAGAGGGACTCCTCCTCCGAGCCGGGTTAGTTGGCTTCACTTCCGGGTGCCTGCGGATGAGTAGGCGGGGGTCCAAGGTCGGCGGCCAGAACGCAGATTGCTTTGACCCCAGGTCTTCCACCTCCAGCGGCGCTCTGACGACCGTTGGAAATGCGCGGGCGGCAGCAAAACGACAGCCGCGAATTTACCACTTGCAGACCCTAAACCCCACCCGTGAAGGCCAGCCGGCGTCTCCGTGGCGACATGCTGCGAAGTGCGGCTGCGCAGGGGTGACGGAGCGAGGGCGAAGGGGAGGGGGTGTTTTGGTTCTAGCCGCTCGCCGTCCTTTCAGACTTGTTCTTCTGAAAGGTTCTCGTTTCTTCCTTCCCTGCCCCTTCCCTTTCCCTTTCCCTTTCCCGGCCCCGGTCCTCCCTCCCTCCTTTCCCTTCTGCCTGCCTCCCTGGGTCCGGGCCATTTTCCGGTGTCAGGCGCCTTGCAGTGCGTGGCCCAGGGGCCCAGTATATGACCCGCCGCCTTGCTAACCCTCGCTACCCCCGCCCCATGTGGCTGCGGGGCCGCTGCGGCGCTGCCCACTATGGCCCGGAAAGCAGTTAGCAGGAAGCGGAAAGCACCCGCCTCGCCAGGAGCTGGGAGCGACGCTCAGTGCCCGCAGGTGAGGGCTGGGAGCGGCCGGGACCGGGGTTACATCGCCGAAGCACCTAGAGGTGGATAGGGTCCTAAGAGCAGAGAACTGGAACCCGGACCAAGGTCTGTAGTCAGAGGTAGGGCAAGAGCGGGGGCTCCAGCCTGTGCGGTAAGGGCTGGGCCACCAGGAATTCGTAGGAGAGCAGAAAGGCCAGAGAGATGAGGAGCTAAAGGGAAACTTGGAAACGGCATACTCCGCACAAGACCTGCAGCCGAGAGTGGGGCTTGAGGGGAAACTAGAATCTTGGCTTTGGAGGAAGGGAAACCGTCGTTGACTGAAATCAGGAACAAAACCTCACAGAAGGTACGAGGAGGGAGAGTGAAGTCCACCTCCCTGGTGGGGTGGGAGGGCCGGGGAGCAGGAATGATTGCGACCTTTATATGGGAAGGAGTCTCCCTCTGGCTACCTCAAGCTCTGACGTGGGTTTTTTGGCTCTTGGACCGTTGTAAAAAAAACAGCACTTTTCACGTATCATCCTTATGCCTTCCTCTTTGGAGGAGAAGACCTTTGTTGGACGCGTATTCGGACTCTGATTTCCCGTGCCTCCTACCTCGTTAGTGTTTGATTTTTCGAATTCTTCAACTGCCTGGAGCGCGGGACAGGGAGGTGGCCCTTGATAGTGCATCCCTGGAAGGTGTAGGACCCCAGTCTGTCCCTAGTTGCACTTTCCATGCTCCGTGGGGAGTACAGACTGAGAGAGAGAAGGGGACTAGGTAGAGATGCAGCCCAGGTCGGTTTAGTAATTATTTGGCCTTCCCTGTCAAGGGAAGTCCCTTCCCTGTCAAGTACAGTTTTAGGGGATTTGAATCCTTCACTCCTAAAAGGCCTAGTAGACCTTTTGACCTCTTTTCTGCTTCCATTCCTTTGTCTTTCAGCCCTTGTTTCGCATAGGTTTGACTATGAGCATCATCTTTTCAATGTTGGAAGAGTTAAATTGGACTTTTTGTATTAAAATACCTGTTCTGTTGTATGTAAATCCTGTAGGATGAGTTCTTGGTGATTTCTCTGATACAGGAAGACCCCTCCTTCTGAACGAAGGTAGCCAAAGCCCTAACTTCTAATGTTGCTTTACACAGTTTGGCTGGGATCACTCACTTCACAAAAGGAAAAGACTCCCCCCAGTGAAGAGATCCTTAGTGTACTACCTGAAGAACCGAGAAGTCAGGCTTCAGAATGAAACCAGCTATTCTCGAGTGTTGCATGGCTATGCAGCACAGCAACTTCCCAGTCTCCTGAAGGAGAGAGAATTTCACCTTGGGACCCTTAATAAAGTGTTTGCATCTCAGTGGCTAAATCATAGGCAAGTGGTGTGTGGCACAAAATGCAACACGGTAAGTGACTGGGGTAAGTGAACCTTACCATAGGTCTTGCTCTAGAACCTCTCACTGCTCACTTTGCTCATCAGTTTCTTTTGGGAGGCGATTGCCTTACTCTGCTTTCCATTCCCTCCTCTCTGTTGTTAACTTCTGCCTCTCTTTCTGTCCCTTTTCCCACTTCCTCACTTCTTTGCTGATAAATCTTCAGAGGAGCCTGTGGGGCTCAAACCCACGAACCGTGAGATCATGACCTGAGCCCAAGTTGGACACTCAACTGACTGAGCCACCCAGGTGCCCCTAAATATTTTTATATATGCCTTTAGCCTGGCAGATAAGACCTAGGTTTCCACTATTATGTATCCCAGATGATGCCCTGAGCATCATTCTTTCCTAAATATTTCCTCTGCAATCCTCTGACTTAAAAAGCAACATAAAAAAAGGTTAAAAAAAAAAAAAAAACAACTAGAAGCAGTGGAACAGCCGTATGGTGATAATGAATGCAAAGCTTTTTCCAATGCTTTTTGTATTTCTTGGGACTCTACTCTGTTTCAAAGTAAGGAAAATAAAACAATCTTTGGATGATAAGTGAATATTTGGGGGAAGAAGAGTTTGTGTTGGAGTCTCAATAATAAATTAAGTTTTGATGTATTGAAATTTTGCTAATCAGTGAAGCAACTTAAATGTATTAAGTAGGAAAAGTACACCACAACCATTTATATCCTAAAATAACCTATTAGTTAATGTATCTGCTGGTTAGAAGCTGTTTTTGTCTTGGTTACTGTTGGTATTCATCAGTATTTAACTGAATATATACACAAATGCCAAAAAGCCCTATCATTTCCCAGTTAACTAGCTTCAGGAAATACTATTGAAACTTCTGAGGTATTAGATTATCCTTTATGGAAAAAACATCAGATAATTCTATAAGTCTTTTTGTAGCTTGATTCCTGAAGTGAGAATTACGTTATGCTGTGGGCTAACAGTCAAACTAGGGGCAGTCATTTAACTCCCTGAATTCTCTGGGCATATAAGCATAGGAATAACTACAAGAATGGCCAAGGTATGTCTTAACCATTAATAACATTAGTATGGTCATATATATTTTTAAATTTATTTATTTTGAGGGAGAGAGAGAGAGTGTGTGTGTTGCATGCACTTGTGGGAGGGGCAGAAAGAGAATCCCAAGCAGGGCCCATGTGGTCAGCTCAGAGTCTAATGTGGGGCTGAAACTCACAAACTGCAAGATCATGACCTGAGCAGAAATCAAGAGTCAGATGCTTAACTGACTGAGCCACTCAGGTGCCCCAGTATGGTCATATTTTTTCTTTTTCTTTTCTCTTCTCTTCTCTTCTCTTCTCTTCTTTTCTTTTCTTCTTTTCTTTCTTATCAGTTTATTGATTTTGAGAGAGACAAAGACAGAGTAAGTGGGGGAGGGGCAGAGAGAGAGGGAATCCCACACAGGCTCCACACTGTCAGTGGAGAGCCTGATGTGGAGCTGAAACTCATGAAACCTTCAGATCATGACCTGAGCTGAAACCAAGAATTGGATATTTAACCTGTCTGGAGTTCTCTCTTGTCCAGCAAGAGAGTGGATGCAAGGTTGAAATGTGAGAGAGGCTAATTTCTGGAAGGAGACACGAGCCCCCAAGTAAGGGTCCTTTCTCAGTTTTTATTAGGGTCAGAAGGCTTATAAGCGTGATGGACATGCGCAAAGAGATGATGAAACCATGAACATTAACTCATGGGCTTGGGGAAAGGTTATTGAAGACCCGTATCAGGGGTTTGGGTCAATAGAAAACAAAGTCCTGGGCAGATGGTTGTTTACAGCAGGTATGAGGCACCACTGTTTACCTAAACTTGCCTAGGGGACAAGAAAGACCTAGCAGGCTACCCCAGGGTCTACAAGACACCTTTCTTTTGCTAATTAGCTCCTCTCAGGGCAACTTCGCCCTGCTGCCCTGCTGCGGTCTATAGCCCTGTTTACCAGTTTAACTATTTTGGTCCTTCCTTCCTGTGAAAGCAGCTTTCTGCTATTGTACTAGTTGGGGTGCGTTCTGCCCTGAATATCTAATCTTGTTTATTTCATTTTTAATGCTTTCATCCTGAGGCTTTTCTATTCCTGTATCTTTGTCCTATACTGGGGGACTTTGCCCCGTTTACCTAATCTGTTTTTCCTAATCTTGGATGCATACATCCTGTGGCTTTCTATTTCTTTATGCCTTGTTAACCCATCAGTGTAAGCTGAGGGAGTTCCTAAGCTTATCCCCCACATAACCGGCTGAGCGACCCAGGTGCTCCTAGTCATGTTTTTTCTAAATTACTTAAAGAAAAAGGGGTAGTGTGGGGCACCTGGGTGGCTCAGCCAGTTAAACTTCTGACTTTGGCTCAGGTCATGATCTTGTGGTTTGTGGGTTCAAGCCCCATGTCAACCTCTGTGCTGACAGCTAGCTCAGAGCCTGGAACCTGTCTTCAGATTTTGTGTCTCCCTCTCTCTCTGACTCTCCCCTAGCATGCTATCTCTGTCTCTCAAAAATAAATAAAACATTTTTTAAAAAATGAAAAGGAAAAGGGGTAGTATAACCTTAATTGGAACATGGGTCTGGAAATCAGTATGGGTAGGTATATTTTCCTGGTTTAGGGTTACAAAATCAGATTGTGTAAAGAGCTAGCAAACGCTAATTAAGAGAATAAGAAGTAGCAGAGACTGTATAGAGCCAAGAGAAGGCATTCTTGGCTCTAGCCAGTTTTCACCATGCAGAAATTTTTTTTCTTTATGTTTATTATTTTGAGAGAAGACAGAGACAGCGTAAGTGGAGAAAGAGCAGATAGAGAATGAGAGAATCCCAAGCAGGCTCCGAGCTGCCAGTGCAGAGCCCAATATGGGGCTCAAACCCAGGAACTGTGAAATCATGAACCAAGCCAAAATTAAGAGACTCTCAACCAACCGAGCCACCCAGGACTTTTAATTTTTTTTTAATGTTTATTTTTGAGACAGAGACACAGTGTAAGCTGGGGAGGGACACTGAGAGAGGGAGACACAATCTGAAACAGGCTCCAGGCTCTGAGCTGTCTACATAGAATCTTACACAAAGCTCAAACCCATGAACTGTGAAATCATGACCTGAGCCAAAGTCAGAAGCCACCCAGGTACCCCAGGAATTTTTTTGTTTAATGTTTATTGTTTTTGAGAGAGAGAGTACAAGTAGGGGAGGGGCAGAGGGAGAGGGAGACCCAGGATCCAAAGTGGGCTCTGTGCTGACAGAGAACCTGATGCATGGCTTGAACTCCCAAACTGTGAGATCATGAGCCTAAGTCAGCCGCTTAACTGAACCACCCAGGCGCTGTGCCGTGCAGGAATTTGAACCTATTGTTAATTTTTCCTTTTAAGGAGAAACTGAAATCTGGATTTTTATGAGGAGAAGTATTAACCATTTGTGAAGATTATCGAAAATGTGTGGCAAGACCTTTAGGTGTCTGAAAGAGAACGGTGAGATTAAGGTTGGAAAGGTTCATTAGCATCAAATTATGGAAGCTATGGAGTGTCAAGCTCAGATTTTCTTTGTTGGGGAATGGAGAGACAAAACCCAAGGATTTTAAACAGGGAGTGACATGGTTGGAGTACTGCTTTAGGGGAAAGCAGTTACAGAAGGCTAGTGCTGTAGTATAAATGAGAGGTAATGAGGGCCAAAAACAAGACAGTAGCAGGGAGAGCGTGAGGAGGAGACAGATAGCATACATCTTAAGAGGGGTGACTGGGTGGCTTGGTCAGCAGAGCATGCAGTTCTTGACCTAAGGATTGTGAATTTGAGCCCCATGTTGGGCATAGAACCTACTTTAAAAAAAAAATCTTAAGAGGTACAACCTGTAGATGGTGACATACTCAGATGTAATCCAGAGGATTAAGTAAAAAGTGATACTGATATCTTGAACCTGGGTAACTAGAAGGATGACAGGAGAAGTATTGAATAGATTTGAAGAGAAAATGAGTTTAGTTTTGTACTTTCACTTAGTTGAAATTTAAAAGAGGGTTGGGGGGCGCCTAGGTGGCTCAGTTAGTTATGTGACTGACTTTGGCTCAGGTTATAATCTCACAGTTCATGAGAGCCCCACATTGGGCTCTCTCTGTCAGTGCAGAGCCTGCTTCAGACACTGTGTCTCCCTCTCTTCTCTCTCTGCCCCTCCCTGTAGTCTCTCTCAAAAATAAATAAACATTAAAAAAAAAACACTTTAAAAATAAATAAAAAGGGGTAAAGACTGAAGTTCATGATTTGGGGACTAGTCATCTATATATAAGGGATTATTGAAATTCGTGCACTACTGGGGCGCCTGGGTGTCTTAGTTAAGCATCTGACTTCACCTCAGGTCAATATTTCACTGTGGATTCAAGCCCCACATCAGTCTCTGCACTGATGATGCACAACCTCTTTAGGATTTTTCTCTCTCTCCCTCTCTCCTTCTCTCCCTCCCCCGTTTCTCCCCCCCCATACTCTTGCACTCTTTCTCAAATAAATAAACTTTAAAAAAGAATTCGCATACTGCCATGGGAGAGAGGGTAGGGAAGACACTTAAAATGCCTATCTATTTGGAGAAAGAGTATGCATGCAAACAGGGGAGGGGCAGAGAGGGAGAGAGGGGATCCCAAGTAGGTCCCATGCTCAGGAGATGGGTCAGGGGTGCTGAATGAGGGGGCCTCGACCTCACCACTGGGAGATCATGACCTGAGCCAAAATCAAGAGTCAGATGCAGATGCTTAACCAACTGAGCCACCCGGGTACCCCAAAAAGTCACTCTTAGGTTCCATAAACCTTGCCTAAAATTGCGAAAATTTCATTATATGTGTATTTCATGGGCATGATGTGGCAAAGGTGGTGTGGCCGGCAGTGTGTAGTTTTCATGAGATTTTCAAAGGGAGTACGATGAGCCAAAAATGAATAAGAGCCATTGATATTGAAAGGATGGCTAGGGGCGCCTGGGTGGCTTAGTCGGTTAAGCGTCCGACTTTCGCTTAGGTCATGATCTCGCGGTTCGTGGGTTCGAGCCCCGCGTCGGGCTCTGTGCTGACTGCCAGCTCAGAGCCTGGAGCCTGTTTCGGAGTCTGTGTCTCCCTCTCTCTCTGACCCTCCCCTGCTCACGCTGTCTCTTCCTCTCTCTCTCTTAGAAATAAATAAAAAACATTAAAAAATTAAAAAAAAAAAAGGGTGGCTAAAGATAGAACCTTGGAGATTGTCTACATTTATGGAACTGCTACAAGGAGAGCAGGGAGGTCAGAGGAGAACTAGGAGAGTACCAAAAACAATTCAAGAAGGGGGATATTTTAGAGCACCTGGTTGGCTCCGTCAGAAGAGCATGCAAATCTCGATCTTGGAGTTGTGAGTTCAAGCCCCACATTGGGTGTAGAGATTACTTGCATAAAAATTTTTTAAAAAGAAAGAGGGCATTTGGAGAGAGGATGGATTGAAGAGAAGGATAATAATAGAATAATAATATATGCAGAGTTTGAAGTATTTAATTTTAGATTCTTATTTCTCATTTATTGATACCCTTCAGCTAAAGACTATAAGGGACTTAGCATAGTAGATACAATTGCTTATTGCAGTTACAGAGAGCCTACACCCAAGGGAACCATGGAGCCTTTCAGTAAGAGGGTGTTAGAAAGGACTTAGAAGAGTGATTTGGGGGAAGACTTAAGGAAATGGGACTTTCACAGGAAAATTTCCTGTGAAATTATTTTCACCCAGACACCAAGGCATAGCTGATAGTACCAGGCTCACTTCCTACATATCAGGGCTGCTTTCTTTTTGTCACCATCTCCCAAAGCAGTGGTCAGGGGTTTACTGCTAACTTCCCAGATAGACTTGGTGGATCATAATGAAGCAGACAAAATGAATTTGGGCTGCGATTTCCTGTCAGATGGGAGGAAGAAGAACCTTGAGGAGCCTAATTTTGGGGGTGGAGAGGAATGGTAGCACGAGGGTTGAGAAAATAGCTGTAATGTCTTCACTGAGTTTACATATGCAGATTCCTGAAATAAAAGCAGAATATGAGATCCAATTTGAGACACAGGAAAACAAAATATGGTGAAGTGTGGGAGTTTTGCTTTGACCAGATCTTTAATTCATGCTCCCTCATTTCACTATTTTATTTCCCCAAAAGGATTATATCCTTTTAGAAGATACTTTTAATTTTTTCCTTTTTTAAAGATTTTATTTTAAAGTAATTTTTATACCCAACATGGAGCTCAAACCCACAACCAAATGAGCCAGCCAGGCACTGCTAGAGGATACTTATAAGTTCTTGCAGAATTCCTGGGCCCAGCCAGGTGTACAGCATTCTTATCTATATGATCCAGTTTTGTTTCATAGGATAGTAATCTGCACATTAGCCATTTTTAAAGTGACATGGTTATTCTCTGCCTAGTAAGAAATGTGCAGATTTATTCCAGAATTAGTCTTTATGTTAGTTTCAGAATATTTGACTCTTTTAGAGGAAGATTTTAGATATGGAAATGATAGAATTGCTATGTTGGCAAGTTCGTCTGCTGGGGCACATGTGTGAAACTGTTTCTACATGGAAAATCATGGAAATGCCTCATAAATTCTAAAGTTTCATACAGAGTTAATGTTAGAAGGATTTAGGAAGAGGAACACTAGAAATAAACTTATGCCCCTTACATGTGAAGGTGCCAGAGTTATTTTTTCCTGTCCTTTTCTGACTTGACTTCATGTCTGGGAAGGCTTTTCTTGGGTTAGCACAAGTGTGGGCCCCAGGAATCCCGTTTTGTATAGTGCATTGCAGACTTAGGATCACCTTCTGTATGTGAAGAAATTGATGGTCAAGAATGTTAGAGCCCAATCAGCAGTCCGATAGAGGGGCTCAAGAATTTTAGGGCAGTTTTTCTCAGTAAGAATGTTGATGGTGTTTTGGGTCGTTTCTTTGTTGTCTGGGACTTCATCTCATATTTTACAGGATATTTCACATTACTGGTTTCTGCTCTGTATATTCCAGCAGTGACCCCAACCCTCTCTACCTGTACCCCTAGTGCTCCAAAGAGGAAGTAATTTATAGGGTGTTCAGAGAAGATTTCCCAAAGGAGGAAGAGGCTTCAACCGAGGGGAGGAAGCAAAGGTGTGTGTTTTATAGCCAAATCAAGAATGTACAAGAAAAGTCCCTGAATAGACCTATTTGGCTGATACAGGGCAGAAACTATAGGGAAAGAGACTGTGACACGGTAACTGGAGAGTTGGCTGACTGAATCCCCCTTGAATAATATTTGTTTTTTATTTTTTCTTTGGCTCATGCTAGCCTTTTCTCCCCCCTATAATGTTTACTTATTTTTGAGAGAGAAACAGTGCGCCATTGGGGGAGGCTCAGAGAGAGAGGGAGACACAGAATCTGAAGCAGGCTCCAGGCTTTGAGCTGTCAGCACAGAGCCCGATGCCAGGCTCGAACTCAAGAACTCCAAGATCATAACTTAAGTCAAAGTTAGACACTCAACTGCTCAACCGACTGAGCCACCCAGATGCCCCTCGTGCTAGCCTTTAATAATGAATAACCTTGTTAATCACCTTTCTCATCTAAACAATTGAGTCACATGCTTGGCAGCATGACGCCTGATATATTTAGGGCCTGTTCCTGGAGCCCTGGAGCCTTGGAGGATGAGGAAACCTGAGTTGCTGAGAACATAGGTTTGCTGGGAGGTGCCTGATATGCCAACTACCTGAGAAAAGTTAATAATAAAACAGTCTAGAGGCACCCCACGTGGCTTAGTTGGTTAAGCGTCCAGCTTCACTCCAACTTCAGTTCGGGTCATGATCTCCTGGTTTGTGAGTTCAAGACCCATATTGGGCTCTGCGCTGGTAGGTTAGAGCTGCTTGGGATTCTCTCTCACACCTTCTCTTGCAAAATAAATTAATTAATTAAATAATAGTAATAAAACAGTCTAGTTATTTCAGTTGGTTCCTGCTTTCCTTGAACCCTTCCAAAGCCTGTCCTTCCCACCCCCATGGCCAGTCGCTTGAATGGCTGTCACCGTTCAAAGGAATAAAAAAAAGTTCCATGAGCTAAGCATGGCTTCTTTTGTCAGTTTACTTCTTTTAAATTGATGCATATTTGGGGGCGCCTGGGTGGCTCAGTCGATTAAGCGTCCGACTTCGGCTCAGGTCATGATCTCAC
This sequence comes from Proteles cristata cristata, assembly GCA_017311185.1. Classification (NCBI taxonomy): domain Eukaryota; kingdom Metazoa; phylum Chordata; class Mammalia; order Carnivora; family Hyaenidae; genus Proteles; species Proteles cristata. Next base: position 1,285,594 of record JAESUZ010004784.1, on the reverse strand, counting down.
AGTTTATGGGTTTGAGCCCTGTGTCGGGCTCTGTGCTGACAGTTAGCTCAGCACAGTTAGCTTAGAGCCTGGAGACTGCTTTGGATTCTGTGTCTCCCTCTCTCTCTGACCCTCCCCTGCTCACATTGTCTGTCTGTCTGTCTCAGAAATAAATAAAACATTAAAATAATTAAATTGATGCATATTTGATTTCTGATCACTTAGGCCTTTGTTTCTCAGGCATGACCCAGAAACCAGCTACATCACAGTCACTCGAGGTGTGTGCTTAAAATGCAGTTTCCTGGCCCCTGCTCCAGTATGGATTCAGGTTTCCCTCAGTGAAACCTAGGAATTGACATTCTATTATTATTTTTAAAAATTTATTTACATTTATTTATTTATTTTAAAGTTCATTTATTTTTTCTTAGTACTCTCCACACTCAGTATAAGGCTCAAACTCATGACCCTGAATTCAAGAGTTGCATGCTCTTCTGACTGAGACTGCTAGGTGCCCCTATTTTTTTTTTTTTTTTTTAAGTAATTTCTATACCCAACATGGGGTTTGAACTCATAACCCCTAGATCAAGAGTCCTATTCTCTACCAACTGAGTCAGCCAGGTACCTGAGGAACTGGCATTTTAAATAAGCTCTCAGGTGATTTTTTTTTTTTTCCAAAAGTTTATTGTCAAATTAGTTTCTACATAACACCCAGTGCTCATCCCCACAAGTGTCCTCCTCCATGCCCATCCCCCCTCCCCCCCACATCCATCAGTCCTCAGTTTTTGTCAGCATTCAAGAGTCTCTCATGGTTTGCCTCTCTCCCTTTCCCCCACCATTTCCGCCCTTCTTCTCCCCCTTGTTCCTCCATCAAGTTCCTCCTAATCCTCCTATACGTGCAAACATGATATTTGTCCTTCTCTGCCTTCTCAGGTGATTTTAATGTGAATCACTGGATTAGACTTTATGCCATATAGCAGTACATTTTTATCACCTTGTTAAATCTAGATCAGTTGTTTGAATCCTCCCTGTATTTTCTAAACTATATTCAGGGCATAAGTGGGACATCATATTTGATGGATCTGGAAGAATTTCCTTGTAGGCATCTGGGTTAATATCTTTTCAGCAGCCAACAGAGTGTAATTAGATGTTATTTCTGCCCTTTGAGGAAGCCCTTGACAAATGGTTATTTTTCTTTCTTTTTTTTCAAATGGTTATTTTTCTTTCTTTTTTTTTTTCAAATGGTTATTTTTCTTATTTGCCTGTTCCCTGTCTCATTAATAGACAAAGCAAGATAATTGCCCATTATTTTTCCAGGTCAGATCTTAGTTTAGGACATTAGCTTCCAAGTTCTTGATCTCTTTTCCAGAAGAGTAATATAAGACCAAGAGTCTCAAGGTCTTTCTACTGAGCCATCCAGGCATCCCAGAATATCCAAATTTATACCAACGAATTTGATGATGTCATTTTGTATTGTATGTTTAGATTCAAAGATTCGTGGGTTGAGTGTGGTCTCCATTTCTTACTAACTTTGTGCCTTTGGAGAAGCCCCAAATACCTTCTCCTAAGGCTGCCTTCTCTCACCTTTAAAATAAACGGAAAAAGTAGTACCTAGCAGAGTAAAACATGTGCCTAAAACATGTGGTTTAGTAATTAATGGAGGCGATGAAGAAGAAGTGGCAGTAATGATTTGTTGGTCCTAGACTTTAGATGTATTTTTTGGCCAGATTTGGGTGTGCTTAAAGTAAATAGTAAGCATTTCTGTGCCCTGTAAATGGCTTCTTTCTGTATGGCAGTTATATCCTGTGCTCGCTTCGGCAGCACACATACTCTATGGCAGTTATATCCTAAGTGGGTTAGACATTTTAATATAATTCATTTAGGGGCGCCTGGCTGGCTCAGTCATGCCACTCTTGATCTCCGGGCTGTGGGTTCGAGCCCACATTGGGTATAGAGATTACGTGAAGATAAAATCTTAAAAAAAAGGAAGTATTGGGGTGCCTGGGTGGCTCAGTCGGTTAAGCGTCCAACATCAGCTCAGGTTATGATCTCGTTTGTGTTCAAGCCCTGCATTGGGCTCTGTTGACTGCTCAGAGCTGGAGCCTGCTTCTGATTCTGTGTCTTCCTCTCTCTCTCTGACCCTCCACCGCTCATGCTATCTCTGTCTCTCAAAAATAAATAAACATCTAAAAATATTAAGAAAAAGGAAGTATCATTTAAAAATAAATCATCAATATTATATTTATTATATATTATATAATGACTTATATAAGGAAGTACAATTAGAAAATTATATTTAAATTCCTTATAGAATACAGATAAAAGCAAAATATTTTTCTGTTGGCAAATTAATACCTAGTTCTGATAAAGATCTGGTGAAACAGGTCCATGTATACATTGCCACTAGAACCCTTTTTTGACAACAATTTAGCATTACATTTTTTTTTTTTTTATGTTTTATTTATTTCTAGGAGAGAGAGAGACAGCGTGAGCAGGGGAGGGTCAGAGAGAGAGGGAGTCACAGACTGAAACAGACTCCAGGCTCTGAGCTGGCAGTCAGCACAGAGCCCGACGTGGGGCTTGAACCCATGAACCGCGAGATTATGACCTAAGTGAAAGTCGGACGCTTAACCGACTAAGCCACCCAGGCGCCCCTAGCATTACATTTCAAAAGTCTGGTACATATTAATTGTTGAATGAAGAGCCTAAAAATATTATACTCTTTGACCTGATATTTTCAGAGTAGAGAATTTATCCAAAAGAAGTCTTTTTCAACAATATTATCATTGGAAGCCATTTTATCTAAATACTAACAAAAGAGAATACTTGAGTAATTTATGGTAAATCACATCTGCATAATCTTATGAAGAAATTAACATAATTACGAAGACTAATAACATGCAAAGCATTTGATATGTTCAATGTAATGAGATACACAATTCTATCTATGCTTCTTATAGCTATACACAATTATGCATGCACATGATTAAGGACTAAACTGGAACTCGACAAAATGAAGAAACAGATTTGAAAAGTGGGGGGCACCTGGCTGGCTCAGTTGATGGAGTGTGCAACTCTTGATCTCAGTGTTGTGAATTTGAGCCCCATGTTGGCATAGTGATTACTTGATAAAAATTTAAAAAAGAGGATTCTGAGTGATCTTTCTTGCATTTTTTTTCACTGTTAATAAACTCATTTTTTTAAAGTGTCTCTTTAGCTAGGTGAATCTTGTTTTTTCTTAGTCTAAAACAGTGGTAGAAGTGGCCTTGCTCATTGCTTGTCTTGTTTGCTGACAAAAATTCAGCATGGTTATATATTATATATCTTTTCTGGGGAGAGGAAGTGGTAGGATATATAGCAACAGGAGTTTCCTTTCTGAGTCACACAAAGAATTTTTTGGAGCTCAAAATAACATCTAGAGAGAAATCTCGCTTCTCAGTGGGCAAATTTACAACCACATTGTCCTTAAGACTTGGTACTATAATGCTCAGGAAGTAAAAGAGAAATAGGATTATGCAGTAATATCATTGTTTTTAATACTCTTATTGAAAGCTTATAATTTTTTAATATTCCTGATAAGTAATTAATATGTAACTATAATCTCTCCAGTACTTTGTAGTTTAGAGATAGGGCTAAATAGATGGCTTTATAACTAGAAATGCTATAGGGGAAGAAAAAGCTGAGAATAGGGTTGATTTTGGGGTTGTGAGTTTGAGCCCCACATTCAGTGTAGAGATTACTTAAAAATAAATCCGAAAAAGAAAAGAATACCCTTCCAATAAATTATTCTTTTAAAAAATCAGTTTATTAAACTTGTTAGATTATAAAACTTGCAAAGAATTATGTTACTTAATTCCAGGATAATTATAAATCTTAGTATGTCCTTCTTCCACAGAATCATGATTCTAGTGGGAAAATACCAGAATTCAGGATCCCATAGGAAGTACCATTGATAATTTCAGCAAGTTGGTCCATAGCCACCTTTTGGAGGAGCATTTTATATTCACAATTCAAGAATAAGAGATCTTGGCATAGCACAGGAGCCTGGATTTAGATATAAGGATGTTCATTGCAATGTTTTATACTACTGAAAATCTGGACACAGCATAAATGTTTAATAATAGGAGATGTGGGGTGCCTGCTAGCTCAGTTGGAAAAACATGATTACTTAAAAAAATCTTTAGGGGCGCCTGGGTGGCTCAGTCAGTTGAGTGCCCAACTTCTGCTCGGGTCATGATCTCATGGTTCGTGAGTTCGAGCCCCGTGTTGGGCTCTATGCTGACTGCCAGCTCAGAGCCTGGAACGTGTTTCAGATTCTTTATCTCCCTCTCTCTCTGACCCTCCCCTGCTCATGCTGTGTGTCTCTCTCTCTCAGAAATAAATAAAACAGGGGCACCTGGGTGGCTTACTTGGTTAAGCATCCGACTTTTGCTTAGGTCATGATCTCGCGGTTCATGAGTTCGAGCCCCGCGTCAGCCTCTGTGCTGACTGCCAGCTCAGAGCCTGGAGCCTGTTTCAGAGTCTGTGTCTCCCTCTCTCTCTGACCCTCCCCTGCTCATGCTGTCTCTCTCTCTCTCTCTCTCTCTCCTAGAAATAAGTAAAACATAAAAAAAAATAAAAATAAATAAATCGACTAATTTGGAAGCTGTTACTGCTATATTAAGTAAAAATATATAAAATAATATGTGACATCACATTTTTACAAATGAAGAAATATACATGTGACTGAGTGTGTAGTAAAGGGCCTGAAAGAAGGTATAGAGAGTGAGTGGTAGGGTTATGGTAGTTTTTATTTTCTAATATCTGCTTTTCTATGTTTTATAAACCTAGGATGTGTTATTTTTATAATTGGGGTCCAAAAATGTTCTATTTATTTACTTTTACTTTTAATTTACTTTGACAGACAGTACGAGTGGGAGAGGAGCAGAGAGAGAGAATTCTAAAGAGGCCCCACACTGTCAGTGTCAAGCCCACCATGGGTTTGAACTCAAAAACCATGAGATCATGAGCTGAGCTGAAATCAAGGGTCAACCACTTAAGTGACTGAGCCACCCAGGTTCCCCAGTCCTCTTACTTTAAATAACCACATGATCTTTTCCTTTAATATACTTAGAATTGAAACAATGACCTGGGCTTTCTGGTGTCACAACTCTTCTAGGTCCTAACAATCTGAAATATTTGTAGCTGTGGAGTCTTGATGTTGTTCAGGCACCATACGGAGCTCAGCCACATCCCCAACCTCACACTGCAGCAGGATGCAGGTGGGCAGGGAACTAGCTTTTACAGGTGGGCCAGACAGAATGCCTGATTTTCCTGGCCATCGTTGGAGTCCTGAGTATAACTCATTATCATGATCCTTTTCTTATATTGTGCAAGTCATATGTGTTCGTTGAGAAAAAAATTAAGATAACTGTAATTATGTTTTTATTTATTCTAAGAGAGAGCAAGAGAATGAATCCCAAGGATTGTGGGGCTTAATCCCAGGTCCGCGAGTTCACAACCTGAGCTGGTATCAAGAGTCCGAGTTTAGGGGGCGCCTGGGTGTCTCAGTCAGTTGAGCGTCCAACTTCAGCTCAGGTCATGATCTCACAGTTCGTGGGTTCAAACCCCACGTTGGGCTCTGTGCTGACAGCTAGCTCAGAGCCTGGAGCCTGTCTTCAGATTCTGTGTCTCCCTCTCTCTCTGACCCTCCCCTGCTCACACTGTCTCTCTTTCTTTCTCTCTCAGAAATAAGTAAAACATTAAAAAAAAAAAAGTCCGAGTTTAACCAACTGAGCCACCCAAGTGCCCCAGGAATTATGTTTTTAAAAGCTTATTCATTTAGGGATGCCTGGCTGGGTCACTCAATAGAGCATGCAACTCCATCTCAGGATTGTAAGTTTGAGCCCCACATTGGATGTAGAGATTACTTAAAAACAAGATTTTTTGGAGGCGCCTGTGTGGCTCATTCAGTTAAGCGTTCGGCTTCGGCTCAGGTCATGATCTCACGGTTCATGGGTTCGAGCCCCGCGTCGGGCTCTGTACTAACAGCCAGCTCAGAGCCTGGAGCCTGCTTCAGATTCTGTATTTCCCTCTCTCTCTGACCTTCCCTGCTCACACTGTCTCTCTCTCTCTGTCTCAGAAATAAATTAAAAAAAAAAAACACCAAGATTTTTTTTAAGGCTTTTTTATTTGATTACCATAGTGTGAACAGCTTTCCATGTTAATAAATATTCTCTACTCCAGCTTTTTTTTTTTTTTTTTAAGTAAACTCTACCACCAACAAGGGCTTGAACTCATGACCCCAAGGTTAGGAGTCACATACTCTACTGACTGAGCCAGCCCCATTCTTAAAAGCTGTATAATAAATAGTCCACTGTGTGGCTATACCCAATCCCCTGTGGTGTCTCGCTATTTAAAAATTCATTTTATTTATTTACTTTTAAAAGATTTTATTTTATGAGCTACCTGGGTGGCTTCATTGAGCGTCCTACTCTTGATTTCGGCTCAGGTCATGATCCTGCAATTCGTGGGTTTGAGCCCTGCGTAGAGCTCCATGCTGACAGTGTAGAGCCTGTCTGGGATTCTCTCTCCTCTTCCCGCCCCTCCCCTGCTTGCGTTTGTGCATGCTTTTTCTTTCTCTCTCAAAATAAATGAACTTCAAAAAAAATTTTTTTTTAAAGATTTTATTTTATTTATTTTTATTTTTTTTTAAAGATTTATTATTGAGAGATAGAGAGATACAGAGCATGAGCTGGGGAGGGGGAGAGAGAGAGGCGGAGACACAGAATCCAAAACAGGTTCCAGGCTCTGAGCTAGCTGTCAGCACAGAGCCCGACGTGGGGCTCAAACCCATGAACCGCAAGATCATGACCTGGGCCAAAGTCGGACGCTCAACCGACTGAGCCACCCAGGAGCCCCTTAAAGATTTTATTTTTTAGGTACTCTCTGTACCCAGTATTGGGCTCAAACTCTCAGTAGTTATATATGTTCCACCAACTGACCCAGCCTGGTGTCCCCAGATTAATACATTTTAGTTAAAACTATTCACCCATCATTATTTTCTTAGCATAAGTTCTTAAAATTATAGGCTTTACACATGTTGAAATTTTTGATCCATACTATCTATTTTCTGTTGTTTTTCTTGGTCTTGGCCCTCTCTTTTGCTCCTATTCATTTTCTTGGTTTGAAATAGGAATGGATTCTTCTGCTTTGATTTTGGTCATCTTCCCTTTACCCAACTTTCAAGCAGATGTAGGCTGCCCACTTGGCTTTTTCTGACTCCGTATAGTTTATCTTGATGTCTGTGTGACCTATGTGGATTTGTTTTCCGTTATCTATTAGGCTCTAGCTAAAATACTTAGGAATTTTAGAAACTTTATGAGCCCCTTCATTTTATTTAAGCCACCTTCATCTGTCTATATATGCACATTCATGTGTATCTACATATACTATGCATGCATTCAGAGATGTACTCTCTAAACTTACAGTCTTCCTGATTGTAAGGCCTTTGCTTTCTTGTTCCCCCTTTTATTCTAGAATGTAAGCTGCAGGGAGCCATTTAGATTCAAACTTACCTTGCCGCACTGCTAGTTCCTGGCAGGGATCCCAGTAGGTTAATGTGGAGCAGCTCCATTCTGGGATTTGTTACAGGAACCACATGAAGCCTTGGCCCCTTGTCAGAGAGCTTGGGGAAATCTTCTGTGGCAGCTCATCCCTTTCCCTTCCTTTAGAAAATAAAAGTTTCTGTTCCTCACATGGTGCTTTGTCATTCCTCTGCAGGAGTGAGGTTGGGGGTAAACTCCTGGTTTCCTGGACCCTCTAGAGACCCAGCTGTTAACTCTTTCATTCAAATATTTTCCATCAAGTGTAGATGAAACTACACCATACAGAACTAAACAAACATTAGAATAGTGTATTGCTGGGGCACCTGGGTGATTCACTTGGTTAAGCATCTGACTTCAGCTCAGGTCATGATCTCACAGTTCAAACCCTGCATTGGGCTCTCTGCTGTCAGTGCAGAGCCCGTTTCAGTGCAGAGCCCGTTTCAGATCCTCTGTCCCCCTCTCTGGTTCTCCTTGACTCATATTCTCTCTCTCAAAAATAAATAAGCATTTAAAAAAGTAAAGAATAGTGTATTTTTTTAGAATGGCATATCGCTATTGTTACTTGTTAAGTACTAATTATGTGCTTAATGCTATGCTAGACGCTTTACGTTTTATTAGATCTTTTAGCAACCCTAGAGGTAGATATTATTCTAGTTTTATAGATGAGAAATAAAAAAATAGAAAGATTAAATGATGGCATGCCTGGATGGCTCAGTTGGTTGGGCATCTGACTTCAGCTCAGGTCATGATCTCATAGTTTGTGAGTTCAAGCCCTGCATTGGGCTCTGAGATGCCAGTTCAGAGCCTGGAGCCTGCTTTGGATTCTGTGTCTCCCTCCCTCTGCTCCTCCCCAGCTCACACTCTGTCTCTCTCTCTTAAAAATAAATAAACATTTAAAGAGATTAAAAAAGAAAAGAAAGGTTAAGTGATTTGCCTAAGATCACACAGCTAATAAGTAACAAATTTGGAATTCAATTCTAGATTTCTCCAAATTGGAGAGGTTGGACTTAAGACTTTCTTAGACATGAATAGTTGAAACATTTTCTCCACACCTTTTCTGGATGGCAGAAATGGACCTTTGTTTTAAGACAAAGGAATGGCCTGACACAGTAGACTAAAATAATCTTTAGCCCATCCTCAGATTCCATAGGAGAAACTTGGATCTTTCCAGATTGCAGGTCAATTTACTCTTGTATCTTATCACATTCCCTTAGTGTACAGAGCAGATTCTCTACATCAGTGCTTCTCAAGCATTGGTGTACCTGGAGATCTTGAGAAACTACAGATTCTGATTTAATATGTCTAGGGCATGGCCTAAGATTTTTGGGTTCTAACAAGCTCCCCAGTGCTCCTTTGGATAGCAACGGTTTAGATCAGTGATTATTAATCCTGGGCAATCATCAGATTAACCTGGAGATCCTTGAAAAGAAGTCGGTTTTACAGGCCCCAGAGTTGGAAATTGGAGACATTTTAGGATAGGGCCTGGGAATTGCTTTTCTTTTATAGTTTTTCTTTAAAAAAAAATTCCCCAGGTTACTGTGGTAATTAGGGAATCATTGGTTTAGAAGGTAACATGTTATGGATGCATTGTCTCACAAAACATAAGTGGGCAGTTAATTTAGCTTCATTAGACATTTTAGAGGGACTGTGTTGGTTAGAGGTCATTTGCTCTAAAACAGAAACCCACTCATGCTTTTTGTTTTAATTTTTCTTAAATGTTTTATTTTTGAGAGGGATAGCAGGGGAGGGGCAGAGAGATGAGGACAGAGGATCTGAGGCAGGCTCTCTGGGTCTGCACACTGACAGCAGAGAGCCCAACGTGGGGCTTGAACTCACAAATTGTGTAATCATAACCTGAGCTGAAGTCAGACACTTAGCTGACTGAGCCACCCAGGCACTCCCCCATTCATGTTTATGGAAGGGCTATTATGCAAACCCCAAGAGCAGGAAGTATCTGTAGATCTCAGAAGGAAACAGAGCTAAGAATTGGAAAGTCGTTAGGAACTAAGGATGTCCATGCTATCTTTCTTCTGTTTCCTTCTCTCTGGGAACTGGCTTTGGTAGAAATGGCCATCCAGGCAGTTTGGTCTCTGCCACCAAGCCAGTTTCATATTCCTGAAAGAATCTGATCAATCCAATGTAGCCCCTGGACTGGTTCTCCTTGAGCCAGGAGGCCACTTCTGGACAATTCTCTGGTCTGGAGATCTGGAGATTTGATGACTTACATCAAACACACACTTACAGGGCTCCACTCTCAATGTAGGAGTATGGGGTCCCCCTAACATTGTTGGTCAGACTTCCTGAAAGGTGTCTTCTACAAGTGCTTTTATATATATATTTACAATTATATATATAATAATATATATCATACATATATGATATATATTATACATATTTATATTATATCATAACATATATATTATAATCATATATAATATATATATTATCATATAATATATATATAGCTTTGCATTGTTGGGGTATATATATTATCATATAATATATATATAGCTTTGCATTGTTGGGGTAGGATTACAGAACTAAATAAGATAAATCCCCTGATCTTTAAATTGGGATTGCATCACTAGCTTATTGTGGGAGAGAGACAAGGAAAGATTTTAAGTTAGTGTGATATGGTCTAAGTATGGTGGGTAGAGGGCTATCTGGGAAACCTGCAAAAGAAAAACTTAACCAGCCTGGATATTTAGGGAATATTCAGAGAGGACATGTCTGAACTGAATCATGAAAGATAAGTATATGCTGGCCAGATACAGAAAAGAGGGGAAAGCAGTTGTGGCATTGTGAACAGCATTAGCATGAAACAAAATAATTATATTTCTTTGAAGATTTTGGGGTAAATAATAATAAACCATTATTTCTAGAACATGAGGTCCATGACAGGTCTCTAGAGAGAGAGGTTGGTGCCAGGTTGAGGAGTTAAACTCCATGATATGGAGTTTAGATAAAGCAGAACCAATCGATATTTTTTCTTTTTTTTAAATGTTTGTTTATTTTTGAGAAAGGATTAGTGGAGGAGGGGCAGGGAGAGAAGAAGACACAGAATTCAAAGCAGGCTCCGAGCTGTCAGCACAGAGCTTGATGTGGGATTTGACTCAAACTCACGAATTTTGAGATCATGACCTAATGTCAGAAGCCACCCAGGTGCCCCCCCATTGAAAAATTTTAACTGACATGGGAGAATTGCCATTTTTATGAAGATGATGCATTACAGTGTGGAGAATAGTTTTGATGGTGGCCTTGACTGAAGGTAGAAAGATCAGTTGCCATTGTCCAGAGAGGTGATGAGAAAAAAGAATGGAAAGGTAGGAACCAACGGTGAGAATATTTATGTAGATTTGGTAGGTCTAGATTGGATGATGGGAATGTGGGAGGAGTTGAGGACAGAGAAATTTCTTTTGCACATAATGAGCTTATTAATTATTATGTTATTATGTTACATATGTTATGTTATATAGCATGCACAGGCAGGGGAGGGGCAGAGGGAGAGGAAGGGAGAGAATCTTAAATACGCTCCACACCCACGATGGAGCCCCGACTCTGGGCTTGATCTCACAACCATGAACCACCTGGGTACCCTGGACATGATTGAGTTTAAAATGTCTATGGAGCACATCAGCAATGTTTCCTGTTAGGTTGGGAATCTGCCTTAAGTAGTTCTCGGGGCTTATATTACAGATTTGGGAGAGGTTGTGCCCTCCCACTCCACCTTTTTAAAATTTTTCCTTACTCTCTGTCTGGCACTCTTTTTTTTTTTTTCTTATTTATTTTGAGAGAGAGAAAGAGAATGTGAGTGGGAGAGGGGCGGGGAGAGAGAGAGAATCCCAAATAGGCTTTGTACTGTTAACACAGAGCCTGACCTCCAGGCTTGATCCCAGGAACTGTGAGATCATGACCTAAGTCAAAATCAAGAGTTGGATGCTTAACTACTGAGCCATCCAGGCACCCCTCTCTCTGGCAGTTTTATTCCAGATGCTCCTTCCCTTATATTTATATTTAAACTTAAGGCCTATCTAGTTTCTCCTTTCCTAGATCTTCTTGCACAAGCAGTAGGTTACTTTATACAAAGATTTGACGTGATTTGGCTTCATCACGAGAACTGCTGAGAGGATTTTAAGCTGACTTCCTAGACTAAGGTATATGATGGCAGAGATTATTCCTCTCTCGTGCATAGACACATTGCTAGCATCTAGAACAGTACTCGGTATTTTAGTTGGTACTGAATAACTGAGTGGAAGAGTGAATCATTTAATTCTATAAAGAGTTTATTAAAGACTTAATAGTTTATTAAAGATCGTTCTTTGTCTGAGACTGATCTTTTCTGTAAAACATTAAATCTTGCAGAATGGCAGGGAGTTAGTCTGGAAAAGAGATAGAGAAGAGCTTTTCAGGCAGAAGCAGCAGCATGAACAAAGGCATGGGAGCATTGAAGTGAATGTTGTACGTGCTAGAGAAAAGCAGTTAGACAATTAATAACTCTTACCTTGTCATAGGTCTCAGGTCTGTCCAGCAAACCTAACATTTATAGCACATTTAATAGTGGTTATGATAGGTTCTAGGAATTGTTTACAAGTAGGTCCAAACTGGCAGAAAACCTTTTTTTGGGGGTTCTTTAAGTCCATAGCCTAATGAAAGTCCTTTTTGAAGCTGCCTTTCTTTTTTTTTTCAGCTTATTATTTATTTTGAGAGAGAGTGAGTGAGCAAGGGTGGGTGAGCAGGAGTGGAGCTGGGATAGAGGGAAAGAGGAGGGAAAGACAAAAGAATCCCAAGCTTGGGACTGGGGCTTGATCTCAGGACCTGTGAGATCAGTGAGATCATGACCTGAGCCGAAATCAAGACCCAGATGCTATCTTTGAATCCCAGGCAGAATTTACTGCTTGTTAATCTGTGTTTGTGTAGTATATTATACCTGTCTCTGTTATATTTTCCTATTTATTTCATTTGACTAATAACCCTGACTAGGCCTTTAACAATTTCTAGGGTCTAATATGTAATAGAGATTAATGAAAGTTTGGTGGATAATTAAATGAATGGTTGTTTGTACCCAGGGTTATCCACATTAAAGAGAAACTGTGTCATCTTCTTTATCCCTTTTCTTGTAGCTATTTGTAGTGGATGTGCAGACAAGCCAGATCACCAAGATTCCCATTCTGAAGGACCGGGAGCCTGGAGGTGTGACCCAGCAGGGTTGTGGTATCCATGCCATCGAACTGAATCCCTCCAGAACTCTGTTAGCCACTGGAGGAGACAACCCCAATAGTCTTGCCATCTACCGGCTGCCTACACTAGATCCAGTGTGTGTGGGTGATGTAAGTTTCCCCAGAAATTGTAGTTAGAGGTAGCCTTGTTTTTAAACAGAGCCAGCTAGGTAACATGGTCCCCCTTCCACATGTCCTCTGGGAAGGAACAGTTTCCCCTAGATTTCTGCTAATGGGGGTGAGGTGAAAGGGTAGAAATCTCAAAATGGGGACTGAATTCCACGTAGGGAGTATCTGGTATATTGAGAGTGTGTGTTTGTAAAGGGGTGAGCAACACTCAGGGGCCAGCACCAGTGGGTTGGTGTTTGAATCCACAATGTCCACACATCTCCCACTGCCCATAGTCAGCAAAATTTATTAAATCATCCATTCAGCAACTATTTATTGAGCTTTCTATGTCCAGTCATTGTTTTAGATGCTGGGGACATGCAGTTAATAAAACAGATAAAGCCTTCCACCTCATGAAGCTTCTGTTCTAGTGTAGGGATATAAACCAATATGTAAACCAATAAATATTTACCAGCAGTCTGTCAGAGTATGATAAGTGTCATGGAGAAGAGTAAAGCCTGATTAAAGGGATAGAGAGAGTGGCGGAGAATGCTATTTCAGAGGATGGTCAGAGAAGTCCTCATTGATAAGAATGACATTTGAGCAGGAAGACATAAAGGAAAAGATGTCTGGAGGAAGAGAGTTCCAGACAGAAGGAACAGCAAAGAGGTCAGTTATAATTCTTGTACCTGGAAGGTACAGAGGAGAGTGGTAGGATGAGGTTAGAGGAAGAAGAGGTGGGTGATTGTGTGTAGGAGCCCTAAGTAAGATATCCAGAGGTGGCAGGCCGGAGCTTTGTGTCCATCAGACATGTTCATTGCTCATAGGAATGCCAGTTTTATTCCAGCTTTGAGCTCCTCGAGACAGAAGTTAAAACTTGTAGGATCCTGCCCTGTGGGTTAAGATCATGAGAGATCACTTTGTCATTTTTATAAAGATATTTTCAGTCAGACTATATGCTTTTCAAGAGTATTCATTGTAATCCTTATTTTACTAATTTCTTTTTTTTTCCCCCATCTGTCTCTGTACCTATCTGTTCCTTCTGCTTCTCCAAGGATGGACACAAGGATTGGATCTTTTCCATTGCATGGATCAGTGATACTATGGCGGTATCTGGTAAAATTACCCTTTTATATGGAGTTTTGGTGTAGCAGGGAGGGAGGGAGGCTAGAAATTGAAAAGGGATAGGTAGTAGTGCGATTAGAAATAGCCCAGTAAACAGATTATCAGCCAGGGGCCAGGAGATCTTATTTCCAATAGTGGCTCTTTCTCTGACTTACCATGCGTCCTTGGATAAGTCATTTCCCCTGTATATTCCTGATCTGGAAAGTAGAGTTTTACTGGCATTCTTCATTTATTATTCATATTCTGCTTTGTTCCCAAAAGTATATATGATGGCATGTTAGCTGCAAAGATTTTGTGGGGCTTCATTGTGACAATCTTTCTGAAAGTGTTTTTGGAAAAGTTGATGTTAAGTATTAGGAGCAGTTATTTTCTGTATAACTATATAACATGTTTCTTATTGATAAAAGCTGCATAGAAATGGGGCAGTTTTTTCTCAGGGGTAGAAGTCAGAAAAAAACACATAGAAATGAGTGTAGAGAAGATAATAAAGAGATACACAAATGCTTACTTGATACCCACAACAGCCTAGAAAGTAGGCTCAGAGTGCTAACCAGTTTTGCTGGGCACCCATAAATAAAATCCAATCCCTAGTTCTAGATTCCCAAATAAAAATAATCATAATAGTTGCTAAATTAAGTACCTCACATATGTTATTTCATATTATCCTCAGAATAATACTAAGAGGTTTGCATTATTAGCCTCATTTCAAAAATGAGAAACTTTAGATTCTGAGAGGTTATTATAACTTGCCAAAAGCCACACTAATAGTGACAGATGGACTCAGATCTGAATCCAGATCTGATTTCAAAGCCCATGCTTAGAACTGCTACCAGCAAAACTAAGGGAACATAAATATTTCTTCTTTCAATTTTTTGCAAGGCAATAGTTACCCAGGAGTGGTTCAGAAGCTTTTGGATTCCCTGTCATTTGCCTCCCTGGGGAATGAGAGCTGTTTGAAGGCAGAGGCAGAGTCTTGCCACCTTTATCATAGGGATTGCCCATATGACAGTACCCTGGACTAAATGTGGTGTTGGGAGCCAGGACTTGACTTTGCTTTGGAGGCCTCCTATCTCCTTGAGATACCCTGCCAACATCCTGTTTTTGAGTTGTTGACTCCCAAGTCTACATTTTTATGAACATTATAACAGCTTTTTTTTTTTTTTAATTTTTTTTAATGTCTTTATTTTATTTTGAGAGACAGAGACAGAGAGCGAGTGGGGAGGGGCAGAGAGAGAGGAAGACACAGAATCCAAAGCAGGCTTCAGGCTCTGAGCTGTCAGCACAGAGCCCAACACGGGGCTTGAACCCACAGACTGTGAGAACATGACCTGAACCGAAGTCAGAGACTTAACTGACTGGGCCACCCCGGCACCCCAGAATATTATAACAGCTTTTAAAAACTTGGGCTCTGAGGAAACCTGGGTGGCTCAGTTGGTTAAGTGCTTGGACTCTTGATTTTGGCTCAGGTCATGATCTCATGGTTTGTGGGTTCGAGCCTTGTGTCGGACTCTGCATGGGCAGTTTGGGCTCTGCTTGGGATTCCCTGTTTCCCTTTCTCTCTTTGCCCTTCCTCTGCTGGCACTGTCTTTGTCTTTCTCTCTAAAATAAACATTTTTATAAAAAGGACATAGGTAAGATTAAATGAAATAATACATAGTGGCTGCTGTATTAAAAATGGCCAATACTTGTTAACCATTGTTAATGTTAAGCTTGATGATGAATATGAACTCCCCTGAACATTCTACCTCAGATTCTGCATATTCATACTCATGATCTTTCTTGCAAGATCCCCTCCTCCCCATGGACATATATTTGTGAATGCTCCCACCTTCCACACAAGTGCACAGCAGAAAACTAAAACTCCTCTTATGGTCTTCAGTCTCCTTAGATTACCAAGCCATGGTTATACTGCTTTTTAAAGTATGCCTTATAAACATTGTATGTCATGTATACTTAAATAATTAAAAAGAAAAATTCTTTTACATACAGTTTCTTTTCTCTGCTAGAGTGCTCATCATCAAGATCTTGAATTACCCTAGTATCCTTCCATATTTTCTCTCTGCTCTGTACTTGTCTTCCCCTATCCAGTCTTCATGATGCTATTTTTGCTAATAAATTCTTTATTTTTCTTTATTCTAAAAGTAATGTGTTTATTATAAGAAAATTTTTAAATATAAACAAAAAAGGAAATAAGAACTATCTTCAATATCTCTACCCAGAGATAACTATTAATATTTTGAAATATAACATGTTGATAGAGTATAGGTATAATTGAACAGTTCATTGTAAAATTCTATGAACATTTCACTATGCTTGAATTTTTCCTAATAAAACTTTTATAGTTTTATTTTTTAATCTGTATTATAAATAACGCATAATTCTCCAGATGCGTCCTCCTCTCCCTGGCCTTTTCTATATTTCACATGTAATAAAACTTCTGCTTTGAATCCCTTCTCATCAGCATTATGATGCAAACAAATTGGTGGCACCTGGCTGGCTCATTCACTAGAGCACATGACTCTTTTTTTTTTTTTTAATTTTTTTTTTGAAGTTTTATTTATTTCTAGGAGAGAGAGAGAGACAGCGTGAGCAAGGGAGGATCAGAGAGAGAGGGAGTCACAGACTGAAACAGGCTCCAGACTCTGAGCTGGCAGTCAGCACAAAGCCCGATGCGGGGCTCGAACCCACAAACCGTGAGATCATGACCCAAGCGAAAGTCTGACGCTCAACCGACTAAGCCACCCAGGCGCCCCTAGAGCACATGACTCTTGATGTCGGGGTTCTAGGTTTGAGCCCTGTGTTGCGTGTAAGGATTACTTAAAAGTAAAATCTTTAAAAAAAAGGATGCAAACAAATTGGATCATATTTCTCCTATGTTAGATAATTTTTTACTATGAAACATTCAGGAGATTTGCAGTATGGAAAGGGTACCTTCTAGTTTAAAGAAGAGTTGGCAAATAACTTTACTGGAAAGGAATTTTAAAACATGATTTTTTTTTCAAGTTTATTTATTTATTTTGAGAAAGAGAATGTGTTCTTGTGCATGCAAGTAGCAGAGGGGCAGAGAGAGAATCCCAAGCAGGCTTTGCACTATCATTGCAGAACTCAGCTTGGGGCTTGAGATCACAAACCATGAATCATGACCTAAGCCAAAATCAAGAGTTGGATGCTCATAAACTGACCCACCCAGGCACCCCCAAAACAGGATTTTTTTAAAAACGGTTTTTAAAAAATGGTCCTTGATTTTCTTTTTTATGACTATACCATCACCTTATTCTTGTGGGACATACAGATGTTCTGAATAAACATCTTTTTGTATCTGTCTTATGATAGTGCATTATTCCTAGATGGGAACACAGACTTTCTGGGTTTTGCTGCAGATTGCTCAGTTGTCCACCAGAAAGATGGTCCCATTTTAGCTTGCCACCAGCAATGTATTCAGGGCTCAGTTCAAAGAAAAGTGTTCTTAGTTTTTTAAGTGCTTCATTATTGTTTTCTAAGGAAAACTCTTTTTTTTTGAAGTATTCGTTTTATGTAAAACAATCATCCTTTTTTGGTTATTTTTTTAAGTGTATTTATTTTTAGTGGGGGAGGGGCAGAGAGAGAGGGAGACAAAATCAGAAGCAGGTTCCAGGCTGTGAGCTGTTAGCACAGGGCCCAGTGCGAGGCTCAAACCCACAAACTGTGAGATCATGAACTGAGCCAAAGTCAGATGCTTAACCCACTGAGCCGCCCAGGTGCCCCCAAACATTCTTAATATGGGAATTATGGTCCCTGTAGGTCCATGGAAAGCCTTCAAGAAGTTCATGAACCTCCCTAAAATTGAATGTACATTGTGATGTTTTGTGTATTTTTCTAGAGAAAGGGGTTTTTAATATTCCTAAGTGTCTCAGAGGCATACAAGACTCAGAAGACATTAAGCACCATTGAGGTGGAAGTTCCCAAACCCTAGTGCCCAGCAGACTTCACCTGTGCATGCATGCCCAAGTGACCTAAGCATTTGGCTTGGAAAATTACTGAGCTTACTCAAAACTACATAATTCTCTTGGAAAATTTCACCAACGGTTAAAGGTTATATTGTAATTCTTATACCTTAGTTGAATCATCCTCTTGATGTACCTATTAAAATATATGCTGTTCTCTGTTTAGTGGTGGGCCATCTGACCAAGTGTCAGAACATATGAGGATGATGCACAAAGAGCTAGACTAAGAAAGCCCATCTTGGTTTCCGTAGGAGTGTCCCATAGAGATTTGGTTATGTCTGACATTTGTGGTTTCCTTGTTCTGTAGGCTCACGTGATGGCTCTATGGGACTCTGGGAGGTGACAGACGATGTATTGACCAAAAGTGATGCAAGGCACAATATGTCGCGGGTCCCTGTGTATGCTCACATCACTCACAAGGCCTTAAAGGACATTCCCAAGGAGGACACAAATCCTGACAACTGCAAGGTCCGGGCTCTGGCCTTCAACAACAAGAACAAGGTATGAGTTTGCCAAAGAGGAAGGCTATTCCTCTTGCTTTAGCTTCTTGGTTTAGATCTTGGAAGATTCACTTCCCAAGATTTCTTTCCAAGTTAGTCCTTGTTACATAGCTTAGTTCTGAGCCTATGGAAAATTGAAGGCTGAGGGACGCTGGTGAGAAATTATAACAGAGATTATAAAACTCTCATCCCTTGCATTGACCTCTGCAGTATTTCTCTGAATGGTCCATATTTGTGGGTCAGCCTCTCAGAGTTTCCCCGGGGCCGCTCTGATTTGACTGTCTCTCATTTGCACATGCCTTTGCAAGTACTCTATTTTGGGTGTGATTTTCATATGTGCCTCTGAAAGCAATCACTTTTTTGTCTTTGGTATTCAGTTTCTTTTCATTCTTCACTGCCTCTTAACCACAGTGCCAGCAGGTCTTACCTAATCATGGAGTCAGATCTGAAACTGGCAGTATTGAATGTTAGGGTGGAGACTCAGAGCCAGAAGAGGAGAAAAGTTCCCCAAATCTGAATCGGGCCACATTTGAAGGATAGTTCCCTTAGCCTCCTATCTCCTGTCCACAGTTGTGGCTTAGAGGTAGATTTAGATCCTCCACTCATAGAAGCTCTTACACTGAGATTTATGAAACTGTCCTTCATGTGTGGGGTCTACTATAACTATCCAATGAGACGTCATGGGAATGATTGCATAGTAGGAACTTTTTGAACCATAGGTGTTTACGTTATTGCTAGAACCTTGCTGGCTTCTTAAATTCTCCCAAGCAGCAGTCTTGATTTAATAATGCTATCCGGCTGCATTCCATAGAGTGAGATAATGGACTGACAATCGTTGGCCCCTGTGCTGGAATCTTCATGGGATAAGAATGAACCTGGGAGGACCCCAGCCTTCAGGGTCTTCCCCTGCTTACGATTGTATATGTTAGTTGCTACTGATTGAAATATAACTTGTTTTTTCATTGCTCTTGTAGGAATTGGGAGCAGTATCTCTGGATGGTTATTTTCATCTCTGGAAGGCTGAAAATACACTGTCTAAGGTGTGATGAACGTTACTTAATGGTTTTACCTAAAAATTTACCTTTTGGTTAAAATAGATTTATTCTCCCGTTACCTTTTCATTCTTGTCTAAAGAACCAGTTTTCCAAGGGTCTGGCCATGTTACTGCACACTGAATGGAATTCTGAACCTGACAGTGCCTCTCAGATCTTTTAAAGAGCTCAGAGGCTGGGGTGCCTGGGTGGCTCAGTTGGTTAAGCACCAGACTGCAGCTCAGGTCATGATCTCACGGTTCATGGGTTCGAGCCCCACAATGGGCTCTGTGCTGACAACTCGGAGCCTGGACCCTCCTTCATATTTCTGTGTCTCCCCTCTCTCTCGCTGCCTCCCCCCACACACACAGACACCCAGCTCCTGCTGTGTGTATCTCTCTCTCAAAAATAAATAAACAAAAATAAATAATAAATAAAGAGATCAGAGGTGGTGATTCTTTCACATTGCGAGGACCGAGAGATTCCTTTAACTAGCAGTCCTCCAGTCCGCAAGGCATTTAAGTATTTGCTTATGGATTATTCGCTGTTTGGCATGTTACAAGGGCAGGAAAACCTAAAAGTTAGGAATCACTGGCAACTGAAAATTAATAACTAAAAAACCATTTTTGAAATGATACGTAATGAGAATATTTGTAATCTTTACAAGCAACTTTTGCATAAAGTCAAACCTACCTGTGGTTTATTTGCCCTCTTATCCCAGAGGCCTTTGCTGCGTGTTACTTCTGTGATAGACTTCTTTCCCAAGAAGCAACAGAGCTTCAGGAATTACTCCTTCATGTCAAGCAGCCTTTGAGCCCAACTGACCTTGCTTGGTGCCTTACATGCAGTTGCCACCTGCTGAGGATTGACTTAGTGACAAGGATCCAGAGTTAAGGCTGAGTAGTGTTACCTGGGGTTGAGCCAGTCCCATGAGTGTACTTTCTGTAGTGTACAACTCTCATATAATTGGGGAGCTAGGCTGAGGATAGGCAGAAATTAGCCCCTTTATCTGAAAAGTGGTGAGGAGGGTCCTGGCAGAGAACAGAGTCTTACCTTGGCTTTAGTTCCCTGGGGTTACCCTGGAAATAACCTGTAGGTCTAGGCTTTTCTGCTTCTGATTATTTAATTCCAGCTTAACCTTTTTTTTTTTTCCCTAATCAGGCCTCTTCAGTACCAGATCATCTTCTTATAGTCACCCTCTCTTTCTCTTATTTACTTTGGGGTGGAACAGGGCAATATTTTCTTAATCAGGGCTTGTCTTTTTGTCTCTGACTTTGTATGGCTTGTGTATGAAGGAAGCCAACACAAGTGGGCATCTAAGAACAATGCCCTGTAATACATTCTCTGGTATTGCCATGTGTGCATCACTCCTCTCTCTGTTTCAGCTCCTCTCCACCAAACTGCCATATTGCCGTGAGAATGTGTGCCTGGCCTATGGTAGTGAATGGTCGGTATATGCAGTGGGCTCCCAAGCTCATGTCTCCTTCTTGGATCCACGGCAGCCGTCATACAACGTCAAGTCTGTTTGCTCCAGGGAGCGAGGCAGTGGTAAGAGTCCTGCTATGCCCCTGAGGCTTATAGCTGCATTGCAGATGGGTTTTGACTTTCAGTTTCTATGTTGATTTCCAAACAAGAATAGTGATCTTTATGGAACCTTGTGGAGGTGTTTGGTAACACTTGGAGGGAGCTTAAATACCTGCAAATGGCAACAGAGCTTCAATCCACAGGCAAATTTGTGACCATAGAAGCCTTCAGTGGAAACCAACAGTCAGGATATTGGTGGTTTTCATATTTTTTCACAGATCTTGACTTTCTGTCGTGTGGTAGTGTTTAGCTGCTGCCCTGTCTGAACTGTAAAAAACATTTTATGCTAAGGGATGATATGCAGTGAGGAGTTTATAGAGGGCATGTGGAAACTTTTGAGGATGATGGATAATCATTATTTTGATTATGGTGGTAGTGTCATGGATATATATACATGTTAAAACTTCAAATTGTATATTTTAAATATATACAGTGTATTGTTTGTCAATTAAACCTCAGTAAAGCTGAAGAAAATAGTTTAGATCCAATGACTAGGTTAATTATAGCTTCATCCTCCTGTCTTTTATAGCATAATTTCTCTGACAGCACTCTTTATCAAGGAATAAAAAGATTATGTTTGTAATGTACTTTAAGATTTCAGAATATCTTTATCTGAGATCTTATTTCATCTTACCTAGAACCCTGTAGAAAGCAGGTAGGAAAAGGTATGTTTAGTGTTACCTCTATTTTATAGATGAGGAGACTTGAGACTCAGACCAGTTATACCATTCTCCGTGTCTTCTGGATTGGTGGAAGAACAGCCAGGGACTAGAATCCAGATCATTCAAGTTAACAGAGTGTATTTTCTTCATCTCACTTTGTTCCCTTTCTCCTACAAAAATGTAGCTACATTATCTGGGAGTCCTAAACGGCACAATAAGAATTACAGTTTAGCTTCTCTCTTTCAAGTTGTGTTTATTTTCATTCAGATATTGCAATAGTGGCTTTTGTTTAGGGTTTGTTTCAATTGTTATTAAGATGCTCCTGTTTAGTACAGAGAGAAATAATGTGTGTATTGAGAGTTATAAGGGTAATTAGGGTTGGCTGAAATGATGTCTGCAGTGAAATGCTTTAAGACGGGCACGCCTGGCCAGCTCAGTAGATAGAGCATTGATCTTGGTGTTGTAGGTTCAAGCCCCGTGTTGAGTGCAGAGATTAGTTAAAATTTAAAAAAAAAATTTTTTTTTTTTTTTTTTTTAAGTTTTAGGGGCACCTGGATGGCTCAATTGGTTAAGCATCCAACTCTTGATTTTGGCTTAGGTCATGATCTCATGGTTATGAGGTCGAGCCCTGTGTCAGGCTTCATGCTGAACATGGAGCCTACTTGGGATTTTCTCTCTCCACCTCTCTCTCTCACTGCCCCTTCCCTGCTGTCTCTCAAAATAAAAAAAAAAATTTTTTTAATTAAAAAAAAAAATGAGTTTTTAAAAAAATAAGTAAATAAAGCTTTAGAGGTGCCTGGGTGGCTTAGTCAGTTAAGCATCTGCCTTCAGCTCAGGTCACCATCTCCTGGTTCATGAGTTCGAGCGCCGCATCAGGCTCTGTACTGATAGTTCTGAGCCTGGAACCTGCTTCAGTTCTGTGTCCCCTTCTCTCTCTGCCCCTCCCCTGCTCGCACTCTGTCTCTGTCAAAAAAATTAAAACATAAAATGAATAAAGCTTTAGTAAGAGACTGTGGTTATTGTTACAGGAGTAGCTTTCATACCTAATAAGGAAATACTGATTCCACAAATATTATCAAGCACCTCTTATGTGCCAAGAGACATCTTCGTACCCTGTGCACTTCTCTGATCCACAGACATGATACCAGATAAAGACCTCTTACAGTGCCATGGTAGGGGTTTTAGGTCAGATAGGAAAAAGTCCTTATTAATATAATAATTTGTAAATATGCAGGTTATCCTGTTTCAGTATAGGTTAGAAACACAGTGAAGAAGAGGTTAGAGCTATGAAAGATAACTCACAGTAAGTCTAGGGGAGGCAGGGAGGTTCAGGGCACAGTTAAGGTCTTAGGCTAAAAGATCTTAGGCATCATTTGGTCTCTGGTATTTCCCTAAGGCTTATGGGAAGGTTCCTGTTAGTGCATCAATTAGCAGTGTGGCACCAGCATTCTCAGGCTTTTGCATGAGATATACCTGCCATGGGAAAGGCATTGTTCGACATGTGGATGCCACCATGTGAACTCAGTGCCGGAGAAATTCAGGTAGGCAGACCGTCAAGCATGTGCTCTCCCTACTCATTGCCCTTTCTTTTTCTCTCTCAGGGATCCGGTCAGTGAGCTTTTATGAGCATATCATCACTGTGGGCACAGGGCAGGGCTCCCTGCTGTTCTATGACATCCGAGCTCAGAGATTCCTGGAAGAGAGGCTCTCAGCTTGTTATGGGTCCAAGCCCAGACTCGCAGGGGAGAATTTGAAACTAACCACTGGCAAGGGCTGGCTGGTGAGTAAGCCCCTGCCCGACATGGTTACTGAACAGTGACAAAAAAAATTGTCTTCCATCTACCTACCTGCTTCCACCCCCACTGATAACACCAGCTACCCACATACTTTTTCACTGGTAAGAGCTCCTCCTTAGAGCAGAGAAAGGTACTTTCCCTTGGTTTTGCTACTGTGTCTACATATCTGTGGAAAAATTGCAGCCCAGTAAGACACACTATTGACTTAGGATTACCCCCAGGTGATGATAGAGTAGAAGGAGAAGGAACCCCCCCACCGTGGCCACTACAGAATTATTATTAAAGAGTTTGGTTCCAAGTGTCCTGAGAAGACCTTAGGTTTGTACAGCAGTTCTTCAGCCTGTTCACTTCTCCCTAACATTCATTTGGAAACATGAGGCTCCATTTCCCATGAGCACCAGTCTCCTGACATCAGGTTAGATGCAAAACCCTCTCCTCTTAAGGAGACCAGAAGGCATTCCTGTCCCTTACTACCCCCTTTTCTGCCCAGTGACCTAGAGGTGTTAACAAGTCTCTTTTTCTTCCATAGAATCATGATGAAACTTGGAGGAATTACTTTTCGGACATTGATTTCTTCCCCAATGCTGTTTACACCCACTGCTACGACTCGTCTGGAACGAAACTCTTTGTGGCAGGAGGTCCCCTCCCTTCAGGGCTCCATGGAAACTATGCTGGGCTCTGGAGTTAATGACAACTAACTCTTTCCCAAAATGCAGAGATTTACACTAACTTCCATCCTTAGTTTCCTTGTTTCTTTTGATTTTCTTCCAATTGTGTGAGGCCCTCATTTTAGTGGGAACACGAGAGTTTGCCTATGGTTTAGGCACTTGACAGGAAACTCTGTACAGAAGTCTGAAGTGTTTTTTGTTGTTGTTTTTTTCTTTTTTTTTGCTTTTCGTAATCAGTTTTTTCTCTTTTCTTTCTGGCTTCTCAAACATTGTTAGTTCTTATTTGTAGTTTTTCTTTAAGTGACACACACTCTCCCCTCTCTGGCTTCTGGCAGAGGCTGGTATAGTCATTCTCAAGCTTACTTCACTCTTGAGAGGTAGGGTTCCTTTATAATTATATGGTTGCTGTCAGACTTTCTGTGAAAGTTTGGGGGCTGTGTGTGTGTGTGTTTGTGTGTGTGTGTGTGTGTGCGCGCGCATGTGTGCGTGTGTGTGAGAGAGAGAGAGAGAGAACTTGTATGCCTGCAGATTCTGTGTGTCACTGAAATTACCTGGAGTAAGAATTACTTGTAATTAAAATATTTATAAAAGAAACAACTTTATTCACAGAGTCAGCTTTGGGACTAGTCTTTATCTTGTTTTTTAAAGTCTAACAGCACTGATTAAGTAAAAACAGAAAGAAAAACAGTCACCACCAGGAAAACTCTTTGAGTTAGATTGCAGGCTTCCTGGTGACTTTCTAGCCAGGACTCCAGGGTGTCCATCCCCTACCTGTCTTCCTAACCTTGTGTTCCCCAAGTGAGAACACTTCTGTGTGTCATTTCCACTTCAACTTCCCATCTACTGAGCCAGTGGCCACTCTCCTAAAACATCAGGGTCTCCAGATGCAATTGTGGAGGCTGCAGAAGTCTTGGTAGAACTTGGTAAAGAGAATCCCTATCCCAGTCTTCCTTTTCCTTCCCTCAAACAAGACCTGATACGGTATCTCAGGGGCCTGGAGCAGGGGGCCTTACGTCTGCTAAGATTCACATACTCAGTCCCCTTGGCTTTGGGGAGAAATTTCTCCTTTGCCTTTCTTCTGATCTTCCCAGTGGGTTTTGCTTTGCTTTTCTAAATTGGATTCAGTCCAGGAGGGTGGGGGTAAGCTGGGGGTTTTTCTGTGTGTAGCTTCATGTGTGGAATGTTCATTTTCTTATTACAGTGGGGCTGGGGTTGAAGCCACCTCTCCCACTCTGTTGGCTTAGCCCTGGGGTGGTGGTGGGTGGCCTAGAACCAGCAACGTTGTGCATGTAAAAGCATTGATGTGATTAGTAATTTGTTCCTCCCTTGAACTGTGTTTAGTCAGGTTTTGAAACTTGCAGGCAACTGGCTGACCGTGATGTCCAGTTATTCCTTGCTTTTTACGCATCATGTTGCAGATAGCAGCTGTTCCCACCCACAAATTCCTCCTCCATTCTAAGTACATACTCTGCTTCTGTTAACAGCCCATCCTGGGGGAAAGGAAAAGTCATTTATTCCTGCACTCTCGTTTCTAAATTGCCCTCCCAGTTATCCCCCTCTGCTCTGGGTATAAGTGGGGAGATTGAAAAAAAGAGTGCCTTCTCCTTGGTAAAGGGGGCTGGTGGGGAGGGGAGACAGCAAGTCCACCCTATCTTGGTGATAAAAGCCGCATACCACAGGTTCTAGAATTCTCATCTTCTAACCTAGAGAAATAGGTGCTATAAACAGGGAATTAAGTAAAATGCTGGATACTATAGATCTTTTAATTGTCTTAATTTTTTTTTCTATTCTTAAACTACAGGCTGTAGATTTCTTAGTTCTCACAGAACTTCTATCATTTTAAACCAACTTGTATATTTAAAAAAAAAAAAAGATCTTAAGTAGGATGTTTTGTACTGTTGCCAGACCCTCTTCTGTGATGGGTAATATGTTTGATTGTTTGAGATTTTGTTTTTTAAAATGTAGCACTTGACTTTTTGCCAAGTAAAAAAATAAATATTATTCCAGTTGCAAAGTGGTTTGAGTGATTATGTATAGCCAAAACACAGCAGGGAAATAGCCCCAAATGACTGGTTAGAAGTTTACCTTGAGGGGCTAAGATTGCTTGGAACAGAAGGGGAACAAAAGAGTCCCCTCAAAGCGAAAGGCAGGTCAAGTACAATCACACAAACACTAAGACCTACTTGCTCCTGGTCCCCAGCCCGGGCCAAGGATCATTTATTCTGGGGTCTAGTTGAGGATGAACTCAGCCAAGAGGACACAGTGACCAAGGTGAGTGATGCTACTCCCAGAACTGGTTTGGGGCTGTTGCTGAGAGAAGGGCAGACTGCTGAATCATACCACCCTACTCACCACCAATCCTGGAAGATCCATCGGGACTGGGCCACAGAGGCAGGCAAGGCAGTATATTCCTCTGTCACATGACACTTGTTCCTCTCCAGGCAAGCTAGACACAGCTGTCCTTTGCACCTGCCTTGGAGACTGACTACAGAATATAATTCATACAGGCATCTACCTGCATGGTCAAAGGCCACAAAACAGGAAGGGGGCGGTGAATTAGTTGAGGCAATTAAGAGGGCTTCATAAAGCAGAAAAGCCTTTTCCAAGATGAAATTTTTAGAATTTCCAATCCATGAGATAGTGATGGGTGTTTGCAAAATGTTCCTTGGTCAAATTATTTCTGGGAAATTCAAATTTAAACAAAGACATGCTTTTTCCCAGCCTCAGGTTTTGGTTATTATGGAACTCGTGTCCACAGAACGTGCTCAGAGAAAGGTGTTGGGATCTGGGTGGGGGACCTGGCCTAGGCTTCAAGCCTTCATGGAATCTTGGCCTTGCTCCTGTTTTCCAGCCAGACTTTCCAGCGAAGTATGTATCTTACAGAAAAGCTTTGTGGACTTTAGAGGGTCCCTCCCTTTCCTGCCAGTCCCAATTCCCTTGCCATGAAAGAACTTCCTTGTTCTCCCTCAGGCCACATGCCTCATTCTATGTTCTACTCGCTCCTTCCATCATCCTTGGGTCCTTTTACAGAAGGCTTTGGAACCGAATTTATGCTCTCAGTTCCCTACCCCTGCCACTTCAAGAGTTGACTAGTATTAATCAGGCTTTTAGTGTGTTTTTATTTTTATTTATTTTTTCAAGTTCATCCATTTATATGGAGAGAGCACGCGCATCTGTGAGAGCAGGGGAGGGGCAGAGAGAGAGGGAACGAGAATCCCAAGCAGGGCTCTGCACCACCAACACAGGGCCCAACATGGGGCTGGAACCCAGGAACCATGAGATCATGACCTGATCTGAAACCAAGAGTCAGAGGCCCAACCGACTGAACCAGGTGCTCCTTTTGTTTTGCATTTTTTAAAAAAGGAATCTCCAGGGATGCCTGGGTGGCTCAACTGTTTAAGCATCCTACTTCAGCTCAGGTAATGATCTTGTAGTTTGTGAGTTCGAGCCCCACATTGGGCTCTGTGCTGACAGCTCAGAGCCTGGAGCCTGCTTCAGATTCTGTGTTTCCCTCTCTGCCCCTCCACTGTGCACACTGTCTTCTCTGTCTCTCAAAAATAAATATTAAAAATTTTTTTAAAAAAAGTAATCTCCACCCCACATGGGGCTCAGACTCATGACCTCAAGATCAAGATCAGCTCTTCCGACTGAGCCAGCCAGGCATCCCTGGCCTTCAGTGTTTCTAATTAAGCTGAAGATTCATAATCTAGCCTCTGATTCAACTGCCATCCAGACAGTTCCTAGAGCAGGTACCCAGAAATAGCAAGTCAGAATATTAAGATTCTTAGCTTAGCATTGGAGTCAATTGTAAAAGTCAGCCTATGACCCAAGTGTTTTTTCTTTCTTTTCCAATTGGCTGATGTCTGGAAGCCAACAACAGGTGAGGGTTGGCAGGGGCTATCATTCAGTGTTACTTAGTTTTAGCCACATCTCATTCATGCTAGTGTGCTGAGTTGGCTGGAAGCTTTAAGGAAGAAACACGGGCTAACTCAGGAACCACCAATAAGGACAAAAGAAAGTTTGAGTTTCCTAACTTTTTTTTTTCCTGCCCTTACTTCTGCTCCTCCAAATAATAATCCAGAGAAATAAATATGAGACTTTTTATGCTACCACCAGAGAGAGGTGTGAGCTGATGGGGTTGTAAGCTCTTTTGTTTCAGCTCTCCAAGACAGGGCTCTGAGCTGTCTTCTCAAATTCCTACTGGGTTAAACCTCACATCTGAACACTCCTCTTGATTAGTGTGTAATTGCTGAAGTCAGAATTTTAAAAGGATAATAATACTCATTAGCTGAGCTCAGTGTCACATGTTTACTGCATTTCTTGGTAAGCACCGTTCAGAGCTGTAATTAACATCCCTACTGCTATGGATAGGAAGAAAACAAATGATCAACTTCTCTCACTTGTAGCTACCTTTTCCTTAACTGGTGGCAGCTTGAACAGGGGACTGGAAATAAGGCTCCAGGGTCAAGGCCATTGCCCATTGCAGATAACACTGTGCTGAGTACCATGGTCTAGGGTATGGCAGTTTGGGCCCTGTAATGTATTGCTTATGTGAAAAACATCCTTCATCTTCACCACCACCACCCTCTCTGCTCCTCTAGGCTCTTTTGTGAAAAACAAAATTATTGCCGCAACCACCATGGTTAAATTTCTACCATTTGATCTTTCTTACCCCCTGGGGGAGAGGAGTGTTCTATCACTGATTAGAGGTACTGTTGCTATTCCCTTAAGGGGGATACATGCCACTCCCAAGTGCTGACCAACTACTCTGGGTAAGTGGACCAAAAGGCAAGGGTATGAGTTCTGTTCTAGTTCTACTGCAGCTGCTTGTGACCATGACTTAGAACAAGTCTTTTCCCCTCTTTAGTTTTTTCATCTTCTACAATGAAGAGTTCAGATTAGTATTAGATTTCCCGGGTCCTTAACATCCAAAACAACTATTCTAGTTCAGGGAAGTCTAAGAATAGGAAGCAATCCTTCCCCTCAAGCAGTTTATCTTCAAAGCAGGTAAGTATAGCAGGGCTTGTTAAATTTTGTTATGTGTCTTATTTTCCTAATGATTTCTAATAAAACATTGAGTATTGTGGATTGGATAGTGTCTCGCCGAAATTCAAATCTACCCAGAGCATCAGAATGTGACCTTATTTGGAAATAGGGTCTTTGCAGATATAAATAAGGTAAGGATCAAGATGAGATCATACCAGGTTACAGTAGGCCCTGAAGTGAGAGTTTCCTATATAAGATAGAAAAGGACATACAGGGACACACAAGACAACGTGAAGAGAGAAACTGGTTGGAGTGATGAATTTCTAAGCAAAGGAATTCCAGCACCCACCAGAAGCTGTAAGAGGCCAGGAAAGATTCTCTCCTAGAGCCTTGGGAAGGAGCATGACCGTGCTGACACCTTGATTTTGGACTTCTGGACTCCAAAACTGTAAGGGAATGGATTTCTGTTGTTTTAACACCACCAAATTCGTGGGAAATTGTTTTGGCAGCCCTAGCAAACTAATACAGGAATATTCTGAGGAATTTTCAGATATCAATTTTTATAAAATCAGATTTGAGATTTAAGAAAAAAATTCATTTTGTGATAATACAAAGATGAATGGTAGTCACAAAGTAGTGCTAAGACTTGCAAAAGCAAAAACTAAAGCCCAGAACCACACTTGAATTGACTCTGCCTGGCTCTTTCCATTCCCGGACCAAGGCAGCAATCCCCAAACTGCTCACCCCTGGTTGCTTTTTCCTACCTATCTCAAATTGTCTGAACATTTTAAAAAATTTGTTTTTAATGTTTATATTTTTATTTTTGAGAGAGAAACAGCGTGAGTGGAGGAGGAGTAGAGAGAGAGGGAGACACAGAATCTGAAGCAGGCTCCAGACTCTGAGCTGTCAGCACAGAGCCCAGGGTGGGGCTAGAGCTCTCAAATTGTGAGATCATGACCTGAGCTGGTTGGACGCTTAACCTACTGAGCTTAACCTACTTTTACTCAAGGCCATCTTTTCACAGTGCAGATTGTCTTAGGATCCCTTCCCATCCTGAATTTATTGGCCAATCACACAGTTCTCTGCAGTCCTGTCTGCAGCAGGAGATAATAAGAGATCTAGCTAAAGCCTGTGATTCCTAAACTTGCTTTACTGTAGAATGGGCCTTGTGCCTGCTGGTGCAAACCTAGAGTTACTAGCCAGGGTGTGAGAACAATCCCTAAGGATCAAGGACACATGAGTCAAAGACAGAGAATGCATGAGTCATTAGATAAAGTTACCATTGACTGTATTGTTTCTAGGCTGCTAGTTAATCTATCTGGTGGTTGTGGTCTTCATTAGGAAACTTTAACCTATCAAATGGATTTGTTGTGTTGAAAAATTATTGATTTTATCTATTGACCCAGCAGTTTCACTTTTGGGAATTTTCACTTTTGGGAATGCTCTAGGCAAACATGCAAGATAGACTTATAAGGATGGTTTGTCATAACATTATTATAAAAACAACAACTTGGAAGTATCCTAAGTCTATTAATAAGGAAATGCCAAATGAAAATTTAAAATATTTCTAAGTTGGGGTACCTGGGTGGCTCAGTTGGTTAAACATCTGACTTCGGCTCAGGTCATGATTTGCGGTCTGTGGGTTTGAGCCCCACGTCAGGCTTTGTCCTAACAGTACAGAACCTGCTTGGGATTCTCTCTCTCTCTCCCTCTTTCTCTGCCCCTCCCCTACTTGTACTTTCTCTCTCTCCAAATAAATAAATAAGCTTAAAATGTTTACAGGTCAGTCTCATCACAAAATGAGAGACCACCAGGGGCACCTGGGTGGCTCGGTCAGTTAAGCATCCAACTTTGGCTCAGGTCATGATCTCGTGGTCCCTGGGTTTGAGCCACATGTCAGGCTCTGTGCTGACGGTTCAAAGCCTGGAGCCTGCTTTGAATTCCGTGTTTCCCCCTCTCTGCCCCTCTCCCGCTTGCACTCTGTCTCTCTCTCTCTCTCAAAAATAATTAAACATTAAAAAAATTTTTTTTTTAATATACTGGTCTCCATCTCCAATAGACACAGAATGTTTAAAAAAAAAAGAGAGTGAGAGAGACCACCAGATATTATGTGTGTTATGTGCCTCCTGATGGGTTGCAGGAGAAAGTTTCATTTTTTGTGGGTTTTTAAATGTCTTTTTAAAATTTATTTTTGAGAGAGACAGAGACAGTATGAAGGGCAGAGGGGCAGAGAGAGAAGAAGACACAGAATCTTAAGGGGGCTCCAGGCTCTGAGCTGTCAGCACAGAACCTGATGCAGGTCTCAAACTTATGAACTGCAAGATTATGACCTGAGCTGAAGATGGATACTAAACTGACTAAGCCATTGAGGTACCCCTCTTTTGTTCTTGTTTTTAAGATTTTATTTTTAAGTAGTTTCTACACCCAATGTCAGGCTCGAACCTACAACCCTGAGATCGAGAGTCACATGCTCTGGGGCATCTGAGTGGTTCAGTATGTTGAGCATCTGACTTTGGCTAAGGTCATGATCTATTGGATCTCTTGGTTTGTGAGTTTGAGCCCCATGTTGGGCTAGCTGCAGAGCCCACTTAAGACCCTCTAACCCTCATCTGTACTCTCTCTTTCAATCTAAAATAAACATGGGAAAAAAAAAATCTTAAAAAAAAAAAAAAAAGAGTCCTATGCTCTGGCCACCTGGGTGGCTCAGTCAGTTGAGTTTCTGACTTCAGCTCAGGTCATGATCTTGTGGTTCTGAAGCTCAAGCCCTGTGTCAGGCTGTCTGCTGTCCGCACAGAGCTGGCTTCAGATCCTGTCGCCCTCTCTTCCCGCCCCTCCCCCACTTGTGTGTGTGTGCTTGTTCTCTCTCTGTCTCTCTGTTTTTCTCTGTCTCTCTCTCTCTCATTCTCAGACACACACACACACACACACACACACACACACACACACACACAAATAAACAAACATTAAAAAAAAAGGCACATGCTCCACCAACTGAGCCAACCAGGTATTCTTGCAATAGGAAGTTAACAACATTACTTAAGAAGTGTTCTTGCCAGAAAACCAAACTTGATCCAAACAAGCACAGATCTATCAGTTCTCAGAAAATACAATGACTAGAGGAATATATCAATGGTATAATAAGGATGCAAGCAATCAAAGTCAGGATGTAGAGGAAATGACCTGTTTTTTTCCCAACAAACAAGTAGCAAGGACAACTGTAATAGATTAAGGAAGACTTGAAACAGATGGATCAAGCAAATGTAATGCATAGATGGTGTTTACATCCTGATTCAAAACAATGTAAAACAATGCTACTGTAAAAAGAAAATTAACACTGACTGGATTTTAAGTAATAATAATGGTTGTGGGGGCATCTGGCTGGCTCAGTAGGTAGAGCATGTGACATGTGACTCTTGATCTCAGGGTCGTGAGTTGGAGCCCCATGTTGGGTGCAGAGATTACTTAAAAAAATTTTTTTATGGGGCGCCTGGGTGGCTCAGTCGGTTAAATGTTTGACTTCGGCTCAGGTCATGATCTCACGGTTCTGGGTTCAAGCCCTGCATCAGACTCTGTGCTGATGGCAAGCTCTGCTTCAGATTCTGTATCTCCCTCTCTCTCTTACCCTTCCCTGCTTGTGCTGTCTCTCTCTCTCAGAAATAAATAAGACATTGAAAGAAATTTTTAAAAAATAAATTAAAAAAAATGTTAAATAATGATTGTTACTTTTTCTAGGTATAATGATATTGTGGTTATGTTTTAATTTATTTTGTAAATATTCTTTTTTTTTTTTTTTTAAGTAATCTCTACCTCTAACATGGTGCCTGAACACTTGACGTCAAGATCAAGATTGCATGCTCCACTGACTAAGCCAGGCAGGTTGCCCCATGGTTATGTTTTTAAAAAATCCTTTGCACTTAGAGATATCTTATTTATGGATAAAATAACATGAGGTCAAGAGTTTGTTTCAGGGGTGCCTGGGTGGTTCAGTTGGTTAGGCATCCCACTCATGATCAGGTCATGATGTCACGGTCACGAGATCGAGCCCTGCATTGGTCTCTGAGCTGAGAGTGGAGCCTTCCTAACATTCTCTCTCTCTTTCCGGGGTGCATGGATGGCTCAGTCAGTTAAGCACCTGACTCTTGGTTTTGGATCAGGTAATGATCTTATGGTTTGTGGGTTTGAGCCCTACATCGGGGTCCACACTGACAGTTTGGAGCCTGCTTGGGATTCTCTCTCTCTGCCTCTCCCATGCTTGTGCTCTCTCCTTTTCTAAAAGTAAAATAAATCTTTAAAAAGGAAGAAGAAGAATTTGTTTTAAATAATTCAGAAGCTTAAGGGTGCCTGGGTGGCTGTCGGTTAAGCGTCCGACTTCTGCTCAGATTGTGATCTCACAGTTCGTGAGTTGGAGGCCTGTGTCAGGCTCTCTGCTGTCAGTGCAGAGCCTGCTTTGGATCCTCTATCCCCCTCTTTCTCTGCGTTTCCCCTGCTTGTGCTCGAGTGCACCCTCTCTCTCTCTCTCAAAAACAAACATTTAAGCATGTCAGGTTATTGGGTGACTGGCTATTATCTATCACTCTTCCCTACTATCAGTAGGTCTGACTATTTGTCTTGTGCATTCTCACATCTGTTCCCATTTGCTATATGTGAGAAACTACAGTATAAAGGTTATGGGAGTGAACGGCATTTAAAAAAATAATAGTAATTCAGAAGATTACATTTTTTTACAGCATTATGTTGATAACTGTTGAAGCTGGTAGATGAATATATGGGGAGTCATTATACTAGTGTCTCTAATTTTGTAATGTTAGAAATTTTCCATAATAAAAAATTTTTAATGATATGTACAAGTAAATATATATGTTCTTTTTTTTTAAGTTTAATAATTTATGTTTTGAGAGAGAGAGCGTGCACACAAGCTGAGGAGGTTTAGAGAGGAGGGACAGAATCCAAAGCAGGCTCTGTGCTGTCAGTATAGAGCCTGATGCAGGGCTCAAACTCATGCACCATGATTTCATGACCTGAGCTGGGAGATCAAGAGTCAAACGCTTAACCCACTGAGCCACCCAGACACCCCTATGTGTTCTGACATAGAATGATTGCTCAGATAATATTATTAAATAACAAAGTAGTTACAAACCATCTTCTAAAGCAGGATCTGTTATAAAATTCATGTCTATATTTAGGTATAGGAAAAACCTAAAATGTTGTCAGTATAATGTCAATAGTGGGTCTCTTGGCAGCAGAGTTTCAGTGACACCTTGTATCTTCTTATGAAGTCCTTAAAATGCCCCCCACCAGTTTTTTTTTCAACATGTGCTGATTGTGAATAAGCACTTATAATAAAGGATAGTGGACAGAGAATATTGATGCTCCTTTGCTCAAAAAGACTAAAACAGGGGCACCTGGCTGGCTCAGTTTGCAGAGAATGCGACTCTTGATCTCCAATCTCGAGTCCAAGCTCTAGGTTTGTTGTAGGGCTACTTAAAACAAACAAACAAACAGCTATGGGGTGCCTGGGTGGCTCATTCAATTAAGTGTCCTATTCTTGATTTCAGTTCAGGTCATGATCTCACAGTTCGTGGGTTTGAGCCACATGTCAGGCTCTCCTCTGGCAGTGTGGAGCCTCCTTAGGATTCTGTCTCTCTCTTTCTCTGCCCCTCCCCTGCTTGCACTCTTTATCTCTCTCAAAATAAAGAAGCACTTAAAAAATAATTACTTAACATTATTCAAACCTTCAAAATAGGGTCAATAAATTCAAGGAGACAGTGATTAATTTAGTTTATAATTCAGCAACATTTGCTGGGCAAAACTATAATGGTATATGTGGAGAGTGGAATGGATTTCTCTTAAAATAAATAAACAAATATTAAAAAAGAAAAAACTAACTAAAACATTCATTTCCCTTTCCTTTGGTATGAAGGTTCTGTTAGGCCAGCTAGCTCATTCATCCTTTCAAATCAAAGGGCAGTTTTCCTTTTCAAAACTGTTCTCAGTCAAATAAGAAATTACAACAAACTCCCGTCAAAATAGTCTTCTCAAAATTCTTCCATGATCACACCTCTCCATAGGAAGCCTGGCTTTCTGGGATCTTTCCAAGCACAGACAAATACAGGATTGTCCTAAGAGACACAGAAACTTATGGGGAGACTGGGTGAATTCCTTTGGGCCCGTGAATCCAGCATACACCCAGTAGGGGGAGCCAGAACTTAGTTCCCAAACTCTAGAGGTATCACTCGTGCATAAACTCAACATGGAGTGTGAGCAAAGATATGCACAATACATGCTTTAGGGGGCAAGCAGAGCTGTAATGTCAGTCTTTGGGGGAAGGGTTTTTTGTTTTGTTTCTGTTTGTTTTGGGGGGTTTTGTTGTTGTTATAATGAACTTTTCAGAGTAGCAATCCTTGAACCAAGCTCCCCTTTACATTTATGAACAGATAACAATTTACAAAAATATACACACACAACTTCTCAAAAGTATGTGTGTACTGTGCATGCCATGTGGTTTAAAGTTAGTCAGGAGGCAGCTTGGAGAAAGAATGCTGGATCTGAGATTGAAGTTCTTAGTTAAATCCTTTCTCTAATGATTAACCAGCTCTTTGGCTGTAAGCTGTTTGAATCTCTCTGGGCTGATTGTGAACTTCAGTGATAAGGGATGTGAAGGTTCTTTGAAATAGAGCACAGCTATAAAGCGTTCTCAGGGCTCCGAACAGCCTGAGCCATCTGTTGAGATTTCACAGTCCCAGGAACATGGCAGATCTCCCTTTCAGAAGCTCAGTCCAAATAACCTTGACCGTAGGGCAGCCAGGAGGCTGAGAACTCGCTGGTGTTTACTTAGACAAAAAGCTGCAAGTCCTCAAGCATCCAGTCAGTTTTTTACCTAAGCAGGAACCACGAGCCTCTTTATCTCTCTTGGTTGCAACCTTCTCTTTTAACCACAGACAGATGAGAGACTTAGCTATACTGCCCACATGGGAGTAAGAATCCATGTGTGACACTTCCCCAAAGACACTGGAGACCTAAACCACCCTGGAGAGAGCTGAAATCTGGGCCCCGTGAGACACAGAGGCAGCTTCTCAGATAACACTAAGAATTCTGCTAGGAGCTGAGCTGGTAGAATTGGAGGAAGGCCTCAGGGAAAGAGGCATTGGTACTCATACTTCCCCTACTCCAACTTCTGGCCTAGCTGATCAGGGTTAGGGGGTGACCATCAGGGCCTTTCCCCCACTAGCAAGGCCTTAGCAGCTACAGGTCCAGGTTGGGTCCACCATGTGTTTGGAGTCAGGTGCTGATTTGTGTCTTCCCTGCGTTCTTGCCCAGTCCCAGGGCTCTGCACCTTCCATAGCTAGCTGTGGCTCCATTTGGGGACAGTAGTTTTCTCCAGGGGCTATTCCTCAGCAGGGCAAGTTCAGGCCTACAGGAACTGGTTTAACTTGCTTCTGAGAGTCATGACTCCACCCCAGACTCCTTTGGCTTCAGGGAAGGGAGTTGGAGGGGTGGGGGAGGAGGAGACAAGATACAACTAAAGGGAACCATCAAGTCAAGAAATCCCTGGAGAAGTAACTTTACTCTGAGGGAGGAGAGGGTCCCCCAGGCTTCCCTGAGGTTCCACCAACCTATTTCTTCACAGGTCCCAGGACAGAGACTCCAGCCTCTCCTATAGTCAGTGTCATTTCTGGTTCTCCAGGATGTTGTGCTCTTAGAGAAGTCTTCCCTGCCCATCACCACTGCACAGGAGCAGTCACCTAATGGTCAGGACTCACCACCTGTAAAACTGGACTCCCGTTCCTCAAGGTCAGGACTGGGCCTGTTGTCCGAATCTCTACCAGGTCTGTGTGGAGTCAGCCCCTGGAAGCAGACATCCACCTCTCCAATCTTCTGTTTCCATCAGTGTATGACAGCTCAGTGCCCCAACTTTCAGCTTTCTTGTTGTATCTTATGTTCCTGGCGATTTTGCTGTGTCGCACACCTCAAGGCCAAGTTAGGAGGGCATAAACAGCATTGTTTGAAATCCCAATAACTTAAATGATGATGGATATGTTTTCCTTGTCCCTGGCTTCTGATTATGTATGGCCAGTGGAGAGTAGGAGGAGGGAGAGGGCCGTGAGAGTGTTTAGGCCCCAGCATACACTCCACCTTCCGAAAAGCAGAGTCCCTGCAGACCTGTTATTTTGGCTCAGGTCATGATCTCATGGTTTGTGGGATCGAGTCCCATGTCAGGCTTTATGATGACAGTGTGGAGCCCCACTTGGGATTCTGTCTCCTTGACCCCCTCTCCCCTCCTTGTCCTCTCTCTCTGTCAAAATAAATAAACATTTAAAAAATAATAAAAATAAAATAAAGTAACACTTTTTTAAAGGCTTCCTTGGGGCGCCTGGGTGGCTTAGTTGGTTAAGCGTCCGACTTTCACTTAGGTCATGATCTCGCAGTTCGTGGGTTCGAGCCCCGCGTCGGGCCCTGTGCTGACTGCCAGCTCAGAGCCTGGAGCCTGTTTCAGTCTGTGACTCCCTCCTCTCTGACCCTCCCCTGCTCACACTGTCTCTCTCTCTCTCTCTCTCTCTCCTAGAAATAAATAAAACATTTTTAAAAAATTAAAAATTAAAAATTAAAAAAAAAATAAAGGCTTCCTCATATCAATAAAAGGCCATTTCCCAGTGCGGTGTGTGTGTGTTTAGGTGTAACTTATGTAAAATAAAATGCAGACCTATTAAATATTCAGTTCATTGCATTTTAACAGTGTATACACCAGGCAACCACCTTTCAATATAAGACACAGAACATTTCCTTGACCCCAGAAAGTTCATTCAACCCTCTAACCAGTAAATTTCCATCATGGCTCCCAACCTGCCTTCCCCCAACCACTTTCTGATTTCTTTTTAATGTTTATTAATTTTTGAGAGAGAGATAAGAGAGAGAGACAAAGGAAGAGACAGAGTAAGGGTGGGGGAGGAGCAGAGAGAGAGGAAGACACAGAATCCAAAGCTCCATGCCGGGCTCTAACTCACAAACCTGGAGATCATGACTTGAGCCAAAGATAGACGCTTTACAGACTGAGCCACCCAGGTGATCCTCTGATTTCTTTGAAGTCAACGGTGTCTCAGTCTTCCTAGTTTCTCAGGCCGAAAACTCTGAAGTCATCATTGACTCATCTTTTGCTCTCATCTGACATCAGCATTTCCTGTCAGGTAGATTTCAAAACATATCTAAAATCTAACTGCTTCAAAAAACTGTGTGTGTATATATATATATATATAGTTGTATCATATATATATTTTACAACAAAATACAATAAAATAAAACCTACCTGCTTCTCATCAACTCCACTGCTGTATCCATCTTCCAAGCCACATCATCTCTCACCAGACTGGTCTCCAGCTTCCTCACATTCCCATGCTCTCCCCCTACAGTCTATTCAAACAGCTGCCTGAGTGATCTTTTTTTTTTTTTTTAATTTTTTTTTAAATGTTTTATTTTTTTCTAGGAGAGAGAGAGAGACAGCATGAGCAGGGGAGGGTCAGAGAGGGTCCTCTCTCTCTGAGAGGGAGTCACAGACTGAAACAGGCTCCAGGCTCTGAGCTGGCAGTCAGCACAGAGCCCGACGCGGGGCTCGAACCCACGAACCGCGAGATTATGACCCAAGTGAAAGTTGGACACTTAACCGACTAAGCCACCCAGGCGCCCCCTGAGTGATCTTTTAAAAATGTAAATGGTCGGGGTGCCTGCGTGGCTCAGTCGGCGAAGTGTCTGACTTCGGCTCAGGTCGTGATCCCACAATTTGTGGGTTCCAGCCCCGCGTCCGGCTCTGTGCTGACAGCTCAGAACCTAGAGCCTGCATGGAATTCTGTGTTTCCTTCTCTCTCTGCCCCTCCCCTGCTCACGCTCTGTCTATCTCAGTCTCTCAAAAATAAATAAATGTTAAAAGAATTGTTTTTTAAAAAAATGTAAATGGTGATGATACACCTGTGTAAAACTCTCCAATGCTTACTGTTTCTTAGAATAAAATGGACCTCAAAGTCTCTACTATTTATTTGGTCTACAAGGTCCTCTCCACCTTTTGGATCTCAATCTACTCTTCACTGGCTTACTAGGCCCTAGCTAAGCCAGACTCTTTGATGTTCCTCTGAACGGACAGGCACATTCCTACCACACAGCCTTGTCCTTGCTGGTTCCTCCACTTAAGATGCTCTGCACCTGACTCACTCATTCAGTCCATTCAGGTTTCTGCTCAATGGTTATCTTATAGAGACTTTCTCAGATTGCCCATGCAAAATAGCCTATTTTCCTCTTACACTCTGACCCCAGACTACTTATGATTTTCCCTAGTCCTTAACACCTCACATTTATTTGTTTGCTGTCTGTTTCTCCCAATGGTTGTGATAGTAAAATGTTCAACAACTAGCTCTCTGAAATGTATGAATGAATATATATATGCACAATTTTATTTATAAACTTTAGTGATATAAAGTTGATAAGACACAATTTGCAAATAATAACAAAACATACTCTTTATTGTAAATTCCATATATTCACTGAATGCTTTTGTTGGTGTTTGCCAGATTCTTGTAACCATAGCCAATCTATCTTGCAACAAATAAGTGTAGCTCCAACATAAATGTGGTTGATATTTTCACTTATAGGTGGGGTATTTTCCAACACCATCAAGCAATTCCTTAAGTTTCAGGTGTACCCAGACTGGGTATTCTACAATTTAACTCAATTTTG
This sequence comes from Proteles cristata cristata, assembly GCA_017311185.1. Taxonomy (NCBI): domain Eukaryota; kingdom Metazoa; phylum Chordata; class Mammalia; order Carnivora; family Hyaenidae; genus Proteles; species Proteles cristata. Next base: position 1,245,654 of record JAESUZ010004784.1, on the reverse strand, counting down.
ACACTATCTACTTATGTCGGTCCCGCAAGATTGTCCCTACTTCAGATGCCAGCTGCAAGTCCTTTGTTGTCACTCTTGCTTTTGACTCACCTGTTGTAAACCAGAGGTTCCCACAACCTCCTCTTTGGGTTCAGTGAACTGTTAGTACAGCTCACAAAGCTCAGGGAAATATTTACTTACATTTACTAGTTTATTATAAAGGATAGGGGCACCTGGGTGGCTTGGTCAGTTAAGCACCCGACTCTTGGTTTCGGGCTCAGGTCATGATTTCACAGTTCGTGAAATTGAGCCCCACTTACAGGCTCTGCACTTACTTCCTCTCTCTCTGCCCCTAACCTACTCACTCACTTTCTCTCTCAAAATAGATAATTAAAAGGGCGCCTGGGTGGCTTAGTCGGTTAAGCGTCCGACTTTCGCTTGGGTCATGATCTCGCGGTTCGTGGGTTCGAGCCCCGCGTCGGGCTCTGTGCTGACTGCCAGCTCAGAGCCTGGAGCCTGTTTCAGTCTGTGACTCCCTCTCTCTCTGACCCTACCCTGCCTGCTCTGTCTCTCTCTCTCTCCTAGAAATTAAAAAAAAAAAAAATAGATAATTAAATTTAAAAATTAAAAAAATTAAAATACTATCAAGGATATTATAAAGGATACAGGTCAACAGCCAGATGAAGAGGTATACAGGGCGAGGTCCAGAAGGGTCCTTGAATACAAGAGTGAAACTGGAATGCACTACTTTCCTAGCAGATGGAGCTCATCAAATCTTCCCTTTATCCTTTGGTCAGTGGGTGAAAAGTTCCAGCCTTCTAATCCACTAGGTCTTTCTGGTAACCAGCCCCATCCTGAGGCTATGTAGAAACCACCCCCTCCCCCCAACTCACATTAGCATAAACTCAGTTGAAAAAGAAAAGGCTTCTTTTGAATAACAAAAGACATTCTGATCACTTGAGAAACTACAAAGGTTTTAGAACTCTGCTGGGAACCAGGGACCAAATATATACATTTCTTATGACACAAGGAAGTAAAGCAAAAGTGTAGGAACTTCACTCATTTATTAATGAAGTGACCAACTTCCTTGCCAAATTGAATAATAGCTTTTGTATACTGGAAAAAAAGATTTAATATTTCTGTATTCACAGTGTAACAGCTATAGACATGACACAATTTTAAGTTTAATTTGCATGATTAACGTATTTTGTCTCTTTCTTGAGTCCAGTGAACAAAACAAGTACTGATTTGTAGCATTTGCTGATTCCAGTAGTGTAAATAATCCCAACATCACCTATTTTAAACTATCAACATGATGTTACTGAACACAAGCAAGGAAGAAATGCACAGTATAGTTTTCTACTGCACCTATACAAGAGCATGTATAATAGTGAAACTACGAGAAGGAAAAAAAATTGACTATTTTTTCAAAACAATTTTATTTATTTATTTATTTATTTATTTATTTCTGAGAGAGAGACAGCGTGAGCAGGGGAGGGTCAGAGAGAGAGGGAGACAGAATCTGAAACAGGCTCCAGGCTCTGGGCTAGCTGTCAGCACAGAGCCCGATGCAGGGCCCAAACCAACAAACCGTGAGGTCATGACCTGAGCCAAAGCCGAACGCTTAACTGACTGAGCCAAACAGGAGCCCTACAATTTTTTTAAATTTTAGAACATGAGCAAGGAGAGGATAGAGGGAGAGAAAGAGAACCTTAAGCAGGCTCCACGCTCAGCACAGAATCCAACATGGGGCTCAATTCCACAACCCTGCGATCATGACCCGAGCTGAAATCAAGAGTCAGACGCTGAACAAACTGAGCCACCCAGGCACCACATGAATTTGAGTATTTTCTTCCTTTATTTTTAGTATAACTTATTTAATTTTTAATTTATGTAATTTAATTTTTGACAACTTGCAAAATTCCTGAAAATCTAGCAGCCGGCTCTCATGAGCCCACAGCTCCAGCACACTATGTTTTCCTTACTAGGCTCTAAGCTCCAGAGGATAATGTGTAGTGAACTTAATAAATGCTTTTTTTTTTTTTCGTGGCTTCTTTTTTTTTTTTTTTTTAATTTTTTAATGCTTTATTTCTAGGAGAGCGAGAGACAGCGTGAGCAGGGGAGGGTCAGAGAGAGAGGGAGTCACAGACTGAAACAGGCTCCAGGCTCCGAGCTGGCAGTCAGCACAGAGCCCGACGTGGGGCTCGAACCCACGAACCGCGAGATCATGACCCAAGCGAAAGTCGGACGCTTAACCGACTAAGCCACCCAGGCGCCCCAATAAATGCTTTTTGAATCAATGAATGGAGGTAATTTTATTGGAATTAGTTCCTTGCCACCTAAAGTGCTTGACTAAATTTTGGTAAGGGGACGTAGGGGAATGAGCACCATTTGAGATATTCTGCCTTGTCTAAGGAAATCTGGAAGTAGGTTGCATAAAGGGGGTAAATTTGTCAGGGAAGCTTGAAATCTCCAGATTGGGGATGAAGAGAGTGGAAATGTCCATAACATTATCACTTCAGTCATCCTCCACAACACCACCCTAACTAATTACTATTATTACTGTTGTTGTTACTATTATTTTAATGTTTGTTTATTTTTGAGAGAGAACATGAGCCACGGAGGGGCAGAGACAGAGGGAGACAGATGATGTGAAGTTCAAACCCACAAACTGTGAAATCATGGCCTGAACCAAAGTTGGATGCTCAACTGGCTGAGCCACCCATGTGGTAGGAACCCCTCCCTAAGGAGAAAGAAAAAAATGAAGAAGTGAGGAGAGAAGACTTCAAGGTCACCTAGATATGGGTCCAGCTGCCTACATCCCCCATGTTCTTGTAAACTGAAACAACTTAATCAGACTGCATGTTTATGTGTGTTACCATATATGGGAGACAAAGAAATAGAAAATGCATAAAAACCCTATGCCATATGATGTGGGCCGCTCAGTTCTTTTGGGTACGAACTCAACTGAGCGGTGCCGGCAAAATAAAGTTGCTTCCTGGAAAGAAAAGCCTCGGTGTCACGACTCTCTGAGCGAGAATCTTGCAACACCCAGGCACCCCCTCCCCCAACTACTAATTTTAAAAAACACATTTCTGCTTACATCTCTGACAGGTCTTGCAGCCTTCAAGATAAAATGCTGAATTTTATCTAGGCCCTTCACGTTTCCACCTTAATCTCTATCACTCTATTCTTAACCCCGTATCCAACCTTACCAAGCCATTCACCTTCCTCTGAACATGCTTTACACTGTTCTGTCAGCAGACCTTTGCCTGTGCTATAGTCCCTGCCAGGAATGCCCTTCTACTACTTTCTAACCCAGAGAAATTTCCATCTTTTCACATCCTGCTTGCATAGTTTCTCCTCTCTGATGCTTAGCTGGTACCTCATGCCCTCTGGCATAACTAATTTTCTATTTCCATATACTTAAAGAATTTACACTGCAGAGATGTTGGTCAAAGGGTACAAACTTTCAGTTATAAGATGGATAAATACCAGGGATCTAAGGTATAGCCTGGTGACTATAGTTAACAATTCTGTATTGGATACCTCAAAGTTGCTATGAGAGCAGAGCTTTAATGTCCTCACCATAACAACAACAAAATGGTAATTACATGAGATAAAGCATTTGTTGACTAACTTTATTGTGGTAAACATTTAGCAATATGTATGTATACCAAATCATCATATTGTTATTGTTTCTTGGCCTTTTAGCTAAGATCAAGTGCAAATCATCATATTGTACGCCTTAAATTTGCACAGTGTCATATGCCAACTAGAGCTCAGTGAAGCTGGGGGGGTGGGGGGAAGAATTGACGTTATCTGTTTCCTGGCCAGATTATGAAAGTCTTGAAGACAGAATCTGATTCATTGTCTCCTATCACTTAATATAGTCTCAATCATTTATCTAGCAGACAACAACAAGGGGCAGCTTAGGGATAGGAAAGTTTAACAGCTAATTTCTCTGGGCTTCAGAGCTCCTCTTTAAAAGAAGGCTAATGTTTCCTTGCCTGCCAGGAAGTTGAAGTTGATGAGCTCATCGTCATTTCCCAGATACATGACCTACTTCACAATTTTCCCTAGAGCAGAGCCTCGTATCAAAAATGTTGAGAAGTACTGTGGTTTTATCCTTTAACGAAAAGGCATTTGATCTTTAAGAAGACAAGATTAAAAAATAAATAAACAAATGAATAAATAAATAAACCAACAGGTGTAGCCATTCTGTCCCTGCCAAAAGCCGTAATGAACTATCTTTGGCCCTGAACAGGGCCCAAGCTGCTGGGAGATTAGTGTTTGGCTGGAGAAATGTCAGGGAAGTCTGAGCTGAACAGGTTAAGCCCCCTCCTTCCCTCCTTCCACAGCCAAGCAGGGAATTATACTCATGTTTATCAGAGCAGGTTTCTCCTGGTGACTGCCATGTGTATGTTCTTGGAAGCTCAACAGGAAAATTTTGCTTAAGTTCATTTAGTAATTACAAATTTACATGGGGCCCGGCTGGCTCAGCTGGTAGAGCATGAGACTCTTGATATCTGGGTCCTGAGTTCAAGCACCATGTTGTGCATAGAGTTTACTTCAAACAAACAAAACAAAACAGAATTGACATGCAAGTGAGTGCTCAGTGAAAACATTCTTTATGTAGGGGCGCCTGGGTGGCTCAGTCAGTTAAGCGTCCCACTTCGGCTCAGGTCATGATCTCATGGTTCATGGGTCAAGCCCTGCCTTGGGCTCTGTGCTGACAGCTAGCTCAGAGCCTGGAGCCGGTTTCAGATTCTGTGTCTCTCTCTCTCTCTGACCCTCCCCTGCTCACGCTGTCTCTCTCTCAGAAATAAATAAAACATTAAAAATAAAAAAAGAAAGAAAGAAAATATTCTTTATTTAGCGAGCACAGCTGGCCCACCCTTGAGTTGGCAGAACTGGTGTCACATCAGCAGAGGATCTGAGGGGGTGGCCTCCGCACCTAAAATATCTACCCCTCCACCTGTCACTCAGTGTCTCTGAGGAGGCCTTTCTGTTTCTAGAGACCCTACTGACATTTCAGTTCCTCTGGAAAGAGCATTTTAGCAGGGATTAGTAACAGGAGGAAATAAATTCTTTAGCCTAACATTCAATACATTATACAATCAGATGCTACTAACCTCTATAACTTTATCTTCCACTACATTGATCCCAAAGAACTTTACCTTAAGCCAAACTGGTCTTTGAGCCTACCTTGCATTTATTTCCTCTCTGCCTACTGTTAACACAACTTCCCTTGCCTGGAATTCCTGCCTGCCTGAAATATCTGGTCATTCATCCCCCTCTAGACTGTCTCTCTTCCTTTTCTCAGTAAATGTTTATTTATCACCTACTATAATGAAGCTCTGTTTCAGGGATTTTTTTTATTCATAGCACCCAGAACAGAGCAGGGCATGTAGTAAGCATACAATAAAACTTGCCTCTTACTCTGCTCATCTGTAGAATTTGTTAGATTCTATTTGGATATGCAGATGACTGGGTGTAGGTTTCTCTATCTCTTTTGTAGGCAAGATGTAGAAATGCAAGAGGGAATTTTACAAGATAACTGTTTGAAAGCATCACTCTTCATTTTAAAAATATTTAATGAGGGGCACTTGGGTGGCTTAGTTGGATAAGCATCTGCCTTCAGCCCAGGTCGTGATCTCATGGTTCCTGAGCTCTAGACTCACATCCGGCTCTCTACTGTCAGCACAGAGCCTGCTTTGGATCCCCTGCCCCCTTTCTTTATGTCCCCCCACACACACACACACTCTTGCTCTCTCAAAATTAAATTAACAAAATTAAAAATTTTAACTCAGTCGGTTAAGCATCCAACTCTTGATTCCGGCTTAGGTCATGATCTCACAGTTCAGGAGATTGAGCCCCATGTTGGGGCTCTCCCTCTCAAAATAAATAAATTTTTAAAATAATATAAAATCTTTAAAAACTACTTCATTTAAACAATAATACTTCAGAATTACTCTTGGTAAGTAAAAGTAATTTTTGTAAACATTTTGCACTAGGCTGGCACTTCACACACTATAAAAATTTTAGATTTTTTTCCCTACTCCTTATTTATTCCCTAAAGTTTATTCATTTATTTTTGAAAGAGAGGCACCTAGGTGGCTCAGTCGGTTAAGTGTCCAACCGGCTCAGGTCATGATCTCACAGTTCATGGGTTCCAGCCCCACACTGGGCTCTGTGCTGACAGCTCAGAGCCTGGAGCTTGTTTTGGATTCTGTGTCTCCCTTTCTCTCTGACCCTCCCCTGCTTGTTCTCTGTCACTCTCTGTCTCTCAAAAATAAACATTAAAAAAATTTATTTTTGAGACAGAGAGAAAGCACGAGTGACGGAAGGATGGAGACAGAGGGAGAGAGAGGATCCCAAGCAGGCTCTGCTTCATCAGTGTAGAGCCTAGCTTGGGGCTCAGTCTCGCCAACTGTGAGATCATGACCTAAGCTAAAATTAAGAGTCCCACGCTTCAGCGACTGAGCTGCCCAGGCACCCCTTCTCTTCTCTTTAAACTATAAGCATTGCTTGTGCCCACCCAGAGATGCTAAAAAGCCAACAAAAAACCAACAAAAAAAAGAAAACAAAAACAAATAAAAACTACAAGCATTTACTGAGACCCCTCTCTGAGTATCATGAGGGAATTTAGAACAAGTACAAAATATGATTTTCTGCTAATTTACAGTCTTTGATTAGTTAGGCCACACATGTGAAGAGTTAGTAATAAATGCTGTGAGACTGGAAGGGTTAATAAGGACTGAGATACCCTGGAGAGGAAGTGGAATCTGTGTTTTGGGAAGCAAGGTGTTGGAGAATAGTGAAGGGCATGAAGATCTTGGGATGTAGGAATGGAGGAGCTGCAATGAATAGGAGAGAAAAATAAAGTGGGAAAAGTTGGAAGAACCAGATTAAGGAGGGCTTTGAGAAGTAGGCAGAATTCTTTTATATTTTTTCAAAGCACAGTGTTGAATTTTGAGCAGAGGAGTGACATATTTAAAAATATAATTTCTCCATGCATTTAAAATGCACTCACTCTGGGCGCTTGGGTGGCTCAGCCAGTTGGGCATCCAACTTCTGCTCAAGTCATGATCTCTCACTCTGTGGGTTCAAGTCCTACATCGGGCTCTGTGCTTACAGCTCAGAGCCTGGAGCCTGCTTCTGATTCTGTGTCTCCCCTCTCTCGCCCCAGAAATAATAAAAACATAAAAAAATTTTTTTAATAAAATAAAATAAAATAAAATGCACTCACTCTAGGGGCACCTGGGTAGCTCAGTTGGTTAAGCATCTGACTTCAGTTCAGGATATAATCTTGCAGTGGTGGGTTCTAGGCTTGTATCAGACTCTGTGCTGACAGTGTGGAGCCTGCTTGCTCTCTCTCTTTCTCAAAATAAAACAAATAAACTTAAAAAAAGTTACTATTAAAAAATAATAAAAAATTAAACGTGCTCACTTTATAAAAGACAGATATGCGGGCGCCTGGGTGGCTTAGTCGGTTAAGCGTCCAACTTTCGCTTGGGTCATGATCTCGCGGTTCGTGGGTTCGAGCCCCGCGTCGGGCTCTGTGCTGACTGCCAGCTCAGAGCCTGGAGCCTGTTTCAGCCTGTGACTCCCTCTCTCTCTGTCCCTCCCCTGCTCACGCTGTCTCTCTCTCCTAAAAATAAATAAAACATTAAAAAAAAAAAAAGACAGATATGCTAACATCATTAAAAGACATATTTGTGTGTTAAATGAGGTCTTTGACCTTGAGGTCCACTGAAGATTGGGTGTAAAGTGGAGATGTAAAAAGTGTTAAAATATTTTAATTACTATTTTGATTAAGTAATTAATTAATATATTTATTAATGGAGTGTTCTATTCTCTTTTCTTAATTAAAAAAATTTTAATGTCTTTTATTTATTTTTGAGAGAGAGATAGAGACATCGTGAGCAGGGGAGGGTCAAAGAGAGGGAGACACAGAATTTGAAACATGCTCCAGGCTCTAAGCTAGCTGTCAGCACAGAACCTATCGCGGGGCTCGAAACCAGGAACCGTGAGATCATGACCTGAGCTGAAGTCAGACACTCAACCAGCTGAGGAGCCCCTGGAGTGTTCTATTCTTTTTTTTTTTTTTCTAATTTTTTTAATGTTTTATTTATTTCTAGGAGAGAGAGAGAGACAGCGTGAGCAGGGGAGGGTCAGAGAGAGAGGGAGTCACAGACTGAAACAGGCTCCAGGCTCTGAGCTGGCAGTCAGCACAGAGCCCGACGCGGGGCTCGAACCCACGAACCGCGAGATCATGACCTAAGCGAAAGTCGGACGCTTAACCGACTAAGCCACCCAGGTGCCCCTGGAGTGTTCTATTCTTAATCATCTGTATTAGTTTGCTAGCATTGCTCTAAGATAGTACCACACACTGGGTAACTTAAACAACAGAAATGTTATTTTCTCACAGTTTTGAAGGATAGAAATCCAAGATCAGGATATTGTCAGGGTTGTTTTTTTCTGACTCCTCTCTCCTTGGCTTGTAGATGGCTATCTTCTCCCTTTGTCTTCACATGGTCTTGCCTTTTTCTCCCTCTGTGCACTGACATCAGTCATATTGGATTACTGCCCATACCAAGGACCTCATTTAACCTTAATTACCCTTTTTTTAAAGTTTATTTATTTTGAGAGAGAGAGAGAGAGAGAGCAAGTGAGGGAGGGGCAGAGAGATAAAATCCCAAGCAGGCTCTGCACTGTCAGCTCAGATCCCAATATGGGGCTTAAACTCACAAACTGTGAGATCATGACCTGAGCCCAAACCAAGAGTCTTTCCCTTAACTGACTGAATCACCTAGGTGCCCCTAACCTTAGGTACCTCTTTAAAGACCCTATCTACAAATACAGTCACATTTTGTAGTACTAAATTAGTACTTTGGCATATGAATTTGAGGTGGACACAATTCATCCCTTAATTTATTATATTCATATGTCTTGGACTCATCTCTTAAGAGCATACAGCTTTAAGTACAGCTCTAAATATTTCATTTAAACATTTTTTAAATCATGTAAGACCTGAGTATTAAAGATAATTTGGGGAGCACCTGGATGACTCAGTTGGTGGAGCATGTGAATCTTTTTTTTTTCTTAATTTTTTAATGTTTTATTTATTCCTGAGAGAGAGAGAAAGAGAGAGAGAGAGAGAGAGAGAGAGAGAGAGAGAGACAGTGTGAGCAGGGGAGCAGAGAGAGAGGGAATACAGAATCTGAAACAGGCTCCAGGCTCTGAGCTAGCTGTCAGCACAGAGCCCGGCATGGGGCTCGAACCCATGAGCCTTGAGATCATGACCTGAGCTGAAGTCAGACGCTTAACTGACTGAGCCACCCAGATGCCCTGGAGCATGTGAATCTTGATCTCTGAATAGTGCATTCAAGCCCCACACTGGGTGTAGAGATTACATAAAAACCAAATCTTATTTTATATTTTAGCCTGGTGTGAGTCCTGTATTACCTTCCATCAATTTTTTTTGGACCTAAAAGTTTTTCCCTCATTATTAACAACCCAGTACTGTGTGTGTGTGTGTGTGTGTGTTTAATATCCTTGTTCCTGAGCTATGTCAATTTCTTAGTCTGAATAGACTGGAATTATGGACTTTGTTGTTAAGACTGATATAGGACTTAATATTTGTATATTTTGTGCTGCCTGCTTGGCTGCACAGTCGGCCAAATTGTTTCCTTTATTTTTATTATTTTTATTTTTAAAAAATTTTTTAATGTTTTTTATTTATTTCTAGGAGACAGAGAGAGAGACAGCGTGAGCAGGGGAGGGTCAGAGAGAGAGGGAATCACAGACTGAAACAGACTCCAGGCTCTGAGCTGGCGGTCAGCACAGAGACCGACGTGGGGCCCGAACCCACGAACTGCGAGATCATGACCTGAGCGAAAGTCGGACGCTTAACTGACTAAGCCACCCAGGCGCCCCATGTTTAGTTATTTTTTTAACATTTATTTATTTTTGAGAGACAGAGAGAGCGAGCATGAGCGGGGAGGGGCAGAGAGAGAGGGAGACACAGAATCCAAAGCAGGCTCCAGGCTCTGAGCTGTCAGCACAGAACCCAGTGTGGGGCTTGAACCCATGAATTGCAAGATCATGACCTGAGCCGAAGTTGGACATTTAACCAACTGAGCCACCCAGGCACCCCTGTTTAGTTATTTTTGAGAGAGAGAGAGACAGACAGAGAGCAACCAGAGGAGGGGCAGAAAAAGTGGGAGACACAGAATCCAAAGGAGGGTCCAGGCTCTGAGCTCAGCACAGAGTCTGACAGGGGGCTAGAACCCACAAGTTATTAAGTCATAAGATCATGATCTGAGCTGAAGTTGGCTCCTCAACTGACTGAGCCACCTAGGTGTCCCTTTATTATATTTTAAATGTTTATTTATTTTTGAGAAAGAGGAGGTTGAGGGACAGAGGAGAGGGAGAGAGAATCTCAGGCAGACTACATGCCCACTGGGGAGCCCGATGTAGGGCTCCACCCCAGGAACGTGTGAGAACATAACCTGAACTGAAATCAAGAGTGGGAAGCTTAACCAACTGAGCCACCCAGGCACTCCAAAAATAAAATTAAAAAAAAATTTATTTCTTCTTGATGCCATGTTTTCTTTATTTTTTATTTTATTTTTTTAATATTTTATTGTCAAGTTGGTTTCCATATAACACCCAGTGCTCATCCCCACAAGTGCCGTCTTCCATGCCCATCACCCCTCTTCCCCTCCCCCTACCCCATCAGTCCTCAGTTTGTTCTCAACATTCAAGAGTCTCTCATGGTTTGCCTCCCACCCTCTACCCCACTATTTATCCCCTTCTTCTCCCCCATAGTCCTCCGTTAAGTTCCTCCTAATCCTCCTATACATGCAAACATATGGTATCTATCCTTCTCTGTCTGACTTATTTCGCTCAGCATAACAGCCTCAAGTTCCCTCCATGTTGCTACAAATGGCTAGATTTCATTCTTTCTCATTGCCATGTAGTGTTCCCATTGTATAGATAAACCACATCTTCTTAATCCATTCATCAGTCGATGGACACTTAGGCTTTTTCCATGTTTTGGCTATTGTTGAGAGTGCTGCTATGACATTGGGGTACATGTGCTCCTATGCATCAGGACTCCTGTAATCCCTTGGGTAAATTCCTAGCAGTGCTATTGCTGGGTCATAGGGGAGTTCTACTGTTAATTTTTTGAGGAATCTCCACACTGTTTTCCAGAGGGGCTGCACCAGTTTACATTCCCACCAACAGTGTAGGAGGGTGTCCGTTTCTCCACATCCTCGCCAGCATCTAGAGTTCTCTGATTTGCTCATTTTAGCCACTCTGACTGGCGTGAGGTGGTATCTCAGTGTGGTTTTGATTTGTATTTCCCTGATGAGGCTCTGAGCAAGCTGTCAGCACAGAGCCCGACGTGAGGCTCAAACCCACCAACTGTGAGATCATGACCTAAGCTGAAGTCAGATGCTCAACCAACTGAACCACCCAGGTGCCCCACCCCTAATGCATTTTTTAAAGTTTATTTATTTTGGGAGAGAGAGAGTGTGAACAGGGGAACGGCAGAGACAGGGAAGGAGAGAGAGTCCCAAGCGGGCTCCAAAATCAAGAGTGTTGGATGCTTAACTGACTGAACTGCTCAGACGCCCCAGTCCTTTAATCCATTAAAAAAATTTTTTTTGTGTGTGGGGCGCCTGGGTGGCTTAGTCAGTTAAGCGTCCGACTTTCGCTTAGGTCATGATCTCGCGGTTCGTGGGTTCGAGCCCCGCGTTAGGCTCTGTGCTGACTGCCAGCTCAGAGCCTGGAGCCTGCTTCGGTCTGTGATTCCCTCTCTCTCTGACCCTTCCCTGCTCACGCTGTCTCTCTCTCTCTTTCCTAGAAAAAAAAAAAAACATTAAAAATTTTTTTTGTGTGTATGGTGTAAGAAAGTGGTGCAGTTTCATTCTTTTGCATATTGCTGTTCAGTTTTCCCAACACCATTTGTCAAAGAGACATGAGAATGTCTCTTTAAATATGAACCAGGAGCTCTGGGTAATACCATTATTTTTAGTCTTTATTATTTTTTTAAATAGTTTATTTATTTATTTTGAGAGCAAGCAGCTAGGAAGAGGTAGAGAGAGAGAATCCTAAGCAGGCTCTGGGTTGTCAATGCAGAGCCAGACACCGGGCCTGAATCCACGAACCACGAGATTGTGAACTGAGCTGAAATCAAGAGGATGCTTAACCAGGGGCGCCTGGGTGGCTTAGTCGGTTAAGCGTCCGATTTTCGCTTAGGTCATGATCTCGCGGTGCGTGGGTTCGAGCCTCGCGTCGGGCTCTGTGCTGACTGCCAGCTCAGAGCCTGGAGCCTGTTTCAGTCTGTGACTCCCTCTCTCTCTGACCCTCCCTTGCTCACGCTGTCTCTCTCTCTCTCTCTCTCCTAGAAATAAATAAAACATTTAAAAAAAAAAAAAGAGGATGCTTAACCAACTGAGCCACCCATTTGCCCCTACTCTTTATTGATTTGGTAGATAAAATGCATGTTACTGTTATAACTCACTTAAAAAATTGTGAGGCAAAATATTTTTCCATGCTTGATTACCTCTATTCCCTCTTTTAGGAATTGTTGATAAGCTTTGTCCATTTATCTACAGAAATTTCAGTGTTCTTGTCAATTTGTCTGAGCTTTTGTTTACAGTAAAATATTAATTATTCAAAAATTTGTTTTGTTTTTCCCCCCAGATCTACTGTTTAGTTTGAAATTTATTTTTGTTTATTAAAAAATATTGTTTTAATTTAAGTAGTCTTTACACCCTGCGTTGGGCTCAAAGTCATGACCCAGAGATCAAGAGTTACATATCCTTCCTATCAAGCAAGCCAGGCACACCTGAAAAATTTTAAATGTTACATAGAAAATTTTCTTTCTTATTTTAAAAATTTTTTTTTTTAAATATTTTTTTAATTATTTATTTCTAGGAGAGAGAGAGAGAGACAGCACGCACGAGCAGGGGAGGGTCAAAGAGAGAGGGAGTCACAGACTCTGAAACAGGCTCCAGGCTCTGAGCTGGCAGTCAGCACAGAGCCCGACGCGGGGCTCGAACCCACGAACCGCGAGATCATGACCCAAGTGAAAGTCGGATGCTTAACCAACTAAGCCACCCAGGCGCCCTGGAAATTTTCTGTTCAAGGGGCACTTGGGTGGCTCAGTCAGTTAAGTGTCTGACTCTGATTTCAGCTCAGGTCATGATCTCATGGTTTGTGGATTTGGGTCCTACACTGGACTCTGTGCTGAAAGTGCAGAATCTGCTTAGGATTCTCTCTCTCCCTCTCTTTCTGTCCTTCCACACTCGTGTGTGTGCGTTTGGTCTCTCTCTCTCTCTCTTTTTCTCTTTCAAGATAAATAAATGTTTAAAAAGAGTCCTCTATTGGGGCACTTGGGTGGCTCAGTCAGTTGAGTGCCTGACTTCTGCTCAGGTCATGATCTCGCGGTTTGTGGGTTCGAGCCTGTTTCAGTCTGTGACTCCCTCTCTCTCTGACCCTCCCCTGCTCACACTGTCTCTCTCTCTCTCTCCTAGAAATAAATAAAACATTAAAAAAAAATGTTAAAGTGAACTCTACCCTCAACAATGGGCTCTCAACCTGAGTTCAAGAGTCACATGCTCTACCAACTGAGCCAGCCAGAGACCCCATGCTTTTCAATGTTTTAAAAAATTATTTGACAGTTTTATATAGAGTGGCAGCCTTGTTTAGTGAGTTGAAAGAACATAGCCTTTGTAGTCAACGTTTAGAATCCTGAGTCTGCTCTTTAATACATCCTCTTTGTTTTGTAAAATCAGAATACGTGTCTGTATAATTATAATTAGGATAAAAATAAGATGGACTTACCTAGCACTGTGCCTAACAGACAGTAAATGTTTACCTTTACAGTAAATGTAAACCTTACCCCCTTTAAATAATTTTGGTACAAAATTATTATCTAACATTATAGATCTAACTCTTTCCCCCAGGTTGTTAATAAATTGTCTTCCTAATTACTTTTTATTTCAAATAAATTTTTTTAAAGGGGTACCAGGCTGGCTCAGTTGGGAGAGCCTGAAACTGTTGCTCTCTTGGGCCATGACTTGACCTCAGCTCAGGTCATCATCCCAGGGTCCCTGGGATTGAGTCCTGAGTCAGAGTCTGTACTGAGCATGGAGCCTGCTTAGAGATTCTCTCTCTCCCTATGCCCTACTCCCTTACTCTCGGTCTCTGTCTCTAAAATTAAAAAAAAAAAACAAAAAACGGGCGCATAGGTGGCTTAGTCGGTTGCGTCCGACTTTCGCTTAGGTCATGATCTTGCAGTTGTGGGTTCGAGCCCGCGTCGGGCTCTGTGCTGACTGCCAGCTCAGAGCCTGGAGCCTGTTTCAGTCTGTGACTCCCTCTCTCTGACCCTCCCTGCTCGCGCTGTCTCTCTCTCTCCTAGAAATAAATAAAACATTTAAAAAAAAAAAAAAAAAAGGAAAGGGTTATCCCTTCTCTGTATTTATTTATGCATCCATTTATTTATATCAGTATTCACTCAGTGATAGTTTTTCTTTGAGTCATAATCAAATACTATCATCATTTAAATGTTTATTTATTGATTGAAGAGGGTGCAAGTGGGAGAGGAGCAGAGAGAAGGGGACAGAGAATCTGAAGCGGGTTCTATGCTGACAGGCTGACAGCAGTGAGCCTGTTATGGGGCTTGAACTCACCAACTGCAAGGTCATGACCTGAGTTGACGTTGGTCGCTCAACCGACTGAGCCACCCAAGTGCTCCAAGTACTATCATTATTTATTTTGTTGCTCAAATTCTTCCATTTTTGGCCATTGAAAATTTGATTTAAAATTTGTTTTATTTTGGGGGGCGCCTGGGTAGCTCAGGCGGTTAAGCATCCGACTTCAGCTCAGGTCATGATCTTATGGTTTGTGGGTTTGATCCCGGTGTCGGACTCTGCTGACATCAGCTCAGAGCCTGGAGACTGTCTTCGGATTCTGTGTCTCCCTGTCTCTCTGACTCTCCCCTGCTCATGCTGTCTCTTTCTCTCAAAAATAAATAAAACATAATTTTTAAAAAAAATTTTTTTATTTTACGCACCTCGGTGACTCAGTCAAGCATCTGACTCTTGGTTTTGGCTCAGGTCATGGTCTCAAGGTTCATGAAAACTTGCTTGAGATTCTCTTTCTCCCTCTCTCTGCCCTCCCTCCACTCTCTCCCTCAAAATGGATAAATAAATGTTTAAAAATTAAAAAAAAATTCCAATATAGTTAACAAACAGCATTATATTAGTTTCAGGTATAAATACAGTGATTCAACAATTCCGTATATCACCCATTGCTCATCACAAATATATTCCTTAATCCTCATCACCTATTTCACCCATCTCGCCATCCATACCCCCATCTATTTTTGTTTTTAAATGTTTTATTTATTTCTAGGACAGAGAGAGAGAGACAGCATGAGCAGGGGAGGGTCAGAGAGAGAGAGGGAGCAGAAACAGGCTGACTGAGGCAGCACAGGAGCACACACGGATCACACCCAGCGAAATGATCGACGCAACCTGAGCCACCCAGGCGCCCCAATTTTTTAAAAACAAATAGAGGGGCGCCTCGGTGGCTCAGTCGGTTAAGCGTCCGGCTTCGGCTCGGGTCATGATCTTGCCGTTTGTGGGTTCAAGCCCCGCGTCGGGCTCTGTGCTGACAGCTAGCTCAGAGCCTGGAGCTTGTCTTTGGATTCTGTGTCTCCCTGTCTTTCTGTCCCTCTCCTGCTTGCACTGTTTCTCTCTCAAAAATAAATAAAACATAAAAGAAAATGTTTTAAAAAATAAGAAAAAAATTTAAAAAACAGAAATAGAAAAAAAATAAAAAATATCAGAGTTTAATGTGCCATGATTATGTAAAATGTTAACATTAAGGAATGCTAGATGAAGTGTATACTAAAACCCTGAGAGGGGCACCTGGGTGGCTCATTCGGTTAAGCGTCCGACTTCGGCTCAGGTCATGATCTCATGGTATTTGGGTCCGAGCCCCACATCAGGCTCTGTGCTGACAGCTAGCTCAGCGCCTGGAGCCTGTTTCGGATTCTGTGTCTCCTTCTCTCTCTGACCCTCCCCTGTTCACACTGTCTCTATTTCTCTCTCAAAAATAAATAAAACTTAAAAAAAAAAAAAACCCTGAGAGTACATAAATATGTGAATTGATATTGTTTTGTAAAACATTTTATTGTTTTATTTTATTTAAAAAATTTTTTAAAGTTATTTCTGAGAGAGAGAGAGAGAGAGAGAGACAGCGTGAGCAGGGGAGGGTCAGAGAGAGAGGGAGATACAGAATCTGAAACAAGTTCCAGGCTCTGAGCTGGCTGTCAGCACAGAGTCTGATGCGGGGCTCGAACCCATGAACCGTGAGATCATGACCTGAGCCGAAGTCGGACACTTAACTGACTGAGCCACCTAGGCGCCCCACATTTTCAGTTTTATATAGGTGTGTATTTATTTTCTCTTGTAGATTTTGTAGGTTTCAGTCAAAAGGGATTAAAATAAAAAAGACTCAGGGGCACCTGGGTGGCTTAGATGGTAGAGCATGCAACTCTTGATCTTGGGATCGTGAGTTTGAGCCCCACAGTGGGTGTAGAGATTACTTTAAAAAATCATTTACTTAAAAAAAGTCATTTCCAGTGGTGCCTGGGTGGCTTGGTGGGTTAAGTGTCCGACCTTAGTTCTGGTCATGATCTCACAGTCCGTGAGTTCAAACCCCACATCGGGCTCTGTGCTGACAGCTCACAGCCTGGAGCCTACTTCGGATTCTGTATCTCCCTCTCTTTCTGCCCTTCTCCCACTTGCTTGCATGTGCATGCGCGTGCGCTTTCTCAAAAATAAAAATTAAAAAAAATTTTAAAAATCATTAAAAAAAAGACTCTAGGACAACATTATATTGAGTTCTTTTAATCATCCAGATAATTCTTTGAGGGAGTTACTGTGATCCCCATTTTGCAAATGAGAAAACTAAGACAGGACGAGTTTAACTACTTTGCCTAAGGTAACACATTTAGATTCTTCTAGAACAGGGATTGGCAAACTTGAGTGAAAGGCCAGACAGTAAATATTTTAGGGATTGTGGACTACATAGTTTCTGTTATATTCAATTCTGCTATTGTAGCATCAAAGTAGCCATAGACAACACACAAATGAATAATCATGGTTGAGTTACAATGGAACTTAACAGACTAAAATTTGAATTTTGTATGTTTTGTGTGTCATAAAATGTTATTCTTCTGATTTTTTTTAAGTCATTGAAAAATGGCTAATAAGGGGCACCTGGCTAGCTCAGTCAGTGGAGCATATGACTCTTGATCTTGGGGTCATGACTTCAAGCCCCAAACCGGCATAGAGTTTACTTTAAAACAAAGCAAAAAACGAAACAAAAACATTGCACTTGGGGCAGTTGGCTGGCTCAGTTAACAGAGCATGAGGCTCTTGATCTCAGTTGGTGAGTTTAAGCCCCACAATGGATATAGAGCCTACTTAAAGGAAAAAAAAAAAAAAAGGCTAACAATTCTTAGCTAGTGGGTTGTAGGAAAAAAAAGGAGATAGATTGGCTTTGGCCACAAATTGTTTCCTGACCTTTGTTCTAGAATACAGGACTTCCTGAATTTCTCTAGAACCTAAGCCTTCACCATTGACTAGGGTTATATAAGTACTGATGAAACCAAATAATGTTCTTCCTAGTAATAGTAGTTCCTAATAGTTCTTATAGTCCAGTTTTTTTCTGAGGACTTTCATATGCAGTATCTTGCATGAACCTGGCAATGGCATATAAAGTAAACAGAATTTCACTCCTTTATGTAGATGAAGAAACAGGCTAAAAAAGGACAAGTTTATAAATTAGTAAAGTTAGGAGGGAACTGGACTTTTAGAGAAATAAGACACAATAGTGTTATAGGGAGTCTTTTTGGCTATTCCTCCTAGGTCCCACACAGTGGCAGTATCATTAACTGTTTATTGCTTTCAAAGATCAGCATGCCCGCAGCTCAGCTGCTTTTAGGAATAAACATAACTCAAAAAACTAATGGCATATTCCAAATTGTTATATAGTCATTGTACTAATTTTCAGCCAAGCAAAACAACATCAACAGCACATTAACACTTCTGGAGGAAAATCTTCACAAGAAGCCAAATTCTTTTTTTTCAAGTTTGTTTATTTATTTATTTATTTATTTTTTAATGTTTTATTTATTTCTAGGAGAGAGAGAGAGAGACAGTGTGAGCAGGGGAGGGTCAGAGAGAGAGGGAGTCACAGACTCTGAAATAGGCTCCAGGCTCTGAGCTGGCAGTCAGCACAGAGCCCGATGCATGGCTTGAACCCATGAACCGCGAGATCATGACCTAAGCGAAAGTCGGATGCTTAACCGACTAAGCCACTGAGGCGCCCCTATTTATTTATTTTTTTGAGACAGAGAATGGTCAGGCAGGGGAGGGGCAGACAGAGAGAGAATCCCAAGCAGGCTCTGCAGGGTCATTGCAGAGCCCAACATGGGGGGTAGAACTCTTGAAACTGTGAGATCATGACCCGAGCAAAGTCAAGAGTTGCACCCTTAACTGATTTAGTGACCCAGGTGCCCCAAAGCCAAATTATTTTAACATTTATTATTATTATTTTAATACATTCAACATGGGACTTGAACTCATCACTGTGAGAAATAAGCCCACTGACCCAATCAAAGGAGGGATTCTAAGACTTGGGAGCACAGTGAAGTGAGGCTTTAATCAACGTTCTTGCAAGAGTGGATGCCTTGATGTACAGGCACAGAGGAGGATGTTACAGCAGGCAATTTATCTCCTAGCCTGCAAGTCCTTCCCCTGATTCCTCATTGGCTGAGTACTACAGACGTTATAGCCTTACCTGGAAGTCTCCTATGCCCATGTAAGGCAAAAAGTAGTCTTACTGGAACAAATGTACATTCCTTGAAGTGACACAGACTTCAGTTCTTTGGTGCACGCTCATTGCAAAGCCTGTGAAAATAAGCCCATGAAGTGGAGAGGGGAAGAACCAGGAAGTGAAGTGTCTAACAGTTTGGGACTCCATTGTGTGTGTGGGTGGGGGTTGGGGGGGGGAAGTTCATACATATTTCCAATAAGTTGTAACTCGACAGTACAGCTTTTATTTGGTATTTCTGAAAATGAATCATCTCCCTTATTTCTTACAATGACCCTTATGTTCCACCACAGGAGCCACCCAGGTGACCCCAACAAGCTGAATTCTCATCAGAACGCTGCTGGTGATATGAAACATAGGTAGAATATTGGGTGATCCTATGGTTAATATGCATTAAATACCCATGTTTATGTGCTGAAGGGAGAGACCTGCCAAAGGGACCAAAATGTTCTATGCTATCCTTTTCCCTGCATGGTGTATATTTTTTTGCTTTTTAAAGTTTTCTTTTTCTTTTTTTTTTTTTAAATGTTTTATTTATTTCTAGGAGAGAGAGAGAGAGAGACAGCGTGAGCAGGGGAGGGTCAGAGAGAGAGGGAGTCACAGACTCTGAAACAGGCTCCAGGCTCTGAGCCGGCAGCCAGCACAGAGCCCGACGCGGGGCTCAAACCCATGAACCGCGAGATCATGACCTAAGCGAAAGTCGGATGCTTAACCGACTAAGCCACCCAGGCGCCCTTTCTTTTTTCTTTCTTCTTTTCTTTTCTTTTCTCTTTTCTTTTCTTCTTTTCTTTTTTCTCTTCTCTTCTCTTTTCTTTCTTTCTTTTCCTTCCTTCCTTCTTTCCTTTCCTTTCCTTCTTTCCTTCCTTCTTCCTTCCTTCCTTCCTTCCTTCCTTCCTTTCTTTCCTTTCTAAGATTCTATAGAGACCATTCCTACTCAGTTATCACATTCTTCAAGCAAGGTATAGTGCATTTGATGATGATGATCATTCGCTGTGAGTAGATTAGACTTGAACTGTGGTTAGTTTTATCTAGATTGTGAAGATTTTGCTTTGGAGTTTATACAATCTTGATTTGAACTTCCTATATCTCAGTTACCCATTACTGTTTCTTTCTGAGATGCGCCTCATCTGATTTCACCACCTACTTTATTGCCTGCCATGTGTACAGACTTAACAACCCAGGCTTCGGAGAGTTTCTCCAGTGTATTTCCATCATATTATGCTCTCACTTTAGTCCAGCCAACTGTACTCAAGCAATGAAAAACTGGTGAATTGGATGATGATGTTTTTGGCGGTCACAGGATCTGAAATTAGTTTTAGAGTCAATGTGTCAGAGTCAGGCTGCATGGAGATGGGTGGTAGTGTTCTCCCTTAGGGGAACCTATTGTGAGAGGATAGTTTTATTACATCCAGGTGTTAATAACTATTATCAGTGAGGTTTTAGGATTTTGATGCCCTTATTTTTTCTCACTGGCCCTAGGTCCTAGGTAGGACTTCTCCCTTGCTAAGTGATAATTTATTGACAGCACCCAGCACAGTATGCCTGGTACAGAAAATACATGTTTTTGAATATAATTATAGAAGAGGAAATTGAGGGACTGAAAAGGTAACATAGTTTGTACAAGTGACAGTTGTAACACATGGTCTCTTTTTTCTTTCTTTCCTTTTTTAAAAAAAGTTAGTTTTATGTATGTGTTAACTGATTAATTATAATCTCTAAACCTACCATGGGGCTGGAACTCAAGACCCCAAGACCAAGAATCACATGCTCTTCCAACTGAGCCAGTCAGAGCCCTGGCCTCTCTTAAAGTTTATCTTCAATTAATATGCAAGTAACTTCGTCATGTAAAAAAATTAAAACTTTAGGGATGCCTGGCTGGCTCAGTTGTGAGACCATGTGACTCTTGATCTCAGGGTTGTGAGTTCAAGCATCACATTGGGCATGAAGCCTAATTTAAAAAATTAAAACGTTATAGATTAGATTACAGTCCCTTTTGACTAGCACCCTCAATCACAAACCCTCCTTCCCACTCCTCAGAGACAGATCCTGTTATCCAGTTTGTATATACCCTTTCAGAATTGTTTTCTTGTACTTTCAATTAAGTCTTTGCCTTGTAAGGGTGGTTTTATCTTTGACTCTCCCACACATTTCTATAAAGCAGTAATACAAAGAGGAGGAAGACTGAACTGACCAGGCACAATTCCAGCTCACTGTCAGAAAGGGAGAGATAAGATACATCTACACATGAATGGTCATGATAATAAGTTTTATTTGTTTCAGCCTGAGCATTCTTTGATCAATTCAGATGAATAACAAAGGCCTCCCTTGAACTGAGCAGGAAAAGTTTCAATTGTTATTCACCAAGTTATTTAACCTACAACAGTCTATTAGTAACTAGCATGTTAGTAAATAGTATAGTGCTCTGCACAAAGATCAGTATATGCTAACTTCCTTCCCACCTTTTATATCTGTTGTGCCCAAAGGGTAATATACCAGGTGTGAAAATAATTACTACCGTTTATTGAGTGTTTAACTACGTGCCAAACAGGTATTTTACATGATCTCATTTAATTTTCAGTACGTGGTGTAGTGGTGTTATCACAAAGGAAAGCTCAAATTGAGGTAAGACCTGCTGTATTCCAAAGTCCATGTACCTAACCTGCCTGGGAAAATGCCTTCAAATTGGTCAGCAAGCGAGCACATACTTTAAACTCTAAAACAGTATGCTACAAGTATAAAACATTACCCTCCTTGTGCTTAATTCTTGGAGTTACAAAAGATCTTTCTGAGAGGAAGGGGTATTCATTGTCAGGAGACAGAAAATCTGGTTTGGGTGTCTTCAGCCAGAAACACCTGAGCCTCTAAGCCTTTCTTTTTCCTTCTTTCCTTCCTTTTTCTTTCTTTCTTCCTTTCTGAACCTCTAAGCCTTTTTCTTCCTTACTTTTTTTTTAGTATTTTAAATGTTTTTTTATTTATTTCTGAGAGTGAGAGACAGCGTGAGCAGAGGAGGTTCAGAGAGAGAGAGGGAGTCACAGACTGAAACAGGCTCCAGGCTCCGAGCTGGCAGTCAGCACAGAGCCCGACGCGGGGCTCGAACCCACGAACCGCGAGATCATGACCCAAGCGAAAGTCGGACGCTTAACCGACTAAGCCACCCAGGCGCCCCCCCCCCTTTTTTTTCCAGTATTTTAATCTGAAAATAATTTCTTCACCCGGCCTGGGACTCCAACTCACAACTCCAAGATCAAAAGTCGCATGCTCTACTAAGCGAGCCAGTCAGGAACCTCTCTAACCCTTTCTTTACAGGGGCAATCCCTGCCTCAAAGCGTTGATCACAAAACTTAGTAAAAATGTTGTATAAACCACTGACATCAAGTAATCAATCAATAAACATTACTTAATTTACTTATAAGGAGCTTCGTAATGCAGAATTCCACCCTCGCATTTAACAAGATATTAGCCTTCCGCTCTGTTAAAGTTCCTTTTAAAGCCTGCTCCTCCACTGGGGTACCTGGGCTAGCCGTTGGCGTTTTCCCGCGCAGGGGGCGGGGCGGAGCGCGAGCCCGGGAACGTGGTAGTGGAACCCCCCCGCCGGAACTACATTTCCCAGCAGGAACCGCGCTCAGCCACCTGGCAAGCGGCGCCCACTGGTATTAGTCTCAGAAGCCAGCGCTGGCCGTTTCCCGTTTCCACCTTCCCTTGGCATTAAGTCATAAACACAAGGTCTATGAACTCGCTAGGGAAAGATTGCAGTAGCGGATACCTCTGCTGTGCAGCGGAATAGGAATAGTATTCTCAGGGTTTGAGAAGCTCGGCCTTCTTTGAGTGGTTGGACCACATCACGTGATGAGACGAAGGCGGCCGCAGGAGAACGACTCCTGGTACCTTGTGAGGTCATCACACCGCGACTACACGCTGCAGTTGTTGGCATCCTGGATCGTATGTTGTACTCTCCTCACAACTCCGAGTACGGTAACTCCTGTAAAATCTTCCTTACTTGCGCTTTCACGTTCTTACTTTGGCCCCGGCGCTGTTGGCCTCTCCTACCAGCCTTGGGGGAGGCTAGAGGAAGCAACGCGCTCTGTGGGCGGGCTGAGGAGCGGGGCGCTTGCGACGCGTGGTGGCTCCTCCTTCGCCCGTGACGTGGAGGTCACGTGACGGGACGGGCCGCCTCTGCCGCCGCCGCCGCTTTGTAAGAGGCACATTGGCAGGTAACGAGCGGCGGCGGCGGCGGCGGCGGCAGCAGCTGGTCCCGAGTCCAGCGAGAACAGCAGCGGTAATTGGCACCCTCTTTCTCCTTCCCTGTTCCAGAGCCCTGAGCGTGGCAGCGTGCGCTTTCTAGTCCTGGTCCTGTTCTTCTTTCTTCTAACCCTCTTCATACTGCCCCAGCGCCCACTCATGAAGACCGGGCCAAGCTTTCCTCGGCAGCTTCCTGCGTCCTCAGTATGCCCAGGCCCGGGCTCCTTCCTTCCTCTCGCCCGTGGTCGTCCTGTGCGTCTTCCTGCCTACCCCTGTCCTAGCCGGTCTGGCCCCACCCAACCCCAGGGGGCGCCTTCCCCTCCCCCCTTCGGGTTTCTGCCCTGGAGGGTGTGGTTTTTTTCTCCCACCTCTTTCCCTCCCTGCCTGTCCGCTGGAGCTCCCGCTCATCCCCATCCTGACCACCGACCACCTTTCGGTTTTCACGCCTGTCGCTAGTCTTGGGACTGGACATCTTAGAGCCCAACTTCTGCGCTCCGTAGCCTTTCCGGGCGTACTCGGAGGAATAGTTAGATTCTACACCTTTTCATTTTGGAAGGTTTTGGTGTTAGACTCTGGGGACTCCGTTTTTCTCCTCAGTCTCGGTTGCTCTAGTCTGGTGTCAGAGGTTTTTTTTTTTTTTTTTTTTTTTTTTTTTTTAATGTTTTGAGAACGCATTGTAGTACATATTCAAAATGTCATTTTTTCCTTAGTGTATTATGTCTGTCTTATTTGCTTCTGAATCACTTTCCCACTTGGCTTTTCCACCTTTTCCCCTCGGTTTTCAATCTGATTATTTGCCCAGGCATCTTGAGTGCTATCACTCTGGTCTCCTACTCTTTTCTCTGTAGGTGTTAATCCTGTCATCGTTCCTGTTATTTTCCTTTTTGAAATAATCTTGTAGTTTACTACTTCCTCTGTTGGATATTGGTTTCTGCTTCTATTTGAGGTATATCGTCGGTCAGTATTTAGGCTAATTGTCTTTCTTTAGCCTCTGTATGTCCTAACAGTTGAGAGCTTTTGAAGGTCTTTAGAAGGTATCCAAACATCATCTTTTATTCGAAGGGCATATATAATTAACTTTTTGGATGAACTCAGGCCTTTTGTATTTTCACTTCAGTTATGGTTTTTAAACCAAGAGTTATGTCAGTAGGTAATGTGTTCCTCACTTTTTGTCACCAATTGTATATCCTTATTTTTAGTGTCAGTTTGTCTAAACAAAGTGGAAGGAAGCTCCCCTGTATCCTAGGGGTTAGGTGCCTAGATTGGGATGAAACCTGTCTGTTTTAGGAAAGAGAATAAATTCCGCTCTCTGGAGATGATAAAGTTGTCTGGTCCACCAATATTTCTTACCTGCCTGCAGGACCCTTTGGCTCAGGCTATCATCTTCCCATTGCTGTGAACACTTGTATTACTAGGCAGAAGTGATTAGTTTCCCACACTGCTCTCTGCCATCTCATTTTTGTTCTTTATGGATAGTTCACCTGTGTGATGAAATCCCCCAAGCCTGCTTGTTTTCCACAGCTATGATTTCTCATTTGCTTCCTGGTTGCTTCTGACCCTCAGAAATTCAGAGAAGGGAGGTTTTTGTTATGATTGAAATATGGCTGGAAGTGGTGGCATAGCAATGAGGCCATGGGAAAGGGTTGTGGTAATTGCCTCTCCTGCCTATTTCCTGCCTCTCTGGTTTCCTCTGGCCTCTGTCTTTAAATGTGGGCTGGACCAGCAGCAGTCACATGGAGCTGCCTTTAGAACAAGGGTAGAACAACAATAACAACTCTGCTTCCCTTTCCTGGTAACTGATGCAGCCTGTGCAGTGCTCACCAGTGGTGTCTCTTGGTATTAGCCTTAGTGACTTTTATTGTTGAGAGACAAATGGTAGGAGAACATGGAGAAGAATGGGTTAATTTCAATATGCCCTATGCATTAGTTATCGTGGGAACTGGTTGTTCTCTATTCCTTTAATCATACACTGTATGTAGAGTATAAACCAATTCTGAAGTTTTGAACTGGTCTGAAGTGGAGCGTTTTCTTTGAAAGTATTAGTCTTGAAGTATTGATCCTCCAGTCCTTTTTAAAAATGATGATTTAAGAATTTTTGTTGTTGTTATAAGACACTTTTTTTTTTGGTGTAAGCCTATTATAAAGGACTGATGAATGCCTGCTCAAAAGAAGGAGTCCGCATGAATTCACAGACTGTGAACTTCCTCTGTTCTTAAATCTATCTTATTTTGTTTATTAGTCTTTACAAGGTCAGCAAATACCTATTAGCTCTTAGTTGAGTAAATGGAATGCCCTTTAAAAGCAGAGTGCATGGCACCTGTGTTGACTGGTAGGGTGGTGGATCACTGATAGGCCTTGGAAGCAGTTGTTTTCCCCCCACCCCACCCCAAAGGAGTTGGAGATGTAACTTGAAGGAAGGCAAAGAGAGGGAATATTTATAGGGAATATCACCATTTAAGCCTCTAGTTGGTTTTGAAATAATTTTGACCCAACCGTCAGGTATTTAGGAATGAAATCTTTTTTTCATTCTGAAGCCCAAGATTTATCAGGTTTGTTTTGACAGATGGGCATACTGCATATATTGATATTTTCTACTTTTTTTTTGAGATTTATTTACAAAAGTCCTTCAAAGATCCTGCATGTCCTGTATTTTTTCTTATTTTATATATGTATTTAAAAAAAATTTTTTTTAAGAAAATATTTTTATTTATTTCTAAGAGAGAGAGAGACAGCGTGAACAGGGGAGGGTCAGAGAGAGAGGGAGACACAGACTCTGAAATAGGCTCCAGGCTCCTAGCTGGCAGTCAGCACAGAGCCCGATGTCGGGCTCGAACCCACGAACCGTGAGATCATGACCCAAGCAAAAGTCGGACGCTTAACCGACTAAGCCACCCAGGCGCCCCTAAAACATTTTTTTAATGTTTATTTTGAGAGAACTGAGAGAGGGCATGCACACAAGCAGGGGAGGGGCAGAGAAAGGAGGAGAGAGAATCCCAAGAGGGCGCTGCGCTGTCTTCACAGAACACCATGCAGGGCTTGATCTCACAAATGCTGAGATATGACCTGAACTGATAGCAAGAGTCAGAAGCTTAACCAACTGAGCCACTCAGGTGCTCCTTGTATCTGTATTTTTTAATTTGAGAGAGTGGGGGAGAGGGACAGAGGGACAGATTTTTATTTATTTTGAGAGAGAGCAGTGCGCTCGGGCAAGAGAGCAGTGAGGCGCAGAGAGAGAGGGAGAGAGAAAATCCCAAGCAGGCTCCATTCTCTCAGCATGGAGCCCAACTCAGAGCCACCTAGGTGGCTTAGAAGCCACCTTAGAAGCATCCGACTTCGGCCCAGGTCATGGTCTCACAGTTTGTGGGCTCAGGCTCTGCATCCGGCTCTGTGCTGACAGCTCAGAGCCTGGGGCCTGCTTCGGATTCTGTGTTTCATTCTCTCTGTGCCCTTTCCCCACTGTGCTGTCTCTCAAAACAAAAACAAAAACAAACAAAAAAACCCCTGTGAAGTCATGTCCTGAGCTGAAATCAAGAGTAGGATACATGGGGTGTGTGGGTAGCTCAGTTGGTTGAGCGCCTGACTTTGTCTTAGGTTACGGTTCTTGAATTTGAGCCCTGCATCAGGCTCCCTGCTGTCAGCACAGAGCCCACTTTGGATCCTTACCCCCCTCCCCCCACTCTCTTTGCCCCTCTGCTGCTCATGCTCTCTTTCAAAACTAAACAGAAAACATATAAAAAAAAAAAAAGAGTAGGACACTTAGTCGATTGAGTCACCCAGGCACCTGTGTCCTGTATTTTATTTTTTTTAAAAAAGTAAATTAGAGATGCCTGGCTGGCTCACTCGGTGTAGTAGGCCACTCTTGATCTCAGGGATGTGAGTTTGAGCCCCGTGGAATTAATTTATGAAATGGGACGTGGATAAAGGAGTAGGTATTTCATTTAAGATTACACGGGGTTCTTTAAAAGGGTGTTAGGAGTGTGTAGCTTGTTTTTCTTTGGAATATTAAAAGTAATGGAACATATATCTGATTGGGTTTCAAACTTAAAAAAAATTCAGTACATGAAGATTTTCAAGGATTTAAAGAGAAGAGAATTTCATTTGGATTTAGTTCCAAGCTTACTGTTGCTGTAACCTTGTTTCTTGCTATTAGTGTAGTATTATTATTAACCTGTTTTTAAGTAAAATATCACATAGGAACGATCTCATTTAAAGTTATACTGTATGCACACAATCTAGTAATACTTACAATGTTACTGTTTACTCAAATCTTTTGACATATAGTCTTAATCTTCAGATTAGTCCTAGATACTCTGTGTGAAGACTTTTGGAAGCTCAGAGTTCCAAGGCTTCAGAGTTCATCTTGTGGATGATATCGTTCTCCTTCTGTATCTTTAATTCTCTCTACTCCCTCTCTATTTTCTTTTTCTTTTTTTTCTTTTAAAAAAAAAATTTTTTTTTTTAAATTTATTTCTAGAAGAGAGAAACAGCGTAAGCAGGGGAGGGTCAGAGAGAGAGGGAGGCACAGAATCTGAAACAGGCTCCAGGCTCCGAGCTGGCAGTCAGCACAGAGCCCGATGTGGGGCTCAAACCCACGAACCGTGAGATCATGACCTAAGCGAAAGTCAGACGCTTAACCGACTAAGCCACCTAGGCGCCCCTCTATTTTATTTTTCTTGGTGTGTTTTCTCTCCATTTTATTTTTCTGCCTCCTTGTGCCCTTTCATCCCCATACAAAAACATTCTAACACTCCGTGTCAACTGAGGAGGTTGTAGGCCTTCTAACTGACTGTACTTTCCATCATAACATGCTGCTTTTTGGATAGGCAGAAGAAAACCTAAAATATCTTTGCAACGTGATGGGTTTGGGCAAGGTGCATGGTGCTTCCTGTATTGTGTGTCTGTCTGTCTGGAATGTGTGCTCTTTTAAGGGTGGGATTTTTCATTTGATAACAGTGTTTAGCATTGTCAGATCATTAAACAAGAGAGTAAGTGGGCTTAAAAAAATAAAGGTTTAGCTGAAATAGGGTTTAGGAAAAAAAGACTGTCTTTAGGATTGACTTGATAAGCCTAATATATCATAATTTTTAGACCCAAATCAGTTTTTTCTTCTTTTCTCAAATTTCCATCTTACAGAATGTTTTAGGATCAGACTGTTACTATTCTACCTAAGAAAATACATTTTAGAAAATTTGAGAAAATTAAAAGATAAAAATGATGGGGCGCCTGGCTGACTCAGTTGGAAGAGCATGCAACTCTTAATCTTGGAGTTGTGAGTTTGAGCCTCACGCTGGGTGCAGAGATTACTTAAAAAAAAAAAAAGATAAAAAAGACTTAATATGGTTTAATGTTTCAGTGTAAATGTTTTCTTTTCTTTCTTTTAGTTTATATTTTGAGAGAGAAAAAGAGAGAATCCCAAGCAGGCTTCACACTGTCAGCACAGAGCCCGATGTGGGATTTGAATGCAGGAACTGTGAGATCATGACCTGAGTCGAAATCAATAGTTGGATGCTTAACCAACAGAGCCACTCAGGCACCCTGATCCTTTTTTTTTTCCCTTTAAGTAAAGTATTACATACTCTGAAAAGTGGAGTAACACTTTTTAAAAAATACTTTTAATTTTTAAATGTTTATTGGGGCGCCTGGGTGGCTTAGTCGGTTAAAAAAATTTTTTTTAAATGTTTATTTCTGAGAAGGGAGGAGGTGCAGAGAGAGAGGGAGAGACCATGCTCTGGGCTGTCAGCACAGAGCCTGATGTGGGGATTGAACTCACAAACCGTGAGATCATGACTTGAGCTAGAATTGGACATTCAACCCACTGAGCCACCTAGATGCCCCTAAAAAATATTTTTATTTATTTGAGAGAGAGAGAGACAGAGAGAGAGAGAGATTGAAATTGTCAGCAGGAGTGGGGCAGAGAGAAAGGGAGACAGAATCCTAAGCAGTCTCCTCACTGTCAGCACAGAGCCTGAACCATAAGTTATGACCTGAGCCTAAATCAAGAGTTGGAAGCTTAACCGAGTGAGCCACCCAGATGCCCATGGAATAAATACTTTTTTTTTTTAAAATTTATTTCTGACAGAGAAAGAGAGGCAGCATGAGCAGGGGAGGGTAAGAGAGAGGGAGACACAGAATTAGAAGCAGGCTCCAGGCTCTGAGCTGTCAGCACAGAGCTGTCGACACAGGCTTGAACCCAGTAACTGTGAGATCATGACTTGAGCTAAGTCGGACCCTCAACCGACTGAGCCACCCAGGCGCCCCGTAATAAATATTTTTATACTTAGTGATTGTTTATTGAAAAACAGGATACATGTTAGAAAAGGTATATGAGATATAAAAAGACATGTAGAGTTTTCTTTTTTTAAAAAGTTCTTTAAATGTTATTTATTTTAAATATTTTTTATTTCTAGGAGAGAAAGACAGCGTGAGCAGGGGAGAGTCAGAGAGAGAGAGGGAGATACAGACTCTGAAATTGACTCCAGGCTCTGAGCTGACAGCACAGAGGCCGACGCGGGGCTTGAACCCATGAACTGCGAGATCATGACCCAAGCGAAAGTCGGATGCTTAACCGACTAAGCCACCCAGGCACCTCAAATGTTTTTTATTTTTATTTTATGTATTTATTTTTTTATCTTTTTTTTTTTTTTTAATATTTTTATTTATTCCTAGGAGAGAGAGACAGCGTGAGCAGGGGAGAGTCAGAGAGAGAGGGAGATACAGACTCTGAAATAGGCTCCAGGCTCCGAGCTGGCTGTCAGCAGAGCCCGACGCGGGGCTCGAACCCACGAACCGCGAGATCATGACCTAAACGAAAGTCGGACGCTCAACCGACTAAGCCACCCAGGCGCCCCTTTATTTATTTTTTTAAATGTTTTATTTATTTCTGGGAGAGAGAAAGAGAGACAGTGTGAGCAGGGGAGGGTCAGAGAGAGAGGGAGTCACAGACTCCGAAACAGGCTTCAGGCTCCGAGCTGGCAGTCAGCACAGAGCCCGACGCGGGGCTCGAAAACCACGAACCGTGAGATCATGACCCAAGCGAAAGTCGGATGCCCAACCGGCCAAGCCACCCAGGCGCCCCTGTTTATTTTTGAGAGAGAGAGACAGCGCAAGCAGTGGAGGGTCAGAGAGAGAGATACAGAATCTGAAGACAGGCTCCAGGATCTAAGCTGTCAGCACAGAGCCCAACATGGGGCTCGAACCCACAAACTGAGATAACACCTGAGCTGAAGTTGGACGCTCAACCGACTGAACCACCCACACACCCCCTAGACTTTTCAGAAACGAGTAAAATGACTAGCCAAGAAGTAGAACATTACTGTTTCCTGAAAAGTCCCCTGTCATCTCCCAAGGGATTCCTTTCCCTCTTTCCCAGAGGTAACCATTATCCTACCTTTTTTTGTTGTTTTTTAGAGTAATTTATATTCCATATAATCCATAACATACATGGTTTATAGTTGTCCATTTTCTTTTTTTTATTTCTGAGAGAGAGAGACAGATAGACAGACCGCTTGAGCAGGGGAGGGTCAGAGAGAGAGGAGATACAGAATCTGAAACAGCCTCCAGGCTCTGAGCTAGCTGTCAGCACAGACCCCGACTTGGGGCTCGAAGCCACCAACTGTGAGATCATGACCTGAGCCAAAGTCGGATGCTTAACTGACTGAGCCACCCAGGCGCCCCCATTGTTGCCCACTTTCAAGCTTGCTTCATTCATTCGTTCATTCATTCATCGGAAACTATACCCCCAATGGGGGGCTTGAACTCATGACCCTGAAAGAGTCCCATGCTGTACTGACTGAGCCAGCCAGGTGCCCATCAATATTGATTTAAATGGAATTATATGATTCTTCTGATACTTCTTTTTCTCTTACATGTTTTAAATTCATTCGTATTAGTTTTTATGGTCAATCATTTTCGTTTTTTTTTTTTAATATTTTTTATTTATTTCTAGGAGAGAGAGACAGCGTGAGCAGGGGAGGGTCAGAGAGAGAGGGAGATACAGATTCTGAAATTGGCTCCAGGCTCTGAGCTGGCAGTCAGCACAGAGCCCGACGCGGGGCTCGAACCCGCGAACTGCGAGATCATGACCTAAGCGAAAGTCGGACGCTTAACCGACTAAGCCACCCAGGCGCCCCCGTCAATCATTTTCAATAGTATGGTACTCCATTGTAAAGATGTGCTACATCTGCGGCACCTGGGTGACTCCTTGAGTTAAGTGTCCAACTCTTAATTTCAGTTCAGGTCATGATATCACCTTTCCTGAGATCAAGCCTCGAGCCCCAAGCCCAGTCCCCGGAGAGATTCTCTCTTTCCCTCTCTGCCCTTCCCTTGCTGGCTCTTGTCTCTCAAAATAAATAAGCAAACATGGAAAAAAAAAAAAAAGGATATGCCACATCTTACTCTATTGTGATGGATGTTTCCATTTTTTTGTGATTAGAAATTTTGTCTCTGAACATTTGCACCTGACCTTCCCCCTAAAACAAACTGATTTTTCAGGACTATGTAATTGGGAGTGGAGTTTTGAGTTGTGTGTGGAGTATGTGTAACTTTACTAGGTGATCTCAAACTGTGTTCTACAGTCATTTATTTCTGAGAGAGAGAGAGAGAGGGGCAGCATGGGCAGGGGAGGGTCAGAGAGAGAGGGAGACACAGAATCAGAAGCAGGCTCTAGGCTCTGAGCTAGCTGTCAGCACAGAGCTGTCGACACAGGGCTCGAACCCACGAACCGTGAGATCATGACCTGAGCGGAAGTCGGACGCTTAACCGACTGAGCCACCCAGGTGCCCCCTTACAGTCATTTTTGATTAGGCTCTTCATCTGAACTACAGAACACAGAAAATTGTGTGATTATTTTTTCAATTATCTTAAGGATGTTAAACATCTGATACCATTCTAGACGCCTAGGGAAGATACTTAATTCATATATACAATGAATACCTTAAACATCAGAACTTAATTCCCAAGACTGAATTGATAAGAGTTCCACATCCTTACGTACATTTGGTATTACTTTAATTTTTAAAGGTTTTAGGCAATTCTAGTGGTATGTTTTAGATACATCTTTTTGAACATCACACAACTGGATTTTGTTTTGTTAACATCCTGCAGATGTCTCTTAACTGGCACATGGGAACTATCAATGTTAATTATAATTAAGGATATTTTGTGTATATCTCTGCCATCAAAGTCTTTTACATGCCTGGTCGTTACTGTTTTTCTGTCCTTTTTGTAGTTTTCATTCTTCTGTTTGGCTTCCTTCAGATTTTTTTTTTTTTGAGACAGACACCATGAATGGGGGAGGGCTGAGAGAGGGAGATTGAGAACCCCAAGTAGGCAGAGCCCAGCATAGGACTTGAACCCACAAAACCCTGAGATTATGACCTGAGCTGAAACTAAGAATCAGACACTTAATCGACTGAGCCACCCAGGTGCCCGAGAGCATACGTATACCTTTGACTTGGAGCCAATACTTAATATTTTGCTACATTGACTGTTTTCTCTACCTGCACATCTTTTGAGGCTGAATGATTCTGAAAGTAAGGTGAAACATCTTGACGTTTATTCCTGAGTATTTCCTAAGCAAGCATCTTTCTCTCTTTTTAAATGTTTATTTTTTAAAGTTTATTTGTTTTGAGGGGAAAGGGGACCGAGACAAATCCCAAGCAGGTGCTGTGTTGACAGCGTGGGGAGCCTAGCATGGGGTTTGATCTCATGAACTGTGAGATCATGACCTGAGCCAAGATCAAGAATCAGACACTTAACCGACTGAGCCACCCAGGTGCCCCAAAGAATTTATTTATTTTTGAGATAGAGCGTGGGTGGCCGCGTGTGAGAGTAGGATAGGGGCAGAGAGACAGGGAGATGGGACCCAAAGTGGGCTCTGCTCTGATGGTAGAAAGCCCAATGTGGGGTTCCAACTCACAAACTGAGATCATGACCAGAGAGCCTTAAGTGAGCCACCCAGGTGCCCCTCCTAAGCAAATATCTCTACAATAAAGGGCTTCTCTTACAAATAATCACAATAACATAGCCATACCTAGGAAATTAATACTCATTTAATAATATACATAAGAAGTAATAGTAATAATCTGATAAAAATTCATATTTACATTTTCCAGTTCACAAAATGTCTTTTGTAACTTTTTTTGAGTTTTTGCTTTATTTATTGTTATTGAAGTAGAATAATGACGATCCATTTAAGCGATTTTGTCAATTATCAGGCATAATGGCCAGTCACATCTGATAAGCAAGATTAACTACTGCTGTTACTTAGGTTAGATAATTATTTTATTTTTTTAAGGAAATGTTTATTTTTAGTGAGAGTGCAAGGGGGAGGGGGCACAGGAAGAGAATCCTTTTTATATTTGTATGAGCACGAGTGGGGGAGGGGCAGAGAGAGAAGGGGACAAAGGATTCAGAAGAGGGCTCGCATTGACAGTGAGCCAGATGTGGGGTTGAACTCATGAACCCTGAGATTGTGACCTGAGCCGAAGTCAGATGTTCAATGAACTGAGCCACTCAGGCGCCCTTTGGGAGAGAAAGAATCTTAAACGGGCTTGATGCCCGGCCCACGCCTGCCTCAGGGCTTGATACCAAGACCCAGGGATCATGACCTGAGCCATTCAATGGACTGAACCACCCAGGCACCCCTGGTTTAGATAATTCTTGCTAGTGTTAAGTAAATTGCAATTTATTGTAGGATAAGTGTAACTTTCTTGGGCTGGTAGAAAGACTAAAAATTTTCTATGTGTCTTGCTAATCTATGCAGACTCCAGATTTTGAAACCCTGATAAAAAAAGTCTTTTTGATGTGTGGGAATAAGGGCAAACTCTTACAAAAATAAAAACTTTAGATAGTAAATTCTCGTGGCATTTTACTTCTGTGTAAATGTGCTCAGTATGTAGGTTAACCCAGATTAGGCCTGAGTAATAGTTTTTGTTGCTGTTGTTAATGATATGTGCTGCTATACAAGTGTTCACTTAAAGATTTAATGTTGCTACTATCAGCAACTGTTAAGTGTTGGGGATACAGATGAATAATGCACAGTTCCTGTTCTCTAAGTGCTTATATTCTGATGGGAAGACCAAAGTAGACGCAGTGCAGTTAGGAGTCAATCCTTTTGGGAGTGACAGCAAAGCATTGTCAGTTGAGTCTGGATATTGGGGAGGCTTCCTTGAACCAGTGGGAAACTGACCCTTATTTTTCCTGTATTCTTCCTATGGGATCAATGGACAAAGTCCTGAAGTTATTGTTTCTTTTGTTAAGATACTTAGAATTTTACAGGCATCTGCCTGGCTCAGTTGATGGAGCATGCAACCATGATCTCAGGGTTGTGAGTTTGAGCCTCACATTGAGTGTAGAGATTACTCAAAAAAAAAGTCGAAATGTAAAGAAAAAAGCACTTAGAATTTCGTGTTTATGATTAAGTTTTATAATTTGCTATTTTGATTGCTGTATTATTGTATCTTTTGTTTGGCCTTGATTGGTAGTTCATTTGCAGCAGCTAGTAAAAGTTATTTTGTTTATTTGTTAATTTATTTTATTACTTTTATTCTTAAGTACTCTCTACACCCAATATGGGGCTTGAACTCACAACCACAAGATCAAAAGTCTAATGCTCTATGGGCTTAGCTAGCCAGGTGCCCCAAGAGAAACTAAGTTTGTTTTTTTTTAATGTTTTATTTCTGAGAGAGAGAGAGAGAGAGAGAGAGAGAGAGAGAAAGAGAAAGGGCGCGCGTGCGTGAGCACCAGCATGAGTAGGGGAGGGTCAGAGAGAGAGGGAGACACAGAATCTGAAGCAGGCTCCAGGCTCTGAGCTCTTTGTCAGCACAGAGCCTGACGTGGGACTTGAACCCATGAACCCTGAGATCATGACCTGAACCCTGAGATCATTACCTGAGCCGAAGTTGGACGCTTAACCAACTGAGCCACCCAGGCACCCCAAAACTAAGTTATTTTTGATACAAGTTAGTCACATTAAACATGTTCTTTGGGTTAGCTTTTTATAGTAACTTACTGAATGTTTACGTTTTTCCCTCAAGATCTCATTTTATTTTGATTGGAAGTTGCTTGACTTCCGACTTTGTGAAACACTTCTTTGAATTGCTGTAGAGCAGATGACCTTTGAAAATTCTTAACTTTGGTACTTCAGTTTATTTAGTATCTTTTTAATTCCTTGTGATTGGGAGTACTAAGGTAATGTGTGGTGGGAAAATACCTCCATATATTACAGAACAATCCAGATGGTGGTTACAGCAATAAAATACAGGCCATTTATAATTTTTTACCACAGAAGAGTTAAAAAAAAATTTTTTTTAATGCTTATTTTTGAGAGAGAGGCAAACTGAAAGCAGAGAAGGGCCAGAGAGAGAGGGAGAGACAGAATAGGAAGCAGGCTCTAGGCTCTGAGCTGTCAGCACAGAGCCCGATGCTGGGCTCAAACCCCCGCGTGAACCGTGAAATCCTGACCTGAGCCGAAGTTGGATGCTTAACTGACTGAGCCACCCAGGCACCCCGAGTCTTTTTTTTTTTTTAAAGCAATTTGAACTATTTAATTGTTGTAATGCTTATGTTGCTTTACCAAAAGATCCCAGATGTAATGGGATATATAACCTACTATGAACCAGTTCATATACTCTGTCAATCAATCTGTGGGACAAAGAGATGACCAGTGTCACAAAGGATTTTATTGGAGTGATAGTTGGCCTGCAGTGATAGTTTTACAGTTGGTAAATACAAAAAAATCATTGAACTTTACACTTAAAAAGGGTGAACTTTATGGTATTTGCTATAACTCAGGAAAATTATTTGAATGGTTTGAATAAATAGACAATGTTCTGAAATTATATCAGAAACAAAAGTAGTCTATGTACATTAATATTATATTATTTATGGTAGCTCTTAGGATCTAGACTAGGCATTTTAGGTGCATTATTTTGTTTGGTGCTCCTTCCAGGTTTGAGAAAGAGTAAAGTACTTGGTCAGTGTTACCTAATCAAGTTATTTGTAGAGTGCAAGTCTATGTGACTTCCAAATCTTAATCACAAATACTGTACTACTTTACCTGTCTGAAATACTGTTCTCTGGGAATATAGCCAAGTGCTAGGTGATAAATCAGTGTCCACATTTGTGGTACATAAATCTGGGGTTTTGCACTGGATCGGGAATAAGACGATGGAGATGGAGGTGGGGCCCTTAAGCTCCTTTGATTGGTTCCACGAGGCTCCATTTCACTTTTATCTATTTTATTTATTTACTTTTCTTAATTATGTAAGCTTTATGCCAGCATAGGGCTTGAACTCACATATTATATACTCTACCAACTGAGTTAGCCAGGTGCCTCACTTTTATCTGTTTTATATGTTGGCGTTTAGTGAGATGTTTGGCTAGATTTGATTTCTGTGGTTTAAAACTGCCTTTGCTTTCGTTTTCCATTCTGATTTTACTAGCTGTTCTAATCAGCAAGGTGAGCTGATAGCCCTCTGCCAATTTTAGGTATATTCTATGAGGAGGTCAGGCACACAACACTGAGAAGTGACAATTGATAGCACACTGTGAGAACAGTCGGAAGAAAGCCATACAGTTGCATGAAAATTACACTTAAGAACTCAAACTGCTGTCAAGTAGGGCTGTTTAATATATTGTTAAGTGCCCCTAAAATGTCGTGGAGTTACGGATATCAAGTATTTATAGAGAGTAATTGCTGTTTATGCTGAGGGACTGAAAATCAGAAAAGGCGGGGGGTTATGCCCAGTATGCTGTTGAGAGACCATGCCTGTGGAAGTTGGAGGCAAAAACATAGGTGCAATTTGGTTTTGTTTTTTATTTTTATTTTTTTAATTTATTTCTAGGAGAGAGAGAGAGAGAGAGAGAGAGACAGCGTGAGCAGGGGAGGGTCAGAGAGAGAGGGAGTGACAGACTGAAACAGGCTCCAGGCACAGAGCCCGACGCGGGGCTCGAACCCACGAACCGCGAGATCATGACCCAAGCGAAAGTCGGACGCTTAACCGACTACGCCACCCAGGCGCCCCAACATAGGTGCAATTTGGGAGAATTGCAAGGCCATTTTGACCAAAGTATATGGATCAGAAAAAGAATAAAGAGCTTGTATTTTATCAAGGAGTTGATTTGTGAACAGAAGATGTGGATTTTGGAGAAACAGATCACTGTGGAATCAGTTTTACAATTAAGATAGTTCAGGTAGGTAAATAAGGGCATGAAGTTGCAGTGAACCAGAAAGAAGGCAGTTATTGATATTATAGTTGATAAAGGTATCTTGTAACTGCTGGGTTATGTATATAACACTGACATATCAAAACTAATACTAGCCTGGACTAACTTATTTATTCCTAGAACAGGAGGAGGCTTTAAATACAAACAGTGACCTTTTAATTCAGGTCTAAGTTGAAGGCAGAGAGATTTGTAAAGGAAGGTATAGATGTAAGGCCTTAAATAAAGAAATGTTGGCATTTAAAGAATGGTTTAAAGGTTTTAAGCTCTGGAACACTGAAAAATATTGGTCACTTGGAAAATTTTGCAAGCCTTCACATGAGATGCGTTTGGATGAATTCCTTTATGGGTTAGATACCAAGTAGGCAGTTAGATGTGGGCTGAATCTTTGGAGAGACATGCGGTCTTTTGCTTTGAAGTTGGAGGTAATTATTGATGCCAGTAGAGCATAAAATTTCTGTGAGAAGGGAGAGTGTGCTAAAGAATTGAAATTTTTTTTTAAATTTTCTTTTTTTTTAATGTTTTATTTATTTCTAGGAGAGAGAGAGAGAGACAGTGTGAGCAGGGGAGGGTCAGAGAGAGAGGGAGTCACAGACTGAAACTGGCTCCAGGCTTTGAGCTGGCAGTCAGCACAGAGCCCGACGCGGGGCTCGAACCCACGAACCGCGAGATCATGACCCAAGCGAAATTCGGATGCTTAACCGACTAAGCCACCCAGGCGCCCCAAGAATTGAAATTTTTTACATGTCAGGGCTCGGGGAAGGATGTAATGCTGCTGAGGATTTGAGGAAAAAAAGAGAACCAGGACACGGTGTCTGAGAAGCCACAGGAATAAAATTATGAAATCTGTTGAGTGTCAGGGAGTGGTGAAAGAATGAGAAAAAAAAAAAAGATTTGACAATTAATTCAGTGGTGACTTGCAAAGTAGCATTTTTCTTAATGTTAGAGAGAGTAATAGGGTAATAGAAACCAGACTACAAGTTGAGATGTTTGGTGGGGTACTGGAGCCAGTTAGTGTATTCTTCTTGAGATATACAGCTTCAG
The DNA here is from genome assembly GCA_017311185.1 of Proteles cristata cristata. Taxonomy (NCBI): domain Eukaryota; kingdom Metazoa; phylum Chordata; class Mammalia; order Carnivora; family Hyaenidae; genus Proteles; species Proteles cristata. The sequence continues at coordinate 1,207,242 of JAESUZ010004784.1, read as the reverse complement.
TAGTCATTGCTTACCTGGTAGAACATGCAGTTTTCTGGAGTGTTGGAGGGTAATTTTTGTAAACCTTTGTTCTTGAGATTAATGTGGATGTAGAGAATAGTTGAGCAGGTTTTTATACACAAACCTGTGAGAAGGAAAAAGGTAGGGAATATTTTCTCAGTAGGAGTAGTAATAGATTTCCTTATTAAGGAATTTTGTATTTGGTAGATGAATGAAAACCAAGCCTGGTGTGTTAAGTGTCAGATGTGTTAACATTTGAATGGATTACTATGTTTTGATAGATACATTCTTCATATAACTGACATTTTTTTAAAAGTTGCTTTTGGCATGAGTGAAATGGTAATAAAGTTGCCATTACAATAAAACATATATTTTTTAAACAACTCAAGACTATTCTTGGATCCATTAGGAAAGTTGGAGAACCATAACGAAAAACTGTGGGTTTGAAGTACTTAAAAAATCAGTGTTTATATTTTTGGCTTAACGTAACAGCTAGAGATGATATAACTGTTCTGGAATAGCTTCATAATGGATATACTGAACTTTTATAAATCAGTTGTGAAATATTTGTATTTATAACAGTTGAGTGCTAGGTGTTTAAATCATTCATGCAGAGCTGTGAAAAAAAATTACTTGAAGTATTCTTGCTCATATGTCTTCAGTAAGAATTGGAGGTTTGTAAAGTTTTTGTGTCTTGTGAAAGTATGGTTGGGATGTAATCATTTTTAGCATTAATACGCAGTTTATTGTATGAGAATGGTTAGCAGAGATGCCACTTTACCCAAAAGTCAAAACAAAGTAATGTGAGATCAAGTGGTTCATGTAGTTATCAAATGATTATGAGTTGAACTAGGTAACATTTTTGAGTGATGTTGTATGTGGGAGATTTCTTTTTTTTTTTTTTTTTTTACAAATAGTTTATTGTCAAATTAGTTTCCACATAACACCCAGTGCTCATCCCCACAAGTGCCCTCCTCCATGCCCACCCCTCCTCCCCCCCACATCCACCAGTCCCCAGTTTTTGTCAGCATTCAAGAGTCTCTCATGGTTTGCCTCTCCCCCTTTCCCCCACCATTTATGTGGGAGATTTCTTGAAGTCCTTTTGACACCTTGGAGTTTGGAGGTTTTCCTGAATTAACTATTGTTATGACTTTCCTGTGCTTGAAAATAATATTCAAATTAAACTGATATTTTGGTTTAGATAATGTTTTGGCTTAGAGTATCAAGAATAAAAGATTTTTGATTTTTGTACCTGGTGTGGTCAATAGGACTTGACTAAGGAAACATTTGGCTTAATTAAATTTGTCTCCTTAAGGATGGTGAGGTAGATGAGCATATGATTTGACACCTTCCTTCCCCTTTCTTTTTATTTATTTTTAAAAAAAAATTTTTTTTAAAATGTTTTATTTATTTCTAGGAGAGAGAGAGAGACAGCGTGAGCAGGGAGGGTCAGAGAGAGAGGGAGTCACAGACTGAAACAGGCTCCAGGCTCTGAGCTGGCAGTCAGCACAGAGCCCGACGCGGGGGCTCGAACCCACGAACCGCGAGATCATGACCCAAGCGAAAGTCGGACGCTTAACCGACTAAGCCACCCAGGCGCCCCACTTCCTTCCCCTTTCTGACTGGATCTTATGAAGAGGAAATAGCCAAAAGGAGAAGGCGACTCCCCAGCATATCCTTTCCTTCAGAAGGCCTTGGGACAGAGCTACTAATGAGAAGTTGATCTGATGGATGCAGAGCTGGAGGGTGGGGATGGAATGGGAGTGAGGATGTGAAGACAAAAAATTTATAAAAACATGTTTGTCTTGCGGTGCTTGGCTGGCTCAGTTGGTAGAGCATGTGACTCTTGATCTCAGGGTTGTGAGTTCACACCCCATGTGGGCATGGAGCCTACTAAAGGGAAAAAAAACCCCAAAACCAAAAAATATGTCTGTATTACAGATTCAGACTATTGTTGACATTAAGTCTGTCCTGTTCTAAGGACTCTGAGACTTTACCTGATTCTCTCCAGAGAGGATAGGTGGGAGTAACTCAGCTGAACATGGTTGGGGAAGAGCAACATGAAAGTAGGGTTAGGGACGGGAGAATTTGAGATGGGAACATAAACTTGGCAGTTTATTACCAATTTTTGTTAATAGCCAGGAAATAGGCCCTCTTCTTTCTTTCCTCCCTCTCCCTCCCTCTTTGATAAAATGCATGCTGACCTAAGCACCTGCTGGCAGGTGGTAAGGTTATCTCTTAATCACTCAAGCTGTCCTAGAAGTCATTCTACAGCCTGCTGAAAATGAAGGTTTGAGTGCTTACTCTATATATAAAGCTTGGTGGAAAGCTGCCCTCTCTCCCCTAAAAGACAACAAATCAGTGTAAGGATTATGCAGTATTTTTTTTTTTTAAGAGAGAAAGTGTGAACAGGGGAGAGGGGCAGGGGGAGAGAGAGAAAAATCTTAAACAGTCCCCATGCTCAGCAGGATCCATGGGATCATAGGATCAGGATCCATGGGATCATAGGATCATGATCCTGGGAATCAAGAGTTGGATGCTGAACTGATTGAGCCACCTAGGTGCCCCAATGCAGATGATTTTAAAATAAATGAATAACCATTTGAAACTGTGTTGTCCTTGGGTTCAGAAACTATTTTTGAAAAATAGCCTTACTGTGGGGCCCAGAAGTTATGCAGATACATAGATGGTGCCAGTTTTGAGAAAGAGGCCAAGGATAAGTAAGACAATGATAAAATGAATTTGTGTAGGAAAACATTCCTAGCTATGTCCTGGAGTTAGAATATTTTATTATTATTTTTAATTATAGAGAGCGTGTGAGCTGGGGAGGGGGTGGGGGCAGGAGAGATGGGCAGAGAGGGAGAGGGAGAGAGGGAATGAATCCTAAGCAGGCAGCATGCTCAGCGTAGAGCCTAATATGGGACTTGATCCCACGATGCTGGGATTATGACCTGAGCCCAAATCAGGAGTTGAGCCCCCCAGGTGCTCTGGAGTTAGAAAATTTTCAGACTAGGGCGGCTGGTTGGCTCAGTTGGTAGAGCATGCTGCTCTTGATCTTGTGCATGAGCTTGAACTCAGTGTTGGGCATAGAGTTTAAAAAAAAAAAAAGATTCAGACCAGTTTCCTATGTTACTTATCACATGGGTATAATAATGATGTAGAATCAAAAAAAGTTAGATTTGTTTGTTGTATACTGCATTTCTCAAGGAAGGAAAGTATATATTGCATTTTAGGAAGCATTTCTATCAAAAAGGATTGGAACCAAAACTGTTTTAGCCCCTAAAGAGTTCTTTCATTGTTCCATAATGCTGGATTCCTCAGCTGAACAGGATAATTGAGGTGCTGTAATTACAATGCTGCCTTGCTTTTACATAGTAGTTTATATGCCAATGTTCTGTGATAAAAGTATGATATAACCATTTCTTAGTGGATGACAGTGATGCACTATCAAATAGAAAACACTGGAAGGATGCTCAATAAATAAACTATTGAAAGTAGTTATTTTTGGGTGGTGGAACTATAGGTGGTGTTATTTTCTTCCATTGCTCAGTTTTTGGAATTTTGTAGGACTGTATGATTCTTATATAGGTGAAATAAGAAAAGTAAAATTATTTTTTTCAATTTTCTCATCTTTCAGTTTAAATTACACAGGATCAAAATTAAAACTTTTTTTTTCAATGTTTTATTTATTTCTGAGAGAGAGAGAGAGAGAGAGAGAAAGAAAGAGACCGAGACCGCATGAGCAGGGAAGGGTCAGAGGGAAAGGGAGAGCCAGAATCTGAAACAGGCTCTAGTCTCTGAGCTGGCTGTCAGCACAGAGCCTGATGCGGGGCTTGAACCCACTAACCGTGAGATCATGACTTGAGCCGAAGTCAGACACTTAACCGACTGTGCCACCCAGGTGCCCCCCAAATTTTTATCTAAGTTTCTTTAAGAGCAGTGATTCTCAAACTTAAGTGTGCCATCAGGTCTTGTTTAAACATAATTTCTGGGGCACCTGGCTGGCTCACTCGGTGTTGCATGTGACTCTTGATCTCAGGGATGTGTGTTCAAGCTCCACGTTGAGGGTAGAGATGACCTAAAAAACAACAACAAACTTTGACTTTCTGAACATAACTTCTGGTTCTGTAGGTCTGGGATGACCTTGAGAATTTGCATTTGTAATAGGTTCTCTCAGGTGATGCTGCTCCCTGTGTGGACATCATACTTTGAGAACCGCTAGTTTGCAGGGTAGTAGTTTGATGTCCCAGATACATATTGGAAACCTGGAAAAAAAATTTTTTAAGGTTCTAGTTTTAAGTAATCTTGACACCCTACATGGAGTTTGAATTCACAACCTCAAGACCAAGAGTTGCATGCTTCACTGACTGAGCCAGCCAGATGCCCTTGGAAAATAATTTTTTTTGAAAGACTTTTTTTTTTTTGAGGGGCGTGGTACAACTGAGGGAGGGGCAGAGAGAGAGAGAGAGAGAGAGAGAGAGAGAGAAAGAGAAAGAGAGAAAGAGAAAGAAAACGGGCTCCTGTTCACTGGATAATGACCTGAGCAGAAGTCTGATGCTTAATGACTGAGCTACCCAGGTGCCCTCTTTTTTTTTTTAAAATATTTATTTGGTGGGGGGGGGGGAGAGAGAGAGAGAGAGTGTGTGTGTGTGGGGAGGGGGTGTGCAGGGGAGGGCCGAGGGGGGAAGACAACAGAGGATCTGAGGCAGGCTCTGTGCTGACAGCAGAGAGCCCAATGAGGGGCTTGAACTCAAACTGTGAGATCATGTCCTGAGCTGAATCTGTGAGATCATGACCTGAGCCAAAGTCAGTCCGTTAATCCATTGAGCCACTCAGGCGCTCCTGGTCTCCTTTTTAACTTTTCCCATTCTACTGGTTACCGAGGCCCAGTGTGCAACCACAGGGTCAGAACATGGTAGGAGATCCTAGCATCCAGTAATTCTTTGTTGCTAGAGCCTGCGAGGAGCTTGGAGGCTTTCAGAAATGGAAATTGAAAGCAGACTGCAGAAGTGCCACTGTATATGTGGGTGGGTACATATTTGGGCGGGGTGGAGGCAAGACTAGAGAATAATACGTACGAAGGTGAGCTGAATCTGATATAAGTAGAGCAAGGGGGAAAACTACGTGTCTGTGTAAGAACTTCTACTGGATTAATGAGGCAGGTATTAATATTTTGTTCTGGTTAAGGGATGATTTATCGAATATCTATTTTATTTTATTTAATTAATTAATTTATTTAAATGATTTTCTTTCTTTCTTTATTTTTTTTTAAATGTTTTATTTATTTCTAGGAGAGAGAGAGAGAGACAGCGTGAGCAGGGGAGGGTCAGAGAGAGAGGGAGTCACAGACTGAAACAGGCTCCAGGCTCTGAGCTGGCAGTCAGCACAGAGCCCGACGCGGGGCTCGAACCCACGAACCGCGAGATCATGACCCAAGCGAAAGTCGGACGCCTAACCGACTAAGCCACCCAGGCGCCCCTGGTTAGTCTTTTTTATAATTAAAACATTTTTTACTTTATAAAACAGACCCTTTATAAGTCCTTCGGTTATGGAGTAGTAACCCTCTAATGAAGGTATCCTCTTGGTATTTGGGGGTAGGGGTGCTTGTTTGAATGTAATCTAAATTAAGAGTAAGAGTATAATATTTAAAAAAATTTTTTTAATATTTATTTATTTTGAGGGAGAGAGAGGCCAAACAGGGGAGGGGTAGAGAGAAAGAAACAATTCCAGACATGCTCTGCCCAATGTGGGGCTCAAACTCAAAAACTGCAGATTTTTTTTTTTTAAGATGGGAACAGCTGAAGATTTACTTTGCACTCTACATATCCTTTGGTCCCTTTTATTTATTTATTTTTATTTATTTATTTTTTTTTTACAAATAGTTTATTGTCAAATTAGTTTCCAACAAACTGCAGATTTTGATCTGAGCTGAAATCAAGAATCAGATGCTTAACTTACTGAGCCATCCAGGTGTCCCAGTATTCCTTTTTTAATTTTTTTAAGCTTTTCTTTTTTTTAATGTTTTATTTATTTCTAAGAAGAGAGAGAGAGAGAGACAGACAGCGTGAGGAGGGGAGGGTCAGAGAGAGAGAGGGAGTCACAGACTCTGAAACAGGCTCCAGGCTCGAGCTGGCAGTCAGCACAGAGCCCGATGCGGGGCTCGAACCCACGAACCGTGAGATCATGACCTAAGCGAAAGTTGGACGCTTAACCGACTAAGACACCCAGGCGCCCCCTTTTTAAATTTTTTTTAAAAGAGTATTACATTTTAAGTTTATAGGTCTTGTGAAATCCTATATAGTATAGGCCTTTTTTTTTTTTTTGAGGAGGTGGGGAGAAAAAAGGCTATTACAAGAAAGGGGTTAAGACTAGTCATGCGTAATGAGAGACTTTTCAGGGGATAAGAATAAGGTAGCTGCTGAGCTGGAGTTTGGGTAAAAGACAGGGTTTAAACCAAGAAATTTGCAGCCTTAGAGTGGGACAGATGTATGTAAGCAGCCATATATAAAATTAAATAAATTTTCCTCCTTGACTTTAGGTAAGTAATCTGAAAGAGGAAGTATGACTTACATAATTTTTGATGTCCTGCAATGTTCAGAGTTTACTAGCACTTGTCTTTTCCATAGGTATACTATATGCACAGAATAGTAGATAATGTTATGGCCCTTCTGTCAGCCAATCTTGGGTGTAGGGGAGTTAACCTTGTTCACCAGCTGTTGGAGGCTTGACCCTGCCCTCAGCAGCTGTGGAGAATAAAAGTATCAGCTTGGTCAGCTCCTGGCATGCAGGGTACAAGCAATTTAGTTGCATGGAATTGGGTCTCATACTAGAGTTTTTTGGCACTCTAGCCTGACTTACTGTCTCCTGGGTGGGGGGTATAGAGTTCCTCTTGGTAGCTACTCTGGGTATCCCAAATCAGTTGAAGGAAACAGCGCCGCTGGTGTAATGGTATCATGCAAGATTCCCAAATCAGTTGAAGGTATTCTTTTTAAGATTTTATTTATTTTAAAAATATTTAGGGGCGCCTGGGTGGCTTAGTCGGTTAAGCGTCCGACTTTCACTTAGGTCACGATCTTGCAGTTCATGGGTTCGAACCCCGCGTCGGGCTCTGTGCGAGCCTGTTTCAGAGTCTGTGACTCTCTCTCTGACCTTCCCCTGCTCACGCTGTCTCTCTCTCTCCTAGAAATAAATAAAACATTAAAAAAAATAAAAAAAATAATAAAAAATATTAAAAAAAATTTTTTAAATGTTTTATTTATTTCTGAGAGAGACAGGGTGAGCAGTGGAGGGTCAGAGAGAGAGGGAGACACAGAATCTGAAGCAGGCTCCAGGCTTTGAGCTGGCAGTCAGCACAGGGCCTGGGGGCCGGGGGGTGTGGGGGGGGAGCGGCGGGGCTCAAACCCATGAACCATGAGATCATGAACTGAGCCGAAGTCAGGCACTTAACTGACTAAGCCACCCAGGTGCCCCATATTTTAAAAATATTTTTAAAGTTAGAGAGAGAGAGTGAGAGAGTGAGTGAGTGAGTGTGTGTGTGTGGAGGAGAGTCAGAAAGGATATAAAATCCCAAGTAGGTTCTGCACCATCAGCGCAGAGCCTAATGCAGGGCTTGAACTCACAAACTGAGATCATGACCTGAGCTGAGATCAAGAGTTGGATGCTTAACTAGCTATGCCACACAGGTGCCCCAAGATTTTAAGTAATCTCTATACCTTATATGGGGCTTGAACTCACAGCCCTGAGATCAAGAGTCACATGCTCCACCGACTGAGGCAGCCAGGTGCCCCAAGATATTTTTAAAAATTTTATTGTATCTTTTTCTAATCTCTACACCTGGTGTGGGACTTGAACTCATGACATTGAGATTAAGACTCATGCTCCTCCAAATGTTAGCCAGCCAGGCCCTGCCTTGAAGTTCTTAATCTATGCTGTTCTTCGCAGAAATGAATAAGTGAATTTCCTCTGTGGAAAAGGGTTGTGAATAATGAGTATTTTCTTTTTTTTAATGGGTATTTAAAAAATGTTTATTTTGAGAGAGAGGGAGAGTATGAATGGCAGAGGGGCAGAGAGAGAGAGGGAGAGAGAAACCCAAGCAGGCTTCTCATTGTCAGTGGAGAACCCTACGTGGGTCTTGGTCCCGTGAATTGTGAGATCATGACCTGAGCCAAAATCATGAGTCGGACACCCACCCAAGTGGGTATTTTCGTAACAAGAAAAGCAAGAACACAAATTGGAAGTTAAAAACACATAGTGAAACAGAACTGGTAACAAAACTGTAACAATATAGAGCCAAGGGAACAGCAGTGAGTATCTGATAGATTGGGAAGTGGAAGGAAGCTGAGATGGTGACCTAGAACCAAATCTGTCACATCAGATGATAACCAACTGTAGTTATGCTGCCTTAAAGAAGAGGAAGCTGAGTTGGAGTCTCTTGTATATCTACAGTTGAACAATTAGCCTTACAGCATAGCACTGTGATTAAGAACACAGACTGTGGACTTAGATGACCTGGGTTTGAATCTTGGCTTTACCACTGACTAGCTGTGAATCTGTGTCAGTTTCCTGTCTGTTAAAAATGGGAGTAATAATTAGTATATACCTCAGTATTATGGGGAAAGTTAATGACTTAATACTGTGTATCTAATAGTGTCTGGCACATACTAAATGGTATGTGTTTGCTGCTGTTAACTATTCTACTTAACGGGTTTTAGGCTTTTGGGAATGAGTGAATGAATCAAATCCTTCATATAGATGAAGGACCCCTGTCCTCCTTGCCAGTCTAAGATAGTCCTGGCACCATTAGTCTCAGGACTGAGTGAATAGCATCTCTAAGCATTCTTGATAGAGACTTGCTTCTTGGACATAAACTGTATATTCTGTTGATAGTAGTTGAGTCCTTAGCTGACTAATTCATGTTGTCTGAATTAATTACATTCTCTTTGAAAAAGAGACATTCATTTTGCTGTGTCTGGAATATAGACTTTTTTTTTAATGTTTTATTTATTTTGAGAGAGAGGGAGACAGCATGAGCAGGGGAGGGTCAGAGAGAGAGAGGGAGGTACAGAATCTGAAACAGGCTTCAGGCTCTGAGCTAGCTGTCAGCACAGAGCCCCACACGGGGCTCGAACCCACAGACCGTGAGATCATAACATGAGCCGAAGTCGGATGCTTAACCGGCTGAGCTACCCAAGCGCACCTGGAGTATAGATTTTTTTTTTTTTTTTGATGCAGTAGATGAGATACTCTGCACGGTTGTGTGAGCCTCCTGATTTTAGAGTTACCTTCCAAAGTGGCTGACACTTTGTGATACCGTCTTTAAAGTCCTTTGGTGGTTGGTGCTTTCAGCAAAATCTTCATAGTCCTCAGCATGTTATTAAAAAGTGTTCTGTAAATTTTCAGAAAGATCAAGCTTGCCCTTTTTTTTTTCCTGATATGGTATGATATTACATGGTTTTTAGATAAAATTCCAGCCACTTTGTTTTTGTTTTGGCCTAAAGTTAGGGTCCTTTTAAGATGAATTTGTGATATTTACTTAAGCTTTAATAGAAGTGCAAGTGACTGTTAACTGTTTTCAGTTCATTCTAACTCTAGACTCACTCGAAAATGCCACTGTTTGACTGAGGTATCTTATCTTTAAAAAAGTCCCTGAAAAAAACAGCGGTTAATAAAACATTTTCTAAAAATATCCCTTCTACAGACAAAGTCTGTAGTTTAATCAAGTTAGTTTATTCTCCTGGTTTACTTTCCTTATATAACAAGTAGTTTAGACTATTTCTGCACTTGAGATAATCTAGGTAGGACGCTTTCTTTATATGGTATTTTGTTGATACTGTTTTTAAAGATGTTAAAAATGTAGCAGTTCTAACCTGATGTTAATCTATCTTTATTTTGGATGAAGTGAGGTTAATATGAGTTTTAAAATTTGGTTGGATAGATTGAAATAACCTGGTCTTTCCTTCAGTTCAAGAACCGGAGATATGTATGTTTGAGTTTCTACCGGATTATTTTTAGAATCTCTTGCTCTTGTCTGTTTCTATTCTAAGAATTCTCTTGGAACCTGTTGGAGAGTAGTAGTTCTTGTGGGTGGAGAGTGATAGAGGGAATGGAACACAAGTGTAAACTGAATTCCTTTGGTCTGGCAACTGGGTGCTAATTGCAGAAGCATTCCTATTGACTACACATAGCTCTGTTTCCAGAAGAGAGAACATAGAATTTCCTCATGTGACAGTATGTTAAAGTTGTTGCTTTTTATAGTGTAGTTTCCTTATTCATTTTCACAATTGATTGGTGGTTGGTAATTTTTTTGATAACTTAATGCTTTTACCTTGTTTTGTGAATTCACTGTCTCCAGAACCTTTTTTTTTTTTTTTTTTTTTCAATGCTTATTTATTTTTGAGAGAGAGCGAGTGAGCTTGGGGTGGAGGTGAGGGGCAGAGAGAGAAGGAGACACAGAATCCAAAGTAGGCTCCAGGCTCTGAGCTGTCACCACGGAGCCCAGCCCTGCGCGGGGCCCAAACTCAAACCATGATCTCAAACCTTGAGATCATGACCTGAGCTGAAGTTGGACACTTAACCAATTGAGCCACCCAGGTGCCCCCAGAAGGTTTATATAAAATTAATGTAAGAAAGTTTGTTGAACCATAACATCCTGTTAAATTCATGCTTTCTGGGCTCTGTTTTTCCAGAGGATTTCAGTAACGCTTTTATTTTTTCCTCTGTGCTTGCTCTGTAAACTCCCAGTTTTGTCTTTGGAAGTTTTTTGCTGGGCATCTTAAGCATTAAGACTTTTTATTTTTTGAGAGGCGCCTGGGTAGCTCAAGTCGGTTGAGCATCTGATTTTGTCTCAGGTCATGATCTTGTGATTTGTGAGTTTGAGCCCCATGTTGGGCTCTGTGATGACAGCTCGGAGCCTGGAGCCTCCTTTGGATTCTGTGTCTCCCTCTCTCTCTCTGCCCGTCCCTGCTTATGTTCTTTCTCTCTCAAAAAGAAATAAACATTAAAAAATACTTTTTATTTTTTGAAAAATTTTAAGTAAAGTCTATACCCAATGTGGGGCTCGAACTCAGACCCAGAAATCAACAGTCATATGCTGTACTGACTGAGCCAGTCAGACACCCCAAGACATTTTTTTAAATAAGTAGAAATACAGCTATTCTGACATTTTGGTGTTAGTGCAGATAGCTGTATTGACAGCAAATAAGCTAGTCTGAATTGGTTTGAGCATCCTCAGAAGCAAGGGCTGAGGCCATCGTTTTCAATTTTTTGTTGTTGCAAAGATTGTATTTGTGGTATTTATGCCAAAAGCTTTTGGAAGTAACAGTTTATGTATATATAACTCAGAATAGTAACTTTAATTAAAGGAGAAAAATGGTTATTTCCCAACAGCAGTATATAATCTAAAGTAAGCAGTGTACTTTCTATGTTTCACAAGGCAGTATAATTCTGGTGCAGCCATGGAACTGGGGACATTGTAGTCTAAACACCTATATGGAATATGGACTGAAGATTGGTGATTGCAATGGAGATATAAAATCTTTATACTGACACAGTGAATTAGTAAAGTTGTAGTAGTTTGAAATATAAAAAAAAGTTTATTGCTTTTCTGATTGACAAGTAAGGATTCAAGTACATTGTATCAAAATGTTTGACTGTAAGGGGCACCTGAGTGGCTCAGTCGGTTGAGTGTCCGACTTCAGCTTAGGTCATGATCTCTTGGTTTGTGGGTTTGAGCACCGTGTCAGGCTCTGCTGACAGCTCAGAGCCTGGAGTCTGCTTCAGATTCTGTCTTCCCGCTCTCTGCCCCTCCATGCTCATTCTCTGTCTCTCTCTGTCTCAATAGTAAGTAAATGTCAAAAAATTAAGAAAAAATGTTTGACTGTACTAGGAAGACTATTAAGATTAAAAGTCTTTTTTGGTAAACCAGAAAGGTCAGTCTTAGCATCCATTCAGTTTAACTTATGTTTATTTCTGTACATGCAGATTTTTATCACCAGATGGCACTCCTGTAAGAAGAAATTCTTGTTATATTTAATGAACCTAGATTATTTTCATGAATGAGAGCATAGATTAATAAACAGTTGAAAAGAGTGAGTAAAGGGTCACATAATTCAGTAAAAAAGCAACTGTTTGGGGGGTGGGTACTTAAGTATCTAAGTAGATACTTAGAAATGCTAGTATAGACAGTGTCATTCATATAATCCAGTCAGTTAAGCATCTCTGGCTCAGGTCATGATCTTGTAGTTTGTAGGTTTGAGCCCCATGTTAGGTTCTGTGCTGACCAGCTAGCTCAGAGCCTGGAGCCTGTTTTAGATTCTGTATCTCCTTGTCTCTCTGAACCTCCCCTGTTCACCGTGTCTCCCTCCCTCCCTCCCTCTCTCTCAGAAATAAATAAAACATTAAAAAAACTAATAAAACAACTGTTTGGAAATCTGTAAGTAAACTAAAAATGACTTTTTTTGAAGTTTTACTTTAGGAATACCACTCAGATTTTGATTGGATGTTTAACTTTAGATATATAAGGTAAAATTACAGATTAATCATGCTTAGAGGTGATTTTAGAAATAAGTAAATCTCTTCAGAAATATTTTAAGTTTTTTTTTTTTAATGTTTATTTCTAGGAGAGAGAGAGAGAGAGACTGTGAGCAGGGGAGGGTCAAAAAGAGAGGGAGTCACAGACTCTGAAACAGGCTCCAGGCTCAGAGCTGGCAGTCAGCACAGAGCCCCACGCGGGGCTCGAACCCACGAACCGCGAGATCATGACCTAAGCGAAACTCGGACGCTTAACCAACTAAGCCACCCAGACGCCCCTTATTTTAAGTTTTTATTTATTTTTAGAGAGTGTGTGCCTGAGAAGGGGAAGGGCAGAGAGAGATGAGCGAGAATCCCAAGCAGGTTCTGTGCTGGCAGTGTAGCGCCTGACGTGGGTTTTAGCTCTCAAACTTTGAAATCATGACCTGAGCTGAAATCAAGAGTTGGATGCTTAACTGAGCCATCCAGGGGCCCTGGGAAATACTAATATGTTTTACATTTGTATGGTGCTTTAGAATTTAAAAAAGTGGGGGCGCCTGGGTGGCTTAGTCAGTTAAGCGTCCGTTTCGCTTAGGTCATGATCTCGCGGTTTGTGGGTTCGAGCCCCGCGTCGGGCTCTGTGCTGACTGCCAGCTCAGAGCCTGGAGCCTGTTTCAGTCTGTGACTCCCTCTCTCTCTGACCCTCCCCGGCTCACGCTCTCTCTCTCTCTCTCTCTCCTAGAAATAAATAAAAATATTAAAAAAAAAAAAAAAAGAATTTAAAAAAGTGTATTTGTTCATGTGTATTTATTCATATTGGAGAACACTAAACTCGGAGAAAGCTGTAAAAATGATTATGGCAGAACAATGAACTATATGTTCCATGTAATAGAAGAAAACAATAAACCCAAACCAACAAAATATTCAAAATGGTTAAACTAAAACAAAAAAAAAAAATTAAAATTGTGTACTGTTATGAGAGACAGATTCAAATATAGTAAGTTTTTTTTTTTTTAAATTTATTTACTTTGAGAGAGAGAGAGAGAGAGTGTGTGTGTGTGTGTGTGTTCGTGTGAGAGCGTGAGCTCTTGCAAGCTGGGGAGGGGCAGAGAGAGAATCCCAAGCACTCTCCATTCTTTCAGCCTGAAGCCAGACATAGGGCTTGAACCCACAGACTGAGATCATGACCTGAGCTGAAGTCAAGAGTTAAACGCTCAATTGAGCTGTCCAGGTGCTCCACAAAATATAGTAAATTTTAAACGAGCATATTTGACATGTGAGATATTCTGGTTAATTGGTTTCTTGCTATTTTAGTTGATGCAGAAGGCACTGCAGTAATATGCCTGTGGCCTTTATCTAGCATTCCAGTTAACAGAGGACCTACCGTGAAAATAAGTAAATGATACTAGGATAGGTAACTCAGTAAAAACTGCTCAGACTTTGAGGGATATAATTTTCCTTGTGATGCCTGAATTGGTATATTGAATTATTGTTAGTCTTCTCTGTGTATCTTTTGGAAACACAAGTCCAAAAGATACTTAGAAATGCTAGTATAGACAATGTCATTTCATTAACTTGAGATGTATAAGATTTATAAATAGGGGAACATTATTCCACATCATGTGAATGCTTGCTTTGAGGTCTCTGTAACTGCTTGTTCTAGAAAATAGAATTCCATTTATTGTTCTTTTTGGAATCATTGGCTCTGCTATAATTTGGTCTTTCTCAGGCCATTCTTAATCTCTAAAAGGTACCAGCATCTATAGCATGTCCTTTCAACACACTTATCAAATATTTCTTATATTGGTAGCTACTGAGTAGTGAGAGGAACAAAACAGTGAATTTCTGGTATTAACTTGTTTGTGATATTAGGAAGGCAAGTTAAATATAGAAGAAATAGTAAAGTAAAATATGAATTGTATAAAAGTACTGTTGAATTTATAGAAAAGCTAATATATTAAAAGCATTAGGAAATGTAATCCTAGAAATCTGTAGCATGTTTTGGAATATTTTATTTTATTAAAATTTTTGTTTATTTTTTTAAATACTTGTTAAGATTTTTTTAATGTTTATTTATTTTTGAGGACCAGAGAGACAGAGCTTGAATGGGGGAGAGACAGGGAGAGAGGGAGACACAGAATCTGAAGTTGGTTCCAGGCTCCAAGATGTCAGCACAGAGCCTGACTCAGGGCTCAAATGCCCAAGCTGTGAGATCATGATCTGAGCTGAAGTTGGATGCTCAGCTGACTGAGTTTTTTTTTGTAAAAAAAAAAAAAAAAAAAAAGTTTTATTTATTTAGAGCGAGTCCCCATGCACATGTGAGTGAGGAGAGGGGGGAGAGAGAGAGAGAATGAGAATGAGAATCCCAAGCAGGCTCCACGCTGTCAGCTCAGAACCCAATAGGGGCTCAGTCTCATGAACCATAAGATCATGACCTGACCTGAGTTGAAATGAAGTGTTGAATGCTTAATTGACTGAACCACCCAGGTGTCCCTGTTTTGGAATATTTTATTTTATTTAAAAAAAATTTTTTTTTATGTTTTATTTATTTCTAGGAGAGAGAGAGACAGCGTGAGCAGGGGAGGGTCAGAGAGGGTCCTCTCTCTTTGAGAGGGAGTTACAGACTGAAACAGGCTCCAGGCTCTGAGCTGGCAGTCAGCACAGAGCCCGACGCGGGGCTCGAACCCATGAACCGCGAGATCGTGACCTAAGCGAAAGTCAGACGCTTAACCGACTAAGCCACACAGGCGCCCCTGTTTTCTTTCTTAATTTGCCTTAGAGTATCTTCCTGGGACTCTAACATGTATATGGCTGTTATCCAGTTTCATTGCTTTATAGTATTCCTTGATAGCAATATATTGAAAACAGTATTTGGATTGTTCACTTGAACATACTAGTTACATGTTTTTTGGTGCAGATATGCTAGAGGTATATATATATCTTGGGGAGGGGGTAGGTGCCAAAAAGTGGAATTGTAAACCATAGGGTATATACATGTTCACCTTTATGAGATAAGGCCAGGTTGTTATAGCAGGTGGGGCTCAAACTCATGACCTCGAGATCAAGAGTCGTATGCTCTTCTGACTGTGCCAGCCAGGTGCCCCTAATTGGACTTTTTAATGTATGGTCTAATCAGTTTTTTTTTCTTTTTTTAAGTAAACTCAACCACTTCTTTCAACTTCACTTCTTTAAGAGTTTATCTTTTCTCATCACATGCACTGCCATCTCTGTTAGAAATTATATCTGTATAGCTGTCTCTTTCTGAGCATCTTGATCTGATTGATTGGCCAGTTTTTCTATCTCTAATCTGTTGTAATTACTGAAACATAATCCTTGATATCTGTAAGGTAAGTATTGTGCCTTGGTTTTTTGGTTTTGTTATATTTTGAAGGAGTATCTTGGCTGTTATTGACTATTTGCTTCCCATGTAAATTTAGAATCAGCTAGTAAGGTTTTAGGCAATAAAACCTTAGAGAGGCACCTGGCTGGCTCAGTTGGAGAAGTGTATGACTCTTTTTAAAAAAAATTTTTTTTTAATGTTTTATTTCTAGGAAAGAGAGACAGTGTGAGCAGGGGAGGGTCATAAAGAGAGGGAGTCACAGACTCTGAAACAGGCTCCAGGCTCTGAGCTGGCAGTCAGCACAGAGCCCAACGCGGGGCTCAAACCCACGAACCATGAGATCATGACCCAAGCGAAAGTCTGACGCTTAACCGACTAAGCCACCCAGGCGCCCCTGGAGAAGTGTATGACTCTTGATTGCTGAGTCATGGGTTTGAGTCCCATGTTGGGTGTAGAAGTTATTAAAAAAAAAAAAAAGCTTAAATCCTTGTTAGAAATTTTATGATAATTAAATTGAATCTGTAGTTGAAGGAGAATTACCCCTCTTAGTGAATCTTTTAAGAAGGGCCAGATAATAAATATTTTCAGCCTTGCTTCTGTTACAACTATTCAGAAGTGTCATTATAGTGCAAAAGGAGTCATACACAATTTCTTTAGAGATTGACTTATTTTTTGCCTTTATCTGGCATATAGGTACATATACACACTTAATTTTTGTACATTGTTATACACACACACACACACACACACACACACACACATTTGTATTTAGAAGTTTTGCTACAAGCTATAGCATAGAATTTTGAGGGCTGAGCCAACTCCTACATTTCTTTTTTTTCCCCCCAAGGAATATTTTGTCCATGCTTATGTACGAATGGGGATAGCAATAATATCTGTTCCTTAAGACTGTTGTTATGTACAGTAAGATAAAAAATAAGATATTTTGTTAGCTAAAAATATAGTGTTACAAAAATGGATTCTTAGGGGCATGTGGTTGGCTCAGTTGGTTAAGTGTTTGTTCACTCTTGATTTTGGCTCAGGTTATGATCTCACAGTTCATGAGTTCAGGACCTGCGTCAGGCTCTACTGTCAGCAAGGGGCTCGTGTCAGATCCTTTGTCTCCCTCTCTCTAAACTCCTGCCTTCCCCCTCAAACAAACAAAACAAAACGAGGACCTCGAGATGGCAGATAATGAGCTTCTGGGCTTCCTTAAGGGGATGGATAGGCTACAGCTTATCAGAGAGAAGGTGGACCACCTAGGGCAGTGTAATATGCCTCTTTCCTGGACATTGCACCCACTCATGCAGTCATCTTATACGTGGAATACAGTGTTTAAAAATTTTTTTCTTATTGCTTATTTATTTTTGAGAGAGAGAGAGACAGAGCATGAGAGGGGGAGGGCAGAGAGAGAGGAGACCCTGAATCTGAAGGAGGCTCCAGGCTCTGAGCTGTCAGCACAGAGTCGGATGTGGGGCTTAAGCTCATGAACTGTGCGATCATGACCTGAGTTGAAGTTGGACACTTAACTGACTCAACCACCCACGTGCCCCAAGTGGTAAACAGTGTTAAATTCCAGTTTTAATTTTTAGTCAAGTAGGCTCAACATTGAAAAAAATTTGATATGAAGTACATTATTGTTTCATGTGTCCTGTTTAGAACAGTTGATTCAGCAGGTATTTGTCAGTCATAGAGGGTTCGTCTAGTTCCAGTTACTGCTCTTACATATCATTTGGAGGGAAGGATATATAGGTTTTCCCACTAATTATATTTGTCTAAGATATTTAGGCAAATAATGACTTTTAACATTACCACTCATCAATTGTATTGGTAACATTTCAGCAGATCTTGATAACAGCCAGTTTCTAGTTAGAGAACATAGGTAGTATGATGATTAAGTATTAAGACTAAGTATACGTTTGTTGAAGGTAAGAGGATATGAGTTTTCCCTTCATTGTTTATTTTTTAAAATTTTTAATGTTTTATTTATTTTTGAGAGACAGAGATAGAGACAGCGTGAGCAGGGGAGGGTCAGAGTCTGTGGTCAGGGGAGACACAGAATCTGAAGCAGGCTGCAGGCTCTGAGCTAGCTGTCAGCACAGAACCTGACATGGGGCTCCAACCCACGAACTGTGAGATCATGACCAGAGCCAAAGTTTGACACTTAACCGACTGTGCCACCCAGGTGTCCCTTTTTGATTGTTTCTTTGGGAGCAAAGCTTTTTAGGGGAGCACAGAAGAGCGCCCATTTAAAAAGTGTGATAATTATGAGATTTTATGAGATTTTGATTCACGACCAAATGAGCAGTTAACATTTTAAGTAATCAATATACCTAACTTGGGGCTCAAATTCAACAACCCTTAGATAGTCTTCATGCTGTATAGACTGAGCCAGCCAGGTGCCCTAGGAGTTATATTTTATATTGACTTGATCAGGGATACCCTTAAGAATTAAGGACCCTAAATGAAAAAAATAAAAATAAATAAGGGCCCTAATAATTTAAGTATATTTTAGAGCAATTCCAAAAAAATTTTAAGTTTATTTAGTTTTTAAAAAATACCTGGGAGGGGCGCCTGGGTGGCTTAGTCGGTTAAGCGTCCGTTTCGCTTAGGTCATAATCTCCCGGTTCGTGGGTTCGAGCCCCGCGTCGGGCTCTGTGCTGACTGCCGGCTCGGAGCCTGGAGCCTGTTTCAGTCTGTGACTCCCTCTCTCTCTGACCCTCCCCTGCTCACGCTGTATCTCTCTATCTCTCCTAGAAATAAATAAAACATTAAAAAAAAACAAAACCTATATCCAGTGTAGGGCTTGAATTCATGACCCAGAAATCAACAGTCACATGCTCTTCAGACTGAGCCAGCCAGGTGCCCTGAGAGCTCTTGTAAATTCTTGGAGCATGGTTTTTTGCCTGGCTATTTGTGGAAATTGAGTGGGTGTGGAATGGTTTTGCCCCTTGCTTTGGAGAAGGGTATGGGAGATGTAAACCTGAAATTTCAGGCAGCATTGTATGTGGATATGCATTTTTCGGAGAGGAGGGTCCATACTTTTCACCAAATTATCTAAGTACTTAATGATCCAGAAGGCTGTAAGAGTCAGCCATATTAGAATGAAATAGATCTTTAATGGAATACATTTTAAAAAAATGTTTTATTTCTGAGGGAGGGAGAGAGCGAGAGAGACAGTGTGAGCCGGGGAGGGCCAGAGAGAGAGGGAGACATCGAATCTAAAACAGGCTCCAGGCTCTGAGCCGTCAGCATAGAGCCTGACGTGGGGCTTGAGCCCACGAACTGTGAGATCATGATCTGAGCTGAAAGTCGGACACTCAACCAGCTGAGCCACCCAGGCGCCCCTAATGGAATACATTTAAAAATTTTTAATGTTTGGGGCGCCTGGGTGGCTTAGTCGGTTAAGCGTCTGACTTTTGCTTAGGTCATGATCTCGTGCGGTTCGAGCCCCGCGTCGGGCTCTGTGCTGACTGCCAGCTCAGAGCCTGGAGCCTGTTTCAGTCTGTGACTCCCTCTCTCTCTGACCCTCCCCTGCTCACGCTGTCTCGCTCGCTCTCCTAGAAATAAATAAAACATTAAAAAAAAATTTTTTTTTTTAAATTTTTTATGTTTATTTTTGAGAGGCAGAAAGATAGTGTGAGTAGGGGAGGGTCAAAGAGAGAATGAGACACAGAATCTGAAGCAGGCTCCAGATGTCAGCACAGAGCCCAATGTGGGGCTTGAACCCATGGACCATGAGATCATGACCTGAGCCAAAGTTGGGCACTTAACCAACTGAGCCACCCAGGCACCCCTGGAAAACATTTAAAAGTGGTATTTTTACCTTTAGTGAGGTTGTGAATCTTGCAGCCAGGAACGTAATAAGCTGGAGAGCATTCTTTAGGAAGGGATGTTTTCAAATATGTATTGAGGCTTATGGAAAGGCCCCAATGTTAGATGTAGATATGAGCAGCTCTTCACCTAGTGATGTCATCTATGCCTTGAATAAATTGACTCTTTCTGGTTTAAAATTAAAATTACTTTCTTTTGTGGGATATTTGAATACAGGGTTTATTCATCTTAATCCACATCTCCCTTGATTATTAAGTTGTAATTCTCAATTTATGACATAAGCTTTGCTTTCATGGTAATGTGTGAATTCGTGCCACCTATATATTCAGGATTTCTGCTTTCATTTGGGATCCTCAGTGTCACTCTTCAATTCTTTTTTTACTTGTTTTCTATCAACTTCCCCTTGTATTCCCATTAGTAGCTGTTACAAAATTTTGCCATTTTTTAAAATCAATTACTTTATTTTGAGAGAGAGCTTGAGTGAGGGAAGGACGGAGAGGGAGAGAGAAAATCCCAAGCAGATTCCTCGCTGTCAGTGCAGAGCCCGACACAGGCCTCAATCCCACAAACTGTGAGATCATGACCTGAGCTGAAATCAAGAGTTGGACGCTTAAGTGACTGAGCCACCCAGGAGACCCCCCCCCCTTAAAATTTTTTTTTTAATGTTTTATTTATATTTGAGAGAGAGACAGCATGTGAGTGGAGGGCAGAGAGAGACGGAGATAGAATCTGAAGCAGACTACAGGCTCTGAGTTGTCAGTACAGAGTCCAACACAGGGCTCAAGCCCACTGACCATGAGATCATGACCTGAGCTGAAATTGGATGCTTGACTAAGCCACCCAGGCACCCCCCTCCCTTTTCAAATAAACGTTTATTTATTTATTTTTTGAGAGAGTGAGCACAAGCAGAGTGGGGGACAGATAGAGAGGGAGAAAGGGAATCCCAAGGAAGCTTCTCACTGGGCTCGATCTCATGAACCATGAGATCGTGACCTGAGCCAAAATTAAAAGCCACCCAGGCCCCCAGCCCCTCTCCCCTTCTTTTAAGTTTATTTATTCTGAGAGAATCCATTTTCTTAACATTCCTCACCCACCACATCTAGTATTCCTTCTCTGCAGATTTTTTTTTGCCTATTTTACTAAAAAAGGTAAAGACTGATAGAACAAACTGTTGTTGACTGTCTCTCCTAATCCTAAAAATTTAACTGCTATAATGCCTCTCCTTTTCTTCATTCTGCTGGCCTTGGAAGAGGGATCCCTCTTGTCCAAATGAACCGTGAGATCATGACCTGAGCCAGAGTCAGATGCTCAACTGACGAAGCCACCCAGGAGTCTCTGAGATTTTGTTTAGAAATGCTATAATTGTAAACTATAGGATTTCGTTTAAAAACATTTTTTTAAAATGTTTATTCATTTTTGAGAGATAGAGCACGAGTAGTGGAGGGGCAGAGAGAGAAGGAAACAGAGAATCCGAAGTAGGCTTCAGGCTTTGAGCTATCAGCACAGAGCTGTACATGGAGCTTGAACTCATGGACTGGGAGATCATGACCTGAGCTGAATTTAGACACTTTACCAACAGAGCCACCCAGGCACCCCATTTTTTAAATTTATTTTTTCCATAGACTTTTAGATTGCATTAGTAAAATTGGCCTAATTGTTGGTTAGGAAAATGTAAAACCTTAATGGATTGTTTCTTGAGAATTTGTATTTTAGAGAACTTTTATGTTTTGTCTCTTGTTTCCTCCTTATCCCTTGTTTTTTTTCTTTTCCTTATACTGTGATTTGGAATATTTGCTTACCATGCCTGCTTTCTTGCAGATTTTCTATTTTGTACATACATTATTTTGTATATACTGTATATGATGACTTCAGTGAGCAGTGACCGTTCCCGAGGTGCTCGGGAGAAAACACAGATTTCAGCAACACAGGCACCACAACTACAGAAACAAGTAGTACAGGTGAGTTTTTGTGAAACTTTTTGGTTTGTTTAGAGTTATGTTAAGTAGGGAGCACATAATGTCTTTTGTAGGAACCTTAGAATTTTTACTCTTGTTTTTTATAAAGTAGGTTTTATGTAACGGGAAAGAGAAGCATTGATTCAGATGCTGTGAGACACTGTTCCTTAACGACTTGATTCTGAACCTTTTCCGGCTATCTGTTAGCATCTAGGTTATCTCCTTTTCTTTTTTCTTTTTGTAAGATTTTATTTTTAAGTAATCTCTACACCCAACATGGGGCTCGAACTTAAAACCCTAAGACCAAGAGTCGCATACTTTACTGATTGAGCTAGCCAGGTGCCCCTTTATTTTCTTAATTATTAATATTTTCTTATTAATCTAGATATGTGCTTGGGATATATTTGGAGAATCCAGAATATATGGAGAAGTAATACTCTGAAGTAGAGAAATGAATTAATTATAAGACACAGAAAGCTGCCTTTGCTTTTAAACATGATTAGCTGGGAAGAGTCCTTTAATATTATATGGCTTTTAATTAACAAGGTCTATATGTATGAAATATTTAATGTTAAATGGTTCTTCCTTCAGATTTATTTATATTATTAAAAGTTTTTTTTTTTAATGTCAATTTTATTTTTTTTTATTTTTATTTTTTTCAATGTTTTTTTATTTATTTCTGAGAGAGACAAAAAGCGTTAGCACGGGAGGGTCAGAGAGAGAGGGAGACAGAATCCGAAACAGGTTCCAGGCTCTGAGCTGTCAGCACAGAGCCCGACGTGGGGCTCGAACCCACGAACAGCCAGATCATGACCTGAGCCGAAGTTGGACGCTCAACTGACTGAGCCACCCAGGCACCCCACTGTGAGATCCTTATTGATAAATGTAATATACCCATGAAATCATCAAGATACAGAACACTTCCGTTACCTCAGAAAAAGTTTTTCTTGCTCCTTTGCAGTCTGTCCACTCCCCTACCCCTAAAGGTAACCAATGTTCTATTTCTTTTGCTACAAATGAGTTGTGTTTGTTCTTGAACTTCACATCAACAAGATCATATAGCACGCACTCTTCCCGTTTGTGTAGTTTGTGCATTTTTATTGCCCAACACTCTACTGTCTGACTACACTAGTTGCTGGTTCATGCACCTGTTTTTTTAAAAAAATTTTTAATTTTTTTTTTTTTTTTTTTTTTTTACAAATAGTTTATTGTCAAATTAGTTTCCACATAACACCCAGTGCTCATCCCCACAAGTGTCCTCCTCCATGCCCATCCCTCCTCCCCCCACATCCACCAGTCCTCAGTTTTTGTCAGCATTCAAGAGTCTCTCATGGTTTGCCTCTCCCCCTTTCCCCCACCATTTCTGCCCTTCTTCTCCCCCTTGGTCCTCTGTTAAGCTCCTCCTAATCCTCCTATACGTGCACACATATGATATTTGTCTTTATCTGCCTGACTTATTTCGCTCAGCATAACCCCCTCAAGGTCCATCCATGTTGCTACACATGGCCAGATTTCATTGTTTCTCATTGCCATGTAGTATTCCATGGTATAGATAAACCACATCTTCTTGATCCATTCATCTGTTGATGGACACTTAGGCTCTTTCCAGGTTTTAGCTATTGTGGAGAGTGCTGCTATGAACATTGGGGTACATGTGCTCCTATGCATCAGCATTTCTGTATCCCTTGGGTAAATTCCTAGCAGTGCTATTGCTGGGTCATAGGGGAGTTCTATTGTTAGTTTCCTGAGGAACCTCCACACTGTTTTCCAGAGGGGCTGTACCAGTTTACATTCCCACCAACAGTGTAGGAGGGTGCCCGTTTCTCCACATCCTCGCCAGCATCTAGAGTTCTCTGATTGGCTCATTTTAGCCACTCTGACTGGCGTGAGGTGGTATCTCAGTGTGGTTTTGATTTGTATTTCCCTGATGAGGAGCGATGCTGAGCATCGTTTCATGTGTCTGTTGGCCATCTGGATGTCCTCTTTGGAGAAGTGTCTGTTCATCTCTTCTGCCCATTTCTTCACTGGGTTGTTTGTTTTTCGGGCGTGTAGTTTGGTGAGTTCCTTGTAGATTCTGGATATCAACCCTTTATCTGATATGTCATTTGCAACTATCTTTTCCCATTCCGTTGGTTGCCTATTAATTTTCTGGGTTGTTTCCTTGGCTGTGCAGAAGCTAATTTTATTTTTTGAGAGAGAAAGAGCACAAGTGGAGGAGTGTCAGAGAGAGGGAGATACAGAGTCTGAGGCAGGCTCCAGGCTGTGAGCTGTCAGCAGAGAGCCTGACGCGGGGCTCAAACTCAGGAACTGTAAGATCATGGCCTGAGCCGAAGTAGGACACTTAACTGAGCCTTCCAGGCACCCCTATATTATTGTTTTAAATGAAGTGAGACAATTTAAACAAGTAAAATGCTAATTACAGTACCTGCTACAAAATAGATCATTTTATACATGTTACTGACTAGATTTGCAAACCATTTTCTAGGGGTCCATCATAAATTTCAGATTGATATTTGACTATACTTTGATAGCTAATTACAAGTACTTTTTAAATATTCATACCCAAGTGTCCTATTGATATTAAGAGGCATAGAAAGTAGACTCTACTTGTTGTTTTACATTTTTCAGTATAATCCTAGCCTTGTATTTTGCTTCTGTCAATAGACCTACGTCTTTGCTATTCAGTGCTTGTTCCTAAATACATTTACCCTGATAATTATTCACAACTACTCAAGAAAGACTACCTATTGTTGGAAAATTTGGACTTTTGGAAGAGGCCCTCCCTTGATAAGTGAATGTTTTATGAACAGCCTCTTTTCAAGGAAGGAATACAAGTTAAGAGTAAGCATAGGTGCAACCCTGCTAATAATCAAAGAAATAGAAATTAAAACAACATTTTTTGTTTTAGTTTATTAAATCTGTCAAGATTAAAAGTGTTAATCATTTAGGGATGCCTAGCTGGCTTGGTCGATGGAGCATTGCGACTCTTGCTTTTGGGTATGTAAGTTTGAGCCCCATATTGGGTGTAGAGATTATTTATTTTTAAAGGCTATATTATTTATTTTTAAATAATTTTTTAAAATGTTTATTCATCTTAAAGAGAGAGAGAAAGAGAGAGTGCAAATGGGGGAGGGACAGAGAGAGACGAAGACAGAATGTGAAGCAAGCTCTAGGATCCATGCTGTCAGCACAGAGATGGATATGGGGCTTGAACCCATGGACTTCAAGATCACAACCCAAGCCGAAGTCGAATGCCCAGCCAACTGAGGCATCCAGGTGCTCCTGTAGAGATTATTTAAAAAGAAAATCTTTTGGGACACCTGGGTACTTCAGTCAGTTAAGCATCCAACTTTGGCTCAGGTCATCATGATTTTGTGGTTTGTGAGCTCAAGTCCCACATTAGGGTCTATGCTGTCACTAAAGAGCCTGCTTTGGATCCTCTCTTTCTCTCTCTCTCTGTCTCTCTCTCTTTCGAAAATAAACCATTAAAAACCATTTAAAATTAAAATTAAAAACATTTTTAAAATTTTAAAAAAATGTTTATTTTTAAGAGAGAGGGAACGAGAGTGTGAGCATGCCAGCAAGGGAGGGGTGTGGGAAGAGGGAGAGAGAGAATCCCAAGCAGGTTCTACACTGTCAACGCAGAACCTGATGTAGGGCTTGAACCCATGAACTGTGAAATCATGACCTGAACTGATTGAGTGTCTGACTCTTGATTTTGGTTCAGGTCGTGATTTCAGGATGGTGGGATCTAGCCCTGCCTCATACTTCTTGCTAAGCATGGAGCCTGCTTGAGATTCTCTCTCTTTCTTTCACTTTGCCCCTTTCCCTACTTGTCTGTGCGTTTTCTCTGTGTCTCTCAAGTTAAAAACAAAAACAAAAACAGATAAAGAAATTTAATACAAGTATAATCTTTTAAAGGAGGGCCAAATGAAATGTCAGGATTGTAAATTGTTTCCATCTTATACCCAGATAACCTCCTTGGGCTGATATCCAGTGAATCAGTCTCCAGATTGGAGGAGGGAGGACTCTCTTCCTCTCAAGGGTTGTCATTGTTAGTTTTTCCATGGGCCTTTTGAGGATGGCTCATTTTATGTAACGCGATGAAAAAACTGCGTACTGAGCTGTAGGAAGAATTCTTAGACCCTTGGATTCCTAATTTTCCTTTTTAAAACGTGTGTTGAGGGGCGCCCGGGTGGCTTAGTCGGTTAAGCGTCCGACTATCGCTCAGGTCATGTTCTCGCGGTTCGTGGGTTCGAGCCCCGCGTCGGGCTCTGTGCTAACTGCCAGCTCAGAGCCTGGAGCCTGTTTCAGTCTGTGACTCCCTCTCTCTCTGACCCTCCCCTGCTCACGCTGTCTCTCTCTCTCTCCTAGAAATAAATAAAAAACATTAAAAAATAAAAAAAATAAAAAAATAAAACGTGTGTTGAGGGTGGGGAGGGTTGGGAAAAAAAAGTGTGTTGAGAATTTCTCAAAAAAGCAGTATGAATAAAATTGTGTTCATGTTCATTTATCCAGTAATCTCATTTTCCCATTCTAGCAAATATTTCCTAGTGAAGCACCCCAGGGTGGAGGGGAAGGCTTTATTCTGTAAAGATGTTTATCAGACTAGAGGGAGGTAAGAGAGAAGACCATGAGTGGGTCTGCCACTTTACCAATTAGATGAATTTCTTAAGTCTCTTTGAATCTCACTTAAAAAAACAACAACAAAACATGCTTTGAGAGTTAGAAAAAAGTTTCAAGAGTAGTACACTTAATTCCTAAATATCCTTCTTCCAGATTTCCTAGATGATAATATCTTTTACCAGGTTTACCTTATCTTTTTCTCCTTCTTACAAAGGAGAAACTAGAAATAGCATTTCCCCTGAACCTTTTGAGAGTGAGCTGTAGATGTGGTATCTGAATACTTTATTGTGAATTTTATTTTTTAATATATATTTATTTTTGAGCGAGAGCTCAGTGAGGCAGGGAGGGGCAGAGAGAGGGGGGAACAGAAGATAGAAGTGGGCTCTGCACAGACAGCAATGAGTCCAACATGGGGCTTGAACTCAAGAATCTTGAGATCATGACTTGAGCTGAAGTCGGCTGCTCAACTGAGTGTATTTTTTTTTTTTATAAATTTTTTTTAAATGTTTTATTTATTTCTAGGAGAGAGAGAGAGAGACAGCGTGAGCAGGGGAGGGTCAGAGAGAGAGGGAGTCACAGACTGAAACAGGCTCCAGGCTCTGAGCTGGCAGTCAGCACAGAGCCCGACACAGGGCTCGAACCCACGAACCGCGAAATCATGACCTAAGCGAAAGTCGGACGCTTAACCGACTAAGGCACCCAGGCGCCCCTGAGTGTATTTTTTTTAAAAACCTTTAAAAAACCCCCACATAATTACAGAACAGTTTATTAAGAATAAGGATGCCTGAGTGGCTCAGTTTGTAGAGCATCTGACACTTAATTTTTGGCTCATGTCATGATCCCAGGATTGTGGGGTCGAGCCTCATGTTGGGTTGAAAATATAGGAAGTTGGCAGGGTATCTGAAGAAGGTGGGAGTCTTTAAAACAGCCAAGTCCTGGCTCCCAACAACAACATTTAGTACAGGTTACTGTCATATGGGCAATCACTACTATAAAGGTGACAGGACTTGCTCTCTTTGTTCTACCTGACAGTTACTACATGTTTTTCCATATGACATGCCTAAGACAAGGCCACCCTGATATCCCCACTTTTACTTGATATTTTACAAGTAAAATATCCCTATTTTACTTGATAGAGATGGCCCTCAAGTGTCAAAATGAATCAGTGCCAGCCTGAAGGATGGGTTTGGGCATCCATTGCTTCAGGGTACAGCCTTTGGGACCCTTGGCACCTGAATCAGCTGACAGGACACATCTGGAAGTTGCAGAGATTCCCTACTCCTCTCCTTTTTGGTTATATTTATATACTCTGTTCATTACCCATTGTATACCATCTTTTCTCCCTTTGAGATACCATTTGCTTTTCTTTTTTTCACTGAGTATATGCTCAGCAGTCACCATTAATACTTAAGTCAGAGGAACCTTGGTGGTTGAGTTGGTTGGGCGTCCGACTTCAGCTCAGGTCATGATCTTGTAGTTCGGGAGTTTGAGCCCTGTGTTGGACTCTGTCCTGACAGCCCAGAGCCTGGAGCCTGCTTCGGATTCTGTGTCTCCTTCTCTCTCTACCCCTCCCCCACTCACACTCTGCCCCTCAAAAATGAATAAACATTAAAAACAAAAAAACTTATGTCAATGTCTATAGTCATTTTTGGTTGTCTAAAACCATTGTTGTTGATTTCTATGGAAAGGTTCATGGGAATAATATTTCCTGTGTTATTAGGTGCTGGTAACAATTTATTCGCTTCACACTTGAGTATAAAATGATTTTTTTTTTTAAATTTTTTGTGTTTAAAAAAAAATTTTTTTTTTATTATTTATTTCTAGGAGAGAGAGAGACAGCGTGAGCATGGGAGGGTCAGAGAGAGAGGGAGTCACAGACTTAAACAGGCTCCAGGCTCTGAGCTGGCAGTCAGCATAGAGCCCGATGCAGGGCTCGAGCCCACGAAACGCGAGATCATGACCTAAGCGAAAGTCGGACGCTTAACCGACTGAGCCACCCAGGCGCCCCTTTTTTAATTTATTTTGAGAGGGTGAGCGAGTGAGAGAGAGAATCCCAAGCAGGCTCCTCACTGTCAGCGCGGAGCCCCATGTGGGACTTGAACTCACAAACTGAGATCATGACCTGAGCAGAAATGAAGAGTTGTATGCTTAACTGACTGAGCCACCAGGCTAAATTTTTACTTTAAATATTTCCCCCTTTCACCTTCTAGTTCTCTTGAAACATTAGCTGTTAAAAATTTATTTTTGTATTCCTTCTTTGTGTGTAGTCTTCATTTTTATTTCTGAGTTTAAAAACCTGTAGCCATTATTTTATGTATTGTATCATGCTCAGATTTCTTTCAGTTTTCAAACAGAAGATAGCAGTTGAGCTTTGTTCTCTAGGTACTCTCTTTTGGTGTGTTTTCATCAGTTTTGGGGGCATTACCTTGCTCCTTACTCTATTTTTCTTCTCTTCTCTTCTCTTCTCTTCTCTTCTCTTCTCTTCTCTTCTCTTCTCTTCTCTTCTCTTCTCTTGTGTATTTATTATTTAGAGAGAATGAGAGTGTGGGTAGAGGGGGAGGCAGAGAGAGAATCCTAGGCAGGCTTCAAGCTACCAGCACAGAACGTGATGTGGGGCTCAATCACATGAACTGGGAGATCATTATCTGAGCTGAAATCAAGAGTCAGATGCTCAACCAGCTAAGCCACTCAGGTGCTCCCCCACTCTCTCTCTGTTTTTTTTTTTAAAGTAGGGTTCCCACCCAGAGCAGAACCCAGTATGGGTCTTGAACTCATGACCTTGAGATGTTAAGAGTCAGACACTTAGGTGATTGAGCCACACAGCCTCCCCCCCCCCCAATAATTTTAATTTAGATAAATATAGCCCTTGGTATACTGACCAAAATACTTTTTTTTTAATGTTTTATTTATTTCTAGGAGAGAGAGAGAGACAGAGTGAGCAGGGGAGGGTCAGAGAGAGAGGGAGATACAGAATCCAAAACAGGCTCCAGGCTCTGAGCTGGCAGTCAGCACAGAGCCGGATGCGGGGCTCGAACCCACGAACTGCAAGATCATGACCTAAGCAAAAGTCGGACGCTTAACCGACTAAGCCACCCAGGCGCCCCCCAAAATACCTTTTAAGAGTTGACAGCAGAGTTTTTTTTTTTTTTTTTGACAGCCAAGTTGGTTCTAAACCTAGGTCCTAGCAAGTTCTACGACTTCCTGTTCTTCCAGTTTTCTCTAGTGACTGTTACTCCCATCCCCCAGGGGAAAGAAAATTTAAGTGGGTCACATGGCCTGTCAAGATGAATAATAACTTTACGTCATTTGGCCAAAGGACTGGGACCTTTATGCCATTTAATATGTAATTTAATATGATGGAAATAAGTTGTATACATTTGAGAGCTCTAAATTCAGTCTTTTTTTTTTTTTTAAAGCTCTTCAACCTCACCTTCACTCAGCGGATTCTCATTCAGTCACTAAGAGACATCATTTATTTATTTATTTAACATTTATTTTTGAGAGACTGAGAGAGATCATGAGTGGAGGAGGGGCAGAGAGAGGAGACAGAATCTGAGGTAGGCTCCAGGTTCTGAGCAAGCTGTCAGCACAGAGCCCTGTGTGGAGCTCGAACCCATGAACTGTGAGATCATGATCTGAGTGGAAGTCGGACACTTAACCAGCTGAACCACTCAGGCATCCCACGTCTTTTGGTTTTTTACTTAATCAGTATTTCTGTTACATAGTGCTATAGTGCTTGAGACTTTTTTCCCCCTTTTTATATCATATTTTGGCATATAACTTTTTGTGTGATTAAATCTTTAAAAGTTATATGTGTGCTTTTCAGGCAACAGCTGAACAGATGCGTCTCGCTCAAGTGATCTTTGATAAAAATGATTCAGAGTTTGAAGCTAAAGTTAAACAGGTATGTTCTGGCAAATTATACTATTATTTTGGCAGTAGAATCTTCATAGTTACTAGTGTTATCAACAGTGAGCTATACATTTGTGAAAAGGCACATTGACATTGTCCAGATTTGTGAATAGAAAGTACATTTAGTATTGGCAAGTTCTCAGAAAATTTTGTTTAATGTTAAGAACTGAATTGCCTTTTTCTTTCTTTCTTTTTTAATTAATTAATTAATTTATTTTTGAGAGAGACGGAGTGTGAGCAGGGGAGTGGCCGAGAGAGAGGGAGACACAGAATCCGAAGTAGGCTCCAAGTTCAGAGCTGTCAGCACAGAGACCTATGTGGGGCTCGAACCCACGAACTGTGAGATCATAACCTGATCCGAAGTCAGACGCTTAACCAACTGAGCCACCCAGGCACCCCTGAATTGCCTTTTTCAAAATGGTTATGATTCCAAACAGGCTGGAAAAATATAACATTAAATTTTAGGGTGATGTCTTCATTTAGAATTTTAACGAGATGCCTTTTTGGTAATAAAAATCTTAATTTCAGAATCTTTGTTCCTGTTAAGACTTCTTTTTCCTTCAAGACTCTAGACTCAAGCTGTAACACTTATCTTGGTCCAGCCCTTGGTAGAGGTCTACTAGTAATTGTTCCTTGGATTGAGTGTCCCATAGTGAACTTGTTATTAAAAGTTAGATGGAAAAAGAAAGAAGCCTCAGTTCTTTGTTGAAGCCACTGTAAAGAATACAAGAAGAGTAAAACAAAAGCAAAGTTTTAGTAAAGTGTACTCCATGGAAGAGCTGAGCAGTGAAGAGAGACATTGGCCTTGGAAAATTCAGGGTGTGGACATAACATCAGTTGTTTTCTTTTGGGGAGATACTTGGGTTGCAACATTTCAGTGACAGACCTGGATTATAGAATAATTAGCCAACTATGCATGTCCTTTCCCAAGATGTATTTGAAATGCCTGCACCTGTAGGAAACTACGACGTTATTTCTATTCTAGAGACCTAGGCCAAATAAGGGCAAGCGTCTGCTTTCTGTACAACTGCAAAAAGCACAGCAAACTTAAAATCTTCCTCTGGTGAGATGTTGTAACCACAAATCGACTGCTAGATGGGTGGATTGGTGTGGTCCCCTGACTCTTCTCAGTTAGAGTTCTCCATCAGGATGTTTAAGGTCCATCTACCTGTTGCTCATGCCTACATTCCTGCCTAATGAACTATATAGCCCTTTACTATGTAAACTCTTTGTTTTTATTTACAGTTGCTGTTGTTAGACAATTGGCAATATTTTTAGAAAGGCACAAAAAGGATTTATTAAAAATTATAGAATTTCTTTTCTGGAAGGAGATTTATGTACAGTTTGAGATGTACAGCTTCATTTTATATTGCATTTTATCTGAATAGCATAGTAGATACACAAAAAAAGAACTCTGGTCCAGGAGTTCAGAGTTATGAGTTTAAATTTCCATCTCTTACTAATTCAATCACGGGGGATGTGTGTATCTTAACACGTGTGTATTGCAGATATTGTGTTAATAGAGGATGGGACACCGGGTGGCTCAGCTGGGTAAGTATCCAACTTTGGCTCAGGCCATGATCTCACAATTCATGGGTTCGAATCCTGCATCGGGCTCTCTGCTGTCAGCACAGAGCCCACTTCAGATCCTCTGTCTCCCTCTCTCTGCTCCTCCCTTCCCATGTGCATGTGCTCTCTCACTCTCGCGCTCTCTTTCTCTGTCTCTCTCAAAAATAAGTAAACATTAAAAAGTAACACAGATCATTGATTAAAAACTGACTCTAGTAGATATCCAAAGACCAAAGCACTGGAAAGCTGTAAAGTGTGTAGAACTTAACTGTGTAATGCAGAGAGGAGATCACAGAGAGAATGGTATAGTGCAAAGAGCTGTATTTATGAAATTAGGATACCTAGATTCCAGAGAGGCTTTGCTATCAATTAGTTTTTTGACCCTAGAGAAAGCACTGCAGATGTTGGTGTCAATCCATTTTTAACAGGTAGTAAAAGCAGTTAAAATGTATATAAGACATAACAGAAACTTAAATTATACATTTGTTCACTGGTAATTAAGAAACTTGTCTTGTGCTTAATCTGTGATTATACTTGTGATGAAAATGTTTAGCTTTATCTCCCTTTATAAAGAGAATGTACCAAGGGGTTTCTTTGATTACTTCAAACATAGCACCCTGTTGAAGTTGCTTGTGGAAGTACTGTCCATTTATGAGACCTTGGGTGTTGTAACTTATTATGTATGTGGAGTGTTCTAATCCCAGCAGTGATAGACCACATAGGTAATATTTTCTGTGTATAAAATGGTTGGACTGGATGTTCTGTTAATATAGCCACATACATTTGGTCTTTGGGAAATGTAAAGTCCACTTAGTATTTGAGTTGTTCAAAATTTTGTGAATCCCAGGCCATTGAACTAAGTTGGAGTAGTCACCTGACCCTGATTATGCTGAGACTTATGGTATACATGTATGTATGTGCTGCTGATTAATAATCAGATACTTGGTCAGCTTGAAGGAATGTTGATTAGTAGTTTGACTCTTCTGTATTGATGAAAAGACAAGGAATGGCTACAAAAAGCAGGTAAACCTGTGCTGATGATAAATTCAGAGCCTGGAAGGAGGGCATCTTCATGGGGATGGACTGTGTAATTTCTATTTTTATATAGAAGAATTATTTAATTTTATTAAAAAAAATTTTTTAATGTTTATTTTTGAGAGAGGAGAGACAGAGCATGAGCAGGAGAGAGACAGAGAGAGGGATAAACAGAATCCAAAGTGGGCTCCAGGCTCTGAGCTGTCAACACAGAGCCCAATGCTGGGTTTTAACCCACAAACTATGAGATCCTGACCTGAGCCAAAGTCAGATGCTTAACCGACTGAGCCACCCAGGTGCCCCAGAATCCTTTTATAAAAATGTTTATTTATTTTAATCAGAGAGAGAGAGAACATGAGTGGGGAAGGGGCAGAAAGAGAGAGAGAGAGAGAGAGAGAGAGTCCCAAGCAGGGTCCACCCTCTCAGCACAGAGCCTGACGAGGGTCTTGAACCCGTGAACCATGAGATTTTGACCTAAGCTGAAGCCACGACACTTAGCTGACGAAGCCACCCAGGTGCCTCTAGAAGAATCTAAAAATTAATATCAAGTGCCATTTTGGGGTCCCCTTAACCATTTCCTTATAATTTCAATAGCTTATGGAAGTGACGGGGAAAAATCAGGATGAATGCATAGTGGCCCTACATGACTGTAATGGAGATGTGAACAAAGCTATCAATATATTGCTGGAAGGGAATTCAGACACGGTAAGTATTATTATTATTGTTAATTGTTTTGCAGTGCTAAGATTTGTCTCCAATTCCATATTGCATTTTGAACTTCACCTTTTTGGGGGTGGGGGGTGGAGGGAGTTATGGGTTCCATTCCATATTTGTTTTAAGACCAGAAAGAACACTAACCTGAAATGACTGTTTTTGTTATATATGGTTTCTTCATGAAGTTGTAGAATCTGAAGACTCGAAAGAGAACTTGGTCATCTACTCCAGCCTTACACAGTTTCCAAATTCTCTGGGCCTGTGGACATTTTCACCACCTGAAAAACTTCTCTTGGCTTCACTGCTCATGTTTCTTCATCTCAGTCGTCACCTCTTACTACTTCTTATATCTCTAGACTAACAGAAAACCAGGATTTGCTGGTATATCTATTTGCTTATGTGTGAATATTCTACAGACAGATTTTGAGAGATAGATATAAGGAAAAAATGTGTTTTTTTTTGTTTTGTTTTTGTTGTTTTTTCATTAGCTTAGTAAAGGTTTGAGGTAAGCACACTAAAGCTCCTCCCTTTTATTTTAGGAAGGATATAACTAAAGGCACAGTAGGCAGTTGTTAGCCCTAATCTTTTGATTTCTACATGGAGATTGCACAGTATTTCATTTGTATTTTGAAATTGAAACCATCTTAGAGTAGATTTAAAACAAATAATGATGCGTCTTAAAAGGAGTATACAAATGAACACAACCAGAAATGCTTTCTTTGTCAGTGTTCAAGTTTAATCAAGTTATCATTTTTAAGGATAGGCTATATAAAAATGAACTGTTGTGAGTATTTTGAAAGTATAACAAGTATCTTTAATATGAAAAAAGCAGAAAGAGTCTTATAATTATAGAAATGAGATAATTGGGAATATACTTCACTATTTGAGTATAGCAAGATCTGTGAGTAAAATTCCATTCAAGATAACACTAGTCAACATGGTAAACTACCAAATATGTCAGTTTGTTGGGAAAATACGTCATATTAAGCAGTGAAATAAAATTTAGAATTTTTGTTTGCTGATGCTTAGGCCTATGTTTTCTAGGGAATGTGTTTACCACACTACTAATGGTTGCAGTGTAGAATGGCTCTCTGTTGTTTCCTTTCTTTTGGTTTCTTTTTTTTAATGTTTATTTTGAGAGACCATGTGAGTGGGGGAGGGGTAGAGAGGGAGAGAGAATCCCAAGCAGGCTCCCACCTGTCAGCGCAGAGCCCAATGGGGATTCAGTCCTATGAACTGTGAGATCATGACCTGAGCCGAAATCTAGATTCAGATGCTCAACCATCTGAACCATGCTGGAACCCCATCTCTGATTTTCAAAATGAGCTGAAGGGCTAAACTATCCTATTTACATATTTAAAAAAATTACTCTGCATAAAGGAAATATTTCCAAATCATTAATTTGAGGGTCTGTTCTCTTTTTTATGGTAGAGGTAGGCCAAGGTACTACTTTGTGTTGCCTTCCCTTTAGCTCCAGCAGACTTTATTCCTTTTTTGTAGTAGTTGGGTGAATTTTTAAGTCTTAAATGTCCAGTTCTCTCTTCTATTTAGTTTTACTTCTTCTGCTCATTTGAGACTGAACCCAGAGGAGTTACTTCTGGGTTGAATGATGAAGAATATATCTTTGGTTATCTTGAACCTGGAAACCACAAAGTGGGGTCAGATCTGGCTTGATTTCTTCACATATCAGAATATAGCAAATTGCAGCCTGAATAAATACACAAAAGAATATGTTTGTTGAGAGATGAGAAGACTGTGGGGGAAATGAAGAGGCAGAGGCAAAGTCCTTTTGAAACCTTGGTTTGTTAAGCTTCATGCTATGGTACATCTTTTCTTTGATAGTATTTGCCTTGTATCCTGCCTGGTGGTTGTTTGCAGCAGCCATGGCTAACCAGTTGTAAGGAATATCTTCCCCTGACTGGGGTAGAATTTATTGGGGTTTGGGGTACTAGTCAATGTAAACACTGTAGGATTGGTAGGAGCAAGAACATTTAAAATAAGCCACAAAAGGGGGATGCCTGGGTGGTTGAGCTGGTTAATGTCTGACTTTGGCTCAGGTCATTATCTTCCAGTTCATGAGTTTGAGCCCTGCCTCAGGTTCTGTGCTGACAGCTGGACCCTTGAGCCTGCTTTGGATTCTGTGTCTCCATCTCTCTCTGCTCCTCTTCTGCTTGTGCTCTTTCTCTTTCTCTCCAAAATGAGTGAACATTAAAAAATTTTTTTCAATAAACCATGAAAGCAAACAAATCTGTTTTATCCTCTTGGCTAACCTTATTTCATGTCAGGATCTTCTGAAACCAAATTATTTCTTTGAAACAACCACATGCGAAGTAACTGCTTGAGCTAAAGCCGACCCCACATGATTTCTTTGAAAAAAGTAATGTTAAGTGGAAATGTTCATGCTTTTTTTTTTTTTTTTTTAAGGGTCAGTGTCTTTCTCACGGAAGAGTAGCTATCACAAAAGAAAACATTAAACTTGATCATAAGTGCTAAACCTTTCGTTTCATTATAATGCTGTTTTGAGTGACAGAATAGTTTTGAAATATCAGTCTCTTGCATTAATGTTCTTTTTTTTCCCCCGCAAGTAATTTGTTTGTGTTGTGTAGTTCCTGGCAAATATAAGGAGGTGGGAGAGTGATTTTTAATTAGCTGGCCTGAAAAGTTGCATTTCTGATTAGTAAATGTGTCTGGGAGGGCCATCCCTCTGAGAACTTCTTCAGACCTGTTCTATAAGTAGTAGCAAAATATAGATAACAAAATCTATATAGATAAATATAGATTGTTAGAAGTTCTATTGAAAATTTTTTATAATTATTTGGTTCGTGTTGAAAGCTTGTGTGCATGCTCATAGACTGTTATGTCAAATGTGCGATATTGTCTTTAGCATTTACAGTGGTGTTAGATCAGTTGCCCTTAAGTTTGCTTTCCTTACTTTGCCCCACAAATAAGTTCTTGTCAGTCTTTGTAGAGTTCACAAGCCAAGACTTGCTTATGGGCATCCTGAATGAAATGGGCTCAGATGTTTTACATATAGAGAGTATGTCCCTTTATAATGATTGAGTACCTTTAGGTTTGGCCATGTAAAGACATTATAAATTGTATACATATGCACCTTGTGCTGACTCTACTGTGCATAATTTTCTAGGACCTCTATAATTTACTTTTTCTCTTGTTAAGAGGACAGGATTCGATCTTAGATAAGTTTCTTGTTTATTCATATTAGTGAAAATAAGTTGAGTTTGTACTGTACAGAATTATTTTTCTGGAATAAATAAGCTTTATTTAATAAAAAAAGCAATGCAGAATGATAAAAAAATTAAATCATATTAATGTCCTTATTTAACTGTACCTAACTTCCTTCAGTATATACATAGGCTTTCATTTGAACTAAAAAAATGTAATCCTATTTTATACAGTTTGTTGGATAGTTGGCTACACTTCTGTCATGGGTCTCTTTTTGTGTATACCTGGATAACTCTTTAAGTGGCTATATATTGCTCTTTTTATGGATATTTTAGGGTAGATAGTCTCTTAAGCTAGATATTTGCAGACTCCCTACCCCCGTTTTATTGTACTGTTGCATATAAATGTTTGCACAATTATAAAATTATTTTCTGTAGGCCTGGAACTAACTTTTCTGGGTCAAAAGCTGTAAACTAATTAGTTTGAGTACTATTCCTAGGTTGACTTGCAGGAAGGTTAAAATAGCTGCATACTCCTCAGAACTGAACATACCTGATTATTCTGCTGAAACTGTTAGTTGTTCATTTTTAAAAATGTGTATCAAGCTTAATGGTAGAAAATAACTTGTTTTAATGTGTATTTTTTCCATATCCAGTGATTTTATATTTAGGTATACGTAGGTTCAGCAGAGGTTTGTAGATGTTGGAAAAATTCCTTCTAAAAAAGGGTTTTAACTCTGGGCTTCACCATTTGGAAGTAATTCAGCTATATATTTCTTTAATTTTAGTTAATTAATTTCCAGTGCTTTTCTTTACTTGGATATATATAATGTTAGTGATTTCCTTTTATTCTAAGATTTTTTTAAAGCTTAATATAGTTATTGCTCTTACTTTGGGATTGAATCACTTCAAATCTCTTGAGAAATGAGTTAATAATGACAAAGTAAATAGGAACAAATGGGCCAGTTTTGGGATTTCTCAGTAACATACCTTTATTGATATCCTAATGTTCACTTATTTTCCCAAGAATGTTGTGTTCTTTTCTCAGCAATTTACATACATATGATTGATTTGATTTCAATCACTATTAGAGGAGAGGCAGAGAAGGGAGGTGATATAAATAATCTGACTTCTCATTAGAACAGGTCTTTGAAGTTGAACTTTTGGGTACTTAGTTTATTATTTTTTTATGTTTAATTATTCTTGAGAGAGAGAGAGAGACCAAATGCGGGTGGGGGAGGGGCAGAGAGAGAGACACACACAGAATCTAGAGCAGGCTCAGGCTCTGGGCTGTCTTTGGGTACTTTGTTTAAAACAAACAAAAAACAAATTTTATTTGCCTACCATTAAATTTTTTTAGATGATTACTTTGGTTAAGTGAATAGAGCAAGTTGCATTTCTGAGATTTTATGGAGTATTTTAAAATAATTTTGTATTCTTTGAGCAAATCTACTTATTAATAGGCTTAAGGCCTACTGATAAAGGGGAGGATGGCATTGTGTGGGAGCTTGGGGGAAATGTCAGTTACTTTAGTCTTAAATCATAGGTAAAAGCCGTAAAGTACAGGAAAAGGCTCTATGGTGGGACAACACACAGTATGTTAATTAAGCTAGCTCTGTACTCTGTTGTGATGTATCTAGAAATAGGAGCTTAGCAAGAGGTTTCTTGTCTTTATCATCAGAGGATAAGAATTAAAATGTTAGGCAAGTGAGTTGCAAGGCATGGGTAATTAGGTCTGAAAGATGTGCACACCCTTCATGATTGTATACACTTAGAATGACAGCTCTGACCATTCTTATCTTTGGTAGACTTCATGGGAGACTGTAGGGGGGAAGAAGAAGAATTTTGGAAAAGAAAGTTCAGAGAACAAAGAGAATAGAGAGAAGAGAAGTGAGAGAGAAATAAACCGTGGACGTGGAAATAACAACCGGAAAGGAAGAGGTGGCAATCGTGGGAGAGAGTGTAAGTACATTTCTTCTCAGTTTTTTGTTAAGAGAATTCTTACACACACCAAGAAGCTGAAAGAGTGGTCCAGTGAATGCCCATAAGTCTAGTTCCTCAATGCAGTGTTTGTCTTTATAGTTAACACTTAATGAGCTACAACTAAGTAGATCATTAGAATCCTAACTGATGCAATTCCGTATTAGCACTTAACCTGAGCTGTAGGTAATTGTGTTGTGTCACTTAAGACAGTTTTCTGTTATGTATCAGGTGTATCCTCTAATTTTTTTTTAATGTTTATTTATTTTGAGAGAGAGAGATTCTCAAGGTGGCTCCCGGCTGTCTATGCAGAGCCTGATGTGGGGTTCAAACTCACAAACCGTGAGACCATGACCTGAGCTGAAATCAAGAGTCAGGTGCTTAACCAGCTGAGCCACCCAGGCACCCCAAGTGTATCTTCTAATTTTAAAGGAGGTTTTTCATTCATTGGTAGATGATGCTGTTTATTCTCCCCACTTAAGAGGTACTCGTTGTATAAGCAAGGGTTAGATAAAAAGGTAGGTTGTCATATAGGGAAGATTTTCATTATTCTTTCATTTGATCCAGATTTTGTAATCATTTACACATAGCAACACTACCTGCTGTGCAGACATACCGAAGTAGCTAATTTATGAGTGAATAAAAGGTAAATATTTAATATATCATCTTAGAGAGTTTGCTAATTTATTTATTCCATAGATGTTTACCTACAATGTGGCTGGTATCTAATAGGCATAAGGCAATGAATAAAACAAATATTTACATTCCTAAGTAGGGTGAGATATAACAATAAGAAAAGAAATAACATGTTTTGAAGGAACATTATATTTTAATGTTATATGTGGAGATTATGCTATGGGGAGGAACAAAGGCAGCAAGATCAGGATTTGAGGGAGGTATTTGGCAAATTTATTTATTTAATTTTTTTAAAGTTCATTTATTTATTTAGAGAGAGTGTAAATGAGAGAGGCAGGGGCAGAGAGAGGAGAGAGAATCCTAAGCGGGCTCTGTGTTGAAGCACAAACGTGAGGCTGAAACCCATGAACTGTAAGATCATGATCTGAGCCAGAACCAAGAGTCGGATGCTTAACCATCTGAGCCACCTAGGCGCCTCAGGGAGGGGTTTACCAAATTTAAATGGAGCAGCCAAAAAAGGCACTCAGGGGACAACACCATTGATTCATAGGATTTAGACCCTGTGAAAGAGATGAAGAGAGAAAGCTGCGTCAATATTCTACATGAATATTCTATACAGTCATTAATTGCAATATAGGGGTGAGGAGAAGACAAGACTGTTGACATATCCTGGACAGCATCTAAAGAATCATAAGATGTGGTCTCCAACATAAGTTTTCCAGCAACTCACTATTTTCTTGGTATTGGTGTTTTACTATTCTATGCCTTTCTAGGCTTTGAACATAACCAAAAAGCCAGTGTTATGTGTTATGTAGCTGGATAAGCAGTTTTTTGAAGCAAACTTGATTTAGGGGAGGGCAGGTTCAACTAGAAGAAAGAAAAAGTGGTACATCATTTTTATTTCCCTACAGAATTTTCACTTATGGATTTAAGCAAGATGTGCTGTCATCATTTTTTAAAAACATTTTTTTATTTTTACAAATAGTTTATTGTCAAGTTGGTTTCCATATAACACCCAGTGCTCATCCCCACAAGTGCCCTCCTCCATGCCCATCTCCCCCCTCCCTCCCCACACCCATCAGTCCTCAGTTCTCAGCATTCAAGAGTCTCTCATGGTTTGCCTCTCTCACCCTCCCCCACTATTTCCCCCTTCTTCTCCCCCATGGTCCTTTGTTAAGTTCCTTCTAATCCTCCTGTACGTGCAAACATATGGTATTTGTCCTTCTCTGCCTGACTTATTTCGCTCGGCATAACACCCTCAAGGTCCTAAAAACATTTTTTAAATGTTGATTTATTTTGAGAGAGAAAGAGCACGAATAGGGAAGGGGTAGAGAGGGAGAGAGAGAATCCCAAGCCTATAGAGTCTGATGTGACGATCTCACGAACCTTGAGATCATGATCTGAGCTGAAATCAAGAATCAGGTGCTCAACTGACTGAGCCACCCAGGTGCCCCACTGTCATCAGGTTTTGAGCCACTTTTATCTGGTGTTGTTTTTCCTGTTATCTAATCCATATGGTATAATTTTAGTCTTTAAAAAAGTCTTTTTGTCCTTGCCTTTGATAATAACAATTATGTACAAGAGGTGCTCTTTTCTTCCGTAGTTAGAGGCGAAGAAAATGGAATTGATTGTAATCAAGGGGACAAACCTTCAGACCGGGGCAAGCGAACCCGTGGCAGAGGTAAGACAGTATAAAGGGGGAAGTAGATGGTTGTGACTGGAAGAAGGAACAGGCTAGTGGGGTACTTATTTCTCCAATAAGGCATGGCAGTGTACTCTAAAAGAATGGTTGATCTGCAGTTTTTAGATTTGTTTACTGATTGCTATGAATGAGCTGTTTGGATTCATGTAATTTTGAGGAGACTTTGTTGTTGTTTTTAGTTTTTATTTTTTTATTTTTATTTTTTTTGTTTTTAGTTTTTAAATAAACCAAGAAAGCCCTTAAAAAATCTTTTTTATTGTTTATTTTTGAGATAGAGTGTGAGCAGGGGAGGGGCAAAGAGAGAGACACCCAGAGAATCTGAAGCAGGCTCCAGGCTCCAAGCCATCAGCATGGAGCCCAATGCGGGGCTCAAACCCACTGATTATAAGCCAAAGTCGGACGTTCAACAAGCTGAGCCACCCAGGAGCCCCGCCAAGAAAGCCCTTTAAATGAATACTTTAAAAGTTGAAGTTCTGATCAAAAAGTTACTAAATTCTCCTTTTTTGGATTATAACAGATGTGTTTTACTCATATGATACTGGTTTTATTTTTTTAAAGCTTATATTGAGAGAGAGAGAAAGAGAGCACAGGAGGGGCAGATAGGGAGAGAGAGGATCCTAAGCAAGCCTGACAGTCTTGATGTTGATGTAGGACTTGATCTTAATATAGGACTCAATGTTGACATGGGACCCCATCTCATGAACTGTGAGATCATAACCTGAACTGAAATCAAGAGTCAGAGTCTCAACTGACTGAACCACTCAAGCACCCCATGTTAGTGATCATTTCTTAACAGTCATTAATTTGGTATGTCATTAAGCCACTTTAATAATGTAATTTCATATTCTTTAGAGATGTGACTGAATTTTCTCAGGGTTCGAATATCAGGATACACAATGTAATATGCCGATGCTACCTTGGTTCAGTGGATGAGCTACCTGAACTGACATTTTGTTTGATCTATTTTTTTTTTTTTTTTTTACAAATAGTTTATTGTCAAATTAGTTTTCACATAACACTCAGTGCTCATCCCCACAAGTGTCCTCCTCCATACCCATCCCCCCCTCCCCCCACATCCATCAGTCCTCAGTTTTTGTCAGCATTCAAGAGTCTTTCATGGTTTGCCTCTCTCCCTTTCCCCCCACCATTTCCGCCCTTCTTCTCCCCCTTGGTCCTCTGTTAAGTTCCTCCTAATCCTCCTATACGTGCACATAAAGATATTTGTCCTTCTCTGCCTGACTTATTTCGCTCAGCATAACCCCCTCAAGGTCCATCCATGTTGCTACACATGGCCAGATTTCATTGTTTCTCATTGCCATGTAGTATTCCATGGTATAGATAAACCACATCTTCTTGATCCATTCATCTGTTGATGGACACTTAGGCTCTTTCCAGGGTTTAGCTATTGTGGAGAGTGCTGCTATGAACATTGGGGTACATGTGCTCCTATGCCTCAGCATTTCAGGATCCCTTGGGTAAATTCCTAGCAGTGCTATTGTTGGGTCATAGGGGAGTTCTATTGTGAGTT
This sequence comes from Proteles cristata cristata, assembly GCA_017311185.1. Classification (NCBI taxonomy): domain Eukaryota; kingdom Metazoa; phylum Chordata; class Mammalia; order Carnivora; family Hyaenidae; genus Proteles; species Proteles cristata. Next base: position 1,164,725 of record JAESUZ010004784.1, on the reverse strand, counting down.
TCCTGAGGAACCTCCACACTGTTTTCCAGAGGGGCTGTACCAGTTTACATTCCCACCAACAGTGTAGGAGGGTGCCCGTTTCTCCACATCCTCGCCAGCATCTAGAGTTCTCTGATTGGTTCATTTTAGCCACTCTGACTGGCGTGAGGTGGTATCTCAGTGTGGTTTTGATTTGTATTTCCCTGATGAGGAGGGATGCTGAGCATCGTTCATGTGTCTGTTGGCCATCTGGATGTCCTCTTTGGAGAAGTGTCTGTTCATATCTTCTGCCCATTTCTTCACTGGGTTGTTTGTGTTTCGGGCGTGTAGTTTGGTGAGTTCCTTATATATTCTGGATATTAACCCTTTATCTGATATGTCATTTGCAACTATCTTTTCCCATTCCGTTGGTTGCCTATTAGTTTTGTGGGTTGTTTCCGTGGCTGTGCAGAAGCTTTTAATCTTGATGAGGTCCCAATCATTTATTTTTGCTCTTGATTCCCTTGCTGTTGGGGATGTGTCAAGTAAGAAGTTGCTGCGGTGGAGGTCAAGGAGGCTGATTCCTGCTTTCTCCTCTAGGGTGTTGATAGTTTCCTGTCTCACGTTCAGGTCCTTTATCCATTTTGAGTTTATTTTTGTGCATGGTGTGAGAAAATGATCTAGTTTCATTCTTCTGCATGTTGCTGTCCAGTTCTCCCAACACCATCTGTTAAAAAGGCTGTCTTTTTCCATTGGATATTCTTTCCTGCTTTGTCAAAGATCAGTTGGCTGTATACTTTTGGGTCCACTTCTGAGTTCTCAATTCTGTTCCATTGGTCTATGTGTCTGTTTTTGTGCCAATACCATACTGTCTTGATGATGACAGCTTTGTAGTAGAGGCTAAAGTCTGGGATGGTGATCGTTCGCGTTTTGGTTTTATTTTTCAGGATTACTTTGGCTATTTGGGGTCTTTTATGGTTCCATACAAATTTTTGATAGTTTGTTCTAGTTTTGAGAAGTATGCTGGTGCAATTTTGATTGGAATTGCATTGAACTGTTTGATCTATTTTTTTATTTTATTTTATGTTTTTTTATTTATTTCTAGGAGAGAGAGAGAGACAGCGTGAACAGGGGAGGGTCAGAGAGAGAGGGAGTCACAGATTGAAACAGGCTCCAGGCACTGAGCTGGCAGTCAGCACAGAGCCCGACGCGGGGCTCGAACCCACGAACCGCGAGATCATGACCTAAGTGAAAGTCGGACGCTTAACCGACTAAGCCACCCAGGCGCCCCTGTTTGATCTATTTTTTAATTGTTTTTCTTTTTCTTAATGTTCATTTTTGAGACAGAGGCAGAGCATGAGTGGTGGGAGGGGCAGAGAGAGAGGGAGACACAGAATTTGAATAGGATCCAGGCTCTGAGCTGTCAGCACAGAGCCTGACGCAGGGCTCGAACCCATGAACCGTGAGATCATGACCTGAACCAGAGTCGGATACTTAACCAACTGAGCCACCCAGGCACCCCTTGTGTTTATTTTTTTAAGGTTTTATTTGTATATAATCTCTACACCCAACATGGATCTCAAACTCAAAACTCCTAGATAAGAATTACATGCTCTGCCAACTGGCCAGATGCCCGTTTTTGATGCATTGTTACATGCAGTTGTGAATGTTCTCCATATAAACAGTTCATAGTGACAGAATTTTTGATCATCAGTGTTATTAAGCACAGAAATAATGTAGACAGTATATATCCTACCACCAACTACCTTGGCTGTTTATTAAACTGTCACTTTATTAAAATTCTATATAGGCCAAAGGTAAATGATATCCAGAAATCGGAGAAGGGCAGAACTGTGTACTGTTTTGCCAGGGACGGTCAAAATAAGATTGGAATTATCTAACAGATTTTAATTATAATTCCCTTTTGTAGCCTTTTAAAATTATGATCAATTTTGGAAGTGTCTGGCTGTCTTAGTTGATGAAGTGTGTGATTCTTGATCTCAAGATTGTGAGTTCAAGCCCCATGTTGGATTTAGAGAGTACTTAAAAATTATGATCAATTTCAAACTTAGACCAAAGTGGAGAGAGTAGTTAATTGAACCATATGTACACTCCCTCTTAGTCAACAATACCTAAGGATTTTTTTTTTTTTTTTTTTTTTTACAAATAGTTTATTGTCAAATTAGTTTCCACATAACACCCAGTGCTCATCCCCACAAGTGTCCTCCTCCATGCCCATCCCCCTCCCCCCCACATCCATCAGTCCTCAGTTTTTGTCAGCATTCAAGAGTCTCTCATGGTTTGCCTCTCTCCCTTTCCCCCACCATTTCTGCTCTTCTTCTCCCCCTTGGTCCTCCGTTAAGTTCCTCCTAATCCTCCTATACGTGCACACATATGATATTTGTCCTTCTCTGCCTGACTTATTTCGCTCAGCATAACACCCTCAAGGTCCATCCATGTTGCTACACATGGCCAGATTTCATTGTTTCTCATTGCCATGTAGTATTCCATGGTATAGATAAACCACATCTTCTTGATCCATTCATCTGTTGATGGACACTTAGGCTCTTTCCATGTTTTAGCTATTGTGGAGAGTGCTGCTATGAACATTGGGGTACATGTGCTCCTATGCATCAGCATTTCTGTATCCCTTGGGTAAATTCCTAGCAGTGCTATTGCTGGGTCATAGGGGAGTTCTATTGTTAGTTTCCTGAGGAACCTCCACACTGTTTTCCAGAGGGGCTGTACCAGTTTACATTCCCACCAACAGTGTAGGAGGGTGCCCGTTTCTCCACATCCTCGCCAGCATCTAGAGTTCTCTGATTGGCTCATTTTAGCCACTCTGACTGGCGTGAGGTGGTATCTCAGTGTGGTTTTGATTTGTATTTCCCTGATGAGGAGGGATGTTGAGCATCGTTTCATGTGTCTGTTGGCCATCTGGATGTCCTCTTTGGAGAAGTGTCTGTTCATATCTTCTGCCCATTTCTTCACTGGGTTGTTTGTTTTTCGGGCGTGTAGTTTGGTGAGTTCCTTGTAGATTCTTGATATTAACCCTTTATCTGATACGTCATTTGCAACTATCTTTTCCCATTCCGTTGAACAATACCTAAGGATTTTTAGCCATTTTGGCTTTATATGTCTCTTTCTACCTTCCTTGCAGACATTTTTAAGTCATAGTAAACTTTTGGTGCCATCTAATAGTCAACTCATGCATAAATTTCCTGATTATTTAAAAAGTGTCTTTTCATAGTTGATTTCTTTGAATCAGGATCGAAACAAGGTTTATACATTACATGTTTTGATTCTCTTTAATCTAGAATATTTTTCTCCCTAACTTCTCTGTATCTCCTCCATTTCTCTTTGCCATTGATTTGTTGTCAGACCATGTCATTTGTCCTTTAGGATGTCATGTTTTACACCATGCAGAAAGAGCGGGATAGAGAATCCCAAGCAAGCACTGGGCTGTCAGCGCAGACCCCGATATAGGGCTCGATCCCACAAATCTGGAGATCATGACCTGAGCTGAAATCAGTAGTTGGATGCTTAACTGACTGAGCTATTGAGGCACCCCAGTGAATAGCTTTTCTTTATGAAAAGATGGAAGGACTTAACTAGTGGGTAGCCCTGCAATCGTGTCTGTTTTGAAATGGTCGAATAGCTTATGAGACATTATGTGGATTGAAAGAAGCCAATCCAAGTAAAATTATATATAATGATGATACTGGCTTGCATTAAAATCCTTAATTCAATACCTAAACCTTTTTTTTTAAAAGATTATATTTTATTTCATTTTTAAAATGTTTATTTTACTTTTAAATTTTTAAAGATTTTATTTATTTTGAAAGAGACAGAGATAGCATGAGCAGGGGAGGGGCAGAGAGGGAGAGAGAGAATCCCAAGCAGGCTCCGCATTGTCAGTGCAGAGCCTGACATGGGGCTTGAAGTCCTGAAACCATGGGACCATGTCATGACCTGAGCTGAAACCGAGAGTCGACTCTTAACTGACTCAGCCACACAGGTACTCCTTTTAATGTTTATTTTTGACAGGAAGGGGTTGTGAATGTGTGTGTGCAAGAGAATCTGTGGGGGAGAGGCAGAAATAGTGGGAGAGTATCCCAAACTGGATCTGTGCTGACAGTAAAGAGCTCGATGTGAGGCTCGATTCCATGAACTGTGAGATCATGACATGAACTGAAGTCAAAAGTCAGTTGCCCAGCTGGCTGAGCCACCTAGGCGACGCTATTTTATTTTTTTGAGAGAGAGAGAGAGAGAGAGAGAGAGAGAGAGAACAGGCGAGCGTGTGAGCTGGTTAGAGGGGCAAAGGGAAAAAGAGGGAGAATCTTAAGTAGTCTCCATGCTTATTGCAGAGGCTAACTCGGTGCTTGGTCCTATGACCCTGGGATCATGACCTGAGCCAAAATCAAGAGTGAGCTACCCAACCTCTCCTAAAGATTTTAATTTCTAAGTAATCTCTACACCCAAAATGGAGTTTGAATTCACACCCCAGAGATCAAGAGCCACTTGCTCTATGGACTGAGCCAGCTAAGGGCCCCAGTACCTAATCCTTGTTGAGAAAGGATATAACGTAGGGTTAAGGGATTCAGATTGATTGTCTCTAAATCAAAATGGACTTAACATTTTTTAATTTTTTATTTTTTTTATGTATATATATATTTTATGTTTATTTCTGAGAGAGAGAGACAGAGACAGAGACAGCATGAGCAGGGGAGGGTCAGAGAGAGAGGGAGACTCAGAATCTGAAACAGGCTCCAGGCTCTGAGCCAGCTGTCAGCATAGAGCCTGATGTGGGGCTTGTACCCATGAACCGTGAGATCATGACCTGAGTGGAAGCCGGATGCTTAACCAACTGAGCCACCTAGGTGCCCCTCTAGGTTTTTGTTTTTTTTTTTTTAAAGTTTGTTTGAGAAAAAGTGGGTGTGTGTGTGTGCATGAATGAGCTGGGGAAGCGCAGAGAGGAGGAGAGAGTGAGAATCCCAAGCATGCTCTGCACTGTCAGTGGGGAGCCTGATGTGGGCTTGATTTTATGCACTGTGAGATCATGACCTGAGCAGAAATGTGAGCATCCCCACATATAAATGTAAGTGAGTTAAAATTTTTATATCCTAACACCTATATTTAAATATATTTAAGCAGGTTCTTAGAATGGTAGTGATCTGTGTCTGGAGACTTCTTTGAATTGCTTTGAATCACACATCCAGCAGAGTGCAAGAGGGGAAAAACACTCGGTATTCTGTATATACAAAAACACAATTATTTTGCTTAGTAAATATTAGTACAGTTTGATAGTTAATTGTGCATTTGTCACTTTAATAATTAAAGTGTTTTACTGCTAGGAGTTTACCCAAGGGATATAGAAATGCTGAGGCATAGGAGCACATGTACCCCAGTGTTCATAGCAGCACTCTCAACAATAAAAGAGCCTAAGTGTCCATCAGCAGATGAATGGATCAAGAAGATGTGGTTTATCTATACCATGGAATACTACATGGCAATGAGAAACAGTGAAATCTGGCCATGTGTATCAACATGGATGGACCTTGAGGGTGTTATGCTGAGCGAAATAAGTCAGGCAGAGAAGGACAAATATCACATGTTTGCATGTATAGGAGGATTAGGAGGAACTTAACAGAGGACCAAGGGTGAAAAGAAGCGGGGAAATGGTGGGTAAAGGGAGAGAGGCAAACCATGAGAGACTCTTGAATGCTGACAAAAACTGAGGACTGATGGATGTGGGGAGGAGGGGGGGATGGGCATGGAGGAGGACACTCGTGGGGTTGAGCACTGGGTGTTGTGTGGAAACTAATTTGACAATAAACTATTTGTAAAAAAAAAATTTAAAGTGTTTTATGTTACATGTTTTATGTAACATGTCACTTCCTAGAAGTTTAGTTGTAAGTCATTTAACGTCTTAATTTACTTTCTTGTGGTCTGTTTAATTAGCCTTTTAAAACCATTCATTGTTCTGTCCCTTTGCAGTTATTTTTGGTTTGTTGTGTAGTATGCAGACTTTAGAGTGTGTACTTAGGGGCACTTTGGTGGCTAAATCTGTTAAGTGTTCAGCTCTTGATTTCCGCTTAGGTCATGATCTCACGGTTCATGGCTTTGGACTCCACATGCTGCTTGGGATTCAGTCTCATCTCTCTGCCCCTTCCCCTGCTCACACTCATTCTCTTTCTCAAAATAAATAAGTAAACTTTAAAAAGAAATCCAACATATACTTAAAAACAAGTGTAATCTATAAAGTATATTCTTAAAACAGTTTTTTATGGTCTCTATTGCCTTTATTCTTTTTTTTTTTAATGTTTATTTTTGAGAGAGAGAGCGAGCTAGAGCACAAGTGGGGGAGGGGCAGAGAGAGAGAGGGAGACACAGAATCCAAAGCAGGTTCCATGCTCTGAGCTGTCAGCACAGAGCCCAGTGCAGGTCTTGAACCATTAAGCTGCGAGATCATGACCTGAGCCAAAGTCAGATACTTAAACCGGCTGAGCCGCACAGGCACCCCATCTTTTTTTTTTTTTTTTTTTAATGTTTGTTTATTTTTGAGAAAGTGTGTGTGCAAATGGGGGAGGGGCAGAGAGGGGGACAGAAGATCTGAAGCTGACTCTGCGATGACAGCAGAGAGCCTGATGAGCAGGCTTGAAACTCACAAACCGCGAGATCATGACCTGAGTTGAGATTATGACCTGAGTGGATGTCAGTTGCTCAACCAACTGAGCCACCCACGTGTCCCTGCATTTGTTCTTTGATTTTGACCATACTTGTGAGCTCCTCTTATTGACTTCACATTCACTCCCCCATAGCATACTAATCTACATCTGTGATTTTTTTTTTTTGCTAAAATTTCAAATTGCTAATAAAACTTGTTTTTATTGCCTTCTTTGTATAGTATTGGCTTAAAAAATCTTATGAAACAGTATGGGTTTAATATGGTAACCTAGAATTTCTGGGATACTTTATGTTAAGAATTTGATATCTGTGTTAAATGAAAATTCATACACATAATATGGGAGTATATTTTATAGCATGAAAAGTATGAGCTATAGCAAATGAAGTAAAATTAAATTCCCTTTATATGCCTAGTATTTCTGTACCGTTTGGGGAATGTTTGCTGTAGTCAGAGGAGCAAGAGTCAGTGTGACACTTGTAAAGAAGTATTTTACTATAATTGGTTTAAAAGTTTGTTGAGAAGTATCTTGTGAGTTGTGTGTTTTTGTGAGAAAACTACAGCCTCTTTAGAGGAGGTTAGTAGCAGTTGTGCATGGCACTGTTGTCAGTGTCCTGGTCTTTGGTTATTGGTATCAAAATGTTTGGGGCCACCTGGGTGACTTAGTTGGTTAAGTGGCCGACTTCAGCTCAGGTCATGATCTGGTGGTTCGTGGGTTTGAGCCCTGCGTCAGGCTCTGTGCTGACAGCCTGGAGCCTGCTTCAGATTCTGTGTCTCCTTCTCTCTCTGCCTTTCTCTTCCTTGCTCACACTCTGTCTCTCAAAAATAAATAAATATTAAAAAAATATTTGGAACTGTATAAATGTTGACCATTCAAAGGTAACTTAGCTATCAAATAATAATTGTGTTTTGTGTACATAATGTGGAATTTAGCTGATGTATATTAAATATCTACCTCATGACTGGAAATTTTCCTGAATGATTTTGACTAATCCCGAGTTCAGATTGAATACCACCATGTTAAAAATCTGTGAGATTTGGAGTATTCTGGGTAAAAGTCTTTGTTATGTGACATATAATAGTAAAAACTAAGTATAATTCTGTGTTCCAGTAGCCCAAACGGCTCTTTATTAGTATTGTATGTCTTTAGGAATAAGTTCCACTATTTATTTAATTTTAGAGAAAGAGATCCTGAGAGGGGGAGAGGGGCATAGGAAGGGAGTGAGCATATGTTAAGCAGCCTCCCTGCAGAGCATGACTCTTGTTCCCATGAGTTAGCATCATGAAGAGTTGAAATCTAGAGTTGTTGCTCAACTGATTTAGCCACCCAGGCACCTCCTAGTTTCTCTGTTTTTAAAACAATTTAATGCATGAATATGCTCTATATAATACATTTGAAAAGCAATTATTGAGTTCCTATTATGTTGCTAACATTCTAAGTTTTAAATTTTTGCATTGTTTTCTATGCGTTCTTGGGCCCTGGTACAAAATGTATTTGACAAAATGTGGTGCTCTTAAATGTATTAATGAATTGCTGTGTTTCCTATAATTGAATAGTGATATTTACATTTTTAAATAAGAGTTTAGGGGTTTTTGGGGGAAGACTCTCATATTTAAGTAATCTCTACACTCAATATGGGACTCAAACTCACAACCCCGAGATGATGAATTGTATGTTCCACTGACTGAGCCAGCCAGGCACTCCAGTAGGAGTTTTGTTTATGAGAAAAAGTTCTGTGTTCATGTAATTAATTGAAGTACATATCAGTCTTAAATGCAACAACTAATATTTAAATACCTATTGCATTGCTGCAGAGAATGTTGTGAATAAGGTGTGATTCCTCATACCTTGGTTGGGAAAGGAGAAGAGACTGTCAAGTAAAATCACTATTTGACTAAGGGTCTTACCCCTTTTCTCCCTCCTTTTTTTTTTTTTTTTTAAGTAGTAAAGCTGTAAACCCAATGTGGGGCTTGAATTAGATCAAGAGTCACATAATCTACCAACAGAGCCAGCCAAATATGCCAGTTGGGTCTATAGATTGAGTGGGCTGGAAGATTCTCGGAGGAAGTGGGATTTAAGCTGAGGAGGAAGAAAGCCATAGGAAAGTTTGGATAGGAATATTCTGTACAGGGGCGCCCGGGTGGCTTAGTTGGTTAAGCGTCCGACTTTCGCCCAGGTCATGATCTCACGGTTCGTGGGTTCGAGCCCCGCGTCGGGCTCTGTACTGACTGCAAGCTCAGAGCCTGGAGCCTGTTTCAGTCTGTGACTCCCTCTCTTTCTGACCCTCCCCTGCTCACGCTGTCTCTCTCTCTCTCCTAGAAATAAATAAAAACCATTAAAACAAACAAAAAAAAAAGGAATATTCTGTACAGAAGCAGTAGCTAATGTAAATGTGGAAAAGAACTTGGATTTTTTTTACAAAATTAAAAGCTACCTGCTGGAAAATAAAATATACACAAAAGTGCTCATGGTTTGGTTTAAACATTTTACCTTGAAATTAAAAAGTACAGTGTAATTTTGCATAATGTTTACTCAGATTTCCGGAAAGTTAATATTTTACATTTGTTTTACCATTTTCTCTGTTTATGTTACATACTATTGTTTTTTTCTGAAACCTTTGAATATAAATTCCAATATAATGGCCATTTTACCCCTTAACATTTTAATGTATATCTCCTCTAAGAAAAAACACATTTTCTTAGGGAGCTTAGAATGATAAAATCAGGGAATTACTATTCATATAATATATATGCCTTGTTTTAAAAACTCCAGTTTTCCTGTAATGTTCATTATAGTAACAACAACAAATAAATTCTGGTCTAGGATACAATCCAGGATTACACATTGTATTTAGTTATTATGTCTCTTTAGTGTCTTCATTCTAAAACAGTTTATCAATCTGGAGTAAACTTTGTCTTTTCATGGCCTTAATGCTTTTGAAGCATATGGATTGTTTTGTAGAATATCCTTTAATATCAGTATGAAAAGGTTACTCATGAATAGATTCATATTATCTTGTGTTTTAATTCCAGTATAGTTAACCTGTTACTTGTTTTTGATAGGAATACCACAGAGTGATGATCACTGACCTTTTCAGTGCATCACATTAGAAGGTGCACGATACCAATGTATCCCTTACTAGTAATGTTAGTTTTGATTACATTTAGGAATGGTGGTTTCTGATAAGTTTCTCCTCTGAAGATACCACCCTGCACTTTGTAATTAATAAATACTTTCTGAGGGGTTTACTCTGAGAGTATATAAATATCCTTTTCTGTATGTGTGTATTTGTCCTCATCCAGTCATGCCGAAAGCACACACTACCTGTTTTATGTAATTAAAATTGCCTGTTTTGCTCTAACTATTTGAATTGGGTTTTTCCCTCAAGCATTCTGAAGAGCCCTACCTGGTATGGAGCTTCGGAGAAATTATTTTCCACTTGGGAATTCCTCAAATTTGTCACCACAAGTGGGGAGGCTTACTAGTCCAGAAGGGAGTCAGTCTTCTAATGGTTCCGGGGTGGAAGGACCTGGAACCCGGTCAGCCCCTGCCAAGCTTCAGTCGGTGGTGTAGTGGGACAGAGCACCCCAGGGGTTGGGAAATCAGCTCCGAGAATTCCCTAATTATCCTTTTTTTTTTTCCCCCATAATCAGACTTTTACTCACTAGTTTTAGAATTCATTAATTCCTGAAACAATTGCCACAACACATTTATATCATTCTTCTTTACTAAGGATAAGCTAAAATATGGGATATAAGGGTAGATTCTACGCTTTATTCCTCACTGAATCTCAGAGGGATTTTGCTATTGTCATTTGACTTATTCGGCTGCTTTAGGTTTGAGAAGGCATATTCTTTTCTGAGAATATACCTTAAGCCAAAAATGGAGACAGAACTTGCTAGATTCCCAAGACTCTGATCCATGCAAGCCTCAGAGATGCCCTTTTCTGTGTGCGGGCTGAATAAATCTCTGGGAATGGAGGAACTCTGTCAACACTGTAACTACTTTTAACATTGAACCAGTCCTAAAAATTTGGGAATTTTTGTTGATACAAAGAGCATTAGAACTAGTCAGGACTTTAAAGATCTTCATATCATGACCTAAAGTGTTGAGTGAGAAATTCGAGATCACACAGTTTTTGGTACACTTGGCTGGTATCAAAGCCCTCTGTATAGTCTCCTGGGGTTGAGTAAAAGAGATTACTTTCTGTCATCTTAGATTAGGATCACTCTCCCTACTTGTTTCTATTTAGGGTACACAGGCTTGGCACTGGGAGGGGCAGGGAATGTCTATAGTTAGGATCCACCTCCACTAGAGGCGATTGGCTGTTTTCTAAGTTAGGGATTTTTTTCAAGGGAAATGAGTAGCTTTTCTATTCTGGCTCACTGTGTAAAAAATATAAATATTAAACAACTGAATACTTGAGCAGTCATTCAACATATATAAGGTCAGAGAGGCCTCTAGGAGAAAAGATAGCATTTATTATAATATGGGCTTATTCTTTATGATAATCTTCTTTAATATTGTGTTTTTCTCTATTTTTTATTTTATTTTTTTTAATGTTTTATTTATTTCCAGGAGAGAGAGAGAGAGACAGCGTGAGCAGGGGAGGGTCAGAGAGAGGGGAGTCACAGACTGAAACAGGCTCCAGGCTCTGAGCTGGCAGTCAGCACAGAGCCCGACGCGGGGCTCAAACCCATGAACCGCGAGATCATGACCTAAGCGAAAGTCAGACGCTTAACCGACTAAGCCACCCAGGCGCCCCTGTGTTTTTCGTTATTAAACAACTCCATCTTTATTATGAGCTGCTGGATAAAAATATCTATTTGTACCAGATAACAATGTAGGGATAAAAACAATGTTACTGGTAGTGTTACTAGCCAGGTAAATAGTAAAGAACAGTTTTTTATCTGGCAAAAATGTGTGGGAATATTGGGTTTGATTTTTCTTTTTTAATTTGGTTCTGATATTTGGCAGGTTTGTGGTTAATACTTGAGCACGGTTTCTGATCTCTAGAGATGGGAGATACATGTAGTTGATATTGACTCTTTCCAGGGTACTTGGAAAATTTCTTGAATTTTTGCCTAAGATTTCTTGAATTTTTGTCTTACACTATGTATTTCTTTCATAAATTCCTTTGTCTCTTTTTCATTAACATTTTACTTTCTGGCTCAAGTATTCCAATTATTGTTTAAAAATTTCTGAGCAGAGGAGCGCCTAGCTAGCTCAATATAGTTAAACTTCGAACTCTTGGTTTCACCTCAGGTCATGATCTCATGGTTCCTCAGGTGAGTTTGAGCCCCCCGTGCCTCTCCCTCCCCCCGCCACGTTCGGCTCTGTGCTGATAGTATGGCGCCTGCTTGGGATTCTCTCCCCCTGGCTTTCGGCACCTTTCCCCCAACTCCCAGCCCCCTACCCCCTACCCCATACTCTCTCAAATAAATAAATTAAAAAATTTTTCTGAGCAAAATCCCCTTTTACAATTGTGCCACTGTTTTCTTTAACCCCTATAAGTGCCCTTTTTCACATGTGTACCATTGAAATGAATTTTCTTTTGTTATAAAGGGTACACATGAACTCATCTGTCAAAAGCAGTTGTGGTTTTTTCTTTTGCTTTCTCTATTGGTAACTATTCATTATAGCAAAAGTAAGCTCTTGAGATATAATTCATATATCATATAGTTTGCTCATTTAAATGGTAAAATTCAGTGGTTTTTAGTATATTCATAGAATAGACTATATCCAACTGTCAACAAGATCAATTTCAGAACATTTTTATTATTTCAGAAAGAAACCCTGCCCCTTTATCTATCAGTTCCCAATTCTTCCATCTTTCTCACCTCCTTCCCAGCAGTAAACAACTACTAGTCTGTAAATTGGCCTATTCTGGACATTCCCATTTAAAAGGAAATTTTATAATATGTGGTCTTTTGTGACTGGCTTCTTTCACATAGCTTAATGTTTCAAAGTTTCATCAAGTTGTATCACGATTCAGTACACTATTGTAGCATGTATCAGTATGTCATTCCTTTTTTTAAATATTATTTAAAAAATTTTAGTGTTTATTTTTGAGAGAGAGACCACAAGTGGGAGAGGGGCAGAGAGAAAGAGGGAGACACAGAATCAGAAGGAGGCCCCAGGCTCTGAGCTGTCAGCACAGAGCCCAGTGCAGGGCTTGAACTCATGAGCTGTGAGATCATGACCTAAGCTGAAGTTGAATGCTTAACCAACCCAGGCACCCCTGTAATGTTTACTTTTGAGAGAGAGTAAAGAAGGGTAGGGGCAGAGGAACGTGGCGGGGAGGCAAAGAGGGACAGAGGATCCAAAGTGGGCTCTGTGCTGACAGCAGGAAACCTGATGCATGGGTCATACCCTCCAACTATGAGAACATGACCTGAGCCAAAGTCAGATGCTTAACTGGCTGAGCTACCCAGGCACCCTAGTACTTCATTCCTTTTTCTGGCCAAGTAATATTCTACTGTATGGATGGATATACCACAAGTTTTTAGTTTTTATTTTTTGTTACTGTTATTTGTTCGTTTTTGAGAGAGTGTGAGCGGGGGTGATGGGCAAAGAGAGAGAGAGAGAAAGAGAGAACCTTAAGCAGGCTCCATGCTTAGCATGGAGCCCAAAGTGGGGCTTGATCCTAAAACCCTGGGATCATTACCTGAGCTGAAGTGAGGAGTTGGATGTTCAACCAACTGAGCCACCCAGGCAACCCTGTCAGTTTTCGTTTTGTTTTGTTTTTGTTTTTTACAATAAAGTGTTTTATTTCCTGAGAATGGTTTTTTTCATGAAACTTCGTTTTTAAAAAGTTATCCTTTTCTGGGGCGACTGGGTGGCTTAGTCGGTTAAGTGTCCGACTTTCGCTTAGGTCATGATCTCGCGGTTCGTGCGTTCGAGCCCCGCGTCAGGCTCTGTGCTAACTGCCAGCTCAGAGCCTGGAGCCTGTTTCAGTCTGTGACTCCCTCTCTCTCTGACCCTCCCCTGCTCACGCTGTCTCCCTCTCTCTCTCTCCTGGAAATAAATAAAATATTAAAAAAAAAATTATCCTTTTCCTAAATTTTGGATTATATTCTTTGCAAAACCTGCATCTTGAAAGCTTTCTTCTTAGATCTAGTTTTCTTTCTGCCTGAGTTTCTGACTTTGCTAGGCTGTGGTAGTGGTTTTGAGTCTTACCTTTGCCTTTTGACAGTGTTACAGGAGGCAGTAGCTACTGATATGCATGATTAGGATTCTTCCATTTCTTAGGAACATTTCTGTTTATTCTCCCATCTCTGGGAATACAGTAGATTTTTGTTGAGACCATATTTTTAATAATTTAACTTGAACTGTGGATAAGTTAACCACACATAGTTAATACACATTATAGTTATATTAGTATGGCTAATAAAGCCCTTGGCAACCACCCTTCTGAATTTGACTACTCTTATGTACCTCATATATGTGGAATCATAAGATATTTGTCCTTTTGTGACTGACCTATTTCATTTAGTGCAACGTTCTCAAGGTTCATTCATATTGTAGCATGTGTCAGAATTCCCTTCCCCTTAGGATGCCTGGGTGGGTCAGTTGATTAAGCGTCTGCCTCTTGATTTCTGCTCAGGTCATGCTCTCGTGGTTATGGTATCAAGCCCCATGTGGGGCCCTGTGCTAAGCATAGAGCCTCCTTAAGATTCTCTTTCCCTGCCCCCTGTGTGCATGCATTCTCTCTTTCAAAATAAATAAATATAAATAAACATTAAATAAAAGAATTATCTTTTTTTAAGGCCATGTAACATTAAATACATCTCTTAGAGACTCTTTTCAAATTCTCTTTGGTATATATTCAGAGGTGGAATTCCAGGATCATATGGTAGTTCTTACTCTTTTGGTGGTACTGCTATACTATTTACCTTGGTGGCTGTACCATTTTAGGTTTCCAGCAAAGTGTATAAGAGGTTCAATTTCTCCGCATTCTTGTCAGCACTTCTTTCTTTCTTTCTTTCTTTCTTTCTTTTTTTTTTTTTTGATAGTAAGCATCATAATGGGTGTCAGGTTTCCCTAATGGTTAGTGATACTGAGAATCTTTTCATGTGCTCATTGACATTTGCATATCTCCTTTGGAGAAATGTCTATTCAAATCCTTGGCCATTTTTGAATTACGTTCTGTTGTTGAGCTGTAGAAGTTCTTCACACATTCTTGATGATATTCCTTTATCAGATGTATAATGGGCAAATATTCTGTGGGTTGCCATTTTATTCTGCTGATACAGGTTTCTTTTTTTAAAGATTTTATTTTTATATAATCTCTACACCCAACACAGGGGTTGAACTTAACCCCTGGGATCAAGAGTTGCATGACTATACCGATTGAGCCTGTCAGGTGGCCATATAGTTGTCTTTTGATGCACAAATCTGACAACTTGTTGTTTGTTTGCCTGTGCCTTTCGTGTCATATTTAAGAAATCATCGCCAAATTCAGTGTTGTGAAGCTTTTGCTCTATATTCTGAGAGTTGTATAATTTTAACTCTTGAATTTAGGTCTTTCGTCCATAGTAGAGTATGTTAGGAAAACCGGAGAGTCACTGAATAAAATGATCTCTTCTTGCTTGGTTGCTCTCTTGCTTGCTGCCATTTGGTATTGATCAAAGTTGTAGTATAAAAAACTGTGTAATGGTACCTTCAGCTTACATAGCAGTTTCCTCTTACTGGTTCTCATTTTATTTTATAGTAGAAGTTTAAAATGTTTGCAGTAGCTGATTTTCAAACACCTAGGATAGTTTTTTGGTTTTTTTTTTTTTAAGCAGCCTCCATGTCCAGCATGGAGCTAGAACTCATGACTTTGGGATCGAGTTGGATCCCAAATGTGAGTTTGGTAGAGCTGGCTCTACCAAATGTGCCAGCAGGGCACCCCCAGAATAGTTTTTAATATAAGCTACCTGTGTTAAGTTGGTGCATATCACAAGTACTATATAAGCAGAATGAAATCCCTTCTGTCCTTTAAAATCAGTAACTGTGTAGATAGTTATTTCAATAGGGACTAGCAGGTTGTATGTACTAGATGGGAATGTTGGTGCTCTTAGGAACAATGATAGTGTTGTTTGAGTTGCATAGAAAATGACGTTGGTAGAATTATAATTGCGTAGGATATATATACAATTTAATAGTACTATTTTCCTTTTAAGGATTTGGACGTGGAAGAGGGAGAGGGGCAGGAAGATTCTCAACACAAGGCATGGGGTAAGTCTGAGCCATCCTATTTTTAGTTATTACCCTTTCTAGGTATTAT
Organism: Proteles cristata cristata; assembly: GCA_017311185.1. NCBI lineage: Eukaryota > Metazoa > Chordata > Mammalia > Carnivora > Hyaenidae > Proteles > Proteles cristata. The sequence goes on along the minus strand of JAESUZ010004784.1, from coordinate 1,148,810 downwards.
TTGAGGGTTTTTCTACCTCTGTCCTGTTCCCCATTTATTTATCCTGGTGAGTCAGATGTTAATTCTGAATTAAAAAGAGAAATTAGGGCACCTCGGTGGCTCAGTCGGTCAAGTGTCTTGACTCTTGATTTCTGCTCAGGTCATGATCTTGTGGTTGTGAGATGGAACCCTGCATGGGGCTCAGAGCTGAACCAAGTGTGGACCCTGCTTAAGATATTCTAATTCCCTCCCTCTCTTCCTCTCTTTCTCCTTCTCCTCCCCTCCGCCCCCTCACCCTCATGCTCTCTCGTGCTAAAATGAAAACTAAAAAAATTTCTTAAAATACCACAGAAGAGAAAATCGAGAAAAAGTGAAATAGTACAAATAAAATTGTATTGTAAGAGGCTTTAGAGAAGAATTTTTGTCCTTGGCTCTTTGGACATTTTGGATTGAATAATAGTTTGTTGAAGTGGTGGGGTATCCTTTACATCCCTGGCCTCTCCCTACTAGATACCAGCCAGTAGCACCCCTTCTCAAGTTGTGACAATCAGAAAAAATCTCCAGACATTGCCAGATATTCCCTGGGAGGGAGATGTGTAATCACCCTTCATTGAAAACCACTGCTTAAGAGTTAGGTTGATAAATCCAGCAATTTTCTTGAATGGTGAGTAAATACAATGTTTATATAAAAATGATAGTATTTTTATCTTATTTTTCTAAAGGGTGAACATACTATTACTAAACAGGGTACGTAATTAGTTGTTTATAATTTTTGGGTGTTCTTTCACTTTTTGCTTTTTCTAAAATCTTAGCTACCCTTTGGGGTACCTGAGTGGATCAGTTTGTTAACTGTCCGACTGACTTTGTTTCAGGTCATGAACTCCAATTTTATTTTTTTTTTCTTCTTCTTTTTTTTAATGTGTTTTTCTTTTTTTTTTTTTTTTTTTAATTTATTTTTGAGAGTCAGAGACCGGGCAAGCAGGGGAGGGTCAGAGAGAGAGAGAGAGATACAGAATCCGAAGACAGGCTCCAGGCTCTGAGCTAGCTGTCAGCATAGAGCCTGACACGGAGCTTGAACCCATGAACTCCAAGATCATGACCTGAGCCCAAGTCGGACACTAAACCGACTGAGCCACCCAGGCGTCCAATTTCTTGAGTTCAAACCCTGCGTTGGGCTCTGTGCTGATACCTCAGAGCCTGTAGCCTGCTTCAGATTCTGTGTCTCCTTCTATCTGTTCAATCTTCTCCCTCCCTTCCTCTCTCCCTCTCCTGTCTCTCTCTCTCTCTCTCTCTCAAAAATAAAGGTTAAAAAGAGAAAATTTTTTAAAAAATCCTTAGCTCCTCTTGGATTTTTAGGAAAAGTTTTTAAGCCTATAGAAGCCATCTATAGATGACAGTTAAGAAAGGTAGAGAATTGGTTCTAGGAAAACCCTTTTGTCTCTCTTTAGCTCCAGGGTAGCACTGTAGATGGGGAGGGTCACTGCCTTCAGGTGATACCTCTTGCCATTTCTGTTTCCTGCTTGAGCCCATTATGGATAAAGGAAGGCTGAATATACAGGGAGCAAACTGACTGGAACACCGAAGCATACTGTATGTGCCCAGACCAGCTTTTTAAACTCTTTTAGTTTTGCAGTTTACATTAAAAAATAACTCTTTGTGATTTATTCTTTATTTGTCAATGATACATCAGTAAAAGCTGGAAAATATTTTTAAAATCTATTCTGAACTCACAAACTGTGAGATCATGACCTGAGCCAAAATCAACAACTGACGTTTAACTGACTCAGTGTCCCAGTTGCCCCAGCGTGAAGTTTATTATATTGGCTTTAAAAGGGAAAGGGTATTTTGTGGGGAGGAAGATGATACATACTTGATTTTGGTAATTGTTGCATTTACTTAAATTCTTTATTTTTTTCAAACACAAGGACATTTAATCCTGCGGACTATTCGGATTCTCCATCTATAGATGGGTGCGGGACAAAGTCAGTAGTTTGGGAAGCTGCTCAGAATGGTGCAGATGAGGGAACTGGTAAGTAAGTGTCTATTGTCAAGAGATGTGTTTGAAATGTTTGAGTCCTTAACATATACAGATGTGCTGATGGAGAATGAAAAGCAGGCTGTTGTCCTACCTCTGACACTATTAGCTGGTCCTTACCCCCAAGGTCTCAGTTAAAAATCTCATTGACCGTAAGGTATTTGATTTTTCCCTTGTGCACTCTTGAGAAGAGGCTCAATGAATCTGTGTAAGTCAGTACAAACTCACACTCAAATCTCAGTGTGTCAGGGATATATGTAATTTCTTATGGGAAGACTTGATACAAAAAAGCATCATTCCTGATGGTGGACATAAATTTGGCCAGATAGAGTGGTAGATGACAAGTAGATTTGGGCACCAGTTGCTTTTGCAGATTTTTTTCTGTATCCTGATGTTTTTGGATTATTTCTTTTTGGAACTTCATGGACAAATTCTTGTTGATTGGGCTCGTAGGATTTGTTCATGATGATACATCATTAACTATTGGGATTATATTTATAAAAACATAATTTGACAATTCATGAATTATATCCCAAAAGGTAAAAGTGTAGTTCAGTAAATAGTCTAAAAGCAAACACCCATATAACACCTATCCTGGTCAATAAACAGGACTGTGCCAAGACCATAGGAATACCATGAATGAACTAGAAATTAAAGATACTATAGAAAGGATCAACAAAAGTTATAAAAATGATTATTTGAGAAGACTAGTAATATTGATGTGCTTACTGTGAGACTGATCAAGGGAAGGAGAAGAAACGTACATAATTGGCTATAGAAATGAGAAAGGGATATTGATATTAATTATATTTAAAGTATATATTATAATTGATGGCTTAATATAATTATCACAATGATTAATATCAGGCACTAAGATTATAAGATACTTCATGTCAGTAAATTTTCTGCCAACATTTGAAATTACAGACTAATCTTACTCTTCTACACAGATGTAAAAACCTTAACCCAAAATATCAGAAAACCATTCAGTAAGATAGAAAAGAATAATACATCACGACCATGTTAAATTTATACTTGGTAATCAAGTTTCTTTCACATTATAAAATCAATCACCTCTGAAATATATGCTCAAGAGAATGGAAACCACAGCTTTCCATAAAACCTTGTATACAGAGGTTCTGAGAGGTATAATTCATAATGGCCAAAATGTAGAAACAAACCAAATGTCTTTGAGTAGATGAATGGAGAAGTAAAATGTAGTATCCATACAACAGAATATTAACTCTGTCTGAAAGGAATGAAGTGCTAATGCGTGCTGCAACATGAATGAATCTTAAAAACATGAGTGAGAGCCCAAATGTCCACCAACTGATGAATGGATTAAGAAGATGTGGTATATGTGTGTGTGTATTTGTGTGTGGAATTCCACAGTGGAATGTGTGGAATTTAGTACAATGAACTACTACTTAGTGATGAAAAAAAAATATTGCCATTTCCAACAACATGGATGGAACTGGAGGCCATGAAGCTAAACAAAGTGATACCATTTATAGTTAATACAAAAACATGAAATATTTATATTAAATCTGACAAAGTATGTCCAATATTTGTATGTTGAAAATTATGCAACATGATGAGAAATATCAAGACCCCAAAAAGGGGAGATTTAGTGTATTATTAAAAATTTATTTTTTTCTAAAATTGATGTTTATGTGGAGTATTAGGTTTTTTTTTTTTTTAAATATTTTTTATTTATTTCTAGGAGAGAGAGAGAGAGAGACAGCGTGAGCAGGGGAGGGTCAGAGAGAGAGGGAGTCACAGACTGAAACAGGCTCCAGGCTCTGAGCTGGCAGTCAGCACAGAGCCCGACGCGGGGCTCGAACCCACGAACCGTGAGATCATGACCTAAGCGAAAGTCGGACGCTTAACCGACTAAGCCACCCAGGCGCCCCTGTGGAGTATTAGTTTAACCAAAATCCTAGCAGATGTTTTTGGTGTAAATTGAAAACTTGATTTAAAAATTTTTATTTTAGGGTGTCTCAGTCGGTTAAGAGTCCAAATTCAGCTCAGGTCATGATTTCGAGATTTGTGACTTTGAGCACCGCATCTGTCTCTGGGCTGACAGCTCAGAGCCTGGAGCCTGTTCCAGGCTCTGTGTCTCCCCTTCTTTCCCCTCCTCCCCGACTCGTGCTCTGTATCTCTTTCTCAAAAATAAATATCTGAAAAGTTTTAAAAAAAAATTTTTATTTAAAGAAATTTGTATTTTAAGTTTTTAAGAAATCTCTACACCCAGGTGCATCTGGGTGGCACAGTCAGTCAGTCATCTGACTTGAGACCTGTGTCAGCCTCTGTGCTGACAGCTCAGAGCCTGGGGTCTGCTTTGGATTCTGTGTCTCCCTCTCTCTGTCCCTCCGTGACTAGCTAGCGCTCGCTCGCTCTCTCTCTCTCTCTCTCTCTCCTCCCCCCTTCTCTCTCCTTCTCTCTCTCTCAAAAATAAACAGACATTAAAAAAATTTTTCTTTACAAGAAATGAACAAATAAAAAAACTTGATTCTTAAAAAAAATTTTTTTGGAAGAAATGTCTATACCAGTCTTATGACCCTGAGATGAGAGTCACATGCTCTTCTGACTGAGTCAAGCCAGGCTCCTTGATTTTAAAATTTTTATAGAAAACTACAGATAGTGGCATATAACCCAAAGAATTTTGAAAATGATCAACAAAGTTTAGATCATACTCCTCCTATAATCCCAGCCCTTGTTTTTTATTGAAGAGGAAAGAAAACAAACCACACAGAAACCTGGACATGGTGTTTTTAAGTGGTTTTATTCATAACCTTTACTGAATTTTAAATCAGGTTTTGAAACAATGTTGAATTAGTTGGCTAAGTTAGTTTTCTTTTTTCTCTCCACTACCTCTTTCCTTTTCCTCTTCTCTGGGCTCTTCTCTTTCCCCTTCTTCCTCTCATTCTCGTTTAGAGTAGCAGATTCTTTGCTAAAAAACAAGGAAATGTGTTTAGTGCAGAATACAGTTAAAGGATGTCAGTTAATAAGAGTGGTGGGGCTATTTGTCTAGGGGCCTCACAGAATAACATTTTCTTGTTGAAAACACACAGTTCTGAGTCTGGACCTCAACCATAATTACAGGCTCAGAAACCTTACTTGACAGGATAGTAATCAAATCCATTCTTTAGAGGCAGACCCCCGTTAAGCAAAATAGAATGACTGGAGGATAGTTATAATAATGATTTCTAAATCAAAATATACGAAACATGCTTGTAAAACATTGTAATGGTTTTAAGAATTAGGGAGGGAGTCTCCACAATAGCTAAAACATGGAAAGAGCCTAAGTGTCCATCAAAAGATGAATGGATCAAGAAGATGTGGTTTATCTATACCATGGAATACTACATGGCAATGAGAAACAATGAAATCTGGCCATGTGTAGCAACATGGTTGGACCTTGAGGGTGTTATGCTGAGCGAAATAAGTCAGGCAGAGAAGGACAAATATCATATGTTTGCACGAATAGGAGGATTAGGAGGAACTTGACGGAGGAACAAGGGGGAGAAGAAGGCGGAAATGGTGGGGGAAAGGGAGAGAGGCAAACCATGAGAGACTCTTGAATGCTGACAAAAACTGAGGACTGATGGATGTGGGGGGGAGGAGGGATGGGCATGGAGGAGGATACTTGTGGGGATGAGCACTGAGTGTTATGTGGAAACTAATTTGACAATAAACTATTTGTAAAAAAAAAGAATTAGGGAGGGAGTTTGATGAACATGGGAATGAGAACAAGTGTAGTTCATGCAGTTGAATATTCAAAGGCCATCTGGCTAATAGGATTTATAGTTGAGTTGCAGTAGGCTGTCACACAGTATTGATTGCAGTCTGTTTCCCTCTCCTCGGATGCACAGCCTAGACTAGCTTTGGTACTTTACTTTCCTTGTTTGAGTTGCTAACCAGTTTCTCTTCTGATGGATACCTTCATTATTTTGATATGTGAAAACCTTCCATTTTATATTGATCTGCAGAACTGGCATTAAATGGTCATAATGTAGCTCAGGATCTGCCAAACAAAAATTCTTATGGACACAAAGGTATGGTTTTTTTAATTAAAAATTTTTCTTACTTAAAAATCTAAAATGGGTGTGCCTGGCTGGCTCAGTTATTAAAGCATTCAACTTCTGATCTTGGGGTTGTGAGTTCAAGCTGCGTGTTGGGCATCGAGCTTAGTTTTTAAAAAAGAATCTACCAAAATGCTTACAGTGTCTTCCATTTTAATCAAGGCTAGTTAAGTAGAATTCATCAAGGAATATTTGTAAAAACTGTATTTTTACATCTACTTGGTTAAATATCAACTTTAAAAAATGTTTTTTTAATGTTGATTTTTGAGAGAGAAAGAGTGTGAGTAGGGGAGGAGAAGGGAGGGAGGGAGGGAGGGAGACAGAATCTGAAGCATGGTCCACTCTGTCAGTGCAAAACTGGACATGGGACTGGAACCCAAGCACTCTGAAATCATGACCTGAGCTGAAGTTGGATGATCAATCAACTCAGCCACCCAGGTGCCTCTTAAATATCAACTTTTGATTATGGAAGTGTTTTACAGATTAGCCTTCAAGGGAGCACAGATTTTTATCTCCTTGTTTTTCCTACATGGCTACTTCAAAGTGCTTTGGATAGAAGACTAAAATCAAGTTAAGTGCAACATAAAGCATTCACCTCAAATTGTTTTAAGCTGAAAATAAATGATTATCATTGATGTTTTCCCATGTTTGAGTTGTAGTTTGTAGGTGAGTAATGGGGAACAGAGTCTTACTGTAAAATGTAAAAGTCTGATATTTCACAATAGGATTAGTATCAGAGCCTGTATTGTTCTACATGTAATGTCTTGTAGTTTTTATAGTCTGCGTATTTAGGGTGGGTTTTTAGCTTAATTATTTTTGAGAGAGAGAGGGCGCTAGTGAGTGCAACCAGGGGAGGGACAGAGAGAGAATCCAAAGCAGGCTCTGTACTGTCAGGGCAGAGCCTGACACAGGGCTCAATCTCTTGAACTGTGAGATTATGACCTGAGCCAGAGTCAGACACTTAAGTGACTGAGCCACCCAGGCATCCTGGCCCTGGTTTCTGATAAGGGGTTGCCTCATTTGTGGTCTGATCTAACCACTTTACCATGTTGCACTTTTGGTTGTGACTACATAGTCTTCTCCTTATTAAATGTACTCAAATTCTAACTATAATCTCCATTTCTAAATTTGTGTTTAATTATTTTCAAAAGACCCTTCTAAGTGTTAGGCCAGCCTCTTTACATGTCGCATATATGAAAGTGTGCTTTAACTTAACACCACTGAATTGGACATTTAAAGAGGATCACAGTAGTAAATTTTATGAGTATTTTATTGCAACAATTTTTGGAAAAATATTTTGTAAACTTGTAAGTTTCTTTTTGAGAGAGACTGTCTGAGTTGGGGAGGGGCATAGAGAGAGGGAGAGAGAAAATCCCAAGCAGGCTCTGCACTATCAGCATAGAGCCCGATGTGGAGCTAGAACAAAAGGTTGTGAGATCATGACCTGAGCTGAAACCAACAGTCAGATACCTAACCAACTGAGCCACCCAGGTGCCCCAGTACTTTGTAAACTTCAGGATACTTTAAGTATTTTTTTAAAAAAATTTAATGTTTTATTTATTTTTGAGAGAGAGAGACTGTGTGGGAGGGTCAGAAAGAGAGGGAAACACAGAATCATAAGCAAGCTCCAAGCTCTGAGCTTGCTGTCAGCACAGAGCGCGATGCAGGGTTCAAGCCCACGAATTGTGAGATCATCACCTGAGCCGAAGTCAGAGGCTTAACCAGCTGAGCCACCCAGGCACCCCTCAATATTTTTTTTTTTTTTACCCCTCAATATTTTATATAGTGGGTTTTGTAATGCCTTGTCATTGTTCTTCTTTGGAGTATCTTTCTTGATCTGTCTATGTATCTATCTTTCCACCTGTTTTTAAGCTTTCAAGGTTTGTTTTTATTTATTTTAAGTGAGAAGGAGAGTGGGGGAGGGCTAGAGAGAGAGAGAGAATTCCAAGCAGGCTTCGAAATGTCATCACAGAGCCTGACACATGCTTGATCTCTCAAACTGTGAGATCATGACCTGAGCCAAAGTTAAGAATTGGATGCTCAACTGGCTGAGCCCTGCCTGCTGCCCTAATTTTATTTTTTACATTTTTTAAGTAATTTCTATACCAGATGTGCAGCTTGAACTTAAAACCCCAAGATCAAGAGCCGCATGCTGTAAACTGACCCAGTCAGGCACCCCCCAACTTTAAAGATTTTTGCCATACTTTATCTTCCCCATAAACTTTCTCTTCCCATTTTTAGCTTTGATTAACATTTTTTTGTCCTACACATTTCCATTTCTTAATCTGTTTTGTGTAATTTATCATTTAATAATATACACCATGATCACTCAGAAGATTTTTGTCTTTCCAGTGAAATAGGACTTTGGTATTTAGCATTAGGCTAAACATGCAGTCTTTTTTTCTTTTTTAAAGTTTTTATTTATTTATTTCGAGAGAGTGAAAGCTTAAGCAAGAAGGGGCAAAGAGAGGAGAAAGTGAGAATCCAGAGCAGGCCCTGCACTGTCAGCATTGAGCCTGATGAGGGGCTTGAACTCATGAATCCTGAGATCATGACGTAAGCCAAAATCAAGAGGTGGTTGCTTAACCAACTGAGCCACCCATGCACCCCAAACATGTAGGCTTTTAACCCATTATTGGTTAGTAGAAGATTGATGATGAAGGGTTTCCAAGGAAAATTCCACCATAAATTGTTTCCTACTAAGAGTCTTAGAGGCCTTGAAGATGAATGTTTTCAGAGTGATTTTTGAGGCTCTGCGGTTGTTTCCTCTTTATTTGAATGTTCCTAAAACTGTTTACGTCGAGCCTCAGCTTTTTCTAGAATTTCTTAATCTTTAGAGTACTGTCTCCTATGATAAAATTGACAGCATGTGCATAGGGTAGGTTGGATTGAGGTGGGACCAAGAACCCCGTGTACTGGCTACCCTTTAAGTTAGTCCAGTTGAGAGTTAAAAAAATTTTTTTTTAAATGTTTCTTTTTGAGAGAGTGGGAATGGGGGAGGGGCAGAGAGAGGAGGAGACACAGAATCCGAAGCAGGCTCTAGGCTTCGAGCTCTCAGCACAGAGTATAACTCAGAGCTTGATCTCACTCACAGTCCTTGAGATCATGACCTGAGCCACTGAGCCACCCATTCACACCTAGTTGTGAGTTTTTAAAACTATATACATCTATTTAGAGAAAAATCTTGAAGGAGATCTATTAAAACGTTGGGGATTATGTATTAGTACCTAGAAGAAAATCACATTGCAGAAGGAGTGTAAAAGTGGAGGGGAGGTAGATGGTTTGCCTTAGATATATTTAGGTTTGTGTACAGGGTGACCTCTAAGAAACCTGAGCAGAGGTCTAGAGAACAACTTTTCACTACTGATTTCTTACTGGGACTAATTGTACCTTGTGTTTTTTCACTAAAACTGGACTTCTTCCTAGTTTTAAGAAACTGTTTAATTGGAAGCGCCTGGGCAGTTCAGTTGGTTGAACTTTCAGTTTCGGCTCAGGTCATGAGCTTGTGGTTTGTGGGTTAGAGCCCTGTGTTAGACTCTCTGCTGACAGTTCGGATCCTGGAGCCTGCTTTGAAATCTGCTTCTCCCTCTCTCTCTGCCTCTCCCCCACTCAACTTTCTTTGTCACTCTTAAAAATAAAAACCTTAAAAAGATCGTTTTAATTCAGAGAGATATTTTGGGTCAACTAAAATTCCTAGTTGTTTTATGAGACTTCTGGAAAAATTGTGGCAACCATTAAAAGGTATGATGAGTGAACCAATATAAAGGATCAGATTGTCAGTTCACAACATTCTCCAAAAATCTCTGTGACTATTTCAAGGATACATGCAGTTGAGAGGCACAGAAAAACTAGGAGTGCCTATATCCATGTTCTTTCCTTTAATGTATATGCCCTGTGATCCACAATAATAGGTGAAGTCTCTCAGTGATGTGTGTATGTTTCTCACATTGTGGGGAATGTTTTTCAGGTTTGAAATTATTCCCACATACTAGCATATTTTAGGGGATATTTTTTATAGAGTACCTTACTGCATATATTCTTCAATTCTGTATTTTCCATAAGCAGTCCTAAACTAGGGACATCCAACTGAAAGAATTCCATAAGAAAGGACTCTTTTTGTAGGTAACACCTTCTATTTATTCATGAAGTTGTTGGTTATTAGGTTATAGACCTGTTCCAAGGAAGTCAGATCTGGTTACCTGCTCTTTTTCCTCAAGAGTGTTCTCCTTCTCTTCCTTTTGTTCTTTGTATACACAAACCCCATTGTAGGACAGATGCTCATCTCATTGCTTCCCTGTTGAAGGAATGAAAACATTCATAGTCTTCCTTCCTGGGAGAAGTTGATATCTTTGTGTATTTTCTTATGAAACCATTTTCTTTGGTTTTTGCACGTATGTATTTGCATGTATGATATAAAATAATGGGCCTGTACTTATACAGGATCTCTGAATACTAAAGTCAGCATTTCTGAACGCAAATGCTTCTCTTTAAATCTTTAATTATTTTATAGATATTTATTCTGTAAGAATTGTTTGAGTAGATCCTCTACATCTGGTCATCAGGAGTTATATATAGCACCAGACTTTATGTGAGCAGGTCTAATGCTCAGCTTTGCTGGAGATCTATTAGGGACCAATAGAATGGACCTAATATCTTTTTTTTTTTTTTTTTAACATTTATTTATTTTTGAAAGAGACAGAGCATGAACAAGGGAGGGGCAGAGGGAGAAGGAGACACAGACTCCCAAGCAGGCTCCAGACTCTGAGCTTTCAGCACAGTGCCCAGTGCGGTGCTGGAACCCACAAACAGTGAGGTCGTGACCTGAGCCAAAGTCAGATGCTTAACCAACGGACCCACCCAGGCATCTCAGACCTAGTATCTTTTTAAAGATATTTTAGAGAGAAAGCATGAGCAGGGGAGGGACAGAGAGAGAGAGAGAGAATTCCAAGTAGGTACTGAACTCTCAACATTGAGCCTGCTGTGGGCCTCCAACCCATGAATTGTGAGATTGTGACCTGAGCTGAATCCAAGTCAGACACTAAACTACTGAGCCAACCCAGGTCCCCCTTTAACTAATATTTTATAAAGAGGATGCATCTATAAATTCAGTAGTTCAGTCATCTACCTGAGATTAGTGCCCAAGGCAGATCAGCTTCATAACGAATTTTGTTCTGTTTTAAATGTCATATATCTTAAGGGTCTCATTGTTAAATATGTGTATTTGTGCTATGCCCATACTTTATTACTCATGGCTGAATTGCTTGGATATGATCTACACTAAGCAAAATCAGTGTGAGACCTTGCTTTGAGTATATGTGGATAGTACCTAGCTAAGTTGTGTTTGACAACATGACATTTTATGGAGAATAGATCAGAAGTTTCATATTTCTTAGGTTGTAAACTAAATTACTAATAAGATATATGACACATGTTGTGTAGTACACTGCAGAAAAATAGTTGGAGTGAGATGAAATTTGACTTTGTGATGAAAACTATGATTATTGTCAGCAGGGGCCTGGAAGAATTCAGTGGAAGAGTGGACAACAGACGACTGGACAGAAGATGTAAGTATTTAGCATCAGAATCGATCTATCTTCCTCTTGTTTTCTGATAAAAACAGAAACAGCTAGAAACATCTTGTAGTTGTCCATGGCTCCTTTTCAAACATGTGATTATCATGTTTTTTTAGCAGATGCTTCTTAGAAAGAAGTTGGTGATTTGAGATTTTTAAGAAGCTTGGGTTTAAAGCATCCACTTAAAAGTGACCAGGTGTTGTGCACTTGGGTGGTTCAGTTAGTTAAGTGTCTCTTAGTTTTGGTTCAGATCATGCTCTCAAGGTTTGTGAGATCCAACCTTGCAGTAGGGCTCGGTGCTGACAGTGAGGAGCCTGCTTGGAATTGTCTCTCTGCCCATCCCCTGCTCATATCTTTCCCTTTCCCTCCCTCCCTCCATATCTCCCTCTCTGTCTGTCTCTCAATAAATAAACTTACCAAAAAAAAACTTACAAAAAAAAAATGACAAGTTGTAACAGATGCCTGACTGACTCTGTCTGAAGAACATGGGACTCTTGAACTTGGGGTCATGAGTACGGTCCCCACATTGGATGCAGAGATTACTAAAATATGAACTTAAAAACAAAGATCAGGTTGTTAAGTAGGATAAAAATAATTTTTTTAGTGTATCTTTTGTTTTTTTCCTATTATTATTATTTTAATGTTCATTTATTTTTGAGAGAGAGACAAAGATTGAGCATGAGTAGGGGAGGAGCAGAGAGAGGGAGATAGAGAATCCGAAACAGGCTCTAGGCTCTGAGCTGTCAGCACAGAGCCTGGCGCAGGGCTCAAACTCATGAACTGTGAGATCATGATCTGCGCCGAAGTTGGATGCTTAACTGACTGAGCCACCCAGGTGCCCGTTTTTGTTTGTTCTGATAACTATTGCCCTGGCCTGTGAACATTTATTTATTAATTTTTTAATGTTTGTTTTTGAGAGAGAGAGAGTAAGAGAGAGAAAGAACACACGAGCAGCGGAGAGACAGAAAGAGAGGGAATCACAGAATTCGAAGCTTGCTTCAGGCTCTGAGCTGTCACCACAGAGCCCGACGTGGGGCTCGAACTCACAAACTGTGAGATAATGACCTATGTTGAAGTTGGACGCTCAACTGACTGAACCACCCAGGCGCCCCATGTGAATGTTTGTTTTTTTATAACATTTTAATTAAAGGAGATAGTGTTTGGGTCACCGTTGAAATTAACTGAAATTAACTGATTCTGGTTGTAGGCCCAACCCCTTCTTAAAAGTAGACTAGCTCTTTTTATATTCATTTATTTGATAGCCATTTTAAGTGTACTACAGTAGTTTCTTGGTAGTGATGATCTATAACTCTGGACTCAGCATAAAATATTCTTTGATAAAAAAGATTTAACTTAAAAAAAGAAGAGGTAACCGGACTAATAGCCCTATATCATATTTTATATCATTTTTCTGTTTGACTGTTAAGGTCCAGAACATGTATGTATGTGATAGACTGGTAGAAAAGACATCGTGACAGAGAGTAAAGAAAGGCATTACAAGTATTGACCTTTAATATCACATGAAGTGACCTAGACTTCGAAATTTTTTTTCTTGGGATTATTTTTCTCTCTTATCATTCTGTACTCACAAGTATATTTTTAAAAATTTACTTTTAAGAGTTTATATCATTTGTGGGGGGAGGGGTCAGAGAAAGAGAATCCCAAGCCTGCTCTCTGCTATCAGTGTGGAGCCCTACACGGGCCTTGATACCAATCTTTTCTGAGATGATACAGTAGGGGTGCCTGGGTGGCTCACTCACTTGGTTGAGCATCTGACTTCAGCTCAGCTCTGACCTCATGGTTCATGGGCTTGCGCCTGCCTTGGGCTCTGTTTTGACAGGAGCCTGGAGCCAGCTTCAGATACTGTGTCTCTCTGTCTGCCCCTCCCTCCCCTGCTCATGCTCCATTTCTCTCTCTCAAATAAACAAACATTAAAAAAAAAAAAGGTGATTGAAACATGAGTAAACTAAGGTGCCATTCTAAAATTCCTTGAACTATTAACCTTTCTTTTCCCTCTCCTTTTTAAAATTTTCCTAAATTTAAGCTTTTGGGGCGCCTGGGTGGCTTAGTCGGTTAAGCATCCGACTTTCGCTTAGGTCATGATCTCGCGGTTCGTGGGTTCGAGCCCCGCGTCGGGCTCTGTGCTGACTGCCAGCTCAGAGCCTGGAGCCTGTTTCAGTCTGTGACTCCCTCTCTGACCCTCCCCTGCTCACGCTGTCTCTCTCTCTCTCCTAGAAATAAATAAAACATTAAAAAAAAAAAATCTAAATTTAAGCTTTGCCCAGTGTAGGGGTCAAACCCACAACCCTGAGATCAAGACTTTCATGCTCTACTGACTGAGCCAGCCAGGTGCCCTTAGAGGTAGCCACTTTAAATATTTTTTATGTATTTCCTTCTATTCTAGCCTTTTTCTTTTCATAAATATTAAATTACAGCTTGTGTCTTTTAAAATCTGAGAATGCTTCCTTTTTACATAATACTTTTTTATAAACTATTTTATTTTATTTATTTATTTTTTTAAATGTTTTTATTTATTTCTAGGAGAGAGAGAGAGAGACAGTGTGAGCAGGGGAGGGTCAGAGAGAGAGGGAGTCACAGACTCTGAAACAGGCTCCAGGCTCTGAGCTGGCAGTCAGCACAGAGCCCGACGCGGGGCCCGAACCCATGAACAGCGAGATCATGACCTAAGCGAAAGTCGGACGCTTAACCGACTAAGCCACCCAGGCGCCCCTTTTATAAACTATTTTAAACACTTCTTTATTTATTTTTGAGAGCGAGATTAGCAAATGAGCAGGTGAGGGGCAGAGAGAGGGAGACAGAATCCCAGCAGGCTCTGTGCTGCCAGTGCATTGTTGCACTGTCAATCATGACCTGAGCTGAAGCCAAGAGTCAGATGCTTAACTGACTGAGCCACACAGATGCCCACAAAGATTGTGTTTTTATTTTATTTTATTTTATTTTATTTTATTTTATTTTATTTTATTTTATTTTATTTTATTTTATTTTATTTTTTTAATGTTTTTTTATTTATTTCTAGGAGAGAGAGAGAGAGACAGCGTGAGCAGGGGAGGGTCAGAGAGAGAGGGAGTCACAGACTGAAACAGGCTCCAGGCTCTGAGCTGGCAGTCAGCACAGAGCCCGACGCGGGGCTCAAACCCACGAACCGTGAGATCATGACCTGAGCAAAGTCGGACGCTTAACCGACTAAGCCACCCAGGCGCCCCTGTATTTTTATTTTAAAATAACCTCTACACCCAGTGTGAGGCTTGAACTCATGACCCCGAGATCAAGAGTCACATGCTTTACTGACAGCCAGTCAAGTACCCCACTCCTTTTCTTTTCTTTTCTTTTTTTTAAAGATAGAAGGAGGAAACAATTTAATTTTCTGTATTCTGCCAGGCTGCCAGGTTAGATAGGGTGTTCGTGATTAATGGTGGTTCTCATTTGATTTGGACTAATATTTTTATGGCTTTAGATCTTCTCTGTCATTGCTTTTCACAGTTACTCCATTATTGCTTTTCTGTGTCTTATAGAATCTTACATGTTAGAGTTGAGGCAAAAATAGATTTCCTTGAGACTCTTGATACAAGATACTGTTTTGAAATAGGATGCAGTGTAAACTTTTCTTGTTCAAACAGTAATCTCTTCAGCACTTTTTGTTTTTCTAGAAAGTGAACACCTACTGTCTGTTCTGCCCCTACTACAGTTTTAATTTGTGAGGACAATATGATTTTTATCAAGTATTTCAAGAGTTCTGAGACATTTAGAGTTAGTATTATAGAAGTCTTTGAGAAGGATTTCCTACAGTTACTCACATTATCTCATTAGATCAACTTTTTAGCCTTTAAAAGCTCATACCCCACTTTGAAAGTGTGAAGATCCTGCCTTTCAATAATGTCAGTTGAGGTTTCAAAAAATATTATCCTGGGTGCCTTAAAGCTTCAACAGGCTGGGGTGGAGGGTGCCTGGGTGGCTCAGTTCGTTAAGCATCTGACTTTTATTTTGACTCAGGTCATGATCTCAGGGTTTGTGAGTTTGAGCCTTACATCGGGCTCTACACTGAGAATGTATAGCCTGCTTGGGATTCCCCCCACTTCTCTGTCTCCCCTCTCTCCCCTCCTTTTTCCTCCTCCTCCTCCCATGTTCTCTCTCTCAAAATAAACTTAAAGAAAACTCACAAAACTTCAAATGGCATTTAAATGATATGCAAAAATTGAAAATAATTACGTTCAATGAAAAAAGCCAAATGAAAAGATTGTTTGCTTATTTATTTTCAAAGTTTATTTATTTTGAGAAGAGTAATAGAGAATGAGAGTGGGAGAGGGGCAGAGAGAGAGGGAGAGAGAGAATCCTAAGCAGGCTCTGCTTTCAGTGCAGAGCCTGATGTGGTAGTTTCATCTCAGGAACCGCGAGATCATGACCTGAGCTGAGATCAAGAGTCGGATGCTCAACAGGCTGAGCCATTCATGTGCCCGAAGATTGCGTATTTCAAAATCCCACTTGAAATTCTAGGAAATAGAACCCTAATCTGTAGTTTTCTGTAGTGACAGAAACACATTGGTGGTTTCCTGGGGATGAAGGTGAGTGGTGGGAGGGATTGATTGATTACATAGGGACAGGAGCAGATTTTTGGGGGTAATTAATAGGTTCATTGTTATGATTTTGTGATGATTTCATGGGCATATAAATATGATCAAACTCTTTCAGTTATTTGCTTTGAATATTTGCAGTTTATTGTATGTGATATACCCCAATACAATTGTTTTTATAAAAACAAGGAAACCTATGACTTAATAAAAAGAAATACAGATTACTAATAAATGAAATACTAAAACCATCTGTTTTGGGGGAGAAGAAACGTCGGTTTTGCCCGTTCAGACTTTGGCATTTGCGGTGGTTTTACTGGTGTTTCATTTTGTGTAATAAATAGAGTAGTGTAAGTGACTAGGACTTAAACCCAGGTCTGATTTCATCGTTTCCCTGATGTGAAATCCTTTTTGGGGGTTTATGAATCTAAAATTACCTTCACTTCAACAAAATTACTTGTCATGATCACTTGTGTATTTCCTTTGTTTTAGACAACGTTTTGGGTGAAGTGTAAGGAGAGTACTGGTGACTAAAAATTGTCAGAAATTTTTTTAAAAACATTTTTTATCATTTTCCCTTACTTTTTTGAGAGGCAGAGACCAGTGTGAGCAGAGTTGGGGCAGAGAGAGAGGGAGACACAATCTGAAGCAGGCTACCGGTTCTGAGCTGTCAGCACAGAGCCTGATGTGGGACTTAAACTCAAGAACTGTAGGATCATGACCTGAGCCAAAGTCAGACGCTTAATCGACTGAGTCACCCAGGTGCTCCCAAATTGTCAGAAATTTAATACATTTTTGGTTTTATGTTACATAAAATAAGAGCAAAGTATTTTTTTTTTTTTTTTCTTATTCCTTTCCATACAGCTTTCTGAAACTAAAGTCTTCACTGCCTCAGCTGTTCCAGCAGAGAATCATGTCACCCCTGGGCAAAGGTAAACACTTTTGTCACCTTTTGTTTGTTATTCAAAGCATAATTTAAATTTCTTATTCCAGAAATTTGGTGTGGATCTCAGGTTTCTTTCAGTTTTTTTTTTCCCTTTTCTTGAATCTCTGTTTTTACTACTTTCCTTCTGAGAATTTGTTTTATCCCTAACCTTCCTTGTGAACTGACAGAGTCTACATCATTATCTACTTAGTTGAATCCACTAATAAGTTAAAATAGCGGTTGTGTTTATGATTTGTTAATCATTTGTGATAGAGATTATGTTAAGCCTATTTATGGCGGTTCTATTTTACTTCAGTAAATACAGTATATTATTGTTTGACAGATGAACTTATTATAAAATACCCTTGATTTTCTGTGTGTGATACCATTTATTTAGGTATTCTCATACTAATATAAATTTCTTATTTTATATGGGCTCTTCTATTTTAATTTTCAAATGTTTTATTTATTCATTTTTAGAAAGGAGGGAGAACAAGCCAGGAAGAGGTGGAGAGAGACTCCTAAGGAGGCTCTGCACTGTTCAGCATGAACCTGACCTGGGGCTCAATCTCTTGACCATGGGATCATGGCTTGATCTGAAATCAAGAGTTGGATGCTCAACTGACTGAGCCACTCAGGCGCCCTAGGATCATTTTCATTTAAAAAAAAAAAAAATCGGACTCTTGATAATGGTTTGGGTCATGATCTCAAGATCTCATGGCTTGTGAGACTGAGCCCTGTGTCCAGGCTTTGCACTGAAAGTATGGAGCCTGCTTGGGATTCTCTTTCTCTCTCTTTTTCTTTCTCTCTCTCCTCCCTCCTCTCTCCCCTCTCCCTCCCCCTCCATTTTTCATCTCTCCCTTTCTCCCTCCCCCCCACCTCTGTCTCCTAAAAATAAATAAATAAACATTAAAAAAAAATATATGAAGCCCCCACTTCTACTCACTGAAGCAGAGGGAACGATGGGCCCAGAGGTCACAGTTGGGCTTGGGAGAGAATTTTTCAAAAAACAAACAAACAAATGAAATATACTTATTTAATGGTTAGTTAATAGTGCTATACTGTTTTTACTTGTATATCTTGTTCATATATCTTTTTGGAATAGAACTTGCTGTATTATTTTGTGATCTTTTGAGATTGGTTATATGTAATGCAACTATCCTGGATTTATATCCTTGGAGTTCAGGTATCATAAGCTATAACACAAATTACCTGGGGATTCAAAATACTGGTCTGGGACTTTAACCTGGTTACAGGAAAGTAAGAGCAGGTAGTGCATAAGGAGAAGAGCTCAGGCCTAGGAACTTTGATCTTTATTAGATAGTAGTAGGCCTTGAATTATTTGATATCCCAGAATCTGCCTCACTGGGATGGTGAGCGTTTCAGACAGGATAACTGACTAGGAAATGGCATTTGAAATGGTTTACTGGAGCAAATTGCTATGTTAGTAAATTCTTAGCACCTTGTAGGTTCTATGGAGTTAGTAGCTTACTCACATGTCAGGGAGTATATATCTGGAAGATCATTCCTTCTGCAGGCTTTTAGGTTTTCAGGCCATGATTCTCCCCCCCCCCCAAATAGTTGATTGTCAAGTTGGTTTCCATATAACACCCAGTGCTCATCCCCAGAAGTGCCCTCCTCCATGCCCATCTCCCCCCACACACCCATCAGTCCTCAGTTTGTTTCTCAGCATTCAAGAGTCTCTCATGGTTTGCCTCCCTCCCTCTCCACCACCGTTTACCACCTTCGGTCCTCCCCCATGGTCCTCTGTTAAGTTCCTCCTAATCCTCCTATACGTGCAAACATATGATATTTGTCCTTCTCTGCCTGACTTATTTCGCTAAGCATAACACCCTCAAAGTCCATCCATGTTGCTACACATGGTTTCAGGCCATGATTCTTAAGTTGGAATATCTGTGTTTCTGGGGACATGATAAGTGTTCTAGAGAGGATTTTTTTACTATACTGTGCTTTTCCCCCCCAAATAAGAAAATTATTTATATAAACTTAAATATCTTATACCTTAGAATGTAGAACTTAGAAATATTTATAACTGCTTGGACTGTCTACTATGGCTGTGATTCTCAATCCCTCAAAATAGGGATTCACTCTCCTTGAGGAAAATTGAAGAGGCACTGGTTCCAAGTAATGAATGGGGCAAAATATTCTAAAGAAAATGAGCCAAACTTCAGAATATTGTTTATTTACTCAATTGCTCCAGGTTTTCAAATTAGTTGTTATCGTGCTGTTTCTGTGGGACTATCTCAACGCACCTTTTCATTTCTCTTCTCTGCAAAGCCCCGCTTTAGTCTGTGGCTTCGTATGCTTTTGTGTGTGCGTGCGTGCATGCATGTGTGCGTGCATGTGTGTGTGTGTCATTGCGCTGTCCTTTTTGGTCCTTTAAACTACAATTTCCAAAAGTTTTCTTCACTTAGATTAATTAAAATGTATTTATTTATTTAAATAATCTCTACACTTAACGTGGGGCTTGACTTATGACCCTGAGATCACCTCACTTAGATTATTTTAAACATGCATTTACTTTATATTGATTCACTTCTCAAATTCATTTGTTGGTAAGATGTGCTTTTGACTCGTTCCTCATTTGCTTTTTGTCTGCTTAGCATTGATCTGGTAGCCTTGCTCCAGAAGCCTGTTCCTCCCAGTCAAGCCTCAGAAGTCAACTCCTTTGAAACTTCCCAACAGCAGGGCTTTGGCCAAGCCCTTGTCTTCACAAATTCTCAGCACAACAATCAGATGGCACCAGGGACTGGCAGCTCCACTGCTGTCAACTCCTATTCTCCTCAGAGTCTGGTAACTCACTTTTATTTTAGTATGGGATTTGAAGGAATGTACCCACAAACAAATGTATTCTAGAATGACACATGCCTGATAAGTATTTCCTAAATACAAAAATATCTATAGTAGATCTCAGTCCAGAAAACAATGATGTACTAACTTTCCAAGCACATATCTGATGATTCCATGTGGAATTCAACTACTCTGAGTTTTCTGGACAAAAATTTTAAAATGATTCTTTATGATTAGTTGAAAACTTTTAAGTCCTAATCACTGAGGCATCCTTCTTATTAGTGAATTTTTTCTCGTATTTTCTTTGAAAGTTTGTACTTATGACAGTAAAATTTTCATTTGTTTTCCAATTTAGTAAAATGCAAATGTTTTCAGTTCGACTTGCTAAGTTCATGCTAAAACAGTTCTTTGAGTCTTCCTAGGTTCTTGTATTTTTTGCATTTTTGTTATTCATAAAATTAGTGTATTTTTTCTTAAAATGTCACTCTGTAGTGGAGGCCCTTATAATATGGATGTGTTTTCATTAAAATAGGGTCATATATTGCTTGCATATCTGACTCTTAACTTCTAATGAGAATTTAGCTCCTATCAGAAAGGACTTCAGGAACTGTTAGTGAAGGATATGAAGATAACCAAAGAATGTAGCTGCAGGATAATAGTGAACTGAAGGCCCTAACTATAGGCACTTCTCAGTTGGCGGTGAGGTATTCTCAGCTGGAATACCTCCAAATACCGATCTGTAGCTTTCACTAGCAGTAATTATTTTGGTTCATTCCTTTCAGTGTTTTACCTGAAATCCATGGTTGAGAAACAGAATTTCTTATGAATATGATATAATCTTTCTCCCCTACTTGATGCAAAAATCATTCGCTGAACCTTCATAAAATGGAAAATTTAATATGTAAACTTTTCATTGTGGGGATTCTACTCTGCATGGTCATGTTATGTCATGTATAACTGGCTTGAGAATTTGGCATTTTTAGTATCATGATGATTGTGTACAAGAGAGTGTTAGTGCTTGAAGTGGGACGGCCCAAAACATGATGCTGTCTCCATTTTCAGAGTCTAATAATACCCTCAAGTTTTTCTTTTTTTTATAAAGATTTTATTATTTTTTTAAAGTAATCTCTATTCCTTACATGGGCTCGGATTTATAACCCCAAGATCAAGAGCTGCACGCTCCACAGACTTAGCCAGCCAGGTGCCCCAATACCCTCAAGTTTTGATTGAACCATCTCTGCCCTTTGCTCCTTTGCCTTTCCATCTGCTACTGGTTTGCTGATGTAATGTCTATGTGGAACTGTTGGAATCTCAGCCAGGCCACTCAAAGCATAGGTAGGACATGAGTTGTGTTTGTTTTATTATTTTGTTTTTTTCTTTTTAGGACATGAATTTTGGTGGGTTTTTTTTTTTAAACAGTGCCTTTGGGTGTGTTGCCTTTTGTAATAAACAACACCTTGAGAAACTGGAACACATATTTATCATATTAGAGCAGTGGTTCTCAACCTATAGTAGTAATGATAATACAGTAATGCCAGAGTCTGCACAAACCAAATAGGTCAGAATCTTGGGATTGCAAGTTGGGCATTTGTGTGTATTTGTGTATATGTGAGTGCATGCATACTTGTGTATCAATACACACTTTTTTTTTTTTAAATATTTTTATTTATTTCTAGGAGAGAGAGAGAGACAGCGTGAGCAGGGGAGGGTCAGAGAGAGAGGGAGTCACAGACTGAAACAGGCTCCAGGCTCTGAGCTGGCAGTTAGCACAGAGCCCGACGCGGGGCTCGAACCCACGAACCGCGAGATCATGACCTAAACAAAAGTCGGACTAAGCCACCCAGGTGCCTCTCAATACACCCTTTTTTATTAAAAATACACATTTTTAAAGCCCCCATTTATTGAAATGTAGGTGAAATTGAGACGTCCTGTGCTGTTAAGCTGAAGCAAGGTGCTAGGCCTTGACTTAGTGATTTCATTGTGTTGTAGAACACACTGAAACTGCATTTGATAGTATTAGCTAATACAGGATAGAAATTAGGAAAAGAGGAAAAATAAAAGCATCGTTCTGAAGCCTTTACTGAACAAGTGGGCTTGAACTGTATTTTTGGATATGTAGCCACATAAGACAGGTGTTTGGGGCAGCATAAAATAGCAAGGGTTCTAAAGTAGTGATAAATAATGTTAGTAGATTCTGTGATTGATGTCCAGTAACTGCCTACAACTTAAATGTTTTACTCAAATTGGAGAATTTGGATTTCCTTTGAACAACTGGGATACTCTATGCCTTTGGATATTGTTAACAGAAACAAATTTCAACTTTCTACATCTGATCTCTTAAGAGAATGCAAGTCATTTCTGTTTTTGGCCTTTAAAATGGTTTTGAGAGAGAGACCTCAAGCATGGATGGCGCAGAGAAAGAGGGAGGGAGGATCCCAAGCAGCCTCCATGTGTCAGTGCAGAACCCAATGAGGGGCTCGAACAAACCATGAGATCATGACAAAATCAAGAGTTGGATGCTTAACTGACAGAGCCACCCAGGCGCCTCTCTGAGAGTTATTTTTTGACAAATAACTTAACCTTTTCATAAACCGAATGATCTTGATATGTAAAAATAAGGTTGTTTTGCCATTGTGTTCACTAGTCCTAGGCCCTTACTCTCTTTGGATATTTTCCCAATAGCTTATTTTTGCTTTGGTTTCCTGTGCCTTACAAGATATATCTAGAAAATGTTGCTATGGCTGATGTGAAAGAAATTATTGCCTTTGTTCTCTTCTAGGATGTTTATGGTTTCAGGTCTCATTTTTATGTTTTTAACTCATTTTGAGTTTATTTTTGGGTATGGTGTTATAAAGTGGTTATAAAGTGGTCTTTTACATGTATCATTCTCTTTGGATCTTGGTATCTGACCTGACAGGATAGATGGGGGAGGTGTAACATTTTCTTTTTTATACTTGTGAAGCATTTTTGGTGTGTTAGTCATCAAAACAGCTCAAAATAAACTCAGCAGTGTGCAGGGTATCCATACAGTACACAGATACCTCATGTGTAATTCATTGTCTGATTTTAGAATATTAACTTTTTAAAACCAGTACTGGAAACTGCACTTAATCTTGTAGGATTAAATGGCTCCTGAGCCTTTCTGTGACCAATCTTAAAGATAATTACTGTTGTTCCATATATTAAGAAATACTGTATTTTTATTTCTCTAGCTTGTCTTTGTCATTTAATTCATGATATTTCTCTTTAGTTTAAAAAACACTGTATTTTGTTTTTGAATTTGTGACATCACTTTTAAAAAGAAATCAATATCCTAAAATTCAGGGAAAATAGTCCTCTTCCTTTAACCTCCATCAGAATTCGGAATTATTCCTGGATTTAATCAGATCTTTTTGGGTAATATTTTCCTGTAGTTTTTGTTCAGGTGAGTCTTACTGATTCCATGTTCTGGGTTATAGTTTTTAAATTCCTTATGAAAATACTTGGTGTGTTTTAACTCTGGGATAGAAACTTGTATTGCTGAAGAATTTTCCTTTTCTTTCTCTTTAAAGTCATCCGTCCTTGGTTCAGGATTTGGAGAGCTTGCACCTTCCAAAATGGCAAACATCACCAGCTCCCAGATTTTGGACCAGTTGAAAGCTCCAAGTTTGGGCCAGTTTACCACTACCCCAAGTTCACAGCAGAATAGTACAAGTTCCCCCACAACTACTACTTCTTGGGACCTCAAGTCCTCAACTTCCCAGCCCTCAGTCCTTAGTCATTTTGGTAAGTATACATATTCTGTGGTAGTTTGCCCCTAGTGAGGACATGCTGACCATTAGCACAGTGTGTTGACTTGTAACGCTAATGTGGAATTTGTCCACAGATACCTTTTAGTAGAAGTTCTGTGGCATTTCTGAATTCTATCCGTTAGCTTTGTATTTTATAAGTATTTGCATTTAGTTATCATCAGTAGTGGTGTAAGTAGTATTTAGAACATAGTTTTGAAGAGATGTGCAAAAGCATGGGAAAGCTGTTCAAATACATGGAAACAACACTCCGAATAAATGCTCAGACAGAATTTTCTAAGCTGTATTACAGTAGAGTGGGGACAGAGTCAGGGATGTGGACATTAAAAAATTTTTTTTAATGTCTTTTTCTTTGAGAGAGAGTGAGAGTGAGCGAGCGAGCGACAAGCAGGGAAGGGGCAGCGAGAAGGAGAGACAGAGTTCTAGGCAGGCTCTGTGCCATCATTGCAGAGCCCAATGCAGGGCTCAAATTCATGAACTGTGAGATCATGACCTGAGCCGAGGTCAAGAGTCAGACATTTAACAGACTGGGCCACCCAGGCACCCCTGGATAACATTTTAAATCACACTCTATGGATTGCTTTCTGATTCTGATGCTTGTATCTATCATGATTTGTGCCAGGCTTACTATCAGTGGTTTGTAACTTAAAGGAATGACTTATAAGTTGGATATTTTCTAAACTATACTGCTGTAGACTTTGTAACATTAAAACATCCATCTCCTATTAACATACACATGCCAAACTGCATTAAGGAACAGAGGATTGCATTAACCATAGGGTTGGTTTCCTGGGCAGCTTTATGTTTAGGACTCATTGAAAGACATAGAAGTACATTTCTCTGCTGAAAGAAGTAGTTCATTGTAATGGCAGTACTTGAGACTACTTCCAGATTTGAAGTGATATCCACCAGGCTTCAGAATGAGACTATTCGTTAGAGCCTCAATGCCAAAGTGTTTTACAGGGGAGCTGGTTACGTATAGATACCCTCTGCTGAATACATACTAAAAGTCCACGTTCCCAGAAGGAAAGCAGTTGTTTGTTGTAAACCACATTGTACAAACATAAAAGGCACAGAGTCACTTTTAACTGTTAAGAATGCTGGCAGCCTTTGCCTGGCACATATCAAAATTCTGTGTTCCCAGACACTTAGCCAAGAGCCAATTTAGCAAGGTGGCGTTTTTGACGGCAGCTATAGTGCTATGTTAATCTTCTTCTGCAGCCCCACTGCAGTGGGTGATAAGGGCTTTTAGATTTGTGCATGCTTTAGATTTGTGCATGCTATTCTCATATTCCTTATAAATCCTGTCTTTTTTCTACATTCCTGTAATATAAAGTCCAAAAATAGATTTATCTATGATGGAAATACATTAAGTCATGGGTTAGCAAACCTTCAGCTGGATTTGTCATCTGTTTTTGTAAATAACAGTTTTATTGGAACACAACCATGACCACTCCATTATGTATTTTTTTTAATGTTTATTATTTTTTTTAATGTATTTATTTTTTAGAGAGAAAGAGAGACAGAGACAGTGTGAGCAGGGGAAGGTCAGAGAGAGAGGGAGACACAGAATCCAAAGACAGGCTTCAGGCTCTGCACTGTCAGCACAGAGCCCAACATGGGGCTCAAGCCCACAAACCGCGAGATCATGACCTGAGCTGAAGCCAGACGCTCAACTGACTGAGCCACCCAGGTGCCCTGTGGTTGGTTTATTTTTGAGAGAGCGCATGAGCAGGGGAGGAACAGAGAGAGGGAAACAGAGAATTCGAAGCAGGCTCCATACTGTTGGTGTAAAGCCCCATGTGGGGATTGAACTCATGAACCACAATACTATGAACTGAGCCAAAATCAAGATTTGGACCCTTAACTAGCTGAGCCACCCAGGCACCCCTTGTTATGTGTCATCTTAGAACTACTTTCAGTCTACAGAGGGAGTGTTGAGTAGTTGCTAACAGATGGCCTTCAAAGTCTAAAATATCTGCTGCCTGGTTCTTTGCCAAAAAAAATTATCAACTTCTGTATGATTTGAAAGTCATATAGACAAAAGGTAACTTCCTTTATATGAAAGAGTAACTAAAAATCAAGATGGACAACAAAGTAAAAAAATGGTCAAAGAGGTATGGTCACAGTTAATAGGCAACATATACTGGAGTATATGAAATGATGCTTTATCGAACTGATGTTTATTTGCATCTTTTATGCCATTTCCCATCATTCAGATTAGGAAAAGAATCTTGAAGTGTTTGTCAAAATTTAGAGTTGCTCTTTGAATCAATAACTATTCTAGTGGTTGATCCCACAGGTATACTTGCATTTGAGCAAAATGTCTTACATAAAAATACATGCATTACAACATTGTTTTTCATAGCAAAAGATTGGAAAAATCTAAAAGCCCTTTAATATAGTACTGGTTTTAAAACTTGATTAAACTGGATTTAATCAAGTACACTGGATTACTTGGGCCATGAAGATGAAGTAGCTCTTCACACATTAATGTGGAACAGTTTCTGAAAACTAAATGGCTTGTGAGGAAACTCTATAAATAATGTGTGTGTATGTGTGTGTGTGTGTGTGTGTGTCTGTATACATATGTATTCTGAAACAGTATCTCTGAAGATACTCAGGAAACTGGGTGCAGTGTCTGCCCTTTGTAGACTGAATCTGTGGATAGGGTTGGAAGGCCAATTTGTGTTTCTTATCCACTTTGAACCAATATAACTTAACACAGACTGCATCTCTTCTCTGCATAAGAAATTATCTACAAACCCATACAGGCATCCTTTTCATTAATCATATACTAGCTATAATACATCACACACACCCCACTTAGGGGATTCAGTTCGATGGTTGTTGGGAGAAAGCAGTGATAACTGCAACTTTTCTTTCTCAGTCATGGTGGAAGAAGGAACTCTAAGCCCGTGTGCCTAAATAATTGATTGTTGCTTACTTTCCTTCCCTCCTCCTTTACATATTTAATAGACTTCAAATCTCAACCTGAACCATCCCCGGTTCTTAGTCAACTGAGCCAGCGACAGCAGCACCACACTCAGCCCGTTGCTGTTCCTCCTCCTGGGTTGGAGTCTTTTCCTTCCCAGGTAAAACTGCGAGAGTCAACACCCAGGGACAGTACCTCCACTGTGAACAAGCTTCTGCAGCTTCCCAGCATGACTGCAGAAAACATTGCTGTGTCTACCCACCAACCACAGCCTAAACACATCAAACTACCGAAGCGGAGGATACCTCCAGCGTCTAAGGTGTGTTCTCCATCCAGAAGTCACAGCCCCAGCAGTGGATGTAGTTTAACATTTAGCTCAGGGGCTGGGTTAGTAAGCCTCAGAGACAGTGATGTGGTATCTTTTATTCACACACGTAGCTTCCTACTTTATGAGGAATCAGCCATTTCTGAGTGCCTGGACTAATATTAGAGGGAATGGCTTTTTGTAAGAGATAGAAACTGTTAATTCAAGTTACTGGACCTGGCTCAGGGAATATGCTGGTCTTGTGTATTTAGCTGTGTCCCATAGATAGAGAATAAGTGGTTCTTTGATCAGATAATGTTTTCCGCAAATGCCCACTCTCCTTCTCCACTTATGCACCACCACCTCCCACCTTTCTTTGGCATTTGCTGTGAGAAACAGTTGGTGATGTTGATTATTCTGTTAACTTTAATTTTTCTTTTCTCTTTTTTCTCTTTGTTTTTGAAATATTCTGTTCCTTTTTCCTACTTCTGGGCCTCTCACCCCTTGTTCCTCAGGGGTGCCCATAGTGCTTTGGGAAGCCCGTACTCACTTGACTCTATTACAGGCCTCTGGGATTTGGAGTCTGTGATCTCTGTTCCTGACATGATGGCTCTGCTTTTTCAGATCCCAACTTCTGCAGTGGAAATGCCTGGTTCAGCAGATGTCACAGGGTTAAACGTTCAGTTTGGCGCCTTGGAATTTGGATCAGAACCTTCTCTTTCTGAATTTGGATCAACTGCAAGCAGTGAAAATAGTAACCAGATTCCCATCAGCTTGTATTCGAAGTCATTAAGGTACACACTTCTCTAGATTAAGTCCTTTGTTGGCAAAGTAAAGTAAGATAGGGTCTAAGAAATCACCTGTTGGAGGCAATACACCCTGTTGTGGTAGGTTTATGCAGCCGTTATTAGTACCTAATTCCAGAACTTTTCTTCCGTAACCCTAAAAAGGACCTTGTGCCTGTTAGCAGTCACTCCATTTCTCCCTCCCCTTATCCCTTGGCAGCTAATCATCTGTCTCTGGATTTGCCTATTCCAGATACTTCATATAACAAGGTTCATCCATGTTGTAGCATGTGTGCATTTTATTTCTGAATGGTATTTCAGTGTGCAGATATATCACATTTTTTAATCCATTCATTAGTTGACAGACATTTGAATTGTTTCCGTTATTTGGCTGTTAGGAATCATGCTGCTATGAATATTCCTTTACAGACTTTTTTCTCCTTTCAGTTCTTTTGGATTTAGATCTAATAATTGCTGGGTCATATGGTAACCCTTATATTACCCATTCGAAGAACCAACAAACTGTTTTCACATGGGTGCAGCATTTTATGTTCCTACCAATAATCTATGAGGGATACAATTAAAAAATTTTTTTAAATTTATTTTAAATTTATTTTCTTTTTAAGTTCTAAAATTTTTTTTAATGTTTTTTTATTTATTTCTAGGAGAGAGAGAGAGACAGCGTGAGCAGGGGAGGGTCAGAGTGAGAGGGAGTGACAGACTCTGAAACGGGCTCCAGGCTCTGAGCTCGTAGTCATCGCAGAGCCCGACACAGAGCTCGAACCCACGAACTGCGAGATCATGACTTAAGCGAAAGTCAGATGCTTAACTATCTAAACCACCCAGGCGCCCCTATTTACTTTTTAAGTTCTAAAAGAATATTTATTTTTGAGAGAGAGAGACAGTGCAGGCAGGGGAGGGGTAAAGAGAGAGGGAGACACAGAATCTGAAGCAGGCTCCAGGCTCTGAGCTGTCAGCACAGAGCCCAACACGGGGCTCAAACTCATGAACCATGAGATTGTGACCTGAGCTGAAGTTGGATGCTCAACCTACTGAGCCACCCAGGTCCCCCCCCCAATTTTTTTCAGTGTTTATTTATTTTTGAGAATGAGTGAGGGAGGGACAGAGAGAGGGAGATAGAATCTGAAACAGAAGAAGATAGAATCTGAGCAGTCAGCACAGAGCCCGACACGGGGCTTGAACCCACCAGTTGCAAGATCATGACCTGAGCTGAAGTCAGAAGCTTAATCAGCTGAGCCACTCAGGCACCTTGAGGAATAAAATTCTTATATATCTTTGCCAACACTTCTTTTCCTTTACTATAATATTTGTTTTATAAGTAGAGAACTTCCTGATTTCAGGTTTTATTAATTTTTCTGCTCTCCAATGCTAAAACCTAATGTGTGTTTGGGTTCTCTTTCTAAATTTTTTTTTTAATGTTTTATTTATTTCTGAGAGAGAGAGACAGCATGAGCATGGGGGGGGCAGAGAGAGAGGGAGAAACAGAATCTGAAGCAGGCTCCAGGCTCTGAGTTGGCTGTCAGCACAGAGCCTGACGCAGGGCTCGAACCCACAAACTATGAGATCATGACCTGAGCTGAAGTTGGACACTTAACCAACTGAGCCACCCAGGTGCCTCTGGGTTCTCTTTCTAAAAATGGTCCAGACATCTGGATTCCTTAAAGATTATTAAGGATTCTTAAAAGTGTCCTTCTGCCTGTCATTTAAATTAGGTCGGTCTGCAGCGCCTAGGTCGCTCAATCAGTTGAGCATCTGACCCTTGATTTCAGCTCAGGTCATGATCTTACGTTTCTTGAGATCCAGCCCCTCATCAGTCTCTGTGCTGACAGGGCCAAACCTGCTTGGGATTCTCTTTTTCCCTCTCTCCCTGTCCCCATCCCCCCGTCTCAAAATAAACATTTAAAAAATGGTGGGTCTGATTTGGAAGGGAGGGGTGTTTTGAATTTGCATCTTTAATACAGTTAAAGAATGTGGTAGTGTAAGTGTGTAGGTACAGACAGGTTTATTTAATTTATAATATGACAGTAAAGTGATGAAATAGTTTTTTACTCAATGAAGCCATGTAACATGACACAAATTTATGTCTAAATCTTTTTATTCTCTAGTGATTCTTTGAATACCTCTCTACCAATGACCAGTGCAGTACAGAACTCCACCTATACAACTTCAGTCATTACCTCCTCCAGTCTGACCAGCTCATCACTGAGCTCCACTAGTCCAGTAACAACGTCTTCCTCCTATGACCAGAGTTCTGTGCATAACAGAATTGCATACCAAAGCTCTGTGAGTCCATCGGAGTCAGCTCCAGGAACCATCATGGTAATTGGTCTTTCAGGTTTCTTTCTGTATGAAAATCCTATTTGGAAGTCTGTGTTTAGTTTGGGTAATTGAGGGTTTTAGGTGAGATTTTCTTTAAGAAATTGGTTAACCCTTTGAATAGAATCCTTGTAGTTTGTTGAGATTGCTAATAGCGAGCATCTGGTGTGAAATCTGCTTTTTAAGCACCCATGCACAGGAATGTTTGAATGGACCCAGACTTAGTATAAGGAAAGCATAAGGATATATCCCCAAGTTGTTCATAGTATTTTGGACAGGGTGGGGTTGAGGGTACTATAGTCTTATTTGTAACATTTTAGTTTCCTGTAAGGCAAAGGTGTTCAAACATGACTAGTAAGAGTACTTCAAAGAGTAGACAAGAACATGAAAATAATAAAAACTGTTGAATTGGCCTAGTAGAAATTTGGGTACATTTTCTTACGTTTCCTTCTAAGACTCTCAGGATATAATTGTACATCTCAATGTAGGAATTTTTCCCCCTCCCTTTCTTTTGTTTTCTGTCTTTTATGTTAGATGTTTTCCTTAAATGTCTCGTGATTCCAGGCTTCCTACTTGACACTAATAGGTTAGCTGTGGGCTTTGGCTTGCTGGGTAGGTAGTGGAATGTGGGCTTTGGTGTGGGACAGCATGGGTAGGCCATTTTTTTAGGGGGGGCGGGGTGGACACCTCCTCTGTCAGCTCCTTTGACTTATTCTGTTGAGCTTGTTTAGATTCATTCTCCTGGTACTCTTCTTCTGGTCATTTACCTATAGGGCCTATGTCTGTCTTAAGTAAAACCTAGTGGAAAGAGAAGTCTGTTGTCAGAATACTTGTTTTGTCTGTGTTGACTTGATCAGTTCCTTTTTTTAACATTACCTCTGACTATATGTTAACCCTTTTGATGATGTTTAGGGCCTGAGAGAGAAGGTAGGACGGGGCATTTACCCTGCTGTGCAAATGGGTGGAGTGGGGAGGGGATATGGTCTGTGCAGTATTTACACAAATCCTTCTACATTTAGCTGTACCTCCACTCCTACTTTCAAAGTTAATTGGTGTAGATAAATACTGAGATGCTTGGTATGGCTCTTTCATTTAAGTTGCCTTATTTTCTGGATTTGCATACCATTAGCTTTTGATTTGGCTTTACCATGTGAACTAAGTCAGTTCCCATCCTGTTTATGCTTTCTAGTCTACAGAGTTTTGTTGCTATAATTTTTTCATGTGTATTTGTCTTACTGGGTTTACATATTTTTTATAAGCCATATATTATGATTCATCTTTTTTTTTTTTAATGTCTGTTTATTTTTGAGACAGAGACAGAGCATGAGTGGGGTAGGGGCAGTGAGAGAGGGAGACACAGGATCTGAAACAGGCTCTGAGCTGTCAGCACTGAGCCTGATGCAGGACTTGAACCCACAAACCATGAGATCATGACCTGAGCCAAAGCCAGATACTTAACTGACTAAACCCACCCAGGTGCCCTGATCTATCATCTTTTTTTTTTTTTAATAGTTGGTTTCCATATATGATCTATCACCTTTAACAAGAGGTTTATTCTTGTGCTTTCCAACGTGGTAATGACTAACCACATGTAGTAGTCTATCTTTTAAAGTTTATTTATTTATTTTGAGAGAGAGAGCACAAGCGGGAGCAAGGGAGGGGCAGAGATACAATCCTGCGTAGGGTCTGCATTGTCAGCGCAGAGCCTGACTTTGGGCTCGAACCCATGAACCATGAACTGAAACCAAGAATCAGATACACAATGACTGGGCCACCCAGGCGCCCCAGCTGTAGTAGTTTATTTCAATTAAATACACAGAATTTTAGCTCCTTGGACACACCACCCAAATTTTACTTTTTTTAAAAGTTTATTTATTTATTTTGAGAGAGAGAGAAAAAAGGTGTGAGTGGGGGAGGGGCAGAGAGGTAGGGAGGCAGAGAATCCCAAGCAGCTCCCCACTGTCAGCAAAGAGCTGGACTCAGGCTCTAACTCAGTGAGGTCATGACCTGAGCTGAAACCAAGAGTCAGACTAAGCCATCCAGGTGCCCGCTAGCCAAATTTTAAATGCTCAATATCCACAGTGACTATAATATAGGAACATGCACATGTGCATATAGAATATTGTTTATTGCTGAACATTCCTTTGTATGGTACTGGCCTATAGTTTCTAAAACATAAATCAGACTATGTGTTAGCCAAGCTTAAATCCCTGTTATCTGCTCAACTTGTGAATTCCAGCTTTTATTTCACCTGGTATGCTGCTTGCTCCGATCATTACTCACCTCATTCCTTGCTTGGCTAGTTGAACTAAGACTGCAGATTTTTTATTTCTCCTGACCATTTGGCACTACTTTTACTCCCACCATTCTTTTGCCAAGAATTACCCCCACCCTCAATAACACGGCTTCTATATTGAATCTGTTTGTCCATTGTTCTTTTAGAGAAAGGGAGAGAGTATGTGTTAGGGAAAAGTGAGCGATACGTCGTCTCCACAACTAGTGGAGCCTTATCCAGGGCCCCATCTCACAACCGTGAAATCATCACCTGAGCCGAAATCAGTAGAGTCTGATGCTTAACCCACTGAGCCACCCAGTTGCCCCCACTGTCTATGTTTTAAACGTGATTTTTAAGGTCAAATGATATATTCCTAAGGTCTGATGGCTGTTCTTTTCTGGTCCCCTTTTTTATTCTTTCTGTATGGTGTAGTTTTGAGAACATTTCTTTGTATGTCATCATTTGTGCTGTTTTGAGGTACATACTTGGTATCATGTGTATGTATTTACTGTGTAGTGAACTCTTTTTAAAAAATTTTTATTTTGAGAGAGAGCATGTGTAAACGAGGGAGGTGCAGAGGGAGAGTGAGAATCTTCAGTGAGGCTCCATGCTCGGCGTGAAGCTCAAGCCAGGCCTTGATCCCATGACCCTGGGATCTTGACCTGAGCTGTAATCAAGAGTTGGATGTTGAACGGACTGAGCCACCCAAGTGCCCCTAGTGCATAGTGAACTCTAGTTTAAGGGAGGCAGAGAGTACAGTTTTTCTACTTATCTGTATATATATTGGTAAGGTATATTGTGTTTTCCTTTCCCTGACCTCAGGTCTTTTTTTAACTCATTTTCCCCCTCCCCCTTGAAGTTCTAATCTTTCATTGTCTACATTTCTTGTAAATAATCTCAAATTTTTTTTTTTTTTTTAGGAGAAAAAACATGTTGGGGGCACCTGGGTGGCTCAGTTGGTTAAGCATCCAGCTCTTGGGTTCAACTCAGGTCATGATCTCACCATTCGTGGGTTTGAGCCCTCCATTGGGCATCCTGCTGGCAGTGTGGAGTCTGCTTGGGATTCTCTTGCTCTCTCCTTCTTTCTCTGCCCCTCCCCCATGCATGTGCATATGCTCACTCTTTCTCTCAGAATGAATAAACTTTAAAAAAAAATGCTTAAAAAGAAAAAATCATTATCAATAATATAACAGGATTTGGGTTAATGCAGAAGAAACATCTAAAGGCCTGTCTTTTTCCTTTAGTTTAAGTTTTCATATTTGTAAGAAGGAAATCTCTGTCAGCTTCCTTTTCCCATCCAGAGGTAGTGTCTGGGCCTTGTAGGCCCCATTATTATTCACTTTATATGTCTGTCTCCCTTGCTCGGTCTGGAAATTTTTCGTTGTGAGGATGCCTCCTTTTGTGTGTCTAGTTTCCAGTGTAACGCCTTCTGTTTAATGCAAACTAATTGTTTTCAGATTGTGCTTTTTGGTATTACCACACTCTAACCTGCTCTTGCCCAACGCAGTTAAGAAAAGTCATGTTTCAAAGTAACATCTCATTTTCTCTGAGAATTATTTTCCATTTAACTTGGAAAATTCTTTTTCTTGCATGAGTGGTACTGAAGAGACAATTCGTGTGAGATAGGAAGTGTGATTTCGGTATAAGCTCCCAAGTTCTTTGTACTGCTTAATAATTTTTAGGACTTTTTTTTTGCTTCTTGTGATTTGAGTCTTACTTGTTACTTTCCTAAATACCTAGTCTGGTTTTAAAAAATGACAGCACTTGGGGTGCCTGGGTGGCTTAGTCGGTTAAGCATCCGACTTTCGCTTAGGTCATGATCTCGTGGTTCATGGGTTCGAGCCCAGCGTCGGGCTCTGTGCTGACTGCCAGCTCAGAGCCTGGAGCCTGTTTCAGTCTGTGACTCCCTCTCTCTGACCCTCCCTGCTCAAGCTGTCTCTCTCTCTCTCTCTCTCCTAGAAATAAATAAAAAATATTAAAAAAAAAAAAATGACAGCACCTTAGGATTTACTAAGTATATGTTAATTACCTCTCCTTTTATTAAGAAATAAAACAGGTCATTGTTTTTTGTTTTTGTTTTTTTTAATGTTTTTAAAAATTTATTTTGGTGATGGAAGCACAGAGAGAGGGAGAGAATCCCAAGCAGGCAGCGCAGAGCCTGATCCAGGGCTCAGTCCCACGAACTGTGAGATCATGAAATTAAGAATTGGATGCTTAACCCACTGAGTGACCTACATCGTTTCTTGATCAGTCTATACTTCACGTGTCTCTGACTAAATCCCAATAGAAAGTCAACTAGGTTATCATTTGATCTTGTGGGTTTACTTACTTTCTTTTTTCTTTTCTTTACAGAACGGACATGGTGGTGGTCGAAGTCAGCAGACAATAGACAGTAAGTATATAAGCTGACTGTTCTCATTTTGGGTGGTGGAAACCAAACAGAAATAGAGTATAGCTATATACTGCACGAATATTATGCTATTATGATGGGGTAAATGATAGGTCAGTGACTAAGTCTGAAAAAATAATCCTTTTGCATTTTTTCTGATAGCTACTTCTGATCCATTGTTGGCATCATTTCTTTGATAGAGTTTACAAGTTCAGCTAAGGGATTCCTGTGCGAGTAGGTTGTAGCTGACAGTATTATGAGAAATGTTATAGCAAGAAGGAATTGATAGCGTCATTCTGTTCTAGTCAGACTGCACCCCAAGTGTAGAGTGTGGCATGGTTTTAAAAGATGCTTTGCTTAGAGGTGCAGGTTCTGGTGTGGTGAAAGGGCTCTTACTCCAATACCTTAAAGGACTTTTAAAGCAGAAATTGGTGTGCTAGTTCAGTAAGTAAAGGCTCCTTGCCTTCAGGATCTGATGGACTATTGTCCAGAAGAGAGATAAAATGGTGCTCGCTGTAAACACTTTGGAAAAAACGGTAAGATTTCATTAATTCCAGTAAGCTCAGTGATCCCTGGAGAGGATGGTTGGTGCAGGTGAATCCCCGTTAGTTGTTCTTTTCCTTTGTTCGTGGCTCACTTATATGTGATTGATTATGATGATTTTCTTTTCAGTAAGGCAGATGGGTATCCATTATTGAGTGTAGAAACCAGAAAGACTTTCCTTTTTATTTAGGATTTTTGGAATGTAGATATGAAATTTCTTTCAGTCCAAGAGGGGGCCTCAGTTGTAATTGAAATGACATGCGATACACCCAGAGTTGGCTGTGGGATTGATGGACTGCCAGAACTGTTAGGAGGTACATGGGTAGTTCTGAGAACTTGGGATGTCAGTGGACATTCTCATTTCACAAGCCTTGGTGGCAAGTTTCCTCTCTGCAGGCATGAGATTGAGAACATATCTAGATGTCCTAGATTATTTGGAGATTTTCTTCTTTTTTAACAATTTTGTTTTTAAGTAATCTCTGTATCCATAATGAGGCTCATACCCACAGTCCTGAGATTAAGAGTTGTACACTCTACCAACTGAGCCAGCCAGGCGCACTAATTATTACTTGGAGATTGTGAATGAAATCATGAGTTAGGAAATGTCTGGAAAAAATCGTGTGCATTTTAGATAGGTTTTTATCTCCATCTGTCTCTCCACTCCCATTATTTCAGAGGATTCTTGTCAATTTATTATAATGTGACCGAAGACCTAGGTAGATAACTTACGGGGTCTGAGTTTTGGGTCAGGGACATCTGTGGTGCTTTCAACTGGCTTCCGTAACAGGTGTCATGTTTGGAATAGACTGTCAGTCAAAAGCAAATGTCAAGATTGTAAGGACCAATCAAGTATGGGCCACGTTCTGTGTGACCCTGTTGCTACTGTGGGTGTTTTTAAATGGTCGTTTTAAGAGACTCGCATGCTTTCCGTCAGGCTCCCAGGGAGCCCTGCAGGTGGGTAAAGGTTGCTTTTCCTTCCTAAGTGGAAAAGACAATGATGCTTTATTTCCAAGCACATATCTGAGTTGTATGTGTGGATAGAACTAAAACTGAGTCTTTTCTAGTTAGGATTTTTGTTCTTCTGGAAGCCTAATAAGCTCCTTTACTTGCTCTGAGGATTGGTTTTGTCTTTTCTCAGAAATGCTTACTGTGCATGTAGATGTGGGTGTGGGACAGTGGATTTTAGGCATATGTAACTCCTCACGGTATATGTACCCTGGGGTCTCAACCCACATGTGACCTGAATTGGCTATGAGCTTTCACAGGTCAGCCTGATACAAGCAAAAAGCTAACCCCTTAATGGTCTTGCCTACCAGATTTGTACTGTCCTTTGTTGAGCCTTTTCAGAAAATTTGCCTCACAGCCTGTTACTCTTTTTTGGGTGCAACTCTGGGTAAAACCTAACCTGGGTTAGGTTCCTTTAGTTAGGAGAAGTATATCCGTGTTATAGGCTAGTTTATGATTATAAAGTTATCACTTCCTGCTCTTTGCCAAATCCTGTTCATCTTACTTTCACATGTCATTTTTATTAGTCGAATCTGACAGAAAATGCTTGGGCATTTTCCCTAGGGAGTATAACTTTGTTTATGTCTCAAACTGAGCCTGACCTTGTGATAACAAGATGTTGAGCATATTTTAGATACTTGTGATTGGTTCTGGAGCTAAAACAATATGTTTTTTACAGCTACTTCATCTGTTCCAGCTCCAAAGACAACGGACCCTCCCTCCGCCCTCCCATCTGTGGGCTCACTGCCCAGCACCACTTCCTGCACTACGCTTCTACCTGCTGCATCCCAGCACACTGCCACTTTGTCCTCCATGTCCCAGCCTGGTGACCTGTCCAGCAGCCCCCTCTCTCAGCTTAGCAGGTATGGTGAAAATATGGGCTCAGAGTGAGAGGCACATTGGGGCAAAGTCCTGAACACCTACAGAAAGCTGTTCCAGTAAACAAAACCCTCTTGTTGGCCCCAGCATGGTGTCCTGGCCTTTGGTAATAATTGCTTTAGTGCATAGGTTTTGGCTGGGCACTGTCTCAGAATCATCAGCAGCTGTGTAACTACGTGTAATGCCCCTGCTGTCACAGAGCACTGGGACACCTTAGGAATGGGTGGAGCTAGGGGTCCCTGCTGCTGCTCTTCCTCCACCTCTCAGGAGTACGCCCTCAGCCTGGCCTGGCCTTTCCCACTCTGAGCTTGAGTAACTGTGATGTGAAGTGAGAATGATGGTTTTTTGTTTTTTTGTTTAAAAAAAATTTTTTTTAATGTTTATTTTTGAGAGAGAGTGTGCAAGAGCGAGAGAATGCACAAGCAGGGGAGCAGCAGAGAGAGAGAGGGAGACACGGAATCTGAAGCAGGCTCCAGGCTCTGAGCCATCAGCACAGTGCCTGACACGGGGCTCGAACTCACGAGCTGTGAGATCATGACTTGAGCTGATGTCAGATGCCCAACTGAGCCACCCAGGTTCTCTGAGAATAATGTTTGATTTCTGAGCCAGTCTTTGACTTGCTTTTGTTGTGGTTTCAGAGAGTCATTTATTAGAACAGGGTGTAGAAGAATGGGTTTTGTTTGGTCTTCATCCTGTATCTTTGGAGTAGAGTATACCTCTTTTCCCCTTTAGCCAGGAATAAAAATGTGTTCGATTTGAATTCTGGATTTGATGGGTCAGGCTCTGGCTCTGTCATGTGGGGTTGAACTTAGGAACCTTTCTTCCCTTGCACACAGATTGAATGGGGTCTCCGTGACTGTCAGTGTTTTTAGTGCAGTCCTGTTCTAACTTTTTACAGTCTAAAGCACAAATTATTTTAGTTGACTCATGCTGTCCCTAGAGGTTTCCCAGGCCAGAGTGTCCCAGATCCTCATGGTAATGACCCTTTGGATCATTTCTTACCATCAGAACACCTGGTCTGGGCCCCAGGGTGATGAGGAATGAGGGATGTGAAGCTGGGGCCACCCTTGGAAGGATGGGGCAGGCTTAATACCTGGCCCACCTGGACATGTGGGCCGCTCCTTTGGGGTGACTCGGTGGGGTGGACACGTGGTGCTGTTTTGTCTTCTAGTTCCCTCTCCAGCCATCAGAGCAGCCTCTCCTCTGCACACGCGGCCCTCTCCTCTAGTGCATCACACACGGTAAGTGTCCTCTGGACTCCATCATCCCTTCCCTGCTCAGCAAGTTTGAGCCTAGTAGCTTAATCACATGGTGATCGGAGTTTAGTCACGTGCAGGTGGGATTTTAATATGTGTGTGTTTGAATGTCTGAAATAATCTCAAATTGCTCAGGTGTGTTATCTCAAGCTAGGTATGTGGTTTGAGCTGTTGCTTTTCTTAGGCACCACAGAGGACATCTCAATTTCTAAAATGGTACTTCCATGGAGGATTTGCTTCTCCAGAGCTGATCTGTGATCAGCAGGGCCCTTGGGTAGATTTGTTCTAAGTATTTACTGAGCTCCCTGTTCATTAGGGGAGACTTTTGTACCTAATCTGGGATTGGTCATGTTGAGGTATTTACAGACGTTTGTTAGGAAGAAGGCTCATTACAAGGAAAGTAGTAGGCTCACTGCTAACTTCAGCTTGGACTCCACCAAATTGAGTCAAGTTGAATCAAGAGCATTGTTCTAGATAACCTTCTGTTACTTTGTGAAGGCCATTGTAGAGAGAATGCTTAGAGGGAAAAAGAGCTTATGTGAGGAATAGCTGTCTTTTGCCACATGCACATGCATCTTTCTCTCTCTCAGGCTGACAGCCCTGGCTCTTAGCCCAGTCAGTGAAGCCACATTCCAGTTTGTTGGTGGTCATGAGTACTTTACTTTTTGTGGCTTAGGTATTCTCTCCACTTTCCTCATTGCTATTGCAGGCCACCTTCCCCAGCTCAGAGGCAGACTTTGGGATGGTTGATCCTGAAGCAGGAAGTCTGGGGTATAGAGAGGCAGGAATGGAAGTATAAGTGGGGTGGCAGCTGGCAAAGGTCCTGATGTGTCAAGGAGTAATCCTAGTGATGGTTATTGAAGTGTGGCTTCTTGAGGTGGGTTCTTGGCAGCACCGTTTCATTTTTTTTTTTTTTTTTTATTTTTTTTAAAAAAAAATTTTTTTTAATGTTTTATTTATTTCTAGGATAGAGAGAGAGACAGCGTGAGCAGGGGAGGGTCAGAGAGAGAGGGAGTCACAGACTGAAACAGGCTCCAGGCTCTGAGCTGGCAGTCAGCACAGAGCCCGACGCGGGGCCCGAACCCACGAACCGCGAGATCATGACCTAAGCGAAAGTCGGACGCTTAACCGACTAAGCCACCCAGGCGCCCCATTGGCAGCACAGTTTCAATGGTGGGTGAGTGTAGCTTGTGGGGGTGGAGGAATGAAAGTTGGTGAGGTGGCAAGGAGGCAGGGTGGTTGTGGGGTGCTTAACTCAAGGGTAGGGGACACTTGAGCTTAGGGATCTGCAGAGAGATACCTAGATTGACCATGAAGTTCCTTTACTGGGAGATCAGAGCAGAGGGGTCTCCAAGCAAGGAGGGACATTTGGGGATATAAATCAATAGGAGAGATTTGAAATCGGGGAAATTTGTTTGCTTTGAAAAAGAGGTCATTTGCTGCAGAATGGGATGATGGTGAAGAGTTGGCTCTATCCTTCCATTAGGAAGTGGTTATCATCATGCTTTTCAAACTCCAGTTTTCTTAGTGAAATCTTGCACATAATTATTTGTCATAAAACACATAGATCACCATGTTTAAAGCAGAGTATGAATATGGAATAAGTGCCTGTACCCTCTGTTTGGCCCATGGCAGCTGTCAGTGGTCCCCATCATGAGTTCTAGATAGCTGGGCCCCTGCTTCCCAGGCCCTGGTGTGTTGGGGCCATTGCTCTTTCTCCCATGGGTTGGTTAGCTGTACTCTGTGTTTTAGCCAGAAACTCCAAATCCTGCAGCTCAAATAGCCACAGCGAGAATTGCCTCATCAGGGAGTCCCATACTTTGTTGGGTGACAGAATTGCCACATTGCTAATATAATAATGAATAGTATGAAGAGATACATACTGAAATGTTTTTCTTTATTTAGTCTGTTTGGTTCTGCCCCTCTTCCTACTCTTTGCTTCACCCACTGGAGTTAAGATTTTTTGGAGGGGGGTGGGCATGAAATGGGAAATGCATACGCAAAGTCATTTTTCCCCTGCCTCTTGCCCTTTTTCTTTCATTAATAACATAAATGGGAGTATTCCCTACATAGTATCCTTCAGTGTTTTCCGCAGTATCAGTGCATCTTTGAGATATTTCTGTTGAAACCTAGATTCTTTCTTCTTTTTCCATAGCTCTACTGTACCACATTACTTCCTCAGTCTTCTAGTGATGGTGCTTCAGGGCCATTTTCTGTCTTGAATACAAAACAGAATTGCGTTTGATAATCTTCTACATATGCTGCTTCACTAGTGCAGGTTATATCTGCAGGGTAAATGCTGGAAATTGAATCCCTAGGCACTTGACTTTTTTGAGAGAGAGTGAGGAGAGGGGCAGAATGAGAGAGAAAGAAGGAATCTTAAGCAGGGTCCATTCCCAGTGCTGAGCCCTACATAGAGCTCGATCCCATGACCTACACAGGCTCGATCTCAGGACCATGTGATCATGACCTGAGCTGAAATCAAGAGT
Source organism: Proteles cristata cristata (assembly GCA_017311185.1). Lineage (NCBI taxonomy): Eukaryota > Metazoa > Chordata > Mammalia > Carnivora > Hyaenidae > Proteles > Proteles cristata. The sequence continues at coordinate 1,107,831 of JAESUZ010004784.1, read as the reverse complement.
TGGAAGCTTAACTGACTGAGCCCTCCAGGGGTCCCCCCAACATTTTACATTTATACAAATTGTCAAATTGCTCTGCACAGTAGTTTTAACCTATTTTCCTCCCACTGGTAATGAATGAAATGTACTATTTCCCCACTGCCTTCTGACATTACATTATCAAATATTTTTATGTTTCTAACGTGTTAATTCAAAAAAATGACACATCAGTACAGGTTTTTTTTCCCAGTTAATTATTTTTTATTTTGAGAAAGAGAGAGAGAGAGAGAGAGAGAAAACAAGCAAGTAGAGGAAGGGCAGAGACAGAGGAAGACAAAATACCAAGCAGGCTCCAAGTAGTCAGCTCAGGGCCCGATGCAGGGCTCAAACCCATGAACTGTTTGATCATGACCTGAGCCAAAATCAAGAGTCAAGACACTTAATCTCCTGAGCTACCCAGGTGCCTATCAGTACAGTTTTTAATTGAGTGAGCTTGAATATCTTTTTTTCATATATTAGAAAGCCATTTAATTTCCTTTTCAGTGAGTTCTTCATATTGTTTGTTCATATTTCTTTTTCTTTTTTTTTATAAATAAAGCCAAATTTTATTTTTTTAATTTTTTTTTTTTGAGAGAGAGATAGAGACAGTGTGAGCAGGGGAGGGTCAGAGAGAAAGGGAGACACAGAATCTGAAGATAGGCTCCAGGCTCTGAGCTAGCTGTCAGCACAGAGCTCGACACGGGGCTCAAACCCACATACCGTGAGATCATGACCTGAGCCAAAGTTGGACGCCCACCTGACTGAGCCACCCAGGCGCCCCTGTTTGTTCATTTTTCTGTCATGTCCTTGGTGTCTGTTTCTAGGCACTCCACATATTCCGGAGACTAGTAAAGTAGCCCTTTGTGATGGGAGGTGCACATACTTTCCCCAGATTTGTCATTATATTTTTGACTTTTGTATAGTCACATACATCAGTCTTTTCAAATTTGACATAATTAGGTCTTTCCCACTTGAAGGTTATAAAGTAAATCTCAGGGTTTTCTCTTGTTCTTCGTGGAAGGTTTGGTGCAGCTGTGCTCTTCTGGGCCCTTTCCGAGCAGCAGGCTGCACTGCCCCATTGAAGACACTGTTGAGCTGTTTAAATGGAGGGGAAGCCAGTTATGCTAGCTCCTTGGGGCCCTCGCAGATATGGGGGAACAGAGACCGGAGCCCTGTCAGGTTCAGGTGGAGTTAGGAAAGGCTTGCGGGATGACTTTGAGTTCCTTTCAGCAAGTAGGGAACTAGTTTTTAGCAGGCTGCTCTTCTGTGGACCCCTTCCCCCCGGACTAGGGAATAGTAGTAATTCTTTGTCCTGTGGTTAAGAGAATTTTCAGTTCTATGGCCAGTGACACCTAGGCGCACAATGGTCAGAGCTGTTCTGATTCTGCAGCAGGTGGTCAGCCTGGCTCTGTGCAGAGGGCCATGGAGGGGTGCTGGGGTTGTCCTTGCCCTGCTTCTGTCAGTCTAGGCTAAGGGGGTGGAGTCCTGGGGTACCCTGGGAGACCACGATTTTAGCTGTCTTTACCTTACTAAACTGATGCTGGATGTCCAGGCTTTAAGGTCCGTGCTCAGATGGGTAGGGCAGCATGTGAGGCTGGGACTTAGAAGTGTCTGTGTGGTGGAAGGCAGGGTGCCTGGTTGTCCCCCTTCTCCCGGGGCTTCTTGTTCCTGAGGCTTCTCCAGGAGTTTCCGGACTATTTTCTGTACACGTTCTGGTTTGGAGGCTGGTCTCAGTATTACAGATTCATTTCTTCCCTCTTTGGGCCTTATTTTCCCAGCCCAGATGTATCTCTTCTACCCCCTCCCCACACAGCCCTTTCTGGTACCCTGTTCCTACCTGGCGCTAAGCAGTTGGGCAGGCTTCCTAGAACTGTGCAGAGCTTTTGTTGGATTTCACCCTTCCTTCCTAGGTGGATCCTGTCAAACAGGCAGAAGCATAGGCCGTGCCCTTCTAGGTAGGTCCTGGTGGCCTGCACAGTGTCCCCACTTTCTGGAGCAAAGGCCTCTCTTGGGCCCCTGTGACTTCCTTATCAGAAGCGGGCTTCCTAGAAGGGCTACTTAGGTAGAAGGCAGCTATCCCCAGTTGGCTCTGACTTGGCTTGGGGCTGCCTATGGTCCTGTTGTTGACTCTCAAACTACTTTTCGGTGAGGTGGGTTCTCACCTCACAGTCAGAAGGTCTGTGTTCATATATAATTTAGATGGGGTTTTCTGTGCCTTATTTCAGATACCTCAGTTTGAACAACTTTAACAGTTTTTAGGAGGGTGTTGCTGATAAAACTCAGTTTTAATAGCTTTCTACTCAGCTTATGAGTTCTCTGGATGGCCTTGTCTAGCTGCAGTGCAGCACGGAGCCCCTCACGCCGGTCTTCAGAGTGCTGGCCCCAGTGCCAGACTAGCTTCTCCTGCACTCCTGTGTTTTACCCCCAGATCCATGTGTCTTGGCTTTTTTTGTTTTGCCAGCATGCCAGCGTGGAGAGTACCCCTTCCCTCCAGTCCTCAGCCACCTTCTCAACGGCAGCAACCTCTGCCTCGGGTGCCACGTCCTCAGGGCTCAGCCTGCCGAGCAGCATGAACACAGTGAACAGCCTCTGCCTGGGCGGGACCACTGTGAGTGCCCCCAGCAGCAGTACCAGGGCCACGCCCTTGGTGACCTCAGGTGTGTGCTCTACAAACCTTTCTTTATCCCCTGCTTCTAGAAGGTGCACGCTTGGCTTCCCGGGGGGGATGCCTAGAGGTGGCTGCAAGGCATACTGGGTAGCTACAAGCATAGGAACATCCTGGTCTCCCTCCAGCCCTACTATTGCTCCCTTGTCCTCTTTTTTTTTTTTTTTTTTAATGTTTTATTTATTTCTAGGAGAGAGAGACAGCATGAGCAGGGGAGGGTCAGAGAGAGAGGGAGTCACAGACTGAAACAGGCTCCAGGCTCCGAGCTGGCAGTCAGCACAGAGCCCGACACGGGGCCTGAACCCACGAACTGCGAGATCATGACCCAAGCGAAAGTTGGACGCTTAACCGACTAAGCCACCCAGGCGCCCCTCTCCCTTGTCCTCTTTGTTCCATTGACCTCTTGAGGCCCCAGTCCTTCCAGCGATGATGTGGGATGGATGAAGTCAGTCTTCTGGGTGGACTCCCCCTGGGCAGGATTCTTGGTAGCCTTTTTGCTTCTAGCTCCCTTGTCTTTTCTGTCCTCACTCTTCCCTGTAGCTGAGATGGCCTGGTGACATGGAGGGACCAGGGAATAGTTATCTTGGGCTCTTTGTAGCCACTTAGTGTGATTAACTGCCTGTCAGCCAGACCTGGGTGGTCTGTGTGGGCCAAGCAAACTGTAGTTTGGTAGAAACTGGTAAAAGCTACCTTTGACACAGCGTGTCCCCCTCTCTTGGGACTGCCCAGCCTTCTGTTCTGAGGAGGCAGATTGTTCCTTATGTGCAGGTTTGCTTAGTTCAGAATGACCGTCAAGAGTGGGTGAGGGGTAGTGTTTCAGGCTTGGCATGGGTACTCTCTGATGTGGACAGACCCTGAATGTGGTGTCACGTGCTTTCAGTCTCCCCCCACTTCCTGACACAGCCCTCTGTGTATTTCAGTTGCCGCCCTCCCCTCTCTGCAGTGGCCCCTTAGGGGCAGCACTGACAGTGAGCTCAACCCCCACGGTAGCTGAGGCATCTCATTCTTTGTGGTGGCGTCTTCACTCCTGTGATTTTTGCTTTTACAGGCAAAGCACCCCCTAACCTGCCCCAGGGAGTACCTCCCCTGCTGCACAACCAGTACCTCGTGGGCCCTGGAGGACTGCTTCCTGCCTATCCCGTGAGTGCATGGTTGTAGCTCCTGGCCGCCTGATTCCTCTGGCCTTAGTGGCTGACACCTGGCGGGACCTGGTGAGGCAGGCCTTGGGTTGCTGCTGCTCCTTCCCTATTTCTCCCTCATCTAGTCTCCATCAAGGCAAGGTGTCTTCCCACGGCAGATGGTCTGGGTCCCCTTCCAGAATATGTCCTAGCTCCCCAATCTTGTTTTGGGCCCCCATATGGGCCTGGGCTTCCCAGGGGATGAATGTGGACCCTAAAACCCTTTTTGGTCCTCACGCAGATCTATGGCTATGACGAGCTCCAGATGCTGCAGTCACGGCTGCCAGTGGTGAGTGGGATGTGGCAGGGGGTGGGGAGGCTTCAGGCTCTTTCACAGGTCCTCTCTCCATAGGCCTTTACGATCACCCTTCTGAGGAAGCTGCTTGCATCTGGGGGTGGCCTAGTGCCACTGTCGCTTTGGCATGAGTGTCCTGTGCTTATTACTGCTTGGGAACTTGAAAACCATTGGGACCTCAGGTCTCAAGTCCTCTCCTTTGCAGCACCTCTTAAGTGGCCATCACTGATACTTGTGATGGCAGCTTTGCTTGTCTGTCCCCAGCTGAGTCACTCACTGGAGTGGACACTGTCTACGGGCCTTTGTGGGTCTGACCTGCCCTCACTGCTTGCAGGAATACTGGCCCCAGGATGTGCCTGGTTGCTGCAGCCTCACTGTGAGGCAAGGGCAGTGTCTTGAATGTGACCCTTACTTCCAGGATGAGGTGCCTGACCTTTAGGCAGAGCACCACGTGGGGCAGGTGCTCCCTGACTGACCAGCCTGCAGGCTGCTGCAGTGCCTCTCCCTCCTTGGTCTGGCATTTCCCAGACTGCTGAGGATTTCCAGCAGCCTAGGGTGTCTGTCACATTATCAGGAAGTAGAAAGTTGTGCAGATGCTCTGTTGGATGTGATCTTTCCTGTTCTGAGGAGGAGGTTTTCCCCCACTGAGGTGTTCTTCCTCAGCCTCTTCCCCATTGGGCTGTCCCCTGCTCTGCCCGCCCACAAAGAGCCCAGGGTGCTGCAGGTGTCTCCTCCACCTCCCGGGCCTGGTGGCTGAAGGTCTTATCTTTCAGGAGAATGCTTCTCTGGTTGCTGAAGTATTTCCAGAGGTAGAGTCAGGGTAGCTGGGCAGTTCTTCTCCTTGGGTGCAAACCAGCAGCCCATCACACTGCTGCCCGAGAGCCTGCTGGACTCTCAGCTCCTGCCTGTATCCCCGATGGACCCGGGAAGGGTGTTGAAGACATGGTGGCAGATTTCTAGGGTGGTCAACAGAACTTAGGGTATCTGGAGGATGCCTGAGCCTTAGGGCTTTGCAGAAGAACTGGATGTGGCCCCCACCCCCCCCTTGCCTGCTTACAGCCATCCTACCCAGAAGCCCCATGCATCAGAGATGGAATAAAAGAGGGTGTTGTGGTGGAGTCCCTAGGAACGTCTCTGTAGGATCCTATCTCTGGGATCCTGCCTTGTAGTCTTTGTATCATTTTGTGCCTTAGAAGACGAAATCCCCTCTGAGCCTACCTTTTGAGATAAATTGTGTTCATTTTCCGCTTTGTTCATTTATTAACCTCTGGTACTTTTGTGTCTAGTTCCTGCCTTTGATTTTTCTTTCTTCTGTGAAAGAGCTCCCCCTCCTGGGCTTTTCTAGGCCTGCCTCCAGTTGTGACTTGCTAGCTCTGTGACTTCCTGGTCCTGCCTCCTTCTGGGGTTCAGGGCTGAGGAAGCTTTGGGTTTCCTGGAAGTTATGTGGAGAGGGGCCATAGGAGAATGTAGGTGCCATTCCTTGCCAGGGTGGCTCCCAGCTGATTGTGACCAGGCACTGTTGGCCATGAAGGAAGCAGGAAAGCTTTCCCTCTGAGGCTTAGAAGCCAAGGCTGGGGTGCAGGATGTCTAGGACTGGCAAAGCCCTGGGTGGCGAGTAGGGGCCAGGTCAGACCTCCCCTTCTCCACCAAGCTCCACTGTTTTGCACTCTTGGTGTCTACACTTGGCCCAGCTCCTATATAGTCAGTGCTGTTGAGTGAGTGGTGAGGGGCCAATTCAGGACTTTATCTGGGGTCCTTTTGTACCTGTGCCTACCTGGAGTTACGGTTCTGACCCCTGTTTAACCCTCAGGCACTTCCTCTCCTGCTGATTCCTTTTCAGGGTGCTTTCTTAGCTGCTCGTTAGAATCTGTCATGTAGGAAAGCCACTTGAGTTGGTTTGGTCTTTGACATTTGCCAGCTTCTATCTGTGCTGTAAATTACACATGAGATTGGGCCTCCAGTGGCTCTGCCTGGTGAAGGCTGATGGACTTGTCAGTGTTTTTGCACACTGTGTGGCTGCCACATTGCACAACTCCCAAGGATACCATTTACTCTGAATTCTCTGAGTGCTGCCCTCTGGAGGTATGCATGTGTTGCTGCTGTCTGGGCTGTCTGGGAGCATGGCATCACCTGGATGGCCTGTGCTGCCTCCTGGGCCTGGGATGAGGCCATTCTTGCTGATCGAGCCTCCCTGGTCTCTCCTAGGATTACTATGGAATTCCCTTCGCTACACCCACAGCTCTGGCCAGCCGAGATGGGAGCCTAGCTAATAACCCATATTCAGGTTAGTCTGCTTAGGGGGTGAGGAGTGGGGTGGAGGGGAGTGGGGCATGGGACTGTAGCTATTCCTAGGAATCTAGGAACAGAAGCAGAGGGGCTGAGAGAGGCCTGCTAGCTTCCTGTTTGCAAGAGACAGTCTGGCTTTTTTCCTGGTTGGATAAGGAGAGGGCAGGGGCAGTGATTGGAGTCCTTGATTCCTCTTCTCCTAGGTGATGTCACCAAGTTTGGCCGAGGTGACTCTGCATCCCCTGCACCCCCCACCACACTGGCTCAGCCGCAGCAGAGCCAATCCCAGGCCCATCACACAGCCCAGCAGCCATTTCTGAATCCTGCGCTGCCACCTGGGTACAGCTACACTGGCCTCCCCTACTACACAGGCGTGCCTAGTGCCTTCCAGTATGGGCCCACCATGTTTGTGAGTATTTGCCAGGGGTGTTAATCCAGCTCTGGCGAGAAGCCGGGAGAGGGACGTGACCCTACTCAGTCTCACCTTGGCCCTCAGGAACGTTTTAGGCTGGAGCCAAAGCTACTTGCCCATCTGTTTTTATAGCTGCTAGCACGTGTTGTACTAGTGAACACAGACAGGTCCCTTGTGGTTGTGCCACCTGCTGCCTAGGGCTATGCCGGGGCTACCTGACCTGCACCCCCTGTCCTGGTCCTTCACTGATACCTCTCCTGCTTCCCCCCAGGTCCCTCCCGCCTCAGCCAAGCAGCATGGTGTGAACCTCAGCACCCCCAGCACCCCTTTCCAGCAGGCCAGTGGTTATGGCCAGCACAGCTACAGCACAGGTGAGGGGTGCTCCCAGCACAGAGAGATGCAGATGGGACAGGCTTGCCTAGCTCACACGTACCTCTTGTACCCTGCCACGCTAGGTTATGATGACCTGACCCAGGGGACAGCAGCGGGAGACTACACCAAGGGTGGCTATGGTGGATCATCGCAGGCACAAAACAAGTCTGCAGGTTCTGGGCCTGGCAAAGGTAGCGTCTACCCCTCCTTTCCAGGATTGAGGCCCAGAGTAGTTGTCTTCTACTGACTCTTTCTCAGGCAGGGCTGTCCCAGAGAGCCCCTGGAGGTGGGGGAGGCTGGAGCCTGGGCCCGATTGCTGTGAGAACAACTGCTTTCCCTCCTAGGAGTGTCTGTGTCTTCAAGCACCACCGGCTTGCCCGATATGACTGGCTCGGTCTACAGCAAGACTCAGGTGAGGGAGGATTCGGGTGGACGGGGAGGGCCGCGGGAGGTGCAGCCTGAGCTGACCCTTACTGTTGTCTCTCTACCCTGCAGACTTTTGACAAGCAGGGATTTCACGCAGGGACTCCTCCACCGTTCAGCCTGCCCTCGGCCTTGGGCTCCACTGGGCCCCTGGCTGCTGGAGCTGCCCCTGGTTATGCGCCCCCGCCGTTCTTGCACATTCTGCCTGCCCACCAGCAGCCTCACTCACAGCTGCTGCACCACCACCTTCCGCAGGATGCCCAGGTGAGCCCAGTGATGGAGGCAGCCACCCTGCCCTGGACTGGGGGTTCTGTTCCGCTCCTCACAGCCTTGTCTCCTCCTCCTCCTCCTCAGAGTGGCTCGGGTCAGCGCAGCCAGCCCAGCTCCCTGCAGCCCAAGTCGCAAGCCTCCAAGCCTGCCTACGGCAACTCACCATACTGGACAAACTGAACCCTGAAGAGAGGGGTGGGCTGGGGCGGGCCTTACCCTGGGCAGGAGAGAACACACGGAGCCCATTGCTGGGAGCCCAGTGCCCTTTCCTAGAATTCCTGAGACATGTAACTGTGTCAGCCGAGCCTCTGTGGGGAGCCTGCCTCCCAGACTCGCTCTTGTATGTAATGTATTTATGTATGTATTTGTAAATGTGATAGAAGTCTTGGGGGAGTGGGGGGTACAGCTGCTACTCTTAGCCAGGCCTTCTCTCCCGACTCCAGCCCCTTTTCACTGTAGCAAATAAGCCCCTTTTTCCACTTCTGCCTTTAGGCCTTCTGTATAGCCTCCCAGCCAGCGGGCAGCTGGGAGCAGTGTCTGGGAAGGGCTGGTTGAAGGCAGTTTGGGTCTTGGGGTCAGGTACCAATGAAGAATCACGACTTATCTTTCTCCCTTGTACGCCATTATTTGAGGTTTCCTTCTCTGTGTAATTACTTTATCCCTCGCTTTTTGAGAAACTGGTCTTTTTGTCATTTGTCCTGCTCCTCTCCTGCCAAATCTTGATCTGGGAATAGCAGAGATCTCCTTCCTGCCCAATGTGAAAGTGGCACCTATTTGTCTGCATATAGAGCAGAGGCTTCTGCTTCTGGTCTTGTCCCCAAGAGACTTGCCTTCCTCTGGCTGACCATTTTTAAAAACAGTCTGAAGTTGCACTCAGATGTTCAGTCAGTCTGCTCCCTTTAAAAAACAAAAAAAAAATCAAAGAGATGCTGTCACCTCAGTGAGAGCAGGTCTCCAAGCAAAGGCTCCTCTATTCCAGTTGTCCTGAACCAGGTGGGCGACTGTTTCAGGGGTTTTTCTCTTCTGCTCCATCTCCACCTAATAAAGTTCTGAGAGCATGCGCAGTCTCTGTGTGGTGTGACTTAAGGGCAGCTCAGGGTGGAGGCTGTCTTCATTATTGTTCCAGGCAGCCTGGACTTCACAGGGCTGAAGTATAGGTCATGTCGTCAGTCTTCGGACAATAGGCTGTGAAGGCTTAAATCGGTATTCCTTCTCTCACCTCGGCCTGGGTCAGCAGCCAGGGGGTGTAAAGGTAAATGATAAGGATGAAAAGACTGCTAACCCTCCTGACAGGCAGTGGTTCTCAAAGTTCACTTTGATAAGGCAGTCTCTGTTTAAAGGCCCGATCAACAGGAATACTATGACAGGGTAACTTCTTTTCCAAATGTTAGCTGACATTAAATCTGAAGTAAAGGTAAGAACTGAGGTCATTTTTCTCGTGGCCAGAGGGAGAGTGAGTTTGGATAGCTAATCCTCCTCTCTATCCTGTGTTCTTCACCAAGCAAAGAGAATCTTGATTGATAGTGAAGGGATGGGATTGAACAGACTAGTGACTTGGGGTGTTTTGAAGTAGGTAAGTGGGTCCTGGGCTAAATATCTGCTTCACAAAGTCCCAAGCAGCCATTCACCTCGGGCCAAGATTCTAGTGCAGCTCCTTCCTCCTCCCAGGCTGCCAATCAGGGAGGAACCGGGGCCACCCACTATTTGTGTCTGACAGGAGGAAGGTCGCCCCACTTGGTCTGTCGCACAACTGTGCTCCGAGAGGTGTTGCCAAAGGCACGGCAGCCTCCCATTTCATTCCTACATAACCCTCAGACTAGGCTAAAGAAGCAAACGGAAGTGGTGCCTCAAACACTGGTCATGTCACTGTGCCAGAACCAGGGTCTTTACCTCTGCTTTTGGCCTCTAAAATCAGTGGTCATTTCAGCAGATGGGGCACATGCTGCTGTTGCAAACAGCTGCGTTGTGCACAGCTTAAGGTCCTGACCAGGAAAAAAAAAAAAAAAGGTAAGTGTCCATAAGTAAAACAAAACAGGGACTTTAACGATATGATCTCTTGCCTGATGTCTTGCTTCTTAACAGCAGGAAGTTCAGAAGACAAATGACAATGAAACAAAATGCTTACCTAAGGAGGGCAGTGGAGCACTCTCATCCCTTCACCAAGCTCCATGTATCAGCAGGTTGTGCTCTACTTATAAGAATTAAGGGTAACCAGTGTTTGTATCTTTAATAATCTTTCCTAAAAGCCAGTTAGGTACCGGGGATATTTATTGTGTGAGGAGGGGAGCTGAGCAGAATATCCTATAAGGCAAATCAGTGAGATTTGTTTTTGGTTTTTGATTTTTCACCTGAGTGATGGGTGTAATCTGCAAGGGAACACTGGAAATACTGAGACCATTTTTTAGTTTTCTTTAACACAAAGAAAGGAGAGGGTCATCCCATGGGGAAGTAGCAATACAGGTATATTTTATTTCACATTTTATTAGTAGACAGATGGGCAGAAAAAGACAAAATAAACCACTAAAGGGGAAGTTCAACACAAAAATGCATCAGATAATCTTTTCTCATAAGTTAAACTGAAGAAAAACATCTACAATTTCAGCTAAGAAAACTATTAAAGTCAGGTGTGTCCTGCTGGTTTCAGAATAGTTGAAAATTGCATCTGAATCTTTTTGTAAATGTAAACCATTTTTATCAGAGTGGGGGGTGGGGGGTGGGGAGTTAATGTTCAGTGGAGAACTACACACTTTCCCCTTCAATCTCTTACTGCATATGACCCAAACATAAGGAAACCAGCAAATAAAGATGCAAGTAATCACCAAGGAAGAGGAAAGAAGGGGCTACAGAAAAGTTTGGCTACTAGAACAGAACTCTGGAATGATATGAAATAGAAAGAGGGGGAAGACTTTGAGAAGCAACAACGGAATCATGATATTACTTTCTCCACCCAGCCTCCAAACACACAAACCTGAAGAGCATCCAGAGAGGCCTCCACTAGAATCAAAAGGAATCTAAAAATGCAGAATTCTGAATTCATGTCAACACCAAGTAATCACAACTGTACTTACAAGGTTGTGGCCTGAGCCTGAGACCTCTACTCTCAAAAAGAAAAAAGTTACATGCTCAAGTTTTCTTTTGCCACAGGAGGTGTTCTCAGGACAGAGCTCTGGAACCAGCATCTGGTTTTTTACAGGTCAGTCTGAGTTATCAGAATGTCTACCTGCTAGCCAATCAACACATGCCAGTTTTTCTGGAATTGATTGTACTCTTATCGGAGGCAAACCCAGCCCTCCATAGGAACACCCCAAAGGGCTGAAGAGGTATGACCTCCACCTGGCTCTCTGGCTCCCTGAGTCAACGTGCAACAGAGGCCAGCAGGGCCTAATGGGACAGGGCTGAGCAACAACCACACCTTGCACAATGCCAAGGTGCCTGGCCTGCCCTGGCAGAGAAATGCTTTTGCGTAAGGGATAAAAGAAAATGCATATAGGGCTCCAAGAGAGCAGACCAAGCTACTGGCTGTAAACGTGTGTGGGGGTGATGGGGTAATTGGAGCATTATGAGAGACTTTGAGCTCCAGAAGATATGAAGATTATAAGCGTGGGGTGTAAAAAGCTAGTTCCAACATCTTTCTGTGAGAATGTGTGGCCAGTGTTTTGTCACAAAGAGCTGCTCTGTTCTCTGAATCTGACGGGAATTGCTAGATTCAGGGATGCAAGTAGTCCTAGCCCCTTAGGAACTGGACAGAGATTCTGGGACCAGGCTCATCACTGTCCCATATGAACCTTTGCATGTTAACATCCCCACTTAATACCAAATCAAACTTTAGAGGCCAGAGAGGTCTGCTGGGCATTAGTTAGCAAATGTTTGGAGTTTGAAGAGCTAATGAAAACCCTGAGATCAGAAAGGAAGGAGGAGCTAAGGAAGTAAGCATCACCTACTCTGTTCTAGGATCCATCCTACCCCTGTCCCTCAACAACCCTTTGGTTCTTTCTGAGCTATGATCTGAAGAAAATGACACCCGTGCACAGGGATCTGGAGGAGGATCATAGCCAGTCTCTGCTGTATTTTCCTTCCAAAGTCTAATTTTACATTATAATGATTTTCCCCACTGAAAGAACACTGCCCTCCTATGAACTGGCCCACTCCCAAAAGAAACAAAAATCACCGCGCCAAGTTCTGAAGTCCCTGGTTGGTGAAGGCTGATGGATCTCAATATTGATTGGAGTAACACGTGATTGAGACCGGGGAAGTCAAAGCTGCAGCCACTGCAGAGTTGGAAGAGCTAGCGTTGCCCAGACACTGCCTGCAGCCAATTCCCTCAGCCCTGCTAGAAGAGTCAAGGTAGCCCAGGGCAAGCTCCATGCACAACTTCTGCTTGCCCTCCACAGCCAGAGTACATTGAAAGGAGAGAAAAGTCCAGGTCACATCCAACGAGGAAAGCGGAAACTGGTCACTCGTGTCTCCTATCCACAGCTATCACTATCAGCATAAGCAGCTCTATGAAAACCAAAATCTTAACACATGCACCTAGGATTAATACTGAGTAATTAAAACTGGCTACTTAAACTCTCACCATGAGGATTTTTAAAAAATCTCTGAGGGAAAGGCCATGTTCACATAAGATGTTTTCTTACCCAACAGTGGTCACCAGTAGTTTTGACTTTTTTTCCCCAGCAGCATCAACCAAAATTGGCATAGTGATTTTAAACTTGTTCCCGATCACTAAGACTCCACACACACACTACACTCCACTCCACTCTCCCCACTCCCTTCAGGTGGGGAGGGTAACAACTCTGTCTTTAAAATAAATAGCAATCAAGTGCTCAGTTCTATGTAAAGTATGAATATTTATTTCAGGCTTTAGATCCCAATCAATTTCAAAAAACAAAATCTGATCTCTCTCCTCAGAGTAGCTGAGGCCCCGTGTTAGAATGATTTCCTGGAGGCTGACGGGTCTCTGTGCCCTTAAAAACACACTTCATCAGGCTTAGCACAAAGTCCCTGATGCCCACTGTATCCCAGCTTTAAGTCGGGAAAGGAAACAAAACTCACCACCATGGGGCTGATCGAATGCGCACACACACTAATGTAAATGAGCAGCTAAACCTTGGCAAATTTGTTTTTTTTTTTTTTTTTTAAAGTTTGTTTTGTGGGGTTTTTATATTTTTTTTTTCCATTTTCTTTTGCTACTCAGCATATGCAGCACTTGTGAACTTCCAACGGGTTCCCAGCTTTAAACAAATGTCTTGATGAAAGAATCTAAAAACAGACCAAAAGTGTTTTTGCTGTGAACACTCTGTAGAGACGAAGTGAGGCGAAAGTTTGGGTTTGAAGAAGAAAAAAAAAGAATCAATACAGTGATGGAAGGGTAAAGAATGCAAGAATTCAGACATTCTGTGGAGGATTACTTTCTCTCCGTTAAGAGGTCCATAAAAAGGAGCAAACTGAGATCCATAAGGGGAGTCAGCAGGAGCCGTGTTTGTTTTTCCCACCCCCGTGATAGGTTTTTGTTGAGGGGCCACTGCTAGGTCCCCTCTTGCTCCCCTCCCTTTGGCCTGAGACGGCAGGGCAGTACAGGGGCACTGAAGGAGCACGTCACGACTCCTCATTCCCAGAATCATCATCATCATAGCAGTCGGCATCCTCCTCCTCCTCATCTTCATCATCGATGTCGTCGTCGTACAAGTCGTCATAAAGCAAATCTGAGCTGTTGTCATTGGAAGGCACTTTAGTTTTGATGCAGTATTCCGCCAGGGTCGTGGGGACCTTCACTCCATCCTTTTCTGCTTCAGCTTTAGTGGCTGAAACCTGTTTCCTGAAGAGAGACAGTTTGTTAGTCTCTGTCTTGAAGACAGATTTACAATTGGCCTTTCTTAATAAACAAGATTCCTTATGACTCAGGTTTCTCAATTTCAGTGCCTGCCTAAAAGCATCTGACAGATACTACCCCAAAGGTTCTCAGCCCATCACAGTGAAGAACACTCAAATAATAACCTTCTGGAGGGTATTTAAAGGCAGTGGATCTCAGAGGTTGATCAGCCAGGAATCACCTCAGACATTTTTTTCCTCTGCGTCCTCTCACACCAAACTCTGTACAACCCCAACCACTCTTCTTTATTCAATAATCCTGCCATTTGCTCTTACAGTAGATTCCAAATTAGAATAGGCTCCAGTGATGCATGACAACCCTGCCTCCCACTTTATTCATGTCACCCAAAATACATATGCCATCCTGGTTTTCTTTTCTCTCTCTTCCTTCCTTTCTCACTCTCTTTCTTTCAGTAACTTGAACACCACTTGTTCTGTGTAGATCAGTTGCTCTTCTCCTGAATTGCTAATTTGGCTACTTATGTCACTCAGATCTGTACTTAGAAGTACAGGCATTCTGACAACCCAATTTAAAGCAGTCACTTTAAAATTTATAGTAACTCCTTTGCATTATGCCACTTAATCACTAATAATTTTTTCTATGATCTTCCCCTATTTGTTAATTTTTCTGTTAGTTCCTCCTCCTCCCCCACCCAAATGTCAACCTCACTGGAGTAGAGACTTTGTATTTCTTGGTCACTTTTTTAAAAAAGTGTTTGAGAAAGCATATGTGCACACACACATGGAAGCCGGGGAAGGGCAGAGGGAAAGAGATGATTGCCAAAAAGGTTCCATGCTCTCAGCACCCCTATGTGCATTTATTACATGCTCATTTGCTTACAAATTCTTAGCAGTAAAGTGTGAGCTCCTCAAGGAGAAAGACTGCCTTAATAACCAGGAGTACCTGACAAGAAGCTGGTGTGTAATTAATGTGGAAAGAATTAAGAGACTGAGATAAACCCTTAAATTGAGAAAGCCTGGGTGGCTCATTTGGTTAAGCGTCCAACTCTTGATCAGCTGAGATTATGGTTTCAAAGGTTCATGAGTTCGAGCCCCGCCTCAGGCTCTGCACTGATAGCAAGGAGACTGCTTGGGATTCTCCCCCCGCCCTCCAAAAGAAAAAAAGTGTATTTATATAAAGAATATAATTACCTTGGGGATAAAAATTCTTTACTTACTAAATCCTACCCTTTCCTTGAACATCAGGCTCAGCTCTAATTGTTTTGTGAAGTACTCCCATCTTTCAATCCTCAATCTACTCCATCTCTTCTAAATCTCCAGGTTTTTACTATTTATATGAATTTATCTTCAATCTTTGGTATACACCAGTCACCTAGGTGGCTGCTAAAAATGAAATACACATGCCTAGATTCTATCCTTATAATCTTATTAAATGACTATGGATATGAAAGAGGATCTAAAGGTGGTTCTAGTGGGCAGAAATCAGGAAGAACTGATCTGTATATAGATTATTCAGTTATGTTTTCTGTACAGTTTTTAAAAATATATCACATGGTATTGTGCTGACAAGAGTTATAAAGAGGGACTCTATTTGTATAAATACTAGTGCTTAATAAACTATGCACAGTGGAACTGTTCTTGGGGCTCTATTTTAAGGGTATAAAATCTAACAGTACTAAGGGGAAATGAATATTGCAACTCAAATACCAATTCTTGGATACTGTTACGAAAACCTTACATCCATCCTACTCAGGATATGATCGAGAGCTGACTGATTCAGCCCCAATAACTTCTACTTTTTGCTCCCTTTTTTATACCGATGGAAAAACTAAAGACCCAAAAAGTTAACTGATAAAAAAGTCAGATGACCGGTGGCTGAGCTACAAGTAGATTCCAAATCTCCTACTATGACTCTGTTCAACATATACTAGTATTACTGACAATGATGATATCCAGAAGATACTTGCTGGTACGGTCAAAAGGGCCAATAAACTATAAGGCTTCATTAAAAATTCTGAAAACAAAAACATCTAGAATGTCTGGAAATACTTTGGGTATCTGCTACACTTAATGGGCATGCTGAAAATCCTAAACAGTGTCCCTAGAATGATTCGGAGGCAGAGTCTGCAAACTTCAATGACTGAGCACCTGGAGGTTCTGGTTCCCAGGAAATCAGATCTGCTGCAGCTTTATCTTCCAGTGTGTGCTCTCTCAAAAGCCAAACTCATTAGGCTCAGGCAGAAATCTCTTCCCAAACAATAAATTTAAATTGAGAGAAACAGAGTAGATATGTAAGTTTAATTAAAACCCTTGGTTCAGTATGAAGACTTGAGGTAATCCAAAAGAAGGTAAAACAAGGCACCTTACCTAATGATTTCAGCATATTCTTTGTCTTTTCCTTTACTGTCCCTCCATTTCCTGAACATAACTGAAGCATCCACATTGGCTGGGGAGAAGGTGTTGGGCTCATTGAGCAATGAGATTACACTTAACAGGATAGTCCTAGAAACAGGAGGGAAGGGGGGGGATCAGTTACAAATATTCATATTTACAAGATCCAAAAATATTGTGCTTTTAAATTTAAGACTATAATATTTGAGACCTTAGGGGAGTAGAAACAGAATATAAGATTTTGTTTTCAGTACTCAGCTGGGTAGGCTAGCAACAAGCTGCTAACTAGGACACAAAGAAGAAATCTGCGAGCCTATTGTAAGGGTCATGTTGCAGGGTACAGAATAAACTCTGTAGAAGGCATGCATGGTCTTCAACTGGCTACATGTTCCAATCTGCAGAAAATGGAAGCCTGAAAGCTTTTCAAATAACATATTTCAAAAACTACAAATTAAGTGCAACAGGAAAAGAAAAACAAAAAATATTTAGCTTATTTAAGGCTATCCTTTCATGGAAGAAGGTTAAAAATGACCCTGTCCCCCAAATCTACTTCTTACCATGGCTTCTTAAGAGGATCTAAAAAATGATATTACATACAAACATACTTCCTTTCTGTACTTCTAAGGGAAGGAAGACATTTAAGCAGGAAAATGGAGGAAAACAACAGCCCAGACATGGAAGAACTAGTCTCTCTTTACTGAGCACTTCATATGTGTGAGAGGGCACCAACCATGATAGATGCCATCCCGTATCTCCCACGGTTTGTAAGTCTTGTGGGAGATAAAGACAGGCAATTTTCATCCACCAATAAAAACCAGACACCTTAACCACAGGGAATAAGGTTTCTGTAGAAAACTAACCAGACCAGGCTCCAAAAAGACTAAGTTATTCCCAAGGTGTTTTCCCCTAAAAGCTATGTGCATGTATGTAAAGAAAAAAATGGGGAGGAAAAATTAAATTTCTCTACCTTTTCTCACTGGCGCAAGGTTATAGATTGTGTTGCTGGAAAACAGCCTTTTGCTCCTGCCCCAAGCAAAAAAATAAAGGGATTGAGCCAGGCAATTTAGATATTTGGTTTAATATTAGAAACCTTTCTAAAAAGGGTAAAGAGTTTCTGTTATGTGATTATTTAAGTGAAAGACACTTTCACAGACAACTTTCCCTTCTAGCTAAAATCCATTCATCATACACACCACACACTCTTTTCTAAGAATAACTCCTTGTCCCTCCCCACAAAGATCCTTCTGGATTTCTTCAGTAATTACAATATAAAATATTCACAGAAACTCCTCACTGCCAATGATGGGAAATGGACATAACATCCTAGAAGCAAAAGACAAACAAAAGTGGGTAGAACATTCTATAAGGGTTGCCTCAGAAGAACATATCCAAAACCTGTTAGGAAGATGAGGACAGGACAAAGTGTGGTATGGGGGGGGGAGGAGGAAACACGACTCTAAATGGTCTAGCTCTGCACTGTCTACAACTTCCTGTGATGATGGAAATACATAATCTGTATTATCCAATATGATAATCACCAGCCACATGCAGCCAATGAGCACTGTGAAAGGTAGCTTGTGCAACTGAAGAACTAAATTTTTAACAATTAATTTAAATAGGTACATGTAGTTAGGTAGTGGCTACTACACTGGACAAGGTCTAGATAAGTTGCATTAACTGAATTAGGAAATTTGTCCCATGAGTTGTTTAACCAAGTTGATTTCCTTATATCTTGTGTTTATTATTAAAATATTGTGTTGGGAAATATTTTTAAAACGGTGAATTATTCATTTCTGTCAAAACAGAATACCATATATTTCTAAACGGAAATCTATCATGCTTTCAGAAGAAGTGTCAGGTACTACAGTGGACTATGAAAATAGTTTGGCTCAGCAAATATTCACTTCTTTCATTTTCATTTCTTCACTTATTCTGGACAGCAGGATCTTTTGTTTTTTAATGGGGAATCCACTCTATTGGTTCTGGTGGGGTTAATGGTTTAATGGTTTAATCTTCCCTTACTATCATGCAAAACCTTCAAAGAAACAACCTACCTAATCACAGCAGCAGACATACTACCAAGTGCTGGCCAAAGGATTCTATCTACCTTATCATGATGCTGGATTTGGAGGTATGCATGTAACCCAAGATGGGCCAATCAGAGCCTTGGTAGAACAATAATGTTCCAATAGCAGAAAGGCAATTAATTTTTATTCCTGATTGGATTGACAACTGTGAGAATAAGGAAAGTCTAGAGATGGTGGTCCTCTTTATTACCAAGTGGTGAAAGTCTGCCCAATAACAAGGTCAATACAGAGCAAAGCAGAATTGAGACTTTTTATTTCTAACAAAGATTCTTGATGTAATTCATATGCCATACCCTAGTTATAGGTAAATTATATATTGTTTCCCATGGGGTAGGTGGGACCTGGGATAACTTTAGCCTCTGCAGCAACAACTTCTGGCCAAAGGAGCATCTTCAGTTTACTTTGTGATCTGCGAACACAGTAACTTCATGTTTTTCTAGGTATCATGAATAGATAATCATACATATATTAAACCATATATGTATGGTTTAAACTCTCTAACATCTGTACCAAAATAATTTAACACAGGCCTTATACCTACGGCATATGATCGACAACTCTGTTAAGTATTATTATCATTTTTTTTTTTAATTTATTTCTAGGAGAGAGAGAGAGAGAGAGAGCATGAGCAGGGGAGGGTCAGAGAGAGGGAGATACAGACTCTGAAATAGGCTCCAGGCTCTGAGCTGGCAGTCAGCACAGAGCCCGACGCGGCTCGAACCCACGAACCGCGAGATCATGACCTAAGCGAAAGTCGGATGCTTAACCGACTAAGCCACCCAGGCGCCCCGTGTTAAGTATTATTAACCCTAGTTTTTTAAGTTTTAAAAATCTGTTTTAATGTTTAGTTATTTATTCTGAAAGAGACAGAGAAAGCACAAGTTGGGATGGGACAGAGAATGCCAAATAGTTTCTGTACTGCCAGTGCAGAGCCTGAAGAGTGGCTTGATCCCACAAACCGTGGGGGTGCCAGGGTGGCTCAGTTGTTTAAGTGTCCCAACTTCGGCTCCGGTCATGATCTCACGGTTCAGGCATTCAAGTCCTTCCTCAGGCTCTGTAATGATAGTGTGGAGGCCTTCTTGGGATTCTCTGCCCCTCCCCTGCTCGTGCTTCCTCTCTCTCTCAAAAATAAATAAACATTAAAAATAAATATTTAAAAAATATTAAAAAAAAAAACACTCAGGACATCATACCTGAGCCAAAATCAAGAGTCAGAGGCTTAACTGACTGAGCCACCCAGGTACTCTTAAAGTTTTTTAAAATTACCTTTACACTCATCGTGGGGCTCAAACTCATGACTCCCAAGATTAAGAGTCTCATGCTTTTATTTTTTTTAATTTTTAAATTTTTAAAAAAATTTATTTCTGAGAGAGAAATAGAGACAGTATGAGCAGGGGAGGGTCAGAGAGAGAGGGAGACACAGAGTCTGAAGCAGGTTCCAGGCTCTGAGCTGTCAGCACAGAGCCCGACACGGGGCTCGAACGCACGAACTGGGAGATCATGACCTGGGCCAAAGTCTGGTGCTTAACCGACTGAGCCACCCAGGCACCCCGAGTCGCATGCTCTTCTGACTAAGCCAGCCAGGCACCCCTTAATCCTGTTTTTATAGAATGGAAAAACTGAACTGCTAAGACAATACGAGTAGAATGTACAAAACAGAACTGAATTCTGCAGCTATTCCAATGTTTTTGTTGTTGTTGCCATCTTTTGTTGTTGAAGTGTTAGAAAATCTTTATTCATATATTTATTTTCAGAAGGAAAAAAGCAGGTGGAAAGAACAGACCAATAACCAAACTATCAAATTAATAGAACACAATGAAGAAGTCACTAAAGCCCACTAAAGGGACTGTCTACTTCAGATCATGAACAAATGGGAAAGGATCTAGAAAACAACTACATACATTCTTTCAATATTCTCATTCTGTCTATGTAAGTTCACAGTTCCACATGAAGCCTTTTTTTTGGGGGGGGGGTAATGTTTATCTTTGAGAAAGAGAGAGAAAGAGTGTGTATAAGCTGGAGAGGAGCAGAGAGAGAGAGAGAGAGGGAGACACAGAATCCAGTGACGACTTAACTGAGCCACCCAGATGACCCTGAAGCTTTGATTTTTAGGAGTAACATGGAGTTGCACCTGTCCATTTAGACCCTCACATAAATTTCTTGGATTAGCAAAACAGGCTCTGAAGACCCATCCCTAAACTCACTTCCTAGAAAGAATAACTAACTCTATGCTCTTTCTCTACTGTAGGTAGGTTTAGAGGAACAGATAGGTCTGGTTGTCCAAATTCAGCAGTGTAAGTTTTTAATGTGTTACAATAAAAACAGACCTAATCAAGTAATAACTTGGGATAAAAATGAGGAACAGAGGGTTTTTTTTTTTTTTTTAATTTTTTTTAATGCTTTATTTCTAGGAGAGAGACAGCGCGAGCAGGGGAGGGTCAGAAAGAGAGGGAGTCACAGACTGAAACAGGCTCCAGGCTCTGAGCTGGCAGTCAGCACAGAGCCCGACGCGGGGCTCGAACCCACGAACCGCGAGATCATGACCCAAGTGAAAGTCGGACGCTTAACCAACTAAGCCACCCAGGCGCCCCAACAGAGGGCTTTTAAGTGTTTTCAATTATTGGTCAAATTCTCATGACCACCACCGTCCCCAGATTTATAGATACTCAAAGAAATAAATGTGCTCCCTGCATCCCTGCTTTAAAAGCCAGGACAGGGACTATGATTGGGGTTTTCAACATAGGGGATCTAGACCAAAACTTAAAAATTCTAAGAAGACAACAAAGAATAGGCAAAAGCATTCCACTTTCTGTAGTTTTCAGGTTCGTACTTCTGATCTTTTAGGTTGTTTTACAATCTCTGTCAGTGAGATTTGGCTATATAATAAAATAAAAATATGGTTTGAATAAAAATAAGCATGAATAAAAAGCTTGTAAACAATAAAGACACCAAAAGAAAATGAAGACCAATTTTACACGCACACACGCACAAAGTAGCAAACAGCAAATTAATAAGTTGTTAAGTTCTATAGAGCTCAGACATGTTATAAAAATAAAAAACTAAAGTGTTGCTTAAGGGAGATAAGAAGTGAGAAATGGACATCTACGACCCAATGACCAATATTACAATTGTCCCTTTTCAACATATAATGGTCAGGAGTTGGGTCTGAGCCCCCTTTTATAAAGTAATCTCTACACCCAATGTGAGACTTGATAACCCTGAGAGCAAGAGTAGCATGCTCTACCAACTGGACCAGCCAGGCATCCACCAGCCCCCTTACTTTTTTGACCTTTCTTTGTTAGCTACTATGTCACCACAAGTACAACTTTAGGAGGAAAGGCAGAAAACTGGCCCTAGTACAACAAATTAAGACCTGGCTCATGGATCTCCCTGCAAACTAAGCAGGAAAAGTTTGGAATTTTGCAGGATTAAAGATTGGCATTTTGCTTCAAGTACGTGAGGTAGCATGAGGTAGAAGGCGTTCATTCTTAAAAGCCTAAACCTGCCTTGACTCTTAAAACACATATACATGGGGCGCCTGGGTGACTCAGTTAAGCGCCTGACTTCGGCTTAGGTCATGATCTTACTGTTCGTGGGTTTGAGCCCTGCATTTGGCTCTGTGCCAACAGCTAGCTCAGAGCCTGGAGCCTGCTTTGGATTCTGTGTCTCCCTCTCTCTCTCTCTCTCTCTGACCCTCCCCTGCTCACGCTGCCTCTCTTTCTCTCTCTCAGAAATAAAAAAGAAATAAATAATAAAAATAAAAAACCCAGTCCCTATTACATATTTTCAAGATTTAAGTGGGATTTGAAAAGGACATCATGGCAAATAAGTCTGTTACGAGTGGGAAATGTGATAGCTTAAAGGGTCACATATTACAAACAGTTTCTGTTTATACCTCTAAAGGAACTAACAAATGTAATAAATACTTCCTCCTGTGCAATCCTGGAGCTGCTGCTGACTGATATATCGCTGCAGAAAACACATGGTAGGAATGAAGGTCTCAGATTAAAATACACAAAAACACAAAATCAGAATATTTTTAAAAGGAAAAATTTTACATACACAATATATATCATATGCACAGTCTGAAACTACCAAGCTGAGTGCAGTGGAACCCAATGTACAAATATCAAGGGAGCAATAAATAAATCATCCAGGCCCAGAATGGGACTTTCAGGAGCCCTAGGAACAACAGTACTATAGCCATTTCCCCTCACCTTGCCTACTCTGTCAACTAATGCTTGGGACAGTCCTTAGATCCCTTCCCTTTTAGTAGATCATAGAGAAGATTAGGCAGGAAAACATGCTATACTATTTCTGACATGTTTCTCCATGATGTAGTAGCAACGAAAACACTATGCAATCATCCTCCAAAAGAAAGCAAACCACACAAAGATGACTCCTTATCTACAAACGTGCAGCAGATATGGCAGATAGTTCTGGGCACGGTGCCTCAGAAAAGCAGTTGTGAACTCTTTTTTTTTTTTTTTTACAAATAGTTTATTGTCAAATTAGTTTCCACATAACACCTGGTGCTCATCCCCACAAGTGTCCTCCTCCATGCCCACCCCTCCTCCCCCCCACATCCACCAGTCCTCAGTTTTTGTCAGCATTCAAGAGTCTCATGGTTTGCCTCTCTCCCTTTCCCCCACCATTTCCGCCCTTCTTATCCGTTAAGTTCCTCCTAATCCTCCTATACGTGCACACACATGATATTTGTCCTTCTCTGCCTGACTTATTTCGCTCAGCATAACACCCTCAAGGTCCATCCATGTTGCTACACATGGCCAGATTTCATTCTTTCTCATTGCCATGTAGTATTCCATGGTATAGATAAACCACATCTTCTTGATCCATTCATCTGTTGATGGACACTTAGGCTCTTTCCATGTTTTAGCTATTGTGGAGAGTGCTGCTATGAACATTGGGGTACATGTGCTCCTATGCATCAGCATTTCTGTATCCCTTGGGTAAATTCCCAGTGCTATTGCTGGGTCATAGGGGAGTTTTTATTAGTTTTTAGGAACCTCCACACTGTTTTCCAGAGGGGCTACCAGTTTACATTCCCACCAACAGTGTAGGAGGGTGCCCGTTTCTCCACATCCGCCAGCATCTAGAGTTCTCTGATTGGCTCATTTTAGCCACTCTGACTGGCGTGAGGTGGTATCTCAGTGTGGTTTTGATTTGTATTTCCCTGATGAGGAGGGATGCTGAGCATCGTTTCATGTGTCTGTTGGCCATCCGGATGTCCTCTTTGGAGAAGTGTCTGTTCGTATCTTCTGCCCATTTCTTCACTGGGTTGTTTGTTTTTCAGGCATGTAGTTTGGTGAGTTCCTTATATATTCTGGATATTAACCCTTTATCTGATATGTCATTTGCAACTATCTTTTCCCATTCGTTTTATTAATTTTCTGGGGTTGTTTCCTTTGCTGTGCAGAATGAACTACTACTGTTGACAGCCAGCCCCAACCAAAAGCACTCACTTGGAGAGAATTTTGTTTCCCTACACCAGGAAGAAAGAACATGGTATGGACTCCTAATCGCTGACATGTGGCGACATCAGTGATCCCTACCCTTCCAACTCTACTCTTTGCTAATACCTACTCCTTAAACCTTCCCAATTCTGAGGAACTCTCACTTTCTAAACTTAATCCTATGTGTCTTGTGATATAAATGGAATTACTTTTTCAATTTTTTTAATTTTTTTTTTTAATTTATTTCTAGGAGAGAGAGAGAGACAGCGTGAGCAGGGAGGGTCAGAGAGAGAGGAGTCACAGACTGAAACAGGCTCCCAGGCTCTGAGCTGGCAGTCAGCACAGAGCCCGCGCGGGCCGAACCCACGAACCGCGAGATCATGTGACCTAGCGAATCTTCGGACCGACCCAAAAGCCACCCAGCGCCCCTGCAGCTTTTCAATTTAACTGGGATACTCTTCTTCAGGTTGCAAAAACTTTCCATGTTTAAGTTTTTCTAAATATGTTCATTGACATACTGAATGAATGAAAGACTACAGGTGGTCATGAAGAAGTCCAAACATATGTAAACATGGGACTGCTTTCAGATGACACTGCCATATAGCAGTAAAGACCCTACAACAGCTTGAACTAAACCTTTTGCCACCTCCTGCTGTCTTGCTATAGCCAGCCCATAAACTGGATATGGAACCCAAGAGCCTTAGTTGCACCACTGCTAACTCTAGAGAGTTTGGCAGCAAGGAATATCAAAGAAAATCCCCCGCACTTCATATTTTGCCTCTTGATATTTCAGTGCCATACACTGACCTGTGAGAAATATGTACAGTTTGCTGGCTGAAGTACCCCCTACCTCACAATAAGTAAAGAGAAACAAAGGGAAAGGAAAAAGTATTCCACACCCACTCATTAGGTAGATCTTTCTAACATTATGGAGTTCTGGGCACCATCAGGTGTTCCAGGCGGATGAGGTTCCAATAATGCGTATATAACATCTCTATGTCTCTCTCCCTAGAAATTCACAAACACCAAATTCCCCATCCAAGATCATTACACTGAAGGAACATCTGATTACATGAGGCTAGGAAACAAAAAAAATGTCTGAAGTAAAGATTACAATCTGTGGGCTCCTGGCTGACTCAGTTGGTAGAGCATGTGACTCTTGATGGGATTGGGGTTTGAGCTTTACTCTGGGTGTAGAGTTGCTTTAAAAAGTCTTGGAGATGTCAATGCAAATACCTTTAATAACTGCATATGAAGATAAACTATTTGTAAAAAATTAAAATACACTATTTGTAAAAAAATTTAAAAATATAAACTATTTGTAAAAAATAAATAAAAATTTAAAAAATGGAAACTAATTTGACAATAAACTATTTGTAAAAAAAAATAAAACAAAAAAAAAAACCACCTGCGTATGAAGATCAAGGGCAATCAAGATAACCAGACCTGGTTATAAAGCCTCTAAACAAAAAAGCATTTAAGAAGAAAGCAATCTCTGAGACAAAGTCTAAGAAATGCTACTAATGGGGCTCAAGTGACCTGAGGCCCTAGAGGGGAAAAACGTGGCGGTACAAAGTGCCAACAATAGTTTTTGATAGGAATTAGGAATATTAGTATGAAAGGAGTTTCCTGTCCCCCAAAAGATGGAATCAAAAGAAAAACAGGTCCACCTTGAAAGAAAAAAAGTTCACAAGGTTTTAAATTCGAGACATGGTGAATAATATATTGTGTATTTATGCAGGAGAAGTAAAGGTAAAAATATCTTGAATTCCAGTGGGTAACAGCAATATCCATCAAGACAGCACAAAAAATGCAATGAAAAAAATCGTCTAGGGCTTTGTATGAATGAATGGGGACACTTGTTTTCAAAAGGGGGACAAATATAAGCATGTGATTCATCATTCAACCTCAAAAATAAGAATCACTTAGTACCATACAGCTAACGTTTTTTTTTAATGTTTTATTTATTTCTAGGAGAGAGAGAGAGACAGTGTGAGTAGGGGAGGGTCAGAGAGAGGGAGTCACAGACTGAAACAGGCTCCAGGCTCTCAGCTGCAGTCAGCACAGAGCCCGAGGGCTCGAACCCTGAACCGCGAGATCGTGACCTAGCGAAAGTCGGACGCTTAACCGACTAAGCCACCCAGGCGCCCCTAACATTTTTTTAACTAGGGTTACTACTAGCCTGAAAAACACCAAAGTCATACTGAAAGAACCCTGCATTTTTTTGTTCAATTTTTCAACAAATCTGCCAAGATATTTACTTAACCCTTTTAAATATGGTCAGTTTAATTACAAATGATGTGTTTCTTTTGAAAGCTAACAGCCTCTTAAACAATTATCTAGGGGTGAAAGAGCTAGAAATACAGTAGTAAACGATTCCCAAGCGACAATAAATATACCAGAATAATGTCCACAGTAATATCTTAATACCTCAAGGAAACAAAGTATGATCCTGAAATCTTATGCCCAAACTGTCACTTCAAGTATAACTGCAAAAACAACATATGTACACCAACACACAGAGCATGTAACATTTTGAACATGTAAGAATTCAGGGAATATAGGGCTCTAAGGAGCATTTTCCTGGAGAAATTACTGATGGACTAATTAAGCCATTAATAGATCAAAGGAAGTAAATAATAATGACAACAGTGAATTCATTTAATGGCAGAAAAAAATTTTAAAAACCAGTATCATGTTACAAATAGTACAGACTATAAATCTTATAACCTTCTGACAACAAATATTTTTATAAGTTATAAAAGAAAAGGGGAGAGTGTGGAGGTAGAATAAGTATACTGTAGGATTTCTTTTACTTAGATCTAAGTGTCAATATACCAGTTAAGACTGAAAATAAGAGATAGGTATAGGTTAAAGGAACAAATAATTAGCTAGAATAGTTTTGTGGTGGTAAAAGATGTAGTAGGGATGAAGAAGCAGAAGTATATAGAATTCTGCTAATGATCAAAGATCATATGTAAAGCAATAGTCTTTAACATACTCAGGCACCTGGGGTATATCATGTATCACATTCTCCTTTCCAGCCTTCCTTTTTGCGACTGCCCTTTACAAAAAGTTTTAACACATATCCCAAATATTCCTAGGGTGCAATGCCCAGTAGTAATGAAATGTAAGAGGTATAAAACAAAGAAAAATTTACAAATAAAGCCAACCATTTTTCCTTTTGCAAAAATTATTTTGTTAGAAGTGTAAAGTGATGTTAAAAAGAGAGAATTCTGGTATGTGATGGAGCACAATAAATTCATATATGTATAGACTGGGGCTACTGGAATTATACTTTCATTAAAATGAACTTACTAATTCCATCTCTAGTTATTAAGAAATGCATCATCCCTGGGGACCTGGGTGCTCAGCCGGTTAGGTGTCCAGACCCTTGATTTTGGCTGAGGTCATGATCTCATGGCTTGTGAGATAAAGATCTGTGCCAAGTCTGCTTGCGATGCTAGCACTCTCTTCCCTCTCTCTCTCTCTACCCTCCTGCTCCCATGCTCGCTCACTCTCTGCTCACTCTCTCTCTCTCAAAATAAACACAGGGAGGGAGGAAGAGGAAGAAAGGTGCACTCGGGTGGCTCAGTTGGTTAAGTGGCTGATTTTGGCTCAGGTCATGATCGGTCAGGTTTGGGAGTTTGAGCCAGCGTCATGCTCTGTGCTGACAGCTCAGAGCCTGGAGCCTGCTTGAGATTCTGTGTCTCCCTCTCTTTCTGCCCCTCCTTGCTCACGTTCTCTCTCCCCTCACCGCCCAAAATAAATAAACATTAAAATGGGGGGGGGGGGAGGAGGAGAAATGCATCATGGCTGAGGGATAAAGTACAGGGAGTATGTGGTGATTCTTTATTTCATAGACAAACTTCTGGCAGAGCTCTCTGCCTGATCAATATGAGAACTAGAATTCAGAAGCATGATGGTTTCAAGGTGAGGTATATCAACACATTTAATTAAAAAAGAGAGTCACTTTTTTTCTGGTATAAAAATATATGGGAAGACATGGTGCAATCCAAAATATATCTATTTTCTCAACACACATTATATTTAACAAGGTATCTAAAGGAATGAGGAATCAGCATAATCAACAGTACATGGAAAGTAAGTAACGTAGTAAAAACTTGTAATAAATTCTTGTGTAAGGTTACCTGTGTGGCTCGGTCAGTTGAGTGATTTTGGCTCAGATCACGATCTTGCAGTTCGCAAGTTTAAGCCCCACACTGGGCTTGCTGCCATCAGCGTAGGGCTCAGTTTAGATCCTCTGTATCCCTCTCTCTGTCCCTGCTCTGTCTGTTCTCTCTCTCTCTCTTTCAAAAATAAACATTTAAAAATATTTAAAAACAGAAATCCTTGTGTAAGTCAAGAAGGTTTTTTTTTTTTTTTTTTTGCTTTTAACCAAAGTAGAGTTCCTTATTGAGCAACTAGATTTGGAGATAATTAAAAATGACTAGGGGGCACCTGGGTGGCTTAGTCGGTTAAGGGTCTGACTTTCGCTTAGGTCATGATCTCGCGGTTCGTGGGTTCGAGCCCCGCGTCGGGCTCTGTGCTGACTGCCAGCTCAGAGCCTGGAGGCTGCTTCAGTCTGTGACTCCTCTCTCTCTGACCCTCCCCTGCTCACGCTGTCTCTCTCTCTCTCTCTCTCTCTCTCTCCTAGAAATAAATAAAACATTGAAAAAAAAGACTAACAAAGTGAATAAACAAATGGAAGGAGGGCAAAGATCAACCTCCTGTGCAGAAGAATTTGAAATAATTTATACAGCTTTCTCATCCCTATGGAAGTATAATTTCTCATTCTTTACATGTGGGCTGCACCTAAGACTTCATTCCTTCAAAAGAATACAGAATGGAAAGGGGAAAACAAGTAACTTTACAGTGGAGAAACCTAAAAACAGAGTCTCAGCTATTAACATCAACAGTAATAAGTCATGTTAATATTATGTACCTTTAATACAAGGTGATGAAATATATTTTACCTCTGTGGTCTTCATAACCATACTCTACTAACCAGGAAAACATCAAAAAAATCCCAACAGGGGGACATTTTTATAAAATACCTGACCAATACTCCTCAAAACTGTAAAGGTCACCAAAAACAAGTGAAGTTTGAGACTGTCACAGTTGCCTAAGGAGACATGCCTATTAAATATAATGTGGTATGCATGAAATTCTAGAGCAAAGAATGACATCATATTAAAACCAAGGAAATATGAAAGAGTATGGACTTTAGTTAACAAAAATGTATTAATAGTGGTTCTTTAACTGTAATGAATGAACCACATTAATATCAGATGTAATAATAAAGAAAACTGGCAGGTGCAGAGTATATGGGAACTATCTGTACTATCTTCACAATTTTAAAAAATCTAAACTGTTCTAAAATTTTAAGTCATTTAAAGACAAAACATCAATAACAGAACCACAATGAGATACCATGTCCACCCACTAGGATGGCTACAAAAATACCGAAGATAATACCAAGTACTAATGAAGATGTGGAGAAACAAATTTTCACATACTGTTGGTAGGAAGGTACTATTTAGTGCAGCTATGTTAGAAAACAGTCTGGCAATTCCTCAAAAAGTTAAACATGGAGTTATCTTTTAACCCAGCAATTCCATTTCCAGGTATATATACCCAAGGAAATAAAAATATGTATATGTAAAAACTTATGCACAATGTCTATAGCAGCGTTATTCATAATAGTCAAGAAATGGAAACAACCCAAAGGCCCATCAATTGATCAATGGATACACAAAGTGTGGTATAAACATTCAATGGTATTATCATTCAGCCATAAAAATGAAGTACTGGCCCACAATACAACAAAGATGAACCTTGAAAACATGCTAAGTTAAAGATGCCAATCAATACATATTGAATTACTATTCATACAAAATATCCAGAATATGGGATGCCTGGGTGGCTTAATCAGTTAAACATCCGGCTTTGGCTCAAGTCGTGATCTCACGGTTTGTAGGTTTGAGCCCTGCATCGGGCTCTGTGCTGCCTGCCAGCTCAGGGCCTGGAGCCTGTTTCAGATTCGGTGTCTCCCTCTTTCTCTGAGCTTTCCCTGCTCTCTCTCTCTCTCTCTCTCTCAGAAATAAATTTAAAAAAAAATTTTTTTTTAATCCAGAATAGGTAAATCTATATTGACAGAAAGTAGATTGGTGGTTTCCTAGGGTTGCAGGTAGAAAGGTGGAGGTAGTGGTTGAGTGATAATGGAGTGTAAATGTTAAGACAGATGAATTTCTTTAGAGGTGATAATAATGTTCTAAAATTGCTGTGCCTGGGTGGCTGAGTAAATTAGGCATTCGACTTCGGCTCAGGTCATGATCTCACAGGTCATAAGTTGGAGGCCCGCATCAAGCTCTGTCCTGACAGCTCAGAGCCTAGAACCTGCTTCGGATTCTGTCTGTCTGTCTCTCTATGCCCCTACCCTGTTCATGCTCTTTCTCTCAAAAATAAATAAAACATTAAAAATAATCTTTTTAATGTTCTAAAATTGATTGTGGTGATACTTATTACAACTTTGAACTTACATTACACTTAAATTGAGAGATGTATAGGGTAATGGAAATTATATCACAAAAAAACTGTTTTGCTTTTTTTAAAAGACTGACAACAGATTATCCGAAATAACTCAAAGGCAATTAAAAGGATTTAGTTTTACTGCCATATAAAATTTTATTCCTTTATCATATGTAAATATGGTCTCTTAATCACTGCATCTAATATATAAGTTTATGTTATATATATGTTAGCTGTCACAGGTGTATATATGTACATACACACATATATAAGCTTGTATAATTACAGGTAATATGTATTCTTGGGTATGCATATTATAGATTATTCATATATCATATATAAAATTGAAACTGTATTTTTACCTCATTCTAGCAAAGTAATAATTATCCATAGATACATAAACTAACTGAAAACAAACGTCCATCTACCTGATTAAAATATGCATTTCTGGGGCGCCTGGGTGGCTCAGTCGGTTAAGTGTCCGACTTCGGCTCAGGTCATGATCTCGTGGTTCATGGGTTCGAGCCCCGCATCGGGCTCTGTGCTGACAGCCAGTTCAGAGCCTGGAGCCTGTTTCAGATTCTGTGTCTCCCTCTCTCTGACCCTCCCCTGCTCACGTTGTCGCTCTCTCTCTCTCTCAGAAATAAATAAAACATTAAAAAAAATTTTTTAATGTGCATTTCTAATAATTAACAAATGTCAAAAGTAAAAGTATATTGGAAGTGTATACTTATATTGTCTTTAATCAACTGTATATTAATAAAGTAATTCAATACAGAAATAAGTTTAACTATAGCCTTGTCATAAGCAATTAAAATACATTTATATATAGATTTTTATTGTAGAAAAATATTATAGTGATAAAATAATGTAAACATAACAATTACAAGTTAAAACTCAGTATGGACAGTAAAATGGAAATTCAAATACAAGCAGAAAAAAATGTATTATTTAACTATTTAAATTTGTAGTGTAAAAACGTGCACCTAAAATAATGCAACAATGGGGGCACCTGGCTGGCTCAGTTGGTAGTTCATGTGACTCCATCTTGGGATTGTAAGTTCTAGCCTCATGTTGGGTGTGTAGATTAGTTAAAAATAAAATCTTAAAAACAAAACAAAATATGCAACAGTGTACAAAGTTTTTCAAAATTCTTTGAAGGGTTAGGTGACCAATTCCCACACATATAGACCACTACTCTAAACAGATGGTAAAACATCTACTTACATAGTTCAACAGATGGAATCAAAAGAAATATACAAGCCTTTCAAATCATTAAGAAACATCTACACAGCTAATAAAACAAAAAAAACCCTGATAATTGAAAGCTTTTTTTTTTTTTAAATGTTTGTTTATTTTTGAGAGAGAGAAAGAGAGAGAGAGACACAGAGAGACACAGAATCTGCAGCAGGCTCCAGGCTCTGAGCTGTCAACACAGAGAGGTTGAACTTATGAACTGTGAGATCATGACCTGACCAAAGTTGGACACTTAACTCGCTGAGCCACCCAAGTGCCTAGGAAGCCCTTTTTAAAGTGGTACATAAAGTTGGGGCACCTGGGTGACTCATTCGGTTAAGCGTCCAACTTCAGCTCAGGTCATGATCTCATGGTTCGTGGGTTTGAGCCCCACGTCAGGCTCGGTGATGACAGCTCGGAGCCTGGAGCCTGCTTCTGATTCTGTGTCTCCCTCTCTC
This sequence comes from Proteles cristata cristata, assembly GCA_017311185.1. Lineage (NCBI taxonomy): Eukaryota > Metazoa > Chordata > Mammalia > Carnivora > Hyaenidae > Proteles > Proteles cristata. The sequence continues at coordinate 1,075,906 of JAESUZ010004784.1, read as the reverse complement.
TCTGCCCCTGCCCTGTTCACGCTCTGTCTCTCCTTCAAAAATAAATAAACATTAAAAATTAAAAAAAAAAAAAAAGGAAGAAGTCAGACTAGAAAAATTCTTCTAAGATGAACATAAAGAAATAACATATGCATTACTGCTCTGTAAATGCAATTCTTCAAAATGATGCGTACATGTTACTTAAAGCTCTAGCAGAAGAAAGAACAACCAAGTATAGAAAGGATTCTTTTGTACTTATTAAAAGATAATATCTAATCTTAAGAAACATCTAAAAACCAGGTTATTCCTTATGGAGCCCCTTACCTGACATTCTGAGTAGGATTCCACCTTTCAGAGGGCAGCTCTCCACTCTGTGGGTCATCTACAGGCGGATGAAGAATCGAAATGCATACATCTCCATTCTACGAGACACAAATATCACATTCAGAAAGTATTCAAAAATATGATGTAAAAAAGGGACATCAGTTCTCCTAAATTTTCACTCATTACCAGAAAACTTCTTTTCTCATCATAAGGTGAGAAAACAATTCTTTCTCTTCATGTTTGCAATCAATGTAAAAGAATGAAGTACCTTTTATATTATAAATAATCATTCTGACCAATCTCCCAGATATAAAAAAGAAGAAGTATGTTTGTAGCACCATCTTATTTATTTACTTACTTATTTATTAATAGAATTTATGGTCAAATGGCTAACATATACTATATACAGTATGCTCTTGCTTTTGGGGGTAGATTCCTGTAGTTCATCACTTTCATATAGCATCCAGTGCTCATCCTAGCAAGTGCCCTCCTCAATGTCCATCACCCATTTTCCCTTCTCCTGCACCCTCCCCATCAAACCTGTTTGTTCTCTGTATTTAAGAGTCTCTAATGGTTTGCCTTGTAGCATCATCTTTCTAAAAAAAAAAACTCATTTAGGGGTGCCTGGGTGGCCCAGTCAGTTAAGTGTCCGACTTTGGCTCAAGTCGTGGTCCATGAGTTCAAGCCCCACATTGGGCTCTTGTGCTGACGGCTCAGAGCTGGAGCCTGCTTCGGATTCTGTGTCTCCGTCTCTCTGTGGCCCTCCCCTACTCATGCTGTCTCTCTCAAAAATAAACATTAAAAAAATTTTTTTAAACTCATTTAAAAATAGACAAACATGATGAGCTGAGATTCAAGAGTCCTGAGAAGCAACAAAGTATCTTTATTTTCAGATATATGTGAACCTAAAGTACATAAAAAGAAATAAATCCTTCCCGCAAATTTGGCCTTGCTTAAAATCTGCCTAAAGGTTTTAATAATTATGGTTTACAGAAACTAAAAATATGCATCCCAACAGCAAAATTTTAACTCCCTTAGGATATGGCTAAAACTCAACACTATGGTTATAATATTTTGGTTCATGAATTTAAATTATAGGACCTAATCCACATGTACATTTAAGTCAAACACATATGGATTGCCTACCATATGCAACACAGATGTTATTCAATAGAAAAGACAAGGCTGAATAAGATACAGTCACCAATCTCAATCTAAAATAAAACATAAGATTCAAAGTTTTAAACCAGAGGTATAACTACAGAAAGTGTAAAAATCTTATACATACAACCCAAATTTAGACATACACATAAAATATACAACCACATCAAGATAATAGAACATTTTTAAAAGGAGAATAAAATTTTAACAAAATCAATGCCAAATACTAAATTCTAAACGCTGTATTATCATTAGATGCCATGAGGAAGGTTTTAAAAAAAAAAAAAAAGGCACAACAGAAACCATGAGAGAAACTAGGGTATAATTGGACAGAGGTCACATGGCAGGTAGGAGAACAAAAGGCTTATTAGTGTTTGAGAAAGTTTTGAAATAGATCTTGAATAAGAAATACAATTTTAACAACTTAAGAGAAATTTAGACATGAGTTGGCCTAGAGAAATAAACCAACATCATAAACAGTAGAATATGCTTGGGTAGTTGTATTTCTTTTGCGTTGCTACTCTAACAAATCACCACAAACTTAGTGGCTTAAAACAACAAAAAATTATTAGACTTCAGTAGTCAAAGTCTGACACTGTTCCAACAGAGCTAAATTCAATGTGTCATCAGTAATGCCTAAAGCCTCTAAGAAAAAATCTCTTTCCTTGCCCTTTCTAAGCTTCTAAAGGCTACCCACACTCCTTTGATCTTGGCCCCCTTCCTTTAATCCGCAAAGCAAAAAATGTTACATTTCTCTGGGCCTTTGTTCCACAGTCACATCTCTCACTCTCATTTTCTGCCTACCCCTTCTACTTTAAAGGATTCCTTGGGTTACATTGGGCCCATGGGGATAATCCAGAATAATCTCCTTACTTTAAGGTCAGGTAATGATCAGTAACTTTAACTTTTCTTTAACATATAAGCTAATATATCACAGGTTTCAGGGACTGGAAAGTCCAGGGATATGGATATCTCTGAAGGACCGTTATTGTACCCACCACAACAGTGAAGAACCCACTGGTAATGAAATAAATATAGAGTATAAAAATTAGAACAAAGGAATATATTACTTTGTTCAGAGTTTAATATGTATATACACAAAACTTTTGAGTAGTGGAACAACATATATAGATTTCTACTTAGAAACAACATATTAAAAGATGGGCATCTCAGGGCACCTGGGTAGATCAGTCAGTTAAGTGTCCAACTCTTGATCTTAGCTCCAGTCATGATTTCATGATTTCATGATTTCATGGTTTGTGGGACAGAGCTCCATGCTGGGATCTGCGTGGACAGCATGGAGTCTACTTGAGATTCTTACTCTCTCTTTCTTTCTGCCCCTTCTCTGCAACTGTCTCTCAAAATAAATACACATTTGACAAAATCCAGTATTTTTATGATAAAAACACTCAAAAAACTATAAATAGAACTATTAACATTATAAGGGGCATTTTTTTTTTAAAAAGCCCACAGCTAGCATTATAGTTAATGGTGAACTCTCTCCCTCAGAGGATCAAGACCAGGACAAGGATCGGGGCATCCAGGTGGCTCAGTCAGTTAAGCATCTGACTCTTGATCTCAGCTCATGTCATGATCTGACGGTCAGATGGACTCCTGCACTGGGATCTGTGCTGACAGTGTGGAGCCTGCTTGAGAGTCTCCTCCTTTCTCTCTGCCCTTCCCCTACTCATGCTTTCATTCTCAGAATAAATAAAAAACAACACACACAAAAAGAAAAGGACAACGTTAATTATTTTTACCACTGCTATTTAACACTGACCTGGAAGTTCTAGCCAGAGAATTAGAGAAGAAAAAGCAGTAAGAGACATACAAACTAGAAAGGAAAAAGTAAAATTAATTCAAAAATGACAAAGAAAATTCCAACGAATTCACAAGAATGCTACTGAAGCTAATAAACAAATTCAGCAAAGTTGTAGGACATAAGATCAACACTCAAATATCAGGCTTATTTCTAAATACCAGCAATAACCTAAGCAGGATAACCTAAAAAGGATATTAAGAAAACAATTCCATTAACAATGGCATCTAAAAGAACAAACAAAACACAATATAGGAATAAATCTAACCAAGGAGGTGGAAAGACTTGTACACAGAAAACTATAAAACACTGCTCAAAGAAATTAAAGACCTAAATAAATACATCCTGTGTTCATGAGTGGAAAGACTTCATGATAACATGACAATCCACAGTTTCAATGGAATCCTAATCAAAATCCTAGCTTCACCCTTCCCAGAAATTGTAAACCTGATCTTAAAATTTATATAGAAATTTAAGGGACCGACAATAGCAAAAAACAATCTTAAAAAAAAAAAGTAAAGTCGAAGACTCACACTTCCTGATTTCAAAACTTACTATAAAACAAGCATAATGAGAGACATACAGAACAAGAGAATAGAACTGAGAGTCCACTAATATACACATACAGATATGGCCAACTGATTTCTGATGAGGATGCTAAGTGCATTCTATAGGGAAAGAATAGTCTCTTCAACAAATGATGCTAGGATAACTGGATTTCCAAAAACAAAAGGATGAAGTTGGATTCCTACCTCACATCATTAACAAATTAACTCAAAATGGAAGATCTAAGATCTAAAATTATGAAACTCTTTAAAAAACAAAACATAGGAGTATATCTTCATAACCTTGGATAATCAGGCAATGGATTCTTAGATATGACACCTAAAGCATGAGCAACAAAGAAACCAGACTTTATCAAAATGAAAAACCTTTATGCAAAGAACATTATCAAGAAAATGATAAACCACCTAGAGATATGAAGGAAATATCTCCAAGTCATGTATTTGGTAAGTGTTTAATATCCTTAATTATACAGAACTCCTACAACTCAAAGACAAAAAGATAAACCAGCCAATTAAATAATGGGCAAAGGACTTGAACAAACATTTCTTCTTCAAAGATTATATATAAATGTCCAATAAACACATGAAAGGATGCTCAACATCATTAGTCATTAGGGAAATGCAAATCAAAATAATATATCACTTCACATCACTTAGGATGGCTATAATTGAAACAAAAATGAAAAATAACAAGTATTGTGGGGAATAAGCTTAGGAATTCCCTGTGCTTGCATGGATGGGTTAACACGGCATAAAGAATTACAAAGCCATAGGATGCTCATACCCAAATTTGGATAAACAAGATTAGGCAAATAAAGATAGGACAGAGCAAAGGCCCCCAGGATAGAGAGGGCAGGGCAAAGTCTCCCAGGAGAGAAAGGGTGGGGCAAAGTCCCTCAGAATAGAGAGAGTGGGGGCAAAGGTCTATGAGGTAAGTAAAATCAGTATTCTGGGCAAAAACGCCCCTCAATTTAGTACTATACCAGAAAGCTGCTTTCACAGGAAGGAAGTACCAAATTAGGTAAAAGGTTAATAAGGTTATATACCTGGTGGTGAGGCTGCCTGGACCAGAGCTAATTACCAAAAGAAAGGTGCCTTGTTAACCCTGTTGAGGCAGCATGCTTTATCTCTTATCCCCTTGGCTGGCTAAGATAAACACGGCAACTCCTCATGTCTGGCTGTTAACATCCCTCTGGCCCACTGGCAGGATTTTGGTTTATACTGACCCAAATTCCTAACACATATCTCTTCAAAACCCCCTTTCCCTCATGCCCATGAATTAATGTGCACAGATTCATTGTCTCTTTGTGCACATCCATCACGTTTATAAGTCTTCTGATCTTAATAAATATGTATAGCAAGGACCCTTATTTGGGGCTCTTGTCTTTTCTCAGACACTAGCCATCTGTTCAGTTTTAATCCTGTGTCGGCTCCCTTGCTGGACAAGAGAGAACTTTAGACCCAGGGTCAAAGTATTAGTAAAGACATAGAGAAACAGGAACCTTCAAACATTGCTGGTGGGAATGTGAAATGGTTCATCTGCTGGAGAACCATCTGGTAGTTCCTCAAAGAGTAAAATACAGAATTATCTATTTGATACTATAATTCTACTCCTAGGTATATAAACAAGAGAATGAAAGAAGGACTTAAACACAAGTACATGTACACACACGGTCACAGCCACACTATTCACACATTCAAAAGGTGTGAACAAAGACCAAATGTCCAACAATAAATGGATAAATACAATGGTGTATCATCCAGCCATAAAGAGAAATGAAGTACTGCTACATGCTACAACATGGAGAAAATAGGTTAAATGAAAGCCAGACACAAAAGGTCACATATTGCATGATTCCATTCATCATTAAGAAATATCCAGAGGAGACAAATATATACAGACAGAAAGGGTGGTCATTGTCAGAGACTAGGACTAGGGTGAAATGGAATGGGGAGAGACAGCATTGTGCATTAGGTGTTCTATGCAGGAGTGATGGAAATATTTTACAAATAGAAGTGTTAGCTGCACAACACTGGGACCATGTACTAAATGTCACTGAATTATGTTCACTTTAAACGGTTCGTTTTTTAGGGTCATGTGGGTGGCCCAGACAGGTTTAGTGTCCAACTTCAGCTCAGGTCATGATCTTAAAGTTTGTGAGTTTAAGCCCCATGTCAGGCAGTCTGCTGACAGCTCAGAGCCTGGAGCCTGCTTTGGATTGTGTGTCTCCCTCTCTCTGTTCCTCACCTGCTCATGCTCTGTCCCTCTCTCTCAAAAATAAACATTTAAATTTTTTTAAAAATAATAAGCAGTTCATTTTTTAACTATTTCTTCTGAGACAGAGCTAGAGCGAGTGGGTGAGGGACAGAAAGACGTTGAGAGAATCCCAAGCAGGCTCCCAGCTGTCAATACAGAGCCCAACACAGGGCTCAAGGTCATGAACGGTGAGATCATGACCTGAGCTAAGATCAAGAGTCAGACGCTCAACCAACTGAGCCACCCAGGTGGCCCTAAATGGTTAATTTTATGATGTGAATTTCACCTCAATATATTATTATTATTATTATTTTAAAAAGGATAGAGGAAGTTCTAAGTCTCTAGAAAGGCAATTGTAAAAGGTAAAGTGAAAGCTATCTAGCCCAGACCCTCTCCAAATCTAATTAAACTGAAATCTCCAGTATTTTTTATTCTTAACAACTTCTCCACAGGATTCTAATACAAAGCCAAGTTTGGGCACATCACTACCCAGAGAAACCTATTTCCTGTACCTTAAAGTTATAGAGGCTGCAGAAAATCTGCAAATCCATGATATAACTACATAAATATACATTAAATCTTGCTTATCACAGATTATTTGCAAACCAGATCCCAGCTGGTAAAACATTCCTTCTGCTATGTCTGTGAGGGTGTTTCCAGGAGAAATTAGAATTCTATCAGTAGACTGGGTAAGGAATATCCACCCTAATTGGAATAAGTATCCTCATGGGGCAGGCATCATCCAATCTGTTGAAGGCCTGAACAGAACAAACAGGCAAAAGATCAATTCTCTCTTGAGCTGGAACATTATGCTGGGTTCTTGGGCATTGGTATTCTAGGACGTAGACCACCAGGTCCCTAGTTCCCAGGCCTCTGGATTCAATCTGAATTATACTCCTGGCTTTCCTGGTTCCACAGCTTGCAGAGACTGTGCTACTTCTTAGACTTTATAACCATATGAGTCAACTTCTATAAATAAATCTCCTCTAATACATATCTCTGTATATCCTTTTGGTTCTGTTTCTCTAGAGAACCCTGGCTAACATAGTATTATTGTTGCTTTTATCTGGTCTTTTCTTAATATTAAAATATAATTTATGACTACAGCTCTACTGTAAAGGACTCTTGACATATGCAGTTCTTTCAAGCTTTAAAAAGCTGATTATAGGGGCTCCTGGGTGGCTCAGTCGGTAAAGGGTCTGACTTTGGCTCATGATCTCACAGTTCGTGGGTTTGAGCGCCTCGTTGGGCTCTGTGCTGACTGCCAGCTCGGAGCCTGGAGCCTGCTTCGGATTCTGTGTCTCCCTCTCTCTCTGACCCTCCCCTGCTCACGCTGTGTGTCTCTCTCTCTCAGAAATAAATTTTAAAAAAACATTGAAATTTTTTTTTAATTTTTTTTTTTTTATTTCTAGGAGAGAGAGAGACAGCGTGAGCAGGGGAGGGTCAGAGAGAGAGGGAGACACAGAATCCGAAGCAGGCTCCAGGCTCCGAGCTGGCAGTCAGCACAGAGCCCGATGCGGGGCTCGAACCCATGAATTGTGAGATCATGACCTAAGTGAAAGCCAGACGCTTAACCGACTAAGCCACCCAGGCGCCCCTTTAAAAAAACATTTAAAAAAAATTTTTTTAAAAAGCTGATTATAGGTCTCATCCATTTTCACTCCTAATGCATACCATACATCTAAATAATTACAAAGATCATAAACTATGCATAATTAGGCCCATTCAACACTTACAAAGCCTAAAGCTTATTATTCCAAAAAGTTATGGTTCTGCAGACTTGGCAAAAAACCTTATACAAGATACCAGACAGTTAGCTCATTCTCTACTCAAGCCATGTAAGGACAGAGAGATAAGCAGAAGAGTCCTCAGAAACCAAACATTTTGGCACCTTGATCTTCTAAGCTTCACTTTTAGCTTCCTAATCTGTGAGAAAATACGCTTCTTTTGTTTAAGCCATCTCCTCTATGGTATTGTTATGGCAGCCCAAGCTAAGACAACATGACTTAGGAAAAGCATGTTAAAACAGTAGGGTCTATTTTTTAATCATTAAAACAATAATATTTAAAAATACCATGTCCTTGGGGCGCCTGGGTGGCTTAGTCGGTTAAGCGTCCGACTTTCGCTTGGGTCATGATCTCGCGGTTCGTGGGTTCGAGCCCCGCGTCGGGCTCTGTGCTGACTGCCAGCTCAGAGCCTGGAGCCTGTTTCAGCCTGTGACTCCCTCTCTCTCTGACCCTCCCCTGCTCACGCTGTCTCTCTCTCCTAAAAATAAATAAAACATTTAAAAAAAAAAATACCATGTCCTAATGACAGTGGAATAGTAGCCAAATTGATACATCTTTATAATGCTGATGTCTATACAGATTAGTATAATGATTTGAAAATAATCTGGGTCTAGAATGAAGAATAATTAACTCTTCAGAACTAGATCCATAAGTGAAATAGCAAAATACTTTCATACTGGCTGTCAAGCAGACTAAAATACACCACCTTACATGAACTTTAATTTCATGACTGCATTGGTTGACATTTATCTGTGCACACTATACAGGAAAAATGACTTGTATATTCCTTCATAAAACATCTGAAATCTTTTTTTTTTTTACTTTAAAAAAATTTTAAGTAACCTCTACATGCAACACGGGGCTCAAACTCATGACCTGGAGATCAAGAGTCACACGTTCTTCTGACTGAGCTAGCTAAGTGTCCCTATTATGTTTTTTAAGTAAAGCTTCATACTGTTTTGTACATTGCACTAGTACTAAAAATATCAAATACTGTGTGCTCTCCACTCAGTTTTGCAGTGAATCTAAAACTACTCTAAAAATTAGTCTATTCTAAAAAAATATATTTTTTATTAATTAAAAGCTAAAGAACAGAGATTCTGAATTGTCATAGCTGTAAAGTTCAAAGTGAATTACAGTGTGTATGAAAACCTCATTTTAACACAAGGTCTTTCAGTCAAATGGAGTTTGTTGGCTGTCTACTTCTGAGAATGCAGTTACATGTAACCATAAAACTATTTTTGAGTTCACTCAATATATTTCAAAGCAGGTAAGAGTAGATGCATAGTCCAATCAATGATGACAAGTTCATATTAAATTTCCTTTGTTCTCAAGTTTCCCCTTGATATTTATAAATTTCAAAAACATGGCAATGCTAAAGGTAATTGTTAAAATAATTAAGTTCACTCATACATACTGCAGCATTTACTACTTTCGGGGCTGTAGTAATGTGTACATTGATGTATTTAGCAAAACTGTAACAAAAGCTCTTGTGATTTTTAAAACCTCACGTAATAGGGGCACCTGGGTGGCTCAGTCAATTAAGCATCTGATCATGATCTCACAGATTCTGAGTTCAAGCCCCACACTGGGCTCTGCGCTGTCAGAGCAAAACCTGTTGCCTGTTTGGGATTCTGTCTCCGTCTCTTTCTCTCTCTCTCTGCCCCTCCCCAACTTGCATGCTCTCTCTCAAAAATAAACTTGCAAAAAAAAGTATTTAAAAAACAACATAATATTCTACAATATTTATTTTTAATGCTCATCAAGTTAATGCATCAAAAACATTTTTTAATTTATTTTTTTTTAATGATTATTTTTGAGAGAGAGAGAGAGAGACAGAGCATGAACAGGGGAAGGGTCAGAGAGAGAGAGGGAGACACAGAATCCAAAGCAGGCTCCAGGCTCTGAGCTGTCGGCACACAGCCCAACACAGGACTCCAACCCATGAACCCTGAAATCATGAACTGAGCACAAGTGGAACACTTAACCAACTGAGCTACCCAGGCACCCCAAGATCATTTATTTACTTAAAGACAGAAAAAAACAGGGGAGGGGCAGAAGCGGAGAGAGAGAATCCCAAGCAGGCTTCATGCTGTCCAGCACAGAGCCTGCCTGACATGGGGCTCAATCCCAAGAACCATGAGATCATGACCTAGCTGAAACCAAGAGTCAGACACTTAACCTACTGAGCTACCCAGGAACCCCCCCGCAACAACTCTTTCATAAAGTCTCTTTTTCTGACATTTGAATAGCCTTCTACTTCTGAATTTTTGATTGGACTGTTTCACTGCCCCTCCCCCATTCCTAGTTCTATTATAAATAATACTTGCACAAACATTTGGGTGACTAGAGCAATTTGACATCGAGGTCCACTGCATTTCTACCACAGGTGACAATCAATACAGGTAGGTGAGTAGAGACAAACAACCAACAAGAATATCCCTTTAATGAAGAAACATGAGCCTCAACCTTTAGAAGCACAAATATTGACATAGGCTCTGAAAAAGTTAAATTCTGGTATTGTTTCCAAAGTGTAGCAAAGATAAATTAATTTATGTGAGAAGAGTCTCTCTGTTTTTTGAAAATTTATTTTATTTAGTTTTATTTCAGAGATAGTGTGTAAGCAGAGGAGAGTGTGCGAGCAGAGGAGAGTGTGCAAAGAGAGAGAGAATCTCAAGCAGGCTGCACATTCAGTGCAGTCGGGCACAAGGCTCAATCCCACGACCCTGGGATCATGACCTGAGCCTAAATCAAAAGTTAGATGATCAACCCACTGAGTCACCCAGGCACCCCTAAGATTTTATTTTTTTAAGTAATCTCTACACTTGAAGTGGGGCTTGAACTCACAACCCCAAGATCAAGAGTTGCAGGCTCCACAGACCAAGCCAGCCAGGTGCCCTGTAAGTCTCTTATGACTACATCAAATTAAATTCCTAACTACATCTTATCATTTCTTTAAAAATAAAACATTAGGGGGGCGCCTGGGTGGCTTAGTCGGTTGAGCGTCCGACTTTCGCTTGGGTCATGATCTCGCGGTTCGTGGGTTCGAGCCCCGCGTCGGGCTCTGTGCTGACTGCCAGCTCAGAGCCTGGAGCCTGTTTCAGTCTGTGACTCCCTCTCTCTCTGACCCTCCCCTGCTCACGCTGTCTCTCTCTGTCTCCTAAAAATAAATAAAACATTAAAAACAAATTTAAAAAAAAATAAAAAATAAATAAAACATTAGGGGTTCCTGGGTGGCTCAGTCGCTTACGCATCCAACTTCGGCTCTGGTCATGATATCGTGGTTCATGGGCTAGAGCCCTAGTAGGTAGAGCTCTGTGCTGACAGCTCAGAACCAGGAGCCTGCTTCAAATTCTGTGTTTCCTTCTCTCTCTGCTCCTCCTCTACTTGTGCTCTGTCTCTATCTCTCAAAACTAAACAAACATTTTTAAAAAATGAAAAAGAAAACATTTATGGCATGGAAAACAACTGCATATTTATAAGAAATGAATGCATTATTTTCCCACTGAAAATTTTATTATATGAAAAAAAATTTTAAAAAATAGTCATCTAATACTAAATCTTCTGAGACAGAACTAAATAGTTTACCTTAATAGTGAAAAAACAGTGGAAAGGAGAGTTTACGTACACTTTATTCCTTCAGGTTTTGAATTCTTTTCCTTGTTTTTTGTTTCTTTTTTGAGAGGAGTTTGGGATTAGGCAACTTCAAAATGGAAACAAGTAAATACATGGCTTTTAGGTGAAATAGTTCTTAACAGCAAAACAAAAACCTGTGTCTTCTCACTTCTCTCTTGCTATATAAAAATCTTTAAATACTACATGGACAGACATGAAAATATTTTTATGTGCACTGAACTCATTTTGGACTTCTTAAACAGTGAATTGTTTCTCTATTTTCTATATACATTCTATCCTACAATGGGATAACTTTGTTACACAAAAGAGTGTATTCACTATTGTTTATAAGTATTATAATTATGTCAAATATTAAAGACAGTAAAAAAAACAAATTCTGGGAGCTTATTTCTGGAAATGTAACTACACATCACCTTCTGAACACCAGTGTGTCCTGTTTAAAGAAAAAGAAAGGCAAAGATAATGTCTCAAAGAAAAAGTAAGTTGTGTAAAACAATAAAGCTGCTCCAATGTGCTGACTTATACAGTGACCCAAATTCAGGGTTCAGAGCTCTAGAGCAAGTTCTCCATTTCTTGCCTACATGCATTTCAAATACTATGTTGCTCTGTTTCTGGAGCAAAGGATCTTCCCAATATCCACCAGAGTAAAACAAGGGACTACAAGACTAAGAATGCAAATTTTAAAAAGCAATTTTAATGCATGGGCCACAGCTTTAATAAAATAAGACCACCTGAAAGCTATTACAATGAAAAAGATTACAGAATGGTACTGGAATAGACTATAAGGATATTTAAAAATTTTTTATATTTATTTATTTTGAGAGACAGAGCCCAAGTTGGGGAAGGACAGAGAGAGAGAGAGGGAGACACAGAATCCGAAGCAGGCTCCAGGCTGTGAGCTGTCAGCACAGAGCCAGAACTGGGGCTCGAACCCATGAACCATGAGATCACGGCCTTAGGCTGAAGTCAGATGCTTAACTGACTGAGCCACCCGGGCTGCCTGACTATAAGGATATTTTAGAGATCCTTTACATAATTATCCTGAGGAAACAAAATGCATCATTCCAGCATCCTTACAGATTAGTTCAAAGCTAAAACCTTTCATCAACAGAACTAGGAACTACTCCCTCAGGCATGTGAATTGTTCAGAGAAGAACCTCACCTTGGATTTATTCTAAAAGAGGTTTTCAACTGCTTTGAAGCAATTCCTGAAAGGAGGCCAGTTCAAATGTAGTAGGATAGGGAAGCCTGGGTGACTCAGTCGGTTGAGCATCCAACTTCAGCTCAGGTCATGATCTCACGGTTCATGGGTTCGAGCCCCCGCGTCACGCTCTGTGCTGACAGCTGAGAGCCTGGAGCCTGTCTTCGGATTCTGTGTCTCCCTCTTTCTCTGCCCGTCCCCTGCTCATGCTGTCTCTCTCTCTCAAAAATAAATAAAACATTTTAAAAAATGTAGTAGGATAAATCCCCCTAAGAAGCTCAATCTCTGGGGGCGCCTGGGTGGCTGAGTCAGTTAGGCGTCCAACCTTAGCTCAGGTCATGATCTCACAGTCTTGAGTTCGAGCCCCACATCGGGCTCTGTGCTGACAGCTCAGAGCCTGGAGCCTGCTTCGGATTCTGTGTCACCCACTCTCTCTGTTCCTCCCCCTCCTGCACTCTCTCTCAAAAATAAATAAACATTAAAAAATTAAAGAAAAAGCTAAATCTCTGATCATAGCAACAGGTGACCCTTGCTGTGAAGCTAAAATATAGTAATTTGTATGACTTTATACACTAAAATTTTAAAATGCAAATCTTAACACCTAGGTAGTATAATCTTAGGAATAGCACTGAAGATTCAAAGTCTCAATCTTAAATATAACAGGGGTGTCTGGGGGGCTCAGTTGGTTGATCAGACTGTTGAGTTTGGCTCAGATCATGATACCAGGGTCCTAGGATCAAGCCTCACATCAGGCTCCATGCTGAGCATGAAATCTGTTTGAGATTATCTCTCTTTCCTTCTGCCCCTCTCCCCTGCTTGCATGCGTGCTCTCTCTCTCAAAAAAAAAAAAAAAAAAATCTAGGGTTGCCCCTGGGTAACTCAGCTGGTTAAGCATCTAACTCTTAATTTTGGCTCAGGTCATGATCTCACAATTTGTGGTTTTGGGGCCCCTTGTTGGGCTCTGTGCTGTATCAGCATAGAGCCTCCTTGGAATTCTCTCTCACTCTACCCAACTCATAGTCTCTCTTTCAGAATAAATAAACTTAAGATTTTTTTTCTTAAATCTCTATCTATATATAGATATACATACATTTATATCTATATATAGTAATATACACTGGTATTATAAAACTACCTTCAATTTGGAACAATTAAACTAGACTCTAGTAACTAAAAGTAGGGAACCATGAATACTCCCTGTGGCTACGACATAACTATCACAACACGCTGAGATACACAGGTTATTTTAAAGGACTGTATCTAAAAAATAAATCTTCAGAGAAATTTACAACATATGTCTCTTACCTCATAAATGTTGGGATGCCACATTTTGGTCAGGAATCTGAAGGTAGGTGGTGAATATGGGTAGTCAATAGGAAATTTAATATGCGCCTGAAAAGGAAAAAATGAAATGCTAATAAATGAGACTGAAGATTTTTCATCTGCCTAATAATTCACCCTATTATATACCAGTGAAACAAAACTTTCTATGGAGTAGATTCTTAGGATTAACAACTACTCTTACACATTTGTTAGTCCCAATGTCAGAGTTACTATTAGCGTTCTTAGTGTCTTTACAAATATTCATAAGAGCTATATCAAATCACCAAAAACTCAACAGCTAAATAATTTTTCATTACATTCATGAGTGAAAAACAGTAACAGGTGCAGGTATGGCACACTAATTACTACATTTATTTTTAACACAAAATGTAATTAATATAACCTCATGGTACATAATACAGAACAAAAATAATTTATAACTCACCTGATTTAAATACTACTCAGAAATAATAAATACTAACATTTTGATACAGTTCCTTCCAGCAGTTTTTTGGTATATACATGTTTATTTCTTTATAAAACTTATTTTCAAAAACTTATTCTGAATATACTAAATTTTATAATTTTTCCCCATCCATAGCATACATTTCCCTACAAAAGTCTCCAAATGTATGATTGTTAGTATCTGTGTAACACTCCATCATATGAATATATAGATGAATCATTTTAAATAAATGGTTTCTGTATTTTGGGACATCAGGTTGTTGTTCACTCTGCTGTTATAAATAACTGCAATGACTGTCCTTGGCAGTATACCATATTTCAAATATGAAGAAATCCAGAAAGACCCTCATCTAACAGTATAGTAAAAGAGCCTGCGGAAGGGACAGAAAGGACAAGCTATAGTAGACTAAATAAGCTACAAAAAATAGTAAACATGGCAAGTCACAATCTTCAAAAATTCTTTTTTTTTTTAATGTATTTATTTATTTATTCATTTCTAGGAGAGAGAGAGAGACAGCGTGAGCAGGGGAGGGTCAGAGAGAGGGGGAGTCACAGACTGAAACAGGCTCCAGGCTCTGAGCTGGCAGTCAGCACAGAGCCCGACGCGGGGCTCGAACCCACGAACCGCGAGATCATGACCTAAGCGAAAGTCGGACGCTTAACCGACTAAGCCACCCAGGCGCCCCAAAAATTCTTCTCTTGATAAAAGCAGTAAGAAAATTGGCCAACATTTTAAGACTCAATTTTTCTCTGAAAAGTGCAGAAGATAACCACAGGTTTGCAATAAATCGAGGGGCGTCTATTCTAGAAAAAGAGCTGACCCTCAGTAAGAACAGTGGAACTTTATGGTGTTTTAACTTGTCCCAGCCCCATGACCTACTCTCCAGGACCTATGGTAATTAAAACTAACATATCACATTCAAACAGAAGACAAGCAGCCATAGAATGGGCTAAGATTTTCAAAGCCTTAATCCCAAAAAACTGTCACTAACTGATCTTTTTGATGGTTCTGTAGAAAAATTCACTTGCAAGACTATCTACATTTGACCTGATCTATAGCTTGAGCAGTGTCAAAATAAATTTCCTTGAGTGTATTTGTTAACAAGGACAGGTAAATACTAAACTTCAAAGCTGCTCGTTAGGTCGAACAACAGACTAACCAAAAAAACAATGAGAAAAGCAAGGATGTAGCGCCTAGATAATTCAGTCCGTTAAGCGTCCAACTATGGCTCAGGTCATGATCTCACTGTTCCTGAGTTTGAGTCCTGCATCGGACTTTTTGCTGTCAGTGCAGAGCCCACTTCGGATTCTCTGTCTCCCTCTCTCTCTCCCCCTCCTGTGCTTGCGCTCTCTATCAAAAATAAAATAAACATTTAAGGGGCACCTGGGTGGCTCAGTTGACTGACTGACCATCTGACTTCAGCTCAGGTCATGATCTTGTGGATCCTGAGTTCAAGCCCCTCATTGGGCTTGCTGTTGTTAGCAAAGAGCCCGCTTCAGATCCTCTGTCCCCCTCTCTCTGCCCCTCTTCCACTTGTGTTCTCTCAAAAAAAAAAGACCCCCCAAAAATTAATTAATTAATTAAAAAAGAGAGGAAAAGCAAGGATATGAGATGTACATAAGGGTTTTGAAAATCTCTAACAAATTGCTAAGAATCTAGAATACTAGGCCCATGTGTAGGGCTGTGCATATGCCCAGGCTATAGACATGCTCAGGAAAGTCATGAGAATTCATCAGGACACCCTAAACTAGCATCTCTGGCTGAACTGAAGGATCTGTACAAGGAGAAGGTAAAGGCTAAGGCAGAGTTCAAAACTGCCTAGCTGAGTGTTAAAGGCATGCCTCACACAGAGTTCCTCTTATAATGTACCCAAGGAGACTTCTTGGTACCAGGAAATCAAATGAAATCAAATCAAACTAAGGAAATTGCTGTCCCATTGTTAGCTGATCACTAAACTAACCAAGTGGAGACTTTAGTGGCCAAACATAAGAATATAGACAAAACAGTGGTGCCAGGGTGGCTAGGTCAGTTAGGCGTCCATCTTTGGCTCAGGTCATGATCTCACAGTTTGTGAGTTTGAGTCCCACAATGGGCTAATTTCAGCAGAGCCTGCTTCAGATCCTCTGTCTGCCCTCCCCCCACCTTTCTCTCTTGCTCTCTCAAAACTAAACATTTTACACACACACACACACACACACACACACACACACACACACACACACACACAGAATATAGACAAAACAGAATTGGATCAGAAAACTCATTAAGCAAAGAACAATTACAATAAACAGCAACAAAAAATTCTGTTGCCACACTGTATTACTCAAACATCCAGTTTTCAACACAATACTACAAAACATGGCAAAAGAAAAAGAAAACAACACAAAGTATGGTCCATACACAGGGTAAAAAAATCAACAGAAACTCAAAGTCCTGATACTGAATTTATCAGCTGCATTAAATGTTTAAAGGATTAAAGGAAATCATGGCTAACGAACTAAGGACAGTATGTGAAAAATGTCTCGGCACACTGAGAATATCAATGAGGAGAAATTATTTAAAAAGTGAACAGCTTTTGGTGGGGGGGGAAGAACCAAATGGTAATTCTAGGGTGACAAAGTACAATAACAATAACCATAAAAAGCTAGATGAGCTGAACAGAAGATATCAACAGGAAGAAAAAAGAATCAGTGAAACTGAAAATATATCAATTTACATTACTCCATCTAAGAAATAAAAAAACAATGCTTCAGGGACCTGTGGGATACTAACATGCATATTAGCGGGAATCCCAGCAGGAAAGCAAACAAAGGGGCAAAAAGGAATTTTGATGAAATAACTGCCCAATATCTAAATTTAATGAAAAACATTAAGCCTCTTAAACAAGAGGTTCAACAAATTGCCAATAGGAGAGACGCAACTGATCAAGCACAAGGGATTCTCAAGACCATCTAATCAGAAACCAGGAAGCCAGAAAGCAGTGAAATTGCATTAAATGTGTTGAAAGATCAAACTTATCAACCAAAACTTCTATAACCAACAAAACTATTCTTCAAAAACTGAAGGTGAATTAAACTATTACTAGATAGGGGTGCCTGGGTGGCTCAGCCAGTTAAATATCTGACTTTGGTTCAGGTCATGATCTCGTAATTCATGAGTTCCAAGCCCCATGTAGGGCTCTGTGCTAACAGATCAGAGCTTGGAGCCTGCTTCAGATACTGTGCTCCCTCTCTCTCTCTGCCCCTCCCCCATTCAGACTCTGTCTCTAATAAATAAACAAAAAATAAATTAAATGAAATAAATAAAATTAGTATATGTGCTGCCGAAGCGAGCACTGAAATAAATAAAATTAAATAAATAAGTTATCACTAGATAAACGTGGGGCGTCTGGGTGGCTCAGTTGGTTAGGTGGCCAACTTTGGCTCAGGTCATGATCTCACCAGTATGTGAGTTCAAGCCCTGCGTTGGGCTCTGTGCTCATAGCTCAGAGCCCAGAGCATGCTTCAGATTCTCTATGTCTCTCTTTGCCCCTCCCCTGGTTGCAATTTGTCTGTTTCTCAAAAAATGAATAAACACTAAAAATTTTTTTAATTAAAAAAAAATATTACTAGGTAAATGAAAACTGAGAACTCATGACTAGCATACATTATAAATGTATTTTTTGGTTTATAACTTTCCCCCTTCTATCTAATTTAAAAGGTAATTATAGGGGCACCTGGGTGGACTCAGTCAGTTAAGCAGTCAATTTCAGCTTAGGTCAATGATTCTGCGGTTTGTGACTTTGAGCCCCACATGAGGCTGTGCAATGACAGCTCAGAGCCTAGAGCCTGCTTTGGAGTCTGTGTCTCCCCCTCTACTGCTCCTCCCTCACTAGGTCTCCTTCTCTCTCCTTCTATCAAAAATAAACACTTAAGAAAAATTTTTTAAAAAATACATAACGTAATAACTATAAATCTGTTGGGGCACCTGGATGGCTCAGTCAATTGAGTATCTGACTTAAAAAGAAAAAAAAATTGAGTATCTGACTCTTGATATCAGCTTAGGTCATGAGCCCAGAGCTGTGGGACTGAGCCCCATGTAGGGCTCTGCACTGAGCGTGGAGCCTGCTTGGCATTATCTCTCTTCCTCTGTCCTTCTACCCTGCTTGCATGCTTGTTTTCTCTCTAAAATTAAAAACTGTGTTGGGGCACCTGGGTGGCTTAGTCAGTTAAGCGTCCGACTTTCGCTTGGGTCATGATCTCGCGGTTCGTGGGTTCGAGCCCCGCGTCGGGCTCTGTGCTGACTGCCAGCTCAGAGCCTGGAGCCTGTTTCAGTCTGTGACTCCCTCTCTCTCTGACCCTCCCCTGCTCACGCTGTCTCTCTCTCTCTCCTAGAAATAAATAAAACATTAAAAAATAAATAAATAAATAAATAAATAAAAATAAAAACTGTGTTGATGTGGGGTGCCTGGGCGACTCAGCTGGTTAGGCAGCTGACTTCGACTCAGGTTATAATCTTGTATTCTGTGAGTTCGAGCTCCGCATCAGGCTCTGTACTAACAGCTCACAGCCTGGAGCCTGATTCAGATTCTGTGTATCCCTCTCTCTCTCTCTGCCTACCCCTTCCTCTCAAAAATAAAAACATTTTTTAAAATGTTTTTTAATTTTGTTGATGGGCACATAGTATACAAAGTTGCAATTTGTATGGCAATAAGAGAAAAGCAAAGGGGAGGGATCAGAGTTGTAAAGAACCAAAATATTTTTATTTTTTATTTCAAGTATAATTAACATACAGTTTATATTAGTTTCCAAAGTACAGGGGTGCATGGGTGGCTCAGTCGGTTAAGCGTCTGACTTCGGCTCAGGTCATGATCTCATGGTTCATGGGTTCGAGCCCCACAACGGGCTCTGTGCTGACAGCTCAGAGCCTGGAGCCTATTTCAGATTCTGTGTCTCCCTCTCACTCTGGCCCTCCCCTGCTCACGCTGTCTCTCCGTCAAAAAAAAAAAAAAATAAACAAGGGGCGCCTGGGTGGCTTAGTCGGTTAAGCGTCCGACTTTCGCTTAGGTCATGATCTCGCGGTTCGTGGGTTCCAGCCCCGCGTCGGGCTCTGTGCTGACAGTCAGCTCAGAGCCTGGAGCCTGTTTCAGTCTGTGACTCTCTCTCTCTCTGACTCTCCCCTGCTCATGCTGTCTCTCTCTCTCTCTCTCTCTCTCCTAGAAATAAAACATTTAAAAAAAATAAAATCAATTAAAAAAAATAAAACATTAAAAAAATTTTTTAAGTACAACAGTGATCCAACAATTCTGTAAGTTACTCAGTGCTCTTCACAATAGTTGTATACTTAATCCCCTTCATCCGTTTCACCCATTCTCCCCACATAACCACCAAATTGTTCTCTACATTAGTCTACATTTTTGTCTTTTTTTTCTTTCTTAAATTCCACATATAAGAGAAATCACATGGTATCTGTCTTTCTTTAACTTATTTCACTTAGCATTATATCCTCTAGAAACATCCAAGTTGTTACAAATAACCAAGTTTCGTTATTTTTTATGGCTAAGTAATATTCCATTGTATGTGCACATCTGTATATGTATACACACACACTCCACATCTTCTTTATCCATTCATCTATGGATGAACATTTGGGTTGCTTCCTTACCTTGCTACTGTAAATAATGCTGCAATAAATGTAGGGGTGCATATATCTTTTTGAGTTGGTGTTTCCATATTCTTTGGGTAAATACCCAGTAGTGGAATTATTGGAACATATAGTGATTCATCCTATTTTTATTTTTTAAGGAATCTCCATAGTGTTTTCTACAGTGGCTGTACCAGTTTGCATTCCCATAAACAAAGGTTCCTTTTTTTTCTCTCCACACCCTCACCAATATGTTTCTTACGTGTTTGTTTTTTTTTTTCAGATATTCATTTATTTATTTTCAGAGAGAAAGAGTGTGCTTGCAAGAGCAAAGGGGAGGGGCAGAAAGAGAGGAAAAGACAAAAGATTGAGCCCTGCATCAATCTCACAAACTGTGAGATTATGACCTGAGTCGAAATCAAGAGTTGGATGCTTAACCAATTGAGCTACTCAGGCACCCCATCTTGTGTTTTTGAGTTTAGTCATTCAGACAGATATGAGGTGATATATCACTGGTTTTGACTTGCATTTCCCTGATGATTAGCGACACTGAACATCTTTTCATGTTCTATCGGCTATCTGTATGTTTAGGAGCAAAATTTTTGTATGCTATTGAAATTAAGATGGTATTAAATGAACTACCACAGTTATTGATTATAATCCCTAAGGCAACCACTAAGAACTCAAAAACGGAATACCCATCATGCTTTAAAACACTCAAAAAGGGAAATTCCTCAATTTGGTAAAGGGTACTGATTTAAAAAACCCTAACTAACATCATACTTAACAGTGAAATGCTGAATGCTTTCCCCCTAATTTCAGAAAAAAGACATGGATGTCTGCTCTCACCACTTCTCTTCAACATTGTACTAGAGATGCTAGCTAAGGCAATTGGACAAGGAAATTAAAAGATATACTGATTGGTTGGAAGGAAAGTAAAGTTATATGCAGATAACATGAGCTTGTACATAAAAAAAATTCAAAAGAATCCACTCAAAGTTACCGGAATAAGTAAACAAGTTCAGCAAGGTTGCAGGATAAAAGATCAACATATCAGCATCAATTATATTTCTATATGGTAGCATTTAATTAACTGAAAATGAAATGAAGAAAATACCATTTACAGTAGCATCAAAAACAATTAAACACTTAAAAATAAATTTAATTGGGGTGCCTGGGTGGCTCAGTCGGTTAAGCAGCCAACTTTGGCTTAGGTCACCATCTCGCAGTTCGTGAATTCAAGCCCCATGTCAGGCTCTGTGCTGACAGCTCAGAGCCTGGAGCCTGCTTCAGATTCTGTGTTTCCCTCTCTCTCTGAACCTCCCCTTCTCATACTCTGTTTCTCTCTGTTTCAATAATAAATAAAACATAAAAAATAAAATAAAATAAAAATATATTTAATGAAAGTAGTGCAAAATTTATACTCTGAAAAATACAAAACATTGTTGAAAGAAATTAAAGACCTAAACAAATGGAAAGATACTGCATTTTCAAGGACTGCAGACTTAATACTGTTAAGATGGCAATCCTCCCCAAACTGATCTTCAGATTCAAAATCATTTTATGAAAGTTTGAGCTGTCTTCCTTATAGAAATGGAAACGGTGGTACCAGAATTCATATAAAGCTGTAATTTAGGGGACCCAGCATAGCCAAAACAGTCTTGAGAAAGAGCACACACAAAGAACCAGGGTCCTCTGGAGAAATACTTGATTCTAGATCTGGGGCAGGGAAAATACAGGATGAGCCTAGAGCTCTTCTATGTGAAAATAAGGACATACTAAAGAAAAAATATGTCAAAAGATCATAGGAGCCAATCTGAAAGAGCTCCTAATGGCTAAAACTAAAACAATTCATGGTACTGGATAATTACCCAAAGTACAAAATTAGTATAAATGAATGAATACTGTTATAAATTACTGAATGAAAAAATATAAGAAGAAAAGGGTAAGTTCCTTAAAGTACTATTCCCAATAATTTATGTAGATATACCCCATTCAGAAAGTAAAATTTAATTCCCTTCTCCATGAGCATGAGCTGGACTTAATGACTCCCTTCCTAAGCATAGAATATGGAAAGGAAGAAATACTAACTTTCTTAACAGTTGAGAAACCTTGTAGACACCACCTCAACCAAGTGATCAAGGTTAACATCACTGGTGCTAAGTCATGTGGAAATCATGACCTCCCTGATACATGGTGACAAAGAAAATTCACCCTCTGTGGTACTCTTATCCTAAAAATCACAACTCCAGTTTAATCATGAAAAAAAATATTAGACAATCCAAGCTGAGGGACATTCTACAAAATATCTAACCAGTTCTTATCAAAATTGTCAAGGTCACAAAAAAGCAAAGACAGACCATGAAATATTGGAGGACACTAAGGAAATGGAACAGCTAAATGGAATACGGTATCCTGGACTAGATCCAGGTATAATAAAAGAACATCAGGATTGGTAGGTAAAAATGGATTGTAACTCCTAATGGGTATAGGGTTTCTTTCAAGGATGATGAAATATATTAGAACTAGATGGTGGTGATGATTGTACCACCTTGTGAAAACACTGAAAACCATCAAACTGTATACACTGAAAGGGTGAAGTTTATGATATGTAAATTATACCACAATTTACTAAGAAGAATATGAGTGAGGGGCGCCTGGGTGGCTTAGTCGGTTAAGCGTCCGACTTTCGCTTAGGTCATGATCTCGTGGTCCGTGGGTTCGAGCCCCGCGTCGGGCTCTGTGCTGACTGCCAGCTCAGAGCCTGGAGCCTGTTTCAGTCTGTGACTCCCTCTCTCTCTGACCCTCCCCTGCTCACGCTGTCTCTCTCTCTCTCCTGGAAATAAATAAAACATTAAAAAAAAAAAAGAAAAGAATATGAGTGGAAAAACTGGTAGGGGAAAGAATAAAGTCGGAATGGATTTATGAAATGAGAGAGAAAGCATAATTTAGGATAAGGAATACTTTCAGGGAGAAAAGGGCAATCTGGTTACTAAAAGGGGTCAATTTACAAAGAAGACATAACAATTCTAAAAGTGTATGCACCTAACAACACAGTTTCAGAATACAAAATAATTAAGAAGTTATATCATTGAAAATAAAAATAGAAAACTCCACAATTATAGTTGAAGACATCATCATCTCCCTCAATAATCTAAGTGGAAATAGACAATAAATTAGCAAGGATATAGAAGACCATACAGCACCCAGTAACAGTAGCATACACATCCTTTTCATGGATATATGAAACATGTACCAAGATCGGTCATGTTCTGGGCAGTAAAAAATATCAACAAATTTAAAAGAAGTGAAAAGTGAAATGCTTTATATAAGCATGTCCTCTAAACATAACTAAATTATACTAGAAATCATGAATAAAAAGTAAGCTAGAGGGGCACCTGGGTGGCTCAGTTGGTTAAGCATCTGACTTCAACTCAGGTCATGATCTTATGGTCTGTGGGTTCAAGCCCAACATAAGGCTCTGTACTCCTAGCTCAGAACCTGGAGGTTGTTTTGGATTCTGTGTCTCTGTCTCTCCCTGCCCCTCCCTACTCATACTTGGTCTCTCTCTCTGTCTCTCTCTCTCTCTCTCTTTCTCAAGGATGAATAAAGATTAAAAAAAATTTTTAAGTAAACTGGAAATACCCTAATATTTAGAAACTAAATAACAGAACAAGTAACCTGTAGTTTAAAGAGGAAGCCAAGAGCTAATTAGAAAAATTACTGAATTAGGGGCGCCTGGGTGGCTTAGTCGGTTAAGCGTCCGACTTTCGTTTGGGTCATGATCTCGCGGTTCGTGGGTTCAAGCCCCGCGTCGGGCTCTGTGCTGACTGCCAGCTCAGAGCCTGGAGCCTGTTTCAGTCTGTGACTCCCTCTCTCTCTGACCCTCCCCTGCTCACACTGTCTCTCTCTCTCCTAGAAATAAATAAAAACATTTAAAACAAAAAAACAAAAAACAAAGAGGGGAGCCTGGGTGGCTCAGTTGGGTGTCTGACTTCGGCTCACATCATGATCTCACAGTTCATGAATTCGAGCCCACACAGGGCTCTGTGCTGAGAGCTCAGAGCCTGGAGCCTATTTTGGTTTCTATGTCTCTGTATCTCTCTGCTTCCCCCCCTCTCTGCCTGGAGCCTGTTTTGGTTTCTATGTCTCTTTATCTCTCTGCTCCTCTCTCTCTCTCTCTCTCTCTCAAAAAAATAAACATTAAAAAAATTCTAAGAAAGAAAAAGATAAACATAGCACCAAGGAAAGTCATCACAACATAAGGAAAGATAGCAAGGGAAGAAAGGAACAGAGAACTTCAAAAACAACAATCAACAGAATGGCATAAAATACACTTTTTATCAATAATTGCTTTAGATGTAAACAGACTAAATGCTCCCATCAAAACACTGCTCCCATGTGGTAGCTGGCTGGATTAATAAAATAAGACCCATGGAAAAAAGACAAAAACAAAAAACCAAGACAGACAGACAGACAGACAGACAGACACACACACACACACACACACACACACACACACACACACCACACTGGGGGAAAGAAATTCAATTCAGATCTAACGGTATACAACAAAGTGAAGGGATAGGACAGCCTGGGTGGCTCAGTTGGTTGAGTGTCCAACTTTGGCTCAGGTCACGATCTCGCTATTCATGGGTTCAAGCCCTGTGTAGGGATCTCTGGTGTCAGCACGGAGCCTGCTTCGGATCCTCGGACTCCCTCTCTTTTTGCCCCTCCCCTGCTTGCCTGCGAACTCTCTCTCTCAAAATTAAAGATTAAAATTTAAAAAAAAGTGAAGGGATGGAAGAAGGTATTTCATGCCAATGGAAAAAGAAATACTTATATGAGACAAAATAAACATTAAAGCAAAGACTGTAACAAGAGATTACATAATGACAAAGGAATTAATCTAACAAGAGAATATAGCACTTGTAAACATCTATTTATCCAACACACAGGGACACTCAAATACATAAAACAAATATTAACAGACATAAAAGGAAAAATTGACAGCAATATAATGAAAACATGGGACTTTAACATCCCACTAACATCAACAAATAGATCATCCAAACAGATAAACAGTATGGAAACACTGGCCTTAAAAGATACATTACACCAAGGGCACCTGGGTGGCTCAGATGGTTGGGCATCTGATCTTATTTCAACTCAGGTCATGATTTCATGGTTTGGTTCATGGGATCAAGTCCAGCATTATCAGGCTTCGTGCCGACAGCATGGGGCCTGCTTGGGATTCTCTTCCTCCCTCTCTCTGCCTTTCCCCAGCTTGCAAGAAATAACCTCATACTGATTCAATTAATCTTCAACAAAGGTGACAAGAATATACAATGGGAACAGTTTCTTCAATAACTGGTGCTGGCAAAACTGGACAACTACATGCAAAAGAATGAAATTACCACTTTCTTATATCATACACAAAAATAAATTCAAAAATAGAAAAAGTTAATGTTTTTAATACTGGAAACCTAAAACTCCTAGAAGAAAACATAGGCAATAAGCTCTTAAGACATCTGTCTGGACAATATGTTGGGGGGATCTATCTCCTCAGGCAAGGGACACAAAAGCAAAAATAACAAATAGACTACATCAAGGTAAAAAGCTTTTGCACGGTGAAAGAAACCATCAACAAAACAAATAGGCAACCTACCAAATGGAAGATATTTGCAAGTGATATAACTGATAAGTGGGTAATATCCAAAATAATAATGAACTCATACAACTCAATATCAAAAAAGCAAACAACCCAATTAAAAAATAAGCAGAGGACCTGAACAGGCATTTGTCCAAAGACATACATATGGCCAACAGATACATGAAAAGACTCAACATCACTAATCATCAGGCAAATGCAAATCAAAATGAGTTATCACCTCACACCTGTCAGAATGGCCAGCATCAAAAAGACAAATAGCAAGGGTTGGCAAGGATGTGGAGAGGAAGGAACTCTTGTACACTCTTGGTGAAATGCAAAAGGGTGCAGCTACTATGGAAAACAGCAGGAAGATCATTTAAAAATTTTAAATTAGAACTACCATATATGATCAAGCAATTCCACTTCTGGGTATTTATTTTTAAAAAAATGAAAATGCTAATTCAAAAAGATATGTACACACACATGTTCACTACAGCATTATTTATAACAGACAAAACACGGAAGCAACCTAAGGGTCCATTGATAGATTAATAGATAAAGAAGATGTGGTAGATATACAATGGAATATAAAGAATGGAATCTTGCCACTGGCAACAACATGGATGATACCTAAAAGGTATTATGCTAAGTGAAGTAAGTCAGGCAGAGAAAGGCAAATACTGAATTATTTCACTTACATGTGGAATGTAAAAAATACACAAACAAAACAGAGACAGAAACAGATACAATCTGTTAGAGAACAATACAATCTGGTGGCTGCCAGAGGGGAGAGAGGCAGCAGACAACATAGGGGAGAGAGATTAAAAGGTACAAATCTAAAAAAATAAAAATAAAAAATAAAGGTACAAATCTCCGTTATAAAATAAATTAAGACATGGGGATGTAATGTACAACACTGGGAGTATAGTTAATACTGTAACACTCTTATATGGTAACAGATGGTAGCTCCACTTATTGTACTGATCACTTTGTAATATATATAAATATCAAATCCTTATGTCGTAAACCTAAAGTTGAATCCCTATGTCACACACCTGAAACTAATATAATATTGTATGTCAACTACACTTCAAAAAAACAAAAATAAAAGTTGAATGGTCTCAATTCAATGGTGTAAACTTCTGCTTCACAAACTTAGAAAAATAAGAAATTGGGGCACCTGGGTGGCGTAGTCGGTTAAGCGTCCGACTTTCGCTTGGGTCATGATCTCGCGGTTCGTGGGTTCGAGCCCCGCGTCGGGCTCTGTGCTGACTGCCAGCTCAGAGCCTGGAGCCTGTTTCAGTCTGTGACTCCCTCTCTCTCTGACCCTCCCCTGCTCACGCTGTCTCTCTCTCTCTCCTAGAAATAAATAAAAAATATTTAAAAAAAAAAAGAAAGAAAGAAAAATAAGAAATTATACTAAAAGCCAACTGAGGAAAATGAATTAAGATAAAAGTAAAATTCAATGGAACTGAAAAATGTAGAAACTGCAGAGTGACATTAATAAAGCCAGATCTCTGAAAGATCAAGGAAATGGATAAATCTCTAGACAAATCAATAAAGAGAGAATGTGCAAATACCAGTAGTAGGACCAGAAAAAATAATAGCACTACTAATCCTACCATTGAAAGAAGAATGAGGAAATATATATGATGTTATGCTCACAAAATTCAACAAATTCTATGAAACAGACAAATTATTCAAAGAGGACAAAGTACCAAAGGTACTTAAGATAAAATATAAAACCTGAATGGTCCTCTCTATTAAGAAATTGAATTTTGGGGCGCCTGGGTGGCTTAGGTTAAGCGTCCGACTTTCGCTTGGGTCATGATCTTGCAGTTTGTGGGTTCGAGCCCCGCGTTGGGCTCTGTGCTGACTGCCAGCTCAGAGCCTGGAGCCTATTTCAGAGTCTGTGTCTCCCTCCCTCTCTGACCCTCCCCTGCTCACGCTGTCTCTCCCTCCTAGAAATAAATAAAAAATATTAAAAAAAAAAAAGAAAGAAAGAAAAAGAAATTGAATTTTGCAGTGCCTGGCTGGCTTAGTTGGTGGAGGTTGCAAATCTTGATCTTGGGGGTTGTGGGTTCAAGCCCCAAGTTGGATGTAGAGAAAACTTAAAAATAAAATCTTAAAAAAAAAAAAAGAAAAAAGAAATTGAATTTATATTTAAATCTTTACACAAGGAAGTCTCCTGAGCCAGACAGCATTGATGGCAAATTCTATCAAATATTTAAGGAAGGAGTAACACTAATTTTAAACAAATTTTTCAAGAAAATGCAATAAGGGTGAGCACTGAGTGTTATGTGGAAACTAATTTGACAATAAACTATTTGTAAAAAAAAAAAATCACATCCAAAAGTGTAAAAAAAAAAAAGAAAATGCAATAAGGGGAAATAATTTCCAGTTCACTCTATGAAGACAGCTATACCTTGATATAAAAATCAGAAAAACACCTCACAAGAAATTAAACTTCAAATCAATATCCTTTATGAACAAACATAAAAAACCTCAACAAAATACTTACAAATGGAATCCAGCAATATACTAAAAAGAATAATAATCATGACCAACAGGGTTTTATCACAGAAATTCAAGGTTAGTTCAACATTTAAAAATCATAATTGATTTTATACTGTGTAAAATATGTGTATTTCAATACAAGAAAAAACAGGGATCATCTCAATAGGTACAGACAAAACATATGAAAAAGTAAACATCCAATTCATGATTTTAAAAAAATTGTTGGCAAAATAGGAATATGAGACTATTTCTTTAACCTGATAAAAGGTTATCTACAAAATCCTACAGCTAATGTCATACCTAATAACAAAAGACTGAACATGCCCCACTTTGAGATGGGAAGTAAGGCAAGGATGTCCACTCCTATCACTCTTGTTCTTATTCAACACTGCACTAAGATATTAGCCAGTGCAATCAAGCAAGAAAGGAAACAAAAGGCATACAGATTAGAAATGAAGAGCTAAAACCATCTCTAATCACAGATCACATGACTGTCTATGAAGAAAATCTCTAAGAATCTACAAAAAGAGCTCCTAGCACAAATAAGAGTTTAGGAAGGCCACAGGATACAATGTCAATATGCAAAAATAACTATTTCTATATACTTGCAATGAACAAATAAAAATAAACACAGCACTTTGAAACATTAAACAATAAAATACCTAAACCATTATATAATATTTACAAAATCTCTACAAATTATAAATACCAAAAGAACAAGTTCTTATAAAAGTTTTCTACAAATGTCTTAAGGGATCTAGGCCAGAAATTTTTACATACAAATGTAAGAAAGATAAGACAAGTTGACTAGTTGACCCATTTTCATGGAGCTCCATCTACATAACTACAATCCTGTAAAATATTTATAGAAAAACTTAATATTTGTTTTTATACTTGGTAGGCAAACCTGAATACTTTAAAATACAAACAAACAAAAATTCAGAAAAACCCAGGGGCACCTGGGTGGCTCAGTTGGTTAAGTGTTGACTTTGGCTCAGGTCATGATCTCACAGTTCATGAGTTTAAGCCCCATATCAGGCTCCATACCAATGGTACAGAGCCTGCTTGGGATCCATCCCCCCCTTCTCTCTCTCTCTCTCCCCCCCCCTCAAAATAGAAACTTAAAAAAAAAACCCACTTTCCCAAAATGCTGTAAATAGGGTCCAAAAATTTCAGGTGCTTAAAATGTGGAGCTATATTCCTAAGAGTTAGTTAAAAAGACCAAGGAGCCAAAAGACAACCACATTTTCCCCAAATCTGTATTCCTGAATGGATTTCAACTATATAACAGGACAAGTTACATCACATGTGTTTAGTGCTGTTGAAATACTAAACTTGATCTTATCTTTAACCTTAGAATCAGCAATTAAATGAGAATTAAAATTCTTATATTGAGGGGTGCTGGAGTGGCTCAGGTGGCTAAACGTCCAACTCTTTTTTTTTTAATATTTTTTTTTATTATTTTTATTTATTTCTAGGAGAGAGAGAGAGAGAGACAGCGCGAGCAGGGGAGGGTCAGAGAGAGAGGGAGTCACAGACTGAAACAGGCTCCAGGCTCTGAGCTGGCAGTCAACACAGAGCCCGACGCGGGGCTCGAACCTACGTACCGCGAGATCATGACCTAAGCGAAAGTCGGACGCTTAACTGACTACGCCACCCAGGCACCCCATAAACGTCCAACTCTTGATTTCGGCTCAAGATCTCTTGGTTCATGTGAGTTTGAGCTGGCTTCGGGTTCTGCTCTGACTGTGCAGAACCTCCTTGAGATTCTCTCTCTGTCTCTGCCCCACCCTCTACCTCAAAAATAAATAAACTGAAAAAAAAATCATGTAATGAAATACTGAAGTAGCAAAAATAAGTATAGAAATCTAGATGTCTCTCTCTGGTCCATCTTTGTATTTATATGTTTTTCAAATTTTTCTATTTGTTTTGATCGTAGAGCTCAGCATTCACTAATGGGCAAAAGGTGGCTAAATACAACCCTGACTGATTAGCTTTGAAATCTTAAGGAGGCAAAGTAGTTAAACTAGTTACACAGGCATGCATTCCTGGTACGTAGAAGAATAGACTGTTTACAACTGCTTCCTTTATTTACAGAATAATCTCTCCAAAAACAAATTTAAAGGTATAAAGCTGGGAGAGTTTGATCACTTTATGTTCAATTGCTATTCTCCGCCTTATACATTATCTGTGCCTGAAGATTCCTAAGATCTAAAGGTAAGGAAAATTCTCAAATATTCATTGGGGCTCAAAAATGTTTAGAATATTCTCTAACTCCAACTAAGAAGTCATTAAGTAAGAAATCAAGTGCTGGTTTCCAAATGACCAAGAAGCAGTAGGAGAACAAAATAAATATAAACCATCTTGGACACTCCTCAAATAATAAAAACCCAAAACACTTCTCAAAATTTAAATTACAGGTGCGTCTGGGTGGCTCAGTCAGTTAAGCATCAGACTTTGGCTCAGGTCATGATCTCACAATTCATGGGTTCAAGCCCCATGTCGGGCTCTGTGATGACTGCCAGCTCAGAGCCTGGGGCCTGTCTTCGGATTCTGTGTCTCCCTCTCTCTCTGACCCTCCCCTGCTCACGCTGTCTCTCTCTCTCTCAAAAATAAATAAAAAATTAAAAATGTTTTTTAAAAATAAAACATTAAAAAATCTTTAGGGGCGCCTGGGTGGCTTAGTCGGTTAAGCGTCCGACTTTCGCTTAGGTCATGATCTCACGGTTCGTGGGTTCGAGCCCTGCATCGGGCCCTGTGCTGACTGCCAGCTCAGAGCCTGGAGCCTGTTTCAGTCTGTGACTCCCTCTCTCTCTGACCCTCCCCTGCTTACGCTGTCTCTCTCTCCTAGAAATAAATAAAATATTTAAAAAAAAAAATTTTTTTTTAAATCTTTAAAAATTTTAAATTATAATTAAGCTTATTTTCCCAGTATTCATTCATAATCTTATTAGGCATTTCCAGGCTGGGTACTGAGGACCTATAGATGAAAATAATCACAAATACACACCCAATCCAGCTAAGAAAGAATCACATTATATAAAATATACAATACATTATATGTAAAGAAAAGTGATTAGTCTGCTGGGCAAAAACAGGAAAGACTTCATTTCTTCAACATCTACTGAGTGATACTATGTATTACATAAACTGCAGCTAGGTGTTGCCTATTAAGTCCCTGGGTAGATAAAAGCAGAGGAAGCAAAATGAAGGCACCAGGTACAAAGAGTGACAGGTAGGGATAGTGGGATGCTTGGTAGTAGTAACTACAGGAAATAAAAGATGACTGAAGATAGGATGAAGCCTTGTTTAGGTGCTAGTGGGGAGCTACAGAATATATTAATCAAAAAATAATGACAAGATGTATATTTTAGAAAAATGACTCTGAAAAGCACTGAGAAGCTGGTTGGATAAGATAAAAGACAGGTAAGTTAGGAGAGATTTCCTAGAATTTCCACTAATGAATCTCATCTCTAAAATCTGTACATACTTTAAAAAGCTTCACTAATTATTATATAGTTATATAAGCTATATTTAAATTCAGACTGTGAAAATTGCAGTTTGAAAGTCTACAATATAAGTTGAAAATGTAACCTTCTCTATCACATTTCTATGGGGAAATTAGATTATCCATTCTAGAAACAGAAATAATAAAACTGTGTAGCCAAATGTTTATGTCTCCCAAAATGTCTTCCTAGACTACTAAATATATTAAAAGAAATCTTTGCAGAGTAACTAGGTACTGCTGCACTAAAATTTATAAAGAACCTATGATATGCACCAAAATGAAAAGCAGAATGGAAGAGTAAGAGTTAAGGGTATGTCTACTCAAGAAGCTGAACTGCCTGGGTTTGAATCCCAACTCTGCCACTCATGAACTATTATTTCAAACAAGATACTTAACCTGTATCTCAGTTTCTGCATCAGTAAAATAAGACTTATAGTACTTATTAAACAGGTTGGTTTGAGGATTAAATGAGTTAATGCTTATAAAGTGCATTAAGACAGTGGCTAAAACAAAGATAAAAAATAAAACATAAAGACATAGGAATTTTACTACTGATTTTATGGGATTACTAACTTTTTCAATAATTATTACAATTATTTCAATTGTAATAATAATATTATGATTACTTTTTAAAAGAGGGCTTTATACTTTAGAAACACATGAAATATTCACAAATGAAATAATATGATGTCTGAAATTAATTACAAAATAATGGCGGAGGGAGTGGATAAGGTACATATACAATGAGTTAATTATGGAAGCTGAGTGATGGGTATACAGGAGTTTATTATACTCCTATTTCTACTTTCATACTATGGAAAATTTCAAACATACAAAAAGCTAAAAATAAAAAGGATGACTAACATACAATTATTATTTTAAAAGCATTATGGTTCTTTGCATAACCAACATTATGATACAATTATAACAGCAATAGATGCCACTATTAACCAAATGAATATGGTGGAACTTCGTAAGATGATTAGAAAGTTCATATAAAAAAGAAAATGTATGTTAATAATTCTGTTTTTGACAAAACCTGGCAATGGCGAGGCAGGGAAGATACACACTAGCAGGCACAAAAGCAACCTATAAAGCTGTAGAAACTAAAAAAGGAAATGAGTGCGGTGCCTGGGTGGCTCAGTAGTTAAGCATCTGACTCTTGATTTTGGCTCAGGTCATGATCTCTCAGTTCCTGAATTCATTCCTGCATTGGGCTCCATGCTGTCAGTACAGAGCCTGCTTGGGATTCTCTCTCTGCCCCTCCCCCACTTTCTCTCTCTCTCTCTCTCAAAATAAACATTTAAAAAATAAATAAAATAAACTGTAAAAACAGAAGTAATAATTCTTATTTAGGAGTAAGTCCTAAATTACTCAGAAGACATTTCACCACCATTGTGCTAAAGGATGAAATAAAAATAAAATAACTGGAAGTAAGGGGTGTCTGGGTGGCTCAGTGGGTTGTGTCCAATTTTTTTTTTTAATTTTTTTTAATGTTTTATTTATTTCTAGGAGAGAGAGAGAGACAGCGTGAGCAGGGGAGGGTCAGAGAGAGAGGGAGTCACAGACTGAAACAGGCTCCAGGCTCTGAGCTGGCAGTCAGCACAGATCCCGACGTGGGGCTCGAACCCACGAATCGCGAGATCATGACCTAAGCGAAAGTCAGATGCTTAACCGACTAAGCCACCCAGGCGCCCCGTAGTGTCCAACTCTTGATATCAGCTCGGGTCAGTACAATGGTTCATGAGATCAAGCTTTGTTTGCATCAGGCTCCAAGCTGAGTGTGGGGTCTGCCTGGGATTCTCTCTCTCCCTCTGCCCCTCCCCTGCTTACCTTTTGTGCTCCCTCTCAAAATAAATCAACATTTATGGGGCGCCTGGGTAGCTCAGTCAGTTAAGTGTCCAACTTGGGCTCAAGTCATGATCTCGTGGTTCACAGGTTCGAGTTCCACATCTGTGCTGACAGCTAGGACCCTGGAGCCGGTTTTAGATTCTGTGTTCCCTCTCTCTCTCTCTGCTCCTCCCAGCTCATGCTCTGTTTTTCTCTCTCTCTCTCAAAAATAAACATTAAAAAAATTTTAATACTGAAAAAGTAACTAGAATTTAAGTTTAATAAAAATACCATCTATAATATTTAGATCTTATCCATTTATTTCTGAAACTGTTAGGTAAATATATGAGTATAACCTTTAACCAAGTTTATATACACACAATCAAGTTATCTCAAGTTCATTTCACAAATTTTTTCATGAAGTATAGTTTTAAATTAGGCCTGTATGTGGCTGTATCAAAAAATACAAGTGGGGCAGGGGGCGCCTGGATAGCTCAGTTGGTTAAGTGTCCGACTTAGACTCTGGTCATGATTTCACAGTCCATGGGTTCGAGCCCCATGTCGGGCTCTGTGCTGACAGTTCAGAGCCTGGAGCCTGCTTCAGATTCTGTGTGTGTCTCTCTCTCTGCCCCTTCCCCGCTCACTCTCTCTCTGTCTCTCAAAAATAAAAATAAAGACATTTAAAAAAAAATACAAGAGGGGAGTCTGGAGGGCTCACTTAGGTATCCAACTATTGATTTTGGTTCAGGTCATAATCTCAAGGTTTGTGAGTTCAAACCCTGCATCAAGCTCCACACTGACAGTGTGGAACCTGCTTGGGACACTCTCACTGCCCCCCCGCCAGCTTGCACCTTCTCTATCAAAATAAATAAACTTTAAAAAAAAGAAATATAAGAAATAAATTTGAAAAAGTCACACCTAAAAATATGCATTTATTACAGAAGTAATTTAAACTGACAGGACTCTTTCATGCAACTCCTTTTATCTTTCTCATGACAAGTACCTCCAAAATAGTTTCTATACCATTACTACATATGCCTTCTCTGAAATGCTCACGCTATTCCTAACTGTACCTTCAATGATATCCATGAACTCAACAGACATCTATTTTTAATTATTCACACAGTGAACATTTACATCAATATTTATTCAATCATTCAACATATTATTGAAAAACAATTATGTTCCCAGGTACCAAATATGAAATGTGGGAAACGAAAATGTTTATAACACTATTCCTAACCCTGAATGGCTATGGTCTAACTGAAAAGACAGACATGCAAATAAAGAACTACAAACTAAGGGCCTTAAAAAAGATATCTACTAGGTGCTGAAAGAGCACTGTGAGAGAAATGATTAACTTTGCCTGACATGATTAGGGAAGATTCAGAGAAGGGTGATACCTGAGGTAAATTGAGGCAAACTGAAATGGGACTTACAGGCAGTGAGATAATAATGTAGAAAGGATTACAAATGAAAACAATGGCAGCTACAGTAGGAATCAATACAAAACTTACTTTGAGACATCCAGGAAGTATAATCAATGAGACCTAGTGACAAATGATTTGATTTGGGGACTGAGACAGAGAAAAATTATGGAGGACAGTCGATTTCTGGACTGAGGAAATAGGTGAACAATGATACATGGCAGGGGTGATAACACTTATAAAGTGCTTAAGTGGCAGCCATTGGACTAAATGCTTTATAAGCATCATTTCAACTCATCACTCCATAGGGAAATTAAAAGGTAAGAAGTATGTCTGAGCTACAAATGCAGATGACCTATTAAATGAGGACCAGATTATTTCCTAGTCCACATCTTTGACTACCAAGAAGCATTTCCCCAGGTTTATCATTATTTTGTTTTCCTGAAAGATTTTAATTCCTGGATTCTATAATTCCACCGTCTCATTTTAACCTTTTCTGTCCATTCTTTCTCATACTTCTTCATGTGGGAAACAAAGGCAAAAGAAAAAAATTAAACTTCCTTACAACTTACAAGCCCACTGACAAGTCTCTGAGACAGGCAGGGTGACATTCCTCTAAGAACTTAGCGGCTTTGATGTTAAAACTTTGCTAAAGGCAAAAGGCAATCTTAGCTTAACATTAGCCTGACCTCTAGGATCCTGTAACTCTACTTTAACATATAAAAATTTCTTTGGAAACTGCCTTTATCTCTGCCACCCAAGATATATTTCAGCAATCATCCTCCAGGCAAATATCCCACTGATACACATCTGAAGGGCCTCATGACTAAGGGTTTACTAAACAATTAATAAATGATATTTTCCTAACAAAAACTAGCCCCCTAAAGGGGCTAGAAACCTTGCTTCCAAAATTCCTTAGAAACTTATACTATCCCTAACCCCCCTCCCAACTTGAAAGTATATAATCAGTCACATGTCACAACCCCAGTGCAGCTCTTTCTGCCCAAGGCTCTTGTCTATCTCCATGCTTTAATAAAACCACCTTCTTCCACAGAAGACATCTCAAGAATTCTTTCTTGGCACTCGTCTCTAAACCCCAAAACTTCTACATCACTTCTCAGGTCATCTCAAGATCTTTTTAACTTAATATGCTCTCACTTTCCCCAGCTCTCTATTCTCCCCCCAAAATGTGAAACATAACAAAAACCAAAAAGAAAAAGAGGCGAAGAGGCCCTAAGATGCATAACCAAAAAGTAACAATTGCCAGCCCCCTCAAGGGGCTAGAAACCTTGCTTCCAAAATTTCTTAGAGATCTAAGCTATCCCTAATCCACTCCCAAAATGAAAGTAAAACAATGTTAATATATGTAAATAAAGTATACATTGTCTTACAACAAGATTGTGATAATCCCCAAATTGCAAATGTTAAAGTAAATTTGTTACTAATCTAATTATTTTCATAGGAAATTTCAACCATGACAAAATATGAATAATGAAATATATTCCAATTATTCTTGTTACCTTGTTATTAATACACAATTATACAGGTTAAGAAAAAGGTTCCCCGTCCTAAACACAACTATACTTGGTAATATCTCAGTTGACAGTAAATGTAGAGTGTTTACTGTTGCATTTGGATTAGTGCCTGGAGTTAGTGTGAAATGAGGACACTCCCACTGCTGAATTTTTCTGCTATGTCATCAGCTCACATCTGCTATATAGGATATGTTTCCAACATAACAGCAAAAGCAATCAAAACATGTTTTCTTATTAACTTGCTCTAAGTTTCAAAAGTCTACCAACAACCAATACAAACTTTTAAACTGTTCATTAACAGTACGTGAAGAATGAAGTGAGTAGCTATACCTAATGATGCTGTAATAGGAGTCACAGGCAAGTCAAGAAATAAGTATGAGTCTTTGTTGATTAAAAATCCCAATCTAAAAAGTTTAATTGAGAATTGTTATAATACTCAATGCAATTATCCTAAAATTAAGATGAAATATAAATAAAAATAGAAAATCCCTTAAGTTCTTACTGAACTCTAAAAAGTAAACTTCAAGGGCGCCTGGGTGGCTTGGTCAGTTAAGTATCTTACTTCAGTTCAGGTCATGATCCCACAGTTTGTGGGTTCCAGCCCTGTGACAGGCTCTGTACTGACAGCAGAGAGCCCACTTCAGATTCTCTGCACCCCCATAACTAAAAGAATAAACAAACATTAAAAAGTAAACTTTAGACATTCGAGAAGTAACTTTCAATATTAACAGATAGTCCTTAGTATTTTTTAATACAGTAATAAAATGTTTCTTTTAGCTTGGAAAGTAAAGCTTTTTATTCTCAAAATAAATGCTACAGGAACCCATGGCACCATCAACTGGGTTAATGTTAAATGCAATAGCAGAAAAGGCATTTGGACTTTTGGTTAAAAATGTGTCAACATGTATATTTACTACTGCTTCCTCACAAACTAAGTTTATAAAATAGGTCTTATTTTTTAAAAAGTCATAAACCCAGAAGGACAAATGAAGGACATGAAATAACAAAATTTTAGAAGCTGGAAACCAGAAGGGTTAATGGTAACTAATTTAGAAGACCAGAGAAAATTTAAACCAAGGCTTGTGGTCAGAAAGCCCAAGGAGTAAGCTTAACTTTCTCCACTGAACCATGGAAAAACTCATTAAGGCACCAAGTACAAGTGGTGTTGAAAATAGGAGGATGGTCAAAAGTCTTTTATAAAGACTAGTCAGATCTCCAGAACCTCTTCCCCATGCTGATCAGTGACTAGCACACACCACTCTAATAGAAGACTAAAGAAGAATAAAGACTAAAGACTAAAGATAAAGACTAAATAAAGACTTACCACTACTGAATGGTAAGACCTGGGCTTTTCTTTTTCTACCTGGCTCTAAGAAGGCTGGCAACCAGACCAATAAATTCAAGATAAAAGAAAGGCTTCTTCTCTGAGGCAGCTGACCACTCCCCATGGGGGGAGCCAATTATACCTCAATATAGTTAAAAAGAAAAAAGAAAACCATAAAGATACAACAAATGGGGACTCTCCAAATCAGCCCAGCCTGATCACCATACTGTGAACACCCAACGGGTCATAAATTTTTGCCCTTGCACACCAAGCTTAATTTTCAATCTGCTTTTAGTATTTTGCTCTTAAATATGAGTGGACAGGATCCGTAGACATTTAAGAAAAATCCAGAAGCAAAAACAAAAAGGGGAAAAATCCTCAAAAACAACTTACAGCGAAAGAAAATGTCAAAAAATAATATTCTTAGAATGTTAAGGAATAATATGGTAAAGGGGCACCTAGGTGGCTCAGTTGGGTAAGCATCCGACTTTGGCCCAGATCATGATCTCACAGTTTCTGAGTTCGAGCCCCTCATTGGGCTCTGTGCTGACAGCTCAGAGCCTGGAGCCTGCTTCGGATTCTGTCTCCCTCTCTCTCTCTCTGCCCTTCCCTAGTTCATGCCCGTGCTCTCACTCTATCAAAAATAAATTTTTAAAAAATGGTA
This sequence comes from Proteles cristata cristata, assembly GCA_017311185.1. NCBI lineage: Eukaryota > Metazoa > Chordata > Mammalia > Carnivora > Hyaenidae > Proteles > Proteles cristata. Next base: position 1,037,307 of record JAESUZ010004784.1, on the reverse strand, counting down.
TCGTTAAAAAAAAGAAGAAATGATACAGTATCCATAACATAAAAACATGCCAAAAGGGGAGGGAGGGGACATTCAAACACCAACAAAAAAGAGGCTTTTGAAAAATGAAAACTAAGATAGCAAAGAGGAAATACACACATGCGTAAATACATATGTGCACCTGCGTGCACACATATGAACTATAAGAACTGAAGATACCTCTCAGAAAAGAGAAAAACAAATATGAAAAATTTGTCTCCCCATCTCTCTGACCCTCCCCTACTCATGTTCTGTCTCTGTCTCAAAAATAAACTATCAAAAAAAATTTTTTAATAAATAAAACAGACAATGGGGCGCCTGGGTGGCTTAGTCGGTTGAGCGTCCGACTTTCACTTGGGTCATGATCTCACGGTTCGTGGGTTCGAGCCCCGTGTCGGGCTCTGTGCTGGCTGCCGGCTCAGAGCCTGGAGCCTGTTTTGGTCTGTCACTCCCTCTCTCTCTGACCCTCCCCTGCTTGCGCTGTCTCTCTCTCTCTCTCTCTCTCTCCTAGAAATAAATAAAAACACTAAAAAAATTTTTTAAATAAATAAATAAATAAAAACAGACAAAATAGACAAAACAAAGAGAAGAAAATTACTCAAGAAAATCTTCTAAAACTGAAGGACATAAGTAGAGTCAATCTACAAAGCAACACAATGGAATGAAAAAAATCCTATACCAAGATTTCTTATCACTATGAAATTTCAGAACATGGGGACAAAAGGAAATTCTGTAAGATTCCACAGAGTGCTTACCCAACGATGTATGTCAATTATATCTTAATGAAGCTGGGAGGAATTAAAAAAAAAAAAAAAAAGACTCCATGGGGAGAGGTTGTGGGGGAGGGAAGGGAGGAATATGAGACTTCTCAACAGCAACAGTGAAAGAAGACAATGCCTTCAAATTTCTGAGGAAAAATTATCTTAAACCTCTAATTCTAGGGGCGCCTGGGTGGCTTAGTCGGTTAAGCGTCCGACTTTAGCTTAGGTCATTATCTCGCGATTCGTGGGTTCAAGCCCCGCGTCAGGCTCTGTGCTGACTGCCAGCTCAGAGCCTGGAGCCTATTTCGGAGTCTGTATCTCCCTCTCTCTCTGACCCTCCCCTGCTCACGCTGTCTCTCTCTCTCTCTCTCCTAGAAATAAATAAAAAATATTAAAAAACAAAACAAAAAAAACCCTCTAATTCTAAACTCAGCAAAACTATCACTCAATTATGAAGATCAAGTAAAAGTATTCTTAGACATATGAGGTCTCAATCTTACCTATCAATGGTAATGCTCCCTTGGAAGCTACTGGAACAGATGTTTCATCAAAAAAAAAAAGAAATCAAGGGTGCCTGGGTGGCTCAGATGATTAAGCATCCAACTCTTTTTTTTTTTAATTTTTTAAATGTTTTTTATTTATTTCTAGGAGAGAGAGAGGGAGAGAGCGTGAGCAGGGGAGGGTCAGAGAGAGAGGGAGTTACAGACTCCGAAACAGGCTCCAGGCTCTGAGCTGGCAGTCAGCACAGAGCCCGACGCGGGGCTCGAACCCACGAACCGCGAGATCATGACCTAAGTGAAAGTTGGACGCTTAACCGACTAAGCCACCCAGGCGCCCCTAAAGCATCCAACTCTTAATTTTGGTTCAGGTTATGATCTCACAGTTTGTAGGTTCCAGCCCCACATCTGGCTCCGTGCTGACAGTGTGAAGCCTGCTTGGGATTCTCTCTCTCCCTCTCTTTCTCTCTCTGCCCCTCCCCCACTTGCTATCGCTCTCTTAATTAAATAAAGATAAACTTTTCATTGATACAGAGAACTTCCTGGTATTGCCAATCTACCAGAAGCAGCAGTATGGGGATAAGGATGGGGGGGTGAGGGGAGGATAGTGAATATGGTCAAAAGGAACAAATTTCCAGTTACAAGTTCTAGGAGTGTAACGTACAGCATGGTGACTACAGTTAACTACATTATACATCTGAAAGTTATTCAGACAGTAGATCTTAAAAGTTCTCTTAAAAAAACGATTTCTGTAACTATATGAGGTGGTAATTATACTTGTTTGGTAATCATTTTGCAATGTATTACCAATACATTTGCAATGCATAGATCTAATTGAGTTGCACACCTTAAATTAATACATTACTATATGTCAATTATAGCTCAACAGCACTGGATACACATTACCTAGGATTAAATCTGCAGGAAGACGTGTGTTATCTCTACATTGAAAACTATAAAACACTGATGAAAAAAATGAAAAAGACCAAATAAGTAGACACAAAATATTTACTGACTAAAAGATTCAGTATTACTAAGGTGTCCATTGTTCCCAAATGGATCTATAGATTGAATGGAATTCCAATGAAAATCCCAGCAGGTTTTCCTGTAGAAATTCACGTGCTGATATCCAGAATTATGTCAAAATACAAAGGACGTAAAATAGACAAAATCAATGTGAAAAAGAACAATAAAACTGGAGATGCGTGACTAGATTTCAAGACTTAACCATATGCTATAGTTGTCAAGACTGTTAACAGTACAAAGGCAAATAAAGAGAAGAATATCTCCAGAAAGACATACATAAGATAATCTACTTTACAAGAAAGCAACACTGCAATTCAGGGCGAAAAGGATGGTCTTTTCAATAAACAGTACTGGAGAAACTGGATATTCACACAGAAAAAGTAACCTTGATCCTTGTCTCACACTAATTACAGATGGATCACAGAACTAAGTGCAAAACTAAAACTATCAAGATTCTAGAAAACATAAAATAGTATCTTCATGCTGGAAGTCCTAACCAGAACAATTAGACAAGAAAATGAAAAATAAAGCATCCAAGCTGGAAAAGAAGAAAATTCTGTCTGCAGACATTATGATCTTATAAGTAAAACACACTGAAATTTTCCACACAAAACATTAACTCCTAGAATAAATGAATCCAGCAATGTTGCAGAATACCACATCAACATCCAAAAAAAATCAGCTGCCAAAAAAAAGGTTGCAGTTCTACACAACTACGAATCCAAAAAAGGAAATTAAGAAAACAATCTCATTTTCAATACCATCAAAAAGAATAAAACACTTAGGAGTAAGATTAACCAGGGATGTGAAAGACTTGTACAATGAAAACTACAAAATGTTGTTGAAAGAAATTAAATAGGACACAAGTAAATTGAAAGATAACCTACATATAAGCTGAAAGACTTTATATTGTTAAAGATGTATACTGGTGGGAAATGAGGGTACACAACATACAATTCAGCCAAGCAGAGAGAAATGACAAGCATCAAGTTTATCAAAGCAAGAAATTTAACAGCATACTGTCTATTTTCTTTTCTTTTTTTTACATTTTTATTTATTTTTTTAATGTTTTTTGTTTATTTCTAGGAGAGAGGAAGACAGCGTGAACAGAGGAGGGTCAGAGAGAGAGGGAGTCACAGACTGAAACAGGCTCCAGGCTCCGAGCTGGCAGTCAGCACAGAGCCCGACGCGGGGCTCGAACCCATGAACCACGAGACCATGACCTAAGTGAAAGTCGGACGCTTAACCGACTAAGCCACCCAGGCGCCCCATATACTGTCTATTTTCTGTCTTCTACTCCTGCCTAACTAAACACCAGGGAAAGACACTGAATGTGTTGTTTTTTATTTTTTTAATGTTTTATTTACTTCTAGGAGAGAGAGAGAGAGAGACAGCGTGAGCAGGGGAGGGTCAGAGAGAGAGGGAGTCACAGACTGAAACAGGCTCCAGGCTCTGAGCTGGCAGTCAGCACAGAGCCCGACGTGGGGCTCGAACCCATGAACCGCGAGACCATGACCTAAGCGAAAGTTGGACGCTTAACCGACTAAGCCACTCAGGCGCCCCGAAGACACTGCATGTTCTTAAGCAAGAGACTGACATATGAGGCGAGTATTTGATAAGAGGTAAGCATGACAACAGAAGGAGGTAAAATTAACTCAACACATATAAAAGAAAAAGGTCTAGATTTTGACAGTTGCAATGACAAAAGAGAAAAAGGAACAAATATCTAACTCTTGGCTGTGTTTACTGTATTAAGTGACAAGTAATAAAGTTTTATTACAAGGAGGAAAACAGATCAGCAAATGATAGTGACAGTCATTTGAAGAAGAAACAATAGACAAGGATTTAAAATCACTTTCTTCACTAATCCATATTTCACTGTCAAATAATATTAAAGTTTAACATAAATATTTGCCATTCTTTATTTTTAAAATAAAAAGCTTCTCAGACAAAGAATAGATCCTCATTAAAACTGCAGAGGATTAAGTCAGATAACTAATTGCTGAAGAATAGTTTGTTAAAACTTCACATGGTGTCAACTCATATTCTGTTATACCACACCACCCCCAAAGAGAAAAAAAAAATGTATGTGTCAGACATTCCAAACAAGTCAAAAATGGAAATTTGATGTTATACAACCATGGATCTGTATAAACTCTGATTTCAAACACACATGAATTCAAGAATGAACAAATGTGACATATGGAAGACTCATTTAAAAAAGGTACCGGCAGCAATGTTGTTGCTTAACCAGAGTGGTAGGTCATAGTGCTATGGATTATGTCATGCCACCACAGGAAGTTGCATCCTCACACTCTCAAAAAGGTACTTGCGTTCACTACCTCATTAATGACAGAAAATGCTGAGGGAGGAAGGAAGGAAGGAGGGTAGAAGTGAGGAAAGGAGGGAAGGAAGGAAAGTAGAGACGGAGGAAGGGAGGGAGGAAGAAAATGTTAGGAAGAAGCCATTAGAAATCAGATGAGGGGATGGGGGCGGGGCCTGGCGTGCCTCAGTCTGTTAAGCGTCTGGGTTCAGCTCAGGTTCCTGAGTTCAAGCCCCACATCAGGGTCTGCACTAACAGCATGGAATTTTCTTGGGTACGATTTTCTCTCTTTCCGTCTGCCCCTCTCCTGCTCACTCTCTCCCTACCAAAATAAATAGTAAACATTAAAAAAAGAAGAAAGAAATCAGAAGGAAAGGAGAAAATATTAAAACAGTACAAATTTACACCAAAAGCTAAGATGTCACTAGAAAAAAAGGCTTATACACCAATATTTGGTCTGTCTGGAAAGTGTTATGCCCAATCAAGAGAATTTCCTTCTACAAAATTACTTGGAAAATGTGTATTCCTAAGACACAACTGTATTAAAATAAAATAGCTTGGATACCCACAAAAATTATATGCCAGATACTAAACCTACATTAAATAACCAAATTGTTTTTACATTAAGAATCCAAAATCATTCTGGAAAACAAAATAAGGACATTTATTTATTTATTTTTCTTAAATGGTTTATTATCAGGTTGGTTTCCATATAACACCCAGTGCTCATTCCAACAAGTGCCCTTCTCCCTGCCCATCAGCCCCCTTCCCCTCCCCTCACCCCATCAGCCCTCAGTTCTCAGCATTCAAGAGTCTCTCATGGTTTGCCTCTCTCCCTTTCCCCAACTATTTTTCCCCAAAATAAGGCTTCAAGTCTTCTATTACAAACAAGAACATATATAAAATTTTATTTTTGGTTATTCAAGGGAAAAAATCCTAGCTCTAGGAAGTTTTTCAAAATAAAGATGTAAAAGGAAAACCAGCAGGGGTGGCTCAGTTGGTTAAGCATTCGATTTCAGCTCAGGTCATGCATGAGATCACAGTTTGTGAGTTCGAGCCCCACATCAGATTCTGTGTTGACAGCTTGGAGCCTGGAGCCTGCTTTGGATTGTTTCCCCTTTGCTGCCTTCCTCTGCTCATGCTCTGTCTCTCTCTCTCAAAAATAAACAGACATTTAAAAATTTAAGCAAAAAAAAAAAAAAAAAAAGGAAAACCAGTATCCCAAGAGTTCATCCTAGCTTAAGATTTTAGGAGTCCAGGGGCGCCTGGGTGGCTTAGTCGGTTAAGCATCCAACTTTCGTTTAGGGCATGATCTCACGGTTCATGGGTTCGAGCCCCATGTCAGGCTCTGTGCTGACTGCCAGCTCAGGGCCTGGAGCCTGTTTCAGAGTCTGTGTCTCCCTCTCTCTCTGACCCGCCCCTGCTCACGCTCTCTCTCTCTCTCTCTCCTAGAAATAAATATATTTTTAAAAAAAAGATTTTAGGAGTCCATTTAGTAATCTATAGAAATTATTTTTGTGGAACTTTGAAAATATCACCTTCCATCTTAAAATAGGGATATTCTCAAGTGTCTTAAACTATCAGGCAGGGCAGGGATTGTAAACTAAATTTGGGCAGTAAGCCTAAACAAATTTAAATATAAACTGTCCTTCCTAGCTCAGCTTAGTTTCCTAAGTATCCAAATGTGTCAGCTTAGGGCAGATATTAATCTACCAAGAAATGAAATACACAAAGAAAAACTATAGTAGCAATTACAAATAATGATGATATCATTAACATTTTCAAACCAAGAATTTATAAAGGCTAATGATTCTCAAAGTATTTGCAATACTGCTCCCAAATACAGGAAACATAACTCATAATGCATTTTAATAAGATATTAAATTCTTCTGTGAACTGAAATGTAAATAGACTATATGACCTACAAATACTCATACTTGGGGAATCCCCAAAAAAGGCCCCAATTTGTCACCTAAGCTTGTTGAGACCCACTAATCAACAAGATGCACTCACAATTTCCCACTTGCAGCTTCTTAGCAACTCACTCTTAAAAATTAACCAAGGACTCACGGATGGACCTTGAGGGTGTTATGCTGAGCGAAATAAGTCAGGCAGAGAAGGACAAATACCATATGTTTGCACATATAGGAGGATTAGGAGGAACTTAACGGAAGACAGCGGGGGAGAAAAAGGGGGGAAATAGTGGGGGAGGGGGAGAGAGGCAAACCATGAGAGACTCCTGAATGCTGAGAACAAACTGAGGACTGATGGGGGGGCGGGGGGGAGATGGGCATGGAGGAGGGCACTTGTGGGGATGAGCACTGGGTGTTATATGGAAACCAACTTGACAATAAACTATCTGTAAAAATAAATAAATATCACTTTCAGACGTGAAAAAAAAGTAGAAACAATTTGAATGTTGACTGATTAATACATGAATAAAATGTGGTATATCCAAAAAAACTGATAACTTGTTAAAAAGGAAATGTAAACATTTGTCTTGGTACTGCATAAACATTAAAGATTTTATTAAATGAAAAAAAATTTAACCAAGGAGTTAAAAAAAAACAGAAATTTGAGGAAAATCTCCAAAGTGAAAGATAAAATTAGAAAGAAAGAAAAAGTAAAAAGCAATTAAGAAAACAGAGACAAAGACAAAGAATATAAAACACCATAATATTTTGAGATAATTTTTATTTCACAAAACAGTGACAGTAAATTATAAAAGGAAAAACTCAGAAAAAGAAAGGCTTCCAATTAATAAGATAACCACAGTTACGAAAGCATATTGAATTATTTATGGATAAGATGGCAATAACATCTAAACATGTTTTAAGAAACTGGAGAGAAAAAACAACTGACAAAATATTAATCACTAAACTGGGTGGTAAGTACGTAAGATTCATTTTAAGATTCTTTCCACATTTATTTATCTTTACATTTTCCATTAAAAATTTTTCAGAAAAGGGAGGGCACCTGGGTGGCTCAATCAGTTAAGTGTCCGACTCTCAATTTCACCTCAGATCATGTTCTCACAGATCATGGGATCGAGCCCTGCACCGGGCTCCACACTGACAGCACAGAGCCTGCCTGGGATTCTTTCTCTCCCTCTCTCTCTCTGCCCCTCCTCTACTCATGCACACATGCTCTCTCTCTCTCTCAAAATAAATAATCTTTAAAAAAACAGAAATAGGGGCACCTGAGTGGCTTAGTCGGTTAAGCGTCCGACTTTCGCTTAGGTCATGATCTCGCGGTTCGTGGGTTCGAGCCCCACGTCAGGTTCTGTGCTGACTGCCAGCTCAGAGCCTGGAGCCTGTTTCAGAGTCTGTATCTCCCTCTCTCTCTGACCCTCCCCTGCTCACGCTGTCTCTCTCTCTCTCCTAGAAATAAATAAAAAATATTTTAAAAAAATAGAAATAAAATCTACTGCTTAAGAGAAAATAAAAGGAAATATGAATGATACTTAAATTACCTGAAATAAAATACATGTACATAAATAATACACATTTTGTAGGAACAAGTACAAATTTAAAAGCACACACCAGAATGGTTGCCTAGGGCAGGAAGAGAGAAATGGAAGTAGGGTATGAGGATAAAAGAACACAAGTGGTAGTTTGCATAAACCAATGACAAAAATGGGCTATAAACTGTGGATTATGATTAACTTAGCCCTCTACTCATAAGATCCAAAAAGAAATTATCAGTGGACAGATGAAGGAATCAGCAGAAATCTGAAAATAATTCAGAAATGGTGACAATATGTAATAGAATTAAAATAGAAAAATTAGGGGTTCCTGGCTGGCTCAGAAGGGCATATGACTCTTGATCTCAGGGTGGTGAGTTCAAGCCCCACGCTAGGTATAGAGATTACTTCAATAAAAATTTTTAAAAATAGAATAATTAAAGATAAGACTTGCTTTGGAAGAATCCTTTTATATACCCAGAACAAGTCCTGATAATAAGACTTAAATACTGCTTGAAAATTTCTTTGCAGTGCTAGAAAACGGTTCCTACAGAAATCATCTACTTAATATGGTTTCCCTTATTCCTGTGACAGTGAGATGAGCCTTCCGTCTTTGTTATTAATACTTTCTGTTATTAATACTTGGGGTACCTGGGTGGCTCAGTCGGTTAAGTGTCTGACTCTGGATTTTGGCTCAGGTCATGATATCACAGTTCCTGGGTTTGAGCCCCACATCAGGCTCCGCACTGCAGTGTGGATGGACCCTGCTTGTAATTCTTTCTCTCTCTACTCTCAGCCCCTACCCTGATGTCTCTCTCTCTCAAAATAAATAAATACACTTAAAAAAAGACTTTATTAATTCTTCATACATGTTAATTTGGAGAATATCAGAAAGTACAGATTTTCAAGACAGAAAAAATAAAGGGGCGCCTGGGTGGCTCAGTTGGTTAAGCGTCCGACTTCGGCTCAGGTCATGATCTCACGGTTCATGGGTTCAAGCCCTGCATAGGGCTCTGTGCTGACAGCTAGCTCAGAGCCTGGAACCTGCTTCAGATTCTGTGTTTCCCTCTCTCTCTGACCCTCTCCTGCTCACAGTGCCTCTCTCTCTCTCAGAAATAAATAGAACATTAAAAAATAAAAAAATAATAAAAAAAAAACAGAAAATAAAAATCACCAATAGTACAGTAAATATATCCACGTGGTCGCCCCTAACCTGACAGAGGCACGGTTAAGGCCAGGAAGACAAAAAAAGGTTACCTGTCTTAGAAAGCAAAGAGGTAGAGAACAGGTCTTCTCATACCTAGTATTCACCTGGCCCAATTTCACCAGATTGTGTCAAAGAAGCTGGCATCAACTAACCCCACCTAAAATTGCTATCAATGCATGAAGTCCTAACCAGCCAGATATGTCCCTATTTATATTATACTGAAGTGGACAAATGCCACCAGGTGGCACAAAACTGCAGCCAGGACCAGGTCAGAACTGGATCAAACAGCTGGATCCCTATAACTTCAGTCCAGCCTGAGATAACACTAAGCTTATATTTTGTGTAATTAAATTTTCTGAACTCCACCCTATCTCATTATGAGTTTTACTCACCACCGACCAGATAATTATCCTGAACATTCTGAAATATGATCTTCCAGATTTAGATCAGTTTAATACTTTATTATATTATATATTAAAACAAAATCAAACTACATCATTTATACCAACGTAATATATATGCATATAGTTTAATTTTTTACTGTTTTTATTTATTTTTGAGACAGAGAGAGACTGAGCATGAGTGGGGAAATGGCAGAGAGAAAGAGAGTGAGACAGAATCTGAAGCAGGCTCCAGGCTCTGAGCTGTCAGCACAGAGCCTGATGTGGGGCTTGAACTCACCAACCGTGAGATCATGACCTGAGCCAAAGTCGGATGCTTAGCCAACTGAGCCACCCAGGCACCCCAATATGCATATAGTTTTATATCTGAATGCATACCATCATTAGCCAGTGAATAAAGAAACAAACTATGAACCCATACAAACATAAATAAATAGAAAGCTGAGTAAGAACTGAATGTTTATATAGCTTCAAAATAGTTTCCCACAAGGGCGCCTGGATGGTTAAGTTGGTTAAGCATCCGACTTCAGCTCAGGTCATGATCTCATGGTTCAGGGGTTCAAACCCCACATTGGGCTCTGTGCTGACAGCTAGCTCAGAGCCTGGAGCCTGTTTCAGATTCTGTATCTTCCTCTCTCTCTGACCCTTCCCTGCACACACGCTCTCTCTCTCTCAGAAATAAATAAAACATTAAAATTTTTTTTAAAAAAGAAACAAAATAGTTTCCCACAAAATACTTATCCACTACAAAAGAGAAGAGTAACTTTATAGAAGCCTGGCAGATATCTTTTAAGTAACCAAAGTGAACATCATCAGTAATGAGACAAATCACAATCATGTGCCATCTGAAATAAACATGAGGAAACATTACTAATTCAAATTGAGGGATATTCTACAAAATAGGTGCCCTGTAACTATCAAACCCATGAAGGGCATTAAAGTCTGGAAAAACATAAGAAATTATTAGAGTCTGAGATAGATTATAAGGACACAATAACTAAAAGCAAAAGCAACCCATGATTCTGAATTCTTCTACTACAAAGAACAGTATTAAGAAAATTGGCAAAGTTGAATGGGGCTTAAGAATTAGATGGTACTAATGTCTCACTGTTAATTCCTAGTCACTGATAGTTATGTCGAGATTATATAGAATAATATTGCTTGTAGTTCTTGGAGCTGTTCTCCAAGTCTATCATTATTAAAACTTTTTAAAAAATGATTCTTATGAGTGCCTATCAAATAATATTCATAAACACATTAGAATGCTTGCCTAAGGGGGTTGGGGCACCTGGGTGGCTCAGTCAGTTAAGCATCCAACTGTTCAGCTCAGGTCTTGTTCTCACTCATAATCACAAGTCCAAGTCTCATGTTGGGCCCTGTGTCGGCCTCCAAGCCCAGCCTGAAGGCTATTTAAAAAAAAAAAAGAAAGAAAGAAAAAAAAAATGGTTGCCTAAGGAAAAAGAAGGAAGGAGAAGTGAGAATGGGAACAAAAAGAAATAAGATACATACATCCTACCTACCACCTACCATCAAACAAGAAAAGGTCTGGTACGGGTAAAATAATGATAAAGAGTCATGAACTGAGAAGTATGATTATTAACACAAGGACAATAACAAAAATACTGGTTTAAATAAATACTGGCAATATGTGCCTGAGTCTGGGGGTAGAACTGACCTCAGGCATGGCTGTATGCTGGAAGTAAACATGGGAGGTAACCAATGATTCACTTACTCTATTTTTTTTTTTTTAACTTTTTTAATGTTTATTTACTTCTGAGAGAGAGAGACAGCATGCGCAGGGGAGGGTCACAGATAGAGGGAGACACAGAATCTGAAGCAGGCTCAAGGCTCTGAGCTAGTTGTCAGCACAGAGCCCGATGTGGGGCTCGAACCCACGAACTGTGAGGTCATGACCTGAGCCAAAGTCGGACGCTCAACCAACTGAGCCACCCAGGTGCTCCCACTTACTCTATTTCTAAAACGGCTGAAAGAGATTGCTTTGGGGAATAGGGATATATATAAAATTATATATATATATTTTAATTATTTTTATAAATGAAAATTAAATTTAATTAAAAGGAAAAAAGCAAGTGTCAAATCAGTAATATGAAGGCAGTAAGGAATCTGGATTAGCAGGATTTGGAGAAACAGGCAAATTTTAAGAGGTTAAGAGTAAGCCAGAAGGCAGGAATCCAGATAGGCAGGTCAGTTCCGTCATGAGCCATCAAGACACAGAAGAAACTTGTTATTGCAAAGGGCATCTAAACCATGAGTTCTGAGCTCATGATGCCAGCTGATATCAGGGCACAGCTGGTCTAGTATTATGAGATGAAGAATAAATACAAGTGACTGAGAAATGAAGTAACTAATGCCAACCTCGTTACCAGTTTCTGATATAACTGTTCTTGCAGCTATTGCCACTTTTCGACACCCACAGAATCAATCCATCCCTAACTCTGAGGAACAATTCTATCTTGATTACTATGTAGAAGCCCTCTGTCCTCAGATTCAGTTGCACCCTGAAAGGTCTAATTAATGGACTCCAACCTTGTTCCTCCAGCTCAATTGCCAACATGTGCTCCAACTCTAATTTTGAAGTTTTTGCTCTAAAAGTGTATTTTGCTTCTTCTTGCAATGATGGCCAATGTCTTTCTGAAGGCTACAGTCTGGTCCAAACTCCAGTAGCAGGGGTCTATCTGGTCCTCTCACGAGACAACATCCTGACAAACCGTCTTGTCTGAACAATCCAACTATCCTGCTTTGGGAGCCAGGGCAAAATACAATTAAGACAGACAGACTTAATAAGCTACAAAACCAGGAATTCAGACTAATTTGTACCCTATGAGCCTTAGTTTCCACACATATATACAACTGGTCCAGTAATATACCTCACGGGATTGCTTTAAGAAATACAGTAGTAGAGGGGCGCCTGGGTGGCTTAGTCAGTTAAGCGTCCGACTTTCGCTTGGGTCATGATCTCGCGGTTCGTGGGTTTGAGCCCCGCGTCGGGCTCTGTGCTGACTGCCAGCTCAGAGCCTGGAGCCTGTTTCGGAGTCTGTGATTCCCTCTCTCTCTGACCCTCCCCTGCTCACGCTGTCTCTCTCTCTCTCCTAGAAATAAATAAAACATTAAAAAAAAAAAAAAGAAAGAAATACAGTAGTAGCAGCTCACTGAGTACTTATTACGTGCCAGGCACCGTTCTAAAGTCTTTATGTTAATTTACTTCTTTTTTTTTTTTTTAATGTTTATTTTTGAGAGGCAAGGAGGGGCAGAGAGAGTGGGAATACAGGATCCTAAGCAGACTCTGCGTGGACAGCAGTGAGCCTGATACCAGCTCAAACTCACAGTGAGATCATGACTGAACCGAAGTAGGTCACTCAACTGACTGAGCCACCCAGGAGCCCCTATTAATTCATTTAATTCTTTTTTTAATTTTTTTTTTTTTTTTTTAAGGAAAACAAGTTGAACTTTTGTGGAACTAGATTTCAGAATCCCATATAGAGTACTCCAGTATTTTTTTTTAATGTTTTATTTATTTCTAGGAGAGAGAGAGACAGTGTGAGCAGGGGAGGGTCAGAGAGAGAGGGAGTCACAGACTGAAACAGGCTCCAGGCTCTGAGCTGGCAGTCAGCACAGAGCCCGACGCGGGGCTCGAACCCACAACCGCGAGATCATGACCTAAGCGAAAGTCAGACGCTTAACCGACTAAGCCACCCAGGCGCCCCAATTTTTAATGTTCATTTATTTTTGAGAGAGAGACAGAGACAGAGAGACAGAGAATGAATAAGGGAGGGGCAGAGAGAAAGGAAGACACAGAATCTGAAGCAGGCTCCAGGCTCTGAGCTGTCAGCACAGAGCCTGATGCAGGGGCTCGAACACACCGACTGTGAGATCATGACCGGAGCTGAAGTCGAACACTTAACCAACTGAGCCACCCAGGAGCCCCTAATTCATTTAATTTTTAGAACAACCCTGTGAGGTAGGTATTATTCACCAAACTCCTTATTACAAAGAGAAAAATGAATAAAAAGAGTTTTAGAAACCTGCACAAGGTCACACAGCTAGTAATTAATGGAAGTCTGGATATTACATACATACATATTCCCCTTAGCACAGGGCAGGGCACATGTTAACCTCTTCATAAGCAGTAACTATCATTATCTTTGTTAATTCTCTGTTGAGTTAGGGGCTCCTGGCTGCTCAGTCAGTTGAGCGTCCAACTAGAGCTCAGGTCATAATCTCAAGCTCTGTGGGTTCAAGCCCCAAGTCAGGATCTGTGGTCACTGCTCAGAGCCTGGAGCCTGCTTTAGATTCTGTGTGTGTCTGTCTACTCCTCCTCCATTCGCTCTCTGTGTCTCTTTCTCAAAATTATATAAAGACATAAATAAAAAATTCTCTGTGAGTTAGACAATTTTCTCAGATTAAGACTCCTTAGCCTGGGGGGGCACAGTTGGTTAAGTGTCTGACTCTTAATTTCAGCTCAGGTCATGATCCCAGGGTCATGGGATCCAGCCCCACATCAGACTGTGTTGAGCAGGGAGCTGCTTGGGATTCTCTCTCTATCCATCCGCTCCTCTCCCCAGCTCACACGCACTCTCTCTAAAATAAATAAAATGTAATTTAATTTAAAAAGCCTGGATACTTCTGTAACATGGTAAAACATATATATCTAACTCAAAACCCAACATAATGTTTAGTTAAGTGCCAAAAGCATTCTTAGTAAGGTCAGGAAAAAGATAAGGACATTCTTCATCACTATAATTGCTTAACATTATTCTGCATATACCAGCCAATATAGGAGGAATAAGAGAATAAGAGAAAGACATAAATGTAAATAAGAGAAAGGAAAAATATAAAATTATAATAACTAAAACTATCCTGATTTTCAAATTATCTGCTTTACACGGACATAAAATCAACTAAAAAATTATTACAAACGGTTAAATTCAGTTGAGTGTTGGTAAAAATTAACACATTTAAAAGTACTCCCACATACAAATATCTACTTAGAAAATAACCTATTTGAGGGACATCTGAGTGGCTCTGTCAGCCACGCATCCAATTCCTGACTGACTCTTCCACTCAAGTCATGATCTCCCAGTTCATGGGATCAAGCCCCATATGGGGCTCTGCACCAACAGCAAAGCCTGCTTGAGATTCTCTCTCCCCCCTGCCCTTCTCTGCCCCTCTCCTGCTCCTGCTCTCTCAAAATAAACTTAAAAAAAAACGAAAAGAAAGAAAAAATCCTATTTGAAACAGCAACAATAAAGACCAATTACTTAGCAATAAAATTGAATGTATAAGATTAATAACTAAAGAAAAAGGATGAGGATACTCTTTAAAGATAAGGAAGTACACACTAAGTTAAAAAAAAAAAAAAAGGAGGGCGCCTGGGTGGCTTAGTCGGTTGAGCATCCGACTTTCGCTTAGGTCATGATCTCGTGGTTCGTGGGTTCGAGCCGCGTCGGGCTCTGTGCTGACTGCCAGCTCAGAGCCTGGAGCCTGTTTAGTCTGTGATTCCCTCTCTCTGACCCTCTCCTGCTCATGCTGTCTCTCTCTCTCTCTCTAGAAATAAATAAAACATTAAAAAAAAAAAAAAAAAAAGGAGGGGTGCTGCAAGTTAAGTATGATACCATTTGTGTGAAAAACATATCTAGACACAGACATTACACCCTCCACAAAAATTAACTAAAAATGGACCACAGACCTAATGCAAAACACAAAACCATAAAACCAGAACATGACATAGGAGAAAAACCTAGATGACCTTGGATTTGGCAATAACTTTTTAGATATAATACCATAGGCCCAAAAGAAAGAACTGGTAAGTTGGTTCATTAAAATTAAAAAGAGTTCTGTGAAAAATGCTGACAAGATAATGAGAAGACAAGTCATACACTGGGAGAAAATACTGGTATAAGACACATGTAATAGGGGCGCGTTTGGTTGGCTGTTAGTGGAACATGTCTCTTGATCTTGAGGTTTTAACTTCAAGTCCCATGTTGGGTGTAGAGAATACTTTAAAAAAAAAAAAAGGCACATATGATAAAAGACTAATCCAAAATACACAAAGAGCTCTTAAAACTCAACAGTAAGAAAACATGATTTAAAACAGGCAAAAGATTTGAACAGACCTCTAAGGACATACAGATAGCAAATAAACATATGAAAAGATTTCTCAGCATTATACATCAACAATTACAAATTAAAACAATGAGATTTCACTACACACCTATTAGAATGGTTAAGATTCCAAACACTGACAAAATCAAATGCTGACGAGGATGTGAACAACTAGAACTCTTATTCACTGCTGGTAGGAATGTAAAATGGTATATCCACTGTGACAGACAGTTGGGCAGGCTCTTACAACCAAACCTACTCATACAATCTAGCAATCATGCTCCTTGGAATTTAAAACCCAAATCAGTTGAGGGGAGCCTGGGTGGCTCGGTTGGGTGTCCGACTTCTGGTTGGGTCATGATCTCACGGTTCATGACTTTCAGCCCTGCATCGGGCTCAGTGAGGGTAGGTTGGAGTCTGGAGCCTGCTTCAGATTCTGTGTCTCCCTCTCTGCCTCTCCCCTGCTTGCACTCTTTCTCTGTCTCTCTCAAAAATAGAAAAACAAACCCAAATCAGTTGTAAACTTATGTCCACATAAAAACCTGTACATAAATACTAATAGCAGCCTTATTAATAACTGCCAAAATCTGAAGCAACCGAGATGTGGGGCGCCTGGGTGACTTAGCTGGTTAAGTGTCCGACTTTCGCTTGGGTCATAATCTCGCAGTTCGTGGGTTCGAGCCCCGCGTCGGGCTCTGTGCTGACTGCCAGCTTGGAGCCTAGAGCCTGTTTCGGAGTCTGTGGCTCCCTCTCTCTATGACCCTCCCCTGCTCATGCTGTCTCTCTCTCTCTCTCCTAGAAATAAATAAAACATTAAAAAAAAAAAAATTTAAAAAAAAAAAAAAATGAAGCAACCGAGATGTGCTCCAATGAGTAAATGGAAGCAAACTGAGGTATATCTAGACAATGTATTATTACTGAATGCTAAAAAGAAATGAGCTATCTAGCCACAAAAAGACATGGAGAATGTTACATGTCTATTACTAAATAAAAGCCAATCTGAAAGGCGATATACCGTCTACGGCCATACCACCTTGAACGCACCCGATCTCATCTGAAAGGCGAAATACCAAATGATTCCAACTATACGGCATTCTGAAAAAGACAAAACTACAGAGATAGAAAAAAAATCAGTGGTTGCCAGTGGTTGAGAGGTAGAAGGGATGAACAAAAAAACCACAAAAGATTTTCAGGGCAATGAAAATATATTACAGATCATACATGTCATTACACATTTGTGAATATGGAATGCCAAGAGTGAACCTGAATGTGAAATGGGACTGTGGGTGATTGTGATCTGTTGATGTAGGTCCACCAATTATAACAGATGTACCACTATGGGAGAAGGTTGGAGAAACTGATAATGGCAAAGGCTATGCAATGCACGGGGTCAGTAGTATATGGGAAATCTCTATACCTTACTCTCAATTTTGCTCTGAACCTTAAACTGTTCTAAAAAATTGTCTAAAAAAAAAAAATACAGGGGCGTCTGGGTGACTCAGTCAGTTAATCACCTGACTCTTGAGTTTGGCCCAGCCAAGATGTCAACTCTCTCCAATTTCACTTTTAAATGTAATGCAATGACCAAAAACAAACAAAAAAAGGTACTAAAAGGGTTTTGGGGAGACCTAGCCAATTTGATTCAAAGGTTCCTACAAAAAAAAAAAAAAAAACAAGGAAGAATACCCATGAAATTTCTCATGGAAAAAAAATAGAGGGAAATAACCCTAATAGACATTAAAAATGTATTCTAGGGGCGCCTGGGTGGCTTAGTCGGTTAAGCGTCCGACTTTCGCTTAGGTCATGATCTCACGGATCGTGGGTTCGAGCCCCGTGTCGGGCTCTGTGCTGACTGCCAGTTCAGAGCCTGGAGCCTGTTTCAGTCTGTGACTCCCTCTCTCTCTGACCCTCCCCTGCTCACGCTGTCTCTCTCTCTCTCTCTCCTAAAAATAAATAAAACATTTAAAAAAAAAAATGTATTCTAAACCAAGATAAGTAAAACTAGGTAGAAATTAAAGAACAACAGAAATAGACCCAAGTAAACAGGGGAATTTGGATTATGATAAAGGTTGTATTACAAACCAGTAGAATAGATTATTCAGACTAACTTTGCTGTAAGTACCCTTTTATACCTTATGAGTTTTGTACCATGTTATCTTTTTTTAGTATTATAGATTGAAGTCATAGCTCCTATTTTTGCTCATCCTCAAACCCACTAAAAGTTAAAATATAGGAACTTTTTTTTAAAGCACACGCCCACAAGGACAAAGACAACGGTCAAAGAGACAAAGCAATTAAGTTTTGGACAGCAGAAAACAGATGGAAAGAAACAAATTATTCCAACTGACCAGAGAAAGCTGTCTTAAACTGGTAGTGGGAAAACAGAGAACCAACATTATATATACAACCACCTTTCCCCGCCCCCCAAAAATCTTGAGAATTGGAAGCATCAAGTAACTCTGGAAGTGGGAACAGAAGACAGCTAAGAAGACTGCCTGATGGCTTCTTTATAAGGCAGTCAGCTTCTCAAATCCCCTCCCTGATTTATGCAGCTGGATGCTCTTGCCAGAAGTCGGTTTATTCTCTGGAGAAGGTCAAAGTCTTTGAGTTGGGCAACATCAGGCTCAGTGTAGGGCAGTAACTCCATGATGCAAACAGTGGGTATTAAGGAAAAGGTAACATGCTATAAGCTGACAACCCTAGTCAGTCTTCCCCAGATGACTCACAGAATGTTAGCAATTAGTATCAGCAGTTAGTCTCTTACTCTCCAGACAGAAAATCCCAAGAGCCTCCACTGAGGAAACTCACAGGCTCAAAAGAAAGGCCTAAAGATAGGGACATTAAGGGGTGCCTGGGTGGCTCAGTCAGTTAAACGTCCAACTTTGGCTCAGGTCATGATCTTACAGTTTGTGGGTTCAAGCCCCGCATCAGGCTCTGTGCTCACAGCTAGCTCAGAACTTGGAGCCTGTTTCAGATTCTGTGTCTCCCTCTCTCTCTGACCCTCCCCTGCTCATGCTGTCTCTCTCTCTCAGAAGTAAATAAAACATTAAGGAAAAAAAAAAAGATAGGGACATTAAGAGGTTCCATTAGGAAAAGGCTAGCCAGATCACCATATAAAGATGTCAAAAGTTGCCTGCCATCCATGCACTTAGAATTTCACCAGCTTTTTGGTCACCCGATATTAAGCAGGAGACCATTCTTCCAAGTAGGATAATACAGTAGGTCACAGTAGACAAATGTTCTCACTGCAATCGTGCAAGGTAGCAGGGAATGGGGGCAGTTTGCGAAAATCTTATTTTTGGAAAGAATATGGAAACTGATAAAAGTAACAAGAACTATCTGAACTAAAATTTCAGAAAGAGGAAAGTCTTTTATGAGCCAGAAACTGATGGCCATTTATTTTATTCATTTTCTTCTTCAGTGGTAGAGGGCATTTTGCCAACTGAGCAGGGGGAGGGGAGTGCTGAAAAATGAGACTGGGCTTAAGTAAGGGGACTCTCTAAGAGAAAGAGAAATCAGTTTTTAGTGGTCACACAGGATTGGAATGAAGGACAAGTGCTTAGAACACTCGGCCAATTTTCCCCAAGAGAAATTTGCTGGCTCTAGGGCATGGACACAAAAACACAATCTCCCTTCATATTTTATAGCTGCACGGTGTTAGAGGCTTTAAAAAAGCTAACTCATAACTTCTGAAGGACAGGATTCCATTTCCTGTAGTCATCCAAAGCTGAGGAGACACAGATTCACCTCTCTCAAAGAAAAGTCCAGAGGGGCATACCAGAAACACAAGGGCAACCAGAGATGGACTGAGTCTCACTAAACAGTAACCCAAGCCCCAGTCTAAATTAATCCTTGCCTAGTTTGGAAGGAACAACCCGACAACCTATCTTCCTAACAAGAGGGTAAGGAGAAAGCACCTTTGGAGAAAGATGATCTCAGCCTCATATTATCTCAGCCTCTCTATGGTTTTTTTATATGCATTCGCCAACATATAATAAAAAAACATAGAGCGAGGC
The DNA here is from genome assembly GCA_017311185.1 of Proteles cristata cristata. Classification (NCBI taxonomy): domain Eukaryota; kingdom Metazoa; phylum Chordata; class Mammalia; order Carnivora; family Hyaenidae; genus Proteles; species Proteles cristata. The sequence goes on along the minus strand of JAESUZ010004784.1, from coordinate 1,017,472 downwards.
AGAATAATGACTGATAATCAAGAGAGGAAAAAGGTAGAGAAACAAATCCACAGATGACCCAGATATTTTAGTGAGTAGACAAGGTCTTTAAAATGGCAATGATTAGTACGTTAAAAGAAAATAGAGAAAAAGATGTGCAGAATTAATTTTGAAAATAAACTTTAACAAATAACTTTAGTCTAAAAAGTCTAAACCTGAAATAGAGTATCTAGAACTGGGGACTCACTGGGTAGATTTAACTGCAGATTTGGAACAGCATCAAACAGGATTAGTGAACTAAAATTCAGGTCAATAAAAAATGTTCAAAGTGAAGCACAGAAAAGGGAAAAAAAAAAAAGGACAGAACAGAGTGTAGGAGATAGGTAGGACCTAATTACAAAAGGTCTAATCTATAAATGGAGATGAGAGAGACAGAACAGGGTAAAAGCAATATACAAAGACATAATGGCTAAGAATTTTCCAAAACTGATGAACTATACACAAATTTAAGAAGCTCAGTGAACTGGGGCCCCTGGGTGGCTCAGTCAATTTAGTGTCAGCCTCTTTAAATGTTTATTTTCGAGAGAAAGAGCACAAGTGGGGAGGTGCGGGGGCAGAGGATCTGAAGCAGAGTCTACACTGACAGCAGAGAGCCTAATGCAGGGCTTGAACTCACAAACCACAAGATCATGATCTGAGCTGAAGAACGACTCACCCAACTGAGCCACCCAGGGGCCCCTTGATTTTGGCTCAGGTCACAACCTTATGGTTTGTGGGTTCAAGTCCTGCATTGGGCTCTCTGTGTTGAAATCGTAGAACTTGCTTGGGATTCTCTCTCTCTCCCTCTCTGTCTCTCTCCTACCTCATGCACTTGCACTTGTGCTCTCTCTCAAAATAAATAAATAAACAACAACAAAAAACTTCAGTGAACCTGAGGATAAATGCCAAGAAAACCACATCTAGGCACAACATAAAATGTTCAAAACAAAGACAGAAAATATTAAAGTAGCCAGAAGAAAAAAATGACATTACCTTAAAGTAGCAATAATAGTACTGATAGCTGACTTGTCAAAAGGAATTAAGGAAGCCAATATATATATACACACAATGGAATATTATTTAGCCATAAAAGAAAATCCTGCTGTTGGGAGAAGACGGATGAACAGTGAAGGCATTATGCTAAGTAAAATTAAGTCAGACCAAGAAATACAAATACTGTATTATCTCACTATTTGTGGAATCTAAAAAAGTCAAAGTCATAGAAACAGAGAGTCGATTGATTGGTGGTTGCCAGGGGTTTGGGATGGGAGCAGGAGTGGGGGTGGGGATGTTGGTTAAAGGATACAAACTTCCAGTTATAAGATGAATTAAGTTCTAGGGATCAAATGTATAGCATGGGGACTATAGTGAACAGCAATGCACTTGAAACCTGCTGAGAGAATAGATCTTAAACATTCTCGCCACCGTAACAACAAAAACATGGTAATTATGAGAGATGAAGGATATGTTAACTAACCACATTGTGGTAATCATTTTGCAATATATACACCTATCAAATTATTGCACTGTACAACTTAAACTTTTATGTAACTTAAAGTTGTATGTCAATTTTATCTCCATAAAGCTAGGAAGAAAAAGAAATTAGGAAAGCCAGAACACAAGAAAATGGTGATTTTGGAATACTGAAAGCTTCTGCTCCCCACCCTCCTGGCCCCTGCCAAAAAAGCTACAATTCTACACCCAGCAAAAAAAAAAAAAAAAAACTTCGAAAAATAAACATGTTTTCAGGCAAATAAAAACTGAGAGAAATTGTTGCCAGCAAACTTGCACTACAAAATTTATTGAAAGCAAGTTCTTCAGGCTGAAGGAAAACATTTATAAGTACCACTGCAGGGGCATCTGGATGGATCAGTCAGTTGAGCATCCAACTCTTGATTTTGGCTCAGGTCATGATCTCACGGTTCATGGGATAGAGCCTGGTGTCAGGCTCTGCACGGACAGCACAGAGCCTGCTTGGGATTCTCTATCTTTCTCTCTCTCTCCCTCCCTCCCTCTCCCATTTGCACTTTCTCTCTTTCAAAATAAACAACAAACAAGTAAAAAAAGTACTAATGCTGGAAGCAATGAAAAACACTGGTAAGGGAAATATGTGGTTAAATACAATGAATATTTGTGATGCCTAAAAACATACAAAATTCTAATTTCAATATCCATAAAGTAAAGTTTTATTGGAACACCATCACACTCATTTTCTTATGATTGGTCATGGTTGTTCTAATGCCGCAATACAGAGATGAGTAGCTGCAATACAGACTATGTGGTGCCCTTTCACACTGCTGCATCACGGTGCGCTATAAATTGCAGTGATGTAGTTATATGTGACAGCACGGAGTGTCACACATATTGCTGTACATGACATTTTACTTTTATTTATGAGTGCGTAACCCATCATATCAAAACAAGAAAGTGCACTTTAAATGTCACATATCAAGGCACAGTAGAGTATGTTTTGTCATCAAATTAGATGGCAAGGCACTGTCTTTATTATGTAATGACCCTATAACTATACTAAAAGAATACAACATATATAGACATTACCAGATTGTACTCATCGTAAGAGTTCCCAACTCATACGAAAGCATTAGAAAAATTAGAAAATTTTAAATTGAATTATCTCGTTATAATTTCTCCATAAAATAAAAAAATGAAACTGCAACCACACTACATGTGTGAGTAGCTCATTTCTCAGCCTTGCAAGGAAAGCCATTTACTGATGGTAAGTTAATTAAATAGTGTTTGATTACAGCAGTTAAGGAAATGTGTCTAGAGAAAACAAACTTGTTTAAGATTATTAGTCTTCTATAGAGAACAATTGTTCAAGCAAGTTGAGAATATTAGGAGTAATAGCAATAGTCAATTTAAAAACAAGGCAAATGATTTCTAACAGGTTTCTCTGACTATAGATGAGTTAACAGATGTTGCAGATTACTGATTGGTTGTTTATTTGATCAGTCAATACAGAGTTTGAGTTAACTAAAAAATTACCCTCTATGAATGTCTACGTGAAACTACTAGGGGCGCCTGGGTGGCTTAGTCGGTTAAGCGTCCGAATTTCGCTTAGGTCATGATCTCACGGTTCATGGGTTCGAGCCCCGCGTCGGGCTCTGTGCTGACTGCCAGCTCGGAGCCTGGAGCCTGTTTCAGTCTGTGACTCCCTCTCTCTGACCCTCCCCTGCTCGCTGTCTCTCTCTCTCTCTCTCCTAGAAATAAATAAAATATTAAAAAAAAAAAAAAAAAAGAAACTACTAAAGAGTATTTTCAAACTAAAGAAATCATTAATTCAGTGCAACCTGAAGTGGAATCTAAGAACTGTTACAAGCAATGGTGGTAAAATGTGTGTGGTACAGAAAAAAGCTTAGTGGGACAAATTAACAAAATGTGAAAATGTAAAATGTGTAAGGTATTTCAAGCCTATGGTTATTCACCATACTATTCAGCAGCAGGTATTCTGGGGGAAAATATCTGAATCAATCACGTCTTATAGACCAGTAGTGCCAAAAGATAAATTGCATTTACTTTTGTGGATTTCACCATCATTGGTTCCAAAATAGAAACTGAATATCCTGACTTGCCCCACTACTCAGCAGTTCCATGGCTTGGCAGTTTTACTACAATTTTTTGAGCCCAGGAATGGACTCAAAATTTTTCAAAAGAAAAAAAATCAGAAGTGCCTGGGTGGCTCAGTCGGTTAAGCGTCTGACTTTAGCTCAGCCATGATCTCACTGTTCGTGGGTTCAAGCCCCGTGTCAGGTTCTGTGCCGACAGCCAGCTCAGAGCCTGGAGCCTGCTTCGGATTCTGTACCTCCCTTTCTCTCTGACCCTCCCCTGCTCATGCTGTCTCTCTCTCTCTCTCAGAAATAAGCAAAAACATTAAAAAAAATTTTTTTTTAATCAGACTCAACCATTATAATAGAACACCAAGTGGATTTGAAAATTTAGCTTTTGCTGAACATCTGACTTTTCTTGATAAACCTAAAATTTGCAAAAATACTGCTTATATAAGAAACATACTACTAGGTGGGGCGCCTGGATGGCTTAGTCGGTTAAGCGTCCGACTTTCGTTCAGGTCATGATCTCGCGGTTCGTGGGTTCGAGCCCCGCGTCGGGCTCTGTGCTGACTGCCAGCTCAGAGCCTGGAGCCTGTTTCAGTCTGTGACTCCCTCTCTCTCTGACCCTCCCCTGCTCACGATGTTTCTCTCTCTCTCTCCTAGAAATAAATAAAACAGGGGCGCCTGCGTGGCTTAGTCGGTTAAGCGTCCGACTTTCGCTTAGGTCATGATCTCACGGTTCGTGGGTTCGAGCCCCGCGTCGGGCTCTGTGCTGACTGCCAGCTCATAGCCTGGAGCCTGTTTCAGTCTGTGACTCCCTGTCTCTCTGACCCTCCCCTGCTCATGCTGTCTCTCTCTCTCCTAGAAATAAATAAAACATTAAAAAAAAAAAGAAAGAAAGAAAACATTAAAAAAAAATTAAAAAAAAAACATACTGCAAGTAAAGCGTAAAATATTTTAGTAACAGCTAAAGCTATTAGAATCCTATGTAATGGCAAACTGCTTTATACACTTCCTGTTCAGTCAAAAGTTAAAACAAGAAGGTCTCCATTTGCGCACAAGTTTGCAAAATATCTATTTTCTGCACTCAAAGGACAGTTTCAGCAGTGTTTTTTGGACCTTTAGTTTAGCCAAATAAAATAGAAAATTCGTATTTTAAAATCAATCCATTTAACTGTGCAACTGAGGAGCTTCAACCTAACCTATAACTGGAAGTGATTTTTTCTTAAACGTTTATTTATTGTTGAGAGACAGAGACAGACAGAGCATGAGCACGGGAGGGGCAGATAGAGGGAGAGACACAGAATCCAAAGCAGGCTCCAAGCTCCGAGCTGTCAGCACAGAGCCCGATATGGGGCTCGAACCCACAAACCATGAGATCATGCCATAAGCCAAAGTCAGACACCCAACCGACTGAGCCACCCAGGTGCCCCTGGAAGTAATTAATCTGCACTATACTGATTTGCTGAAAGACAAGTATCAAGAATCTAACAGAATTTTATAAATGCCTTCGAAGCAATTAATACTTCAATTAAAATCATATACTCATGGAGGCGCCTAGGTGGCTTAGTCGGTTAAGCGTCAGACTTTCGCTTAGGTCATGATCTCGCGGTTCGTGGGTTCGAGCCCCGCGTCGGGCTCTGTGCTGACTGCCAGCTCAGAGCCTGGAGCCTGTTTCAGTCTGTGACTCCCTCTCTCTCTGACCCTCCCCTGCTCACGCTGTCTGTCTCTCTCTCCTAGAAATAAAACATTAAAAAATAAAAAAAAAATTAAAAAAAAAAATCATATACTCATGGATTGATGTTTGTATCTGGCAGTATCAATCTGTGTGAAGACTTCAAAAAGAAAATCTAATTAGAGATCAACATTAACAAATGAACAACTGCAATCAATCTTAATGAAAATAGCTCTGAACCCCAATTAATTTGGAATTAAAATTAATTCCATTCTTCTCATTAGACTGGCATTATAAAAAATTATACTCAGCTACTTACATTTTGAATTTTGTCAATAGGGTTTTGTGGAAATTTGTTTTCTCTCATTATATAAGTAACTATGTAGTAATAACTTTGTTTCCCTATGGCCTAAAAAGCCTAAAATATCTGGCCTTTTACAGAAAAAGTATGTCAACCTCTGAACTATGTATGCAGTTCCACGGAACTACATAATTGCTTACAGAAGTAAAAATAAGTGGAGATTTAAAAGAGTATAGTATGTAATATCAATATAATCTGATGGTATAGATAGTACAGCTATAAGGAAGAAATGAAATAGCATATGCAAAATAATTTATTCAGCTGTTCAGTGATCATATTGGTAGCAGTACTGTTAGTATCGCTATTCTGAGTCTACTATATAATGTGGAATAAAACAAATGAGTAATTAATAATGATGACATTTTAGGGGCACCTGGGTGGCTCAGTCAGTTGAACGTCCGACTTAGGCTCAGGTCATGATCTCGCAGCTTGTGGGTTCGAGCCCCGTGTCAAGCTCTGTGCTGACACAGATTCTGTGTCTCCCTCTCTTTCTGCCTCTCCCCTACTCTCCCTCTGTCTCTCTCCCACTCAAAAATAAACACTCTGTCCTAGACAAAATGATTAACTCACAGAAATGCACATACCAAATGCCCAGATGACATTCTCAAATATCATTTTCTGCTAACAACCAGGGTGTCTTGGAGAAACCAAGTGGTTACCAATCTGGAGCAAGAAATGTAAAAAATAAGCCTCAAACACTTGGTCATACCAGATAGTAAGGATGCTATAAAGAACATCTGGAGTGGATCAAGTTATTCAAAAGTTAATGTGAGTAGGCTTCAATTGGCCAAAGGGAGGACAATCTGAGCATCAATAATATTAATAACTGCCAATGATTAAAACCCATCAGATGTTTGAATTCCTAAACTCATAATGATATTTTTAAATTAATTCTTAAAGGATAATAGAGAACTAATTTGCTATCTTGAAAGAAATAAAGACACAAAATCAAGTATGTATCTTGCCTTTCCTATCTATATATGAACTGTAGCTCTGGATAACTAGTAGATAAGCAGAAGCATCTCTTAATAAAAGTATCACAAATAATAAATAAAAAAGAAATAAAAGAATGTCACTGTTTTGTAACTATCAATACTTTAATTAATCTGGGCATTGAGCCCAACTGCTAACATTATAATAAAGAAAACCAGTAACATAACTCCTAATGAAAGAACACAACACTGCCTATAGCAATGCCTTAAGGACTGAACCATAGTCTGCCCAAGTCTGTGAATCCAGCTACCAATTTGTGATAACTACAGAGGATGAAGGAAAATGCTCAACTGCAACATGAGGTATATCATCAGTAAAATTCAGACTTTGGCCAGGTTTCAAGAGAAAAAATGTAATGAAAGGGGAGGAGGGGTAAACTGTAGTTTAAAAAAACCTAAAAGACACCAAATTTTTGGGGCGCCTGGGTGCCTCAGTTGGTTAAGCATAGGACTTTGGCTCAGGTCATGATCTCACAGCTTGTGGGTTCAAGTCCCACATCGGGCTCTGTGCTGACAGCTCAGAGCCTGGAGCCTGCTTCATATTCTGTGTCTCCCTCTCTCTGCCCGTCCCCTGCTCATGCTCTGAATCTCTCTGTCTCTCAAAAATATATAAATGTTCTTAAAAATAAAAAAAAAATTTTAAAGACATCAAAGTTTTAAAAATGAGTAACACTATAGTCTATGAATGCATACCTGGTGATAAAACTATAAAGAATACGTAGATGATTACTGTAAAATAACTATAAAGAATAAGGAAATGAGGGGCACCTGGGTGGCTTAGTCGGTTAAGCGTCCGACTTTCGCTTAGGTCATGATCTCGTGGTTCATGGGTTCGAGCCCCGCGTCGGGCTCTGTGCTGACTGCCAGCTCAGAGCCTGGAGCCTGTTTCAGCCTGTGACTCCCTCTCTCTGACCCTCCCCTGCTCACACTGTCTCTCTCTCTCTCTCCTAGAAATAAAAATTTAAAAAAATTAAAAAAAAAAAAGAATAAGTAAATGATTACTGGTTATCTGGGAAGGGGAAGGGAGGAGGTTATAACCAAAATAGGACACAGGAAGGATTCTTTGATAGCCGAAAAACAGTTCTATTTTTGACCTGGGTAATGTAGTCTCATGAATACTTGCCTTATTTAAAAAAAAAAAAAAGTGGTGGGGGGGCCTGGGTGGCTCAGTCAGTTAAGGGTAGACTTCAAGTCAGGTCGTGATCTTGTGATTTGTGAGTTCAAGCCCTGTGTCAGGCTCTGTGCTAACAGCTCAGAGCCTGGAGCCTGCTTCGAATTTTATGTATCCCTCTCTCTCTGCTCCTCTCACGTTCTCTCTCTCTCTCTCTCTCTCTCTCTCTCTTTCTCTCTCCCCACACACACACACACACACACACACACTTTCTCAAAAGAAAAATATTTCTCGGGGCGCCTGGGTGGCTTAGTCGGTTAAGCGTCCGACTTTCACTTAGGTCATGATCTCGCGGTTCGTGGGTTCGGCCCCGCGTCGGGCTCTGTGCTGACTGCCAGCTCAGAGCCTGGAGCCTGTTTCAGTCTGTGACTCCCTCTCTGACCCTCCCCTGCTCGCGCTGTCTCTCTCTCTCTCTCCTAGAAATAAATAAAACATTAAAAAAATTAAAAAAAAAAAAGAAAAATATTTCTCAAAAATAAATTACACACAAAAACTGTGTGTGTGACATTTTCTGCTTATTTTACAATACAAGGATTAAATATGTAAAACAACAATACTACTGCCTTAGAGGTTCATAAGACATGTGAAACTAAAATATGTGATATTAGTAGCACAAACGGCAAGGGAGACAGACTGGAATTCAACAGTTATGTGTTTCTTGCTTTTTTTTGAAAAGCGCTAACTAACTTAAACTAAAATGTAATAAGTTAAGAATACTGCGGTGTCTGGGTGGCTCAGTGGTTAAGCATCTGACTACTGAATTTGGCTCAGGTCATGATTCATGATTCATGGTTCATGGGATGGAGCCCCACACTGGGCTCTGCACTTGACACTGCTCAGCCTGCTTGGGATTCTTCTCTCCCTCTCTCTCTGCCCCTCCCCTGCATGTACACATGTGCATTCTCTCTCAAAATAAAGAATCTTAAAAAAAAAAAAAAAAAATAGGGGCTCCTGGGTGGCTCAGTCGGTTAAGTATCCAACTTCTGCTCAGGTCATGACCTCACAGTTTGTGAGTTCGAGCCCCGTGTTGGGCTCTGTGCTGACAGCCAAGTTCAGAGCCTGGAGCCTGTTTCAGATTCTGTTGTCTCCCTCTCTCTCTGACCCTCTCCTGCTCACGCTGTCTCTCTCCCTCTCAGAAATAAATAAAACATTAAAAAAAAATTTTAAATAATAATAAAATAAAGAATGTACACTGAGGGGCACCTGGCTGGCTTAGTCAGAAAAGCATGAAACTCGATCTCTGGGTCATGAGTTTGAGCTCCACATTGGGTGTAGAGATTGCATACATACATACACACATACATACATACATATAAAAAAAAAAAAAAGGGAATGCAGACTGTAATATCTAGGGCAGTGGTTCTTAACCAGGGGCAATTTTACCCTTCAAGGAGACATCTGGCAATGCTTAACAACTGGTTATCACAACTGAGAGAGAGACAGTTGCTACAGGTACCTAGCGGGTAGTAGCCCGCTAAACATACATACTGCTAAACATACATACAACACACAGGAGAGGCCCCTACCCCGCAACAAAAAATTACTGGCCCCAAACATCAATAGTGTTAAAGTTGAGAAACTCTGATTTAGGGCAACAGCTAAAAGTAATTATAAGAATAATAACAAACAGGGGTGCCTGGGTGGCTTAGTTGGTTAAGCATCTGACTTTCGCTTAGGTCATGATCTCACGGTTCGTGGGTTCGAGCCCCGCGTTGGGCTCTGTGCTGACTGCCAGCTCAGAGCCTGGAGCCTGTTTCAGTCTGTGACTCCCTCTCTCTCTGACCCTCCCCTGCTCACGCTGTCTCTCTGTCTCCTAGAAATAAATAAACATTAAAAAAATAATAATAATAATAACAAACAAAAAGAAAAACGGAACAATTTAACTTATATGAAGTTGAAAATAGGCAAAACTAAATTATGGTGATAGAAGTCATCAGAATAATTAGTGGCTATAAGGTTTTTATAAGTTTATTTATTTTGTGAGAGAGAGTGAAAGGGAGAGAGAGAGAGAGAGAACGAGAGAGAGAGAGAATGAGAGGGAGAGAGGCAGAGGGGAGACAGAATCCCAAGGAGGCTCTGCACTGCCAGCACAGAGACTGAAGTGGGATTCAAAATGACAAACGGTGAGATCATGACCAGAGATTAAACCAATGAAACCAAGAGTCAGATGCTGACTGAACCATCCAGGTGCCCCTAGGTTTTGTTTTGTTTTGTTTTGAAGTAAGCTGTATGCCCAGTGTGGGGCTTGAACTCACAACCCTGAGATAAAGAGTTGCATGCTCTACTAACTGAGCCAGCCAGACACCCCTAGTTAATGGTTATAAGGTAGTGAGGGCACAGACTTGGAAGGGGTATAAGAGTGCCTTCTGGAGCACTAAAAATGCTTTCTCTTATTCTGGGTGCATACTTTCCTATGTATTAAACCTCAACTGAAAAAAAATAAAAAAACAAAAACAGACTACTAAGCAGACAACCAAAAATTACCAGGCTTAATGTAAAGTCTTTAACATTAACATGAATCTTTCTTATCAAAAACAAATAACCTGGAAGAAACAGTCTATAAAGGAAAAATAAGCTTAAAAAATAAATCTGCATCTATCTCTATATAAAAATATATAATGTCTTCAGAAAGTTCAGAGGAAACACTGCAACCATGATACAAAAACAATGTTATTCTTAAAAATCAGGTATCAAGGTAGAACTCTTTAAATAAAAACAGCAGAGATAAACATACACAAATTCCACTCTCAGGTATCCTATTTACCCAAGAGATACAAATGAATGTCCACTAGAAGACCTTAACAAAAGTGTTTGTAACAGCTTTACTCCAGGTAGCAAAAACTGGGAAACAGAAAGGAAACAACAAATTGTCTACTGGATCAATGGAATACTACTCATCAAAAGGAACAAATTACATGTAACATATGTGAATCTCAAAAACAATATGCTCAGGAAAAGCAGCCAAACCCAGGAATACATACTGTATGATTTCATTTATATAAAGTTCTGAAACAGGCAAAAATAAGAGCTATTATGACAGCAAACAAGAGTAGCTGCCTGGGATGATTTGGGGGGAGAAATTATTGGAAAGGGGTATTATGAAAATGTTCTTTAATTTCAAGGAGGTGGTGACTAAATGGGATTTGTCAAGATTAATCAAACCACACACTTAAGATCAGTACATTTTATAGTATGTAAATCATACTAAAAAATGCTACATAAAAATGAAAAACTCCACAGAAAGGAAGAAAGATAAAGGGGAGTTAATTTTTTTTTAAGTTTATTTATTTTGTGAGAGAGGGGGCGCCTGGGTGGCTCAGTAAGTTAAGCATCCGACATTGGCTCAGGTCATGATCTCATGGTTCATGGGTTCGAGCCCCACGTTGGGCTCTGTGCTGCCTGCCAGCTCAGAGCCTGGAGCCTGTTTCAGATTCTATATCTCCACCTCTCTCTCTGACCCTCCCCTGCTCATGCTGTCTTTCTCTCTCTCTCTTAGAAATAAAACATTATTTATTTATTTATTTAAAAAAATATATTTTGTGAGAGAGCATGAGCGGGGAGAGGGGTAGAGATAGGGAGAGAAAGAATCCCAAGCAGGCTACTCACTGTGAGCAGGAAGCCTGACAAGGGGCTCAAACTCACAAACTATGAGATTATGACCTGAGCCAAAATCAAGACCCAGACGCTTAACCAAATGACCCACTCGGGAACCCCAAGATTTTTTTAAAGTAATCTCCACAACCCACCGTGAGGCTCAAACTTACAACCCTGAGATCAAGAGCCAAATGTTCCTCCTACTGAATCAGCCAAACACTCCAGGTGAGGTAATTTTTTTTTTTAAGTTTTATTTATTTTGAGAGAGAGTGAGAAGGGGGGGAACATGAGTGGGGAAAGGGCAGAGAGAGAGGGAAAGGGAGAATCCCAAGCAAGCTCCACATTGTCAGTGCATGAATTTTATTCTGCATAGTTGCCTCACGAAATTATGACCTGAGCCAAAATCAAGAATAAAAGCATAAAAACATGGGGCACCTGGCTGGCTCAGTTAATAGAGAATACAACTCTTTTTTTTGTTTGTTTGTTTTTGTTTTGTTTTTTTTATTTCTAGGAGAGAGAGAGAGAGACAGACAGCATGAGCAGGGGAGGGTCAGAGAGAGAGGGAGTCACAGACCGAAACAGGCTCCAGGCTCTGAGCTGGCAGTCAGTACAGAGCCCGACGTGGGGCTCGAACCCATGAACCGCGAGATCATGACCTAAGCAAAAGTTGGACACTTAACCGACTAAGCCACCCAGGCGCCCCGAGAATATAACTCTTGATCTTGGGGTAGTGAGTTCAAGGGGGTAGAGATTACTTTAAAAAATAATAAATAATAATCATAAATAAAAACACAAAGAAACTGACAATCAGATAAAAAGACTGTTTTTGAGAGAGAGTGTGCATGTGTAAGTGGGGGAGGGGCAGAGGGAGAGAGAGAGACTCTTCAGTAGGCTCCATGACCAGCAAGGAGTGAGATCATGATCTAAGCCAAAATCAAGATTTGGACGTTTAACCAACTGAACCACTCAGGCACCCCAAAGACATTGTAAATTAGAGATTAATCCAGGCAATCCAACATCCAGGTAACAGGCACTTCCAAAAGATAACAGCAAAAATGTATAGGAGAAAATATCACTGAAATAATTCAAGAAAATTTTCCAATGATGAAGAAAATGAATTTCCAGATTAAAAGTATCCAATAGCAATGTGAAATTTCAGAACAGTGGGAACACAAAGAAGATCCTGCAAATTTCCAGAAGAAAACAATTCACATATAATGGACAGGATTTAGAATGGTTTTGAATTTCAAAACGCCCTTTTGGAACCAAGAAGATAATTGAGCAATAGCCTCAAAATTCTAAAGCTACATGATTTCCAACCTAGAATTCTATACCTTGCCAAGCAATTCAACTTCATTAAGAGCTCAAGTTAGAATAAGAGTTCAAAATTTCATGTGCTATTATACACACCTCCTCAGAAACATCTACTGAAGGATGACATACCAAAACAAGAAAATGAACCAAAGACACAGAGGATAAGGTAAACAGCCAATATAACACAGGTAGGAGCATGCAACACTCGGCTGATCGCAGAGAGAATGAACTCAGTAAACAGCTGTAAACTAGATACAGAGGACAACTATGCAGAATAAAATACAGAATACTTCAGGAGACTGGTGAAAAGTAAAATGATAACAGCTGCTTTGGAGAACTGTCTGGCAATTCCCCGCAAGATTAAACAGTTATCATACGATCTAGCAATTCCACCCCTAAATACACACCCAAGAGAAATGTAAAGAATGTTCACAAAAAATGTGTACATAGATGTTCACAGAAGAATTATTCCTAATAGCCAAAAAGTAGAAACAATCCAAATGTCCATCAAAAGACAAGTGGATAAACAAAACGTGGTACGTCCATATAATGTGATTTTAGTCAGCAACAGATCAATTTTGAAAACACTGGGCTAAGTTAAAGAAGTCAGTAACAGAGGATCATATACATACATATATATATTATGTACTGCAAAATTCCAACTATATGAAATGTTCAGAACAGGCAAATCTAGTATATGAGCTGCCAAAGCAAGCACCAGAACAGGCAAGTCTAATACATACAAAAAGTAGACTGATTCTTTAGGATTGAAGAGGTTCATGAGAAATGGGGTATAACTGCTAACAGTTAAAAGGTTTTCCTGGGGGAAAAAATAGGGGGTGTTCCCTGAGTGGCTCAGTCGCCTAAGTGTTAAACTTGATCTCAAATCAGGTTTTGAGCTCATGATTGTAGCTCAAGCCCCACAGTGGGCTCTACACTGGGCGTAAAGCCTACTTTAAAATAAAATTTTCTTGGTAGGTGATGAAAATATGCTAAAATTGATTGTACTAACAATGATTGCATAACTCCGTAAATATGCTACAAACTACTGGATGAAACACTCTAAATGGGAGAATTACATGGAATGTAAATTATCTTTCAATAAAGCTGTTACCAAAAAAATCTTGGGATTAGTGAAACCTGCATAAAAATGTAAATGAGTAAACAAAATAAGGTAACTACATGGAAAACAAAATATGACATGGGAAATAAAAAGTAATATTTTAGGGGCACTTGGGTGGCTCAGTCGATTAAGTATCCAACTCTTGGTTTTGGCTACCGTCATGATCTCATGGTTTTGTTAGTTCCAAGTCTTTCATTGGGCTTTGCCTCTCTCTTCCCCTCCCTCCCTCTCTCTCTCCTCCCAGCCCCTCCCCCACTCATGCTGTCTCTGTCTCTCTCAAAATAAATAAACTTTAAGTTACGTAGTATTTTACTACATCTTAAATTTTAAGTAATGAAGATTTATCATTATATAACTTTAGGAAGACTGGAGGAATATATGGGCATGTATGTGTGACATGTATGTTACAGCGAAAGAGAAGACAGTGGAAGGTTTTAAAAAGAAATCCTAATCTTCTATGGTGGGCAATCACAGAAAATGAAGATGCTTAACCAACTGAGCCATCCAGGTGCCCAAACACGCTATTTTTAGCTCCCAAGTAGGATGTTCTTTTTTGGACCTTTGTAGTTAACTGTCCCTTACTTACGATCACATTCCAAAAGTCATATTTCTTTAGAAATGTCTAAATTGTAACACACACAATTTTTTAATATCCTCTTCCTCAACTTCAGATCCCTACACTTATTTTACTCTTTTCTTCTTAGCACTTAACCACTTTCTAAGATGCCATGTACTTTTTGTTCATTGTCTATCTCTCCCACTAGAATATAAGCACCATGAGTCAAGTATTTTGTTCACTGTACCCTCAGTACCTACAACAGTGAATGACACATGTAAGCACTCAATACTGGTAAACAAAAATACACGTAAATAAAAATAGCAAACTTTAAATGTTCTCCATATTTCTGAAGTTATTATTGATAGTTTAAATTATATATAAGAATAACAATGATGATTTACCTAGGCCCCAAATTCTTCTCTAAGTGTCTGTAGAGCATTACATGAGAAGCTAAAATATTCAGCTTTAACAATACTTTCTCTTACTGTTCTCTTTTACTAAATTACTGCCTCAGAAATACATTAGATATGTTATAAAGGAATTTCCTTGTCTGAACAAAACCTACTCATTAAAAATATCATATATGGGGGGCGCCTGGGTGGCTTAGTTGGTTAAGCATCCAACTTTCGCTTAGGGCATGATCTCACGGTTCGTGGGTTCGAGCCCCACGTCGGGCTCTGTGCTGACTGCCAGCTCAGGGCTTGGAGCCTGTTTCAGAGTCTGTGTCTCCCTCTCTCTCTTACCCTTCCCTGCTCACGCTCTCTCTCTCTCTTGCCTAGAAATAAATAAAACATTAAAAAAAAATTTTTTTTTTTAAATATCATATATGGGCACCTGGGTGGCTCAGTCAGGTAAGTGTCTGAGACGTGATTTCAGTTTGGGTCATGATCTCAGTTACTGACTTCAAGTTCCACATGCAGCTCTGAACTGATGGCATGGAGCCTGCTTGGTGTTCTGTCTCTCCTCCTCTCTGCCCCTCCTCTGCTTGTACACTTGCACGCTCTCTCTCAGAATAAAAAAATAGAGACAATTAGGGGCACGTGGGTGGCTCAGTTGGTTGAGCATCTGATTTTGGCTCAAGTCATGATCTCACAGTTCGTTGGTACAAGCCCGGCGTCAGGCTCTGTGCTGACACTGCAGAGCCTGGAGCCTGCTTCAAATTATCGGTCTCCCTCTTTCTCTGCCCCTCCCCCACTCACATGGGGGGGTCTCTCCTCTCAAAACAAACTTAAAAAAAAAAAGACAGTATTGTTTAGAAAGCAAAATAAATCCCCAGGTCCAACGAAAGAGAAAAGGTTAAAAATAATGGACAGCTGGGAAAATGTTCAGATATATTAAGTTGAAAAAATGAATACACAGTATCTGATTTTTGAGATGACTATAGCATATTCAGAAGAAAATATATCTCAAGTATTACTTCTGGGGGTACCTGGCTGGCTCAGTTGTAGAGCATGCAATTCTTGATCTCAGGGTCACGAGTTCAAGCCCAATGGTGGGCAGAGTACATAATTAAAAAAAAAAAAAAAGTATTACTTCTAAGTAGCATCAATACAAGTGACTTTTTCTCTATAGCTTCAGGAACTTTAAAAACTTTCTGCTTTTAAAGCAGAAATACAACAAAGCATTATTGAATTATAAGTGTGGATTAACATTTTATTATTTGAAAGAGGCTATTACCATTTTTACAGTAAAATACAGGTAACTCTGTATCAGCCTGTAACTTATTTGTATGAAGTCTGTTCATAGGGTGCCTGGGTGGCTTAGCTGGCTTCGGCTCAAGTCATTCATGATCTCACTGTCTGTGAGTTAAAGCCCGGCATCAGGCTCTGTGCTGACAACTCAGAGCCTAGAGTCTTCTTTGGATTCTGTGTCTCCCTCTCTCCCTTTCCTTCCCCTGTTCACGCTCTCTCTCTCTCTCAAAAATTAACATTTAAAAAAAATTTTAAATAATAAAAGTCTGTTCATAGACTAGGAAATCATCCACATGACAATGTTTTTTTTTTAATTTTTCAATGTTTATTTACTTTTGAGAGAGAGAGAGAGAGAGAGACAGAGCGTGAGTGGAGGAGGGGCAGAAAGAGAGAGAGACAGAGAGAGAGAGAGAGAGACAGAGGTGAGTGGAGGAGGGGCAGAGAGGGAGAGAGATGCAGAATCTGAAGCAGGCTCCAGGTTCTGAGCTGTCAGCACAGAGCCCGACGCAGGGCTCAAACCCACAGACCATAAGATCATGACCTGAGCTCAAGTTGGACGCTTAACCAACTGAACCACCTAGGCGCCCCAACATGACAATGTTTTAGGTGAACTTACTCTAAAACCTACAAATTCTTCTATCCTACTGTCATGACAGTGACAAATACAATTTTCCCCATGCTTGTCTTCATGTTTAACTTTGAGCAAATTTGTAAGCACAAGTTAATATTTTAAATTTCATCATTAATAAATGACACATGGCCACCCAGGTGCCCTTCAATTAAGAAAGTCTTAAGAGTCATATCAGGGGCGCCTGGGTGGCTTAGTCGGTTAAGCGTCCGACTTTCGCTTAGGTCATGATCTCGTGGTTTGTGGGTTCGAGCCCCGCATCGGGCTCTGTGCTGACTGCCAGCTCAGAGCCTGGAGCCTGTTCCAGTCTGTGACTCCCTCTCTCTCTGACCCTCCCCTGCTCACACTGTCTCTCTCTGTCCTAGAAATAAAACATTAAAAAAAAAAAAAAGAGTCGTATCAACCAAATGCAATTGTAGATTTTATTTTGGATCCTAATTCAAACTAACAATCTGAATATGAGATACTAAGGATTTTTAAAATTGAGTGTATTTGACACACGTTACATTAGTTTCAGGTGTAGGAATTACTGCTTATTAAGTTTAAGAATAATGCAATAATGATTTTAAAAAAGAGTCCTTATTTTTTTAGTACTCCAGTATTTAGAGATCAAAGAATAAGATATCTATCTGAGTTTACCTTAAAACAATCTAATTGTGTAGAATATAAGTTATAGGGAGTGAACCCACGAAATTTTCAGGTCATTCATAGTTAATTGGATTTTAAAATAGAAGCTGGAGTTCTCTGGACTAAAGAGAGCAAGAGAAAAGCTGAAAAAGGCATTCCAGATAGATAACAGCTTAGGTAATGGCACGGTCAAAAATTACCTATGGAGGGCTGCCTAGCTGACTCAGTCGGTGGAGGTCTGATTTCAGGGTTGGGAGTTCAAGCCCCATGTTGGGTGTAGAGATTGCTTAAACTTAAACAAAAAAAAAAAAATCTTAAAAAAAATTACCTATGGAGCAAGAACTAGAAATACAGTTGAAAAAGTTAAGAACCAGATCATGAATGGCTTTGTATGCCACACTAAGAAATTTTCACTTTATTTTGTGAAAGATAGCTTCTTTCTTGCCTTCTTGCTTTCTTTCCTTCTTTTTTTTTTTTCTTTTTGGTGGTGGAGACAGGTCAGATTAGAACTGCAGGAAGGGGAGCACCTGGGTGGCTCAGTTGATTAGGCATCCAACTCCAGCTCAGGTCGTGATCTCGCAATCTCGCAGTTTGAGCCTGAGCCCAACGCTGGGCTCTATGCTGACAGCTGGGAGCCTTGGAGCCTTTTTCAGATCCTATGTCTCCCTCTCTCTGCCCCTCCCCAACTCACTCTTTGTCTGCCTGTCTCTCTCAAAAATAAACATTAACAAAAAAACTTTAAAAAAAAAAAAAGAACTTTAAAAAGGTTATTCTAGGAACATCACAGACTGGAGGGGCATAAGACAATAAAGAGGCTACTGTCACAGTGCAAGTGAGTGACAACTAATCAGTTGTCTTACATGGTGGCAGCAGGAATGAAGGAGGGGCTAAATACCAGAGACATGAGGTACTAAAAATAATTGGATATGTGAAGAGAGGAAGCAGAAATCATCTTAAATGATTTCCAGCTTCTAGGCGGGTGTGGTTGGGTAGTCAGTGTCAGTCCAATACCCAGCAAAGTGAATACAAAAAACGCTTATGAAAAAAGGTAGAGTCCAGTTAACTGTTTAAGTCTTTAAATCAGAAATCTCTAATAGGAAGGCAAAAACTTAAGGTCTAAAGTAAAGTAAAACTTAAGGTTTAAAGATGTACACATTTTAGGATGTATTTGGTAGCTGAAACAATAACCCAGAGCTTATTTATAATAATTCACACACCACAGAAATTTAACCTATTTTAAAAGTTCCCTCTCTACTCCACCTTGTTAATAATTCATTCAAGGTATATATGTAAACAGTACAAGCTAGATGTAGTTAATCTTTTATTTAGGAAACTTTATATATATTGGGGGAAAGAAATATATATATACATATTTGGCTAAACTTTACCAGAATTATTACCAGAACTAAACTTTAGCATAATGCCTTCACATAAAGTATTATCAATGTACAAGCACAGCTTTAAAAACATACTTTTCTAATTATTCTAATTTCTTTAATGTTTTTATTTATTTCTGAGAGAGAAAGAGGGTGTGTGTGTGAGCAGGGGAGGGTCAAAGAGAGAGGAAGACACAGAATCTGAAGCAGAATCCAGGGTCTGAGCTGTCAGCACAGAGCCCGATGCGGGACCAGAACCCACAAACTGTGAGATCATGACCTGAGCCAAAGTTGGACACCTAGCTGACTGAGCCACCCAGGCGCCCCTAATTATCCTGATTTTTAAAGCATCAAGAGCAACATGAGAATATTCATAACATTTACAGTTGCTATTTTAAAATTCTCTATAAGAAATTCTAAAATGCACTTCTAGTCTAGTTTTAAAAGATCTAATGTCATCTGATACTCTAAAAAGGCTAAACAGAAACTGGGTTTGGGGCGCCTGGGTGGCTTAGTCGGTTAAGCGTCCAACTTTCTCTTAGGTCATGATCTCGCGGTTCGTGGGTTCGAGCCCCGCGTCGGGCTCTGTGCTGACTGCCAGCTCAGAGCCTGGAGCCTGTTTCAGTCTGTGACTCCCTCTCTCTCTGACCCTCCCCAGCTCACGCTGTCTCTCTCTCTCTCCTAGAAATAAATAAAACATTAAAAAAAATTTATAAAAAAAAAAAAACAGAAACTGGGTTTAATTATTTTGTTTTATTTCCTTTAATTTTCCACATGAGGTTTAGCAGTCTTTATCTTCATTAGACTACAGAGGTCCAGGTTGCAGGTTTTGGTAATGCCTCTCACTATCATCGTTCTAAAATTCTTAACCTCTCCTAAAAAAGATTATAGTATTTAAATTACAAGAGGAGCCCTACACAAAGATCATCATTTGCTATAATACAATATAATCAAGATTTCAATCTTTTTTTTTCTTTTAAGAGACAGAAAGCAAGCAAAGGAGCAGAGAGGGAGACACAAAATCTGAAGCAGGCTCCAGCACAGAGGCTGATGCGGGGCTCGAACCCACGGACTGTGATATCATGACCCAAGCCAAAGTCGGACACCTAACTGACCAAGTCACCCAGGCGCCCCTCAAGATTTCAATATTAATTTTTAGCTAATCTTCAGTCATCAAGTGGTGCCTGGGTGGCTCAGTTGGTTAAGCATCAAACCTTGGCTCAAGTCATGATCTCACAGTTTGTGGGTTCAAGCCCCTCATTAGGCTCTATGCCAACAGCGTAGAGCCTGCTTGGGATTCTCTCTCCCTCTCTCCCTGCCCCTCCCCAACTCACACTCTCAAAATAAGTAAATAAATTAAAAAAAAACCTTTGGTCATCAAGAACATTAGATCTAATTGACGCAATTATAGATAAAATGTCAAAATCCAAATAAAATGCAATTTCTTCCCAAAAGGGAAAGCACAACAACAGTAACTAAGCAGTCCAAATACTTAGCCACTTTAGTCCACCCCATGTCCTAGACTATAGGCTGAACCACTTAAGGTCTATGGAGAAAATTCAGATACCAGTAATTCCTTGAATTTGCATGCATAATTTGGAGAAAGGGGGGGCTGCCATTCAAAAGATAAGCATTTATTCTTTTAGGTTCTATGCCAAATGCTAAGGAAATTCAAAGATCCAGTGGCATTTCTTTCTTTAATTTGCTTTTATTTTATTTTGAGAGAGAGCGCACACGCACAAGCAGGGGAAAGGGGCAGAGGGAAAGAAAGAATCTCAAGCAGGTTCCACACTCAGCATGGAGCCCTAGACTGTGCTCAATCCCACCATCCTGGAATCATGACCTGTGCCAACATCAAAAGTCGGATGCTCAACCGAGCCACCCAGGCACCCCTCCAGTAGCATTTCTTAAAGAGCTCATAATCTAAAAGTATTTAGACTCACACACTACTAGATGATCCTAACAGAAAAAAATCTTAAAGCTAGAAATAGCTGATTTCCTTAATACAATATTTACACATCCTCAAGTAACTTTTCCAGTTTTACAACTTACTAGCACTATTTTTAATTTAAGGAAACTTTCGGTACATAACTTACTCCATAATTTACCAATAAAAAAATCTTCAGGAAAAAGTTACATAAGGTGGAGATTTAATTCAAAACTTGGGAAGTACGCTAATTTTAAAGTCCTTTTAACAGAAGATTCTTTGACTCTTAAATCTAAATTCTACACAATTTCTGTATCTTCAATAAGACATTTCTTTCTTTGTATAGCAAATTTTTTCATTCTTATTTAGAGTAAATGCTGAACTATGATTAACAAATTCCAAAGGACAACAGGTGGGAACCCTGAGGACATTAGTTATACCTGTTGTTGTTTTGTTTTGTTTTTTTATATTTTTATTTATTTCTAGGAGAGAGAGAGAGAGAGACGGCATGAGCAGGGGAGGGTCACAGAGAGACGGAGACACAGACTCTGAAACAGGCTCCAGGCTCTGAGCTGGCAGTCTGCACAGAGCCCGACGCAGGGCTCGAACCCACAAATCGCGAGATCATGACCTAAGCTCGGACGCTTAACCGACTAAGCCACTCAGGCACCCCTGTTGTTGTTGTTTTTAACATTAGCACTGAAGTTTTTCCACAGGGCTTAGTCCTTAACAGCTTGAATACATCATTATCCTTGTTTAGCCAATAGGAGAAATGGCAGTTGAGTGATTAAGATTAAGAAGGGCCTAAGTGTTTTGTTTTTTTTAAACTCAACTACCAGAATTCAAATGAGCCTTGCCCACTTCAGAGCAAATACCTCAGGAGGCTGGCTATATACCTACTCCAACAATGCTACACCCACATTGCTCAAAACAATTCAGAATTTTTTCAGAACTGCCTTCAGAATCTATTGTACAACTTTGTACTGCCTTTGTTAATGGCTAATCTTTACTTCTATAAAGTGTAGACTTTTGTTTCATTTAATATCCAAAACTGATTCAGTGAGATTCAATTTGGTAAATAGGGTAAATAACCTGAGTAATACTATTTTTGAATCAAAAATGACAAGTGTGGGGCGCCTGGGTGGCTCAGTCAGGTGAGTGTTTAACTCTTGAATTCAAGGGCCGGGAGATCTTGATCTGAGCCAAAATCAAGAGTAGGACACCTAACCTTGACTGAGTCACCCAGGTGCCCCTGGTTTCTAAATTTTTAAGTCATGCTACTTCTACAAAGGTTACTAGATAGTGCCCCAACTGCTGTAACTTTGCCAATTCTTAATATTATCTTATAAATGGGGCCACAGTTATTTTCAACAAGACAGTAATCATTCAATATTTACAAACTGAATTACTATATGTGTTACTAAGTGAGCCACACAATCCAAATTACTTCATGAAATTTAATCCTCAAATTAAACATCAGCTCCCCATGCAGCAAACACAGCAAAGCAGATAAATAATGAATTATAAAATTTGGAAATCCAGACACAAAATAGATGAAGATGTTACCGGAGGTAGGAATACATCACTTAACACACTCATATGAAAGAACTACTAAAAAAGTTTTAACCTTAATCTGCTCAAGTTTCCTATGGTGCCTGAATAAATATACTAGGAAAAGTGTTACAGCATTTAAAAAAAATTTTTTTTAACGTTTATTTAGTTTTGAGAGAAAGACAGCACAGGTCAAGGGCAGAGAGACAGAGGATCCCAAGCAGGCTCTGCACTTGACAGCAGAGTCTGATGCCAGGCTAGAACTCAACCACCATGAGTTTATGACTTGAGCCAAAGTGGGACCTCAAAAGACTGAGCCACCCAGGTGCTTCCCCCCACCAAAGGCATTATTATTTTAAAAGCATAAACCATGGGGTGCTTGGGTGGCTCAGTTGTTTAAGTGCTGGACTTCTGATTTCCACTCGGGTCATGATCTCACAGTTCATGAGATCCAGCCTCATGGCGGGCTCTGCACTGACAGCATAGAGCCTGCTTGGGATTCTCTCTCAGCCTTCTACTGCCCTCCCCTGCTTGCTCCCTCTCCAAATAAACATTTTTAAAATGTTTTAATTTATTAAAAATTTTATAAAAATAAAATCATAAACCAATACTGCACTAAGAAATTTAACTTCTATCATCCTTCCACAATCATTTTCTGCAAGACATATATTATTCCTAATCCCAAGTTTTCTTAGACTTCTATTTCTCAACAGTAGCACTAACCCACTCCCCCCTTAAAGTAATGATTAAGTTACGATTAAAGGAACAGATCTGCCAACGAAAAAAAAAATCATTCTGCAATAGGATTTATCATTCTCTAATTGAAGTAATCCAAAAACAAAAAAAATCTCCTTTTTCCGGTGTACTTAAGATATAAACCGACATGGGGCGCCGGGTGGCTCAGTCAGTTGGGCATCTGACTTCGGCTCAGATCATGATCTCGCGGTCTGTGGGTTCGAGCCCCGCACTGGGCTCTGTGCTGACATCTCAGAGCTTGGAGCCTGTTTCAGATTCTGTGACTCCCTCTCTCTGTGCCCCTCCCCAGCTCCTGCTCTGTGTCTCTCTGTCTCAAAAATAAATAAACATTAAAAAAGATTTAAAAAAAAAAAAGATATAAACTGACATCATAACAATCTTGCTCCAAAATTTGGAGGGGAAGATTACCCTTGTGACCTTTAAACTTAAGTAAAGTTTTAATCAGTTCCTTATAAAAACTCTGTAACTGATTTTCTCTAATATTTACTAATTTTTCTGAAAGCATGTGCGCACATGGGCAAACAAGAGCAAGGAAGAGAATCCCAAGCAGGCTCTTCACTGACAGTGCAGAACCATCAGGGGCTGATCCTATGAACCAGAAGACCACGACCTGAGCTGAAATCAAATCAGATGCTCATCAACTGACCCACCCAAGGGGCCCCATAAATTTGATTTTCTTAAAGCTCCACTTTTATACCTTCAAACATATCCTACGTGGTAAAAGATCTCAGTAAAAGAATAACACAGGCTTCAGAGTACAGCGGTCTGGTACAACTTGGTATCAAAACTTTCTAGCTGAAGACCCCTGGGCAACTTAAATGAGCTGTGTGTGACTCATTTTCCCTATATGAGGGTAACAGTAACCACACCTCACAGGATTATGAAATATTCTCTGTAAAGGATGTGGCACATGGAAAGCACTCAATAAATGTTACGTACTAATACCTATAATACAGTCCTAAGTATAGTAGGGTGTATCTGCGATGAGATATGGCATTCAAAGTTTTTAGTACATTTCTGTGCTTGGTTTTTAATATGTTTTAAGTATTTATTCTACTTACCTTGCCGACAGGCTCACAACATTAATTCAATTTACTACTTGCATTATAACAAGAACATTTTTATATTTGTTATTAAGACAAATCAAGTAAAAGTGTTTAAAGTGGACTATTCACTATGGATCTTAAATACGTTTTTCAGAATTTGAATTTTCCAATTTTAATATGGAATATTTATATATCAAACCTTGGGAATCTAAACTAAAATTACGTCTTTAGTTTGGTATCTATCATTCCATTCACTTCAGACTCACCTCATTTAAAGGTACATAAGCATATGGGGCACCTGGGTGGCTCAGTCAGTTAAACCTCGACTTCGGCTCAGGTCATGATTTCATGGTTCGTGGGTTTGAGCCCCATGTTGGGCTCTGTGCTGACTGCTGGCTCAGAACCTGGAGGCTGTTTCAGATTCTGTGTCTCCCCCTCTCTCTGACCTTCCCCTGCTCATGCTCTCTCTCTCTCTCTCTCTCAGAAATAAAAACATTAAAAAAAAAGTTTAGGGGTGCCTGGGTGGCTTAGTCGGTTAAGCGTCCGACTTTCGCTTAGGTCATGATCTCGCGGTTCGTGGGTTCGAGCCCCGCGTCGGGCTCTGTGCTGACTGCCAGCTCAGAGCCTGGAGCCTGTTTCAGTCTGTGACTCCCTCTCTCTCTGACCCTCCCCTGCTCATGCTATCTCTCTCTCTGTCTCCTAGAAATAAATAAAAATATTAAAAAATAAAAAAATAAAAAAATAAAAAAAAGTTTAAAGGTACATAAGCATAAACTCTGAATAACAAATTTCTTACTGAATAAAGTTGATATAAAATAGTTCTGTGTTGGCAGAACACATCCAAAAAGGCTCAGTCTTGCTCAAACATTTCTGTAGTTGTATGTGAAACACTCCAAAAGAAGTTCAGGAACATAAAAGAATTAGGTATTTTAACTATGACCTTTCAGCAAGGTGGAATTCTGATAGTCCTAAACCCTGAATTATAACTCTTCCTGTTATTTTCCCCTAACTAGATTAGCAGAGGTGGACCAATTTAATAGATGGCCTACTTTATTTCACTTGTCTCCCACAAGACAGGTTCTTCTGGAAACTTAAAGTAGGATTAGTAATACTAAATTGCAAAGACGGAACAGACGTTTTATCATGATAGATTGTGGTTATGCTGACAAATAAAAGGTTTGATTTAGGAGCACCTGGGTGGCTCAATCCATTGAGTGTCTGACTTTAGCTCAGGTCATGATCTTGTGGTTCATGAGTTCAAACCCCACAGACTTGCTGCTGTCAAACCCGTCAGCAAAGAGCCCGCTTAGGATCCTTTGTCCCCCTCTCTCTGCACCACCCCCCTCACTTGTGCTCTCCCAAAAAAAAAACAAATATTTTTTAAAAAGAATTAAAAGTGGTACAACCTTTTAAAAAATAAAAAGGTTTGATTTAAACTACCATTTACAATTGTGTGAATAACATCCACACCTCATATTTTAAAGTCTGCACAAAGATTTTTAAGATTACTCATATAAACTCTAAGGTTACCTATCCTAACACTTTCCCCTTACTATTACTATCTATATGTTACTCTTCATACCAGGCTTTGCCTTTGATGAATACTCAGTATTATTTACTAACACAAATCACTGAAAAACAGGAATCAACATGCTGCAAACAAAATCTTAACTAGGGCTTAAATCCTTCATTAAAAAAAAAACCAATACTTATTTTATCAAATTTAAGACACTGATGCTGGCATTCAAAAAAATCTTTATTAGAGGATTTCAGTGGGAGGTTCTCTCACAACTAGATCTCAAATACCACCACTTGGCTGATGGGATTTAAGACTTCATGGGGGGTACCTGGGTGGCTCATTTGGTTAAGCATCTGACTTTGTCTCAGGTCATGATCTCATGGTAGGTGAGTTTGAGCCGCGCATCAGGCTCTGCATTGACAGCAAAAAAAGTCTGCTTCAGATCCTCTACTCTCTCTATCTCTGCCCCTCCCCCGAGCTCGCTCGCGCACTCTCGGGCCTGATCTCTCTCAAAAATAAACATTTAAGAAAAAAAAACAAAAAAACCGCAAGACTTCATGGATTTTAAGACATATCCCAATTTTCAACAAGTTAAAAAACTAAAAAAAAAAGAAAGAAAGAAAAAGAAAAAGAAAAAGAAAAAACATCTTGGACTCAACCTAACATGGTAAAAGAATGTTCTATAAAATACTGAGATGCGGGGCACCTGGATGGCTCAGGTTGCAATTTCACAGTTTTGAGAGTTTGAGCCCCTATTCGGGCTTGCTGCTGTCCTCACAGAGCCCACTTCAGACCCTCTGCCCCCCTCTCTCTGCTCCTCTCCCTCTCAAAAATAAAAAATAAACATTAGGGGCGCCTGGGTGGCTTAGTCGGTTAAGCGTCCGACTTTCGCTTGGGTCATGATCTCAGGTTCCTGGGTTCGGGCCCCGCGTCGGGCTCTGTGCTGGCTGCCAGCTCGGAGCCTGGAGCCTGTTTCAGTCTGTGACTACCTCTCTCTCTGACCCTCCCCTGCTCACGCTGTCTCTCTCTCCTAGAAATAAATAAAAATATTAAAAAATAAATAAATAAATAAACATTAAAAAATATTGGGGCACCTGGGTGGCTCAGTCGGTTAAGTGCTTGACTTCAGCTCAGGTCAGGATCTCACAGTTGGTAGGTTCGACACCCGCGTCAAGCTCTGTGCTGACCGCTCAGAGCCTGGAGCCTGCTTCAGATTGTGTCTCCCCTTTCTCTCTGCCCCTCCTGCCTTTATGCTCTGTATCTCTCCCTCAAAAATAAACAAACATTAAAAGAAATTTTTTTAAGTACTGAGATGCTATACTTTTGCCATGGGTGGTGGGAGGAACACTAAAACTACATTTACTACAGTAATGCCCCAAACCACTGGACATTAACTATGTTTCCATTTATAGTGTTGCCTTATAGTGTCCACTCAGCACTCAAGACAAGTTTAACTTCCAGAAATGGTTACAGCTAAAAGCACTAAGAAGTATCCATTCTCAAAGTGTCTGAGAAATAATTAAGAAATAAGATATTTTTGAGGCACCTGGGTGGCTTAGTCGGTTAAGCATCCGACTTTCGCTTAGGTCATGATCTCACGGTTCGTGGGTTCGAGCCCCGCGTCGGGCTCTGTGCTGACTGCCAGCTCAGAGCCTGGAGCCTGTTTCAGTCTGTGACTCCCTCTCTCTCTGACCCTCCCCTGCTCACGCTGTCTCTCTCTCTCCTAGAAATAAATAAAACATTAAAAAAAATTTTTTTTAAAGAAATAAGATATTTTTAACTGACAGACTCATTATACAAGTGTTTAAAAAAAAAAGCACTACGTTTATAATTTTAAAGTTAATTGTTAAGTTACCTATCCAAATCCTTTAAAACAGGAATTCTTAACCTGTCAGTTAACCCTCTGAAAATGTATACAAACTGGGGTGTCTGGATGGCTCAGTAGAGAATCTGACTCTTGATCTGAGTCATGAGTTCAAGCCCCACTTTGGGTGCAGAGCCTACTTTAAAAAAAGAAAAAGAAAATGTACGCAAACCAGTTTATGTGTTAGTGTTTTCCCAAACAGTTTCTCAAAAGGATCCAAATAACAAAAAGACTAAGAATCACTGTCTTTAAGCCTAAGTGTCCAACAACGGACGAAGGGACCAAGAAGATGTGGTTTGTCTACACCATGGAATACTACATGGCAATGAGAAACAATGAAATCTGGCCATGTGTAGCAACATGGATGGACCTGAGGGTGTTATGCTGAGTGAAATAAGTCAGGCAGAGAAGGACAAATATCATATGTTTGCACGTATAGGAGGATTAGGAGGAACTTAACTGAGGAACAAGGGGGAGAAGAAGGGGGGAAATGGTGGGGGAAAGGGAGAGAGGCAAACCATGAGAGACTCTTGAATGCTGACAAAAACTGAGAACTGATGGATGGAGGGGGGAGGGGGGGAGGGGCATGTTGTGGGGATGAGCACTGGGTGTTATGTGGAAACTAATTTGACAATAAAAAAAAAAAAAAAAAAAAGAATCACTGTCTTTATTTTTTTAAGTTTATTTCTTTATTTTGGGAGAGAGCCCACACAAATAGGAGGGGCAGAGAGAGAGAATCCCAAGTAGGCTCCTCACAGTCAATGTGCCTGTGGAGCCTGATGCGGGGTTCAAACTCATGAAATGTGAGATTACGACCTGAGCAAAAATCAAGAGTGGGGCACTTAACCAACTGAGCCATACAGGCGCTCTTAAGAATCACAGTCTTAAAATAATTGTTTCAACTATATATTAAGAATTACAGTCACAGCGGCGCCTGGGTGGCTCAGTCCGTTAAGCATCTGACTTCTGCTCAGGTAATGAGCTCGCGGTTTTTGGGTTCCCGCCTTGCGCTGGGCTTTGTGCTAACAGCTTAGAGCCTGGAGACTGCTTCGGATACTGTCTCTTTCCCTGCCCAACCCCTGCTCATGCTCTATCTCTTAAAAATGAAAAAAAAAAAAAAAGTTAAAAAAATAAGTAAAAGAAACAAGAATTAAAGTCGCAATATAGAGTATGCTATAATCTGAAGGGCACTGCCAGGCAGTAAAGTTAAGCCTGGCAGGGTTTTTGTTGTTATTTGTTTTTGTTTTTTTCAGAGGGGGCAGAAAATAGATTCATTTATTCTAGAACAAATGAAAATAACACAGCCATTATTTTTAAAAAACTATTGGGGCGCCTGGGTGGCTTAGTCGGTTGAGCGTCCGACTTTCGCTTAGGTCATGATCTCGTGGTTCGTGGGTTCGAGCCCTGCGTCGGGCTCTGTGCTGACTGCCAGCTCAGAGCCTGGAGCCTGTTTCAGAGTCTGTGTCTCCCTCTCTCTCTGACCCTCCCCTGTTCACGCTGTCTCTCTCTATCCTAGAAAAAAATAAATAAAAAACTATCATTGAAGAGTTTCTTTAGGGGCACCTGGGTAGCAGCTGGTTAAGCATCCAACTTCAGCTCAGGTTGTAATGTCACAGTTTGTGGGTTTGAGCCCAGCATCGGGCTCTTTGCTAAGCCCGCTTCAGATCCTCTGTCAGTCTGTCTCTCTCTCTCTCTTTCTATAAAAATAAACTTTAGGGGCACCTGGGTGGCTCAGTCGGTTAAGTGTCCGACTTCAGCTCAGGTCATGTCTCACTTCTTGGGTTCAAGCCCCACGTCGGGCTCTGTGCTGACAGCTCAGAGCCTGGAGCCTGCTTCGGATTCTGTGTCTCCTCTCTCTGCCCCTCCCCCGCTCACACTCTCACTCTCTCAAAAATAAATAAATGTTTTAAAAAATTTTAAATATAAAATAAAAATAAACTTTAAAAAAGTTTAAGTTTCTTTAATATAAATCAAGTATCAAGTCTGATAAAGAAGCTCCTATTAAAGAAAATTTTGCGTATATAATACTTTGTAAATTATCAGTTTGAAGTTTTCTAAAAATGGAAGACACTTATATTTCACTCTCAATTATCGAATAAAATTAAAACTACAAAAAGTTAACTGCAATATTTAAAGTTTTCTGTATAGGGGCGCCTGGGTGGCTTAGTCGGTTAAGCGTCCGACTTTCTCTTGGGTCATGATCTCGCGGTTCGTGGGTTCAAGCCCCGCGTCGGGCTCTGTGCTGACTGACAGCTCAGAGCCTGGAGCCTGTTTCAGCCTGTGACTCTCTCTCTCTGACCCTCCCTGCTCACGCTGTCTCTCTCTCTCTCTCCTAAAAATAAATAAAACATTAAAAAAAAAATTTAAAAAAATAAAAATAAAAAAAATAAAGTTTTCTGTATCATTTAAACTTTTATGTTATGCACTTCATGAAAGAGGCACTATCTTTCTTTTTTAAATCTGTCCACCCAACATGGGGCTTGAACTCACAACCCCAAGATCAAGAGTCACATATTCTACCAACGGTGCCAGCCAGGTACCCCCTTAGGCACTCTCGCTTTCTGATCTCTACACTCACTAGTACCTTGCTGTCAGATAAATAATGCAGGACTTCCAAGTAGGTTCTAACCCAAAGCAGCCATTCTAAGTTATGATCACATGCAGAAATTATATGAAAAGACAATGCTTTTTAAAGTAATGAGGTGAACTTGTTAAAAATCATCATTAACTAACTGCTCACTTGATCAACAATTTATTCTTCCATTAACAATAAAATCCCAACTTGCTCCACAGTAGCAAAATTATGTTCAGAGGTGTTCTTTATTTCAAGTGATATCCCTACTTTGTGTTTTGTAATGATTGACCCCTAGAGGAAAACGTCGAAGCAGCAAAGAAGTTCACTCAGTAAGTCTAAGAGATCAAGAAACTGGACAAAAAGCAGGGCCAAGAAAGATTTTAGAATATCCAGAAAAACAGGAAGAAACTACCTTTGCCCATCATACATCCAAACTCCCCCTACTCCAGCCCAAAGATAAAAGTCACAGACTTAAGAGATTTAAAAAAGACAAGATGAATCAAAAATAAATTTGTGAAATACAGGTCTCACAAGTCTCTACCACAACAGATGCCATAGTTAGAACAGACTGGAGCCAACTATTTCGTGGTGAAAAAGATCAGTAAGAAACCTATTAATATGTAAATATTAAAGGAGTAACATTATGAAAAATTTAATGAATGGTGGTTCCACTGCCTTTAGAAACTACAACCCAAAATAAAGAATTTAACTTGAAAATAAATTATACTAAATGTTCAAGAACTATCATTTGATAAGGGAGAACAGTGGTAGAAAAAGGTCTGTGCCAACTTTTAACTGCAGCTGTAGTGGAACACACTAAAAGCCTTGTTTTATGACAAAAGCAGTGAAATAAAAAACAATGGTTTTAGACCTACCACTAGTGTCAAATGCTCATGACCATAACTTTGGCTTTTTCCAATGGAAGGCTTTTGGGATGAAAGACCATACAATAAGGAATAAAATAGAAAACAAAATTGACAAAATTCTCACACAAGCCTAAAACATAAGGGGCGCCTGGGTGGCTCCCAGGTCATCCTTATGTGATTTCGGCTCAGGTCATGATCTCACAGTTCGTGGGTTCGAGCCCCGCGTCGGGCTCTGTGCTGACAGCTAGCTCATAGCCTGGAGTCGGCTTCGGATTCCACGTCTCCCTCTCTCTGACCCTCCCCTGCTCACGCTGTCTCTCTCTCTCTCTCAGAGATAAATAAAACATTAAAATAAATAAATAATTTTTTTAAGAAGACTAAAACATAAAACTTGTCTAAGAATTTTCATACATTTTAAAACATCACAATAGAAGATTAAGAAATCTAATGTATACAATGAAATTCAAGCATTCTTTCTAAATAGGACTGAAATTACAAAGCATTTAACTGAAATCAATGTATGCTACAGTAGGGAAACCGCTCCCCCAAACTACCTCTTTCAGACTGAGAGGATTCTCCACAGTGCTTTTCCTGTTCCTTCAGCAAAAACACTACAATTTGCAACCCATTATTTCCTTTCACAGAGAGTTGGGGTTTTTTTTTTTGGACAGAGATTATTCTAATTAGTACCTGCTCACCTTGACTATCAATTATCCCAAACAATGACACTTTATGGAAATTAAACTGTATGTCACTAAATTTGGCGAGCAGATGCAGCAATACCTTCCCCAATTTGTCACTAATAACTTGTACATTAATATATGCATCTAAAAAATATCAGTGTAGGGTGACCACAAAAGATTAAGCATATAGTTGGTAAGGGCACTGTTGTAAAAATGTACTTTTACTAGGTATTCACCATCACAGGCATGAATATTAAACATCCCCCTGTCAATTCTTCACATTTTCTACAAAGTTGACCCAATTTCAAAGCTGACACTGAAGTTTCTACCTTTAGAAGGATAGAAAAACAAAAGTAATTGGCTGGTCCTAAAAATGTACATCATAACTACGTGACTAAGATACTCATTTAAAACTTATGCCAAGATAGCCCCTCCCTTCAAAACAAACCAAGACTGACTCACTGCTCTATTTTACTTAATTTTGGAAATAAAATTAAATGGATTCCTTAACACTAATTTCCTGTCTCTGCCTCCACCATTTGAAACATTCCACCTTCAATCTGTGATCATTCCTACAAAATGATAAAAATAAAAACAAAAAATTCTCCATATCTCCAAGTTATTTACGTTGGGATAAAAAACAATTATACAGTGGAATGAAAATAACCACTGTTCTAAAATCATGGGTGGCTATGGCACAGTCCTACTCAGTGAAACCATCTTACCTCAGATGATACTTTTCATCTGAGACCACCCCATTTGCTAAAGCTAACCACCTGAGCAAAACGTTTCAATTTTGTCTTCCTAAAGTGGGAAACTATCAATCTCCGGTACACGTTCCACTGTCTACAGATATTTCTACATGGCGGGGGAAGAGGGGGGGGAAGCTAGTAAAGTTGGTGGCAGGGTGAGGACAAAGGGCATTTGAAACACCACTGAAGTCAACAGAGAAAAGAGAACAGAAAGGGGGCTAAATCAGCGTTCCCTCAAGTCAGATAAAGGCCAGAAAACGCACCCTTGTTTACCACCCCTAGGGTCCTATTCATCACCGCCCACTGGAATGCAAAGTTGTAACTACCAACAGCGCAGGAAGCCCATCTAATCCCCAAAGTGTCAGGTCACTAGGCAGCTTCAGGAATGACAGACTAATACCCTTCCCCCACCCCCCAAAAAAGAAAGGTCCAATCCAGTAAGTGCAGGTCACTTTGCCCTCTGGGGCAGTTCCAGCCGGCGCGGGGAAGGTTCTGATGGGGAGCCGAGAAAGGAAAGACCACCTTTCTTCCCACACACCCTCAGCTGGGGAAACAAAACAAAGACAGCCCTCCTCCGCCGGTAGCCACTACCCTAGCCAGAGAGGTTTTCCTATTTCCCGGTGCAGTCTGGCCGCCCGCCCCCGCCCCCATGACAAAGAAAAGGCACTTGGTGAGCAAGGCCTTCCTGCTTCCACGAATGGGGGGAGGGGGGCTGCCGAGGTGAGGAGCCCCCTCTACACACTCGCGCTCGCACTCTTGGCCCCGCAAGCGGCAGGGAGCTGAGGCCTCGGCCTGAGGAAGTGAGGGCTGGGAGGGGTGGGGGTACCTTGAAGTAGCCGCCTTCGTAGAGGGTGTTGGGGGGTCCGAAGATGGCAACCTCCCAGTTGTAGAGGTCGGACTCATCCACCAGGGTGATCCGGAAGCCCTCCACCGGCTCCTCCTGCAGGGATTTCAGCTCGAGCATCAGGGCCTTCTGCGAGCTGGTCATCTGCTGCTGGGCCATCACGGCGGCGGCGCCGGGCCAGAGCCCCAGTCCTCTCGCACCGGCCGGGCCGGACCAGGCCCCTCCCCTCCGCTCGTCCTCGCCCGGGCCGCACCGGGCTCCTGTCTTCACACACTCGGCGGGCCGGACCAGGCCCCAGACGGCCCGTGGGCCGGCCCGGGTCCTCCTCACACACGACGCGGGCCGGACAAGGCCCTTTTCCTCACACTCGGGCCAGGTGGGGGGAGGGGCTG
Source organism: Proteles cristata cristata (assembly GCA_017311185.1). Taxonomy (NCBI): domain Eukaryota; kingdom Metazoa; phylum Chordata; class Mammalia; order Carnivora; family Hyaenidae; genus Proteles; species Proteles cristata. The sequence goes on along the minus strand of JAESUZ010004784.1, from coordinate 983,999 downwards.
AGGGAGTTAGGGAATTCGCTCCCGGTCCTGGGCCTCCCCTGGGGGCCTCAACTTGGCGGGGGAGAGGAGGTGGAAGCGGAGGAGGGCGGCAAAGGGCCTGCGATGGTGAGGAGGGGGCCGAGCCGGCCCGGGAGCGCCGCGCTCGCTCGCCCTCTCGTTCTCCTCAGGGGCTGCTGGGGCCGAAGGGGCGCGCGGGGCCGGAGGGCGGGGGCGAGCGCGGCGCGCGGGGGTCTCGCGGCGGCGGCGGCGACGGCGACGACGGCGGCGGCGGCGGCGGCTGCGCGGGGGAGGGGCGACGACGGAGGAGGTGGAGATGAGCTAGAGCGCCTCGCGCCGCGGGAGCTACGGAGCCGAGAAGAAGGAGGGAGGGTGAGAGGGAGGAGGGGCGCGCGCCGGGAGGGAGGGCGGCTCTCGGCGGCCGGCGGCCCGACGCGCGTGCGCACGCCCCTCCCTCCCCCGCCCTGCTCTCCCTCCTCCTCCTCTCCCTTCCCCGCCTCCTCTCCGCCACCAGGCGCGGTGGCGGCGCTTTGTGACGCGGACGCGTGTCCCCCGCCCTTAAAGGGCTAAGCGACTGTGGGGGCGGAGGGTAGCCACAGGGGATGCCCTTGGCCCCAAAATGACTGTTGTGCGGCTCGGCGCCGCGGTTCCCGAGGAGCTCCCGGGAAGGGACCACTGGTCCTAGAACAGCCAAGCGCCTTCCCTTCCTCTCCTTATGTGTATCCACAGGCTTCGCAGCCATCCTCCGACGAACTCTGTTCCTCTGCAGGCCCCTCCCCATGACACAAAGTCCGCCGTCCCTGCACTCAGTAGGTGCTTGACAAGAATGTGCTGAGTTTATGGGATTTATGGGTAGGAACAAGTGTCCCGACATATATTTTGCAGGGCCCTTAAGCTAGTGTGTCCTAGGAGGACAGTGTGTCACGGGGGGAGTCTATTCCCATCCGAGAAGTGGGGAAGGCAGATAGGCCAGCTTCTACTTCTCTTAACTACAAAGCGGAAGTTGTGGGAAATAAGGAGAGAAATAATGACCCAGACGAAACCTGGGTTCCTGGCCCTTCTCTGTGATTTGGGGCAAGTGCTCTGGCTCTCTCTCAATTATTTGTAAAATGAAATACTGTCCTGCTTGGCTGGCTCAGTGGAGCATGCAACTCTTCATCTTAGGGTTGTGGGTTCCAGCCCCACCTTGGATTTAGAGATTACTTAAAAATAAAATCTTAAGAGAGAGGGGCGCCTGGGTGGCTCAGTCGTTGGGCGGCCGGCTTGGGCTCAGGTCATGATTTCACGGTTCGTGGGTTTGAGCCCGCGTCGGGCTCTGTGCTGACAGCTAGCTCAGAGCCTGGAGCTTGTTTCGGATTCTGTGTCTCCCTCTCTCTCTGACCCTCCCCTGCTCACGCTGTCTCTCTCTCTCTCTCTCTCTCTCTCTCTCTCTCTCAAAAAAATAAATAAAACATTTTTTTAAAAAAGAAAGAAATACTGTAGTTGAACTTTGATCTTGACCCCCCTACAGATCCTTTCAGCTTGAAGGTCCAACCTGGAAATGGAGGACTTTTAAGATAATTCTAACTGAAGTGAGATGTGGAGACAGTCTTAAGTCCCCGTGATTTAGAATACCTATTTCTCTTGGAAAGGCCTGTCCTGTGAGAACTGCTGAAACATTTCCTAGAAAAGTCAGGATACTATGTGAATTCCATACATTTAGAATTTTGAGATTGAAAAGATCTTAAGTTCCAAACATTTACATTATCCATTCCTTATTCATCAGCTTCTGTAATAGAGGCTTAATTACACCTAACTTAAAAATCGTAAATATTAAATGAGATCATCTATATACAGCATTACTAGCATATGGTAAATGATCCATAAATAGGAACTTAAAAAAAAATAAATACTAAGGCATAGCTGTATTCTGGCTACCATCCCCTCCATTTTTAAATTAATCAATTTATTTATTTGTTAAAGGAGAGAAATTCTCAAGCAGGCTCCATGCTCAACACAGAGCCCAATGCAGGACTCAATCCCACAACCCCAGGATCATGACCTGAGCCAAAATCAAGAGTCCAATGCTCAACTGACTGGGCCATCCAGGTGCCACCCCTCCTTCATTTTTAAGAAAGATTTTATTTTGGGGGCACCTGGCTAGCTCAGTTGATTAAGCGACTGACTTCAGCTCAACTCATAATCTCAGAGCCCTGCCTTGGATGAGCTTAAGCCCCACTCGAGGCTCCGCACACACATTCTCTCTCTCTCTCTCTCTCTCTCTCTCTCTGTACGCTTGGGGTTCTCTCTCTGCCCCTCTTGAACTCATACTCTCTCTCTCTTAAAAATAAATATCAATAAATAAATAGATTTTATTTTTAAGTAATCTCTTCACCCAAGGTGGAGCTGAACTCACAACTCCAAGATCAAGAGTCATACACACCACTGACTGAGACAACCAGGCACCTTGATTTTTTAATAAACAATTTTTTACAGTTTTAGATTTATAGAAAAATTGAGAAGGTATTACAGAGAGGTACCATATACCTAACATCCCAATTTCCCTTAATAACATTTTACATGATATGGTACATTCATTATAACTAATAAACCAATATTAATATATTATTACTAAAGTTTTTACTCACATTTCCTTAATTTTTACATAATGTCCATTTTCTGTTCCAAGATACCACACTGTATTTAGTTTTTATGTTTTGTTAGGCTTCCTTTGTGCAGTTTTTCAGACTTTCCTAATTTTTGATGATGAGGGTTTTGAAGAGTGCCAGTCAAGTATGTTGTAAAATGTCCCTCAACTAGGATTTGTGACATTTTTCTCATTATTAAACTGGGGTTATAGGTTTTGGGGGGGAAGATCACAAAGGTAAAATGACTTTTATCATATCAGGGCACATACTATCCACATGATTTATCAGTGTTGATCTTGACCTCAATCACCTGGCTGAGGTAGTGTGTCAGGTCTCTCCACTATGAAGTAACCCTTTTTACCTACTTTCTATACCCTACTCTTTTTTTTTTTTAGTTCTAGGAGAGAGAGAGAGAAAGAAAGAGACATGAGCAGGGGAGGGTCAGAGAGAGAGGGAGTCACAGACTGAAACAGGCTCCAGGCTCTGAGCTGGCAGGCAGCACAGAGCCCGACGCGGGGCTCGAACCCACCAACCGCGAGATCATGACCTAAGCAAAAGTCGGACGCTTAACCGACTAAGCCACCCAGGCGCCCCATATACCCTACTATTTAAAAGGAAGTCACTTTGGGGCGCCTGGGTGGCTCAGTCAGTTGAGTGTCCGGCTTCGTCTCAGGTCATGATCTCGTGGTTGGTGGTTTGAGCCCCGCATCAGTCTCTGTGCTGACAGCTAGCTCAGAGCCTGGAGCCTATTTTAGATTCTGTGTCTCCCTCCCTCTGACCCTCCCCTGCTCACTCGCTCTCTCTCAGAAATAAATTAAAAACTTTTAAAAATTTTAAAAAAAGGAAATCACTTTGCAGAATCCACAATGAAGGAGCATCTTTATTTTTACTGTTTTTCTTTTTTCTTCAGAGATGAGTTCTCAGTATTTTAAAGAATCTTTCCCTAGCTCCTAACTCTGCTTTCTAGATCTTGCAACCAAACTCCACTGGAAATAGGCCTCACTTCAGAGGAGGGCGAATGTCTTAGTCAATACATCTTCTTCTCCAAAAATGATGCTGTAACTGGTTCTGACTTCCCTTCCTCTACCATTCAATTTAGGGACAAGAAGATTGCTGACCTGGAAACATAGGAGATGATGTTGACACCTTTAATAACAAGGATGTGAGTAGACAAATAGGCAGAAAGTTCATCTTCAAAGCATTTCACCCATATAAACTCATCACAGTCCCACCCTGACCCAGAAGATGGTAGATCCCTAGCCTAACCCACTGGAACATACAACCGACACTCAGACGAGAAGATTCTCCCTGGGTTCCAACAAACTCATAAACTCATACTAAATATCTACAATGACTATGGCCCTAAGATAGGTGGCTAATAAACATATATCTGTGTAGGAAGCTTGTATCCTAGTGTATTAATGAAGTATGTACTTAGGGTTCTCTATTATGGGTTCCAAAGAACTCTTAATTCCACAGAATTTGTCTCATGCCTTTTTATACTAGCAGGTAAGACATTGTTTATTAGTAGTTTGCAACTGTGTCTTATGCCTGGATCCACAGCAACCAGCACATTGTCTGACACAAAGAAGACAGTAAGTAATTGTTCTCATGGGCTTACAGCCAAGGGCAGGAAGACAATCAGCAAAAACAAACTTAACCCCACCCTCCACGCCCATGTCTAATTGGAACTCTTAGACACATAGTAGGTGCGCAAGATTATAGATTCCACAAGGGTGACAAGTCTTGTTTATGCAAGCTCTTTTTTTTTTAATATACAAACCACTACAATGTTTGGCACGTTGTAAGTATTCATATTTATCAGAAGAATGAATGGCAGCTTCCTAGAGTTTTCTAAGTGTTTTTATAATGACAGGTAGATTGACTTGACTAGTGGTGCCCTCTGGTGGTGAAGAAAACAGGACACATCCTCCGTCTGTGTGGCATCACCTGGTGCTCCTCAATCAGGGCTCTTGAACAGATTCTTTCTTCCAAAGGGAAAAGGTATAGAAATCTTGGAAGATAAATGAGAGTTAGGGGTATTTGCTTTAGAGAGGTCAATTCTGACCTTAAATAATGACTCTTTAGGGGACTAACATTTTTTTCATTCTGCATATGTTAACACGTTAAGTCCAATAGTGTTTTTAGGGAGCCACAATCTTCCCTTAATAATAATAGCTAACATTTGCTGTGCATCAGTCTGTAACAGACTTTTTATATGTAGTATCCTATTTAATTCTCTTGAAAAACATAACGTACATACTAGAACATCTATTTTCCTGAAAATAATAAAAGTTAGAAAGGTTAAAAAAGTTACCCAAGATAGGACACCTTGTGGCTCAGTCAGTTAAGTGTCCGAGTCTTGATTTGGGCTCAGGTCATGATCCTGTGAAACGTGAGATGGAGCCCTGTGTCGAGCTCGGCACTAACAGCACAGGAGCCTGCTTAGGCTTCTTTCTCTCCCTCTCTGTTTCTGGCCCCTCTCCTGTGCACGAGCTCTTTCTTTCAAAATAAACAAATAAACTAAAAAAAAAAAAAAGTTACCCAAAGTAACCCAGTGAGTAAATGGCAGAACCTGGAGTTGAACCTTGGCCATCCCACTTAAGCATGACTACTCCTAACCAAAGCACTGTAATATTCCTATTCTAATGTGCCCATAACAATCCACACATATCGCATCACCTCCAATGCTATACTGCAATTATTTGTTTACATTTTTGTCCCAGCCTCTGAGGTGCTCTTAAGAGTAAGTTATTCATTCAATAAATATTTATTGATTGCCTGCTATGCGACTATGTGACAAGCCCTATGCTAAATGCCAAAGTTACAATAGTGGATGAGATGGAAGTGATTTAATGATTTAGTTATGCCCTCATGGAGGTTACATTCTAGTGGCTGAGATTGAATCAGACAAAAATCAGTAATTACTAGACAAATAATATTGCAAGTTTTGGTAAGTACTAATGTAGATGACTAAATTAGGGCCTAAAGCTGAAAATGTTGGGGTGAATGCAATTTTATTTTTTTTGTTCGTATTATTCTTTTGGGACGGTGAGTGCAGTTTGTTTTTAAATATTTTATTTTTAACCGAGCTCTATACCCAGGGTAGGATTCAAGAGTTACATGGTCTACCATCAGAGCCAGCCAGGCACCTCAGGAGTGAATGCAATTATAAATGGAGGCAGGGCAGGGGCAGAATAAATCTCTATGAGATTATATTTAAATGAACACAAGAGCCAATAACTTCCTTGTGCCCACTCTTTGCCCCAGATGATGGGCTATACACAAGTTATGCTGCTGTGGGGAAAGGGGGGGTCACGCTGGTTCCCCCCACCACCCTCAAGCCCACCTGTCACAGGGAACTTAGAACCTTAGTGTATTTGTTGTGTGTGCGGGGGGAGGTTAAGAAAAAGCCCCAAACCAATAGTTTTGGGTGTTTTTGTTTGTTGTCTGTTTGTTTTAATGACTCAATAGCAAACTCCTAGGGCTCCCTCCCCACACCTGTGCCTCTGCTTGCTGGTAGCAAGCAGGATACTGGGGCTGAGGCTGCAGCTCAGGGTGAAGTAGGGCAGGATGTGGCTTTCCAGGCTTGCTTGGCCTCAGGGCTGACACCTGGATCCTGGGGCAATCCATCTGGTCTCTTAAATAAAGGTCAAAGCTGGGATCTAAAAAAAAAAAAAAAAAAAAAAAAAAATAGAGGGACCAGCCTATAAACTATGAAGGGAAGAACATTACCCCAGGTTTCTGGCTTGTGATCATCATGTCTTATCTCTTTATCCTTGACACTGAGCACAGGACATGCCATTTCTTTCTTTCTTTTTTTAAATTTTTTAATGTTTCATTTATTTCTGAGAGAGAGAGAGAGAGAGAGCGTGAGGAGGGGAAGGTCAGAGAAAGAGGGAGACACAGAATCAGAATCAGGCTCTAGGCCCTGAGCTACCTGTCAGCACAGAGCCCAACACGGGGATCGAACCCACGAACGGTGAGATCAGGACCTGAGGCGAAGTTGGGCGCTTAACTGACTGAGCCACCCAAGTGCCCCAGGGCATGCCATTTCTTAAGTGCCATCCAATGTAGAACTTAAGAACTTAAGAGTGGTTGACTTATCTGTCAGCTCTCTGATCTTCCTCAGGGCTTACTAGACTTCATTGGTGCTGCTTCATCTTCTCAGTCAATCCAAACTCAAATTATGCTTCAAGACCCATCTCCTCCAGGAAACCTTCCTTAGCAATCAAAATGTTCTTCAGCCAGGAGACCTGGGTGCCTCAGTCAGTTAAACATATGACTTTTGGCTTCGGCTCAGGTCATGATCTCACAGTTTCGTGATTTGAGCTCCACATTGGGCACTGGCAGTGCAAAGACTGTTGGGATTCTCTGTCCCTCCCCCCGCCTTCTGCTCCTCCCCAACCTGCACTGTCTTCGTCTCTTTCAAAATAAATAAATAAACTTTAAAATTTGTATATAAATAAAGCCATAAAGCAGGCAATCCTGCCATTTGTAACAATATTGATGAACATTGTGAGCATGATGCTATGTGAAATAAGTCAGAGAAAGACAAATACTGCATGTTCTCACTTATATGTGGAATCTAGAAAAGCCAAATTTATAGAAACAGAGAGTAGATTATGGTTACCAGGGGATAGGGATAGGGGAAAATAGGGAGATACTGGTTAAAGGATACTAGTTACCAGTTATAAGAGGAATAAGTTCTGGGACACCTGGGTGGCTCAGTTAGTTAAGTATAACTCTTGATTTCAGCTCGGGTCATGATCTCACGGTTTGTAAAACTGGGCTCCGTGTGTTGTGGAGCTGCTTGGGATTCTCTCTCCCTCTCTCTCTTTCCCTCCCCTGTGCTCACTCTCTCTCTCAAAATAAATAAACTTAAAAAAAAAAAAAGAGGAATAAGGGCGCCTTGGTGGCTCAGTCGGTTAAGCCTCCAACTTTAGCCCAGGTCATGATCTCACGGTTAGTGGGTTTGAGCCCCATGTCAGGCTCTGTGCTGTCAGCTAGCTCAGAGCCAGAAGCCTGCTTCTGATTCTGTGTCTCCCACTCTCTCTGATCCTACCCTGCTCATGCTGTCTCTGTCTGTCTCTCAAAAATAAATAAAACATTATTTTTTTAAAATAAATAAATTTTTTTTAAAAAATAAAAAGAGGAATAAGTTCTGGAGATCTAATGTATAGCACGGTGACTATAGTTAACAATACTGTATTGTGTACTTGAAAGTCACTAAGAGAATAGATCTTATTTGTTCTTACCATAACAAGAAGTGGTAATTATGTGCGATGAAGGATGTGTCAAATATGTTAACTAACATTGTGGTAATCATTTTGCAACATATACATGTGACAAATTATCACATTGCATATCTTATGCTTAATATTATACAACAGCTAGGGGTGTCTGAGTGGCTCTATCGGTTAAGCTTTGGCTCAGGCCATGATCTCATTCATGGTTAACAGGTTCGAGCCCTGCATTGGGATCCACACTGATTTGTGGAGCCTTCTTGGGATTCTCTCTGCCTCTCCCTAACCTGAGCTTTCTCTCTCTCAAAAATAAATAAATAAACTCTAAAAAATCCTTTTTTAAAAATAGATTTTACTTTATAATTTTTAATGTTTTATTTATTTTTGAGAGACAGAGCACAAGTGCAAGTGGTAGAGGGGCAGAGAGAGGTACACAAGATCTGAAGCAGACTCCAAACAGACAGAGCCTGATATGGGGCTTGAACTGTGAGATCATGGCCTGAGCTAAATTCAGACAATTAACTGACTGAGCCACCCAGGCCTCTCTAAAACAATCTTTAAAAAAATGTTATACATCGGTTATATCTCAGTAAAGCTGGGGAAAAAACAATCAAGACACTGAGCAAAAAGGACAGCAAGTTCGAAGGCCCAGGACAAAAAACCCAGATAAGTAGGGAAATACCAAGTAGTTCAATATGGCTGGGGCATAAAATTTAACAGAAACAATGGTCAGAGGCTAGAAAGGTTGACAGTGGTCACATTCATTCATTCAGCAAACACTTATTGAGTATTTTCAGTATGCTAGGCATTGGCCATGTAGACATGATCCTTGTTTTCATGGATTCACAGTCAAGAACAAAAGAGACAGCTAATAAACAATAAAAAATTTGTAAAAAAAAAAAAAAAAAAAAAGTCCTAAAAAGAAATAAATGGGATGATGAGATAAGGAAAAACAGATTTCAAATTAGATGATCAGGGAAGGCCTAAGTAAAGAGGTGATACTTATCCTGAGAATTGAAAGAGAGAAAAAGTCAAGAAAAAGTATTCCAGGCAGAGCAAACAGCTTGGCTTAAGTCTCTGAGATGTGAAAGAACATGATATAAGTTCTTGGGGCGCCTGAATGATTCAGTCAGCTGAGCATTCGACTTTGGCTCAGGTCATGATTTGATGGTTCGTGAGTTCAAGCTCGGTGTTGGGCTCTTTGCAGACAGTTCAGAGCCTGGAGCTTGCTTCAGATTCTGCGTCTCCCTCTCTCTCTGCCCTCCCCTGCTTGTGCTCTGTCTCTCTGTCTCTGTCTCTCTCTCAAAAATAAATAAATATTAAATTAAAAGAAAAACATAAGTTCGTTATTTTCCAAGGGGTGGAGTATCAAGGAAAAGGATGGGATAGCCAGTGAAGGACCATACTGATTGAGGTTTTATTAAAATTCATATTTTAAGATGAATGATGAGTTTTTAAAAGGAGAGCAACATTAGAGAATGATAGTTTCAGAACACTCATTCTGGCAACTATATGAAAATGGCTTGAAGAAGGACAAGACCACTCTTGTGAAAAATTCCTTTAAAAGCTATTGCATAAATTAGTCTGCATTATTAGAAGTCAGGATAATAGTTACTCTTGAGGTATAATGACTAGATGGCCGAGTGAGGGGAGATTCTAAAGGTTCAGGAAATGTTCTGCTGCTTTTCTGGGAGCTGGTTACATGGGTATGCTTCGTTTATATATATATATATATTCAAACCTTATGTAATTAGGAAGAATTACTTTATGTAATTCTTCTGTACATATATATATACACATAACCATATGTACATACAATAATATATGAATGAGTATATAAGCATGTAATTCTATATGTATACGTGTACATATGTAATTTTTATATATGTATATTGTATATGTATCTATACATACACACATACACATATATAGCACTCAAATAAAAAAATTAAAAAGCTTTTGAATGAAACTGTCCTATACTCTTCAAAAATGTCATAAAAGACAAAAAAACAGAGAGCTCAGAAAATATTCCAGATTTAGAGGGAGAAAAGAAACATGACAACCAAATTGATGCATGCTCTTACATCAGGAAATAAAATGCTACTACTATGTAAAGAGTATTATTGGGATAATCACCAAAATTTGAATAGTGCTGATAGAAATTAAATTTCCTGAATTTTATAATTGGACTATGATTAGTCCTTGTTCTCGTAGATCAGTGCCAAAGTATTCAGGAATGTGCACAACTAATTCTTAAGGGGTTCTGCAAAATAGTAGGTAAATACATAAAGACAAGACAAATTAGACAAAATGTTATCACTAAGTTATGATGAGTGGTAGGTGAAGGATATATGAGAGTTCATTATATTAGTATTACAATGTTCAAGTAGTTTGGAAAATTTAATAATAAACTGGAGAAAGGTATTATAATCTAGGCACGAGACGATGTGACTTGGACAAAAGTTGGCACTAAAGACAGTGAAGAATGAACGAATTCAAGATATATTTTGGAGGTGGAACTGATAAAACAGACATAACTGAGATGTTGTGGTGGATGAAAAACAGGCTAGAAATCACTGGTATAAATAAACAATCTCAAGTGCCCAAACTAGCTCCGCCCTTCCCCTTTTGACGCAAGCGGCGGAAGTAAGGAAAATCAAGCGGCCGTTAAGCAGGCTTCCGGTCTGGCGTCGCAAAGAGACCGTAAATCGGAGAACCCTGTTTGGCCCCTCCCCCACGATGGGCGGTCCTGGAGAGTGACAGATACCAATCGCCAAGGACTCATCGGGCACTCACCCAATGGCTCTGGAGCTGGGCGGAGTCCTGCGGCACGAGGGTAGTCCCCACGCGGTGCGGGAAGTTTACTGCTGGGTGCGGGAAGTTTCCTGCTTGGTGCGGGAAGTTTCCCTTTGGGTGCGGCGGCTTTGCACCAAGCCTTCGGCAGTTCTGTTGTGTGCCTTCAGTAATTCTGTAGAGGGGGTTCAGTAATTCTGTGGCTGGGGTTCAGCAATTCAACCAAGGTGGGAAGAAGTTGTGCCGAGCACGTGGATCCTAAGTGCTTGACCAAGACCTGGACTTGGAGTGATGGGACCAGCCCCTGCGGGAGCGCAACATCGGGGAGCTGCTGGGGAGTCGGAGGTGAGTGAGCCGTCTGGGAGGAGGGAATGTTCTACATGCCAGAGGGGGCAGAGCCTGACAGCTCGCCGACGAGCAGTCCCCGCCGATGGCGGTCCCTTCTGGAGGATCCTTATTCCTCCATGTTCCCAGTCTGGGGCACCGAGACAGGTCCGGGGGATGGAACCTGGCGTTATTTGGATAGAAGCAGTAAAGCTTATTGAGCTCACTCCTTCGAGAGCTATGCGACGTGGCTCATTTCCCCGACCAGGTTATTTTTCTTGTCATTGGATGGGATCTGACTTCTTGTGCCTAGTTCTGTGCTCGCCGCCGTAACGGAGGAGACATGGTGGTGCTTCTGGAGTCCTCTAGAAAGGCTCTCCCCGGTATAGGACCGTAGAGTAGAGGCGGGGACCACGGCTGTAGGGGAGAAGGTTTAGGATCCTGCAGACCAGGGTGTGCAGGGTGTGAAGCCTGCTGACAGAATAGGCATACTACCTGTGGAACCTTGACTTCCTTCAAGTGTACATTTTCTTCTGGCATTACTGAGGATTGGATGACTTACTGAGTATACTTTCCTGAGGCAGTAGGTTCTAGCTCTTACCAACACTGACCACTTAATGTATACTGATGTACTTTATAGTCAAGGATTGCTGGCAAGGGTAGAGCCTGGCAGGCTTTGGATAGAGCAAGAGTGGAGATGGCATTTGTAAATTCCCAGGACAAACCCAGCAGAAGAGGAAGATTCCTGATGCGTGGTACCTGGAAATGCAAGGAGCTGAGACATTGCTTAGGTCAGAGCCCAGTCAACTACTACCCCTACCAACTCCAAGCCAAGCTCCATGCTTGTGCTGTCAAATAGACAGGAAGCCCTCAACTCAGGAGTTTGTTTTTTTTTTAATAAAAATGATTTAATGTTTATTATTGAGACAGAGAGAAACAGAGCATGAGTGGGGGATAGGCAGAGAGAGAGAGGGAGACACAGAAACTGAAGGAGGCTTCAGGCTCCGAGCTGTCAGCACAGAGCCCCATGCGGGGCTCAAACCCACAAACCTTGGGATCATGACCTGAGCCACAGTCGGACACTTAACCAACAGAGCCACCCAGGTATCCCTGGGTTTTTAAGACTAGAGCTCAGTAATGTTCTTCTGAGTAATGATAATCCTGGGTTTTGCAGTCTGACTTCCATTCAAAAGAGCAGACAGGAGCCTGTGAAGCATTTACCCATGTCTTATCACGGCGTTTTAGGTAGTGGATGCTATACACCTTTGACCTCACACTGGCTTCTCTTCTCATTGGCCACAGATGATGGAACTACCTCTGGAAGACACATGCAAAGAAGGAAAGAAGGAGTCCTCTAAGAAGTGTACCTTCACTGGGTCTCCAGTGGAGGGTCTCCTGCAGCCGGTGAAGCTTAGCCAGGCAGAACTGTACAAGGAACCTACCAATGAGGAGCTGAATCGCCTTCGGGAGACTGAGAGTCTGTTCCACTCCAGCTTACTTCGTCTGCAGGTACTATTGGGTGGCTGGGGCTTGGGTTAGATGGTTGGGCTTGAAACCCTGAGGCTGAAGGACTCACTCCATCTCTTCTTACAGGTGGAGGAGCTACTAAAGGAAGTGAGGCTGCCAGAGAAGAAGAAGGAGCGGATCGATGCTTTCCTACAGGAGGTCCACCAGCGAATCCTGAAGGTGCCCTCAACTCCTAAGACAGAGGTGAGGCAAGTAGAGTGAAGAACTGGGAAGTCCGAGAGAGATCCTCAGTGTAGGCCTCTGAAACAAGGCCTTACTCTTCTGCAGAGGGGTTGGGGTGCTAGGGAGCTCATTTTTACTGCCAGGAGGTTCAGCTGGAAGTTCAGTCAACCATGTGTTCATTCATTCAGCAAACACTTATGTTCTTTGCAGTAGTTGTGTTCATTTTTTTTTTTTTTTTTTTTTTCTAGGAGAGAGACAGCGTGAGCAGGGGAGGGTCAGAGAGAGGGAGTCACAGACTGAAACAGGCTCCAGGCTCTGAGCTGGCAGTCAGCACAGAGCCCGACGCGGGGCTCGAACCCACGAACCGCGAGATCATGACCTAAGTGAAAGTCGGACGCTTAACCAACTAAGCCATCCAGGCGCCCTAGTACTTGTGTTCTTAGGAGACATCAGTGAACAAAGCAGCCTACTTTCTAGTGTTGGGCTTATAGATAGTAGATAATAAACATGACAAGTAAACTGTGTGGCAATATTAGGAAATGGCAAGCAGTATGGAAAAAGGAGAAAGTAGTGCAAGGTAAGGAATATCAGGATGGGAGTAGGGTAGGGTAGTTGGGGTAGGCCTCATTGAAGTGACAGTGTGAAGATTTGGAGGAAAGTGAGTCAGCCATATAGATATCTAAGGGAGGAATAATCAACACAAAGGTTCAAAGGCAGGTGTAAATCTGGTATGTTCCTTGGATTAAATGAGGGGAAAACAGAAGGAGATGAACTCAGAAAGGCAATGGAGGAAGGAGGAATTTCACGCAGGGCCTTGTACACCGAAACAAGTACTTTGGCTCTTGCTCTAGGCGAAAAGAGGAACAACTGATGGGACTTTTTTTGGTACAGCAGTGATGTGATCTAGTTGCAGTTTTTAAAAATTCACTCGGGGCACCTGGGTGGCTCAGTTGGCTAAGTGTCCAACTCTTGATTTAAGCTCAGGTCATGTTCCTAGGGTGGTGGGATGGAGCCCTGTGTCAGGCTCCATGTTGATCATGGAGCCTGTTTAAGATTTTTCTCTCTCTCTTTGCCCCTCTTCCCCACTCACACACTGTCTCTCTAAAAAAAGAAAAAAAAATCAACAAAACAAAAAGGCAGCCTTCAGGAGAAGGCTGCAGAATGGGAGGAGATATTTGCAAATGTCATATCTGATAAAGGGTTAGCATTCAAAATCTGTAAAGAACTTAATCAGACTCAACACCCAAAAAACAAATAACCCAGTTAAGAAATGGACAGAAGATATAGATATCTTTCCAAAGAAGATATCCACATGGCTAACAGACACATGAAAGGATACTCAACATCACTCATCGTCAGGAAAATATAAATCAAAACCATGATGAGATATCACCTCATACTTGTCAGAATGGCTAAAATTAATTACATAAGAAACAAAAGGTGTTGGTGAAGATGTGGAGAAAGGGAAACCCTCTTGCACCATTGGTGGGGATGCAAACTGGTGCAGCCACTCTGGAGAACAGTGTGGAGGTTCTTCAAAAAACTAAAAACAGAGCTACCCTCCCATCCAGCAATTGCACTGTTAGGTGTTTACTCAAAGGATGAAAATACAGATTCAAAGGGGTACATGTACCCCAATGTTTATAGTAACATTATCAACAATAGTTAAACTATAGAGAGAGCCCAAATGTCCACTGAGTGGTGAATGGATAAAGAAAATGTGGTATACACATACAATGGGATATCACTCACCCATCGAAAAGAATGAAACCTTGCCATTTGCAACAATGTGGATGGAGTTAGAATGTAGTTTACTAAACAAGATAAGTCAGAGACAGATAAATACCATATGATTTCACTCATATATGGAATTTAAGAAATAAAACAAGTGTTGGGCACCTGGGTGGCTCAGTAGGGTAAGCGTCCAACTTCAGCTCAGGTCATGATCTCATGGTTTGTGATCTCATGGTTCGTGAGTTCGAGCCCCAGGTCATGCTCTCTGCGGGCGGCTCAGAGCCCAGAGCATGCTTCGGATTCCGTCTCTCTCTCTCCCTCCTCCTCCTTCTCCTCCTCCTCCGCTCATGCTCTGTCTCTCTCTGTCTTTCAAAAATAAGTAAAATGTTAAAAAGGTTTTTTTAAAGAAATAAAACACGTGAACATATGAGAATGAGAGAGGGAGGGGAAGAGAAGGAAACAAGTCACAAGAAACCATGATAGAAAACAAGCTGAGAGTTGATGGAGAGATGTGGTTGGGGGGATGGGCCAGATGGGTGATGGGTATTAAGGAGGGCACTTATTGTGATGAGCACTGAGTGTTGTAAGTGATGGATCACTGAATTCTCCTGAAACCAATATTGCACTGTATTTTAACTAAAATTTAAATTAAAACTGATAAATTTTTTAAAAAATTTTAATGTTAATTTTGAGAGAAAGTGTGCGTGCAAGTGGGGGAGGGGCAGAGAGAGGAGACAGAATCCAAAGCAGGCTCCAGGCTCTAAGCTGTCAGCATAGAGCCCAATGCGGGGCTTGAACTCATGAACTGTGAGATCATGACCTGAGCCAAAGTCCAAGTGCCCCTCAAATGTGTTATGTTTAATTTGAGATGTCTACTATACACCAAGGGGACGTGTCAGTGAGGCAATCAAATTAATACATATCATTGTCTCTGTCCCCACAGCTGACTGACCAGACCTGGCTCCCAGCTGGGGTTCGAGTACCCCTTCACCAAGTGCCCTACACTGTGAAGGGCTCTTTCTGCTTCCTGCCACCAGCCCAGGTCACTGTTGTGGGCAGCTACCTTCTGGGTACCTACATCCGGCCGGACATCAATGTGGACATGGCAGTCACCATGCCCAGGGTGAGGTCCAGAGTTTGGGGAATGGAGAGTCCTGCTACTTCACCACATACAAATTCCTGGGTCCCTCTTTCTTTCCCACCTTTCGCCTGCCAGGGGATTGAAATCTGAACTCAAAATCAAAAGAGCAGACCACTGTTGTCTTCTTGAGGGCAGCTTAAGTGTGCCCTGGGGCCAGTTGCTGCCCTTTGGAACTTTGCCTTCATCATCTGAGATCTAGATGTGGTGTTGCTAGCCCTGATTAGGCACTCTGGTCAGCAAAAATTACTGAGGTTTCTAAACTGTGACTCACCTTGGTTTCAGCTTGGCCCCCAAGCTCTCTAACAAAAAGCATTAAATGCCTGGGCATCTCTCTCTCCTTCTGACGCTCTCCAGGAGATCCTACAGGACAAGGATGGCTTGAACCAGCGCTACTTCCGCAAGCGTGCTCTCTACCTGGCCCACTTAGCTCACCACCTGGGCCAAGACCCCCTCTTTGGCAGTGTTCGCTTCTCCTACACCAACGGCTGCCACCTGAAACCCTCGCTGCTACTTCGGCCGCATGGTGGGAGGCACACACTGGGCTGAAGGCACAGTATGGGGTGACATCCAGTGGGGGGAGGCGTGAGGCCTCAATCCAAGGTGAGAGGCTTGGGCCTCAGCTTTGAGGGGGAAGGTACAAGGACCTCAGATTCTGAGGTGGGAGGGCATGGCGCCCGCAGGTAGGAGGAGGATGGTACAGAAGCCCACCTGGAAGGATCTCAGCAGCACTCCCTGTCTCCCCCAGGGAAGAATGAGCGCCTGGTCACTGTACGTCTGCATCCATGCCCTCCACCTGACTTCTTCCGCCCGTGCCGCCTGCTGCCATCTAAGAACAATGTGCGCTCTGCCTGGTACCGCGGGCAGAGTCTCCCAGGGGATGGTGAGCAGGCACTCGTGTCAGGGTGGAGCTGAAGGGAAGGATGTTGTGGAGGTTTCTTATGTCTCGTGTCTTCCCCTCTCCCACAGGTAGCCCGGAGCCTCCCACTCCCCACTATAACACGTGGGTTCTGCAGGACATGACGCTCGACTCCCATGTGCAGCTGCTGTCAACTGTGCTGGGCTCGGCCTCGGGGCTGAAGGATGGTGTGGCCCTTCTGAAGGTCTGGCTGCGGCAGAGGGAACTGGACAAGGTGAGTTGAGAGTGACCCATCTTCCCTGCCTCACTGAGTGGCGGGCTGCCTGTGAGTTTGGGCCTCTCTGTCTCCATGTCTTTTGCAGGGCCTGGGAGGGTTCAGTGGATTCCTTGTCTCCATGCTGGTTGCCTTCCTTGTGTCCACGCGCAAGATCCACACCACCATGAGTGGCTACCAGGTCCTGAGAAGCGTCTTGCAGTTTCTGGGTAAGGTGGCTAGACTCAGAAAGGCCAAGGGTTCTACCCATCCTGTGAGTCCTCTCATCCTATCAAGAGTCATTCAGTTTCTTACCATCAAACAGAAGAGCAGACTGAATCCTGGAGGCAGGAAGGAGGGAGAGTGTCATTAGGGCTGGGTCCCCAGGAAGGAGGATACCTTCTGACACACCCACCTTCTCTGGCTCACTTCAGCCACCACAGATTTGACAGTCAATGGGATCAGCTTATGTCTCAGCTCAGATCCCTCCTTGGTGAGTGGGGCAGGGCTGGGGCTGGGCAAGGAGGCCTGAAGGTAAGACCCCAGTCCTGACTGGCTTCTTTCTGTCCCTCCAAGCCGGCCCTGGCTGACTTCCACCAGGCCTTCTCTGTTGTCTTCCTGGACTCCTCAGGCTATCTCAACCTCTGTGCTGATGTCACTGCTTCTACTTACCACCAGGTACCAATGGTTTTGGGATTGGTACCAGTGGGACTCCCCAGGTGTCCCAGTCCAGACTCTGTCCCTTCTACCACTACCAGCACCCCAGAAACTCGTCTCCAAAGAGCTTAGGTTAGGCATGTCTCTTGGTCTGAGCCCTCAGGTCACTGAAGGGAAGGGTATAGTGGTAATAAACTCACATGTGAGTTCCATGCTTACCCTGTGTCCCCAGGTACAGCATGAGGCACGGCTGTCTATGGCATTGCTGGACAGCAGAGCTGATGAGGGATTCCAGTTTTTGCTGATGACTCCCAAACCCATGATCCGGGCTTTTGACCACATCTTGCAGTAAGTTTAGGGCTGACAGACTATGTCAGTGAGTCCTTTTTCCCAGGAGCTGCAGTGGCGGGTCAGATCTTCCTTGTTTGGGGGAGGGAGCGGTACCTGGGATCAGCGGTACCTCGTTCTGTCTCCTTGTCCCTCTAGTCTCCATCCACTGAGTCGCTTGCAGACAGCATGTCACCGGCTAAAGCTGTGGCCAGAGCTGCAGGATCTTGGTGGGGACTATGTTTCAGCTGCTTTGGGCTCACTAACCACCCTTCTGGAGCAGGGTCTTGGGTCTCGTCTTCACCTGCTGGCCCACTCTCGGCCCCCAGTCTTAGAGGTGAGGTACTGTGGGGTAGGGAGTTTGTGGGTTTAAGAAGGACTAGATCTAGGGTCCCAGGGGACACAACAGACACACCATCCCTGTAGCTAGATCTTTCTGCCTAGTTGGAAACTAGGTTTCCAGGCCAAGCTGGGGCATTCTTGGCTTGAGCTCAGCCTTTTTACACCCTCTAGTGGGACATCAGCCAGGATCCACCGAAGCACAGAGACTCTGGGACCCTGACCCTGGGATTGCTCCTCCGGCCTGAGGGGCTGACCAGTGTCCTTGAGTTGGGTCCAGAAGCCAACCAGCCTGAGGTGAGGAACTCTGGAGTCTGGGGTGTGATTTGGCTCTGTCTTGGGAAGTCCAGGCTGTGCACTGGCAGGAGGGTGGATCATCCTCATGCCACCTGGATTGAGTCCCGTTGGGGATTTCTGATAGAGCCCGTCTTTGTTAATTCTTCCACCACCCATTGCCTTTCCTCAGGCTGCTGAATTCCGCCAGTTCTGGGGATCTCGCTCAGAGCTTCGGCGTTTCCAGGACGGAGCCATTCGGGAAGCTGTGGTCTGGGAGGCAGCCTCTATGGCCCAAAAGCGCCTTATTCCCCACCAGGTGGTCACCCATCTGTTGGCACTGTGAGTGTTAGCATCTGGATGCTGGGAAGCACCGGTGGGTTGGGAAGCCTTTTAGGAGAGTCTGGCCCGGGCTTTGGGCCGAGCAGGAAATGTCTAGCAGGTTACTCCATATTCCTCAGTGCCCACACTGAGTCTGCTCCCCTTTCCCAGCCATGCCGACATCCCAGATACCTGTGTCCACTATGTGGGGGGCCTTCTGGACGCATTGATCCAAAGCCCGAAAGAGGTAAGGGTCATGGGTCAGGGCTAAGGGTTAAGGCTAGGGGTTGCAGAGTAGTTTGTGTGGCTGGATTAGGTAGGGGGTGGAGAGCACTCCTCAGCCAGGCTCCATTTCCCATAGTGTCCAGTAGAGGGGGTGCTGCCTCTGCAGCAGCCTGAGCTGTGGCAAAAATCCTGGGTGGTGGTGGGGTTCTGTAGGGTCCTGGCCTCCTGACCATGTTCTTCCTCTCAGACCTCCAGCACAGGTGAGGAGGCCCTGGCGGCAGCAGTGCGTTGCTACGATGACCTCAGCCGCCTCCTGTGGGGGCTAGAAGGTCTCCCGCTGACTGTGTCTGCTGTGCAGGGAGCTCACCCAGTGCTGCGCTACACTGAGGTGAGGTGGAAGGGAGCAGGGAGCCTTTTCTGCTTAGTGATTCCTTGTCTCTGCCCTACTCCCCCAGTATTCCCGTTTTCCAACTCCTGACTATGTTCACTCCCTCAGTCCTGGGCCCCTGTCTCAGTCCTGCATCTTCCATAGGTGTTCCCACCAACCCCAGTCCGGCCAGCCTACTCCTTCTATGACCACTTGCGAGAGCGGGCCTCACTGTTGCCCCGACCTGACAAGCCCTGCCCAGCCTATGTGGAGCCCATGACTGGTGAGGATCCTCTTGGGAGGGGATGAGAGGAACCGTTCCCACTCCATGCTGTAATTTTGAAACCTCTTACCTTTCTTCCTAGTGATATGTCACCTGGAGGGCAGTGGTCAGTGGCCACAGGATGCTGAGGCCATACGCCGGGTCCGAGCTGCCTTCCAGCTGCGCCTGGCAGAGCTGCTGACACAACAGCACGGGCTGCAGTGTCGTGCCACGGCCGTGCACACTGACGTCCTCAAGGTTAGGCTGGTGTAGGGTAGAGATTCCCCAGAGAGGGAGGGGACAGGGGGTTAGGGTGCCCCGTGCTGACATGTGTCTCCCATCCCACACCCTCTTTGAATAGGATGGGTTTGTGTTCCGGATTCGTGTGGCCTATCAGCGCGAACCCCAGATCCTGAGGGAAATGCGGAGTCCCGAGGGGATGATCTCATTGAGGGACACACCTGCCTCCCTCCGCCTTGAGCGAGACACAAAGCATTTGCCCCTGCTCACCAGTGCCTTGCATGGGTATGGCCACCTGCACAGGTTCTTCTGTCTGTAGATCCTTGCCTGCTTCTGTTTTGTTTTCTGAGCCCCCTGTCTCTCTGGAAGGCCAGCTGGTGTAAACTTATGCCATGGTTTATGTATTTATTTTTGAGAGAAAGGGAGAGAGAATCCAAGCAGGCTCTGTGCTATCAGCACAGAACCCAATGTGGGACTCAGTATCACAGAACCATGAGATCAGATCATGATCTGAGCCGAAACCAAGAGCCAGGTGCTTAACCGACTGTGCCACCAAGGTGCCCCTGAAATGGGAATTTTATAGGACCAATCTGTTGGGGCATTAGCTAGGGGGATGTGAGATTCTGTACAGAGGGCAACTAGGGTAAAGGTTAATAGTGGTGGTGGAGTAGAAACAGTCTTCTTGGGCCCTCAGTGCCTGAGCCTCATTGCCACTACCCTCTTCCTCCCCACAGACTCCAGCAGCAGCACCCAGCCTTCTCAGGTGTGGCACGGCTGGCCAAGCGGTGGGTGCGCGCCCAGCTTCTGGGTGAGGGGCTCACTGACGAGAGCCTGGACCTGGTGGTTGCTGCTCTTTTCCTGCACCCTGAGCCCTTCACCCCTCCCAGGTGATTCCTCCCATCTTTTCTCTAGCCAGAAAGTTCCTCTTGGGGCCAGCTGTCATCCCTTAGGCTATACCTTCAGTCCAAATGGGAGAGGGTAGCTGAAAAAAGTGACATAAGAGGTTCTAAGGCACCTCCTATCCCCATCCATGCCTTGGGGTCTAGACTGTCTAGGCTGTGGGCAAAGCCCTGGGATATGTGGCTGGGCCCAGCCTCTGCTCACTCCCTTCTTCTCAGCTCCCCTCAGGTGGGCTTTCTTCGGTTCCTTTTGTTGATATCAACCTTTGATTGGAAGAACAACCCCCTTATTGTCAACCTCAACAATGAGCTCACTGGTAAGTGGTAGGACTGGGGTCAGACTCCAGAACAAACCTTTGTGGATTGCAGAGCCATAGGGCACACAAGGGTTTTCCATGTCAGTCTGTTGGGGGGTGTGTGTGGGGGGGGTGTTTCTATGGCCTCCCCTTCCCAGGTATCTCTGTCTGACCCTGACCTGCTTTGAAGTAGGAAATTACTAGGAGGAAGAGGCCCAGTCAAGGTTTTAGGGGGTTCTAAGGCTATGGAGCCATGGCTTGCTCCTATGATGCTCAGAAACAGAATGGACTAGGGGTGGTAAACAAGCTACGTGGTGGCGGCTGTGCAGGGGAGAGGAGAGTAGAAGGGGGACCTCGAACACCAAGTGAGAAGTCTTGTGGGGATCAGGGAAGGGCCCAGGTTAGAATAGATGTCCAGACTTCTTGGTGAGTGGGGGTTATGATTTCCAGTTGTAACATGAGGAGCTCTCGGTCCAAGCAGAGAGGAGGGTGTCAGCTTCCTAATTCCCCAGGTGTGTGGGAGCATAGGGTTGGAGGGGGTCAGGGGCAGGCCTCAGCTTGTGCCGGCCCGGAAACTAGAATGGGGTGCCAGGCAGTGGAAAATTCTGCCTTTGGACTGAGGCTGGGAGTTTAACGCCCCACCCAATTGAGGCAAACATGGTGTCCTTTTCATTGCCTTTGTCTCTTGTGGGGAGGAGCACTGGAAAATCCCTGTGATGGGCAGCTGCTGGGTGTACAGTAGGGTGGTAGAGCTGGGCAAAGGGGCAGACTGACCCAGGACCCCCTCTTGTTCACAGTGGAAGAGCAGGTGGAGATCCGCAGTGGCTTCCTGGCAACTCGGACACAACTCCCAGTCATGGTCATCCTTACCCCCCAGGATCGTAAAAACTCTATATGGACACAAGATGGACCATCACCCCAGGTTCAGTCCCATCCTTACCCCCAAATTCGTGGTCTTCTCCCTCCAGGAGAAAGCAGGCCCAGCATGAGCTAAGAAAGACCCATGGTCAGGTTTGATCTCTTTGATTGTGCGTATCCCCTCAGATCCTACAGCAGTTTGTGGTCCTGACAGCCGAGGCCTTGCCTGTCCTAGAGAAGCAGCTAATGGATCCTCGAGGGCCTGGGGACATCAGGGTAAGCCCCTGACCAAGAGTGATTCGGGTTCTAGGGATTCTGCCCTTGCACATTGGGAATCTGGAGCTATAGGGGCGCTCACACGATGCTCAGTCCCCTTGTTTGGCAAGACTGAATCCACAGAAGGCACTGACGCTGCCTGCGGTCCTGGCAGTGATGGGACCTGCAGGAGGACCAGGGCCCTGGCTCTATCCAGGCCTCACACTTCCAGCCTGTGCTCCTCCTGACGGATCGAAGCTGACACCAGCTGGGGCTTGGTGTTCCTACCTTCAGATGAGCATTTGGGCCCCTCATGGAGGGTCAGACAAAAGGGAAGGAGGGAACCAAGGTGGGCATGTGGAAGGCTTTGTGGTCCAGCTCCCAACTCCCAGTGGGCACTGCCATCCTTCAGACAGTGTTCCGGCCACCCCTGGATATGTATGATGTGCTGATCCGCCTGTGTCCCCGCCACATCCCCCGGCACCGCCAAGCCGTGGACTCACCTGCTGCCTCCTTCTGCCGTGGCCTGCTCAGTGAGCCAGGGCCCTCGTCCCTGATGCCTGTGCTGGGCTACGATCCTCCTCAGCTTTATCTGGCACAGCTCAGGGTAGGTCCTAAAGGGCTGACTAAACCTGGGGAGGGGACTCCTGGGTGAAGTCACTGTGGAGGTGACTCTCAGGTGTGTCTACGTGTAATGTTGTCTATGTCCTGCTCTTTCCTAGGAGGCCTTTGGGGACTTGGCCCTTTTTTTCTATGACCAGCATGGTGGAGAGGTGATCGGTGTTCTCTGGAAGCCCACCAGCTTCCAGCGCCAGCCCTTCAAGGTATGCTGGCTGATGATAAGTGTGTGTTCCTGAGTGTGTACATGTGGTCCCATGTGGGCATGCATGTCTGTATGCAGCACGCTCCCTGCCCGACTGTGGGTCAGGTGTGAAGCATGTGTCTTGTGTGTCTGTCTCTACCACTGCTGTTGCTCCCCACCCCCACCCCAGCTTGGTGTCTCTAGATGTGCCTCTGTGATACTTCAGTCCACATTTCTCTGGTTCCCCTAGGCATCCAACACAAAGGGGCACATGGTAGTGTCACAAGGTGGGGAGCTGGTGATGGTGCCCAATGTAGAAGCGATCCTGGAGGACTTTGCCATCCTGGGTGAAGGCCTAGTACAGGCTGTGGAGGCCCGAAGTGAGAGGTGGACTGTGTGATCTCCAGCCCTAGGAGCGGGCTGTAGGTGTACAGCAGGACTTCAGACCTCTAGAGCAAGATGCCAATGGCATGACCTCCACCCTTGTTGCATATGGATCCTCCATGGAGTACCTGCTGGCCTGAACACACGGAGATGTTCCCCAAGAAAAGCCCTGCCCCAATTTTCTGTCTGATGCCTCAGCATCAGGGCAGGGGCCTGGTACTCTACAGAGTCCCCTGGGCCTATCTGATCTTCCAGAAGAGGAAGGCGAGCCAGCTCAGCAAATTGAATGAACCCAGGAGATCCATCCAACTGTCAGCCTTAGTCTGGGCTTTTTTTCCCCTTTTCTTCTAGGATGTTTCCAGAAGGTGGAGAGGAGGACATGTGCTGAGGCTCTCTCCCCTTCCCATTGCCGGAATGTGTGCCTACACCTTAGTATGCACTTCAGAGCAGTGTCAGGCCTTTAAATGGGGCCCAGAGAAGGTGTGGCACTTCTTGAGGGTCACAGAATATCAGCACTGAGCAGTAGGGAGGGGGCCCTGTGTGTATGAATAGAGCCCACTGGAGAGACACAGTGCTCTCCTGTGTGGGTGCTGTTGCTTCCCAGGGTGCACCATGGGAAAGCACAGAGGACAGCAGGGGCTGGATGTGTGAAGGGGTGAGGGGGACGGGTGATCCCCTAGTCCGGGAGAGCTGCAGAAAGCACAGTGTTGCCCTGGATGCTCAGTGTCTGAGCCCCGCGCTCCATGCATCTGCTAATTCATGTCACACGCCGCTCCCGCTGCATCCCTGCAGTAGGGGTGCAGGGAGAACAAACCCCAAACCCTGCTCTCTGGGAGCTTTCAGTGCCAGGGCGGGGGGTGGTGCTGCCTCCTTTAAGTGCAGTCCACACCCCATTGCAGCAGCCTCTCCCTTCTCCATCACCCCTAATCCTGGCTGTTTTTCCAGACTCAGCTCGAATAATGCTTCCTCCTCCAACCCTTCCCTTGCCCCCAGCCTGAGGTGCTCTTTCTCTCGTCTGAAACATGAGACCAATTACCGTCTGTTCAGTTTACTTCATAGTTGCATACAGGGCGTGAACTCTTCTGTTGTTTTAAAGTCTGATTTAAAATTAAATCACTTAATTTCTCCATGTTCCTGGCTTTTCTGCTGTTTTCACATAGTTTTAACCTCGTCTCCTTTAAGAAAAATTTTTTTAGTGTTTATTCATTTTTGAGAGACAGAGAGCAAGCAGGGGAGGGGAAGACAGAGATAAGGAGACAGAGAATCTGAAGCAGGCTCCAGGCTCTGAGCTGTCAGCACAGAGCCCAATGTGGGCCTCGAACCCACGAACTGTGAGATCACGACCTGAGCCGCAGTCAGACACTCAACCAACTGAGCTACCCAGGCGCCGTCCCCCCTCCCCCCCTTTGTCTCCTATATGTTAGCTCTCTGGGGGCAGTAACATGTTTGAACAGATTTCTTGGCACCTTCGCGGTACCTAGGACAGTGCTCAAGGAGGACACAGGTGTGTGCAGAAGGGGCGCCTAGGCCAGGCAGACGGAGAGCAAGAAGGCCCACCAGAAGGCTTCAAGGAAAAGAGAATCATTTGTGATCTCTGCCTAGAATGGGTGGGGTGGTGACAATGAGTTGCACCCTGAGAGTTAAGATGCAGCTGACATTTTGAGTGCCTGGTAAATGCTGGCCACTCCGTTATTTTACATATCTTATGTGCAGGAATGTGATCATGCAATAATACCAGCCCCATGAAGTAAGCACTTTCAGTTATCCTCATTTTCTGAAAGGCTTAGCAGCAGGCGTGGGTCTGTTTGTGGAGGGATTGATGCCTGGCTATCAGGCTTCATCCTCAAGATGATAAGCCACATATGGGAACCCTGATTTCCAATTTTGTCCCAATTCTGTTAGTCTTTGTGAACCTATACCAGTCCCTACCTGTCACTCTCATGAGATTAGACATTGGCATGACATGGAGAATACATTGTTGGGCTGTGTGGGCTATGCTCTTGATCATGAACTTCAGGCATAAGCGTGTTTAGGGAAAGAAATGCAGTTCCAGCCCTCATGGACCCTGGGTATGTGGTGTTTCCTGGTTCCTCTTCACTTATTTTCTCTACAGTCCTTCTGTGGGCTCTGGCGAGGGATGATGCTGGCCTGTTTCAAACCATCCTGTTTCTATCCATGGGTCAGCTTCAGTCCTGTAGCTTTTGGCCTTTTCACAAATCCTGTTCTAGATTATCCCAGTGCAGGAGGGAACAGAGTCTGCCCCCAGGTAAAACTGCAGCAGGTGGCTCCAAGAGGGGCAGACACCAGTTCCCACTTGGAAAATGAGCCCTGGCCCTGCTACCTCCCCATGTTTCCCTGGGCAAATCACTTACCTTGCTGGGCTCAGCCTTCCCACCTATAAAATGGGCATGGTGATGGCTTTGTCAGGGGCACAATGAGGCAGGGGAAGAGGGTAGAGAACTCAAACCCAAGGAGCAGCACCATCCTTTCTGCACTCCCTGCTCAGCCCCATGGAGAAAGCTTCCCCCTGGAAGCTCAGGCACCATCTCAACTTACCAGCTCCAACACGTTTCCTCGATCTCTAGGAAGTAGGTGAAGAGGCTGGTGTGGTCCAAGGTGGTCTAAGGTGATCTAAGGTGACCTTGGGGGGGATGGGTGGTGGCATGAGGAGCTGGAATTTCACTGAAAGGGAAGGAAAGAAGACTAGAAGGAACTTCTGTGTGAGCAAGGCTGTGCAGGATGTAGGTTACACATCCCCATGGGTATGTCTGCCTCTGGGCTTCTGCATTTAACTGTGCAGGTGGACATGATGGGGTAGGAGGCTGTGTCTGATGTATAGTGTGATTTGTCTGCTCTATGTGTTGGGGGGTCGTGGACATGCCTGTATGCACTAGTATGTGTGCAGGATTTTGCCTCCAGCTCTGAGTTTCTGTAAAAGGGGAACTCTTTTTGAAGAATAGGCCAGGAGAAAGCTCTCAGATAAAGAGGCAAAAACTCTGGAGTTGTGGTTTAGTCGGTTAAGCATCTTGCTTCAGCTCAGCTCATGATCTCACAGTTCATGAGTTCAAGCCCTACGTCAGGCTCTGTGCTGACAGTTCAGAGCCTGGAGCCTGCTTTGGATTCTGTGTCTCCTCTCTCTGCCCCTCCCTGGCTTGCGTACTCTCTCTCTCTCAAAAATAAATACACATTAAAAAAAAAGAGAGAGAGAGACAAAAGCTCTGGATTTTTTCTGCAGCTTTTAAACAATGCCTTCTTCTTGGGGCTTCGGTTTCCCCAGTTCTGTCAGACTTTCTAAGCCTCTCTGTGTGGTTCCATTTAGTGAATTATCAAAATGTTCTCTCTTCTGACTGTGGTATCACCATCTCCTCTAAATTGGAATATTTTCAGCTGAAGACCCTATTTTCCTCTGCCCAGCACCTTACTTTGGAGAAAAAGAGTAAGACCTCAAAGCCTAGGAGTCCTTGCAGCAGGTTACATTCAATGAAGTCCTGAGGGCTGCTCGGATTTGGGCTAGTCCAAGTGCCCCCACCCCAATAAACAAACATACATATAGCCCCTCCAACATCCGGTACTTGCTTTGTGAGTCATAGATTAATCCAGCGATTAAGGGGAGGGGAAGCCTGGGGCACGTGAGTCACCCCTACCCTACTCAGGAATAGGTCAGCCCGCCTGCCCATCCCTCTGCTGCAGAGAGAGAGGGGAGGGTGTGTGTGGGGGAACAGGACTCTTACAGTGCCCAGGGCACTAATGGGGACCAGGGTGTTCCAAACCCAGAGGGAGACTCATTTCCCTTTCCCACTTCAGCTTCTGAAAGCAGGATGGGGAGGAGAATTTTTCTGGTTTGCACGAGGCCCAGAAAGGTGTAGGAACTTGTCCAGGGTCACACAGGGAGCTAAGGGTAGAGATCCGGAGAATCTAGGCATCCTGGCTCCAGACCTTGCTGCTGAGCCGGGGCTTTCCCGCAGCCAAGGGCTGGGGTGAAGAGGAATAAAGTAATGGAGAGCTGAGCTCTAGATCTGTGCAATGGGGTCAGAGAGTGCAAAGCCTGGCCCCTTGCCCTGTCCCGGGCCACCTGCCAGCCCTGTTCCTCTCCCTCCACCCAGGGCAGCTGAATGAAGCTGTTATCAGCAAGACATAAAGGAGATATAAGACATAAAGCAGAGTCAAGGGAAGGGGAGGGTTGAGAGTGTGCACACTCTTGTATACCTTAGCTCGTGCCTAAAATCTCTGTCTCCCTAACTGGGAGCTCCTCAAGAGCAGGCCCCAGCTCTCCCCTACTGTCCCAGACTGGAAACCTCCACAGGATAGGCCTGGGGTCTTCTAAGGACTGACGAGGCCCAGATTGGGCCCTGACCTAAGGAATAAGGAGGCCCTGAGATCCAGCCCCCTGTTCCACTTGACAACCAGGGGTTTGGATGAAAAAGATAGATATATGGGGGGAAGGGGAAATAGGACAGATGTTGTTTGAATGTATAAATTTACAATGAGTAGTAGATAAGCCCTAGGGATCAAATGCCCAGCATAATCAACAAACTTGCTGAGAGACTAGAACTTAATTATTCCAACCATTAAAAAAAAGGAGGGGACACTTATGTGATGTGATGGAGGTCTATTGCCACGGTGGCAATATATATGTAATATAAATGTAATAAATGTAATATATAATTGTAATAAATATATTACATTTTTTAAATGTATATATAAATGTAATAAAGTATATAAATGTAATAAAATTACACAATGTTATATGCCAAATACATTTCAATTTGAAGAAAAAATGATAGGTATGACATCTTACCTTTCTCTAATCTGCCCCCACAACATCCCCACCTCCATCTCCCAATTAGTGGGGTCTCTCTGGAGCCCAATTCCCACCCATCCCAGGTCTAGCAATCCTCAGGAGTCATACCTGAAGTCTGACTGCAGAACCTCCTGCTCTAGCTTGTCCCCTCCCCTAGATCCATCCCCTTGTGACACCTCTCCCCTGGGGCAGACAGCTGGTGGCTGCCCTATAATTAGCACCCAGACTGGGCTGGGATGAGGGGAGAGACTGGGGTTCACAAATGCCCATGGCCTTTCTGGAACACCAGATGCAGAGCCTCCTACCACCTCCTGTCCCCCATTCCACCCCCTTCAGACCACAGGCCTCTCAGAGACTGGTTGTCCTGGGCTCCATCTCAGGTTCAAGTTCCTGTCAACCCGATTTGGCTCACCTCCAATTTCAGCTTCTTGACGACCTGCCCTACTCATTCTACCTCCTAAATTCCCAATTTGAACTCTCCTCACTCCCTATAGCCATTGCATCTGGCCTCTTTCCCTCCTCTGTGGCCTCCTTCCAGACCTCCTGGTCTCAGCCTCTCTCCTCCAACACATCCTCCACTTAGCAGCTGGAGGGATCCTTTCAATGCCTTCCATTAAGTGGCAAATGGAGACCATACCACTTCCCTGCTTAAAACCTTCAGGTTTCCCATTAGCTTCTGTTCTTAGCAGCAGAACATTTGTCAATCAGATCATTTGTCAATTGTAATCTTGTTTAGAACCCTGATGTGACATGGTTAAAATACTGTGGTTGAAACAGGAGGTGGGACCAGGGCTCTCTGCCTCCTCGCCTTCCCTCTTCCCATTTCCAGGTGCCACAGTCCCCATGAGGCCATCCTCAGAGCCCTGGGGATAGAAGAAGCACAGCTTGAATATCTCTGGCCCCTCAGTAAGGTTCAGGCCCTTAGTATAGAACCCAAGGCCCTTCTGTGCTACCAGTGTCCCTCGCTGGCTTCACTACAGGTGCTCTCATCATGTACCAGGCAAACAGCCGTACCTCCCTTGGCCTGGCCTAGCAGATTCTCACCTGGAAGACTCAACAAAATCCCCAGCCAAATGTTTCTCCTCCAGGAAGCCGTCTGGTTGCCTCAGTCCCCCAAATTCTCTATGCTCCCTTCCTGGCTGCAGAGGCCAGGCAAATGCTAGGCCCTAGTTCAGGCCCCCCAGGAAGATCATGAGCTTTTCTTCCTCCTCGATCTCTGGTCCTGACCCCTCATCCTCTGAGGCAATCATCCTGGTTCCAGAACCCTTCCTGCTAGTGAAGAGAGATAGGAAAACAGAAAGGCCAGGGACTCTAGGGATTGATCCCTGAGGTGTGAACCAGAGCTCTCCAGATACCCTAGGCCTGTTTGCAGTGATAGCCTGGTCTGTGTCAGCTCCATGTCACTAACTCCTCTCCCCCCTTGGCTGGCACAGGGCAGGGCCAAACATCCAGCCAGTTAGTCCCCAGACTCCTCAACAGATCCCCATCCTCTATCTCTGGCTTTTGTAAACACTGGACCCAGACCCCCAGCCAGGCCCACACGCTGGACCCAGACCCCCAGCCAGGCCCACACAGGGACACACACAGATAGGCAGACAGAGCCACTAATGGATACACACATGCATGCATGAAACCCATAGTTGTCCCCCTGTACACACAGACCTCCATGACACATGCACACACAGAGCCAAGAACTCATGTGGATGCACATGGATATTTACATAAGAGGAAATGTGGCTCTGATTAAGGAGGCAGCTTCTAGAATGAGTCCTTTCTATGTTGACTGTGTGATCAAGATTTAAAGCCTGAAACACCCACAATCTTGCTTGATTCTTACAGAGGCCCTGGGTTGGGGGGGTAGGACAACTCCATCTGAAACTTCCAGGTGACTGATGAAGAAACTAAGACTCAAGGGCTGGGTGAAGAAAGCTGGCTAGGTTACCTGACTGGTCAGTGGCCAAGCCAGGCTTGGAGCTGAGATTCTGGTCTGTGAGAGGCCTCTGCTCTGTTGGCCTAGAACCTCTGGCTCTGGATCCTTCCTCAGCAAGGGTCTAGGTCTCTGCCCCATGTCTCTGCCTCTGCAACTCTCTGCTGTCCTCAAAGGGTGCCAAGGCAGCTCAGACACACCAGAAGGTGAATCCAAAGTCCCCAAGATATGGATCTAAAGGTGGATTTTCTCAGAGTCCAGTTGGACATGTGGCTGGAGGTGCCCAAGGGGGTAGTTTGTGTTCATGGGCTCTCTGCCATCTCGTCTGGAGACAGGAGGTGACTGTTAGCGCAGTAGGAGGAGATGCTTGCCCGCCCCCCAGTCTGGGGCGCTCATAATAGGATGATTAATCTCTACTCTCTACTCCCAATTCCAGTCCAGAGCCAGCCCCCAACTTTTGAGGCCTAGGAGCAGGAATAGTGTCCAGCATTAGCCTAAGAGTGGAGCACATTCTAGAAGGGACTCAGGTGGTGTGAAGAGACTCAGTGGGTTCCTGTGTCTGGCTCCCTGCTCTTGCTGTGCCTTGGACCTGAGGCTCTCAGGTCCTGTGGCCTCTCTACCCCTCTCCCTCACCTCTCCTTCTTATCCTCATGAGGTCTGAATCCCAGCTCAACACTTAGTGGCTGAGACCTCAGCAGATGACTTCTTTCTAAATGTCAGTTTTGTCATCTGTGAAAGGGAAAAAATACACCCACTTTTGGGGGTTGTTTTGCAAATGGAAGTGCTCTCTAAACTTGAAAATGTCTGTGTGTCTGCTTTGGTCTGCCCCTCCACCACCCTGTTCCAAAGCTCTGGAAGAGATTAGGGGGTTTGAAGAGGCTGGGGAGACTGTAGCATGATTTGAGTTCTAACGTCTACACTCTTTTCCACCTCACTTGCTAGCAGCAAGGCCCACGTGTCTTCTGATGGTTCACGCTGCTCCTATTCAAGCAAAAAGAGTTCGGGGGGCAGGAAATGAAGGGCATGCCACCACCTCTCCTTCAGGGCCCCAGCCAGCCCCTCTGGTCCAGCAGGCTGGGACTTGCATCTGTAGCCCTTCCCTTGCCTGAGAACCCACTCCCCCAGCTCTGACCTCAAGGAATCACAGCCTCCCACGAGGTGGATGGGCTGTCAAGGCCCCTTCCTGGGTTTAGCCCTCCCGCCCAGGTGAGACAGACCTTGCTCAAGATGCCCTGGGAGGAGGTGATGCCTCCTCATCTGCATCCTCCCAGAGCTCCCAGGTGGGCTGGCTTCTAGCCTACACTTGGCACTAGTTTTCCTTCCCAAAGCACAGGAGGGAGCCCAGAGGGCTATAGGTAAGCTCTGTGACTCAGAGTTGGCCTTACGAAGTTCAATCACTTCTCTCTGAAGCCATGCTTCCTTCTGTCTTTGGCTCCAGGGGGCGCCATTGACATTGACTACAATGAGAAGAGACCGTGAGGTCCTGCTTCTTGCCCCCCAAACTCGGGCCATCCTGGAAATTCAGGACAAAATCCCCAGGCCCAGACCCCTCTTAGTCCCAGATGAGGGCTGGCAGGAATAAAGGATCCTTGGAAGGCACTGTATCCTCCCCCCTCTTCCAGGCCCACTAAGAAGCATGAAGCTCTACCCATACCATACTTTCTCTGCTCTGACCTAAATCCATCCCATTGTGCATGTGTAGGTACATGTATGAACATGTGTGTCCACACTAGTTATAGATAGAAATGAGTTTGGTGGGAGTATTTGGTGCAGCACATGTGAACACTTATGTAAGCTTAGTGCAAATGCATGTGTAGCTAGGGGCCTTGCACGTGCCTGCTGGTGGCAGAGCTTCCCTGTTTTCCTCCTGTGCTCTGGTTTCCAGGCCAGGCTTGTCTTCTGGAAGCCCCAGGGTGGGGCACAGTAAGGATGGGGTGTTATGGGCTGGGGTTCCCTACTTTCTTTCAGTGTTGAGGAGCTCTTTGCCAATTCCTGTCCAGTGGAATTTGGAATTTGGAGCCCCATCTAAGGCACTGAGGGGCAGAGAAGCACATCACGTGGTGCGGAGAAGAAAGGGCAACATGGTAGAGGGAGTTTCCCCATTTCCACAGTCTGGGGTCTGGCACCAGGAGTCTAAGATTCCGTCTTGAGTCACAGACTGGCAGTGGAGCCATGGGTAGGTACTTGGTGATGGCCTCCTGATTCACCATGGGGCCTCCCAGCCCATTGGGGCCAGAGGAGTAGGGTGCTTCTTCCTGGGCCAAGCGCAATGGGAGACCTCATGTGTGGGTTACACACGTTTGAGCCCCTGGCTAGGCTCCCATGTGAAGGGGATACCGTGAGCATGTGAACAGAGCTGAGTGTTTATAGGTGAGCATGGCTGCCAGCCTCAGAGTGTGTGTGTGTATGTGCAAGAGTGTATAAATTTATCCAGGTGTGTTGCTAAGTCCTATCTCTCTGGGCATGACTCATCTCTGGTTCCCTCATTTCTCAAAGCCATTCTTCAAGGGATAAGTCCCCTGGGCCCTTAGACCACCCGGATTAAGAGCCTCAGGAAAATGTGGTCTCCCCAGGCAACGCTGCTATAGTGACTGGAGTGCGGTCATATTTGCTTCCAGTCCTGTGGAAGTGGAGTCCCAGCCACCATTCCTCAGTTTCCCAATTTTTTAAAAAGAATTTTTGTGAGGGGGGCGCTTGGGTGGCTCAGTTGGTTAAGCGTCCGACTTTTGGGTTTGGCTCAGGTCATGGTCTCAAGGTTGGTGGGATCGAGTCTCCCTTCAGGTTCCATGTGCTGACAGTACTACGGAGACTGACTGTGATTTTATTCATAAAATAAAATAATAAAATTAAATTAAAAAATAAATGCAATATGAGGAGCAAAGTTGCCTCATACCCCACCTCAGATGGGGCTGACAATCTTCACAGTTTAGCCACCTTAACCTCCTAAAGGGTCAGACTCTCCCCTGGCTGGGATCAGTCAGAATGGGAGAAGAGAGAGTCAAAAACAGCAAGGTAGGACTCACCCTGCTGGCAAGCATGTGGCATATGGCATGTCAGGACAACTGCAGCTCAGCCTCTGGAGCCATGTGGAAAACACGCAGGTACACGTGTGGCAAACTCAGTTAACCCAGCCATGTTCAACAGATATGTGCATGGCCATGAGAAATGTCCAGAAGGTGCAAGCTGGTACCCAGGACAGATGTCACATGTGGACACAGCTGTGGACAGAGCTGATCACGACATGCAACATGTGATACATATTCAGCACAAGGAACAACAAGCCTGTGAACTCTGGCTGGAACTCGGCATATGTTCTGTGAGTGCACGCGGGTCTGGACTATGAGAGGGTCTCTTCTCCTTTGAGGCCCACAGCCTCCTCCATCCAGCCCCCTGACTGAGGACATAATGATGGGTCGAGCCATCCCGTAGAGCTGGATGGGGCCAGTTCCCTTCCTTTCTGACAAGTCTCTCTCACCCCCACCATCGCGTGGATGACGGCAGGGCTCCCTGTGAATGGAGCAAGGAGGACTCCATTGACGCTTCATTCTCCCCAGCCATGCCCCACACATGCCTGTACCCGAACTTTGACTTTCAGACCCCTACCCCAATCCCCTTTCAGGCCCCAAACACACACACCTCCTCCCCTAACTGCCCTCCCGGCGCGAACCCCACCCCTAAAGCTCCTCCCGGCCCCTCAACTTCCTCCTCGGCTTCCCCCAGCCCAACGTCCCCAGCAGGGTCCCCAGCAGGCTCCCCAGGCACGCGGCGGGGGGGTGGCCGCCCACACCTCGGGCGGGTTCGGGGCTTGGCGGGCGGGGCTGCCGAGCGGGCGGGGCGCCCAAGTCCTATAAAGGGCGCCACTCGGTGCTCGCGGCCACTACCACCGCCTCGCCTCCTCCTGCAGCGCTCGCCGCTCGCCGCCCCAGCCCGCTCCACCGCCACTCCCGCCATGGGTCGACAGAAGGAGCTGGTGTCCCGCTGCGGGGAGATGCTCCACATCCGTTACCGGCTGCTTCGCCAGGCTCTGGCTGAGTGTCTGGGGACCCTCATCCTCGTGGTGAGTGGAGGGGTCCGGAGGAGCCCTTCTCTCTCCAGCCCCCACGCTCCCCGACCCCTCTGTTCACTGGAGGGGCTGCTTTTCAAGACAACCCGACCCCTCTCCCAGCTCGTCTCCCCACCTTGACCCGTTCCAGAGTGCTCTTCTCCCATAGCTCTAACCCCGTCTGTGACAGCCCTGACTCTTGCCACAGTGCCAGCTGTTACTCACTCGACTAACTCCTCTGGTGCTTTTACCCTCTCACCAGTGCCCCAGCCTGTGGGCTGCGGTCATCCCTGCAGTCTGAGACCTGCAGCGTCTCCTCCTGGCTCTCACCTCCCCGGTTTCCCTGCTCTGGGAGGCAGTGGAAGCCTTGGCAAATGGGGCCCTATTAGATTATTTGGGTCCTGGATATCTGGCCCCTAATGAATAATTAAGCTTCAGAAAGTCCAAAAGTTCCCCGATGCGAGGATAGTTTGCCATGGGTGGGGGCAGAGGGCGGAGGGCACACAGGGTGCAAACAGCAGAACTGGAAGAAAGGAGGATCCTGAAGATATGAGGCTGTGGAAGACAGCTGGGCCCTGGGCACAGGGGACGTGGTGTTGCTAAAGTCACTCCCCTTGTGCTGAACGGCTCCCAGACTCTGTCAGTTACCCAGACAGGTGCTGTCATCTTCTGTGCCAAAGCACCGAGTTACTCTCCAGCCTTTAACTCAGCCTCTGAGTTTTGTGGGTTCTCTGGGTAGGCCATTTCCATTGCCTGGGTTACTCCCTGGTCAGTTTACTCCCTGGTTATACCAGTTTCGTCCCTAGCTTGTTCCTGGGTGACTTTGTTTGCATTTTTTGGCTCTGACAGACACACCCCCCTCACGGTCTCCATTTCCTGTCCCAGCTACTCTCTGATTTTCAGCCCCTCATGTGGTTACACCTGTTTTCTCCTGGGTTACTTCTGGATTCAGTTGCTTCATTGCAGTGGATGGGTCTTTCCATTCCTGCCCCAGCCCTGACTGTAGGTGGTGCCGACCAGCCAGCCCCCTGTGGACTAGGGAGCTTAACTAGAGGCAAGTAGGGCTGGGGTTGCCCACCCCAAATGGGTGGTGGTGGTAGAACGGGCGCCTTGGGGAGAAAAGATCTTAGGCTCACCTCTGTCTTCCAGGAATAGTAAGGAGGAGCTGGATGGGGCACTTTATTCACAGCCCCTCACAAGAATAGAGGCCCTACCCATCATCCCCATCCTTTCTCTCCCCATGCTGAGAAGGGTGGAGGGGCAGGTGCTTTTCACCCCTCCTGCCCCAGAGCCTTGTGTCCGTCACTGCTTATCTGATTTATAGTCCAGCCCTCTGTTCAAGAGCTGCCAGCACAGGGGAAGCTGGCTTCCACATTCACAGAGGGGCCTCCCCATCTCCTCCCACATCTCAGTTTGCCTCTGCCACAAAGGAGCAGTCAGGCCTTGTGCCTGAGCCCCAGGACATCTGGTTTATCCCCAACCACAAAAAGAGGGTGTTACTTTTGTGAAGGCTTTCAGGCTCAGGTGAGTGGTAAGGCATCTGGTGTCAGTGAAAAGCAGAACCTCAACGGCTCCCTGGGAGGCGGTCGGGGGTGGGGGGGGGGGCGCGGTGGCAAGCCTGGGAGACCTCTGAGTGGTGGGGAAGGGCTTGCCTACATACCGCTGTGAGTTGGGGACCTAGAGCCTGCAGTGGCAGGATCAGTGCTGGCCTTGGTGTGAGGGGAGCCCCTTTCTCTGGGGTACCTAGCAAGGTGGAGAGTGGGGGGAAGGAGGGAGAGGAAGAGGAAGATTAGCCCCAAGGTAGTAGAACTGGCTCTGGCAGCTTCTCCCTCCAAGGTCTCCTGGGATGAAGCCAGCCTTGAGCCTCAGGCAGGAAAGGAGCTGAGGCCAGGCCCTGCCAGGCAAGGCAGGGTGCCCTAGACCCCCATGTGCCTCCCCCCACGCCCCACATACTCACAATCTCTGATCTTTGCTCTCACCTGCCTACACACCTTTGCCCCACATCACTGCCGCTGGCTTCCCCACTATCTCTCTGTCTTTCTGAGGGTTGATAGTCAAAATGCTTAACAACCCAGTAGGACAGGATGCTGACCTGTCAGAATAGACAAGGGCCCTTAGCACAAGTCTTGGAAACTGCCCCCTGGGTAGGCATAAAACATTCAGTTATAGGGAGATAGAAGAGGAGGCCCAGGGCAGGGCCTGGAGCAGCTTTGGAGGGCGCTCTGGGGGCTCAAGGTGATAGTTCTTTACAGCTGGCACAGAAACATTTTTACATTTAAACCAGAGGAACAGGATGTTCTGTACTTGCAGGACATCAGGGACCTTAGTCCTCTTGAATCCCTCCATCCCTGTCAGAAAGCTTAGAGCCAGTCTCTCCACTTGCACAGCCCTGAGTCCCAGGCCAGGGCTAGTGAGAAGAGCCACTCAGATCTTTGTCTTTAGGACCTCCACACCTGTGTAGGGAACCTGGCCTCCTGAGGGCAGAGAGGTCAGGGGCGGTAGAGAGGAGATTCTGGGACAGGAACAGGGGCAGGGCAGGGGCTCTGACATTCCAGATTCAGGAGAAGTGGACTCAGCCTGACTTCTGGCCTCCTCCCTATTTCTCTGTGCCCCCTCTGCCCCCCTCCCCCCGCCACGTCCAGCTCTTCTCTGTGTCACAGAAGGAGGCAAGTGCGGGGAGAGTGGGGGTGGGGGATGGGTGAGAGCCTTCCCGCTTTGTGGGCCAGGCCTGAAGGGCTGGAGGAGAAACTATGCTAAGGTGAAAGCTGTTCCCGTACACCTCACTCCTACTGAGATTCCAGAAAAATCAGAGAAGATGATTTTTCATCAGAGGTGATCTCTCCCAGTCATTGACTCTTCTTCCAGTCCCTTCCACAGGGCTCTGTTAGAGTTTGCGCATTGTGGGTGGGAGGGCATGTCTGCTGCTTCTTCAGGGTGCAGTGACAGCAGGAGGGGTTTGGGGTTGGATTCCCCCAGGAAGGGCTTCCTGTTCTGATGACGGCAGGTGGAGGTTTCTGGATTTACCCTTTTCTTCTGGAGTGAGAGTTGCTGGGCCTCACTCTCCCTGCCTGATTCTATTTCCTGATACAGATGTTTGGCTGTGGCTCCGTGGCCCAGGTGGTGCTCAGCCGGGGCACCCACGGTGGTTTCCTCACCATCAACCTAGCTTTTGGCTTCGCTGTCACCCTGGGCATCCTTGTTGCTGGCCAGGTCTCTGGTAAGGCCCTGCTCCACCTTCAGTCATTACCCTCAAGGGCATTCCCCAAGGTGCCCAACTGGGGAATGGGGTGGTGGGGGCCCTTCTCCCAAGGGCAGAGGATAGCTGTGGCCTCAGCTTTGAGCCCTTGAGCCCTTAGAAGTGGAGAGTGGAGAAGGAACTTGATACTTTGAACCTCTGACTCTCACCTTGGAATCAGATTATCAGAGTTGGCCTGTTACATAGTCCAACCCACCATCTGGTATAAGAAACCCTTCTCTGCACCTCTGCCCACTAGGGCCAAAGAAGGGGAATGTGACAGTTAGAGATCCTGGCCTCCCCAACTGTGGCTAATAGGTTACAGTGACTAATAGGTCCCATCTCCCCTCTGCCCAGGGGCCCACCTGAACCCTGCTGTGACCTTTGCCATGTGTTTCTTGGCGCGTGAGCCCTGGATCAAGCTGCCCATCTATGCCTTGGCTCAGACGCTGGGAGCCTTCTTGGGTGCTGGAATTGTTTTTGGGCTGTATTATGGTAAGCATTCCCCACCCTGCCATCCCCCACTACCTCCTGTTTTCTACTTGGGACCTCCTGGTACCAGGCCTTTTGATGACAGACAGCTGGGGCCTACCTAGGCCCTGGCTCATGACTCGCTTATTCACCACACAGGACCAAGGTCAGGGGCACAAGGCAAATGAAACAAGTTGGGCAACAATAGAGTCTCAGGCCATCTACTGTCCTTACCACCCCCACCCGAGCCCCTCCATAGACTCCTGAGTAATACAGCTGTGATGTGCTCACTAGTGATCCCGCAGGAGGGTGGGCCCCCCTCACCGGCCTGAGACAGGAGAGTGGTGTAAGCCTCTGCCGACACCCACTCTGGGTCTGATCTTTCACCAGATGCGATATGGGACTTTGCCAAGAATGAGCTTGTAGTGTCGGGCCCCAATGGCACAGCTGGCATCTTTGCCACCTACCCCTCTGGACACTTGGACATGGTCAATGGATTCTTCGACCAGGTATGGGCTGGGGACTCGTAAGGGGAACACAGAGAGGAGGGCCAAGCTGCTCTGAGCATCTCAGGGAGGGCTGGGGGACAGGACTACTTGTCTATAGCAGGGTTTCTCATTGTGTGGGGAAACTGACATCAGAATCATGGTGGCTGGTACTTAAAAAACATGCAGATTCCTAGGAATCTGCATTTTTAGCCAGTTCCCCAGGGGATACTTTATGCATGCAAAAATTCTAGCACCACTGCTGGAGAGAGGTGAACTTGGGAAGTGGTAAGGCTCCAGGAGCCCAAGGACAGAGGAGGGGCCAGAGGGGAGGGTAGGAGCCATTCCTCATCCTGCCCTCCCCACTCCCCAGTTCATTGGCACTGCGTCCCTCATCGTGTGTGTGCTGGCCATTGTTGACCCCTACAACAACCCTGTCCCCCGTGGCCTGGAGGCCTTCACTGTGGGCCTCGTGGTCCTCGTTATCGGCACTTCCATGGGTTTCAACTCTGGCTACGCTGTCAATCCCGCCCGGGACTTTGGCCCACGCCTTTTCACCGCCATTGCTGGCTGGGGCTCCGAAGTCTTCACGTGAGTGCAGCCCCCCCTACCCAGCCTGCCTCAGTCTGCCTCCCCTCTGCCACCCTCCCCTCCCCTGACCACGTATGTCTGTTCCCAGGACCGGCCGCCACTGGTGGTGGGTGCCCATTGTCTCTCCTCTCCTGGGCTCCATTGCGGGAGTCTTCGTGTATCAGCTCATGATCGGCTGCCACCTGGAGCAGCCTCCACCCTCCACTGAGCAGGAGAATGTGAAGCTGGCCCACGTGAAGCACAAGGAACAGATCTGAGTGGGCAGGGGCCACCTCCCCGCCCTCTCCCTTGAGCAGCCACAGACTGTGCAGGGGCTGCTCCTCGGAAGCCTTTGTGGTCTGCCTCCTGGACGAAGAAACTCCCACCCTAGTGGACGGCCTCCTTCGGGATTCCCCGCTGGACCCTGCCCAAATGGGACCTTAGGACAGTCTCTAAGCTGTGGTGGGACAGGGAGCAGGGCCAACATATCCCTATGTCTCCCCAAAAGTGAGAATAGGCAGTGGGTGTTTGAGCGTGTGTGTATGTGTGTGTGTGTGTGTGTGTGTGTAGTTTCCTAGATATTCAGGGCAAGGGACCAAGTGGAAAGGATTCTAGTTGTGGGGGGAGCCCAGGGGAAGGTCCATATGTGGTATATCCCCTCTGTGAGTGAAGAAAGTGCCTGGGGTCTGCATGTTTCGGGGGCTCCATATGGAGGAGGATCCAGATATGTGTTTCTTTCTGAGTGTGTGTGTGCGTGCGTGCGTGTGTGTGTCTGCACGTGTGTACGTGCCCTTTTTTCTAAGCAGGGGGCTTCTATAGGCTTTGAGGGAGGTAGGGAGGGAATATGGGGATAGGGCCAGGAGGAGGAGATGCCCGCCCAGGTGTGGAGCTCTGGCTGTACATAAGTAGGAACAGAGAATGTATTTCTGTCATAATGTAGGTATGTGTGGTGGTGGGGTGAAGTCCAGGTGTAAGTTTCATGTTTTGTTTTGTTTTTTAATATACATAGCAGATGTCAGAGTTTTAGGGATGGGGGTTGGGAGACTCTACTTAGGGTCTACATAGGGTCTTCACCCCTTTAATCCTCCATTCAACACATGTACTCTTTTGCCTTTTATATATATATATATATATAAAACCAATAAAATGTGTACCTAAAATTGCCAATTGTGCAAATTTCTCTCTGCTTGCTCTGCTGTTGTCCTGGGGCCAGCTAAGGAGCTTCATTGTGTCCAGCCACAATTACCTAGGCTGCCCAGCGGGTGTCTCACCTGGCCAGGGCACCCTAGGGGCAGGACTCAGGCCCTGTTTGAGGGTCAAGAGTCTGTCCCACAGACAGGTCAACGAGCCTCTTCACCAAGTACTCAGCTTGAACTTAGTGGCCCAATCCTTTCTCCCAAGCTTCTATTCTCCTATATAATGAATGGCATCTCCTTTCTGATCCCTGCACCCACACATCATCCCAGGAAGGCAGGCTTGAACCTAGCCTAGGAAAGAACTTTCTCCCAGGCAGCGCTGCCCAAAGGGTTGCTATTAAAGAAGTAGTGAGTTCCCTGTTGCTGGAGGATGCCAATTAGACTAGGAATCTGTATAGTCTTCTATAGCTTGAAGCTGTTTAGGCTCTGTTAACTCTACCCAGACCTTGACCACAGTCCCCTTAGCAGCCTCCCTGCCTCCAGTTTGGCCCCAGCCAGACTATACAGGACCAGAGGGATCTTTCTGACACCAATGTTAAAAGTGGGCTTCTTTCCAAGGCTCTGCTGGCTATTCAGACACAATCCCAAACCCTCCCTCCTGCACTCACCTCCCCCAGGACCTGGCACACAGTCCCTGCCTATTGCCTCATACTGCTCCCGTCACAGTGCTCCATCACCCCAGACTACTTCGTGTGTTTCTGTGCCTTTTACCTTTGGACCCTTGCTCCAAAGTGCTCACTCACTGAAATCTTCCTGGTCCGCTCTAGTGTCCCCTTCTCTAAAAAGTCACCCCTGCTCTTCCCCACCCTTCCACCATCTTCTGCAGTTGCTTGTCTGCACCCTGGGCTACATTCATCCCTGTCT
The DNA here is from genome assembly GCA_017311185.1 of Proteles cristata cristata. Classification (NCBI taxonomy): domain Eukaryota; kingdom Metazoa; phylum Chordata; class Mammalia; order Carnivora; family Hyaenidae; genus Proteles; species Proteles cristata. Next base: position 943,243 of record JAESUZ010004784.1, on the reverse strand, counting down.
TTCCCTGCTCTTCTCACTTCTTCAGTCTGAGACACCTCCATTGTCCATAAGGCTGGGGTTGGACCAATCTATTGTCCTGACTGCCCAGGGAGGCAATGGACTTGGCACCCCTGAGCCCAGGAAGCTCTGTCCAGAAATCATGTGCCCCTTCTCACCTTCTCCTTCCCTACCTCTTTACCAGATCCTCCTCAAGTTTCTCTGAGAATAAAAGGGAAGGCGGGCCTCAACCGTAGCCCTCCTGCAGAGTTAACCCCAGGGCAGCCAGAGGATCCCGGGTCTGGCAGGAGAAATGTGGTCTTTAAGAGATTAAGCTGGTGTTCCCCAGCCACTTCATGATTGAGGAGACCGTGGCCCAGAGAGGGTGGGTGGCAAATGCAGGACCACACAGCCAGGACTCTGGGGAGGTGGGAGTGGGAGAAAGCTGGTCCATCTCAGGTCTCCAACCCCTCCTTGTCCCCAGCTCCCAAGAGGTGTGTCTGGAATGTTGGAGAGACCTGAGCCAGAGGGAGTGTCCCCTTCCCAGGCCCTCTGGGGAGGCAGGGCCAGGCTTGGGAGGGGAATGTGGCTTTAGAGTTTCATTCCAGCTACACCAGTCCTATGTCTGGTGCCCCCACCCGGGTGTCCTCTCCAGCATGCCCAATGCCTCCTGTCATCCTTTCCTCTCATATCCCGCAGCTGATCCTGACTAGTCAGCCCAGGGGCTGGGGGGAGGCCTTTTGGTGCAGTGGTTAAAGAGAAGTCAAACCCAGATTCCAGGCCCAGCTTGGCCTCTTTCTAGCTGTGTGACTTTGAGGTGGTCATTTTTCTTTCCCTGAACCTCAGTTTCCTCATCTGTGAATTGAGAGGCATTGAGAGGAAGAGGTAGTGGGAGATAATTCATGAAAAGGAGTTAGGCATAGTGACCAGAAGAAGGTAAATAGTCAATAAATGTCACTTACGATTTTTCCTGCAGAATTGGGGAGGAGGGGTGATGGTGGTGGAGAGGTGCCGAAGGCTGTTTTTTTTAAGTCATTGAATTCCGTATCTTCTACTGCCTCAGATTCCTTCCACGGTTCCTGAATTTCCTGAGAAGGGGGAGGAGTAGGGGTGATGGCTTGTTGGGCCTTGACTTGAGGAGGCTTTTGGAGAGGGATAGAAGGGAAACTCAAGAGGGTGATATGTACAGGTATAGAGAGCAGAGGAGTGGGCCGCCCAGGGAATGTGCTGGATGGAGGGTCAGACTCCTGAGAAAGGCTCAGGCCTGGCCAGGCCAGGAGCAGTGAGTCAGGGCAGGGTCTGGTAGGGACATGAACCAAGCAGCAGTTGTGACCCTTTCGTGGGCAGGAGGGAAGCTTCCCACCTCCCCACTCATGTTCAGCCTATGCTTCCCATTAGTAGTTGTGACTGATAGCACGTTCTAGAAAGAAAGGTCTTCATCTCCTTTGTGGAAGTGCCTTAATCCACTTTACAGGGTGGGTTTGGAGGCATCATGTGGGAGGGTAGATAGATCCCACCCCTCAGCTCTGTCCTTCCTGCATCCAGTCCACTCTACAGCTCGCTTTGGAGGCTCCCATGTTTCTTTAAAGTTTTGACTTGTTTGGACAGAAATCAGCCTTCCTGAAACCTGAGCTTGGTTCCTGTTTCCTTGTGTGCTTATCTCTGAGTGTGTGCACACATGCAAGCGTGCATTTCTCAGTGTTTCTGGGCGTGGCTGTCTTTCTCTCTCAGTAGGTCTTATGTCTCTGTGTGTCTGTGCCTCTGGCCAACCAAGTCTCTTTGTGTGGCCAACCAACTCCCTTTCTGTGTTTCTGTCATTGCCTGACTCTTTGTGGCTGGAACTTTCTTTGTGTACCTCTAAGTGTACATCTGGTATACCTCAGAGCCCATCTCTGCTTGTACCTAGGAGTGACTTTACTGCCAGCCCAATCCACTTGTCTCACCCTAGGGCATGCCTCCTCCTTAATTCTTGGTAATGAGCTCCCTCCTTCTTGCTAACTCTTTCCCCTTGATTTTGTTTGTCTGAAAACCTGGGTGGGGCTCCCCCTAGGCTTGGGGAAGCATGGGTGGGGCACAGTTGGGTGGGGTGGGAAGAGGAGAGGAGGAACTACTCCACCCTATACAGAGACCCCAGAGGCCAGAGATGCCCTTGATCTCCTAAGGAAGGGTCTGTGAAGATGCTGGCCTAGGCAAGGCCTTGCACCCCCTCACTGAGACAAGGGAGCCTGTCTTGAGGTGGGTTCCTGCGTTGTGAGCCAGGGAATACTGGCAAAGGGAGCAGAGACTAAGGCACTGGGGCCCTCGAGAAGACTGAAGAGTGCTCATCACACAACATCTGAGTCCTAAGTGGGCAGCAAGTGGGGGTGGCTTCCTCAGGGACTCAGCATCTCCACGCCTGGGGCCTCCGTCTTTGATACCAGGTCTCTTTGACATCAGGGAGAGAGTGGCAGTGGGAACAGAGGCTGTTTCTGGTCTGGGCACCTTGGCTGTCCCAGAATGGCACTCACCTTCTCTCTGTGTAAAGGGGAAACTGGTACTCAGAGTCTCACTCAGGATCACAGAGCAAATGCAGCACAGCCTGCATTACAATCCAGTCTCCTGTCCCCAACCTGGTTCCTTGCAACTCCTTTCCCAGACACCACTCTGTGACATCTCGGGGAGCAAGGCTCTGGGTCCAGACCACCAGCCCTTCCCAGCCATGGTACCTTAGGCACATGGAGGTCTCTATCTCCCAGATCCAATCTCTGGCCTGCTCTGTGCCTCAGGAAGCTAATATCTATGGTCTCCATCACCTGGGCCCTCTTGCTCCTGTCTTGCCCTTGACTTTGGCAAGCAGGAAGCACAGGCAGGAAAAATCAGAGGGCTGGGAGGGTGGAGTGTGGGTGGGGGGAAAGGCCAGGGTACTCATGCCTTTTGCAGGGCTTACACTGCATCCCAGTAACACTACTCTGTTCTGCTGCCTGCTGTTAGTTAGTCCCCAGGCTACCCCTTTTTTGGTCCCTATGACCCTGACCCTGTCTCTGTAGTCCCTTCACAAGCTCACTTTAGTGAAGCCCTCTGAGGATATATTGTTCCCGCTGGATCCTTGACAGATTTCATCTTTCTGCTCTTTTGTTTCTTCATCTGTAAAATGGGCTTGGGAACAGTACCTCATTGGGTTGCACAAGGTGAGGATTAAGTGAGCTAACAGATGTACAGAACAGTACCAGATACCACAGTAAGTGCTACAGAATATAGACTAATGTTATTATTACTGCTATTATCATACTTCCTTGGGAGCTCCCTGTGTACTGCTGAGAGGGAGAGTGTGAAGTCAAGCCGTGCTTGGATGGCTTTCCAAGGCCATCTCCACCAGCCCCAGGTTGCTTGCAGCTTCTGTGGGGTCTTGGTCAGCCTGGGGGTCTAGCCCCAGCCCCTCTGACTCAAATGGACCCAGCTTTCCCTGGGAAGACTAGGGTGAGGGGAGATGGAAGCCAGAGTCCCCTTCCCACCCTGGTTTTTCTCCATAAAACTCAGGCTCCTGAGAAAGAGAGAGGTGCCTACTCTACCATCTCATGGGGCTTCCGGGAGCTGGTAGGGGTTGAGAATGGTTGTAGCATTGAGAGGGTTGTGTGTATGGGGTGAGGGGAAAGAGATTGAAGGCAGAGGCAAAATCCCAATTGGCATCTCCCAGCCTTGTTTCACTGCCTTGTCAGGAAGTCCTTCCTCAGGTCTCACTGCCATCTTGCTTTAGCTCTTCAAGAATGGGACAGACCAGGGTAATTAGCATGACCCCATGGCTTTTTCCAGCTCTTACTAGCACACTGGGATTTTCAGCAGCTTTGGGAGTAGGGAAAAAAATCCTTGCATATGACCAAAGCACAGGAAGCCAGCGGTAGGCATTGAGGGTGGGGGGGCACTAATGGGGAGGTCTTATGGAAAGCCAAGGTTGCCAGTGGGATGAAGTTATGAGTAGGCTGAAAACTGACCTGGTTCCTTTCAGGGTCCCTTCCCTTGACCACTTTGCCCATGCCTTCATTTCAAACTGAGGTAACCTGTGGTGTGGAGAAGAGGTAAGCATTACCTTTCCCATGCCTAGAGCTCTCTGGGGACAAAGCCTTAACCCAGATTTAATCACTTTGACTAGCTTTTCCAGTCTCTTGTTCTGAGAAGTCATTCTGGTATATTCCCACTATCCCCCAGCCTCTGCCTTTTTCTGGAAACCTTTGTGACAAGTGGTGGGCCTTTGCCAGGCTTCCTCACTACTCTCAGAGCCAAAAAGGCATGGCTGGGAGAGGCTGGGTGAGGGGAGAGAGAAGTCTGGGAGCCCTGATAATCATCTGGATATGGTCCACCTCTTGTCTCCACGGAGATGCCCCCCATAGCCAAGGAGGCACCTGGAATGTCCTGCCCACCGCCCTCATCCTTTGCCTCTCTGCTCAGGGTCACTGCCAGGGCCTGGCCGGAAATGGGCTGAAGGAGGGAGAAGGTGGCCTGGCCTAAGCAGGGAGGCAGGCTGCTAGTTAAAGGGAGCTCTTTTCCCATAGATTCTTAGTCCTATGTCAGGGGTGGAAAGGAGAGAGTGACCCTGGCCTGTGGACAAAGTCTTCCCTTTATCAGACGAAGGGTATATAGCTTTGAGCCACTTTTGGTCTTTAGATGGGGATGTGTGCTCACATACACGTGAAGGTATGTCTGCTGTGACTGGTGAAGATGGCCTGGGTGTGTTTATGCTCCCACAAACACATTTTTTAAAAAATATTTTTTATTTGTTTCTAGGAGAGAGAGAGAGACAGCGTGAGCAGGGGAGGGTCAGAGAGAGAGGGAGTCACAGACTCTGAAATAGGCTCCAGGCTCTGAGCTGGTAGTCAGCACAGAGCCCAACACGGGGCTTGAACCCACGAACCGCTAGATCATGACCTAAGCTAAAGTTGGATGCTTAACTGACGAAGCCACCCAGGCGCCCCTCCCACAAACACATTTACACCTTCACTCACTCACTGACCCTCCCCCCACAACATTCCACGCTCAACCCATCTATACCCATGCATGCACACTCATACTCTGACATTGATTTTCACTCACCCAACACATTCAGATGCTCAAACATACTTAGATACACTTATGTGCACTCACATATGCCCATAATCAAATGGACACACACGCCTATACTCCATGTCCTTTCACATATGCACACTCTCACAGTCATGCATGCTCAAGCACACACTGACACCCTCAGGGGCACTCACTGTTGAACACACACTTACTCAACACTCACACTCAAATACACTTCTACTCATGGGTCACCAGAAGCCACATATCTGTGGATGAGGGCAACAAAGGCAAATGATACATCTGACAGGCTGGAGGTGGGGGCAGGGAGAAGTGCAGAGATAGAGGATGAAGAGATGAGGGTCACAGGATGTGGGTTTGGCCCGGATGTAGGGTTGGGAAGCCTTTAGGGTTTGAGGCCATAACCCAGATTTTCAGAGCGAGGGGTCAGGAAGTAGGAGGTTTAAAGAATGTGGCTGAGAGTCCCAGTGATCGGGCCGGCACACAGGAGCTGTTGATAAACACTTACTGAATAAGAGAAGAACAGGATTGACTAAAACCACCCATTTCCAGCTACTAGAGCTGCCGGTCTGTCTCACAGTTTAGAATCCCAGGCAACCAGACAGCGAGGGTCATCTCACCCTCTGGAATCAATGGGTCCTCACCCTCACTGCCATTCTACACAGCAGGAGGCTGAGTCTAGTTATAAGCTAGCTCCTGGGGCATCTGGGTGGCTCAGTCATTGAGCAGTCAGTTTTGGCTCAGGTCATGATCTCAGAGCTTGTGAGTTCAAGCCCCTCATTGGGCTCTGCCCTGACAGCTCAGAGCCTGGAGCCTGCTTCGGATTCTGTGTCTCCCACTCTATCTGATCCTCCCCTGCTCACACTCTGTATCTCGGTCTCTCTCAAAAATAAATAAACATTAAAAGCTAGCTCCTAATATATTGCAAGATGACTCAAATCCAACTGATGGAGGCAAAACTACTGGATAAGGCAACAGCCAATCCAGGACTGGGTTCCCAGTCTCAGGGTGCAACTTCCTCCTTTTTTTTTTTTTTTTACAAACTGTATTCAGTTTTTTCTAAAGTAAACTCTATACCCAATGTGGGGCTTCAACTCACAACTCCAAGATCAAGACTCACATGCTGTGAATGGTGAAGCCAGTCACGCCTTTGCTTCTAACCCCAGAGACACCAACTGCAGAGAGGACCCACAGCAGGCCCATCTGCCTGGGGATAAACAGAAAGTGACTAAGCTCTGGGCTGTCCTGGAGATTTGGGCCCAGCCAGGAAAGAAGGAAACCTGTAGGGGTCTCTGGAGGTATGCAGGATCAGGGCAACCAGTAGAAGCTCTGCAGAAGGGCTCCTGGAAAGGTCTCACGTGTAAAGTAGGATCTCTGGTCTTTCTGCCAGAGGACTTGGGTCTATTTCATTCATTTGTTTATTTCATCAAATAATTATTGAGGATCTTTTTTTCTTTTTAAACTTTTTTTTTAACGTTTTATTTATTTCTAGGAGAGAGAGAGAGAGAGAGAGAGCGTGAGCAGGGGAGGGTCAGAGAGAGAGGGAGTCACAGACTGAAACAGGTTCCAGACTCTGAGCTGGCAGTCAGCGCAAAGCCTGACGCGGGGCTCGAACCCACGAACCGCGAGATCACGACCTAAGCAAAAGTCGGACGCTTAACTAACTAAGCCACCCAGGTGCCCCTTGAGGATCTTTTTTATGCCAGGGTGTGGGGTGTGGTAGGTACCAGGAATATTATAATGAGCATACAATATTAGGCAGGAAGCCATCTAGATGCAAAAGGTGGAATTCTGACTCAAAGTGGCTTAGGTAATAATGGTAATGAATTGGCTTATATAACTGAAAAATGAGAGGGAAACTTCAGATGAGGATTAACTAGCACTCATGTCCTTTCTGTCTCTCTTCTCCTTCTGCCATGGTGTCAGCCTCTTCCTAAGTCTGAATTCTCTTGTAGTTCCAAGATTCCTGGAAGTAGCTGCAGCCCCCATGCTCCTTGTTTTTTGTTTCTAAATTTATTTTCATTATATATTATTGAGAGAGAGACACACACAGAGTGTGAGCAGGGCAGGGGCAGAGAGAGAGAGGGAGACACAGAACGACCATGCTCCTTGTTAATGTCCAGCAGAGAGGAGGGAGCATCTCTGTGATAGCAATCCCAGCAAAGAGGGTGCTCTCTTATTGGACTAGGTTGGTCACATGCCCACTTCTGGGTCATGAGGATGGCTTGACCTGATTGAATTAGCCTAAGTCACTGTTTCATCTCTGGCTCAAGGAAACTATCAGGGCCATCTGTACAAAATAGATTCCCAAATAGACACTGAGGACTATTAGGAAAGGGGGAGTTGGAGCCTACCAAATGGTTCCTGTCGTCATGGAACTTGAAGCCTAATTAGTGGAGACTACAATACAATCAATCAAAGGAAAGTTGGAAACGGGACATTTTACGAGAACAAAACACCTTTACAGGACTGGCTACATCACTACATCACTAGTGTAAAATGAAAATGCAAGGCTTCTTATTCAAAAATTATTTAGAACTTCAACACAGCAACAGTATTAAATCAAGCATGGGGCCTCTGTAGTGCCATATAGCCTTAAAAAGCCCCCAAGGCCATCTGTCCATAAAGCCAGCCTTGTACCTCTATAGTGAGACCTGAAGGATGAGAAGGGGTTAGCCAGGTGGGGTATTCCATGTTGAGGTAACAGCTTGTGCAAAGGCCTGGTGGCAGGAGATCAAGTGTTTGAGAAAAGCTGGAGGAAATTCAGTGTGGCTGGAGCTTAGAGTACCAGATGAGACTGGAAAGGTGGGTGAGGCTTGGTTAGAGGTTATCCTGGTCGGGGAAGACCTGGGAAACCGAAGCTTGAGGCTCTTGCTTAGTGAACCCTTTGAGCCCATCCAGCACCAAGCTAGGGAGGCAGGGAGGAGACAGCAGGGGCCAGACCCTTAATTCTATGGAGACTAGATGCACAATGACCAGATCAGGGAAGTGTGGTGGGAAGCCTGGGTGTCAAGAGCTCCAGGTTGCTCTGAGATTCAGACCAAGTTCCAGCACCATCCTGCCTCAGTTTCCCCTTCAAGATCACACAAGTGTTGGCATGAGATGACTTGATCCTTAACTTCTCCAGCTCTAGCATTCTGTAATTCTCTTCTGGTGTTCCTAAAAGAGTCTTAGATTCAGATGATGGAGGGGAGGGAGGAAGGGAGAGAGGAAGCGAGAGAGAGAAACAGAGAGAAGGTGAGAGAGGAAGAAAGGAAGAAAGGAAGGAAGGAAGGGAGGAAGGAAAAGAAAAAGAGAGAGAGAGGAAGGACAGAGGGAGAGAGGGAGGAAGGGAGAAAGAAGGGAAGGAAGAAAGGAGGGAAGGAAGAGAGGGAGGAAGGAAAGAAAAGAAAGAAAAGAGAGTAAGAAAGAGAGAAAGAAAAAGGAAGGAAGAAAGGGAAAGAAAAAGAAAGAGAGACGGGCCCCGCGTCAGTCTCTGTGCTGACTGCCAGCTCAGAGCCTGGAGCCTGTTTCAGCCTGTGACTCCCTCTCTCTCTGACCCTCCCTGCTCACACTGTCTCTCTCCTAGAAATAAAAAAAAAAAAAAAAATTTAAAAGGGGCGCCTGGGTGGCTTAGTTTAAGCGTCCGACTTTCGCTTAGGTCATGATCTCGCGATCGTGGGTTCGGGCCCCGCGTCGGGCTCTGTGCTGACTGCCAGCTCAGAGCCTGGAGCCTGTTTCAGCCTGTGACTCCCTCTCTCTCTGACCCTCCCCTGCTCACACTGTCTCTCTCCTAGAAATAATAATAAAAAAAAAAATTAAAAAAAGAGAAAGAAAGAGAGAGAGAGGAAGGAAGGAAGAAAGAAAGGATGGGAGGGAGGGAGAGACAGAGGGAGGGAGGAAGGGAGGGAGAAAGGAAAGAAGGTGGAAAGGAAGGAAGAAAGAGAAAGGGAAAGAAATCCCTTTTTCATGGCAGGTCTTTATGTTAGTAACAAACTGTGCTGAAGGCTTGGGGAGTTGGAGAGAGTTTACTTTGTACAAATCCAACATGCTCAAACTGAATATTAAATAGCTCCGTTCTTCGAAATCATTTTGCCTCCTCCACAGTGGCACCTTTTTCTTGGCACCTCAACCTATTTAGTACTCTGGCCTCCAGCCATATCAGTGATTTTCTTTCCCTTCTTATCTCCATTCTCATATTCTCCCCTTGGTATACTCTAGGTTTTGTTTAAGGTATTCAGCTGAGCAAAGGGCAGAAGGTTCATCAGCACAAGTCCTGAGAATTTCTTTAGTGGGCCCACTTTCCTCAGGTTTTGAAAAGCAGTTTGCCCCGTCTATCACAAGGGAATAGCACTCTCTCGATGATGACTGCCACCTACATGTCTATCCCCCAGACCGAGCTTCAGAGGGAGGGGAACCACAGGTCCGGCTGTGACAGCTAGCCTCTGGTAAGCTGCGAGGGGCTCAATAGATATTTGTGAGCTGGATGGATGGGATTATTCAGACCCCCACGCCACCCTTGAAGCTCAAATTCCTTTCTCTCTCTTTTAAGGGAATGGTTATGACAGAGCATTAGAGGACCCAAAATCTTCTAATGGGGTCAGCTGTGGAAGAAGCTGGAATAGACAAAGCCCTGGCTAAGACACTTGTGGCAAAAGTTGTACTCTTCAAGGAGAATACAAGGAGTTCTTGGTGGGCCTCATACTGGTGTGGATGTGAACCCAGGAGGGAGGACGCAGAGATGACACCAAGGTTCCATACCCGGGTCCCCTGATCGGCCTGGGCATAGCAGGGAAGGGCACCCAGCCAGTCCCCTTGGCGCTGGCTGCATCTGGAAATCTTATCTGGGCTGGCTGATGTGTGGTACTGAGTCACGGAACCTGCGGCCAAGAAAGAAGTCTGGCGTTGAAACGGGCCCAGGGGAGGGGGTGGAGTGGGTGTCTCTAGTTTGCCACCAGCACAGACATCATCACCACTCACAATTCCTATCATCCCTGGGTCACATTCATGGTCACTACTCCTCTCTGACTCTGTCACTCATTTGTCACCCTCATCATCATCCCTGCGTCACAACCACTGGCCCTTTCTTAACCATGGTGTCACTTGACCCAGTTCCCATCACGGTGTTACCTTCTTCAGGATGCCAACACCCCTGTCCCAGCCTCATGCCCAAGGCTGTCGTTATCTGAGCCTGCCCATCTTCTTTATCAACTGCCTCTACCCAAACCCTGTCACTGGTTAATTCCACTCCCATTTCCCCTGTCACCTTGATGTCATCACTTGTTCCTGTCATCCTCGTCACCTTGGTCACCACACCAAGGTCCCCATCACCTCTAAATCCTCTGGACTGTCATCATCTTCCCCCATCCCCTGTTTGTTCACCAGCACTGCCCATCTCTGCTTCCCCCCGTCACTATCATCAACATCCTTCTTAACTCATCCCTCATCTAGCTCCCCAAATGGGCTTTTCCCTCTGGCGTAGATGTCCTCCACCTGTGTGCACCTCTGAGCCTGTACCCCTGCCTTTCCAGCCTCTGGCTTCCTCTGGGCTTCGCTACCTGGAATTGCCACATTGCTTGCCTTCACACTCTGCCCTGGTACTCTGCTTCCTTTCACCCCTATGGTAGCTGGACTCTGGGGCCAGCAAGTATTCCCACGCTGTTGAAAGAGTACTGGGTGGAGGCCTTGCCAGAAGCCCTGAATCTTCTCTACCTGGACCTGTGACATTCTGGCATTTAGGTCCATTCAGCCTGGACCTAAAATCTCCATTTATTAAATTGACTATTATTATTTCCTCTTTAGAATTCCTTGATGTCCCCTCAGACTTCTACCTATGCCTTATGATACACTTTCATGGCCCCCAGTACTTTGACACGTAATACTTATGATCAACTACTTATTTGTATAGTCCTGTGCTTAAGGCCATCTTGCCCACCAGACAAGACACTCCAGGAAGGCAGTAACCATGTCTGTCTCAGCCACTGCCAGGTCCCCAGAGCCTGGACAGTGCCTGGTTTCTGGTAGGGGCTCAGTGAGTGTCAAGTGAATAAACACTACCCATTGAGCACTAAACATCGCCCGACACTGTGGTGAGTGCTGTACACCCATTACCTTGGTTATTCCTTGTCATATTTTGCTGTTCTTTTACTTTATTTACTTTTGAGCATTGCAAAGGCCTTTTAGCTGATTTGGCACAAGTGCTTTTGACAAAGTTCAAGCAGAAAAGCACATTTTCAGTTACTCATCAGAAAGTGAGGACACTTAGAGAAAGCCAGTTACTCATAGGACAAGGAAAAGCACTTTCTTGTGATTAGGGGAAAGAGAATTGCAGCTTGCAATGTCACCTCTTGATTTTATCTTTCTGATCTCTGAAGGAAGTAGAAGAAGCTGGGGGCCATGGTAAAGGGGTGAGGGAGACACCTGAAGATGATCCGTGCTTGTCTCTGGAAAGCAAAAATTAGATCCTCACCTTATACCATGAAACTGATGGAGAGATAAATATATAAAGGGTTAAAAAAAAAAGCTGGATGTTTCTTATATTCTTTGTCCCGTTATTTCATTCCTGGGAATTTAATTAGAGATGTAGGCCAAGCCTTTGCCCAAAGATCTTCATTGCAATATTATTTATACCACTGAAACATTGAAATACAAATACATATTTATGCATGAAAAAATTAAATAATAAAATTTCAAAGTTGAAAACAAGCTGAGTGCCCAACAATAGAAGACGGATGGGATAAAGAATGGTTTGTCTCTTAGCTACCGAAATCATTATTCTGGAGAGTTCATTATTCTATAATCATGGCATTAGGTGAAAAGGGCATTATAACAGGCTTATACAGAACTTTTTAAAATTATGTCAACAGAGTACTTAGGTCAAAGAGTGAACAGGAACAAAAGGGTTCATAAGTGTTGTGTTGTTTCTGAATTGTGAGCAATTTGCTTTTATTTTTTATAGTTTTCAACATACATTTGATGGACATTATTGCTTTGATAATAAAACCTATGCATTTGTAAAAACAACAACAAAGAGGCAAGAATAATGTTTTATGTGAAAGTGTCTACACGTTATAACCCTGTATTACTTTTTTCCCCCCTAAGTTTATTTATTTATTTAGAGAGAGGGAGTGCGCATTGCGCATGTGAGCAGGGGAGGGAGAGAGAGAGAGAGAGAGAGAGAGAGAATCCCAAGCAGGCTTCATGCCCAGCGCAGAGCCCCCTCAATCCCACAAACTGTGAGATCAGGACCTGAGCTGAAATCGAGAGTCTGACACTTAACTGACTGAGCCACCCAGGCACTCAATCCTGTATCACTTTTTTTTATTATTATTTTTAATGTTTATTAGTTATTTTTGAGAGAGAGACAGAACAAGCAGGGGAGGGTCAGAGAGAGAGGGAGGCACAGAATCTGAAGCAGGTTCCGGGCTCTGAGCTGCCGGCACAGAGCCCGATGCAGGGCTCGAACTCACGAACTGTGAGATCATGACCCAAGCTGAAGTTGGAAGCCTAACCGACTGAGCCACCCAAGCATCCCCGTATTACTTTTTGATTTACTAGATTGTCAATCCTATGAAGCCAGGCTTCTTGTCTATTTCTTAGCCCCAGGCCTGAAGGAGAGAATGATTGTTAAAGTGTGATGGAGTTAATGAAATGTACATTTTTGGGGGCCACATCTCCAAATTTCATTTTAATTCTTCAGAGTAAAGAGTGTTTTGGGGGCTGCCTTGATCTGTAAAATCATAAACCTCACACATTTGAAGACACATTGAAGCAGCAATGCAAATTTGAGAAATTCTTATCAGAAACATGAAAATAAGACCTAATTATGCCCTAAGCCTGTTTCTCCTCCTTTGTTCCCCTTTGTCCAGAGATGGGCACCACCCTAGTGACGTCCGGAGTCACCCACACCTCTTGCTCCTGCATTCCCATCATCAATCACTCCCCAGCACCCTTGCTGAAACCCACGCCCCTTTTCCATCCCTAATGTTACTCTCTTTGTCGCCCCCACCACATCTTCTGCCTTCATCAAGCAGCAGCCTCCTAACCAATCTCCCTGCATCACTCTTGCTCTTCCCATCCAAATTCACGCCTTCTGAGCTAAGCTTTCTAATATGCTAATCTAGCCTGCCATTCCCCTGTTCACAGCCCTTTAGTGGCTCCCCATCTCTCTCAGGAGCAAACACAAGACAGCTCAGGATCTCAGGTCAACCACCATCATCACCGCGCTCCCATCCAGTCCAGCCACACAGAATTTTGCTGTTGGCAGTACCTAGGCTCTCTCTGGACCTTTGCATGAGTTGTCTCTTCTCGGGGAGGGAGGGGTAAGGAGTGGGGAGGAGAACCATCCTTTCTGCCTCACATTTCTTTTTTTTTTTTTTTTTTAATGTTTTATTTATTTCTAGGAGAGAGAGAGAGAGAGAGAGACAGTGTGAGCAGGGGAGGGTCAGAGAGAGAGGGAGTCACAGACTGAAACAGGCTCCAGGCTCTGAGCTGGCAGTCAGCACAGAGCCCGACGCGGGGCTCGAACCCACGAACCGCGAGATCATGACCCAAGCGAAAGTCGGACGCTTAACCGACTAAGCCACCCAGGCGCCCCTCTGCCTCACATTTCTTTTGACTGGCTAACACCTTCTCACTTCTCAGTTGTTAAAGTAGATGTCCCTTCCTCCAGGAAGATACCCCTGATGTCACCTCTTCTCAACTCCCACAGGCTCCTGTGTTTATTACTTCTCACATCTGCATTGTACCTTCTTGTTTCACTCATCAGCTTCTGCATGTGGCATGTAAGTCGTCCAGCTCTGGGACTGTGACTTGTTCTCCATGGCATATCAAGGCACCTCACACTTGGTAGGGCTTCCACGGCTGTCGATGAATGAATGAATAACAAATCAAGTACTCTAGTAGGAATTCGTTAATATTTCTAGTGTGCTCAGAAGTAGAAATCAGAAAAAGATGTCCTAAAAGGACCCATAAATTCTCCAATGAGATTAAATTGTCTTATGATCTAAGAAATAATGTGGATCTGAATTCACGCATCAGAATTTGGCGGTGAATTTGGAGTTGGGAACAGTGGAGTGGGGGGAGGGACAGTGGGAATAGCACATCCCATCTGAGGGAAGTATTTTATTACTAACATTGTTTAGAATTACTGCTGATGGGAATGAGAAGCAGCAGGAGGACTTTTAAAAAAAATTTTTTTTTTAAATTTATTTCTAGGAGAGAGAGAGAGAGAGAGACAGCGTGAGCAGGGGAGGGTCAGAGAGAGAGGGAGTCACAGACTGAAACAGGCTCCAGGCTCTGAGCGGGTAGTCAGCACAGAGCCCGACGCGGGGCTCGAACCCACGAACCGTGAGATCATGACCTAAGCGAAAGTTGGACGCTTAACCGACTAAGCCACCCAGGCACCCCTTTAAAAATTTTTTTTAATGTTTTATTTATTTCTGAGAGAGAGACACACACATAGCATGAGCAGGGGAAAGTCAGAGAGAGAGGGAGACACAGAATCTGAAAGAGGCTCCAGGCTCTGAGCTGGCTGTCAGCACAGAGCCCGATGCGGGGCTCGAACCCACAAACCGTGAGATCACGACCTGAGCCGAAGTCGGAAGCTTAACCGACTGAGCCACCCAGGTACCCCAGAACCAGGAGGACTTTTAGTCAGTTTTATTGTTTTTAAATTCTCTGCTATTGATGCATCCTATCGCTTGTCCCCAGGGAGCACTGCTTTTATCTGGTCCCCATTTAGTATGCCACTGGTAAGAAACCCTGACTACTGGGTGAGCCTGTCCCCTTTCCTCCCTTTAGCACTGAGCTGCGGATGATTTTAGAGGTGTCCAACCTCTCAAAACTCTGCTAGGCAAGGTTGTCCTCTACCAGAGGTGGGACCCACCTGTGACTCCTCTGGCACTCCCAGATTCCTCAGTGGGGCCCTCTGGGTTTGCAACAAGGAGACAGGGATAGGAGACTATGCATAGGGTCCCAGTTCCTGCTCAAGTCCTGTCCCTGACTAACACCCCTGAGGCGTTGGGCTGGCTCTCGGGGCCCACACCCTCAATTCCCTGTCGGGGCTTCACTATGCCATTCATAAAACTGGTGCATTTGGTGACCTGGTCCCTGGGGTCCTTCATGGAGCTTCCCAAGCTAAGGAAGGGATGTCAGCCATAGGCATGATGAGAAGTTGTCCCCTGAGGCTTTCTCTTTCTCTTCCTCTCTGACCTGAGTAAGACATTCTACCACAGAGGACTCACTGGGTTGGGTGTGTCAGCCAGCAGGATAGCAGGCAAGTCTGGACAGGTGGACAGTGGAGCTTGGGCACCAGGATGTGGTGTGTGCATGTGCCGTGGAAAGTGGGTAGATGAGGTGTATTCCAGGCAAAGGTCAAGGATGGGAGCGGTGGCTCCAGCAGGCTGGCTGCCCTCACTTGGTGACGGCCTTCAGGAACTGCAGAGACAGAGCTAGGTTGGGCTAGGTTCCTAGCTCTGTCATAGGGCTGGGGAGGGGCTGGGGAGTAGAGAACAGCCTTTTGGTGAGTTCACTTCTAGGATGGGAGCCAAAGTCCCTTTCTGGGAAGGAAAGGAGGTATCATGAAAGCAGGAGGGATTCAGGTAAGACTGTAGGAGGGGCAGGTGATGGTGAATCAGGGAGATGAGGTGCCTTGTTATTTGAGATGTTTCCCAGGAAGGAGGGGAAGAGGTGTTCCACTTGGCCCCTCCATGGGAGCGAGGACTGTCTTGTTAGTAGGCAGAGCAGATGGACAGGATGAGCTGGGGAACAAGGTAGCCTGCAGCCCTCAGCCAGAGTTGGGGCAATTCATAACTGAAGAAGAAGCCCTGGGACATTTAACCCTTAGGTCAGATACCTGCCAGCCCTGGAACTCAGTTGTTCCAGTTGTTTCACTCTCAGTGAAACGGGGAGAATCTCTTCAGGCCTTGCCTATCAAAGACAAAGTGTCCCCTAACCCGGTCACTGAGGACTAGGGAATCTCTGTTTTAACTTGTCCTGCAAGCTAAGAGAAAACTCAGCTGAAATTTGGGCTGAGTGGGGTCCAGATGGGGAGCCTGGACCTTTTGGGGGCAGAGTGGTGCATTAGCGTGAACAGACATGCAGACATCCTCGCCTAAAAGCTCCCAAGACAACTAGGGAACATTCTCACCCTACCTTCCCAGACATTCTGAGTTCCTGGACTCAAGACCCTCTCATCACACCCCAACTTCCCTAATCTTGTCTCTTTTACCCTGTGTCCCTCTGCAAGGCTCCTCGGCTCCTCTCTGTTTCATTCCGCGAATATTTATCAAGTGCCTTCTATCTGCCAGGCATTTTCTAAGCCCCAGAGATTCAGAGGTGAATAAGATTGTTGGTCCAGGTGCTCATTCCCTCCCACACCCATCCAGAGGGAAAACAAGCTTGAAAATAAGTGAGGTACTTTGATCTTCACAGGCCATGAAAGAGAGAAGCACACATGGCTATGGGGACCCACGAGGCCCCACATCCAGCCTGGGGAAGATCAGGGCAGAGTAACGGGACCCTGATTCTAGAAGGGCCAGTTGGTGTTTTCCAGCGAGGCTGCGGGCAGAGGTTTTGGAGCTCCCCCTCTCACAGGTTCACAAGAGCTAATTTTTAAGTTTGCAGATATTTTGCAAAGTGCTTACCACACACAGCCATTATTAATAATTAAACTAGGGGAGCCTTAGGGCGCCTGGGTGGCTCAGTCGGTTAAGCATCTGACTTCGGCTCAGGTCATGATCTCACAGTTCGTGGGTTCGAGCCCCACATCGGGTTCTGTGCTGACAGTTCAGAGCCTGGAGCCTGCTTCGGATTCTGTGTCTCCCTCTCTCTCTGACTCTCCCCTGCTCACACTGCCTCTCTCTCAGAAATAAATAAAACATTTAAAAATTAAAAAAAAGAACAAAAAACTAGGGGGTCCTGGCTCATTCAATTAAGTGTTTGACTCAGTTTCAACTCAGGTCATGATCTCATGGTTTGTGGGTTGGAGCTCTATGTCAGGCTCTGTGCTGGCAGCATGGAGCCAGCTTGGGACTTTCTCTATCTCCCTGTCTCTCTGCCTCTCCCTCACTGTGCTCTCTCTGTCTCCCTCAAAATAAATAAATAAAGCTTTAAAAATTAAATTATATAAGTGTATAATTATGTAAACTTTTAAAATGTTTATTTATTTTGAGAGAGAGAGAGAGACAGAGGGTACACAAGTGGGAGGGGGTAGAGAGAAGGGGAGACACAGAATCCGAAGCAGGCTCTAGGCTCTGAGCTGTCAGCACAGAGCCCAATGCAAGGCTCGAACCCAAGAACCGTGAGATCATGACCTGAGCCGAATGCTTAACTGAGTCACCCAGCTGACCTGTAACTACGTAAATTATTAAAAAACAAAGGTAATAAATTCATCATGTTCTAATTGTTACTGCATTTTACTATTGTGTATATTCTTGAAGTTATTTATATAATTGTATCTTTTAGTTTTAAAAAATGTTTACTTATTTTTGAGAGAGAGAGGAATCAAGGGAGGGGCAGAGAGACAGGGAGACAGAATCCCAAGCAGGGATCTTTCGGCTCAGGTTATGATCTCACAGTTTGTGGCATCGAGCTCCACACCAGGCTCTGTGCTGTTAGCGGAGCTTGCTTGAAATTCTCTCTTCCTCTTTCTCTGCCTCTCCCCGGTGCACACGCTCTCTCTCTCTCTCAAAATGAATAAAAAATAAACTTTAAAAAAAAAGTTTGTCATGTCTGTAGCCACTACATGGTGAATAACACAAAACCTTGAGGAAACATTCTTCCAATATTTGAGAACTATCATTCAATTCAGCAAAAAGTCACTTACATCATTGGCAAGTAAGTAAAGTTTCAACACGTATCTTTGTTCGTTTAGTTTTATCTTACCCTTTAATATAAATAAAAATATCAACCAACATTTACATCAGAACTATACTCATTAGTCAAGGATGTGAAGACTTTTTTTGGAATCAGATAGTAGTCAAACATTTGTTCATAGTCTGATTTTGTCAAATCCTGGATGAACTGCAACCGAATTAACTACAGATATGAGAGTGGGCAAAAATTAAAGAAAGTATTAAATAAAGTAATTGGCATTGTAGAATTCACCATAAAGGTCACTGTATATTTTAGTGTTATTTGTAAAATGTGTTATTTTACAGCTTTATACCAATAACATTTATAATAAACTCCTGTATGTAGATAGATGCACACATTTTTTTCCCAGAGAGCCAGTTGTTAAGCATTTATCAGCACGTCATGGGACAGATGGTTCTAGGAAGAGGGGGCCCAAGGGAGTCCAGGTGTTCAAGACAAGGTGAGAGGGGAGATGGAGAGGCTGGAGCACTGGGTGGATGTGAGGGGCCTTTTGAGCAGGGCTAGGGAACCACACACCATCCTGAAGGCCATGGGAGCCATGCAAAGATTTTGAGTACAGGAGAGACCTCATCAGATTTGTGTTTAGATCATGTTGACAGCTATGTGAAGACTCCATTGTTAGAGACAGATGATAAGATGCTGAATTCAAGAAGGGAGAGAGAATAATAGGAGCAAACTCTTAGCACTTATTTTATTTATTTATTTATTTATTTATTTTATTATTTTTTTTTACAAATAGTGTATTGTCAAATTAGTTTCCACATAACACTCAGTGCTCATCCCCACAAGTGTCCTCCTCCATGCCCATCCCTCCCTCCCCCCCCACATCCATCAGTCCTCAGTTTTTGTCAGCATTCAAGAGTCTCTCATGGTTTGCCTCTCTCCCTTTCCCCCACCATTTCCGCCCTTCTTCTCCCCCTTGTTCCTCCATCAGGTTCCTCCTAATCCTCCTATACGTGCAAACATATGATATTTGTCCTTCTCTGCCTGACTTATTTCGCTCAGCATAACACCCTCAAGGTCCATCCAGGTTGCTACACATGGCTAGATTTCATTGTTTCTCATTGCCATGTAGTATTCCATGGTATAGATAAACCACATCTTCTTGATCCATTCATCTGTTGATGGACACTTAGGCTCTTTCCATGTTTTAGCTATTGTGGAGAGTGCTGCTATGAACATTGGGGTACATGTGCTCCTATGCATCAGCATTTCTGTATCCCTTGGGTAAATTCCTAGCAGTCTTAGCACTTATTTTAGGCCAGCTCCTCTACTAAGCATTTCTTGTGAGTTATTCAGTCATTTAATAGATTGCAACAACTTCATGTGGTAGACACTAGTGTCTCCTTTCTACAGATGAGGTGACTGGGACATAGAAAGATGAAATAACTAGCAAGCAGCAGAGCTGGGATTTGAACCCAGGAATCTGGCTTCAGAGGCCATGCTCTCAACCACTATATGCCACAGTTTCAGACTAAAAAGATAGTGAGGCCTAGAGTGATGTCTCTTAATCTTGATGCACACGCAAAGTTGACTGTATGTTTATAGACACACCTGGAATATAGTAGGAGCTTGATGACAGTCTTCAGATCAACAGGATTTGAGTCAGTGATAATAGATTACAAGGAGTCAAGGGAGGCAGGCTTTCCCAGCTTCCTCCATTTCCTGGGTGATACACTCACCCAAGAGGTGAGAATCATCCAGTTCTCTGTGGACTGCCCTATATCTTCAGGGAGCTCCTGTTCTCAAGGACAGACCCCTGAGCAGGGGGCAGAGGGCAATGGGGGACAGGGATTTCCCAGGCCCAGAGTTTGGCTCTTGGCTCAAGCTTATGCAAGCCTAGAGGAGAGGTGTAAACTATCACTGATAGGGAGGGCCTAGAGATGGGCCTTGGGTTTGGACAGGGGAGAGGAGAGAGGCTAGATCCTGCTACCATCCTGGTTTTTCCCACAGGGCATCTGTATTTAATAGCAGAAATTTGATTGTAGCCCTTGAGGCACAGCGACAGGCAGCTCAGCTGCAGATACATATAAATTAAAAAATTATTTATGGGGAGCTAGGGTGGCTCAGTCAGTTAAGCGTCCAACTCTTTTTTTATTTTTTTAATTTTTTTAAATGTTTAATTTATTTCTAGGAGAGAGAGAGAGAGAGACAGTGTGAGCAGGGGAGGGTCAGAGAGAGAAGGAGTCACAGACTCTGAAACAGGCTCCAGGCTCTGAACTGGCAGTCAGCACAGAGCCCGATGCAGGGCTCGAATCCACAAACTGAGAGATCATGACCTAAGCGAAAGTCAGACGCTTAACCAACTAAGCCACCCAGGCGCCCCTAGCGTCCAACTCTTAACTTGGGCTCAGGTCATGATCTCATGGTTCGTGAGCTTGAGGCTCATGTCAGGCTCTGTGCTGCTGGTGTGGAATTCTCTCTCTCTCTGATCTTCTCCTGCTCTCTCTCCCTCTCTCTCAAAATATATATACATTATATATGTTTATATAATTGAACTTTGAAGGAGTAGAGGTGTCTTTCTGTGGAAGTGGAGGACTGGGGGTTGATGGAGGTTGGTGGCAGGGCAGGCCTCACATCAGGTGTTGGTTCCCTGAGGCCACATCTGTCAGCTTGGGGCTTCCCATCCTGCTGGCTCAGCAGGTCCCACAGGTTGGCAGGTGACTCATACTCTTACCCTCATATGACACTGGCCCAGGAAGGGGCAGGGGGAGTATAGAGTGCAACACCTGTGTGTTCATCTGTGTAGGGTATATGCTGTGTTACATGCTTGAGTCTGAGATGTGTGCCCATGTCTGATTGTACATGTAGGCCGGTAGGTACCTGGACACAAACAGCCCATGTGGGTTATGCAAAGCTGTGGGCCATAGGTGTGGAGGGTGGGTGCAGTATCAGGCAGGGGTGATGGGTGAACTCAGAGCTCTTCCCAGAACACATGTGCATGGGTGCAGGTGGCTCCCTGAAAGAAGAATGCAGCTTCAGAACCTGGTGAGCCATCAGAAGAGGCCTGGGTGGGTGGCAGGTGAGAAGGCTTCTCTGATGACAGCTTATCCTCCCCGAGGAGGGCTTGGCTGGACCAGCTGGCAGCACTGGGCATTCTAAGCCCATGGTGACAGCAGTGGTTTTCCCTAAGCTTATCCCTTAAGCCCCTGGCTGCAGGCCAGGGTAGCTCCCTCATGCTAACCCTGAGAGGGCATGTACACCTCACACTCCACATAGGTAGGTCAGGAGAAGTGAGTGTGACAGGTGGGCATCAAGCCAGAGCTTTTTCTCATCCCCTCTTCAGGCAGGAAGGCAAGAATTCTGGGTCTGAGTGTTGTATACTCTGTATGGATACGAGGAAAGCATGTCAACCCCAGGTTGCCCATGCCCTCGGTGAGGGTGGTGTTGTGTGTGCTGGCATGCAGTGTGCGTGCATATCCATGTCTGGGTGTGCTGGCCCCTGCCCCAGTGCCCGGGGCCTGGTGCCACCTTTTCATCATGCCCCATGATCCGAGAGGTGCTTGAAGTGGGACAAAGAGCTTGGGCTAGCAGCCAGGAAGCCTCAGTTCTACTCCACGCTTTCTCTTAGTGACTTTGGAGTGGTCCCTTTACCCTCTCTGGGGCTCAGTTTTCTCACTGTAAAATGTGGAGAGGCAATAATCCCTGCAGGGCCCCCTCAAGGCTGTTGGGTAACAGAAGCTCCTGGAGGTGTTTGAAAAGCTTGCAAGGCTTGGTCCTGGGGGCTTCACAAGGGGAAGGGTGCCATTCCCTGTGTTGTTCAGCTGAAGGACTAGGGGTTGAAAGCAGGTACCTCCGGGGGACTTGCATTCTGCCCTAGAAGGGGTGTTCAAACCTCCTGGAGAAGTGAGGTGTTCAGAGTTTTGGGGCTGAGCTTCAAAACCAATTAACACCACAGGCCAAGACCTGCCCTTGGTGAGGCTGGGAAAGTCTGTCTACCCATCCCTGCACCTCCCAGCCCTGCTTGCCTCCTGGGGGTGAACAGCAGTGCCCTTAGACTAAGGTTGGGAACCAGCTCACAGAATGCCCTCTCTCATTCTCCACACCCCCAATCCCCTCTCTGTCCTTACCCCCAACTTGCTGTCTTTCAGGCTCACACTTCCTGAGCTCACAGTTTCCATGCTGGGGCTGTAGGCTTAGCCAGAGCAAACAGACAGCACTAAAGTCAACAAAGCAAGGAAGCTGCCACAGATGATGTGGAAAAGAAAACTTGGAAGCCACAATGAAGGTGTGTGGGCTGGGCAGGATGGAGCAATGTGTCGCCCCTCAGAGCAGCACCCTAGTGCTAAGGCTGGTCCTGCCAATCTCTTCTGGGGTGTCTGAGGAGGGGGCTCGTGGTGGTGCCTCCAGTGGATTCTGGTCAAAGGAGTGAAGTTAATCATCAGCAGGGAATGCTAGTGCCCAGACTAGTGAGTGTTGTAAAAAGGATGTGGTGGTTAGGGAGAGGGGGTGCTTCTGATCCTCCACCCCACGGTTGCTACTGCTGATTCACAAAGCAAGTGAGAGGCTACCTGGGGCCAGGGTTGTGGGTGGAAATAGGCAGGGAAGGAGTAAACAATCTGGAACAGGAGCAGCATTGAAAAGTTCATGGCTCTCTGCCTTGCTCACGCTGCTTGCCCCAGGACTCAGGATTTTGGAGCCACAAATTCTGGGATTCCCAAAACACATCCCCTTGCCCCACCCACAGCTATAGTCTTCTCCCTGACAACCTATTTCTCTCCCACTGAGGGCAAGTGGAGCTCAGCTCTCTTAACATATATCTGTTGTGCACCTATGCATACTTTGCTATGCAAGCTGGGGAATCCCTAGGAGGCTGCCTGCCCCAGGCCCTGTCACGCCTGAATCCCCCAGATAACTTTGTGAGCTGACTGCTTGTTTGATGGAATTAGTGATTGCAGGGTGCCTGGGGCAGCCCCGCCTCCAGACCCAAGGGGGCGACCAGGGAGTCAAGTCCAGATTGTTGAGCGGCCAGGCTGCAATGGGAAGGGCCAAGAGACCAGACACACCTGGCTGGAGCAGCCTGAAATCTGGGTGAGGGGCACCTGGGTGGCTCAGTCAGTTAAAGTGTCCAGCTTTTTTTTTAATATTTTTATTTGTTTCTAGGAGAGAGAGAGAGAGAGAGAGACAGCGTGAGCGGGGGAGGGTCAGAGAGAGAGGGAGATACAGACTCTGAAATAGGCTCCAGGCTCTGAGCTGGCAGTCAGCACAGAGCCCGACGCAGGGCTCGAACCCACGAACCGCGAGATCATGACCTAAGTGAAAGTCGGGCGCTTAACCGACTAAGCCACCCAGGCGCCCCAACTTTTTTTTTTAATGTTTTTTTTTTTTTATTTCTGAGAGAGAGAGAGAGACACAGCGTGAGCAGGGAAGGGTCAGAGACAGAGGGAGCCATAGAACCTGAAACAAGCCCCAGGCTCTGAGCTAGCTGTCAGCACTGAGCCCGACGTGAGGATCGAACCCATGAACCGTGAGGTCATGACCTGAGCCAAAGTCAGATGCTTAACCGACTAAGCTGCCCAGGAGCCCCTAAAGTGTCCAACTTTTGATCTCGGCTTGGGTCAAACTCACAGTTTGTGAGTTTGAGCCCCAAGTCCAGCTCTGTACTAATGGCATGGAGCTTTCTTGGGATTCTGTCTCTCCCTCTCTCTGCCCCTCCCACAGTGCTCTCTCTCTCTCTCGAAATAAATAAACTTTGAAAAAATTGAAAAAAGAAAAATAAAGGGAGCCTGGGTGGCTCAGTCATTAAGTTTCTGACTTTGGCTCATGATCTCATGGTTTGTGAGTTCGAGTCCCACATTGGGTGAGCTCGAGCCCTGTTTCAGGTAAAACATGAGTCCTGGGTGACTCTGCTTCTCTCTCTCTCCTTCTCTTTGTCTCTCTCCTTCTCTTTGTCTCTCTCTTTCTCTGCCCCTTGCTTACTTGCGCCCTTTATATCTCTCAAAAAAAAAAAAAATCTGGGTGGAAGACCATTGGCTTTGGTCTTGCTGTCTGTGGAATGAGCACAATATACTCTGCCGTCAGACCTTCTAGCTTGGACCTGGAGTCAGGCAAGAGTTGGTCAGGGCAGATGGGGTGGGGTGCAGGTCCTTTTCCACAAACAGGCATCCTCTCCATAAAGTGTTTATTCTCTACCAGACACTTGCCATGTCGCATATCAACTCAATCTATTTTCCTAATGACCCTGCAAAATGAAGATTAGTATATCTCCATCATACAGATGAAGACGTGCAATTAAATATCTTGCCCAAAGTCACCCAGCACCAGGTAAGAAGCTGAACTGGTGGGAGCTGGGTAGATGGGTAATGGGCATTAAGGAGAGCACTTGTTGTTGGGTGCCTGGGTATTGTATGGAAGTGATGAATCACTGAATTCAACTCCTGAAACCAGTATTGCACTGTATATTAACTAAAATTTAAATTAAAAAGAAGCTGAACTGGATTTAAGCTCAGGTCTGCCTAGTTATAAAGCCTGAGCTATGAACCATAGCACACCACCTGGATGGGGGAGCCCCTCCCTGTGAATAGCCTAACCCCAAACCAGCCCAAGACTCAGGCTCCAGGACAGGAGGTTCCTGGGTTTTCCACTGCTCTTTTCTGTCACCACCTAAGTCTTTGAACCTTCTCATAAAGCCTCCCCAATCCTGACTCCTGTTTTTGCTCTAATTAAGCTGGTACCTGACACCCCACCATTATCCAACCCCTTCTTTTCTAGTGTGGAAAGTTTTTGAAGTTGAGAGTTAGGCAGAAATCAAAGAATGAAACCAAAAGGTGAATGGCTGATTGGGAACTTGACAATGGAGGGATCAGGCTGCCACTCTCTGGACCCACTGTTTGGTCAGCATCACTAAGGAACTGAATATTATCTCTGGATAGGACACAAAAGGAAGGCACATAGCACTGTCTATAAAGGATCCTCTGCCCGCCCCTCCCCCACCCGAACCTAAATAAAATCACACCATGAATGCTAACTTCCTGAATATTCTAAAAAATATAGGGGATGGAGGGAAAGTTAAATGGCACCACAAGAAGCAAACAGACAAATCCAGAACATGGACTTCCCACAGAACCATATTTACAAAACAAGTCAGTGACATGAACAGATAGATCCGAGGGAGAAAGAGGCACAGTTCATTCTTAAGAGAGTACTTACCCCAAAGTAATGTGTGACCTTGTTTGGATCCTGACTCAAACAAATTAATGCAAAAAGATGTTTTGAAATAATGATGGGTACTCACTAATTTCATGGAATTGTTCATATTGTTGGGTCTGCCATCGTGATTAAGAAAATATTCATACATTGTATAGAAGAATTATTAAAGAATATAGGAGTGAAATGACATAATGCTAGAATTTGTTTATTTTTTTAAATGTTTTTTTATTTATTTCTAGAGAGAGAGAGAGAGAGAGACAGCGTGAGCTGGGAGGGTCAGAGAGAGAGGGAGTCACAGACTGAAACAGGCTCAAATACTCGGGGCGCCTGGGTGGCTTAGTCGGTTAAGCGTCCGACTTTCGCTTAGGTCATGATCTAGCGGTTCGTGGGTTCGAGCCCCGCGTCGGACTCTGTGCTGAATGCCAGCTCAGAGCCTGGAGCCTGTTTCAGTCTGTGACTCCCTCTCTCTCTGACCCTCCCCTGCTCACGCTGTCTCTCCCTCTCTCTAGAAATAAATTAAAAAAACATTAAAAAAAAAAAAACTCAATAAAGGAAAAAAACTCAATAAAGGAGCACCCGGGTGGCTCAGTTGTTTAGGGATCCAACTCTTGATGTTGGCTCAGGTTGTGATCTTACAGTTGTGGGACGGAGCCCCGAGTTGGGCCTCTGCTCAGAGCATGGAGCCTGCTTGGGATTCTCTTCCTCTCTCTCTCTGCTCCTTTCCTGCTTGCTGTCTCACTCAAAATAAATAAACTTTAAAATACTTCATAAAAAGAAGACTGATGAAGTTAGAGTGGGCAGATTTGGGAGAAGTTCTGATGAGGTTGGATTGAAGCAGGGAAAGGTAGACATGTTTGTTAGATGAAGAAGAGAGAGAGAGAGAGGACAAGAGAAGAATGTTGGCTCATTTGTTCTGGAGCAGTGGGGTGCCACGTGGGCAGGCCTGGGGAGATGGCTGGCAGCTTTTTTGCGGTGGGATAGGATGCTGAGGATGTGTGGGGCTGACTTCTCCACTGGAAATGGAAAGTGCCATGTCTGCCAAGATGTTCTATTTAAGGGCCCACAAAAAGATGCTTTGTTTCATGAACTTGTTGGTTGAAGAAATTCTTTTAATACACAACATTGATATAGCTGTCTTTAGAACAACATGGTTACATAACATAATTTTAATTTAATTTTTTTTTTTTTAATGGAGGAAGGGACCCACAAAGGCAAAAGTGGCAAGGGCCGTGAATATCAGAATGTGCTAATAGGGTGGCGAGGAGACTGCCCAGAGATGGAGCCTGAGGGAGGCGGGAAGCCTCAAAATCTGCACCGTGGGGAACCACTGCCTCCCTGGTGGTCCTCCTCCTCCTGGGGTCGTCCTTCTCCCTCTGTGCTCCATATTTGGATCTCCCAAACAAAGGTGTATTAGGGCATCCTCACACTGGGCTAGACGCCAGGACATCTGGGTTTGAATCACCCTGGATCTTAGGCTGTGTCCAGAGGACCAGTTTAGGCAAGGGAAGACCCTCCATTGACAGTGGGAGAGGCTTGGGAACTGGGAAGGCTCCACCTTGCCTGGGCTCTCTGTGTTTCCCTGAGCCTTCCTGGCTGAGGCTCAACACCTGTGGGTGCCTGCATCTCAGTCCCTGTCCACAGAGACCTCTCTACAGGCTCTACATACAATCACTGTGTTCTTGGAAAGCTATAAATTAAATCCCACCTTCGCACAGGCTGGCCCAGTCATATCAAAGCTGCTTTCCTGCTGAAGGGGGGCACCCTGTGAGCATTTCCTCAGGTTCTGTGTGCGGGGAGGCCTCAGGATTCAGGCAAAGATGAGGGAGGTGGGAGGTACTTGGGGAGCGGCTGGTTTTACCCTTCTGGAAGCAGGCAAGGAGGCTGCCCCCCCTGCCTCGGGAGCCCCAGTATGCATTGGGAGAAGGAAAGAGGCATCACACTGGGGCTGCCTGGCCTCTGGGCCTGCTTCCTTTCTCAGGCGGAACAGGAGAATCGAGAGAGAGCAGCCTTCTCTGGGGGAGCCGAGATGGGCTCACTGCCCACTCGAGCCCCCTGTGCCAGGTCCACAGCCCCTGACCAGATCAGATAGGGCACGTTCTTGCAGTGAGCTGCCCGCTGACTGGGACTAGGCTGACGCAGGCAGGAAAATATTAACCCAGTGGAATGGGCACATGTTCATGTGTGCATGACTCTGTGTGTGTGTGTGTGTGTGTGTGTGTGTGTGTGTGTGTGTGTGTACACCCACGCACCCACAGAGAGGTTTTCACATGCAAGATCAGACACAGGTAGGTGCACACACACAACTGCCCATTCACACATATACATATAGACATACACAGACACACAAATGCTTCTTCTCTTCTTTTTTAGAGAGGGACAGCTGGGGAGAGGAGCAGAGGGAGATGGAGAGGGAGAGGGAGAGGGAGAGGGAGAGAGAGAGAGAGAGAGAGAGAGAGAGAGAGAGTCTTAAGCAGGACCCATGCTCAGTGCAGAGCCTGACATGGGGCTTGGTCCCACGACCCTGGGATCATGACCTGAGCTGAAATCAATTCAGATGCTCAACTGACTGAGGCACCCTCAAATACTTCTCACATGTGCAAATCTCTTCAGTATCATCTTCCATCTTCTGCCAATGAGATTGGCTCCTCTAAGAAGCCTTCCCTGATAACTCTAGCTCATACTGGAAAGTGGCAGGCTTGAACTCTACACCTGATTTCTTTCTTTTTTTTTTAATTTTTAAATTTTTTTGATGTTTATTTTTGAGAGAGACAGAGTATGAGTGGGGGAGGGGCAGAGAGAGAGGGAGACAGAATCTGAAGCAGGCTCCAGCCTCTGAGCTGTCAGTACAGAGCCCAACGTGAGGCTCGAACCCATGAACCATGTGATCGTGACCTGAAGTTGGATGCTTATCCCACTGAGACACTCAGGCATCCCTCTTTTTTTTTTTATTTTTTTGATGTTTATTTATTATTGAGACAGAGAGAAACAGAGCATGAATAGGGAAGGGACAGAGAGAGAGGGAGACACAGAATCAGAAGCAGGCTCCAGGCTCTGAGCTGTCAGCACAGAGCCCGACGCGGGGCTCAAACCCACAAACCGTGAGATCATGACCTGAGCTGAAGTTGGATGCCTAATTGACTGAGCCGCCCAGGCAACCCCTCTTTTTTTTTTTTTTTAATATTATGTTTGAAAGAGAGTATATGTGCAAGTGGGGGAGGGGCAGAGAGAGAGGGGGACAGAGGATCTCAAGTAGGCTCTGTGCTAACAGCAGACAGCCTGATGTGGGGCTTGAATCCATGAACCCTGAGATCATGACCTGAGCTGAAGATTGACATTTAACCCACTAAGCCACCCAGGTGCCCCTACCAATTCTTTTTCAACCAATTTATCATTTCTACCAAATAAGATTTTGATTTACTGGGCTGCTGTGCCTTCATAAGCCTTTTCCTGGGCCTTGTCTGGATGCCAAAAGTAGTTGGGTCAGAAGACCTCATATCCTCCAACCCCATTTCACAGATGAGGAAACAGAGGCCCAGGGTCAGGACTGAGCCACTTCTCTAGTCTTCTGCAAGCCATTCACAGAATGTGTTTTGTTTTCTCACAAGCCCACTGGGTTTCAAACGGCTCCGAATAATCACCACTTTCCTACATTCTCTCACTAACCTTGAAGGACTCAGCTTCCCTGTCATCTCTTCTAGATGAGTCTTGCCCTGTTCCAGGTTAGCTTAGTTACTGCCTATATACCATCTACCTTATCACAGTGTATACTAAGTCATCTGCTATTTATCTCTCCCAAGAGATAGATAGGATTGTGTCTTCTCTACATGTGAGTCTCCAGTGCCCAGCCTAGTAAATGAGCTCTGAGCTCTGACTCTGATATGGATCCCAATTCTATCCCTCACTAACCTGATCCCAGCCCAATCAAACTGTATGTACCCAAACTCTGACCTCATCCCAGACCCCAGCTTCGCTTTTGATTCTTACCTCATCCTGACCTTGACAGTACACACAGGAAAGGAATAAAGGCAGGTGTCTCCAATGTCCAGGGGTACATCTCATCTCTCTCTTCCTGAGGGAAGGACTCATTACACTGAGTACACTCACTGCAGAGTGACCTGCAGGCAGTTTGGGGCAGGGACTGGAAAATGCGCGTCTAGACTGGCTTGGTCTATTGGCACCCTCTAGAGGACAGTTCTATTAACAGAGCTAGTTTTGGGCAACCAAATCCTATGTGGTGTCCCTACAGCCCAGGGGCTGCCCAGCTCCACATCTGGTCCCAGGACTGACTGCCCACCATCCACCTGGCAGGTCGCCTCATAGTCTGACGATCAGTAACCACTCCCTGTGTCTCAGCACCAGGTCACCGGCTCAAATACCACACTGCCCCCAGCTTGGATGCCCAGCAGTTCCCTGGCTCCAGAAGTCTTCTCAGATGGCAGCTGATCCCTGGTTCACTCCTGACTCCACCTCAGTCACTAAGTTTCTGCAGCCCTGGGCCAGTGCCCCACATTCTGGTTCAGCTTTGGCTCCTTCATAGACGCCTCGCTTGCCATTCCCAAGGGAGATGTTTTGCTGATGATAGGACATAGGTGTCCCTTTTCCACTCAGACAGGGGCTCCCAAAGGACGAGGCCCATGCTTCTTCTCTCTCTCCTTCAGATTAGGGACCCCAGAGGACCAGGCTTGGCTTTCTCTCTCCCCTGTTAGATTGGTGTTTCCTGTAAATATGACTTATGTGTTCTCCTTCCCCTGAGACTGGGAGGGCCCTGTATTTCCCTTTCCTCCTTCAGAATTGGGGTTCCTTGGGGACTGAACCAGGGTCTTCTCCCAAACCCCTCCATCTGGCTGTTGATCTTCTGATCTTCCCAACTCTGTTCCCCATTCTGCGCGGCTTTTCCTAGAACCAGGGGCTCTGGAGCCTCTGGAGCCTTCCCCAAGCCTGGGTCCCTGAAGTGTTTCCTCTGGCTTTGGGCTGGACACCTGCCTTGGAGGGCAGGCCCTTCCTCTGGGACCCACTCTGAGCTCTACCTCTGACCTCATAAGGGCTGCCTCAGAACCTGGTCTCCGTGGCGCTGCTGGCCAGAGAAGGGATGCTATTTTGGGCAGTGTGTTTGGACTTGGCCCAAGTGGCTTGGGCCAAACCCCTGCCCCACTGACTTCTCCCTTGGAGAAGCAGAACAAAGCGGTACGTGAGGCTGCCTAAGAAAGGCTGAGAGGCACACTCTAGACTTCGGACACAGGGCAGTGGAGCCCCAGCTAGGGGTGCAGCCAGAGCCTGGGACAGTCATGGAGAAACAAGACTAAGACTTGCTATAACTGAGAAGCCCCCAACGTGGACGCTGAGAAACAAGGCACTTTAGCAGAGTGAGTCAGGCTCCAAGCAGGGCTGGGACAGGGGGCCTCCCCTGGGGCCCAGGCCTCAGAGTGCCACTTCCGGGGGACCATATGGGGAGGAGGTGACCATGGGACTGTCTGGGGAAAGAGCTTCAGTTGGGAGTTGAAAGCCAGGATATTTGTTCTGGCTGAGTTCTGAGGTGCTATGCGACACAGGCGTGTCACATACTCTCTCTGGGCTTTTGCTTCCTTACCTGTAAATTGACTGTTGGGTGGACTGGCGGTGCAGCAGAGATTGGGAGGGTGTGTAAGGGCTGGGCTGTCAGTAGAGTACTGACCAGGGGTTGAGGAGTGTGTGGAGAGTAGACACTGGACCAAAGAAGAAGAGAGAAGATCAGAGATATGGCTTGATTGCTGGCTTTGTGCAGTGGTTTCTCCCCTGGGAGTTCCGTCTTGAGAAGCTGGGGCTGGGGCTGGAGGGTGTCTGCAGTCAGGGCTAGGGACGTGAACTTGTGTGGTTGCTAGAAGGAATTTGGCTAGAGAACAAGGGGGACTTCCAGGATGGGGAAATTCAAGGGTTACATTTGTGTGGTGATTTGGGTGGAAAATAAGAATACACGGGAATTTTCAGAAAAGTAAGAGGGTAGACTTTGTTCTGAGATAGAAGAATGGACTAAATGAATTCTTAGCACCTCATTGTGTGTGTGTGTGTGTGTGTGTGTGTGTGTGTGTGTGTGTGTGTGTGTGTGTGTGTAAGAGAAAAAGGCCCTGGAAAATCGGAATCCTTTCAGCAGCAAGAGGTCAGACTAAAAGCAATAATACCCACATATGTGAGGGCGGAGCCACTGAGAGGAGGCTGTGGGCATCTCCACTTTGGACAGTGGAGAAAGTCAGGAAGACCTGTGAAGGGCCTGATCCAGGGGTCCCTGAGGCCAGCATGAGGACAAGGGGTGGGACTGCACGGCCTTTCTCCATTGGCTGAGGCACATCCACACCCCTCCTTGTCAGCTTTGCTGAGTTGAGAGATTGGAACTGGCAGGACCTGTCCCTGTGGCTTCTTCCCTGGGAAGCTGAGGTCTGATGAGAATGTGGGGCCAAGTTCTGTGCCCTCTGCCCCCCAGCCCTAATGACCTCTCTTTGGCTCTGTAGGATCTAAAAATCTCAAAGACAGAACATGGCTCAATCAGATAGGAAAAGGCGGTAAGCACCCCACCCATCTTCCTCCTCCAGCCACCCATCCTCTCACCCCTCCCAACACACCCCTGTGCCCTTCCTGCCCTACTCTCAGCCTCTCCCTCAAGGCAGCTGACCCCTCCCCCCACTCTTTCCCATCCCCTTCTCCCCAGGTCATGAGGCCCAAAAGGACCTCTCCCTGCTGGACCCTGGGCTGGGCCCTTGGGTGAGGGAGGCTCAGAAAGACCTGGGTGAGGGCCAAGGGGCTGGTGAGTGGGTTCCAACTGCCTTTATGTAGGTGGTGCTCAACTGAACTGAACTTACCACCTCTCACTCTCACAGGCTCAGATCTTTAGAGTACAATAAAAGCCAAGTCCTTGCAATGGCCAAGGCCCTGCCTACCTACTTCCAGTTTCCTCTCTGACCTTCTGCCACCCCATCCCTGCTCTCCTCCACCCTAGTCACACTGACCTCCTTTCCTTTCCTTCAAAGATGCTCAGAGTCCTTCTGGAATTTTCCCTCTGGCTGAAATGCTCTTCCCTCATGTCTGCTATCCTCTCTGGGAGGCTTACCCCACCTCCTTTCCCTTGTTGTTTTCCCCCATAGGCCATAGTACCTTCTAATATGCAAATGTACTTACTTATTACATTTCATTGCTGCCCACCAGCTCCACAAGAGCAGGGATATTTGTACACCTTTGGATAGAGAGAATGAATGACTCCCCTTTATGCCAGATTCTCTCTGGGGCTTCAGATTCTGTTTCCAAGTGAGTTCCACAGGCATCTCAGGCCCAGTTGAAAACTACCTCCGTATCCCAAGCCTACTCTTCCTGTGGTCTCAGCTCAGCCAAGGATCCCCTTTGCCACTGCTCAAGCCAGAAGTCAAGACCTTGTTTGTCCTTGACACTTCTGCCTCCCCCATAGCTCACATCTAATCACATCTCCTAATATCTAGAATGTTCTCACAGGCACTTTAGGCCACCACCTATCCATTCCTCAAAAGTCTCTGTAGGCCTCACCTCCTACCCTGGGCTCCTTGCCTCTGATGGTCCTACTATCAGTTATCCATCAGAACCACTAGACGGAGGGATCCAAGGGTGGAGGCGGGGTTTGTATACTGTACCGCTGGTACCCAGATGGTTTATAAATTTTTGGTTGACAGATAATTAAATGAGCTGGTGAACAGGACAGTTAGTTGGCTAAGTTGCTAGATTAATTAGTAAGTTGAAGGGTTGGTTGGTGAGTTGTTAGCTAATTAGCTCCTTGGTTGGCAGATATTACTTAGGTAATTATCTGGTTTGCCATTAGCTTCTTGGTTTCTAGGCCAGTTTTCTTAGATGCCCTTTTCTCATTCTACATCCTCTCCTTGGCCACATCTATGGCCAGCTATCAAATGCCCACCTATGATTCAGTGGCCTCTCGATGTGTATCTCTAAACAAGGCTACATGACCAACTGCCTCTTACAGGCTGTTTCCACCTAAATGCCTCACAGGCTCTTCAAAGTCAACATGGCCCGAACGGACTCCTCATGCTCCTGCCTAAGCCTGCAGCTTCTCTCCTGCACCTTGCTTGTCATTCTGCTGCTCTTCCTGAACCCGAAGGTCATCTCTTCTGTCTCCATTCTCCTCTTCAGTCAAACACTAACTGTGTCATTTTGACTGTCTTCTAATCTCCACAGCACCTTCTTGGCTCAGGCTGCCATCTCTGCTCAGGCTGTCTGTGGCAGAAGCTTCTTGATTGCTCACACCCCCACTCCTGCTCCCTCATCCCAGCCTCCATAGAGGAGTCAGTGCTCTCATAAATATTCCACCAAACCCCACGGCTCTCTGGGTTGAGTTCAGACTCCCTAACACGGACCATGAGCCCTTCTGCCATCTGGCCCTGTGCCCCTCTCTGACCACCTCATGCCACTTTCTCTCCTCTCTCTGGCCAGCCCATCCTTGGGGAGTTCATCTTTATATCACACACTGTCCTTCGCTGCAAGCCTCTGCCAAGCCATTCTGATGCCTTGAACTTTCCCCTGCTTCCCCTGATGCTCCTTCATCTGGCCAGCCTTCCATTCTCCACCTGTTTCCTTTCCAGTGGGAAACACTCCTCCCCCTGCCTCTGGGTTGTTTCCTCTCTGCAGTCCAGTAATGCTCCCCCTCACCTGTGGCAACAGTCCTCACACTTTATAGCAATTACTTGTTTTTCTTCTTGAGAGCAGGGATCATGACAATGTTCTTTACTACAGTGCTTGAGCATAGTAGGCATTTGGTAGATCTCTGGGTTAGTAGCTGGTTGGTGGTGATTTATTTATTGCTTACTGTGCCTGCCGTGTGGTGGGAAAGATGTGGCCAGGGTTTGAAAATTCTCTTGGTGCTCTTGGCTTCCTGCTCTGTCATCTCTCCACTACTTTTGTGGTTCTTTCCCAGTACCCTCTTGGGTACCCGTCTGCCTCAGGCTACCCACAGGCACTTCTTCAGGGCAGAGAGGCTGGTCATAGGGACAAGGAGATTCCCAAATAATGCTGCATGGAAGCTGGGGTGGGATAGGAGCCAGTAAATTGTCCAGGCAACTCTACATCTCCCTCCATATGCTCAGCCCTTGATTTTGTCTCCCTGGATAGGGGCAGAACAAGGACTGAGGTGGGTAAGATTAAACATAGGGTCTCAGCCAGAAAAATGGAAGTTGTTTCATCCATGCCTGACTTACATTTCTTACTTCCTCCACTTAATCTGTGCTGCTCACTGTGAGGGTAGGGGAATTTCAGGAAGCCTGGGGAGGAGGAGGGGGTGATGTTGTTATCCTTGCAGGATGAGGTGGTTGAGGGGCTGGTGTCAGCTTCAGGCATTCAGCAGGGGGAGGGTCAGCAGTCTGAACAAGCACTAAAGCCACACTTAAAAGTAGCTGTACCCTTCCTCTTCTTCTTTAGCCTCTAGACCTCATCTCCTTCCCCAAACCCCCACACCCCCAACAGATGATGGGGCCTATAACTCACTTTTTTGTCTGTCTATCCATCCAAACATGCATTTATTAAGGAAATACTTATCAAGCATCTATCATGTGCTGAGCATTGTAGGAAGTTCTGAGGATCTAGTGGAGAGTAAGACAGATGGATTCCCCAGTTGTTATTCATTTGACAATATATATTGCATACCTGCTCTGCATTTGGCACTGTCCTAGGCACTGAACATACAACAGGGGAGAAGATCCTGTCCCTCCTTTTCTCTCTCCTCTCTTTCATTTGTTTATTCATTCACTCACTCACTGTGTTGGCCCGGTTGCAGGGCCCTGTGCACTCGCAGATACTTTCACATCTGGCAGAACCCGTTGTATGTTTCAGGCCTCAGGGGTGTTTATAGAGCTCTGAGCAGACTTTGCTATACCCTGTGTTGTTTGTGGAGTGCTTCCCTATTGACAGGTCTTGCCTGCTGCCTGGCCTTTGTTCCCAAAGCTTTGGCCCCTGCACAGTCAGACAGACAGATAGATGGGACAGCTGAGCTTGACTTTTCTGCCTGCTCTCTCCCATCTGCTTCTCCTCTGAGACTCAATGGCACCACAGATGGCACTTTTTGGCTCCCCACTGCCCTCTCTGCAAAATGGCCTAGTGGGTGCACCTTTCCCAGGCTACAACCCTGTGGCTCTCAGTTGTTTCTGATCCCAGCTGTTCCAGATGCCCCGGGAGAGGAGGTGTGTGTGGGTAACCTCTGGGTTATGCATTAACTCAGCTATGAGTTGAAGGGCCCATGGGCAGTGAGTGCACTTGAGCCTCTTTCCTGCCAACGGGCTTGGGCTGCTGCTCCAGGTCTACCCACAACTCCAAGATGGTCTCGTCACCCATGGTAACAAGGATGCAAGCAATAATGCAGAAGGAGATGGTGCGAGAGTTCCTGGGCGAGTTCATGAGCACATATGTTATGATGGTGAGTAGGTGGGTGGGACAGGGTGGGTGGGCTCCGAGGAAGGGACATGAACCCCAGGACCTCAGGAGGGTGAGGCTCAGTGAAGGCAATCCATGGCCCACTCCCCACCACTGACCCTTAGGTCACATATTCTGTTCTCCAGCCTCAGAGCTGGGAGCTGAAGGAGAAGGATAGGAAAGTAAGGAGAGAGCTCTGTCTTTCTCACTGTCTTTTTGAGAAAGAAAGGCATCATAATATGTGGGGGCAGAACAAAACTATGGGCTGGGGGACAGGTGACAGGGGGAATGGCTGGAAATGGGGAGAAGGGAAACTAAGAGCACAGAGATTGGAGAGAAGTGTTATTGAGTGTCATCATGCTATGAGAATTAATCCTGAGGGCAGTGAGGATACATTGCAGGTTCTCAAGCAGGGGCGTGATGTGTTCAGATTTAGATTTTAGAAGATGGTTTGGTGTGCAGTGTAGCGTCTCAGCAGAACGGGCGAAACTGGTGGGAGGGGAAGCAGTTAGGAGGCTGTTGCCCTTGGATAGAGAGACGGTGGTGACCAGTCCAGGGATGAAGAAGAAAGCACACGCTTGAGGGAGCTGCAAAAGAATCGAGACTTTGCAAGTAGCAGATGAGGGTAAGTGCCAAGCGTGTGTGTGTGTGTGTGTGTGTGTGTGTGTGTCATTCTGGAGCCGAGGGCCTACTGTAGGGCAAAAAGTGAGGTCAGTTTGAATGCGATCAGGTGAGGTGCCTATGGAGACAACTGGGGGGTGGTTGGATATAGAGGTCTGGAGCTCAAAAGAGGGACTTGAGCTGAAGTAAGGAGTTAGAGCTCATCAGAATATGGATGGTGGTTATAGAATTGTCCAGTGAGAGTATATATAGAATGAGAAAAAAAATAAGTGTTTTCAACTGCTCTTCCCTGCCTCCTGTCCTCTTCCCTTCCCCCATTACCACTCTCCTGCTTTGACTTCTGAGCTGTGAGGACAGCAGCTGGATGGTGTCCAGCCTTAATCCAGGACAAAGTCATTTATTTATGACCAAACATTCCAGCCTCATGAAGGCTGTTAAACCTTGGAACCAGGGAGGTAGCAGGTTGTCTCCTCAGAGATCTCTTAGGAGAAGCAAGCACTACCCACATGCACTGGTGCCTTCCCGCATCCCTGTTTTTCTTCCCTTTGTTGAGATTATTATTGAGTACCTACTGCATGCCAGGCGTGATGATGCCAAGCCCCTTACATACAGTATCTTCTTAAATCCTCACAGCAACCCTGTGAGGGAAGTTCTATTATTATCCCTATTTAACAAATGGTAAAACTGAGGCTCTGAGACTAAGTTACTTGTCCAAAGTCACATTTTAAGTAAGAATTAAATCCAATGCAACCTAATATCACAGTTTGACCCTTAATCTCTATTTACTCTCTTCCCCATAGCTTACTAAGGCAAGATTTCTAGTACCCTGGTTTGTTAATTCCCCCCAGCTGAGGCAAGGCCCTCACTTTCAGGCTTTTTGTAGTCTCTGGGCCTCAGTTTCCCCATTTGTAGAATGAGAGCCAAAACATTTGCCAGGCAGATTTGCTGTGAGGATTGAAGGGAAATAACATTTATAAAAGAACTCTTGAGGTTTAAGCTCATACAGGACATTGTGTTGTTATTTTCAGTGGTTGGGCCTGTGCCAAGAAGTGGGGGGCTTTTTCAGTTATAGGAAGCTCAGTGAGTTATCAGGGCAAAGGTTTTGCCAGAAAAGCTAGTGTGACCTTGGGCCCCATTTATTGCAGCCAGGATAAGGGAGGTGGACCGTTCCACTCTGTTCCACTCTATAGCCTCTGGGGATGTGCTCAGGGCTGGCCTTGAACGGGCTGGGCTACATTCACTGACCAGGGAGAAGAGGGGCTGGGCCATTAGAGCCCTGGAAAACCAGCTGTCGACATGAGCCATAAGGCAGGAGTTGCAACTTACAGGCTATGGGGCCAGAGAGTCACCGCAGAGTGGCAGGAGCTGTGGCTAACTGCAGAGTGCTGACCTGTACAAAGGCATGGCTGCCACTACTACAGCTGACCACTGCCACACAGGATGGGATGCAGGCCAGCGCTGCCTGAGCTTCTGATTTTTCTGGTCGTCAAATCCAAGTCACCCAGAAAAAACATGTGTTCTGGATGGACTGGCCCATGGGCTGCCAGTTGACAACCCTGACGCAGGAAATCATGTGGGGTTTATTCACTCATTCATTATTTTTAGCAAATGGTTTTGAGCTCCTACTTGGAAATGTGGACCCTCAGGCTTCAGACTCTTCATGCTTGCTCCAGTCCGTGTACCTCCTGACCCTCCTCAAGCTTGTCAGCCTGTCCTGGCCTCACTCCCCACCCCCATGCCCCATCTGTTCCTGCCCTCTCCTGCCTCATCCTGCCCTTGGTCCTGAGTCAGCCTGCTCCTGGGCTCCTCTGCATCTGTCATGGAGCTCTTGACGGACCCACATGGCTCAACTGCCTCCTCGCTATCCTACCCAGGCTATTTCATTTTTTGAAAGTTTATTTATTTAACTTGAGAGAGAGAGCATGAGCACATGCACAAGTGGGGGATGGATAGACATAGGGAGAATCCCAAGCTGGCTCCACACTGTCAGTGGAGAGCCTGATGTGGCACTCGAACTCAGAAACCATGAGCTGAAATCAAGAATTGGATGTTCAGCTGACTGAACCACCCAGGTGCTCTGGGCTATTTCACTTTTTCTCAGACTTTCCCAATGCTGCTTTGTACTCTTTTTTTTTTTTTTAATCAGCAAATGGCTTGATTTCTAGCTTGACAGAGAAAACCACCAGGTGAATTTCCTGTGTCTGACTCCTCACCCACCTGTCCTGGAGCACCAGACTCCACTTACCTGTGCATGCACATATCCCCCCCTTGACGATGGCGGGCCTTTCCTTCATGGAGAACCCTCTACTCCTGCACAAGTCCCACCCTTCAGTCTACTCAGGTACTTTGCTCCATCCTTTTCCTTCTCTTCCACCTTCAGCCTCTCCCTCTCTCACCCTTAACATACTGAAGTCTCTCTCCCTAAACCGGCATGACACAAAACATTCCTCCCTTCCCCTCTGTGAGCCCCTTCAATTATCATGCTCTCCCTCTCTCCCTTCTCAAGCAGGTTCTCAAAGAGATGTCTACACGGGTAACCCCCTTCAACTCTTCTTCCTCACCTACTTACCTCTCAATCTCTGGGACCCAGTTTCTGTTTCCGTGGCCTGATGAGGCAGTGCTCACTACGTTACTACCGACTGTTGAACTGACACCTCCAAAGGGATGCTTTTCAGGCTTTCATGCGCTTGACCCGGAAGCTGCATGTGACCATGGGGACCACACCCTCCTTGGGAAATTTGGCTTCTCACCAGTGTCTAGGGCACATTCTCCCTTTGTTCTCCTCCCATTTCGACACCTGCTCTAATTGGGGTTTCCAACACCATCCCATGTGCAGCTCTAGGTTCAGCCCTCAATTGACGTCTCGCCTTCATCCTGCCTGGTGGCTTCCACTATAGCCTTCATGTCCACAGTTCTCCAGGTTTTCTTTTTTGAAAACTCTAGAACAGAATTGTGCAAGGGAAATACAGTATGAGCCATATATGTAACTTAAGATTTTCTAGTAGCCACATTAAAGAGGTAAAATGCAATAGATGAAATTTATTTGAATAATTAATGTATTTAATCCAGATATACAAAATGTTACCAGTTCAACATGTAATCAATATAATTTTTTTAAAAAATTTTGTTCAGGGGTGCCTGGGTGGCTCAGCTGGTTAAGCATCCGACTTCAGCTCAGGTCATGATCTCATGGTTCATGAGTTTGAGCCCCACACTGGGCTCTGTGCTGACAGCTCAGAGCCTGGAGTTGCTTCAGATTCTGTCTCCCTTTCTCTCTGTCCCTCCCCTGCTTATGCTCTGTCTCTCTCTCTCTCAAAACTAAATAATAAAACATTAGAATAATTTAAAAATGTTTGTTTGCTTTTGAGAGAGAGAGTAGGAGAGTGCAAGGAGGAGAGGGGCAGAGAGAGAGGGGAACAGAGGATCCATAGCATGCTCTACACTGACAGCAGTGAGCCAGAAGTAGGGTTTGAACTCAAGAACCACGAGATCATGGCCTGAGCTGAAGTCAGATGCTCAACCAACTGACCCACCCAGGCGCCCCAATATAAAATTATTAATAAGATATTCTATAGTCTCTTTTTCCTAGTAAGTCTTTGAAATCTAGTATGTACTTTACGTTTAGAGCAGATCTCATTTTAAACTAGTCACATGTTAAGTGCTTAATAGCCACATGTGGCTGGTGGTCATCATGTTGGATGACACAGATCTAGACTCCCATTCCCAGCAGCCTGGATAGCTATAGGGCCCTCAGAGACAACGTGTCTAAAATACATGGAATTGTCAAAGGAGGTGCCATTTGAATGTGGCTTTAGAGTATCGATTTTTCAGAATCTGGGATCAGGTATTTCAGGCAGAGGAAAGAGCACACACAAAAATACAGAGGCATGAGAAAGCAAAGCATGCAGGGAGCAGTGCGGTTGTTTGGTTTGAGGCTGTTTGGCAAAGCTGACTGTCTAGATTCAAATCCTGACTCATTCTGTGCAGAATGTGTACCTTTGATGGTCCACTCAACTTCTTTAGGATTTGATTGGCAATCTGTCAAATGGGGAGAATAAGAGCACCTAACATTTAAGTTAGTGTAAGGGTTAAAGGAGGTGATAGATATAACTTGCTTACAAGTGCCTGACACATGTAAGTACTCAATATACAGTTATTCTTTAGTGGTAATATTATCGGTGAACATAGAGAACACTGGAGCATATATGAAAGTGAGAGCCAGAAGGGATAAATTATACAGGGTCTTAAATGGCGGCCTATTGAGTTTGGACTTTATCCTTGAAATGGAGGGGAGACAGTGAATGTTTGAAGAAGAGGCAGACATGATCAGATTTTTTTTTTCTGTTAGAAAGGTCACTCTGGCTGCAAGGAAGAGGCTGGGTAAGATTTGGATAGAAGGTAAGCAGAGCTGATTGTTGTCGGGAATGAGAGAAAGGAAGTTCTCATTCGTGACCTCCAAGTTTCTGGCTTGGCCGACTGAGATGGGGAGCATAGGATGAGGATCACATTTTCTGAGAGATGGTGAGCTTTCAACACAGAGCCTGAGATGCCTTTGAAAAACTCAGACTCCCACTGGGTATTTGGAGATAAGGATCTAGCTCCTAGGTGGAAGTTTTAGGAGTTTTAGGCATATCTGAAGCCACAGGGCTAGTGAGAAGACCCAGGAAGAGTGACTGGGGAGACATGTGAAAGGCGCCATGGATTGAGCTCTGGGGTTATCCATATTCATGAGGCAGATGAAAGAAGAATGTGGGGAGGAACTGCAGAGAGGTAGGCTGTGTAGGTAAGAGGAAACCAGGAGAGGAGAGGAGAGGACAGGAGTGGGGGGAGAAAGAGAGAGAGAAAGGAGAGAGAAAGAGATAGGGATGGATAGATAGATAAATAGATAGATAGATTAGATGAGAGAGAGGGAGAGAGATTGTTGTAGAACCAAAAAGAAGGGACTTTCCGGATGCACAGAATGGTTAAGAGGGTCAAAGTTAGGAAAGTCCAGTAAGATAATGACTGAAGGGACCTTTAGGAAATCAGGAGACTAGAGTCCTCAGAGAGAGCTTTGTCACAGACATGTGCAGGAGCCAGTTTGAAGGGGGAGAGCAAGGGAAGGCATAAAGGAGCCAGCCAATGGGTTCTTTCCCAGAGCCTGGCCCACATAGGGTGAGGGTGTCCAGGAGTCTATAGTTAGACAGTGAGGCTGGGCTGAGGCAGGATGGTTTACTTTTAGGAAGGAAGAGACCCAAGTCTGTGGGAGTCAGTCAAGGGGACGGTGGAAGATACAGGCAAGAAGGAGGTATCTGCAAAGGGACAGAGGCTGGGCATGGGATCTAGAGCTGAAGGGGAAGGCAGATATAGATTCTGGTGGGAACTGCAGGAGGTTGAGTGAGGGCCTAGCTTTAGCCTCTAATCTCCTCGTGAAGGGGGAGGGTCAAAGGGGTGTATCTTCTGAGGTGATCCAGCAGTTATAGATGGGCAAGAGCAAGAAGTTCAGAAATGACACCTGAGGGCAATGGAAATGTTGCTGGAGGCAAGAGGAATAGAACCTCACTGGCTTCCAGAGCTGATACATGTGTTGGGGGGTAGGGGGGGTTGTAGCAGAGAACGGGCATGAAGTATGGAAATCTCTTGAAGAAACTCTTGCAGTTTAGGTTGAAGTGTGAGAAGTGTGAAGTGTGAAGTGTGAAGTGTGAAATGTGAGGGGTTCAATCCAAACCAGCCATGCCCTCCTTGAAGCCCTGCCCCCTTCCTTTTTTTTTTTTTAAATATTTTTATTTATTTATTTTATTTCTAGGATAGAGAGAGACAGCGTGAACAGGGAAGGGTCAGAGTGAGAGGGAGTCACAGACTAAAACAGGCTCCAGGCTCCGAGCTGGCAGTCAGCACAGAGCCCGACGCGGGGCCTGAACCCACGAACCGCGAGATCATGACCTAAGCGAAAGTCGGACGTTTAACCGACTAAGCCACCCAGGCTCCCCACCCTGCCCCCTTCCTTGAACTTTGGGTGGTCTGGGGGCCCAGGGGCCAGGGTGTATCCTTAAGAGCCCCCGACATTGCCACTGCCCTTCCATCTTACATCTTTTACATCCCATCTTTTACAGCCCCACCCATCTCTCACTGGTCAGGTCTTAAAGGGGAGTCAGGGAAGGAAATTTCCAGAGGAAGGGGGCATGGCAAAGGGTCTCCAAAGGCAATGCAGGGGGCATGGGAGTGAGGAGCCCAAACAGCCTGAGCCCTCTTGTAAGGTTGGGACTTCTGGGTAGGTGGTCCCCTCAGAGGCCCTACTTCGCAGGTGTTTGGCCTTGGCTCTGTGGCCCATATGGTTCTAGGAGACAAATTTGGGAGCTACCTCAGTGTCAACTTGGGTTTTGGCTTCGGAGTCACCATGGGAGTGCACATGGCAGGGAACATCTCTGGTGAGTGAGCCCGGGCCCCCTCTGATCAGCAAGGCCAGGTGTCCCCTGAACACTGTTCCTGCCCTCCTCCAGCCAGTCCCTTCCCCAAGTCTGCTAGAACCCATCTTCATTGGGCCCCAGGAGGGAGAATACCCTGAACCCCTTTCTTCTGACCCTCTCTGCCCAGACTCTTCATAAGCTCCCCTCTGGGCCCCCATTTTTACTAGTTGGCTCAACTTAGGTAAGTTATTTAACTCCTCTGTCTCTCACTTTCCTTAATGGTGAAATGGAGATGGTGGTCCCTGCCTCATAGGGTCCTTGTGAGGATTAAATAAGTACACTCCATAGATAACTAGCTATTATGATTATTGTTACTGTTGCTCTCATATTATTTATTATTATTGTTTCTTTCTACTCTCACACCTTCGACATTTCTGCCCCTCCCCGCAGGGGCCCACATGAATGCGGCCATAACCTTCACCAGCTGTGCACTAGGCCGCATGTCCTGGAAGAAGTTTCCTGTATACATCCTGGGTCAGTTTCTGGGTTCCTTCCTGGCTTCTGCCACCATCTACTGCCTCTTCTACTGTGAGTGTCTTGCCCTATGTTGTCCACCCCTGGCCTCAGCCTCCTCCTCTGAAAAATGGGTAGACCCAGCCCCTGTGTCCTGGCCTGTAAACATGTCTAGGAGAGAAAGCCTTGGAGGTTCTCCCCACCCCCTCCCTCCTACAGCCTTATTCCTGGGACTCCAGTGGAGTTTAGCTGGAGGAAGGTTCACACTCAGTCTGTGTTTCCACAGCAGCCATTATCCAGTTCTCGGGCGGACATCTGACAGTGACCGGTCCCACAGCTACCGCTGGCATTTTTGCCACCTATCTTCCTGAGTACATGACGTTGTGGAGGGGCTTTCTGGATGAGGTCAGTGGTTCAGTGTGGGTTCCCCTCCTTAAGTCCTCCCCACCTAAGGAAGCCCTCACAACAGAAAGGACAAGAACTCTGGGTGGGGTCTCTGCCAGTGGGTTGTGGCTTGGGGCACTGCTGAAGCTCTGTGGCTT
Organism: Proteles cristata cristata; assembly: GCA_017311185.1. Classification (NCBI taxonomy): domain Eukaryota; kingdom Metazoa; phylum Chordata; class Mammalia; order Carnivora; family Hyaenidae; genus Proteles; species Proteles cristata. Next base: position 899,742 of record JAESUZ010004784.1, on the reverse strand, counting down.
GGCTAGGGGCCCCGGGTGACTGTCACAGTGTCTGCTCACCAGGTGCTAGTCACAGGGATGCTCCAGCTATGTCTCTTAGCCATCACGGACAAGGAGAACAATCCAGCACTGCAAGGGACACAGGCTCTGGTGATTGGCATCCTCATTGCTGTCATTGGATTGTCCCTGGGCATGAACACAGGATATGCCATAAACCCATCCCGGGACCTGCCTCCCCGCTTCTTCACTTTCATTGCCGGCTGGGGTGTACAGGTTTTCAGGTACTTCCCTCACCAGCCCATCCCTGTCAGTCTTCTGTGGGTTCCCTGATGTGAGGAGCAGCACAGGAGAGACCTACAGAGCTTCCAGGTGGCCTGGGGAGAAGGGAGTGGGTCTCTGCTTTCCCCCAGACCAGCACTGATACAGATCCTGCTCCTGGACTGAATGTCAATGCTGTCCCAGACCAGCTCAGTCCCTGAATCAGGCTGACGCTGACCAGGGCCCCAGGCTCAGGGGCAACTCTTGGGCTAGAATAGAAGTCACTCCTCTACTCTCAGCCCCTACTCCCTGTTCTCAACCTGAATGGATGTAGGTGCTGTCCTGGGCGTCAGCCCCCTCAGCAGGCCCGTCTCTTGCCTGCAGGGCCAGGGACTGGTGGTGGGTGCCAGTGGTGGCGCCGCTGCTGGGTGCCTACTTAGGTGCCATCGTCTACGTGGTCTTCGTTGGCTCCACCATCGCACAGAGGCCCCAGGTATTGGAGGACTCCACCGTATACGAAGACCGCAGAGTACCTGTGCTGCCCAAGACCATGCCAGACCCACCCACGACCCTTAGCCCTGTCTCTGTGTCTCCCAGCAACAGACCTTCAGTCCGGACTGTCCCACCCTTAAGTGACCCCATCCACTTAGAGCACTTCTAAGTAAGATGATTTGTGACCCTATTCCCACCCCAATAAAGACAGCCTTGTCCCACAGTGGCACCCCTGCGTCCTGGGTGCCTCCTGTGGTTGGGCTTTCCTCCTGGATTCTTCCAGGAACTCCAGGGTTATGCCACGGCCCAAGGCTGCAGTATAGAGCTGAGAGGCCTCTGTTGAGCCTTAAGAGCTGGGGCACCGACCACACACCCCAGGGGATGACGGGGGAAGGGCCAACCTATGGCCCCAGTAGGAACAGGAGGAGATTAAAGGATGCCAGACACCGAATGGTGGACTTTCAGGCATAGGGCAGGGACGGGATGATTTTGGGGAAAGGACAAGAGCTCTGGGGATACTCTGATCTGTCCTGGGAAGGACTCTAAGACTATCTCTCAGTTCTGGCTAGTCCTTGGACCAGACAAAGCAAGGTCCAAGCAAGTAGATCAGTTTCTCGACCGTTTTTTTTTTTTCCATTATTGCTCCCCTCAGACACCTTTTAGACATTTTCTTTCTTAATCACATGATATTTTAATACCACAGATATACTAGATATTGGTTTAAGTACTATATATCAGTTTATATATATCTGCACTTTATAAAAAAAAAAAAAGAGTAAGATTTTTCTTCATCTTTCCCTTCCAAGAATGAATGTTCTTGCCCTTGGAGGCAAAATCAGCCCCTACCTTGAAAATGCCTAATGTAGATTGAAAGTAGGTAAGGGGTTGGATTACTCTTTTTTCTCCTGGTGCCAGAACTCTCCTACACGAAGGAATTCCGGAGTCAGAAGGAAGATGCAGAGAAGGAGGTTCTTCCAAAAGGCGCAGAGACAGGAAATGGTCTTGCAGAATGGGATTCAGAGGGACAGGCAGAGAAGTTGGGTGGAGGTGTGGCATCCCCACCCACTCTGGGATCAAGCAACTATCACCCTGCTTTCTGGGACCCAGGAGTAGCATCACCCATGGTTCCTGTCATTGTTTGCACATTCAGCCTTTCAACAATTATTGAGTACCTCCTGTGTGCAGGTCCTGCATAGGCACTGGAAATGCTGACGTGGATGAGGCTGGGTCTCTGTCTTCAAGGAGCACAGTCTAATGAGGATGTTTATCGTGAGGAAGGAGATAAGCAGTGGAGAGGGGACTGTGGGGCTCAGAAGGGGCCTCACAGACCAGCCTCAGGGTGGAGGCCAGGGATGGCTTCCCAGAGGAGGAGGCAGAGCAGAGTGGGGGACAAGAGTTGTCCCTTCTGGGGTTGGTTGCTGCACTTTGTAGTTGGAAAAAATGTAGTCAGCGAGGCTGGGCTTTCTTCTGGACGTGGGGGCATGGTGAGATGAGGTTTAGCAAGCCTGCCTGAGCTGCAGGGAACAAACTGCTGGGAAAGGGGGAGATCGGAGCCTGCAAGGGAGTCTGGTGAGAGGCAATAACCCAGGAGGAGCAGCAGATGGGAGACAGGGGGTTTGCAAAATACTGAGGTAAAGCCCACAAGACCTTGGGCTGGCATTGGGAGGAGTGGGTAAGGACGGCAGGAGTCAGGGCTGACTTCAGGGGCATTGGAGATGTGCCCTCTGTGAGTGCGCAGGGGAGACAGACTGGTTTGGAGAGGAAGGTAAGTTACATCGCGGACATGTTGAGTTTGAGTTGCCTATGAGACCTGGTGGCAAGAATTGTGTATCTTGAGCAAGTTACTCAACCTCTCTGGCCTCTGTTTTCTCCTTTGTAAAATGGGTCTAATCTTACTTACCATTTGTGTTGCTGTAAATATTCAATGAAATAAAACATGTACATTGCTGAAAATAGTGCTCAGCACAGAGTAAGTGCTCAATAAACAGGAATGCCCTTAATATGGTCTGGAGATCAGAAGAGAGTTGAAGATAGAGATGGGGAAGTCGTGGTTGTGTGGATATCATGGGGGCCCATGGAATAGTGAAAGGAGGGTCAGTGAACAGTGTCCAGAGAGCACGGCTAGGAGGTGTGGAGTGGGCACCTCAAGAGGTCTGACTGAGGAGGGGTGCAATGTGCGTGATCAGGGGGCCCTGGAAACAAACCCCTCCAACAGTAGGGGAGCATACTCTTACCTTGCCGTACAGTCACATACAACAGAACATGATACATCAGCAAAAACTGAGGCACAACAGCTTCCTGTAACAACATGGAAAAAGTGGGGAGGCATAAAAAGCAATACAGTAGACTGTATACAGTATGATACCAGTTGTATCATTGAAAAACAAGCAAAAAGGAATATATTCTTTGGGGATACATATGTGATAAAACTACTTTAAAAGAAAGAAGGGATGGGGACACCTGGCTGGCTTAGTCGGTGGAGTATGCACCATTCTGAATCTTGGGGTAGTGAGTTTGAGCCCCATGGTGGGTGTAGAGATTGCTTAAATAAAATCTTAAAAAAATGCTTTAAGAAAAGTGGGGGATGGTTACTCCAGGGAGAAAGGGATGGAGATGAGAGACAGCACAGCAAAGAGCAGGGACCCATAAGGCACTGTGATGTCCACCCCATCCCATGTTTACTTCCAACATCCATAACTCTTTTCTAGTTCTGGATGTTGGAGGTAAATTTGTGGGTGTGTTATATGATTGTGCTTTATAACATATAACTGTGATATATATTCATTTGTAGCCATCATATATTTTAAAAGTTGAATAGCCACAGGTGATGGGAAAGGTATGGAATGTGCTGATGACAGGGTGACCAGGGAGGAAGGAGAGAGGCTTGACTATGTCTGACATCCCACAGTGGGAGGAACTGAGCCAGGGAACCAGGCCTGGAAGTGACCAGGGAAGGGACCATATCAGGAAGTCCCAGCCAGCTGCCTCCCTCTGTGACCCTGGATAAGCCTCTTACCCTTCTTTCAGCCTCAGTGGCCTTGTGAACATGGGGAGACTAGTCTTTCTCATTCCTAGTATTCCAGAGCAGAGTGACCCTAAGGCCTCAGTCACAGGTGAGAGAGGCATATACGGGCCCCAGGCTTCTGGCTCCCACTCTGCTATGGTCCTCGCTGACCACTTCAGCTTTGTGTCATCCTTATGTCCCTGGGAGGTGGCCTTGGAGGAGGGCAGTCAATGGGTCCATCAAGAACCTGCCTGGTGTCTACTGCTTTGCCATAGACATGACTAGGCCCATTGCCCATTAAATCCTGCAGATTCTGATCTCAATGTCAGGCTTACATGAGCTCTGACCATGGTTACAGCATTTCTGTGCACAGACCCCTTTCATTCTCTTGGCAGAAGTTGTTTGAAATTCTACAACATGCCAGATACCATTTTGGTGCAGAGGACAGAGGCACAAAAAATAAACAAGTTCTTGTTCTCAAAGAGCTGACATGCTGGGCAAAATGTGGAATGTTAGTGATACATACTAAGGAGGAAAAGCAGGAAAGAGGGATAGGAAGTGTGTGGGGAATGAAAGACCAAAGGCCTCCCTGAGGAGGTGACTTTGAGTAAAGACCTGAAGGGGGAGAGGGTGTGAGCTGTGTGGATATCCGGAAGAAGAGCATGCCAGGCTGAGGAAATAGCCACGGAAAGACCCTAAGGTGGGAGTGTCGAGGGGCCACTGCTGAACTGGAGTGGAGAAAGGAAGGGAAGAAGGGAGGCAGATAAGATCAGACAAGTAGGTAAGGTAAGCTGAGGCAGGTCCAGGAGAGAGGTAAGGCCAAGACTTGGGGCAGAAGCAAGGGATGTCTCTGGAAGAGAAAGGCAGGTCTCACTGCAGGGTAGGATGGGATGGGGGTGAGTGTCACAGTGCCTTGTGAATCTCGGCTCTTCACTCTGCTGTCTCTCTCTCTCTTTTTCTGTCTGTCTGTCTGTCTGTCTGTCTCTCTCTCTCTCTCTCACTCACACACACACACACACACACACACACACACACACACACACACACACACACACACACAGAGACAGTCTCTCCTGTATTGGCTGTATGCAAGAGACACATCTGTTTAACTCTAGGAGGCAGGCTGGGATAGGAGTCATGGAAGCCCTGTCTTCTCTCGCAGGCCCTGGTCCAACAATGACTTGCTGTGTGGCCTGGACAGGACCCTTCCCCTCTCTGGGTCTCAATTTCCCTATTTGTGTATTAAGGCATGGATTTGTTGGTGCCTGGAGAGTGTCTCAGCTCTGTCTTCTTCTAGAACTTTGAAGTCTCATGTCATGATCCCACTTGGCTTCTCCCCACCCCAACTGAGGCTGTGGTTGAAATGGGGAAAGAGTAAGACAGGAAGAACTCTCAGCCCCGGGCCAGGCCATTCCAGGGCTTTCCAGGTAAATGTTTGGTCCTCAGCCTGGTAGGCCTGGCTTTAGGAGAGCCCCTCACTCCCTCTCCTTGCCTGCTCTCCCACTCCCACTCCCACGCACAGCCCCTAAGGGACAGGCACCTACAGGCAGCACCCCAGTCTGGCTAGCCTGTCTCACCTCCCTCAGACGGGATCCTGCAGTCCAGACAGAGAAGGGAGCAGCTATCTTGGGTCAGGCTTGGGTGCTGATGCCCTGAGTGGGAGGAGGCTATGGCTACTCAGAGCTATGCAGCCTGACTGTGGCGAGGCACCTACCTCTGTGCTGAACTTGAAGTGGGAAAGAGGTATTACCCAGCCTTCTTGGATGCTGCAGGGCCTGTACTGTGGAACCTAAGAGCATAATGAGGGCAGCCAGGCTGGATGCTGGCTCTACCAGTCACGAGCTGTATAACTTTAGGTAAGACAGGATAATAATAGCTCCCACCTCACAAGGCTGCTGGGATAATAAAACGAGCTATGCCTGGTATGTGGGCAATGTGTTTGCTATTTTCATTCTACATTCTCTTGTGGTCCTCACATCACCATGCCCATCTTACATCCAAGGAAACTGAGGCCTAGGAAAATTCGCTTGGTAAGGGATAGACAGTAGGGATTCTAGTCCTTACCAATATGACTCTGGCTAGTTTTTTTGTTTGGTTTCTGAATTGTGAAATATATCCTACAAGCATGCATATATAACATATGGGTACAGTTAAAATAACAAAACACTCAAAAAACAAAGACCCCAAATGAACAAATAACCTCAAACACTCAAGTGCCCGCCACTGAGCTTGGGCATGTTATTGAACCTCTCTGGGCCCTGCTTTCTACATCTGTAAAATGGGGATAATGAGGGTCAGAGGAGTGAGGTGCTTCAGGTTTCAGTTTTGCCATTGGCATTTTGCTGTGACGAAGCAAGGTGAGGAAGAGTTTGCCAGAACTCATGGTCTCCCCTTACGTCTGTGCTCAGGAGTCAAGGGGGTGGGTGGGTGCTGGAGGGTGTGTACAGGGGTTTCTGGAAGGGATGCTCTATGCTCTGGGCCCATTAGGGGGTCTAGAAATTCAGGGGCTGGGTCAGGAGCAGAGAGAGGAGATACACAGCTCAGAGCAAGGTACACCCAGGCACACGGATGAGGCCATAAATCTGGGACTGAGCTTTTGAGTCCTCCAGGGACCCAAGCAAACCCCCACTGGCTGATATGGATTCTTCAGATGGAGGTCAAAACAGGCCCTTGGAACAGCCCAGCTAGGGCCAGGAAGAATGTGTTCTTGTCCTCCCCACTCCTCCGGATTCCTTACCTCCATCCTGGTCAAGGTCAAGGACATTAGGCGGAAGATGAACTCCAAGGTCAAGGACATTAGGGAGACTCAGTGTTGGGGCAGGGGAAATTGGAAGATGGTGGATATATCAGGACAGTTTGGAGGTTGGACTTTCTGAACTGGAGGTACTTGTGGGACATCCAGGGATAGACACAGGCCTGGGCTAGAGATCGAGCTTTTAAGCTCAGGGTGGTATGTGATGGTTTGCAGATGGATTAAGTGGCCCAGGGAGAGATGACAGAGTCCTGGAAAGCACCTATGTTTAAGAGATGGCTAGAAGGGAGGAGGCAGCCAAGGCCCATGATCTCCCCAGGCCTGAGGAATCCAAATACTCTGGGTATTAACTGACGTCTACTCTGGGTTCCAGTCTCTTCTTTCAGAAGGTTCAAATGGGCCAGGGCAAACAAGAGACACCCAGACTTTCCTAGGCAACTAGGAGGAAAACTCCAGAGACCTCCATCACACAGGACTTCCCTGTAGCTCTGAGTCCTGCAACTTCAACTCCCTGCTCTGGCTCTGGTAATGTCTGATTCCTGCCCTCTCCTCAGTTCCCTGTCCACTAGATGACAGAATGCCCAGGGCACAGTTCCTGGACCTCTTCTCTTTCACCTTCTCTTCCAATATCTTACCAGCCTGTAAATACCATTATATGCCAACAACAGCTCCCCAAATTAGATCTCCTGTCCAATCCCATGTACAACCACCCACTGGACAGATTTTCATCCCTCAAGGCTGTTTCTCCCACACTCTTTCCTATCTTAGTAAATACCAAATTCAATCTCCCCAATGCTCAGGCCAAAATCTTTGAAGTCATCCTTGAGTCCCTTCTCTCTCACATCCCACCCACACCCCAGCTGTTAGCAAACCCTATAGGTGTTACCTGCAAAATATATCTAGAAACCAACCACTTTTCATCACTCCACCACCATCACCCAGGTTTGAGCCACTGTCACTTCTCTTGGATTACAGAAGTGGTCTTCCGATCATGTCCCAGCCTGTCTTTTTGCTCTGAGTCACCCCTATAGTCTAGTCTCAATACAGCAGCTGGAGTGATCATTTCAAAAAATAAGCCAAATTGTATCATTCACTCTGCCTAAAGCCTTCCAATGCTCTCCAGGCCCCTACTTCTCTCTCCCCATTCATTCTCCCACAGCTGATGGCTTTGCTGCTCCTTCAAGATACATGGCATGTTTCCACCACTAAGCCCTTGCAATGGCTGTTTCCTCTGCCTGGGATGTTTTTCTTTCAGATATCTGCATGACTTAGATTTCCCCCTTGTGCTTACATTGTGTATGCATACAAACAGAAAACAGTATTAAAAAACCAACTGGAAAGGTGATTAAGTTTTAAATACTGGTTATGGGGTGGCTGGATGGCTCAGTCAGTTAAGTGTGGGACTCTTGCTTTCAGCTCAGGTCCTGATCTCATGGTTTGTGAATTGGAGCCCCACGTCGGGCTCTGCTCTGACAATGTGGAGCCTAGTTAGGATTCTCCGTCTCTCTCTGCCCCTCCCTGGCACGATCTCTCTCTCAAAATAAATAAATACACTTAAAAAAATAAAGATACTGGTTATAAACTACTAATAAGTTTTATGTAAGAGTTTTTTTGAGGTAAAGTGTAAGCACTGTCCTACCCCAGCCCCAGGCTCCTGGTTTGGGGGGTTACACACTGCCCCCTGGTGGCCATTCCAGGAAAAAGTCCCATCATCTCGGGGTTGTGGGTGTTCTCCACATTGGGACAGAGTATAAACTTTCCTCCCACCTGTCCTGACCTGCCAGACAATGCAGTCCCAGGGACTCCAAGGTAATATGTGTGAACTGTCCCTGTTCTGTGTGTGTAGTAGAGGACACAGGGTTTGGAGTCTGACTTTATAGGAATTTCAGATCAATGATTCATTGAGTGATCCTGGGCAACTGATCTAATTTTAACCTTTAGTTTCTCCATTGGCAAAATAGAGATAGATAGTAAGAATATATGCTTCAAGGGGCTTCGAGGAATAAAAGAGATAAGCACAGTGCTTGTTGCATATTAAGTGCTCAAAAGCTGTTCTCTACTATCCTCAGACTTGGGAAGTAGTGGGTGCATGAGTACTTGACTCCCTCACGCTTGTGTCAAGCCTGGGGTGGGCAGGGGAGGGGTAGGTGACTGAAAGACCCAGCCGCTGCCAGAGCAGCTTCACAACTGCTCTGTTCTCCCCGCCCCCCCAAGTGAGTTATTCTCTGAGGAACGGTCCTGAGATGGGCTCGAGGCTCACCTGCCGAGATGCCACATGATACCGAGAGAACATCCTAGCCTCTCAGATCCTGTCTACCCACCACCCTTCCAATGGCTTCAGATAGCATGTGGGCTGAAACTATTACTGAACTGACAGATGGGGAAATGAGTGCCCAGACACTGGAAGCAAACGGCCCAGGGTTCACAGAGCGAGTTGAGGCAGCCAATTGGGTGTCCCAGCAGTTTAGACAGGTTCTATGTAGACTCCCACAAGGCTGTGCCTTAGAATGACCACATGAAGCCTGGGGCCAAGGGCAGCTTGGGCCACAGGGAAGGTTCCAAGAGAATTCTGTTTGCGGAAGACAGTTGTCTTTTCCTTGAAGACTCAAACCCCTCCTGGCCTAGGGGCAGTTCTAGGCTGGGAAACCCAAAGCCTGAATTACAGTCTCGGCCTGGCTCACATTGTGACATGGAGAGCCTTTCCCCTCTGAGGTAGGCCTTTGTAGACTGAGGAGTTAGGCTGGCTTAGAGCTTTCCCTGGAGATCTGTGAGCTCTAAAAGGCCATGAGAGATATAGTATAGGACATCTGTGCTGAGGCCACATAGAGAGCTTGGGAGGGAGAAATTTCTCAATGGGTATGGCAGGACATAGGAGGGGACAGATAAGGTAGGCAGGTCTGGGAATGTGGCCAAGAATTCCCTAATTTTAGAAGGGAAGGCACACTTGTTCTTATTAAGAGAACAAGGTCCCTAGGCTTTCAGGCATGAAGCAAGAAGGCTGACACCATGCAGCCTTCCCCTCACCTCCCAAACCTAAATCACAGGGCCCACTGTTTGAGATTTTGAACCTCTTACATATGGACATTCCTTCTTCCCCTCCCCTGGTCTGCTTTCTGGCCTGTCTGGGACAGGATCCAGAGCTGCTTCACACAGACCCTGCAATCAGGAGGGCTGCTTTCATCTCCAATCCTGGATACAAACCTCCCACTGCACATCAGGCAGTCACCACTGCTGAAAGGAGCCAGCCCTGCCAGATAAGCCAGAAGGAATTCCAGAGATAAGAACTTGGGTCTCTGAAAAGCTCTGGCCCCATAAAGAATCTCTTGCAGAAGGAGAGGGTAGGGCTGGAAGGGGGAGGAATGAGATCACCAGATTCTAAGGGAGCAATGGTATGGGGTCGTGGTGCCCACAGGATTTAGTCTATGCTCACGACCAAGGCTGCTGCTCAGTGGAGAATCCACCAAACCCATGAGAAGCAGCTTCCCTTTGCTGCGGTGGTCAGGGGTCCCTTTGGTGATCTGAGGGGCACTAGCTCCCTGCTGACCCCCAGCATCCTATCTGACCTCCTGAATCTCTTCCCTTTGCAGCACCATCCCCTAGCATCCTCATCTCACGTGGATAACTCCTATAGTTTTTGGCTGGGCCTCTTGCCTCAAAGTTAAACTTCCAATCCCTTCTCTACACACTGCCTGAGGCACTGCTCTAGAAGAGAGTGTGGGCAAACTAAGGTCCTCAGGCAAATCCATCCTGCTGCCCGTTTTTGTACAACTCGTGAGCTAAGAATGGGTTTCTAATTTTTAAATAGCTGGAAGAAAATACCAGTATTATTTTGTGATAGGTAAAAATTATATGAAATTCTGATTTCAGTGTCTATAAAATAAGGTGTTACTAGAACAGAGTCAGGCTCATTCACTTATGTATTGTTTGAGGCTACCTTCACATCACAATGGCAGAGCTGGGTAGCTGCAACAGAAACTCTAATAAGACTCACAAAGCCTAAAATATTTTCTATCTGGACCTTTACTGTCACTCTCTGCTTAGGACCCTCCGGTGGCTCCTTGTGGCTCTCCACAGCTGACCCCTTTCTTCCTACCTCTCCAGCCTCATCACCTGTGCTTTCAGCTGACTGCTCACTCTGGACAACTCACCCTTCCTCACCCCCACTGCAAACCACATCCCTGGGCTTGTCTCATGCCATTTACTTTCGCTTGGCACGCCTCTCTTCTCCAAATGACAGTCTACCATCTTAACACTCAGTCCAAAAACTTCCTCCCGTTTCCCTTCTCCCAACCATGAAAGTTAACCCATTCCTACTTCAATGTCACGGGAGCCTCTTATGGCTCTCAACTTCTAATAACAGAATAATGACCTGTTTGTGCCAGACCAAACAATTCCATTATTAATATGTGTTCAGGGATGTGATCCCTGCTGCATTACTAACTGAAAGAGTAGGCCACAGCCCTAGCACAGGGCTGCATGGGGTACGACTTAAGCATTCACAAGAAGAGGCCTGTTTAGCATTCTATACTTTTTACTTGGCTAATAGTATGGAGGAAGAAGCTTATATATTTTCCAGATACCAAGTATTTTTTTTTTTTAAAGTAAACTCTACATCCAACATGGGGCTGGAACTCATGACCCCAAGATTAAGAGTCAGATGCTCTACCAACTGAGAAAGCCAGGAGCCCCCTAGTATCATTTTTATAAACTTCCAGCACCTATGATAGATCAGGCACTTCCATGTATCTTATTTAATCCTCATCACAACCCTGGTAAGGCAGGTGATACCTCCATTCCACCAAGCAGCAAGTTATGTAGCAGAGCTGGCGTCTAAAGTCAGGTCTCCTGCCTCCTGAATTCTGAGATGCTCTCCATATGCAGCTCACCCAATGAACCACTGCTTCAGAGATGTAACAGGTGCTCGTGGGCTTCTTGTTGTGTTTGGGGCTACTGACCCTGTGCTAAGTGGGTCCAGATAGAGGTGGTTTTGTAGCTTTCCATCTCTTCCCTCCAGTTGCTTCTTCTGCTCCTGTACTTGCTGCCTCTCAAGGCAGATTGTCTAGGTCAGGCCCAAAGGGTGACCCTGCTCTTCCTATGAAAACTAAGTGCCAGTTCTGTGACGTCACTTCTGAAATCTTCTGTTGCTCTGGGGCTCGTGGCTTGCTCTGGAGAAAGTTGTTGGAAGTCTGGCCTCCAAGGGTGCTAAGGCCAGAGAGGGCCAAACTAATGTAACTGTCAATGCACCTGCCTTAATGGAGACTCAAGAATGCCTCCAGAGGGCTGCTGGGATAAGCCCTGGACTGTCCACACACTTTTGTGAATATTCAAACAGAAGTCCAGAGCTCAGAGACAAGGAGAGCCAATATAGCTGCTGCAGACCTGGGAGAAAGCAACACAGGAAAGGTAAATCCACCTGAGACTCTTTCTCAACCAGAGAGGAATTAGGGCTATACTGCTCAGTACACACATGCCACACTGTGAACTCGACAGGAGGAGCTTGCTCTACACGCCCTTTCCCTTCATGGTGGATATAGCTAAACTGTCACCAGACAGGCTCAGGGGTGTGGTATGAGCCACAGCCCTGGATTTTAGGAAATGGGAGTTCTGTAAAGCACCCTGACCCCTCTCCTAGGTCTAGAATTGATGGCATTGAGAATCCCAAAGATCAGTTTAGCCAGATAGACCTATGAGAGTTTTTGGCAGAAGACTCAGATAAGATAGCTGGATTTAACACAATATGTGTGATTCTGGATATGGTGTACCAACTCAATGTTTGGTATTTTGGACTGAGAAGTTCACTTGTGTCTTTCCAAAGATTGTGATCAGTTTGGATTAATCCAAAATGTGAGGTGCAGTTGACATTTTTAGGAGGAGGATGGATAACTGGGACAACTGAGTCTATGACTAAGTGCTGGTTTCATGCTAAAATTCTGGTTTGTCCAAATCAAACCCAATGTTCCCCAGTCCTCCGAGCAATGACAGTGATGGTGGAGCCTCTGCAAATACACAACTGCATCACTAGTGACCATCTATTCAGAGGGCTGGCTGTACCAAAACACTTTATACAGACGGAATAGAGGACAAGGGGATTTCTGATACACTCATGCTTTGGACGTATCAGTACAAGACAGTATGTGAGGCTGTGTGTGAGTCCACCAGGCAGTTGGGAACAAGCATGATTTTCTGCTGGCAAATGAGTCTCCATCACACCTAATCATTCTTTTATCTAAGTGCATCTTGATCTTCTCAGTCCTGGACATCAAAGTAGTCAATTACTGGTTCCTTGGCTATTTTCTGTAAATTACTGCTCCCAGGATTCCTGAAAAGCAAACAAAGAATGATCAATCTTCTTGTTTGGGGGAAGTGAACTGAGGTCTTCAGAAAGTTAAGGATCAGTTGATTTATCATTTGCAAAGCTCTGATAAGATAGTGGGGCCCATATGAGTTGGGAACTGTTGCAATTTGGTGATGGGCATGTAGTGGTTCAATGTATTAACAGTATCTCTACTCTAAAAGTTTTCCACAATAAAATTTTATACAAAATTAAAGCAAACAAAAGGAACAAAAGATAGCATGGTGTAAACAGGCCAAAGACTCCACACAGTCATGTTCAGGTGGTACTGGACTTGCTGAGGCACTGGACACGGCTGTGAAATAACATGTAGACTACCTCCCATTTCCAAAACCACTGTCCATGTGGACATGCAGCTGGGCTGACTGGAATCCAGGCCACCTGCTTTACAGGGGTGAAGCAGGGCTGGTCCCAAGGAGCCACAATGACCCAGACAATCTTTGCCAAGGCTGTGCCCAATGGGCAACACCTAGCTGTCCTGTCCAGTCCCAAGGAACACCGATTGCTATGGCCCTCATGGTGACCTTGTAAACTGCCCCTCCCACCCTCCCAGAAGGTCTGTATAAGAAGTTCTGGTAGGAGATGGCCAACAGACACATGAAACGATGGTCAGCATCGCTCCTCATCAGGGAAATACAAATCAAAACCACACTGAGATACCACCTCATGCCAGTCAGAGTGGCTAAAATGAGCCAATCAGAGAACTCTAGATGCTGGCGAGGATGTGGAGAAACGGGCACCCTCCTACACTGTTGGTGGGAATATAAACTGGTACAGCCCCTCTGGAAAAGTGTGGAGGTTCCTAAGGAAACTAACAATAGAACTCCCCTATGACCCAGCAATAGCACTGCTAGGAATTTACCCAAGGGATACAGAAATGCTGATGCATAGGAACACATGTACCCCAATGTTCATAGCAGCACTCTCCATAATAGCTAAAACATGGAAAGAGCCTAAGTGTCCATCAACAGATGAATGGATCAAGAAGATGTGGTTTATCTATACCATGGAATACTACATGGCAATGAGAAACAATGAAATCTGGCCATGTGTAGCAACATGGATGGACCTTGAGGGTGTTATGCTGGCGAAATAAGTCAGGCAGAGAAGGACAAATATCATATGTTTGCACGTATAGGAGGATTAGGAGGAACTTGACAGAGGAACAAGGGGGAGAAGAAGGGGGGAAGTGGTGGGGAAAGGGAGAGAGGCAAACCATGAGAGACTCTTGAATGCTGACAAAAACTGAGGACTGATGGATGCGGGGGGAGGGAGGGATGGGCATGGAGGAGGACACTTGTGGGGATGAGCACTGGGTGTTATGTGGAAACTAATCTGACAATAAACTATTTGTAAAAAAAAAAAAAAAAAAAAAGAAGTTCTGGTAAGGCTTCTGTGTGGAATGGCAGAACAGCGTTAGGGAGTCTACTGGGTTTCAGCAATACTGCCTCAGTCACAATAAAGTAGCCAGCTTCCTTTCTGGCAAAGGAGAGGAAGGGAAAAGGAAATGGTTCTTCTTCCCTGCCTCTATCTGCGACTTGCTGCTTGCCAATGTGGTTTTCTTATCTCTTTAAATCATGAATATATGTTTTTGTCGTAAAAATGATACAAACTATATGGAGCTCAATAGAGCAAAACACTAAGGTCCCCACCTTCACTGCAACCACCATCCCACATCCATCTGCAGAATAACTGTTGTGAACCATGCGTTGTTCCTAAATCATCCACCATGACACACTGAATCCATTTCCCGGTGTCACCATCTATACCATGGAAGTTATATCCAGTGACTCTTCCCCAGAGGGGAAGTGGGCATTACAAACATCAGACCTGGGACCCCTCTGGCATGAACAAATGCATCTGACATCCCAGTCAAACCTTACTTATTTGAACAAAGCTGCCCGTGACCAGGCCTCAGAGGTTGCCAATGGCTGGAAAGTTTAGCCCCTGCTGGCGTTTCTGAATAGATGAGGCCCTCTGGAAAGCAACTGAAGGATCCTTACTTGTCTGTCTGATGTCTGTGATGAGGAATTGGTGGTGGAGGCCGTGACTGCATTTCCCTTTCAAGGACACTCATCAGCGTGTTAGGAGGACAAATGGATTTCCCTCTGATAAAAGTCAGAACACAAAGCATTGAAAAGTGAGAAGTGTTTGTGGAGACAGGCAGATTGCTGGAAATCCAGTCATGATTTTTCACTGTGCTACTACTGAGTGCTCCAATGTGATCCATCTCCTCTCAGGCATGGTCACCTTCATTTAACCCTCGTCCCTTTCACTCACCTCAGTTGGGCCTGTTACCTGCTTCCTGTCATCCCATACACAAATTTTCTTCTTCTGGAAGTCCCTCCTACTCTCTCAGGTTCTGACAGTGAGCCTAGATCCTCACTGTCACTTCCCTGCTCACAATAGAGCCATAGTCTCCTATAATGGCAAACACTGTTTAGGGGGGATGCCTTGAATCAGAGTCTATCATCTTGTTTTCATCACGTCAGGAGGACAAGGGAAAAAGGGACAGATGTGATGGGCAGGCACCCAACCCAGGCCCTCAGGGTCTGCTCTCTGTTTGAGGAAATGATGTCTCCAGTGTCACTCATAGATCGGGGCAGATTAAACAGCCTTGCATGTCTTTAGGTGTGTCTGTCCTGTGGACCGAGGCATGGGCTTTGCTCCCTGGTTCAGATCTTTGTATTGAACTTTTTGATTGTGCCAGAACGGCTATCCCAGAAGCAAGTTTTCTATTTATTCTTCTAAGAGAGGAAGCAAGGAAAGCAAATATCGACAGACCCTGCTTTCTGAGGTTCAGCCTGCCCCAGTGAGCAGTTCCTCCTGTGATGACAAGAGCAACCCACCTGACCGCAGTGACCACGACGTTGCGCTTTGGTTCACTGTCATAGCTCACGCTCTCCAGGCCGTATACTTGGGCCAGGTCGTGGATGATCCGTCGGTGGTCTCTGTTCATGGGAGGGAAGCAGTGGCTCTTCTTACTATTCTTTCCCTGTATTGAGGGTAAAGATGTTTAATTGATAAAATGACTAAATAAAGACCTAAAACAAGACAATTTCATTTCTTATAAAAATGTTTTACACTAAAAGTCATGAGCGTCCAGATACAGACACACTAGCAGAGAAATACACTTGTGCAGGTTTCCTAGTTAGGAGAGGAACAATGATTCCATTTTCTTCATCATGTTAGTGTCCTGCTGGGAACTGGGAACAGTGGGGAGGAAGGGAAGAAAGGGAGGGGCTGGTGGTAGGAAGGAAATTCCTCTCCATTAGATGTGGAATTAATATAGGTATCTTGTCCTCACTCACAGTCTGCAAATAAAGAGGGAGTCACCATGGGATAGGCTGCTTCTGACTAAATTAAAGTCTTTTTCCCTTAAAGGTACCTCCAGAACAACAGCTTCACTCTCTTGAGTGGGAGTCTATCCCATTACTCTTTAGCTCTAGTCATTCAACTTTTCATTTTTACCCAAGGGTTTCTGCACTGCCTTGGGGGTAATAAAGAATCAGAGTGACCTATCATATAATAGCCCTTCAGATATCATGTCTTCCTAAGTATCCCACACAGTCATTCAACTATCACTACAGAATGCCTCCAGTTGTCCAGAGTTTCTTCACTCAATCTTAGGCACTAAACTAAGATTTTATCATTTATAATGAACTTGATTGAAAGATTGAGATCTTTTTTGACCCAGGACAAGGCTTCCATGGATGTCATAATGGCTAGGATTTTGGGAAAGATAACGATTGTTAAGAAATTGTGACTTTTTCTTAAAACTACTCTATACTGATGGTGTTTCTAGGACTTGGGTTTTTTTTTTTTAATCAAGCTGGCCTTGGAGACATGTCCAGTTGGATGTTTTGACTTCAACCTTATTCACGGCTTCCACAAGCGCTTCCATTTCTTTCTCAATGTCACTGACAAACTTTAAGTCCTTCCTGAAATGAGAAATCACCACAGTTAATTTCATCTGTCCTACTCTTCTGAGAATCCCTTCCACCCACCCTCTCTGCCCGTAAACTGCAGACAATGAACATGGGCAGAAAAATGGCAGAGGTCAGATAACAGAGATTGACTGTGACTGAACAAAGGAAAAGAAAAAGAGAAAACAAATATGAGAAAGGAGAAGATGGAAGGAGAAAGAGCATTCTGGAGGGCCAGGAGATAGGAGGAAAATAAGAGCTATTACTGCCCAAGTGAGGAAACAAGTGAGGGGGCCAGAAGTGGAATTCAGGCTAGTCAAGCCCTAGGGAGGCCCACACTCTACCACAGGGTTCTCTCTCTCCCCACTACACACACACACACACACACACACACACACACACACACACACACACACACACACACCCCTACACCCCATGCTCAATTCTTCAAGAGGAAAATTTTGAGAAACCAAGAAAAGGATTTTTATTAAACATCATATAATCTCTTATAATAGATATATAAACTTTAACTGGCTCAATCACAGAAGAATACATATTAATTATTACATCTTAAAAGACCAAACAGTCTTGGGGTGCCTGGGTGGCTCAGTTGGTTAAGTGTCCGACTTTGGCTCAGGTCATGATCTCACTGTTCGTGAGTTCAAGCCCCACATTGGGCTCTGTGTTGACAGCTCAAAGCCTGGAGCCTGCTTTGAATTCTGTGTCTCCTTCTCTCTCTCTGCTCCTCCCCCACTTACACTCTGTCTCTCTCAAAAATGAATGTTAAAAAAAAAAAGACCAAACAGTCTTGTAAGCCATAATTAAGAAAGTTGGTACCAAGTTACATACATACCTGGCATCTTCTTTTAAACTGTCACTGAATTTTGACCCTGAAGAACGTATATTGAAAGGATCGGAATCCTCGCTGATATGAAATGCCTCTGCTAATCTCCTGAAAGTAAGAGAGATATAAGTAAATAAAAGGAAAGGAAGGAGAAGAAAACTTCTTATAGTAACACAAAGTGTCCACCAAGTCCTAACTTCTTTATATGTTAATGATGTCATTTCGGTAAACCCAATTATTTTTTATTAAAAAAATTTTTTAATTGTTTATTTATTTTTGAGAGACAGAGAGATAGAGCATGAGTGGGGGAAGGGCAGAGAGAGAAACACAGAATCCAAAGCAGGCTCCAGACTTTGCCTGTCAGCACAGAGCCTGACGTGGGGCTCGAACCCACAAACCGTGAGATCATGACCTGAGCCAAAGTTTGACACTTAACCAATTGAGCCACCCAGGCTCAGTAAAGCCAATTATTAAGGAAGGAATAACAACAACTTGGGACAAGATATGATTTTGTCTCCCTAGAAGAACATAAACAAGACAGATCTACATGGGTCTGAGCCAACCACCTGGCTGACGCTGGCAGCGTGGGTTATCTGGGATGAAAAGGGGAATGACTGCCTCTGAGATTTCACCTAAACATCAGATACATTAACTAGACATGTAATTAGTAAAACTAGTATTGTCTTATAGAAAATTTGGAAAATAAAGGGAAGAATTCTATTAACAACACAAATATTGCATTTTAATACACTTTCAGATTTTTTTTTTCTCTTTAAGTAGTTGCAATTAGTGTATTTAAAACTAGGCACCTGGGGCACCCTGACTGGCTCAGTTGGGGGAGCATGTGACTCTTAATCTCGGGGTTGTAAGTTTGAGCCCCATGGTGGGTGTAAAGCACAGAGTCTGCTTGGGATTCTCTCCCCCTCTCTCTTTGCCCCTCCCCCACTCATACTTTTTATTTTTATGTTTTACTTATTTTTGAGAGAGAGAGAGAGAGACAGCGTGAGCAAGGGAGGGTCAGAGACAGAGGGAGACACAGAATCTGAAACAGGCCCTACGCTCTGAACTAGCTGTCAGCACAGAGCCCGACGCAGGGCTTGAACCCATGAACCGTGAGATCATGACCTCAGCCGAAATCGGATGCTTAACCGACTGAGCCACCCAGGCGTCCCTCATACTTGCTCACTCTCCCTCTCTCTCAAAAATAAACTTAAGAAAAACAAAACAAAACAAAACATTAGGGGCGCCTGAGTGGCTCAGTTAAGTGTCCGACTTTGGCTCAGGTCGTGATCTCGCCGCTCGTGGGTTCGAGCCCCACATTGGGCTCTGTGCTGACAGCTCTGAGCCTGGAGCCTGCTTCCAATTCTGTGTCTCCCTTTCTCTCTGCCCCTCCCCTACTCACACTCTGTCTCTCTCTCAAAAATGAATAAAAGTTAAAAAAAAAAAAAAACAGTATCGGAAAGTCAAACTTCAAGATAAAATAGGATTATACTTTGCCTGCATTTGTCTGGTTTTGTTTAACTATTTATTTTGAGAAATATTCAAAGTAACAAGAATATTACAATGATAAAACCGTCATAACTTCAAAATATTATAAGTCAAAAATGCATTTAATACATCTAACCTACCAAACATCATAGCTTGGCCTAGTCTACCTTAAAATGTGCTCAGAACGCTTACATTAGCCTACAGCTGGGCAAAATTACCTAACACAAAGCCTATTTTACAATAAAGTGTTGACTATGTCATGGAATTTACTGAATAGTGTACTGACAGTGACAAACAGAATGGTTGTGAGTGTGCTGGTTGCTGACCCTCGTGACTGCATGGCCGCCCGGGAGCTGCAGCTTGTTGCCGCTGCCCAGGGTCAGAAGAGAGCATTATACTGCATATTGCTAGGCTGAGAAAAGATCAAAATTCAAAATCTGAAGTATGGTTTCTACTAAATGTGAATTACTTTTGCACCACTGTGAAGTTGGAAACTGTAAGTCAAATTATTTTAAGTTGGGGACTGTGTTTTGTTCACTTAAATTTCTCCAATTGTTAACATTTTTACAGGGCTATACGTTTTAATCAATCTATGTTAGAACCAAGAAGTCTGGCAGGCAAATGCCTCCTAATCTGATAAAGAGTATTCTCAAATTAACAGAAAACGTAGTTAGTGGTGAAATATTTAAAGCTGTCTGGTGTCAGGAATACCTATTATCACCACCTTCTATTCAACACTAGAGGCTCTAGCTAGTGTAATAAGGCAAGAAAAAGAAAACAGATAAGAATTGGAAAGAAATAAAGCTACTATTATTAGAAAAGGACATGAAATAAGAAATAAGTGAATTAAGCAAGTCTGCAAATACAGGTCAACAAACACCAATTATATTCCTATATACCAGCAAAAGCAATTAGAAAATTAAATTTGTTTTGTTTTGCTTTATTAGAAAATAACATTTTTAAAGTGATACAGGAGGGGAGAGGAAAGGCAGTGGCTGAGCAAAAAAAATGTGATTAAAAAAATTGCCACTCAAAAAAACAGCAAAACCATAAAACAGCAAGGGACAAATCTACCAAAAGATGTACCAAATCTATATATAGAAAACTATAGTATCACTGAGAGAAATCAAAGACAGGAATAAATGGAAGGTATACCTTGTTCATGGATTAGAAGACTCAATATTATAAAAATGTCATATCTCCACGAATTGATCTATAAATTGAATACCAATTCAATCAAAATCTTAGATTTTTAAGCAGATATTGATAAGCTAACTCTAAAGTTTAAATGAAAATGCAAATACCCAAGAAGATCAAGTTAATCTTGAAGAACCATGCTTGAAGAGATAAACCATCAGATATGTCTTAAGACCTTTATTGTTATAAAGGTACAATTAAGAGAGTGTGATACTAGTGTGATGAAACAGAATGAACTCAGAAATAGACCCGCACATAATATGAATACCTGATTTAAGACAAGGGAAGCATTAGAGAAACTGGGGGAAATGGCACCTTTTTAAAAAAAAATTTTTTTTAGTGTTTTTTACTTATTTCTGAGAGAGAGAGACAGTGCGAGCAGGGGAGGGTCAGAGAGAGAGAGGGAGACACAGAATCTGAAGCAGGCTCCAGGCTCTGAGCTAGCTGTCAGCACAAAGCCCAATGCAGGGCTTGAACCTACGAACTGTGAGATCATGACCTGAGCCGAAGCCAGACACTTAACTGACTGAGTCACCCAGGTGCCCTGACATCTTGATAATAGTACTGGTCACATGAATATTCACATGGAAAAAACCTGAATTGTGAACTCTCCTTAAACCATGTTCAAAAAGAAATCAGTCCAGGGGTGCCTGGGTGGCTCAGTTGGTTAAGCGTCTGAATTCGGCTCAGGTCATGATTTTGTGGTTCCTGAGTTCAAGCCCCACATCAGGCTCTGTGCTGACAGCTCAGAGCCTGGAACTTGCTTCCAGTTCTTTGTCTCCCTTTCTCTCTGCCCCTCCTTGCTTGTGCTCTGTCTCTCTGTCTCAAAACTAAATAAATATTAAAAAAAAAAAAAAGAGTATCATCATGACCAAGATAGACAAATACTTCTTAAATAGGACATAAAAAGTAGAGCAATGGGGAACTATTACCCTGCTGCTGGGAGTGTAATGTGGTACAACTATTTTGGATACTGCTGCAGAGAACTGACTAATGCTGAACAGATATGAAAACACTATTAACTATCAATCAGTAATTCTACTCCTAAGTTTGTAAGTAACAGAAATGAGTATGTATACATTGCATAAGAAATATATGCATGTTCTCAACAGAGAATTATTATTTTTTTAAATTTTAAATGTTTATTTACTTTTGAGAGAGCGCAAGCACAGGAGGGGCAGAGAGAGGGAGACAACAGAATTAAAAGCAGGCTCCAGGCTCTGAGCTGTCGGCACAGAGCCCAATGTGAGGCTGGAACCCACAAACCATGAGATCATGACCTGAGCCGAAATTAAGAGACTCCCAACCAACTGAGCCACCCAGGTGCCCCATAAACAGAGCATTATTTGTAATAGTCCAATACTGATAACCACACACATACCTATTAATGGTTGAATGATAAATTATAATATCTTAATATACATTAAGAAATATTATTAAAATAAATGCCTTAAAATATTCAGGAATGCAAATGAACCAAGTACTGGTATATGCAACAACAGGATGAATATCACAAATGTAATAAAAGAAGCCAGACAAAAATAATACAAACTACAAGATTTCACTATTTATATAAAGTTAAAAAACAGGCAAAACTAATCTAAAGTGTTAGAAGTCAGGATAGATGTTTATCTTTATGGAGGATATGAAAGTGTTCTGGTAATTTTTCTATTTCTTGACCTGGGTGTGGATTACACCACTGTATTTACTTTGTGCTGACTCACTAATCTGTACACTTCTGATCTATATGTATGTTATACTTCAACATAAAAGGTCATTAAAAAAATTTTTAAGCCTCTTATCTCCACTGGAATCAGGAAGACTGCAGTCAGTGAATAAGTATGCTGTAGCATGTGATGTTTACACCATGCCCAAAACCAATAAGCTCATGTTTCGGAAATGTGCTAAAATCACCTCAGTGGTTTATCCTCAGACATTACAATTCTTGATGACTGAATTTCTCGTGCTCTCTAAGAGCAGCAAAAGACTCAGAGCAGGTGCTGAATGAATGCTTCAACAGTTGCTCCCTCCCACTAACTTCACAAGAGCTCAAGGACAAGTAGATAAACAGCAGTTGAAATGACTTACTTTTTCCTTTCCAAGGCTAAACACTCCTCATCACATTCCAGCCTTGAGAAACAAATGAAAAATATAAAGTCAGATTTCACAGCTTCTGCCCAACAATAAGTTCTTATTCAACCTGGAAACAGAGCAGATTCTGGCCAAAACATGGCTACATGAGGTTCCTCTCAAGGACACATGAGTGGACCTCTGGGTTACAGTAATCTAGGAGTTCTCAGAAGGGCCTCAAAGTGTCACCAAAATGTTTCCAATGACCCTCTCACAGTGCCACCTCCTTCTCTGTTCTCTGTGGGTTGGTCTGGACACATCTAGGTCTCTGCTTCCTCTATCTCCTGTTTGAAGAGAGGCCTGTAAAAGTCTCCTCTGGTCATAGCTATATCCTGAATAAGATTTGCTGGATTGGAGCCGGTATGATCTGTTAGAACACCTACTGTGTGTGCAAGGGTTCACTGTGGGGGACTGAGATAAATGAATGGTTCCTACCCTCTGGAAATTAATTGTAACAGAAGATAAACATCTAAAAAATTACCTGGCTTGGTGAATTTCCTTCTTAGTAATTAACTTGCTGATTTCCACCGAATCTCCAAGCTGCATGTCTGTTATTTTAGAGGCCATGGAAATAGCAGCTATTCTGAAGTAAAAAAAAAAAAAAAAAAAGGGAAGAAAAGACACTGCAGTTTCACAGGAATGTCCTAATACTAGGTACAGAGAAGACTTCCTTCAAGTCAAATCTACCACTGGACAATTCATGTGGCCTTGGAAACCCATCTATTATGAACTACCCACACGTTTATGTCATATCTCCTCAATCAGATTCTAAGCAGCTCTACAGGAAGCAATGAGATAGTCTATTTAATCGCCCCTAAATATCCAGGCCAATGCCTGGCATTCAGTCAGCATTCAAAACCCGCTATTGTCAAAGCCACTCTGATGTCTTTATACTCCAAAAATCCTCTATGACACATCTCTGCACCTAATCAGAGACACACACATCCCTAACACCTTCACCTTACTCAGATCCCTTTATGACCACCTGGTCCTAGGATTTCAGGAGGCTGCAAAGACAATCCACAGAACAGTCAGAAACCCCCTCTACAGGGGAGGAGCACAGGACTTGGTCCTGGCTATGCCACCACAAGTGATGGGACATTAAAGCAATTCACGTAACTTCAGGACATCATCCCTTCTGATCTCAGGGTATAACAAGACCAGAAGGGAGAGAAAGAGGAAGAAAGAGGAGAAAAATAAAAAGGTTATTTTACAAATGAAAGTTAAGGAAGGAAAGGGACACAGAGCAGTACTTTTTCTTTGAACCATAAAAACTAGACTGAGGAAAATTTATTTAAACAACTTTCCACAACAGAAGTTGCAAGGATTCTACAATAAACACACATATACACATGTATACTCTCTGTATACTGAGATCCACTGCTGTTAACATTTGAGCAGCACTAACCTTTGATAAGTACTGGATGCTTCAGAGCAAATCATCATCTCTTTTCTTCGTCCACATTCACACTGTAGCTCTATCTGAAATAAGATTAACATGGAGCAACTTTCAGCATACAGAAACCATGTGAATAGGCAGGTTTCATACTTTTTTTTTTTAATGTTTTATTTATTTCCAGGGGGGAGAGAGAGAGAGAGAGAGAGAGAGACAGAGAGAGAGAGAGAGAGAGAGATAGAGAGAGACAGCGTGAGCAGGGGAGGGTCAGAGAGAGAGGGAATCACAGACTGAAACAGGCTCCAGGCTCTGAGCTGGCAGTCAGCACAGAGCCTGACGCGGGGCTCGAACCCACGAACCGCGAGTTCATGACCTGAGCAAAAGTCGCTTAATCGACTAAGCCACCTGGGCACCCCGCAGGTTTCATACTTTTAAAGTCTCTCTCAAATCAAACCATGGCAGAGGATATAGACAGTGAGTGAACTACCTTCATGATGGAGGAAGCATGCAAATAGACAATGTGGAAGTTGACACACAAGGAAAGAACCGTTTACCTTACAGTGACCCTTTATGGGAACTACTCCTATCCTTAATCCCACCTGAAGGGTCAGGCCTAAAATGAAGCTTTTACTACTGAACCTAACACAGGACATCCAAGGCCTAATCAGGTCCACCGTTTGGTTTCACCTCCTCAGGGAGGCCCTGATTACATCCCTCAGACCAGGCTAAAGTCGCCCACTCACATGCTCTCATAGCACCTTCTACAAGGGTGTAACCTCTTATTCACCAAAGTCATAATTCAGTATCTGAGTAATTAGTATCTGTCCCATCTAACTGAAAGGATCACGTGTCTCCTGTTCACTGGTAGAGCCCTAGCACCTAGCAAGACGTCTTGCACAATACAGACACATATATTTATTGAATAAATGGAGTGGGCAATTAGTCTCTCTTAAGAATTTGCTCTAGGGGCACCTGGGTGGCTTAGTCGGTTAAGCGTCCGACTTTCGCTTGGGTCATGATCTTGCAGTTTGTGGGTTCGAGCCCCGCGTCGGGCTCTGTGCTGACTGCCAGCTCAGAGCTTGGAGCCTGTTTCAGTCTGTGACTCCCTCTCTGACCCTCCCTTGCTCACGCTGTCTCTCTCTTTCCTAGAAATAAATAAAACATTAAAAAAAAATTAAAAAAAAAAAAAAAAAAGAATTTGCTCTAAGGGAGAGAGACAGACTGTGGTCAAGCTGAGCAGACAGGAATCTGTACAATGTACCCCACCTTTCTCTTGCTCCACCTTAGCTTGCAGTTCCTTGCAACCAATGATCTCTGATTAGACTATGTGCCTGGGAGCCTCAGCTCTGGACACACGAGCAGCCCCACAACATAGTCAATGCCCTATCTGGAGCCAGGAATACTCACCTTGGCTTTACAAGCAGTTGTGGGGCAGGGTGAGCTGGGGTGGCAGGGTGCCATACACGGGTGGCCACAGTCAGCTCTGGGGGTGCTGCAGGGCTGCTTGCAGGCCTCATCCACAAGACACTCTCCTTTGTGACAGAGTCTCTGACACTTATGCATTCCACATGGTAGCATGGCACTGCAGGGTAATCCGCAAGAGATATCAGCCAGGTGACAAGGGATGTTGCTTCGTAACTAGGAGAGACAGAAGTAGCCAGATTCTTATATCCTTGTGGGATGTAGGGTGACTTTTAACTTTCTATTCAAACATTTCTGAATTTTCAAAAAGTTATTTTTATCTGGAAAAAATTAGGCTGATTTTCAAAATCTGAAAATAATTTACTTGAAAATAAACAAATCTGTAACTTATTCAATAATCCTTGTTATGATCCAAAAGAATTTGTGCTAGCAATCAAGTGTGACTTAAGATATACACTTCCCAGGGTGGGTAATAAGGACATGAAACCAGGTAACTTAGGGAGTATTTGAAATGCTCTGACCAACTAGGAGGATCAGATGATTTTTTCCTCCCTTTACAAACAGCTTAGGGCACTGAGAGTTGGAGGACACCCTTGGCCCATGGATTTAAGACTGCTGGCAGGGCTGTTTCACAAAAATAATTAAATAATCAAATAATCAACTCCCCTCACATCTCCCAACTCATGGTCTCTTTAGCTTTAGGTAGCTTTATCATTTAAAAAATTAAAGAGGCAGGGGTGCCTGGGTGGTTCAGTCAGTTAAGCATCCAACTTTGGCTCGGGTCATGATCTCATCATTCGTGGACTCGACCCCCGCATCAAGCTCCATGCTGACAATGCAGAGTCCACTTGGGATTCTTTGTCCTTCCCTCTTTCTCTGACCCTTCCCTGGTAATTCTCTCTCTCAAAATAAATTTTAAAAATTAAAAAAAAAATTAAAAGGTGGGCTCCTGAGTGGCTTATTTGGCTGTGTGTCTGACTTCAGTTAAGGTCATGATCTTGCAGTTTGTGAGTTTGAGCCCCACATCAGGCATGTGGCTGTCAGCCTGTCAGTGCAGAGCCTACTTCAGATCCTCCGTTCTGTTCCTCCAACCCCTGACACACTCCTGCTTGCGCTCTCCCATAAATAAATAAATAAGTAAGTAAATAAATGGGAGAAGGGGAGACCCTGGGTGGCTTAGTTGGCTGGGTGTCTGACTGTTGATTTTGGCTTGGGTCATGGTCCCAAGCCCCACGACAGGCTCTGTGCTGAGTGTGGAATCTGCTGAAGATTCCCTTTCTCTCTCTCTCCCTCTGCCCCTCTCCCCAGCTCAAGCACTCTTTCTCCCTCTTAAAAAAAAAAAAATTAAAGGGCAACAGGCCATGAAACCCCAAACTTAATTTTTAGAAATCACCTTCTTTCATAATTCCTTACTCCTGGAAAAAATGCTGGAATTTTATTCCAGTGGGAACGAAGTTTACTCTTATATATTGACTTAAATTCTCTTGAGAACACTCAAAATGAAGAATATACTTTGACTCTAGTGGCATCTAACTTTTACTCTTGAAAAGGCCTCCAAAGTCTAGGACACAAAAGCTTCTAATTGCTTTAGAATTGCTTTAGAGTGGTATGTGGGCGGCTCAGTCAGTTAAATGTCTTGATTTTGGCATAGGTCATGATCTCATGGTTTGTGAGATTAAGCCCTCCCAGCAGGGAGACTGCTTGGGATTCTCTCTCTGCCCATCCTCTGCTCACATGCATGCTCTCTCTAAATAAATAAACATAAAAAATAAACATAAAAATTGCTTTAGAATAACTTTGGTAGAATGTAGTTCCCAATCATTAAAAACTTACCTACACTACTACTAGGATTTGCACACAGTGTGTCCTGTTTCCCCTCCCCTCATTACTTGCCTACTGTCTCATTATCCTTTAGGAAGTTACTTCCTCTACAAGCACCTTCTTTGGGTGGAAGCTCCTTTGATCCAGCTCAGTACTTTGTACTTCCCCTGCTACTGCACTGTTTAAACTGTTATTGCACTGTTTAAATGCTTGCCTTCTGCCCCAGAGTAAAAGCTCCACGAAGGCAGCAATCATGACTCTCCTGTTCTCTTCCGAACCACATAAATTTAGCCTGTTACCTAGCACACAGTAGGTAAAAAAATATTTGTTGAATGAAGTCCAAATAAACCATCAACACAAAGATGATACATGGATATCTTAGAATCGTTACTCTCAGAGGAAATCAGATTTATAGAGGAAGAATAAATACTAATAAAGACAAATGACTTGAGAACCACCCACAGGAAATAAGTGAAGAAAAATATGTCCATCAAGATGAAGATACTGAAAGCATGTTGTCATAGATGTCAAGAGTTTCCAAAAACATTGTTTAATCTGTTATGAAATAAAAGGCATATTACACAATAGTATAATCTTAAGAGTATGATAAAGTGTGTATCACATATGCCTTATAGTCTATACACAAGAATGTGAAGAGTATTTATTTCTGGGTTGCGGAATGTATGTTCTTAATTGTTTACAATGAATATACAGTTTTTAAAATAAAGAATTTTTAAAAGTGTTTAAAGGGGCGCCTGGGTGCTCAGTCGGTTGAGAGTCCGATTTTGGCTCAGGTCATGATATGGCAGTTTGTGGGTTTGAGACCCGCATCAGGTTCTGTGCTGGCAGCTCAGAGCCTGGAGCCTGTTTCAAATTCTGTGTATCCCTCTCTCTCCGCCCCTCCCCCACTCATGCTCTGTCTCTGTCTCAAAAATAAATAAACTATAAAAAAAATTAAAAAAAAAGTGTTTCAAAGGATCTATAGTTAATGGTGCCATATGAGCTTACAAGTTGAGAATGAGGATGAATATCCTTCATTGTAATGGCATTGCAGAGGTACAGGTGAGCCTGGAGGAAGATGTCTTGACCTAGTGGCCAGGATAGGAAGCTGCACAGGACACAGAGGAAGGAAGAGTGGCAGCTGGTGGAGAGACACCACAACTCTTGGGATGCTCTTAATATAACACCTTTATGCAGGCTAGCAGCCTTTCCCATGCTGGTGAACCTAGAAGTCGTCTCTGAAACACAGCCCATGTTCTCAAGGCCAACTGACTGAGTTTAAGTTAATTGCAAGCAGAGTAAAAATCAAAGCAAAAGAGACTCAATATAGTACCTATTGTATGACTTCACTTATGTGACATTCTGGAAAAGGCAAAACTGCTGGGACAGATAATAGATCATTGACTGCTGAGGCCTGGAGATAGGGGGCAAAATAACTATAGAGAGGCATGAAGGAGGGGTGCCTAGCTGGCTCAATCAGTAGAGTATGTGACTCTTGATCTCAAGGTCATGAGTTCAAGCCCCACATTGGGTGTAGATATCATAAATAAATTTAAAAAAAAAGAGGACATGAAGGAATATTTGGGGGTGAATGAACTATTCTACATCTTGATTATGGGAGCAGTTACATGACTGTATGAATGTTTTTGCAAAGCTCAAGGACCTGTACACTTAAAAGGGTAAACTTTTATTTTATGCAAATTATCCCTTAATTATTTAATTATAATGTTTATTTTATTTATTAAAAAAATTTTTTTAAGGTGTTATTTATTTCTGAGAGAGAGAGAGAGAGAGAGAGACAGTGTGAGCATGGGACGATCAGAGAGAGGGAGATACAGAATCTGAAACAGGCTCCAGGCTCTGAGCTGTCAGCACTGAGCCCGACGCAGGGCTCGAACCCACGAACCGTGAGATGATGACCTGAGCCAAAGTCAGATGCTTGACTGACTGAGCCACCCAGGTGCCCCTATTTTATTATTTTTGAGACAGAGGGAGGGAGGGAAGGAGGGAGGGAGGGAGGGGGAGAGACAGAGAGCACATGAGTAGGGGAAGGGCAGAGAGAGGGAGAAAGAGAATCTGAAGTAGGATCGGTGCTCTCAGCACAGAGACCAACATGGGGCTTGAACCCACGTGCTTTCTGAGGTCATGACCTGAGCTGAAGTCAGTCACTTAACCAACTGAGCCATGAAAGCACCCCAAATTATACCTTAAATTAAAAAAAAAGAAAAGAAAAAAGTGGCAACAGGAAACCTCTGCTTGGAGTATATTTTTACTTTGAGAAACAATAAGACTAACAACCCTAAAAGTAATTCAATCATAAATCTCTAGCTGGAACAATGTATACTTGGGAGAGAGAGAAAACTTACCTCATGTTTGCCCATGCACCACTTCTGAGTTAGGAAAGTACAAGGGGGACACTTCTCTTCACTATGACAAGAATGATACACTGTTGACAGAGAGGAAATTAGGAATTATGTCTAATTAGGCATAACGTTTAAATAAAGCCAAAAAAATTATTATACATGTTTTAACGGCATAGGACATGGAACTTTTTTAAGTTCAGAAGCTGGGAATACTTTCTAAAATGGACATAGGAAAGTAAAAGGTAAGTGGCTTTATTTTAAAGTGCTGAAGAATGAGCATGAGTAAGTAAAAGAAACCCCACTAAGGTGGGACAGACACACCAAACACAGAAGCAGAGGAGGCAGCTTTTCCACTCATCTCCTGCAGCACAGCCCCTGGTCTGTTCATTCTACTCATTCTTTCGGCCCCATCTTACACAGCTCAGATATCTCTCTGCTGCTCATTCCATCTGACATACTCCTCTGATTCCTTTCAATTTCCTTGCTGCCTTTAAGAGGCAGTTAATTCTAACTCATCTACTCCAACAAAGCCTTCTTTGGCTGACCATACCCTGACCAGAGCTATCTTACACTCCCTAATGTCGATGGCTTGCTACCATGTTATTTGGCCCATCTTCAAGAAATGGTTGGTTGTGTTATGTGCATATAACTACCATTCTCTTCCTCTTGGGAAGAAGAGAAGAATCTCAAGCTCATGGGCTACTTTTTTCTTCCTCTGAATTTCTCTCTGTGTCTGATACCATGCCAGGTATACAACTGACTTTCAAGAAAAGTTAAAAGAATGCTGAATAAAAGCAGGCTAAAACGACACACCTAATCAATGGTTAAGGTCTTACTATGGACATTAGCCACCAGGATTTGGACTTCATCTGTGACATTTGCAAGTGACCGTGAAGGACGGAGTGGGTGAGTATTGGCTTGGGCATTTGCTTCATCTGGTGTGAACACCGAACTAAACTGAGAGGGCCCGCCAAAGGTCCCCAGGAGAGGAGGGACGTTTTACTTCATGAGGAATTTACTTCTCTTTCACTCAATTAAAATACTCAAAAAACTGAGAACCGTTGTCCATTTGTCAGTCTGACTCATATGGCTTACTGTAAGTATCAAATCTGGTGACTTCAGTCATTTCAGGTTTGCCTCTGAGACTTCGTAAAATGAAATGATGAGCCTACTATGGTCCTAGAGGAAAGCTAGTGACTAAGCTGGACAGAAAATGGGTGGTATTAAGTAGCTATTGGCTGGATGTCTACAGCAGTTTATGAGAGAAGAATTAGAAATAATTGTCCAGCAACATGAGACTAAGTTATGGCCCATTCATATAACAGCACACTCCATTAACCACTACAAATTTCTTTCTTTCCTTTCCTTTTTTTTTTTTTTTTTTTACAAATAGTTTATTGTCAAATTTAACCACTACTAATTTCTATTGTAGAAACATACTGATTCATAACAAGAGAGATTAAAATTACAATAAGAGGGAAAATTCCAGGTAAAATAAATTAGGATCACACTTTTATTTTATGGAAAAAAAATGCAAATATCTATTTTGCCCAGTAAAAAGCCCAAGAATACATACTAAGGTGTAAAAAGGTGACATATGGATAATTGTAGTCTTTTGACTTCATTTCTTTCTTTTTTTCTTTTTTAATGTTGATTTATTTATTCTGAGAGAGAGAGAACATGCGTGTGAGTAGGGGAAAGGCAGAGAGAGAGGGAGAAGGAGAGAGGAAGAGAGAGAGAGAGAATCTTAAGCAGGCTCTGTATTGTCAATGCAGAATCCCTACACACGGGGCTCAAACTCACAACTGTGAGATCATGATCTGAGCCGAAATCAAGAGTTGGATGCTTAACCAACTGAGCCACCCAGACGCCCCTCTTTCTTTTTTTACAGTAAACATATTACTTCTCCAACAACAGCAACAACAAAAAACAAGTTATTTTTAATTTTGCAAAAAGATGTTCAACTTTGAAATATAAATCAAAACTGAAGGCAACAAGAAAAAAAGTCCCTGAAAGACAAGATAAACTGGAAATTCTCCCAGCCTTTCAGGTGTGTTTGATATCCACAGAGTGAAGAAATGGAGGGCACTGCTGATTCCCAGCTATGGCCCAGATCACAGACCCACCTTCACAAAAGCAGCCCCTGAGAACAGGGAACAGGGGTGGCCATCACCACATGACCTCAGAGCAGTAAAGACTGTTATGCAACATTCTAAATGACAGAGTGTGAGACAGGCTGTGAGGTGGAGAGGCAAGGAGTTGGGACCCACCTGGATGGTCACATTCATGGACTCTGGCGCAGGTCTGGGTACATTCAGGGGGTCTGGTGCCACAGGGAACTGGGGGGTAGATCACTGACGCACCACAATGGCAGGTTAATTCATCAAAACCTGGTGGAGCAGCAATGAAACAAAACAACCTTTCATGATGAGCACATATGTATTTACATAGACAACATATATATGTATGTGTGTGTGTGTGTATATATATATATATAGCTTTTTAGTTTTTCAAACTCCTTTAGTTAGGAAAATGGATACAGACTATGAAGGCTACAGGTAATTAACAAGCATACAAAAATATGTATTTGAATATAAATCTTAGAGAGCCACTGAAGCCATTCAAAAAAATTCTTATAGGTATAATCAATACTTATCATACAAGAAATGTGAAGTTGAAATGAAGCACATAGCTACATTTGAGTTCATTACACACAGTTCAGAAGCCAAATCAAAATGAGGGCTCACACTGGACAGCTCTAACAAGTAGCCCACCTTGTCAAGAGCTCTCCTAACTCTTAAATCCCAAGAGGAGTCAGTTTTCCAACTCTGAGTTATAGTAGACAGAGGGCAGGCCTTTGGCCATGGTTCTCAACAAGGTCACCAAGAGTCAGGAAGCCGAGAGCTCTCAAGATTCTTCTACCTACGGCTCTTCTCCAGTCAGTACTCTCTTCAACAAACCCTCCAGAGGCTATACAATGTGGTGGAAAGAGTCCTATAAATACAGTCAGGAGACTTAGGTTTCCTACTACTTACTGGCTCAGTGACTGTGGGCTGATAATTTAATACCGCTAAGCTTCTTACTCATTCAGTGAGGAAACCAAACTTTGACCTGTCCATTTAACAAGCTAATATATGTGAAGCAACTTGGTAAAGGGCAAGGGGCTATGTAAGTTGCTGTCATGGAATCCACATGTGTGATTTATACCAAAGCACTGACTCAACTCCTTTCTGAAATGAAGTAGGCTTAGCATTCTATCAAAGACATTTTGGGAAATCTTGATCTAGGTCAATCTTTTAATGTAGCAATTCTCAAAGTGTACTCTGTTGACCTTTAGGGGTCCCTGAGATCTTCAGGAAGTCCATAAAGCCAAAATTATTTTCATTATCAGACTAAGATATTATTTTTTGCCCCACTATGTTGACATTTGCACTGATGGTGCAAAACCAAGAGCTGGTAAAACTGCCAGGGTCTTAGTGCAAATCAAGGCAATAGAACCAAACTGTAATCACTGTAGTTTTCGTTGCCACAATAAAAAAGTCCTTGATGAAGCAGTAAAGAAAAAAAACCTTAATCCTTAAATACATGTCTTTTCCATAATCTGTGAAATAAAGCACTTTTGTTGTACACTAAAATATAGGTTGGTTGTTTTAAAAATCTGTTTGTTTTTATGGTGAGCCTGGGTGACTCAGTTGGTTAAGCATCCGACTTCAGCTCAAGTAATGGTCTCGCGGTTCATGAGATCGAGCCTCGCACTGGGCTGTCTGCTACCACTGAGTCTGCTTCAGATCCTCTGTTCCTCCCTTCCTGCCTCTCCTTCATGCTCACTTGCTCTCTCAAAAATAAACATTTTTTTAAAAAAAATCTGGTTATTAAAAATAAACTAATATGCATGTGCGCTTCGGCAGCACATATACTAAAAAAATAAACTAATATGGGATAAGAAACCATCAAAATCCTAGAGGAGATCATAGGCAGCACCCTCTTTGACCTTGGCCAGGCAATTTTTTTCCAGACATGTCACCAAAGGCAAGGGAAATGAAAGGAAACATAAACTATTGAGACTTCATCAAGATAAAAAGCTTCTGCACAGCAAAAGAAACACTCAACAAAACTAAAAGGCAACCAATGGAATGGGAGAAGGTATTTGCAAATGACATACCTGATAAATGGTTAGTATCCCAAATCCATAAAGAACTTATCAAATTCAACACCCAAAAAACAAATAACCCAATTAAGAAATGGACAGAAGACACAGACATTTTTTCAGAGAAGACATCCAGATGACTAACAGACACATGAAAGGATGCTCAATATTACTCATCGTCAGAGAAATACAAATCAAAACCACAATGAAATACCACCTCACACTTGTTAGAGTGGCTGAATTAATAACACAGGAAACAACAGGTGTGGGCAAAGGATTCAGAGAAAGGGGAATTCTCTTGCACTGTTGGTGGGGATGCAAACTGGTGCAGCCACTCTAGAGAAACAGTGTGGAGGTTTTCACAAAACTAGAAACAGAACTATGCTCCCAGGTTACTGGAGGGGTTGTGGGAGGGGGGATGGGCTAAATGGGTAAGGGGCATTAAGGAATCTACTCCTGAAATCACTGTTGCACTATATGCTAACTTGGATGTAAATTTTTAAAAAATTAAATAAAATTTTTAAAAAAGTCACTGTCAATTAAAAAAACAAAACAAAAAAACCTGCCCTACTATCCAGCAATTGCACTAGTAGGTATTTACCCAAAGAATATAAAAATACAGATTTGTATGGGGTACACACACCCCAATATTTATAGCAGTATTATCAACAATAGCCAAACTATGGAGAGTACCCAAATGTCCACTGACTGATGAATGGATAAAGAAGATATAGAATATATATACAATGGAATGTTACTCAGCTATTAAAAGGAATGAAATCTTGCCATTTGCAATGACATGGATGGAGCTAGAATGTATATACTAGTTGAGTTCAGTCAATCAGACAAAGACAAATACCCTATGATTACACTTGTATATGGAATTTAAGAAACAAGACAGGTGAACATATGGAAAGGGACGTGGGGGAAAAGGAGAGCGAAAGAAAACCACAAGAGACTCTTAAAGACAGAGAACAAACTAAGAGTTGATGGAGGGATGTGGGTGGGAGATGGGCTAGATGGTTGATGGTTATTAAGGAGGACACTTGTGATGAGCACTGGGTGTTGTATGTAAGTGATGAATCATTGAATTCTACTCGTGAAACTGATATTGTACTGTATGTTAACTAAAATTTAAATTAAAAAAAAAACTCTAACAAATTTTTTAAATTCCTCATTTTAATTTCTAATATGATAAATATAGATATAATTCACATAAATAGAGCTCGTTGAGGGTCCTTGATAATTTGTAAGAATGTAAGTAAATCCTAAGATGAAAAAGTTTACAAATTGCTGCTAATAATATAGAGAAGGAAGACTGTTGAGGACAGAATTTGGGTCAGTGATATTTTAAGAGTAATCCATTAATGAACTAGATTTCATTTTAGAATTGTTGCATATATCCCAAGTTTTGTACATTCAGGAATGACAATGCAGCATGAGAATAACTTTTTTTTTTTTAAAGGCACAATGTATCTGAAATACTTAGGCTTAGTTGAGTAACCCATACCAAACTAAGCAAATCAGTCCCTCAAAATATATTATGCCTGAACTTCTAGAAAACTCCAGAAAAAGAGTTCTTTTAAAAGTTATTTTATTTTGAGAGAGAGAGAGAAAGAGAATTTCAAGCAAGCTCAGAGCTTTCAGTACAGAACCTGACGTGGGGCTCAATCCCACCCACCGCAAGAATATGACCTGAGCCAAAATCAAGAATTGGATGCTTAAAGGACTGAATCACTCAGGCGCTCCTAGAAAATTCTTTAATCAATCAATCAGTTAATTAATTAATTTCTGAGACACACAGAGCCAAGTGCAGAGAGGGAGAGTGAATCTTAAGCAGGATCCACACCCAACACAGAGCCCAACATGGCGCTCACAACTGTGAGATCACGACCTGAGGCGAAATCAAGAGTTGGACACTTAACCAACTGAGCCACCCAAAGGTCCCTAGAAAACTCTTTAATAAAAGTATACAGTGAAGACACTCACTAGCTTGCCAGCATGACTGGCAGTTCCCACGATGACAGGGTTCTTCACATCTATGAAGGCCACAACGGAGTTTCCTCCCACAAATCAAAGGACACTTGTGCTCCTTATCCTGGGAAAAGATTCATATTTGTTTGCAAAATTATCTACATTTTATATTTTCCACAAACAACAAGAAGATTAATAAAAAAAAACTTTCCATAGTTATGGATGAAATGATGTCTGAGATTAGCTTCAAAAAAAACAGAGGGAGTAGGTGGGGATGTGGATGAAAGAAGATTAGTCATGAACTAATGACTACTGAAGCTGGACACTGCATACGTGGGACTCATACTAATCTTTCTGCTTCTGTATATGTTTGAAATTTTCAATAATAGGAAGAAGTCTTTATGTCTTCAAATACTGACTTATAAATAAGTCTTTTTTTAAAATGTTTATTTTTGAGAGAGAGAGAGTGAGCAGGGGAGGGGCAGAGAGAGGAGACAGAGGATCTGAAATGGGGTCTTTGTAACAGTCTGATAGAGGGCTTGAACTCATGGACCGCGAGATCATAACCTGAAGTCAGATGCTAAACTGACTGAGCCACCCAGGTGCCCCTAAAAATAAGTCTTAATATGTTGTACAATTTTATCATTCTTCATCTTATCAATATGTAAACTTCAAAAATAACAGTTATGTACATGATATGCATACATAAGCATGTTACATGCACTACTTTGCTAACGGCACTGTGTGATCTTGTTTGTATATACAAACACACACACGCAGGACATGGTAAAACATTACTGTCAGGTAGTACTGTCTTTATTTAGTTTCATTTAAGTGAATACTTCAGATAACTGAAAACTGCTCCTTTCAAAAATGCCCCACTCATTTTGCCTAGTGACTTGATCCAAGTTGTATATGAAACCCAAAGCCCGAAATGCTAAGACCAGACTAGTCAGTCTGTGCGTTGGGACAGCACACAATCTCCTGCAGAGGACTGTATGCTCATCTGATGGTCTTGGGCTCTGGAGCCTGAGGGCTTCTGTCTTTCTTCTTTCTCTTCCCCCATACTTCCACTGGCTTACTTCTTGACTTGGCTAAGGCCTAAAAAGGCTCAGGTCTGTCTCTCTGGGCAGCTCTCTCACTGCTGCTCACGGGCCTTTCCTAGTGATTTCTGAATCTGGGCTGCATTCCAGATGGCTGAGGTTTCTAGATGCTCAGCCCCTGGATGAATGCAATCTGACTGTATCTAATGACAGGTCCACTTACCACACAGCATATCTCATTACATTTATGTCGTCCACACAACCGTTTCTTGTTACATCGCTTATCACACATAAATGTAGCATCTGTTGTGGCCGATTAAAAAGAAAAAAAAAAGGCAAAGGAGATGAACATTCATTCAATAAATATTTGAATGACTATAAGCTGAAGAAACACATATGTAATAATATAAATAAATTAGTTACGGTGAAAATACATATTAAAATAAGATATGCTAAAATTTTTTTACCTGTCAGATTGTTAAAAAAAAAAAAAGACAATATGGTACGGGTGAAGGTATAGAGAACAAGGGACACTCAGTAGATGGGAGTATAAACTTTTGGTTCACATATGTATCTATCAAAAATTTAAATGGTAATTCTGTTTTAAGTAATCATTCCTACACATATACTTTTGAAAATATATTTTTATATATTTTGTTGCACAAACAACAAGAAGAAACACAAATTGGGCTTGATCAAAACTGAAAGATTTTGTGCGCCAAGGACACCATTAAGAAAGTGAAAAGATAGCCCACATAATGGGAGAAAATATTTGCAAATGATCAATCTATAAAGGTCTAGGATCCAAAATACATAAAGAATTCTTACAACTCAGCAAGAGAACCCAATTAAAAGATAGACAAAGGACTTAAACAGAGCTCTTTTCCAAAGAAGATTACAAATGGCAAAGTACATTTAAGAATGTTCAACATCTGTTTAACATAGTGCTGGAAGTCCTAGCATCAGCCATCAGACAACAAAAGGAAATCAAAGGCATCAGAATTGGCAAAGAGGAAGTCAAACTTTCACCCTTCGCAGATGACATGATACTCTACATCGAAAACCCGACAGACTCCACCAGAAGCCTACTAGAACTGATCCAAGAATTCAGCCAAGTTGCAGGGTACAAAATCAACGTACAGAAATCGGTTGCATTTTTATACACCAACAATGAAGCAACAGAAGGAGAAATCAAGAAACTGATCCCATTCACAATTGCACAAAAAACCATAAAATACCTCGGAATAAACCTAACCAAGGATACAAGAGCTCTGTATGATGAAAACTATAGAAAACTTAAGAAGGAAATTGAAGAAGACACAAAGAAATGGAAAAACATTCCATGCTCACGGATAGGAAGAATAAATATAGTTAAGATGTCATTACTACCTAAAGCACTCTACACATTCAATGCAATTCCAATCAAAATAGCACCAGCATACTTCTCAAAGCTAGAGCAAACTATCCAAAAATTTGTATGGAGCCACTAAAGACCCCGAATAGCCAAAGTAATCCTGAAAAATAAAACCAAACCGGGAGGGATCACCATCCCAGACTTTAGCCTCTACTACAAAGCTGTCATCATCAAGACAGTATGGTATTGGCACAAAAACAGACACATAGACCAATGGAACAGAACTGAGAACTCAGAAGTGGACCCAAAAGTATACAGCCAACTAATCTTTGACAAAGCAGGAAAGAATATCCAATGGAAAAAAGACAGCCTTTTTAACAGATGGTGTTGGGAGAACTGGACAGCAACATGCAGAAGAATGAAACTAGATCATTTTCTCACACCATGCACAAAAATAAATTCAAAATGGATAAAGGACCTGAACGTGAGACAGGAAACTATTAACACCCTAGAGGAGAAAGCAGGAAACAACCTCCTTGACCTCCACCGCAGCAACTTCTTACTTGACACATCCCCAAAAGCAAGGGAATCAAGAGCAAAAATAAACTGTTGGGACCTCATCAAGATTAAAAGCTTCTGCACAGCCAAGGAAACAACCCAGAAAATTAATAGGCAACCAACGGAATGGGAAAAGATAGTTGCAAATGACATATCAGATAAAGGGTTGATATCCAGAATCTACAAGGAACTCACCAAACTACACGCCCAAAAAGCAAACAACCCAGTGAAGAAATGGGCAGAAGATATGAACAGACACTTCTCCAAAGAGGACATCCAGATGGCCAACAGACACATGAAACGATGCTCAGCATCGCTCCTCATCAGGGAAATACAAATCAAAACCACACTGAGATACCACCTCACGCCAGTCAGAGTGGCTAAAATGAGCCAATCAGAGAACTCTAGATGCTGGCGAGGATGTGGAGAAACGGGCACCCTCCTATACTGGTGGGTGGGAATGTAAACTGGTACAGCCCCTCTGGAAAACAGTGTGGAGGTTCCTAAGGAAACTAACAATAGAACTCCCCTATGACCCAGCAATAGCACTGCTAGGAATTTACCCAAGGGATACAGAAATGCTGAGGCATAGGAGCACATGTACCCCAATGTTCATAGCAGCACTCTCCACAATAGCTAAAACATGGAAAGAGCCTAAGTGTCCATCAACAGATGAATGGATCAAGAAGATGTGGTTTATCTATACCATGGAATACTACATGGCAATGAGAAACAATGAAATCTGGCCATGTGTAGCAACATGGATGGACCTTGAGGGTGTTATGCTGAGCGAAATAAGTCAGGCAGAGAAGGACAAATATCATATGTTTGCACATATAGGAGGATTAGGAGGAACTTGATGGAGGAACAAGGGGGAGAAGAAGGGGGGAAATGGTGGGGGAAAGGGAGAGAGGCAAACCATGAGAGACTCTTGAATGCTGACAAAAACTGAGGACTGATGGATGTGGGGGGGAGGAGGGATGGGCATGGAGGAGGGCACTTGTGGGGATGAGCACTGAGTGTTATGTGGAAACTAATTTGACAATAAACTATTTGTAAAAAAAAAAAAAAAAAAGACAAGAAAAAAAAAGAATGCTCAACATCACTAGGGAAATGCAAATCAAAACCATAATGACATATCACTTCATATCTACTTAGGATAGCTGTAAGAAAAAAAAACATGAGACAAAAGCAAAAACAAACAAAAAATAAGTGTCAGAGAGGTTGTGGAAAAAGCAAAACTCTCATACACTGATGGGAATGTAAAATGATGTCGGTGCTATGGAAAACTGTTGTGGCAGTTCTTCAAAAAAGTACGCACAATTACCACATGATCCCAGCAATTTTACTTGTAGGTATGTATCCAAAAAAAATTTTAAACAGGTATTTAAACAAAAACTTGTGCATAAATGTTCACAGTAGCAATAATCCAAATAGCCAAAAGACTGAAACAACCCAAATGTCCACCAACAGATGAATAGACAAACTGCAATATATCCAAACAATGAAATATTATTCAGTCATAAAGAGGAATGAAGTACTGATACATACTTCCCATGGATGAATATTGCAAATATGCTTAAGTGAAAAAAGCTAGGCATAAAAAGGTTACATATTATATGATTCCATTTATATGAAATACTCAGAATAGGTAAATCCATAGCAGATTAGTGGTTCCTCAGGGCTTGAGGGAGGAGTGAGTGGGTAGTGAAAAGTTAATGTATACAGGGTTTCTCTCTTAGGCGATGAAAATGTTTTAGAACCAGATAGAAGTGATGGCTGCACATCACTGTGAATCTGCTACATGACAATGAACTGTACACTTTAAATACATGTTTGAGAGAGAGAGAGTGCATGTTAAAGTGAGGAGAGGGGCAGTGAGAGAGGGAGAGAATCTCAAGCAGGTTCCACACTGTCAGCGCAAAGGCTGACATGGGGCTTGATCTCATGAACCATGGAATCATGACCTGAGACGAAATCAAGAGTAGGATGTTTAACCGACTGACTACCCCTGAATTGTACACTTTAAAACGGCCCATTCTATGTTACGTGATTTTTACCTCAAATTTTAAAAATAGGCTAGGTGCTTTAGTGTTTATAAGTAAAATGATGTTTAAGATTTATTTTCAAAGTACTTCAGTGAAAATAAAAAGGAGGGAAGGGAGGGATGAATGAAACAAGATAGGCAAAATGCTGATTACTGATGATAGGTGACAGGTACATAGGGGTTTGTTATACTAATCTTTCTACTCTCACATATGGTTAAAATTTTTCATCATGAAGTTTTAAAAAGTGGGACAAGATGGATACTGCATTATTCATAATGGGGAAAAAATGGAGACAAACTGAATGGCCACCAAAAGGGCAACAGTGAACTACATTGTGGCATACCCACATACCAAATACTGTGCAAGAGGGAGAGTTATATACACGGACATAGAAAAATGTCTTTGATATATTACAGGGAGAAAAAAAAAACCCAAATTGCAAACAGTATGTTTAGTATAAACCTAAGTTTAGGAGAAAAAAATAAAACTAACAGAAAAAGATCTGGACACAAACCCAACAAACTAGTAACATTTTCATCAGGGAAGGGGAACTAGGAGGGGAAAATCAGGTTAGGGTGTATTTTCACTTATTCCTTTATATTGTTTTTATTCCTTTCACAGGTGTATTAATGTAATTTTTTCAAATTATATATATATTTTAAAAGTTTTTTTCATGTTCATTTATTCTTGAGATAGAGAGACTGCACATGAGCAGGGGAGGGGCAGAGAGAGAGAGGGGAGGGGCAGAGAGAGAGAGGGGAGGGGCAGAGAGAGAGAGGGAGACACAAAATCTGAAACAGACTCCGAGCTGTGAGCTGTCAGCACAGAGCCCTACACGGGGCTTGAACCCATGAGCCATGAGATCATGACCTGAGCTGAAGTTAACTGACTGAGCCCTTAACTGACTGAGCCACCCAGGCGCCCCTCAAATTATATTTTTAATAACCAAAATTCTGACTGTGGTTGTAAGGCAGATATTTCTAGTTACCTCCCAAACAACAACTCATCACCTTCTTAAGGCTAACAGAGCCTTAATTTTGTTAAAAAACTAGGTACCTGTGTGCTCCTCAGTTTCAGGGGTGAATGTAGCATAGTCTAGCTTGTTAATTCCAATACCCTTGCTAACGGTGGGTTTAGGCAGGAACATGTGATACGAAGTGTAGTGAGGTCTTCTAAGGACAGTTTTCCTTGCTTTTAAGAAGAGAAGGAAACTTAAGAATCTCCTTCTTTCCTTTACATATTGCTGGGTAAGATGCTAATGTGTGGACTTGTTGTAGCTAACTTTTAGCCATGAGGGGAAAACCAAGAATATCAGAGAAGCTGAACTGGAGTCCTGGAATCAGGTTGGAATTAACCAACCCTGGAATTGTTTGCCTCCTTACTTCCTATTACGGAGAGAGTAAAGCCCCTGATTGCTGAAGTTACTTTTCCTTGGGTTTTTGATACCTACAAACAAAAGCATCCTAACCTAAACAGCTTTCTTCCTGGCCAGAATAAAAGCTTTTTGTTTTGGATACATTTAACTTCTACCACTTATCCAAAAAGGTTTTAAGGTGGCTTAAACAAAAGACTAAGTTAGCAAAGGACAGAATCATAATAGTGTGGGATGCCAGGATCAAGGACAAAGGAAGAAACAATATTGTAGGCCTCAAGGTTAAGAAGGCTTGCTGGCTGTTCCAGGTATCCAACAGTCACACCAAGCCTTAAGGGGATCTAGCATCAGAGTCAGTATGTAAAAAGTTAGCTGCATTAGGTATTATTCTCCTTCACCCCCACAACCACCATTTTATTATGAAAAAAAAATTTTTTTAATTTTTTTTAATGTTTTATTTATTTCTAGGAGAGAGAGAGAGAGAGAGAGAGAGACAGCGTGAGCAGGGGAGGGTCAGAGAGAGAGGGAGATACAGACTCTGAAATAGGCTCCAGGCTCTGAGCTGGCAGTCAGCACAGAGCCTGATGCGGGGCTCGAACCCATGAACTGCGAGATCATGACCTAAGCGAAAGTCGGATGCTTAACCGACTAAGCCACCCAGGCGCCCCTGAAAATTTTCAAACATATAAAAATTGAAACCACTTTACAGTGAATATCCATATGCCCATTACTGAGATTCTACCATTACTTTTTCACCTTTCTATCCACCTATCAATTTATCTTGATATCTGATGCATTTTAAAGTAAGCTTCAGATATGACTACACTTATCCCCTTTTTGTTTGCACTTCATTAACTAAAATTCAATTTATGATTTTTACTTTCCTTTTGAGGTAAAAGAAAATGAAATATGTAAAATGAAATAAATAAATCTTAAGTGTGCCTTTGCTGAATTATGACAAATATATAACACAAACCCCCACCAAGAAACAGAACAATTACTTTTACCCCAGAAAGTTCCCTCATGCCCCTTCCCAGTCATACCTTCACTTTTGAGATTGGTGCATGGAAGCTCCTATGGAAAAAGGAAAAAAACAAAAAAACCAACAGTAACTCTTTTAGGAACAAATGAAACAACACAACTATAGTATAATGCTATATATAACATGTACATCCTAAATATCTTATGCTTCTCTGGTCGTCACTTACCAGCTTCACCTGTCTGGAGCTAGGTTAGCCCTGTCTCTTTTAATATGCTTCACTCACAATGGGGCTCCCAGTTTACTGACACTTCATGCAAATATAACTGTAACAATCTTTGTGGTCTGGCCTCCTAATTTTTTTTTTTTTAATTTATTTCTGAGAGAGAGAGAGACAGCGTGAGCAGGGGAGGGTCAGAGAGAGAGGGAGACACAGAATCTGAAGCAGGCTCCAGGCTCTGAGCTAGCTGTCAGCATAGAGCCCGATGCGGGGCTCGAACCCACGAACCATGAGATCATGACCTGAGCCGAAGTCGGACATCCAACTGACTGAGCCACCCAGGCGCCCCTCTGGCCTCCTAATTTAAATAGAGTTTAGGAATTATAAAATCTGAATGGAAAGAGAGGTTGCTAAAAGTGTATATATAAAACAAAGAAAAATAATTGCCTGGCAAAGGTAGACAGAAAAAGTCACAAAAAGCAGAAAAATTGAAAACATGTAATAATCTGGTACCAGAGGCAAAAAGCTCAACACACTTAAGAGCAGCCTGACACCGCAGAAATGCAGCTAAGTAGGATATAGTAGTCCTCTGGCATTCAGTTTTATTACTTTGGTAATTATGCATGAATGACCCCTAAGATCTATCACATGTAACTTGCTGAAGCATGATCCCAAATAACATGTGAGGAGAAGATGCTGTGTGGGGAACAAGTCAGTCACCTGGGGGACAGTGAGCCTGACTGCCCAGCATCTACATCTGAATTTGGCTTTGATGTCATTTACAGGTTGCTAGGTATTTAGAAACTAGCAAAATGCTAAAAATACTCTTTCTTAGAGAAAATAACTCTGAAAAAAAAGGGCAGTTACTAGAGTTGATAACAGAAGTAAAAAAGTCTAAGAAATGGAAGATTCTTGGC
Source organism: Proteles cristata cristata (assembly GCA_017311185.1). Lineage (NCBI taxonomy): Eukaryota > Metazoa > Chordata > Mammalia > Carnivora > Hyaenidae > Proteles > Proteles cristata. The sequence goes on along the minus strand of JAESUZ010004784.1, from coordinate 855,706 downwards.
TACAAAGATGTCTTAGACACATTAGTTGGCTGGGTTGGATGATAAGAAAAAGTTCCCCATACGTTCTCTAGAGATATAAAGCAAAGGTGACTCATGAAATTGCTTGAGTGAGTGCTTCAGTTAATGCAAACACTGGAATGCAGAGACAAAATGACACACTGGAGTGGTTACCTATAACTGCGGGTAAAGGCAGAGCACACCTATCCCGACAATCAATATGAATTACCAATAAAAACTTAAATACAATATTCTTTTTTAGGAGGTAATAAAATAACAGCATACATTTTTCAAAGATTCCCACCAAAGTGATTAAAAGAAAACCACCTCTGAAGCTTTAAGAAATGTTTTATTTATCTAGAAAACTCACTTCCAATGGAAAAGCCCATTCCATTACAAAGACATTACCTGAAAAATCTGGCTAAAGAATGAGGGGATGATCATCAGTTTCAAAGAGATTTTTCACTTTGTCAAACATTTCAACAGAATTCATACTGATAGTGAGTGCCTCCAGCAACTTTAGAATAAAACTTTTATTTGTAAAAATTCACTTCATACACAGCTTTTCATGAATACACTCACTGCCATGGGATCTACCATTAGAGGGAGTGAGGACAGACAGTGAATGAGAATCAAAAAAGCACAGAGGGAGAAGAGGATTGTTGGGGAGAAAGAAGCAAACCAATAGTAGCCATTTCTAGCTCACACATCCCAACCCTGCTTGTGCTTCTAGGTCACAAACGGCACCTCTGGGCATCACTAAATTTGTGATTACTAAATCACAGTATTTCACAGTCTTCAAGGTCCTGTATCTGACATTCAAAATATCTCTACTGCCCCCTGTATTCTGGTTTCTTTCAGGGAAAACAACTGTGCGCGGACATACATATACACACCTTTTGCCACACGTAAATTACATTATTTTTACATTTTAACTCTAAAGCCTATCCAGTAAGCTAGCTGCCAATTTCTGGACTATATCCTCAAAATCATTTGCAAGTCAGCTGCTACCCAGACCTTGGGCTTGGTAGCAGCTGAATATGCACTGAAAGTGGGTCAGAGAGGATAGATCTATAGTTGCTATGTTCCCCAAGTTGGATTTCCCAAAGACTTCCACAGCAAGGCTCTTGTCTCTGGTTACAAACATAGGAATGAGCATGAATTCCAAAATGGTAAGATGTTCTTTTTATAACAAAAAAATCCAATCAAAACTGCCCAGGGCAGAAAGTAGAAATTGACAAAAATAGTTGCATAGTGAAGAATTAACCTTACCGAAAGGGTGGTCTGGCATTTGCCATTGGCTTCTGGGAGGTAATCTCTAAGCTCCTGGAATATCATGTCTGAAAGGAGTGTCATTATTTGCCTGGGGCCTTGGGGCATCAGATAGTCTAACATGATTTAGGGTACAGGCTGGCCATACTGAAAAGTCTTAGGGTGGGGACTGGCTACACCACAAAGACCAATAATAAGCTTTAGGGTGGGGAGTTTGCATTACACAGTAATGGCAGACCTCCAGTGACACTGGAGATTGAGATCAGCTACATGGGCAGTCAACCATGCCTACACAGTGGAGCCTCAGTAAAAACTGAACACCAGACTTGGGTGGCCTTTCTTGGTTGGCAATATTCCATGCATATTATCACAAAATAATGTTGAGAAAGTAACGCTGTTCCAGCTCTACAGGGAGAGAATTAGAGGCTTCTTATTTGGTACTTTCTTGGGATTCTGCCCGGCATGTTTCTTCCTTTGGCTGATATTAATCTGTATCCTTCCCCTGTAATAAACTGTAACCATGAACATAACAGCTTTCTATGAGTTCTGTTGAGTTCTAGTGAATTATCAAACCATGAGAGGGTCTTAGGGACACTGGACTTGCAGTTGGTACCAGAAGTTAGGGTGGTCTTGTGGACTACTCTAATTTAGTAGTTGTCTAAACTCTTGCAATGAGTGTCAGAAATGAGGGTGATCTTACGGACTATGTTCTCTCCAACTTCTTAGTTAGCAACAGTGCACTTGTTCTCTCCTAGCATCTAGCATGATCACACTTGTATTTGGTAGAGCTATCTGGATACTTGCCTCAGCCCTATTACTGGCCTCTGAGCCTAGAGTGCTACCCACCCCCCACCCCATACCTACCCTACAACTGATCCATGGTTGCTGTCAGCATATACTGGCTGGGTTGAATTAATCATACATAGTATGACAGGAATAAAACAAGTTACTTTGATTCTTCCCATCCCATAATCACTAATTTAAAAGGTACTGGCGATAACAACGCTAACATTGTTTAGGATTTACCTTTGTTTTGAAAGAGCATCTGCAGGAAATAACTGATGTACGAGAGCATGGTCCACAGTCTCCTTCATGGCAGAGCTTTTCGCAGGTATGAATGAAATCTTTAATAAAAATGAAAAGAGCTAGGAATGAACACTGCAAGTACTCATTTTCAGCCTCCCAAGTTCACTTAGCCACACTGGTCTTCTACTTCTATTTCCTCTAACTCCAGAATCAGAGTTGAGGGAAGAAGGATGTAGTCAATGCCTCTTCCCCTATCTTCCCTTCATCTGGCAGGCTGGGCCTTTTCTGGCACAGACAAGGCCCAGAATCAGTCACTGGCATATCCTTTGGCATGCATGATGATTTTGCTTAAGTCAAAAAAATAGATCTTCTGACTTCTTTCTTTAGGCCTCAGGTCTCGAGTTAGACTTGAACAAGTCTCCTTAAAATTGTAGCCATGGATGACTTTACTGAAGTACTCCTGACTCTGAAAATAATCTGGGGATCATTAACAATCAGAAATCATGATCCATAGTCTCAATGACTCAAGCTCTGGGACCATCTGGTGATAAGAGGCCTATCATTCATTCTGCTAAATACGTTTAGTACAACTTCTGTTTCAAGGACCACTCAGAAATTGGCCACAAGTCTCTTATCTGCTGTTGAAATGATGTATTTTTTCCATCCTTTTATTTTCAGCCTAATTTTATCTTTAATGTCTGTTTCCTGAAGATACCACATAGTTGAATCTTGTGCTTTTTAAAAAAATTTGGTTGGACAATCTCTGCTTTTAAGAGTTTAATCCATTCACATTAATGTTATTATTGATACAGCTGGATTGTATCTGATGCCTCATGACCTTGTTAATCTAATCTTCCTTTACTGCTTTGTTTTGCATTAAGCGAACAGTTGCTAATTTAACATTTTTTCCTTTAATTGAATTTTTCACTATATATTTTTAATGTGTTTTTTTTCTTTTTTGGGAGAGTGTGGGTGTATAAGTGCGAACAGGGGAGGGGCAGAAAAGGAGGGAGAGAGAGAATCTCAAGCAGGGGCTCAATCCCATGAACAGGAGACCATTGACCTGAACTGAAATCAAGAGTCAGAAGCTCAACTGATGGAGCCACCCAGGTACCCCATTTCACTGTATTTATTTTTGGTTATTTTCTTAATAGATGCTCTAGGGCTTACGATACAGATCTTATCAGAATCCACTTCAGATTTATACTAACCGAATTCCAGTGAGATATAGAAGCCTTACTCCTGTGTAGCTTTATTCTCTTTTCTTTTATGCTATTATTGTTATACATATTACGTCTATGTGTTACAAGCCCAACAATGTTATTATATAACGTTAAGTCTATTAAAACTGAGAAAAGAGCAAGCATACATAGTTTTTTACATTCTTTTTTTTTTTTTTTTTTTTAACCATTTCCGGTTTTCTTCATTTGTTCCTACAGGTCTGAGTTACCTCGTGCTATCACTTCATTACTTTAGTACAACTTTGATCCCACCCACCTTCTTTGTGCTCTTATTGTCAGATATATTTCCACATGTTATAAGCCTAACAACACAATTACATATTTCTTATACAACTGCTTTTTTTTTTTTTTTTACAAATAGTTTATTGTCAAATTAGTTTCCACATAACACCCAGTGCTCATCCCCACAAGTGTCCTCCTGAGCACTACAACTGCTTTTTAAGTCAGCTGCAAAAAGAATATGCTTTTATACTGTCTTTTATAATTTTGCAATTACATTTACTCTTTGATTTTTCTTTTCTTTTTTTTTTTAATTTCTAGGAGAGAGAGAGACAGCGTGAGCAGGGAAGGGTCAGAGAGAGAGGGAGATACAGACTCTGAAATAGGCTCCAGGCTCTGAGCTGGAGTCAGCACAGAGCCCGACGCGGGGCTCGAACCCATGAACCGCGAGATCATGACCTAAGCGAAAGTCGGACGCTTAACTGACTAAGCCACCCAGGAGCCCCTACTCTTTGATTTTTCAAATGGATTTGAATTTATATCTGGGTTTACTTGCTTTCAGTCTGAAGAACTTCCTTTGGTATTTATTGTGAAGTAGATCTGCTAGCAATAAATTGTTTCCCTTTCTTTCTTTCCTTCCTTCTTTTCTCTCTCCTTTTCTTGAAAGTAGGCTTCATGCCCGGTGCAGAGCCAAAGAGGGGTCTTGAACTCATGACCCTGAGATCAAGGCCTGAGATGAGATTGAATCAGATGTTTAACTGACTCAGCCACCAGGTGCCCTTTTATTTTCATTTCTGAAAGGTAGTTTTGATGAACAGAAGGTTCTTGGTTGGTAGCTGTTTTTCCCCAGGACTTTGAATAGGTCATCTCAGTATCTTCTTGTTATCATGTAGTGTTCTCTATTGTTTCTGATGAGAAGTCTGCTGCTAATCTTATAGGGGTTCCCTTGTATGTGAGGAGTCATATTTCTCTTGCTACTTTCAAGATTTTCTCCTTGTCTGTGGCTTCCAGCTTTTTACTTGTGTCTAGGTGTAGAACTCTTTGAATTTATCCTATTGGGAGTTGAGCTTCTCGGATGTATAGATTAAAGACTTTCAATAAATTAAAAAATTTTTCAGTTATTCAAAATAATTTTCTGTTTTCCACTATTCTGGCATTCTCATTACAGATGTTTGTGTACTTAAAAGTACCCCCATTTCTTTGAAGTGCTGTTCACTTTTCTTCATTCTTTCTCTCTGTTGGTCATAAATTGCTTAGCAGTCTGATCCAATGAAATTGGATAAGGGCAGTTTTTGAGGCAAGTCTGTGAAATCTGTTCTGACTCCAGAAGGACTCCTCTTAGCTATCTCTTTCCCTGGTTCTTTCTACTGAACTAGCTGGCTTTCAGTTTAGCTACATGCCCTTTATTAAAAAGAGCTATTATTTTCTGAAGGGTCTTTAGGCCTGAACTTCTCCACATTGTTTAAAACTGAAGTCCTTTCCTTCGGGGAGTACTCTGGAGCTCTCTCTCTCTCTCTCTCTCTTTTTTTAAATAGATTACCTTTCTCCCCGGGAGAAGTCTCAGTTACGTACTTTTGGTGCTAAGTGGGACAGCAGCCTCTGGTTTTCTTGGCTTGTTTCTCCCAATGTGGATCCTCTGCTCTACAAGTGAGCTGGGGTGAAGATGACTGGGGCCCCAACATTCTAACCTGTTGTGACTGGAGTAAAGCTTCTGACTTATGGGTGGGGCTGTATGGAAGGGAGCCCCCAATCTCTCAGCTGTGTTTACCAGAAATTTAGCCTCTTCAATTTGGAGTTAGAGGGGATGAAAAATGCTGGCAGTGTTCTCCTCCCCGTGAGACTTGGTAACCCCTGCCTGGGATCTTAGGGTAGAGGAAGCCTCATCTTCTTGGCACACCTATCCTGAGGGGAACTTTTGTTAAGCTGAGCTGGGAGTGGAAGGGAGGGTATGGATTTTGACTTAAACAACACAGATTCTTCCTGTTCTTACTGAGTTTTAGTAGATTTTCTTTAATAATACTTCTTCATTTGATGTACGCCCATTGGACAATTTCCAGAGACTTTAAATGATTGCTTTTCTCCAGTGTTATTTGTTTTGCTGGGGAGTGAGTCCATGTAGCTCCTCACGTTCCCATCCTGAAAGCAGAACTCTCCCTAATGTCTTATACTAAAGCTATTTATCTAGGATTGAAATTCCTACTGAGTGAGATACTAAAAGACCTCAGCAAACTTTCTAAAGATAAGCCAGATCTGAATAAACTTGAGAGTCACTGTTTGTTTTCACATGGGCTTGTCTTTGAGCTTCTCAATCCAAGTCAGCCTAATTCCTTACAAATTTTCCATGATGAAAAACCTGATGAGGTATAGTGGTTACCCTCAAATCCCTTGATCTGTTCTTATCCTACTCCTGGGGCCGGTTTATACTGATAATTACTATCCTTCTCTTGCTCAAGCCCCCTGCATTACCTATTTCACATTTCCTCTTTCTCTCATTGCCACATATCTTAGCCCCATGGTAGGATTTCTTCTGGTCATCATATATAAAATTGTTATAAAACTGATCCATGAGTTTTCTGAAAAGGGAAGACCTTCGCCATCCTTCTTGATTTCGAAGTCATTTAATCTCTACAGAGTTTATCCGAACTCTCAGAGTTTATTGTTCACTTTTCTTCATTCTTTCTCTCTGTTGGTCATAAATTGCTTAGCAGTCTGATCCAATGAAATTGGATAAGGGCAGTTTTTGAGGCAATTTTTCTAACGCAGTTGAAATGTGTATTAAAATATGAGAAAAGAACATTCCTCCTCCTCTATACACAATTTTAAAGTTAGACTGTAAAAAATAGAGTAGGATGTACCTACTGGTTCCTGCTGGTGTTTGGAAGAAATGTGAAATCTCTCTTTTTGATAAACATGGAAACCAAACCTGAAGATTCTAGTTTTGCCACAGTTATAGTAACACCTCTCCTATACAAACTCAGTTGCCTATCTCCATTCTTCTAAACACACGGCCTTTGAACACTCACCCAGGAGGGAAGGTGCCAAGCCATTGCAAAACTATACCAGTACATCCCGCAAGGAATGCTTCAGAACGTCTCAGAACTCAGACTATTACTTGATAGCTAATTCCAACAAATTTTTTTCTGGTTTCCACATCCAAGTAATCAGAAGCCACAAGTCAGAAGAAAGGGAGAATCACTAATGGTAGGCACAAAGGCATGCTAAAAGGATTGCCAAGAAAATAAACAACCAAAAGCTTTAACAAGTAGATAAACAATTCAAACTGCACACTGGTGTAGGGAAATTGCCTGAGAAGCCTCAGCCAGCCCTGAGGGCACCAATGTATCCAGCATAATACGATAACTGAGGTTCAGGAAAATGATGACTCTGGGTCAACAAAGGGGAAAGACTTATCTTCAGTAAGCTCTATTTAAAGAAAGAAGAAAATATGAATTTTAGAAAACTGTCCATCCAAAGTGATGCTCAGGGGGTCTTATCCCTCAACCAGATGGGAAAATTAGCTATAGAAAATGTATTTCTTGAGTGGTCCAAATGGCTAAAGTTTTATTATACTTACAATTTTAGTTCTTAAAACATCTCACCCAGTTATTTAACATGTTCCTACCATATGAAAATGCCTTTAAACACTCAATGAACCCTGGATTAGTAAAACGATAGATCGATCTGTGTTCAAATTAGTGTAGGCTACTAAGAGAAATTATAATACCCTCATGGGATAGTATCTCACCACAACTGTCCTGAGTTAGCAATAAAATACCTGAAGCAAAAGAGATCACTTGGGCAAATGTGAGTTTTCACAAGTATATTGTAAGGAGGAAAGAAAAAGTGCCCACACAAATTTGATTAATATTTCATTAATATTCTTAAAAGCCTCTGATATTATAACTAAAATTTAACGTTATTTGGCTTATGAAGTCACTGCTGGCAAACGTTTCCATTCATATTTTTAAAGACAACCTTATGCCTACTAGTTACCTAAGGAACCACATGGCAGAGGCTTGCCGCACACTTTTCCACATGAAGGGACAGGATCCATGCATGTTTTCCGACCACTACTTCCAAGTTCTAGTAATTGGCTGAGAGGAGTTTGGCCACAAGGGCAACAGCGCACCAGCTGGGGGAGCCTGGGGCATGGCTGGCAGGGCTGAGGGTGGCACACTTGAGAACATGTATGGTTCCCACATTTCAAGACCCTGTTAAGAAAAACAACAGACTATTATGTAATTGTTGCATAAAAATACAGCTTTATTCTAACTGAGAAAAACATAAAACCTTACTTGCCACATATCTTTAAACAACCAAAGTCGCCAAATCCATCAGACTTTCCGACATCTGTTCCACATAACACGTCTCGGGAAGTGTTGCCACAGTAGCATACTTGAGGACACAATTTCAGAAACAAAGGTTAGTAACCTGTATGGGTTCTTAAAATATTCCAAACAATCTATAAGAAAGCACAAAATGCTATTCATTAATGTTGATCAGACCTGATGCAGAAATAAATGTGGTATATACAGCAGTTCTAAGACCCACCCGAAAGGCTTAATCATAGAAGAAGTGAAAAAGGCTTTGTAAGACTGTTGATATCTCATGGTGCCTCTGCAGCACATCCCCAAAGCAGCATTAAAGTGAAGCAATCTTCTAAATTAATAGGCTACTATCTGGCACATGAGGCCATGGCTGAAAGCTATTCATTGTGCGGCTCCCTGGGGTCCTCTGGAGATGTTACAGAAGATGGGAGTGGAGTCGTGGAGGAGTTGATGACTAAATCCTTCCCATCTTCACGTCAACCCAACCAGCAGAGATTTAGTACTTTATATACTGGGGTTCACAGAAAATGCCTGGAAAAACTCTATTGCTAAAAAGGAATAAAAAAATTTGTACAGTATAAAATCCTTAACAATTTGTATTCTACTGTTGAATTTGAAGTAATCATGTTTGACTACTGAAACTCAGTATAAAGTTCAAACAACTCAAGACTTATTTGCTAGATAAAGAACCTGGTCCAACTTCCACAGACTTCCCTAAGGGTTTAAGAAATAATGAGTTCTAACATGCCTACATTGGTAAAAGTAGAGGGTGAACCCACCCATAAAGTCACAAACTTCAGGCCATAACTCTATTGCTGCTTTAAATGACATCCAAGGTCAGGAGATGCTCTTTCCAGGCAATTTTGTGGGATTTTAGACATGTTTCTTATTAATTATTATTAACATCTTACAAAATCTAGATCCCTTTATTATTTCTTTAAGGGCAAGAACATCATATATAAAAAAGAATATTTTAGTGATAGCTTCCATCTTATGTCCATCACTCTTTGTGGTGTTAGCAAAAAGCATTTATTGGGACTATAAAAATTGTAAACATTTTGAAATAAAAGTGTATTTTTAGATACAATGAGAAATTTTCTTCAGTAATGGTTCTTTCAAATTAGAAATGGAATGTTCCTTGAGGAAAAAGTAGAATCACTAATTACAGACTTAATAAAATGCTGCTAATAGGCAGAATACTGAGCTTTGAAAAGAAACTATCAGCAGTGAGAAAATATGAGAGAACGCACTGGACTCTGTGTCTCTGTCTCCCTCAAATATAAACTAAAAACATAAAAAAATTAAAAAACAAGAAAACCCCAAAAAAACAAAATGGAGCCCCAGATCTATCAGGGAATAATCTAAGTACAATACTAAAAAGCCCTGCCATGCTTAGGCACAAGAGACAGCAATATTGAGCTGGTGACAGAAGACTTGGATAGAGTCATTGCTGGTTGAAGAGTATGGAACTAGAGGAGTCTGGGAGAAGTTCTCTGCTGCCAGCTTTAGCCTATTCAGCATTTTTATCAACACATGAATGCACCCCTAGAAGGAATGCTTATTAAATCTCTAGATAAGGCTAAAAGGGATCTTAGGAGAATTACAAATAAAGAAGAGAAACTAACTATACTCATGGCCATAACAGTCTCCTAGATATTTACTGTGGACAAACAAAAAGTCTTCCACTGGGTTTGAAAAATCAAGTCCACAGAAACAGAAAGGGAGACTGGGATCCACACAGATTTGTATAAAAAAGACCTACCTGAATTAGCTAAAGAAGCACAGTTATGAATCCAGAACTAAAAACGGTCAGCATCAAAGGGACTCTCATACCACAGTCTTTACTGTGAAGACCAAACTGCCAGTATATACTTAACTCCTGCCTCATCTCAAAAAGGATTTGAGGTAGTATGTAAGGATATATGAAATATAACAAAAGAACATAAGAATTAAAAAAATTGTTTTTTAAATTTATTTCTGAGGGAGAGAGAGACAGCGTGAGCAGGGGAGGTTCAGAGAGAGAGAGAGGGAGACAAATAATCTGAAGCAGGCTCCAGGTTCTGAACTAGCTCTCAGCACAGAGCCTGACACGGGGCCCGAACCCACGAACTGTGAGATCATGACCTGAGCCAAAGTCGGACACTTAACTGACTGAGCCACCCAGATGCCCCCAAAAAACATAAAATTAAAGATGTGAAAAGTTGGGGCGCCTGGGTGGCTTAGTCGATTAAGCGTCCGACTTTCGCTTAGGTCATGATCTCGCGGTTCGTGGGTTCGAGCCCCGCGTCAGGCTCTGTGCTGACTGCCAGCTCGGAGCCTGGAGCCTGTTTCTGTCCCCTCTCTCTGACCCTCCCTGCTCCGCCTCTCTCTCTCTCTCTCTCTTACAAATAAATAAAAATATTAAAAAAAAAAAAAAAAGATGTGAAAAGTAAAACTTTGGTAGAGATACAGAGTAAACCATAGCTTAAAAAAAAAGTACACTATAAAGACAAACATTAGGGCAGCTATACAAAGCTGCTAAGATAAAAGATCAACAGTCTTTAAGGAAAAACAACTAGTCTTGGAACTAAGGCCTTGTAAGGCCAGACAGGAATTTCTCCCAAGACAACCCATAAAGAGAACATTGAGTATTACATGGTACAGTTCCTTATATGAAATCCTTATAGCACACAACACAAAACATCTCATAGGGCTGTTACTTATCTTAGGGGCCAACACAGATCAATAGCATCACACCAAGGTGAAATTTAATAAAATAAAACTCTATAGGGTATCAATACATTATAGCCCAGAATCTCTGCAGATCAGGGGCTATTGTAAAAACAGAGGAATCATATAGTATGTATTTCTTTGTGACTTGGTCCTTCACTTAAGTATAATGTTTGGGAGGTTCATCTACTTCATAGCACGTATTGATACTACATTCGTTTTCATGGATGAATAATAATCCAATATATGGCCATACCACATTTGTTTATCCATTCATCAGGTGACAGTCATTTAAATTGTTTCCACGGTTTGACTATAATGACCAGTACTGTTATGAACAAACATTTACAAGTTTTTTTGTACATATACTTCCGTCTCTTTTGGATATGTGCAGAGGAGTGGAATTACTGGGTCCTATGGTAAAATTCTATATTTAACCTTTTAAGGAATTGCCAGACTGTTTTCTTTTTCTTTTTTTTTTAATGTTTTTTTTTTGTTTTTTTTTTTATTTCTAGGAGAGAGAGAGAAACAGCGTGAGCAGGGGAAGGTCAGAGAAAGAGAGGGAGTGACAGACTCGGAAACAGGCTCCAGGCTCCGAGCTGGCAGTCAGCACAGAGCCCGACGCGGGGCTTGAACCCACGAACCGCGAGATCATGACCTAAGCGAAAGTCGGATGCTTAACCGACTAAGCCACCCAGGCGCCCCATCCAGACTGTTTTCTAAAATGGTTATACTGTATTACTGTGGTTTTAACTTACATTTCCTTAGTATTTAAAGGTGTTAAGCACCTTTTGTGTGTTTGTTGGCTATTTATAGGTTTTCTTTTGTGATGTATCTGTTCAAGTCTTTTGTTCATTGTTAAAGTTGTTCATCTTTTTTAGTTACTCTGTAAGAGTACTTTAAATCTTAATGGTATCTTCTGATGGACAGAAAGTTTTTAATTTTGATAAAGTCCAATGTATCAATTTTTTTCTTTTATGGTTAGTATTTTCGTTGCTTTGTCCAAGAAATCTTTATCTAACCCCTAAGTCATGAAAATATCCTCTTATAGTTTATACTGGAAGCTTTATGTTTCTGGGTTTTACATTTAAGTCTGTGATCCATGAAGAATTAGTTTTGTGAAAAGAGTAAGATAGGGGTTGAGGTTTGTTTTTTTCCTTATGTATACATCCAGTTGTTCTAGCAAGATCTGTAAAAAGACTTCTTTCTCATTGAATTAGCTTAACACTGTGGTTGAAAATCAACTGACTGTAGGTTTGTGGGTCTATTTTTGGACTTCAGTCTCTTCCATGCATCTAGTAACCTACCTTCAACAGCAACAACTGCAATATCATCATTACTGGAACTTGAACAGTCTTGAAATCAGACAGTTTAAGTCTTCTGAGTTCATTCTTTTTCAAGATTTTTTTTTGGCCTTTCTATATCCTTTACAAATAGTTACTTTTTATTTATTTATTTTTAATTTCCCAAATAGTTACTTTTAAACAGCATTTAAAAATCTACTGTTCAAATTCTATAGGACAATGCACTATACTGATATCATGTAATTAAAATAATGAAAACCATCTAAGCATTAATTTATCTCTAATTCTTTCTACCCAAGGTACAGAGCTATAAAGGCCTTGTGACTATAGACTTGAACCAATCCATGTCATCAAAACAACTATAAATAAGGTTCCAGAAAAGTAGGCAAGTATTGCTGGTTGGCTGCCCACCACTTACCCTGGTTCAATATGATCCGACAAGGCTGGCATTGACCCCCATGGCATAGCTCAGCACAGTGGTGCTGACCACAATTCAAAAGATTCTCACATGGATTGGAACAGTGGACGGAAACAGCCTGACCACAGCGAACTGTGTGCCTGGAAAGAAAACAGATGTAAAGACAGAATTAGTCTAACATTGGACAAGTTTCTGTTGGATAGCTAAACAATGAAGCCCAAACTTTCTCCCCCCAGACTATCAAATCTTTCTCTTGGCCCCATTTCCTCACTTTTCTATTTCCTTCCTCCAGTCTTTATTTCCTCAGTTACTTTCCTCTTCTCCACTCTTTCTCTTTTCTTCTGCTTTGGTTTCCTTATTTCCCACCCTGCCTTTCTTTCTCCCCTATATTCTGACCAGTGAAAAAGTGAAGTTCCTCTCTATGGATTTCTTCTGCGTTCCCACAGGTTGTAGAACTCCCCCTCTCAGGCAGGAGGGAAAAGAGCCTGGAGCTCCCACAATATCTTACAGATGGAGGTAGGAAAGCTGTAGGGGGGTGGGGTAGTTATAATACACATACTCAGACTGGAAGTATAATGGTATTCTCCTGGAACCCAGTACTCTGGCACTTTATGCAGTTATAATACTTAAGAACATACTGTATGTGACTTTGATTTTGGATGGGAATATCATTCCGGCTTTGTTCCAGTGAGTACCCTAATTTTGCTGACTTAATTGGCTAGATAAGGAAATGAGGTCAGTGTTTTTGGACAGCTGTCTTCAGGTCTCTTCCAGGGTAATGGTTTAGAGCTTGGAGTCTACTCTCCCACAAGGAGTCTGTCTATTTATTTTGAGAGAGAGAGAGAGAGTGAGAGAGAGAGGGGCAGAGAGAGGGAGAGAGAGAACCCCATGCAGGCTCCATATTGTCAGTGCAGAGCTTGACACAGGGCTCAATCCCATGAACCGTGAGATCACGACCTGAGCCAAGAATCAGACACTTAACCAACTGAGGCACCCAGGTGCTCCAGCAAAAAGAGTTTTATTCTATCCCCTACTTTGTTTTAAAAAGTGACTGTTATATACACAAAAATGAGTTTCCTAGGCTCAGCATCATGTCTAATATCAACTCCTGGAAGTGAACACTACTATTTCTATTTTATGATAAGAAAAATGAGGCTCAAGCAACTTGCCCATGTCAGTAACCAATTAGTGGTAGAGCCTAGATCTAATCTGGTCTTTCTAACTCAGAGCCCTTGCATGTGACTTTCAGGTCACACTATTATCCTTTTAAGTTCAGTAAATACTAAACAAATGAGATTCACTGAAAACTGTCTCAATCTCATTTTGTCTTGTGGTTCCAAAATCATTTCAGGGTCTTACTAGGCCTCAGAGATCTTCCAAAACTACCACTGATGCTTGCACTGATGATGGAAAACTTGTTATGATAATGAAAAGAGGGTGGACTCTGGGATCACTTATTCTTTCATTCAACAATATTCACTGAAAACCTCCTAGATGTCTGATATTATGCTAGGTACAGGTAAATCAGGTAAATGGCCCCTGTGTCCTGAACCTTAACAAGCCTGGGTTCAATCCTGGTTCTTTCATCCACTAGAGAGGTTAAGAAAAAAGTCATTGTCATCTTGGCATTTCACTTGAAATGGGTAATCTCACCATGCATACAACTTCTTAATCACTTATAAGACTGCAAAACAGCATTGGGCCAGTAGAACAAACTACTATTTACAGAAAAGCACTATTTATGCTTAACACTTATTTATATCTACCAACTAATTCTCATTTTAGAAATTCACAGATAAATCATCAATGTAGAAAGTGAAATCTTTAGAGTGCAATTCTAACGTTAGAGTACAGTTCTAACTTTACCTGGTCCGTCCACATTCACATGTTTTAGTCATAAAGGCAGGGCACGGTGGGCAAGGTCCTGGATGGCAGAGACTGAAAGAGAAGGGCTTAGATGAATAAAGCATACTCATATATCCAAACCTGAACAGAGCTGCCCCTACTGGGTCTTATTGTGAATGTGGCAACAAATAAACCTACTACAAAATGTTTTAGCCTTTGTCTAAAGTTGATTAAACTATTTAATCAAATATATCAACGTTTTCATAGAGAAAGAACTGATGGCATTATCATCTTAGAATATTTAACCAGGAAAGTAAGGCCCAAATCAAAATACTGGTTTTATTTGGGTCTGACAAAGATGACATTTCCATATATGGTCTTAGTCCACCTAGTGAGATGTGAAGGGGAAAAAACGGTTGCCACTCAGATGAATGGTAGGATAGGCACTGGAATCTTTTAGAAGATCAGAACCTGAGTGAAGCAATAAAGTGTAAATCTAATAGGTCCATGGGAAGTACAGACATTTATTATCAGCCAGTACATATTCAGGTGATGGGCTAACAATGGGAACAGCGAAAAGAAGGCTGACATGAGGAAGGCACTAAGAGAGAACAAAGGGGAAAGGGATTCATGGAAAGAATTCGACTTAGAGATATGTGACAGGTCAGAATTAGACTTCTGAACAGAATGCTTCTTCTAGGAGTGATAATATAAAGATACCAAAAAAAAATTACAAAATAGAATTTATATATTCAAATAGATACTATTCTGTTCAAAGCAGATACCGTGTGGTAACTTAAACACTAGTTTAGAAATACAACCACTTAAAAAATATTTTAGGAACTTCTTTGAAAACATTTGCAGGGGGCATTCTATGTGATGGCAAATCACAATCCTTAGGGAATTATTGGCCATTACAACCAAGTTTAATTAATCAAGCCGGTAAAACAATCTGGTACAAAAGAACAGGTGTGCCTATACATCCAGGTGTGGTCTGGATGGATTTTTTTTAATATGACTCCTAAACCAGCTCTGATAATTCTTAAATAAGTTTTAAACACTAAAAACAATCCAGGAATAAGTACCTAGTCTGCTAGGGTGACCTATTTTGACAGACAGAATCCATATGAGACTGAAGTTTAAGCATTTCTTTAAAGATGACTGTTATCATTCAATAGTTATATTGCACATGATATGCTGCAACCCTTTCAGGTGAAACAATGTTCATGGTTGCAGATTTAAATAACTTTAAACTGACAGATACACTGCAGATACAAATATCCCCCAGACCTAGAATCAATCCCAGGTGTGTGCGTGTGTGTATGTGTGTGTGTGTTTATAGTTCATTCATTTTTGGGGGAGAGAGAGAGAGAGACAGCAGGGGAGGGTCAGAGAGAGAGAGGGAGAGGGAGAGAGAGAATCCCAAGCTGGCTCCACACTGCCAGTGCAGAGCCTAACTTGGGGATTGAGCCCACAAACCACAAGATCATGAGCTAAGCTGAAATCGAGAGTCAGACACCTAACCAAATGAGCTACCCAGGTGCCCCTCAATCCCAGGTTTTTTGTTTTTTTTTTTTAATATTTTTTATTTATTTCTGAGAGAGAGAGAGAGAGAGAAAGAGAGAGAGAGAGAGAGAGAGAAATAGCATGAATAGGGGAGCGTCAGAGAGAGGGAGACACAGAATTGGAAGCAGGCTCCAGGCTCTGAGCTAGCTGTCAGCACAGAGCCCGATGCAGGGCTCAAACCCACAAACCATGTGATCATGACTTGAGCCGAAGTCAGACGCCTAACCGACTGAGCCACCCAGGAGCCCCAAGGTTTTTATAACCTTTAGAGCAGTGGTTCACAACATTGGCTCTATATTAGAATCATAGAGAAAGAGCTACCCCCAGAGACTGATTCAATTGCTCCAAGAGACAGGGCACTGGTGTTTTAAAATGCTCCTTAACGATTCTAATGTGTAAAGAGGGTTGAGAATAATTGCTCCAGAGAATTTTCTAATCTATGAAACAACCCAAAATAGAGACCCAAAGGGGCCAACTGCGGCTTCTGAGTCCTGATACATATAACTGAGAAATTCAAGGTTTTCTTTTGAAAGGTATTGTCAGGGAGTAGGATTCAGCAACCTCTGGGGGCTGCTGACAGGAGTTATAGGACAGCTGCCAGGAGAAGGGTTTCCAGAGCCACAAAGGAACAAGTTTTAGGGCCTCCTTTCCCTTCAGACGTGGTGTTGACCACCTAATCTGCACCACTTTTGATGTTTTCTGGTAGCCATGACAGGGCCATTTCTGCTAAGGACTTCAGAATGATAGTTTATGCAGAGGGTTAACATTATTATCGAATTGACTTAAAATGCCAACTGAGGGAAGGAACAGTTTAAATAGAGGAGTCCCTGGGTTCTAAGAAGGACCTATGGAAGCAGTGAAAGAAGGGGAGGGGCTGACCACCTGGCAGGTAGCAGGTCAGGCTGCGCAGCCCCACCTGGACAGCTCTCCCACCACAGACAAGTCTCCAGCACCACTCCCCATCTTGACAACAATGCCTCTGGCCCAACATTTACCCCAGCTCCATGCAGCAGAAGCAAAAGCACCAAGATAACAGTTTCATGTCTGTTTTACTCTTAAATTTGGGTAATAAAAGCAAGTTACCATTACTTAACCATTTACCATTTTCCAGACTGTGTACCAAGCCTCTTAGATGCATTAATTAATATTGATCGATGTGTATAAGCGCTGTTGCTCATATTATTATTTTACAGATGCAAAAAAATGGGCTTAAAGAAGTAACTTGTCCAAGGTCATACCACTGTTGAGTGACTTGAACCCAGGAATTAAACATTGTCTGAAGTTAAAGCTGTAGAATTTTGTCATTTGTAACTGATCAACTGTTAGTATTAGGTATTCCTCTTGTTATTTATTCAAGATTTTTTAAAATGTTTATTTATTTTGAGAGAGAGAGAAAGAGAACACACATGAGCATGGGAGGGGCAGAAAGAGAGGGAGAAAGAGAGAATCCCAAGCAGGCTCTGTGCTGTCAGCACAGAGGCCAACGTGGGGCTCTATCTCATGAACTGTGAGACCATGACCTGAGCCGAAATCAAGATTTGGACACTTAACCAACTGAGCCACAGAGGCGCACTTATTTCTCTTATTATTAAAAAAAATTTTTTAATGTTTTATTTATTCTTGAGGAAAAGAGACAGAGCATGAGCGAGGGAGGGTCAGGGAGAGAGGGAGACACAGAATCCAAAGCCGACTCCAGGCTCTGAGCTGTCAGGCCAGAACCCAACGGAGGCTTGAACCCATAAGGAGGCTCGAACCCACAAGCCGTGAGATCATGACCTGAGCCGAAGTCCGACTCTCAAATGACTGAGTCACCCACACACCTCCTCTTATTATTTAGAAGCTGACTGGATACATTGTCAAGCTGGCTACTTATTGTACAAAAGGGATTCACATCCTAAATACACTGTGTAACAGGACTCTACAGACAGAATTTTGTCCTATATACTCTTCTGGACCTGGATATCACAGGGGGATATTTCTTCTTAGAAGCTAGCAGTATAATGTAGTGGTAGGAGCACTGACTTTGGAAATCCCAGCTCCACCACGTCTTAGCACTATATGACCTTGGACAAGATGCTCGGCCTTTCTGAGCCTCATCAGTAAAATGAAGATGATAAATATCTACACATCAACAGACTATTGTAAGGATTTGATGAGTTAACTCTTGCAGAGTGTCTGGCACAGTGTGAGTGCTCAGCAAACAGTATCATATTGCCCTTCACCCCACCCTGTTACATGCTAACCACTAGATACATGTTCTCAGAGCCACGAGAAAAGTGTATCTACCCCCAGGGGTCTAGTGTTCCAACTTACAGGTTACAGGAATGTGGACAGTCCTGGCCGGGCTGTTTCCTTCTACAAACCTCACCACAACTATGTGGAATTTCATTTCTGCTCCATTCCGGATTCTTTACCTTACCTAAAACATATCAGATCAGAGAGTCAATGGTATAAACTTCAAGTGCATCCTAGAGTTTAATGAAACAGTACAATATAGCTAGACAGCATGGAACTTCAGTGTGGTTTCCATTAGTCTGACAGACACATTATCCCCCTAAAATTTAAAAAAATGACTGTAATGCTACTCATCAAAAGCTTCACTGAGTATGATAAATCCTAAATTCTGGATTAGCTGGAAAAGAGAAATAAAAAGTCATTTTTACTCATGAAAATGCCACTTTGAATAATGGACACATTTAACCTAAGATTAATCTTTTTGTAAATGGGCCTTGAATGGATATGAGAATATCCTGCTGTAAGAATCAGAAAGAAGATATAAGGGATGAGAACAATGGGTTGACAGATGGGGAAGGGGCAGGAAGAGATAGAAAGGACATAAATCCTCTGTACAGTTGGAAATTGCCAATTCTAAAGCTATGAAGTAGGCATAAAAGGGCTATAATTTTATAATTAGTGTCACTTTGCAAATTTTTCGTGAATATCTTCCATGAACTTAGCACAGAGGCAGGAAGAGTAAAACTGAGGCATAGGACTCCTCCATGCCCTTGAAGAACTTATCCTAGCTTGGGCAACTTACACCCTTAATTGATGGCATGTTACCAGTCTTTGGCCTCTGCTTTTCTATCTTGTTTCTTTCAGAAATCTTATTCATGTTCAGGTCCAATACACCTAAAGGCCCATGATTCCCAATACTACATTTTTCTTCTTCTTCTTTTTTCCCCCAAATCTATGTTTTCTGCATTGTCCTGAATCCTTAGTTCCAGGCCTCCCTGTCCAACTGTCTGCCAAGCATTTCTGCTTGGGGTGTCAAGGTCACCCCAAACTGTCTCCGTTTACAGCCAAAGTTAGCATCTTCCTTCGTAAGCCCCTCCTCCTTCTTCAGTGTTCCTATTTCTATCAACTACACCATCACCACTGGAGTCAAACTCAAAAACTAGAGTCATCCCTTACTCCTCTTTTTCCATCCATATTCTTTTTTTAAATGTTTATTTATTTTTGAGAGAAAGAGAGAGGTGCAGAGTACAAGTGGGAGAGGAGCAGAGAGAGAGGGAGACACAGAATCTGAAGCAGGCTCCAGGTGCTGAGCCGTCAGCACAGAGCCCGATGTGTGGCTCAAACTCATTAATCATGAGATCATGACCTGAGCCAAAGTTGGATGCTTAACCAG
Organism: Proteles cristata cristata; assembly: GCA_017311185.1. Taxonomy (NCBI): domain Eukaryota; kingdom Metazoa; phylum Chordata; class Mammalia; order Carnivora; family Hyaenidae; genus Proteles; species Proteles cristata. The sequence continues at coordinate 836,153 of JAESUZ010004784.1, read as the reverse complement.
CTGAGACACCAAGGTGCCTCCTTTTCCATGTTCTACTTAATCACCAAATCTTTTCAATTTCCTTACACAGTGTACCTCACCTCCTCTCCCCTGCTACGTCTACTCTTGCTCTCTATTGGCCAGAACCTCATCTCCAGACTATTAGAAAATCTTCCCTGCCTCTGTACTTTTTTGCTCCAATACAGTGGTCTGGTTTCCCCCACCGTCTTTCAATGGCTCCACCTATTTTCCTTGACTCTAAATGATGTGTTATTTTTCTTTTTCCTGCCAGGGTTCTGCGTTACACATTTTTTTACCCCTTGCCCTTTCATCTAGTAGGGTCTCATCTATTCTCTCAAATGTAACTATCATCCCCAAGTACTCATCTCTCTTCATTCTTTTTTTTTTTTTTTTTAATTTAAAAACTGTTTGTTTATTTTTGAGTGAGAAAACAGAGGGTGAGCAGGGAAGGGGCAGAGAGAGACAGACAGAATCCAAAGCAGGCTCCAGACTCTGAGCTGTTAACACAGAGTCCGACACTGGGCCCCGAACTCATGAACCACAAGATCATGACCCGAGCCGAAGTTGGCCGCTTAACCAACAGCCACCCAGGTGCCCCTTTAAATATTCTTAACTTCCAGCTGGACGCTTCTCACTGGATGTGTTGTTCGCTCCTCCAACTCCACATTTCTAAACTGAATTCACTGTCCCCATCAGTCCTCGTTCTCTTAACCTGCCCTTTTCTGTCCTTGGTATCATCATTTTCAAAATGGTACTCTGGAGCTATATTTGGGTTCTTTTCCCACTGCTTTTCCCATTCCCATTTCCTTTCCCATAGTTGTTAATTCCTATTGACTTTGAAATCCTCCTTTCTACCCCACTCTAATACCCACTGTAGACCTTTATTATTCTTCATCTGGGTTCTTACAAGTACTCAAAATGTTTACACTCCCAAATTCTCTATTCATTCCCTCCAGACTAATCTTCATAAAGAATCACATTGATGCCTTTCCAGTCCTTTCCCACATCTCTGCCTTCACAGATCCTGCTCCATAACCAATGACTCTCCCTTCTCAAAATTCTTCTTATTGTTAAACTTCTGCTTAAGCTATTCTCTTCAACAAATCTTTTCTTCTACCAAGATTTTACCTAGTTTTCAAGCCCAGTTGAATTCTACCTTCTTTTTAAGGATTCCCTTAATCATCTAGCCCAACATCATAATTCACCCCAAAGATCTCCCACAGCACCTTGAACTTATAGAACATCAAGTTAATTAGGTCTTAGCTCTTAGACTGTAAGCTCTGGGAAGTTAATAAATGGTCTTATTCCCCTCTGTTTCTTCACAGTGCTTGCTACATTAATAAGTTCTCAATAAAGTATGTTAATGGTCTCCTGAAAGAATAAAGTGAGGCAAAGTCATTAGGTAAAATAAGGCCATTATTTGCATTCCCACACCATTTTACCTTGCTCAGATCATCCTGACCTTCACCCCACATTCTTCTAATTTCTAAGGGTCTCATATCTAATTTGTCAGTGAAGGTAAAGATTTTTCATTCCACTGTGGTGCATTATGTTTAAAAATCCTTTAGGAACACCTGGGTGGCTAAGTAGGTTAAGTCTTTGATTTTGGCTTTGGTCATGACCTCACAGTTCATGAGTTCAAGCCCCATGTTGGGCTCTGTGCTGACAGTTCCAAGCCTGGAGCCTGCTTCAGGTTCTATGTCTCCCTCTTTCTCTGCCCCTCCCCCACTCGTGCTCTGTCTCTGTTTATCTCTCAAAAATAAACCTTTAAAATAAAATAAGTAAGGGCGCCTGGGTGGCTTAGTCGGTTAAGCGTCCGACTTTCGCTTAGGTCATGATCTCGCGGTTCGTGGGTTCGAGCCCGCGTCGGGCTCTCTATGTGCTGACTGCCAGCTCGGAGCCTGGAGCCTGTTTCAGTCTGTGACTCCCTCTCTCTCTGACCCTCCCCTGCTCACGCTATCTCTCTCTCCTGGAAATAAATAAAACATTAAAAATAAAATAAAATAAAATAAAATAAGGTAAGTAAACTTTGGCATTGGTCCTATTTGTATAGTTTTACATGAATCCTTTGCTTCCAGTTTCATGTAGCCTTTCTTTTTTTTAATTTTTAAGTAGACTCCATGCCCAACATGGGGCTTGAACTCATAACTCTGAGATCAAGAGTTGCACGTTCTACTGACTGAGCCAGCTAGGCACCCCTCATGTTGCTTTTCCAGTACATTCCAAAATATTCATTCCTTCAACACATACTATTGTATTATCTCTTAAGGCTCAAATTTTGCCAATAAAACATGTAAGACTGGTAGATTCCAAATAAAAGAATGACCAAAGTGAAGAAGGCATAAGAAAGGGAGGCTTCCTTTGGAAGAGAATGAGGTCAGAACTTGAATGGATGAGGAGTCACTGACGAAGATTTAAAGAAAAGATGAGGAAGAACATTCCAGACAGGTGAGTTCACCAAAAGATTTAGTCTAGAAGTTGAAGAGCTGACAGTCAATGACCAACTCTTGGTGAAAGTTGTTATTTAATGAGGAAACAAGAAATATCAACAAATTAAAGCATGCAGAAATAAATAGGGAGTACTAGTCATTTCAAAAATGGAATGGTCAAAATGGAACAGAATTGAGAACTCAGAAGTGGACCCAAAAGTATACAGCCAACTAATCTTTGACAAAGCAGGAAAGAATATCCGATGGAAAAAAGACAGCCTTTTTAACAGATGGTGTTGGGAGAACTGGACAGCAACATGCAGAAGAATGAAACTAGATCATTTTCTCACACCATGCACAAAAATAAACTCAAAATGGATAAAGGACCTGAACGTGAGACAGGAAACTATCAACACCCTAGAGGAGAAAGCAGGAAACAACCTCCTTGACCTCCACCGCAGCAACTTCTTACTTGACACATCCCCAAAAGCAAGGGAATCAAGAGCAAAAATAAACTGTTGGGACCTCATCAAGATTAAAAGCTTCTGCACAGCCAAGGAAACAACCCAGAAAATTAATAGGCAACCAACGGAATGGGAAAAGATAGTTGCAAATGACATATCAGATAAAGGGTTGATATCCAGAATCTACAAGGAACTCACCAAACTACACGCCCGAAAAACAAACAACCCAGTGAAGAAATGGGCAGAAGATATGAACAGACACTTCTCCAAAGAGGACATCCAGATGGCCAACAGACACATGAAACGATGCTCAGCATCGCTCCTCATCAGGGAAATACAAATCAAAACCACACTGAGATACCACCTCACGCCAGTCAGAGTGGCTAAAATGAGCCAATCAGAGAACTCTAGATGCTGGCGAGGATGTGGAGAAACGGGCACCCTCCTACACTGTTGGTGGGAATGTAAACTGGTACAGCCCCTCTGGAAAACAGTGTGGAGGTTCCTCAGGAAACTAACAATAGAACTCCCCTATGACCCAGCAATAGCACTGCTAGGAATTTACCCAAGGGATACAGAAATGCTGATGCATAGGAGCACATGTACCCCAATGTTCATAGCAGCACTCTCCACAATAGCTAAAACATGGAAAGAGCCTAAGTGTCCATCAACAGATGAATGGATCAAGAAGATGTGGTTTATCTATACCATGGAATACTACATGGCAATGAGAAACAATGAAATCTGGCCATGTGTAGCAACATGGATGGACCTTGAGGGTGTTATGCTGAGCGAAATAAGTCAGGCAGAGAAGGACAAATATCATATGTGTGCACGTATAGGAGGATTAGGAGGAACTTAACAGAGGACCAAGGGGGAGAAGAAGGGCGGAAATGGTGGGGGAAAGGGGGAGAGGCAAACCATGAGAGACTCTTGAATGCTGACAAAAACTGAGGACTGGTGGATGTGGGGGGGAGGAGGGGTGGGCATGGAGGAGGGCACTTGTGAGGATGAGCACTGGGTGTTATGTGGAAACTAATTTGACAATAAACTATTTGTAAAAAAAAAATGGAATGGTCAAAACAAGGGCTGTTGTGCTACCAAAAAGGTTAAGAACTTCTAAATCAGCCCTGGATTTGGTCAGGAAGGGGTCAGTGATAACTTCTGAATATAGTTTCAGCAAGATGACAAGGAAAGAAGCAAAAATGTAACGGTTCAAGAAGGGAGACAGATGGTTAAGAAGCAAAATTTGAAAAATCAATAACCAAATGAAGATTAGCCATTAAAAGATAGGTAGGAAAGAAAAAAAAATTTTAAAGACATGCAGAAAATAGACTAGCAGTGGAATGGCATCTGGATTGCAGAAAGTTTTTTACTAACACATAGGGGAATTGAGCTATTCAAAAACAGGAAGAAGTATTCCACAAACAGGGAGAATAGAGTTTGTACTGCTGGTTTACAGAAAATCTTTCTTTACGATAAAGACCCCAATGACTGATTTCTTATATTAAAATAAATTACATTTCAACACTACTCTTTTCTCAGAGTGCTCAAATCTAGAATATCAAAGCTGTTACAGTTAAGGGTGAGAAGAAGTCCATGGCTACACCTGCCTCTGCCATCTGGTCGGCTAACATCAAGGAGACCAGCACTACAGCTCAGAAATAGCATGTGCCTGGTGGGCACAATGAGAAGGCCCGTGTCCAGAATAGTCTGCCAAGAGTGCAAAGGCCTGGGACTCTAGCTGTGTGATGGACCACATGCATACGATGTGTGTAGACTCCTGTAACTTTGAAGTCTTATTAGTGTTCGTAACTTCTAAAACATGTCCAGTACCTCACTTCTTCTGGGCTGGAAAATGAATTACAAAGCATGAAGTCAAAGAGACTCAAGTGAAAGCCAAAAAAACTCACCACAGAAACAGGTGTAAGTATTAGGAACATGTGCAGAAACATTCTGACAGGCAGGGCACCTCCAACCACTCTGGCCATCTGTTAAGAAAAATAAGAGGAAACCAAAATAACTTCCTTACAAAAACACATGCAATTTTTAAAAATTTAAATCTAAAGGAAGCTGTAATATTGAAGCAGCAGTAGTCATTTCATGTTATGGCTACCACAGGCATTTAAGAAACAAAATCAGGGGTCTGGGTGGCTCAGTCAGTTGAGCATCCAACTTCAGCTCAGGTCATGTGATCTCACAGCTTGTGAATTTGAGCCCCACACTGGGCTTGCTACTGTCAGCATGGAGCCCACTTTGGATCCTCTGTCCCCTTGCTCCTCTCTGCCCCTCCCTTGCTCATGCTCTCTCTCTCAAAAATGAATAAACATTGGGGTGCCTGGGTGGCTCAGTCGGTTAAGCATCCGACTTCGGCTCAGGTCATGATCTCGTGGTTTGTCGGTTCCAGCTCCACATCGGGCTCTGTGTTGGCAGCTTGCTCAGAGCCTGGAGACTGCTTCAGATTCTGTGTGTGTGTCTCTCTCTGACCCTCCCCCGCTCACTCTGTCTCTGTCTCTCTCTCTCTCTCTCTCAGAAATAAATTTAAAAAAAACATTAAAAATAAGAAACAAAATCACAATACTGAGTGCTTTGCTTAAATACTGCATTTGGGCTTATATTAATAAGGACTTTAGATATAGTAATTAAATGGGTATCCATTTTTTTTAATGTCAATTGCAGTATAAATGACATACAGCCTGTTTAATTTTAAGATCTACAACATGTTAATTTGGTAAGTTTATATACTACAATATGATTATCATCACAGCATTGTTAACACCTCCATCATTTCACATAATTATCATTTCATTATGTGGTGAAAATGTTGCATTATTTCTAATATTAAGGTAAACATTATCTAAATCTTGGCTTGAGAAAAAAGATGATAAAATATTTGAGTACATGCAGGAAAACCCAGATGTCTTATACTACACGGGGCTTGAACCCATAACCTCAAGATCAAGAGTTGCATGGTCTACCAACTAAACCAGTCAGGAACCCTGAGATATCTTAAATTAGAAGAGTCACAGATCAGAAAACATGTTTTTAACAATATTTGCAATATCCATAAATACCAGTATACTTCGGGAAAAACCCACAAAATACTATGGAGAAGATCTGTTAAAGGCAAAGCAACTTTAACATCCTAAGGGAAAACTAAACAACTGCTTCCAAAACAAAACAAAACAAAACAAAACAAAACAAAACAAAACAAAACCCAACAACTGCTTTCTATAAGTTTCCTAAAGCAAACTATACAGAAAATGTTTTCTATAGTTGCTACTTGGATAAAAGCTACCATTTTCAGCAAATGTGACTGATTTTGTTCTGTCCCAAATATATTTTAATATTGTTATGTTAGCTGGTTTTAAAATTTTTCCTTTTTTAAAATTTTATTTTTATTCTTTAAGTGAGCTCTCTGCCCAACACTGGGTTTGAACTCATGACCTCAGGATCAAGAGTTGTATGCTCTACCAACTATGCCAGCCAAGCACCCAGTGGGTATTTATTTAAGATCTATAGCTTAATACTGATCATCTGAAACATGTTTAAGGCAACATAGCAGATAAAATATTCAAAAAGAATTAAATAGCTAGGTTTAAGGGGTGCCTGGCTGGCTCAGTTGGTGGAGCATATGACTCTTGATATTAGGGCTGTTAAGTTGGAGCCTCATGTTGGGTGTACTTAAAAATAAAATCTTAAAAAAAAATAGCTAAGTTTTAAACCTGAATATATCAAATGAGTGAGAATATTCAGAAGAGAGAAATGACTGACCTGCTTGAGAGGCTGGAGACCTTGCCCATTTCTTTATGCAGTTCAAATGAAATACATGATAACAGCTCTGACAACTCCACACTGGCGCTGTGACACGAACCAATTCACAGCACACCATACACTCATATTTTTCTGTAGTCAGCTGTTCAATTAGAGAACCTGTTTAAAAAAACCAAAAGAATTAATTCAAACACAGAAAAACATTCCTTACTTTTTTTTTAAATATTTTTATTTATTTTTAGGAGATAGAGAGAGAGAGACAGCGTGAGCAAGGGAGGGTCAGAGAGAGAGGGAGACACAGACTCTGAAACAGGCTCCAGTCTCTGCGCTGGCAGTCAGCACAGAGCCCGACGCGGGGCTCGAACCCACGAACCGTGAGATCATGACCTAAGCGAAAGTCGGACGCTTAACCGACTAAGCCACCCAGGCGCCCCAAAACATTCCTTACTTTTGTCAACCAAGGACCAGAAAGGCATTTGAGAGAAGAATCCAAACACAAAGGTTTTAAATATCTTGTCTGATTCTTAGTAAGGTGGCTGTTCAGTGTTTGAGGCCAAGAAGGAATAGGAATATACTGAGGGAGAAGACTTAAGAAGTAGACATTCAGGTGGGGATTCCCACAATTTAGGAAACATTCCCAAGCAATTGCCCAGCAACCGAATGGAGTAACCAAATGTCCCTCATAACACAGCTTAAGCATCCTCAGAAGCCAATGCATTGCAGCACCTTGCCTTGCCTCTTCTTTTTTTTTTCTTAAATAGTTGTCTTGCCTTGCCTCTTCTGAATCTGATCCAGATCCATGGATTCAGGCCAGGAGGGGGCTCATGAAGCTACAGTGGTCAGCTGAATGCAACCTAAGTCTGCACAGATTCCAACAACCCAGGGTGGTAACATCTCTTCTAGTAGTTGCCATGAAAGTCTTCAGGTGATCTATTCAACAAAGGTATTATCGGTGTTTACCACAACCCCATGGTAGGGTTACTAAACTAAAGGAGAAATAGAACCTGGCTTCAGAAGCCCGGCATCTGCTGAGAGAGAGCAGTATCATGGAATCCTCTCACATGTTTTGCTTAATACTGTCACTCACTCCCAGACTTTTCCTCAAACATGATCTCAGCAAAGCCTTTCTAGATCCCTAGTAAGGTGCTCTTAGAGGTAGGTAGAAGGGTGTGTGTCTGTGTAAGAGAGAGAGAGAAAAAGAGATTTCTTTCTTCAGGCCATATTTTTAGCATTTACTTCATAACCCTATTTTATTTGTTATCAGGTCCAAATAGGTTATAAGAATAAAATAACTAACCTTGAATGTATCATGCCAAGTGTTGTGCTAAAGCACTTAATATAAAAAGTGCTCAAGCAGGAGAGGGACAGAGGGAAAGAGAGAGAATCCCAAGCAGGCTCCATGCTCAGTGTAGAGCTCAATGTAGGGCTCAATCCCACGACCCTGGGACCATGACCTGAGCTGAAACCAAGAGTCTGACACTCAACTAACTGAGTCACCAGACACCCCACAAATTTGCATTTTAATCATTCCATAATATTTGTTCTCCTTGGATTACTTTGTCCAATTTAATGCCAAAAGAAATACAGAACATGGGGACTATACGGTCTGTAAGGCAGGGCCAGGGTCTTGCTCAGTGTTGTATTTCCAGTGTCTGGCCTTTAGCACATGCTGAGTAAATATTTATTAAATGAATGGATGAATATATAAATGAATATCACCTACTTTGTTCTACAACTTCTCTCCCTTGAAAGTTTCAGTTAAGTTTCTGGGATAGTTCTTTTGCTGTCAGGAAAGCCCGGAATAAAGATTTTATGTAGCTGATAAAGGCATATCTACTTGCTTTAAATAACAGATAAACAAAACACAAAATTGAATTGTAGTATAAAAACTAAGGAACCAGACTTAAATTTTCTTAAAAGTAGGAATACCCTACCCTGCATAGGTTAACATCTCTGAATAACAAAGTTAATTATATTTCCTACCAGTTAGCACAATATGTGTGGATGATTCTTAAGGGGTAAGTTAAGTAAGAGCTCATTAGACAGTAAGATTACATTTGAGTCAACCAGATACAAGAGCCTGACTGGGGCAGAGGAATAGTTTGTAAAAATTACATTTAGGATACTTTTTGTAGAAAATACCCATTGACTCTTCCAGAATAGAACTGAGTTACAAGTAAAGGATACAAGGGCGCTCGGGTGGCTCAGTTGGTTGAACGTCCAAATTCTGATTTCAGCTCAGGTGAGTGCAGATCCTGCTTGGGTTTCTCTCTCTCTCTGCCCCTCCCTTGCTGGTGCTCTCTCTCTCAAAATAAATAAACTTAAAAAAAAAAAAAGAAGTAGTAAAGGACACAAAAAAGTAAGTGAAGTTTGGAAAAGACATGAGAACCCTATGATAGACGGTTGTTTTGCATTTCACCCTGAAGGGTGTCTTTTTATTTTACCATTTCTCTTATTCAATAAGATTATGGCTTGTTAATATTGTTTTATATGTGATGTTTCTAAATTTAATCACAGGAAAACTGACCACCAGGATGCACACACATATAGTGATGTGGGAACAACTGTGAACTTTGAGTAACCCACAAAGCTCTTCCAAGCCCTTTCCAAAGGCTGTCTCTCTCATATCCTATGTTCAATCTGAAAGTAAATCCTACTGGCTCTACTTTCAAAATATATCCAGAATCCAACCCTTTATTAGTATGGCCCAAACCACTATCCATTCACCTGGATTATTAAAATGGCCTCCTAACTAGTCTTTGCTACTTCTGTCCTTGCTCTACTCATCTATTCTCAACAGCCAGAGGGAGCCTGTTAAAATGCAAATTAGATGATGCCACTAATGCCCAGAACTTGTCAACGGTTCCGACATCATAAGCTTATAAAAGCCAAAATCTTTACAATGTCCTTCATCACTTCTGGGTCACTACTCTGATACTCTGTACTCTGATGTACACTTTTGGGTTACTACTCTAAGAACACACTGGCCACCTTCCCAGCCTGACTGGCAGGCAGATTTCTGCCTGAGGGTCTTTACAGTTTGTTGTTCACTCTGCCTAGAACTCTTCCCTAGACATCGGCATAGCTCAGTTCCTTAACAGCTTCAGGTGTTTACTCAAAATGTGACCTTCACAATGAGGTAGTCCCTAGCCATAATTTAAAAATATGAAACCCACTTCTTCAACATTCCTTATCTCTTTTCCATACTATATATTTTTTCTCCAAAGCATTTGAACTTTACATATCATATATTTTACTTATTTCACCTTATTTCCTAACTCTGTACATAGAATGTACACACCCTGAGGACTGAAGTTTTTACCTATAGTGCTGCCTAGGACATAGTGAGCACTCAATAATACTTGTATGAATGAATGAAATTAATATATATTTGCTATTAATATAGCAAAAGATTCCAGAAAGACCTAGGAAGAGAAACAGTATAATCCTTTCACTAACAATACTTCAGTTTTATCCAAACATGTTTAACATACATAAACATAGAGCCACTCTGTGCTGATTAACTATCACATTTCAGGTCCAAGACTCTTACCTGCTGGCTGCCAGCCCTGGTCTGACCACTGGCTCTTTTTCAGTCTTAAACTCTCTCCCACTAGGGCTTCCCCATAATTTCTCAGTTATAACCAGGTCTACTGTATACTCCTACTTTGATAGCATATCAGTAAAGAGGGTGATATACCCACTGAAATAATCGGAAGAACAAAGAGACCTGATTGAAGAGTTAACTGACTACAAACTTTCAGATGCACCAGTAAATAACTATTAAAAAAAAAAAAAAGACTACAACAATCCTAATTCGAAAAATCCAGGGGCACCTGTGTGGCTCAGTTGGTTGGGCATCCAGCTTCAGCTCAGGTCATGATCTCACAGGTTGTGAGTTCAAGCCCCAGTTTGGGTTCTACGAAGGCAGCCTGGAGCCTGATTCGAATTCTGAATCTCCTTCTCTCTCTGCCCCTACCCTGCTCACACCCTGTCTCTCATAAATGAATGTTAAAAAAAAATTAAAGAAAAATCCAAGAATACACTGTGATTATAAAGTGTATATATATGGTATTTAAAAAAATGGATGCACAGTGAAAATATATAGGGGTAAAATAATATCTGGCATTTACTTTAAAAAATATCTGCAAAAATAAAAAAGAATAGATAAAACAAATAGGAGGGGTGCCTGTGTGGCTCAGGTGGCTGAGTGTCCAACTCTTGATCTCGGCTCAGGTCATGATCTCCGGGTCACTGGATAGAGCCCCACATCTTGCCTCTGCACTGATCATGGAGCCTGCCTGAGTTTCTCTCTCTCTCTCTCTCTCTCTCCACCCCTTTCCCCACTCACACACTCTCTCTCTCTCAAAATAAAGAAGGAAAGAAAGAAAAGGAAAAGAAAAGAAAAGAAAAGAAAAGAAAAGAAAAGAAAAGAAAAGAAAAGAAAAGAAGGAAGGAGGAAAGGAAAATGGAACAAAAGTTTAAAGCTGATTAAATCTAGATCTTCAGACTAAAGGTGAGTTACCTACTAAAGCAACTTTATAAAGTTACCTCATTAAATGTGAGGCAGATGTTTCTAAAACACTAATACAATATAAGCATGGTCAACAAGGCAGTTTTGCTGAGTCTGAAGCATATGTCAGATACCATGTTTATTTATGTGAATCTGAAGCTTATGGCAGAGCTTAGGATCCAGAGGTAACAGTTTAGAAGTCAGCACAGCAGAGGCAGTGGTTTTAAAGAGCAGCTGTAATCTCCCAATGAGATCTTATCAAGTAAGAACAGAAGGCTGAGACAAAGTCCTTGGAAACACCAACATTTAAGAAAGAGGTGGAGGAAGAGAAACTTAAAGGGTGCACATAGAACAAGGAGGACCAGAAATTTGTGGAATCAAGGAAGTAACATTTCAACAAAGGCTCCTTCACTTCAAACTCAAATGGAAGCCCAGGATAATGAGGACTGAAATACATCTATGTGCTGGCTGTGGCAAACAGGAGGGCATTAACGACCGTACCAGTAGCTCTCTGAGTCAAGTGGTGATGATGGCAGAGGACTCAGAAGTGAGTCAAAATAGAGAAAAGAAAACAGAGCAGTGACTCTTGACTAGTCTGGAATGGAAGGAAAGGAAACACTACCAGGAGTACAGGGAGTTTTTCTTTCACAGCACAGGACAGACTTGAGAGGAGCTTCAGGCTGAGAACTTGGACTAACGGATATGAAAAGGCTGGTGGAAGGAAAGAAAAGGAGAATAGGCACAGATTTCTCTGAGTTTGCCTAAAGGGAGCAAACATTTAAGAAAATTTTGCCTGATGATCTCCCCTTTTTCTCTATGAAGTAGAAGGCAAGGAGGCCCAATGAGACTGAGGGAGATGAATGGCAGGAAGGTCTGAACACGACCAGAAAAGATTCGGGGTAGTCTTAGATGAAAATGGGAAGGAGAGCTACCAAGGTCATCTAAGGGGAAAACAGGCAGTACTGAAAGTCAACTGAAATTGGAGAAATCAGTTAACAAAAATATTTACTGAGAACCTACTATGTTCTTGGTTAAACACTAAGGATATACAGTGAACAAAACAGACAAAAGTTTTCTCCTCTTAGGAAGTTATTATGTAGTAGAGGAATATGATAAACGATGGAAAAAAAGCATCATCATCAAATAGTGGGAAGTGCTTTGGAGAAAAATAAACCGGAAAGGGATGAGGAATGTTAGTAGTGGGGGGAGTATTACAGATCTAAACAGGATGATGAGGAAGACTTCCCTGAGAAGGTGAGTGAATCTGCTGCAGCACCAAATCTGTACTACTGTTATCATTTTCTGGAACAGTATCCTGTTACCCAGATGGAGCAGAGAAGGTAGACTGCAGCATCAATCCAGGGTGGGGATTCTGCCAAATGGCTTCACAGAAGGATAATACTTCAAAACTACAATAAGGCCCAGCCTCAAAAGGGAATAAAGAAAGACAGATGGCTGACGATACAGTCAGTGGGTGAAAAAGACTGAGAGAACCAGAAGGACAGGAGGCTACGGTCAGAAAGTAGTAGTGGGTGTAGAGGTATAATAAAGGCAAAGGTCACTGTGGTTGAGAAGATTAAAGAACGTGAAGATGGTACAATCCCTATGATCACTAATGTCACTAACAGCAGGATTCATGGTAAATCAGTAGTTCTCAAATCAGAGTTACCAGGAGGCTTGTTAAAAAATAAGGTTGCTGGGTTATCTGGGTGGCTCAGTCAGTTAAGTGTCCAACTTCAGCTCAGGTTATGATCTCACGATCTGTGAGTTCGACCCCCGTGTCAGGCTCTGTGCTCACAGCTCAGAGCCTGGAACCTGCTTCAGATTCTGTGTCTCCCTCTCTCTCTGCCCCTCTCCCACTCACGCTCTGTCTCTCTCAAACTAAATTAAAAAAAAAAAAAAACCTAAAAAAAAACAACCACATAAGATTGTTGGTTCCTATTCCCAGAACTTCTCTTTGGTAGGTCTGAGGTGAGGCCCAGGAATATGCTTTTCTAACAAGTTCCCTGGCGTTGCTGGCTGAGGGCTGCTCCTCTGGAACTGACCTTTGAGAACCACTGGGGAAGAGGGGAGATAGAGGCTGGAGGCATTAATAAGTGAGGGCTGGGGCTGGGATATTTGAAAGTTAATACATGACAAAGATAGAGAGAGCTGGATGGTGATGTAGCCAGAAGGTGATGTAGCATTAAGTTCAAAGGAGCAGGGATTTTGATACAAAGGTAGAAGAATAACGGCTCAGAAACAACACTGAGAAAGGAGCATGCTCTTCCCATCTTCCAGAAACTAAGGCAAGTGGGATAAAAGGAAAAAGAGCAGGTTCTGAAAGGCTGTGAGAAAAAGTGGTGAACTTAGAGAAGGCCACAGATTAATTATGAGGAGGAGCAGAAACTTACTAAGGATATAGAGGACCTTGTTACCACAGAATGAGGGATGCAGACAGCCTGGAAGAATAGAAGCAGTGCTAGTTTCTCTCAGTACAGAACGAGAGTTAGCAAAGACCACTCTCAAGCAGCCATGGAGACTTATATTTGGGGTAATCCTCTCTTTCCATTCCAATCAAGTTTTTATATCCATGACTCCACCACAACTGCTCATATCAAGACCAATAACTCTCAGTGCCAAACCCACCAGTCAACATGCAGTTGTCATCTTTCTGGACCCTATCAGTAACATTTAGCACAATTGGTCACTCCCTCCTTGAATTCCTTTTTCAGTTTGACATTTAAAACATGGTTCACTTCCTAGTTCAATTGCTACCTATTTTCCACCTCCTTTGCTGGGTCCTCATCTTCCAACCTTTAAATGCTGAGTTATAGGAAGGCTCCACCCTCAAACTTCTTTAACTACACTGAAACACTTAGATGACCTCCTCTAGTCTGTTAGAGAACTCCATGCTGAAAGTTCCCAAGTTTAAATCTCCAGTCCAGATCTCTTCTTGAATTTTTAACTCCCTACTTAACCAAATTCTCTACCTTTTCTGAACAAGGAGTACACAAAACAAAACATATCCAAACTTTTCTAAAAAGAAAGACCACCAAGGGTGCCTGGGTGGCTCAGTCGGTTAAGTATCCGACTTCGGCTCAGGTCATGATCTCACGGTTCATGGGTTCGAGCTCCACGTTGGGCTCTATGCTGACAGCCAGCTCAGAGCCTGGAGCCTGCTTCAGATTCTGTGTCTCCCTCTCTCTCTGACCCTAGCCTGCTCACGCTGTCTTTCTCTCAGAAATAAATGTTTTTGTTTAAATAAATAAATAAATAAAAAGAAAAACCAAGAAAACTTTTCCAACAAGAAGACTAAGACTAAAAGGAGACTAAGGAGACATGATGACTAAATGCAGCGTGGTATCCTGGATTGGTACCTGGAACAAAAAAAGGATGTTAATGGGAAAAAAATGGTGAAATCCAAATAAAGTCTACAGTTTAGTTTATACTATTATACCAGTGTTAATTTCTTAGTTTTGACAAAGGACCAGAGTTGGTTATGTAAGATACATTAGACAAAGCTGAGTGAAGGATACATGGGTATTCTCTGTACTACTTTGCAACTTTTCTATAAATCTAAAATTATCTCTAACTAAAAAGTTTTAAAAACAAACAACACCCATTCCTCTCCCAGGCTCATACGCCAGTACATGGCAATTCTCTTTTTTTAAAAGATTTTATTTTTTAAGTAATCTCTATACCCAATATGGGGCTCAAACCTACAACCCAGAGATCAAGCGTCACATACTCCACTGAATGAGCCAGCCAGACACTAAAGCATTGCCTTCATCTCTTGGAGCCAACATCTAGTCTATCTGCAAATCCTATCAGTTTTATCTTCCAAATATGCAAAGTCTAACACTCTTACCTCTTCCAACACTACCACCTCTAGTCCAAGTCTCCATCATCAAGTAAGTCAATTACTGCAACAACTTCCTAATTTCTCTGCTTGCTTCCTTACAGCTGATTCTCCACATAGCTGCTAGTAAGATCATGTCATTCCTTTTCCCAAAACCTTCCACCTGCTTCTGATCTTCTTAATCAGAACCAAATCCAAGGGCCTCACATAATCCAGCCCCTGTGATTTCTCTGACCTCCTCTGCTGCCTGCTTCTCTGTTGTTCAAAAAGCCCTCCTCACACCCTAATCTAAACTTGCTTCTTCCTCTGCTCGGTATACTCTTCAGAGAGCCACATGGTACACTTTTGCATTTCCTTCTAGTCTCCATTCAAATGTCTCATCAAACAGACCAATATATCTTAAATAGTGCCCCTCTTATTCTGTCCTCTTAACCTGCTTTATATTTTTTAGCTCTTACCCACAATCTGACATTAAATATTGGTTTAAGTGATTTCTACTTGCCTTCCCTACTACAATTAGTATGTAAATCCCACCAGTACTGTATTTCCAGTACCTAGAACAGTGCTTGGTACATAGTATTGACTGAATAAATATGAATAAAGTGTTCTCAAGAATATGTGGGGATGTGAGACCAAAAGAGATTTGTTAGGCAGAACTCTAAGATGGCCTCTAAGATTGCCACATATAGGTGTGCATGCCCTATATAATCTCCTCCCCTTGAGTCTGTGTGGGCCTGATATAATCTGGTGAACCCTTTAAAAAGAGTCTAGGGATCAGAGAAAGAAGTCAGAGACATTTGAAGAATTTCTAGCAGATGCTTTCCTTGAAGAAGAAAAGTACCATGTTGTGTAGAGGGCCATGTGGTGGGGAACTGCAGGTGACTTCTAAGAGCTGAGAGTGACCCCCAGCCAATAATTAGCAAGAACAGGGGACCTTACCCTATAACCATAAAAAACTAAATCCTACCAACAACCAGTGAGCATGAAAGAAGACCTCATGCCTCAGATGAGATTGCCTCCCTGGCCAAACTTTAGTCCTGTGAGGCTCTGAGTAGAGAACTAGGCTAAGGGATACCCAGACTCTTGACCCAAAGAAACTGTGACATAATAAAAGAACTATAAGCCAGCATAAAAACAGTCCTGGGCAGGTGGTGACTTCATGTGTTGAGCTGGGCTGTGTACATTTAACTGGAAGGAGACCAGTTGGTGAAGGTACACAAGGAACAGCTATAAGAATGAAACTGTTTACCTGGACAAAATATATACACTCAGTGCAAAATGAGAGGTGTCTTCAAATACTGCAAAAGAGTTGATTTGCAACGAGGAGGTGGGAAACTGGTGAGAGAGACTGGTTGCTGTGCTGCTTCAAAGGACAGAACCTGAACCAGGGAATAGGAAGTATTTACTGGAAAGAAGTTTTTAGTTAAACGTAAGGAAGAACTTTCCAACAGAGTGGAATATCTATTATGTTCTAAGAGCTATGTTAATAGGGATATAAAAAAATAGTCTTTGCTTTCAGGAAGCTTACAGACTAGTGGAGGGCACTGACACATAAACAATGATGGCTTCCAGCAGTAACTGCTATTAACTGAAACCTGTACATTTAAGGGAAAGACATTATAGGGCTATTTAACACTAATGGCATTTGTGGAAGTGAGAAAGGTTTCCCAGACATGCGGCCAAACTAGCTATTGAAAAATGAGTAAGAGGAGCACCTGGGTAGCTCAGTCGGTTGAGCATCCAATTTCTGATTTCTGCTCAGGTCATGATTCCAGGGTTGTGGAATCAAGCACCATGTCAGGCTTTGCACTGAGCGTGGAGTCTGCTTGGGATTTTCTCTTCCCCTCCTTCTGCTCTCCCACACTCATGCATGCACTCTCTCACTCTCAAAACAATAAATATTTTTTAAAAAAGCAATTTAAAAAAATGAGTAAAGATTCATTAGTGAACCAAATGGCAGACATTCTAGAAAAAGAGAGCCACATATGCAACAGCAGGGAAAGGTGAAACAACACAGAGTACAGACAATACAATGTGGTGGGGAGCTGATGCAGCATAAGATGGGGCGGCTGGGTAAGAAAGAAGCCAGAATCTTTCTGGCTCATGTGGTGAACAGTGAACAGAAATAAACAGGGGAGTGACACAGTTTAATATGTACTTTACAATTTTTTTTATAGCTTATTTATTTTTGAGCAGAGCATGAATGGGGGAGGGGCAGAGAGAGAGGGAGACACAGAATCCGAAACAGGCTCCAGACTCTTGAGCTGTCAGCATAGAGCCTGATGCGGGGCTTGAACCCACGAACCATGAGATCTGACCTGAGCTGAAGTCAGACACTTAACTGACTGAGCCACCCAGGTGCCCGTAATATGTACTTTAGAAAGATCATTCTCTGATACCGGTATAAGAGATGGACTGAAAGAGAGAAAATGAAGATGGCAAGAATGGTTAGGACATTTTGCAGATGAGCAGACAAGAGACCATGCAGGCTGGAACAAGGAGAGGCAGTGGAGATGCTACCATTCCTTAATGTACTTTTACAATTAAAAAAAAAAATCTTGTAACAAAGCATCTATAAGACCCATGTCTGCATTTTAAAAATCCCTTACTAAATTCATTGTTAAGAAAAAGTTCCTTGGGGCACCTGGGTGGCTCAGTCAGTCAAGCATCCAACTTCAGCTCAGGTCACGATCTCGCGGTTCGTGGGTTTGAGCCCCACGTTGGACTCTGTGCTGACAGCCAACTCAGAGCCAGGAGCCTGTTTCAGATTCTGTGTCTTCCTCTCTCTCTAAACCTCCCCTGCTCATGCTGTCTCTCTGTCTCTCAGAAATAAAGAAAACATTAAAAATTAAAAAAAAGAAAAAAGTTCCTTATTTGCATTTGCTTATAATATATAAAAACTAAGTAAGTGGTTACCTACTTGGGGTGGGGAGCAAGTGGTGGCAAGACCCAGGCAGGCAGATGATGAACAAGGATAGAAAGAGATGTTCGTTGCATACCTTTTTTTTTTTTAAGTTTATTTATTTTGAGAGAGAGAAAGTATATGTGTGTGTGGGGGGGGGCGGTGGAGAAAGAGAGGGGTGGTGTAAAGAGAGAATCGCAAGCAGACTCCACACTGTTAGCCTGGAGCCCGATGCAAGGCTCAAAGTCACAAACTGTGAGATCAGGACCTGAGCCGAAGAGTCAGACACTTTAATTGACTGAGCTATCCAGGCACCCCTCATTATATACGTTTTTACACTTTCTAGTTCCCAAATTGTATGAACTTATTATTTATCAAAACAAAACAACAAAACAAAACAAAACATTTCCATCATCTAGGTAGATTTACCTGTGTGAGTTTCCACATTCTTTAGCACATGGTTCTGTTTGCCTCGGGGGAAAGATGCTACTTGAGGATCCTGCCTTCTTACAGTGCATTTCTCTGGGGCAACCCTTCTGGAAGACTTGTTGACAACTGCCAAATTCCCATTGTCACAGGCAGATTTTGCTGGCCTTTCATTAAGATTATCCTTTGGAATGGGTGCCATGTTGTTTCTGGGTCCGGCATTTGTATGTCGTTGGCCCTCTTGTTTTAGTGGATTCCTTCCGGGTCGTGGCCTAGCCCCCTCCACTTCCCAGGGAGGCCTTTTCTGTGGGTATCTTCTTTGCTCGCTGCGTCTGGCCCCATACCCATCCAATACTCCTTTCCTAAAGGATGTATCCAAAGATTCAGGGTGGATAACCCCCACAGGTTTGGTATTTTCAAGTCCAGCATCCTCAGATTTTGGAGTCATTCTGTTACCCCACTCACATTTGAGTTTTCCCTTGACTTTTGGTCCTCTACCATAGCTATATGCAAATTGGGCTGCTTTTTTGGGTTTTGCTCCTCTGGGATCAGCACCAACAATTTCCTTCTCACTCTCAGAAGGGCTGTGCTCTCTGGGGTTTGTCCCACTCTCTGACCTGGCCACATTTTCTAAGCTAGCTGCATCTGAGGTATGGTCAGTGAGATTCTGTACTTTCTTGACCTTGATATGTTGCTTTTCACTCCTCAGTTTCTGCCAGGGTTGATTCTGAAGGCCATGGCTCTTGAGTAATTTGTTAGAAGTAGAGGACTGGAAAGAAGTCTGTTGACTCTTAGGTTTGCTTCCCAAAGGATAATTGTGCTGAACACCAGAGATGTCATCATAAGAGACTTGCCTGGAAAGGTGACAAGGAGGTGGTGAACTGTAATTTCTTCTACTAATCCTGTTAGAATCTAGTTTCCTTTGACTCCCACAATTTAGACCAGGATGTTTTCTCTCCTGAGGAATGAACTCAGCAGCATCCGTATTGAATTTAAAAGTACCTAGGACATAAGAAAATAGACATGCCAGTAAAGAAATTGTCAACCATGAGGCCTGAAGTCTCTAGGCCATATCTAAAAGTTATTTTCCTAAGGATTGTATAAAACAGGCCCTTAATAAGGCCTACTTTTCCTGTGAATGTGACAGGTTCAAGGTGCTTGTGGAAGATTGACCATTCATGTCCAGCAGCTTCACTATTAGGCACTACTAAGAATTGCTAAGTAAAACTGCTCATCTGAGTGGTCAGGCATTATTATTATTATTTTTTTTTTTTTTTGAAAGAAAGAGAGAGAGAAAATGAGTGCACACACAAGAGGGGAAGGACAGAGGGAGAGAGAGAATCTTAAGCAGGTTCCACAGATGTGGAGCTCAATAGGACAGAGGGAGAGAGAGAATCTTAAGCAGGTTCCACAGATGTGGAGCTCAATCCACAACTGTGAGATCATGACCGAAATCAAAAGTTAGATGCTTAACTGAATGAGCCACCCAGGTACCCCATTATTATTTTTATTTTTTTACATTTATTTATTTTTGAGAGACAGAGTGAGAGAGTGTGTGAGGGGAGGAGGGGAAGAGAGAGAAGGAGACACAGTATCTAAAACAGGCTCCAGGCTCTGAGCGGTCAGCACAGAGCCTGATGTGGGGCTCAAACCCATGAACCGTGAGATCATGACCTGAGCCGAAGTTGGACACTTAACCGACTGAGCCTCCAGGCACCTCTATTATTATTTTTTAAATGTAAGCTCTCTGCCTTATGTGGGGCTTGAATTCTCACCCCAAGATCAAGAGTTGCATGTTGTGCTGACTGTGCCAGCCAGGCACCCCAATAGGCATTATTTATACATGTGTTTATTTATTTTTAAAAAAAAATTTTTTTAATGTTTTATTTATTTTTAGGAGAGAGAGAGAGAGAGACAGCGTGAGCAGGGGAGGGGCAGAGAGACAGGGAGTCACAGACTGAAACAGGCTCCAGGCTCTGAGCTGGCAGTCAGCACAGAGCCCGACGCCGGGCTCGAACCCACGAACTGCGAGATCATGACCTAAGCGAAAGTCGGACGCTTAACCAACTAAGCCACCCAGGCGCCCCCATGTGTTTGTTTTATAAAAAAATTTCAGGTCAGCATACAGTTCAGGAGTGAGAACCAATCAGCAGGTTCCACGTGGTCTTTCGAAACTCTAAGATAGCATTGTGTAATATCAAGTAAACAGGCTTTGAAGTCAGCCAAAATCAGTTTGAAGTCTGGTCCTCCAACTGATGGCATAAGTTTAGGGATATTGCTTTTAGCCTTTATTTCTTCATCCATGACAAAAGACGACAGTACTATTTCAAAGGGCTACTGTGAAATTTAAGCAAGATTTCATATTGATAGTACTTAACATAGTGAGTACATTAGTTGCCATCTCTTCCCTCCAGGAATATATTTTAGGTTTTGCATACATAACCTTTATAATATGGTCCAGAATCTGAGTCTCAACAATTAAGCATATGTCTCTTTAACCCATTCATTTTTCCCCCTCAAGATGTTTCTTTGTCCCTGAAGTCCAAAGACTAAATGATCTGCCTAAAGATACAAAACTAGTTAGTAGAAAAGCCAGAATGAGGGGTGCCTAGGTGGCTCAGTCGGTTGAGCATCTGACGCTGGCTCAAGTCAGGATCTTACAATTTGTGGGTTTGAGTGCCATGTCAGGCTTTGTGCTCACAGCTCAGAGCCTGGAGCCTGTTTCAGATTCTGTCTCCCTCTCTCTCTACCCCTCTCCCACTCCCACTCTGTCTTCTCTCTCTCTCAAAAATAAACATAAAAAAAAAAAAAAGCCAGAATGATGTGTAGCATATAAATCATACAGTTGACCCTTGAACAACAGTTTTGAACTACAGAAGTCCACTTACATGTGAATTGTTTACAGTAAAGTACTGTAGATGTATTTTCTCTTCCTCATTTTCTTCATATTTTCTTTATTGTAAGAGTATGTAAGAGTAAATAATACATATATCATGCAAAATCTGTGTTAATTAAATGTTTATGTCATTGGTAAGGTTTCTGGTCAACAGTAGGCTGTTAGAAGTTCAGTTTCTGGGGAGTCATAAGATATATGTGAATTTTCCAATGTGTAGGGGGACGGAGGGTTGCCATCCCTATCCCCTACATAGTTCTGTACTATGAATCAACAAGACCTGGAAGACATGGGTTTATGTACCTGCCCATCACTTATGTCTGTATGCAAGTAACTTAATCCCAATTTTCTTATAAGGAATGGAGACAGTAATAATTCCTACATCCAAGAGTTGCTATGAAGAGTAAAGCAAGTTAGTAACATATACATAGTGGCTAAAATAGTGCTTTATTGTTGCTTTTACGGCTACAGATTCTAAAACACACAGACCTGACCACAGATGGGTGCACTACAGAGCCTGTGGGTTTCAGGTTTAATAACATACCCTAACATTAATTAGGTAATTAACATGTGCCAGGCACTATTCTAAGCACTTTGCATCTGTTGACTCAATTAATCCTTACATTCTTGATGAGAAAACTGAGACTGAGGAAGTTACTTGCCAAAGGCCACGGAGGTATTCCAAACCAGATCAAGATTCTACCCGTGGCTATATGGCCCTGGAGACTACACCCTTACACTACACTGTCAGAGTTTGGGCAGCAGGTACCATAGAAACATATACTCAAGAACTGAATGAGATCATAAAGGTCACAGGGTAATCTTTCACTCAATCCAGGATTTGTCCTGATGGCTTTCACACAGGCAATTCTGGGGGTGGGGTGGAGGGCCTTACAACACAAAGAGAGGATCAGACAAATTCATAAGGTGGCAAAGGAGATGTTCCACAAACAAGAGAAAACATAAAGGTGAGAATGGGAAGATTAGACCAAATGGGTATGGTATAGTCCTCGCCTTCTTGAAGAAATACAGTGGGAGAGGGGCAGAAAAAAAGTCAGTAAAGTTGTCCAGAACAGCTTGGTAAAGGATGGGAAGAAGGTGTTCCATGTTAAGCTGTAAGGAACTGATGCAACTACAGAGTCTAGTTAGGGCAGTACGTATTCACAAACATATGTGTTCCATTAGACATAAGGTAATGTCTCAGACCCTTCAGAGACAGGAGGAAGGGAAAAAGGGCACAGGAATCAGTAAACTGCACTCAAGACACAATGAACTAAGAACCCCACCTCCCTTTTTTCCTCAGTACTTTAAGTAGCTAGAAGTTGGTAAATAGGTTACAAGTGGTACCTTACATTCCAAGATAACATAGCAGAATACTAACTGTCCAGCAGATGAGTGGAGAAGAGTAAGGGGAAAATCCAATAGATTATGAAGTCCAGAAACAAAGTTGGCATTGGAGAGTCTTCTAATGGGCAGAAATATATTCCCTAACTGTTCTGCTATTTGAGAGCAGAAGTGGGCAAGAGAACTAAATGCTAGGTGGAGATGGGGGTGTGGGCTAGAGATGATGCTAAAATAAGAACATGGAATAGTTCTTTGGACTATGCCATAGTAGGTGTGGAGGAGGTGGTAACCTTGGGCACAATACAGGAGGCCAAAACTGTAACTCACAACAACCACCCATTCTTGCCTCAAACACTGAAGGGTGTACAAATGGGCCAGAAGTGAGCCTGAGGATGGGAAGATCAATGGATCCAGTTGAGGATCTGGGGGAAAAAGCATGTGGGAGAATAACAAAACACCAACCTAAAATGGTTCCCACCCTCCAAGATGACTCAATACCTAAATCAGGACTAGAATTTGGAAAATAACAATTTTTTTTTTACCAAGACCCACAGTAACAAGTACATTTTACCTGCCACCCAGTACACAAATACATATATTTTCTTCCTTGTGCCCCAACATTGGTTAAGTGGCAGAACCAAGACTCAAATCAGTTGAGTCTTGAACTAAGACTCCAAACCACATGCTGCAAATTGCTGTCCTGTTTTTCATTAAGAGTGGGTCCTGAAATCAAATTAATGTAGTGACTTATGACAAGTATTTTTTCAAGTAAAACAGAAAATAGAGAATACTGCAGATAGTAAGGAAAAACAATACTTTCTAAAACTTTTGGTTCGCTTTTGTATTTACACGTGTGCATTGAGTCGCGATGTAAAGTTTGGACAACAAAGACCTAAAGTAAACCTTGACGGAAATGGAAATGGATGTTACATTAACAACCAAATGAGGGTGTTTTACACATACAGCTAACTCCAGGAGAAGCGAGCTAACAATTACCGAACAGGTACAGTACAGAGCGGAAGCCTTCACAGGAATTAACATATTCACTCCCAACTGATAGATGAGGAAACGGGGACTCAGTCACACTGCGAGTTCGTATCAGTCTCAGACTGGAAACCACTGAAGTCCGGCTCTAGCCCGCTCTGCTGCTCCAGAAGGGCCAACCCGCCACGCATGGAGAGCCCGCCATCGTCACGGGCGGTGACTTGGCCGCCGCCCGCCTGTTGGGAGATCAGTGCGGCCTCTGCCGCAGTAGGGCCGGGCTGAAGGTGGGACGCCCACAGAGTTTCGCTCGGCGCGGGGACAAACCCGCTCTCCCTGGAGACCCAGCTGAGGGGACTTCACAACCCAGTTGAGAACCGGCGAGGTCTCAGTACCCACGACACGCGTGGCTTGGCCCTTACGAGCCACTATCCCCAACCCTAGTACGCGCCACTCTCGCGATATGAATGGCCGGAGCCCTAGGACTCGTCACTGACCCAATTTCCGCTCCCTGAGAAGGGCCACGTCCCACGCGGGCCGAGACAGTACCTGAGACAGGAGGCGCCTCCGCCATCCCGTACCGCAACACCTAAAGCGAGCCCTGCAACCTAGAGAGGGCTGTCACCCGGTCACGTGCCCTCAACTTCCGCCGCCGCAAGACTATTCGCATCTGCGCGCCGGGTGGACAGCCACGGAGGTTGCGCTGCCTGAGTAAACTGTGCGGTACGTCCGTGACGTCAGACACAAGCGCCGGGCGCCGGCCTACTGGCCTGGGTGTAGGTAGCAGGGATCGCGCTGGGTGTGGGAGGGGGAAGAATTTGCGTAGTCATTGTTTTTCTTGTTGAGATTCGCGGTGCTCTCTTGCCGCCATGCTCTGTTGCCCTGGCACCCAACCAACTTCACGTTGCCTGCTGGAGTTTACTCAGACGTCACCTTCTTACCTAGAGTACTTCAGGTTTGGAGTTAAAAAAGCAAACCCTGCTAAGTAGTTGCAAGGGAATGTACGGGGAAATAGGTGCAAAACAAACGATAACAAGGCTAATACACAGATAACTCTTACAAAGCAGAGAGCGATAAGCCAAAAAAAAGATAAACCATGTGTTAGAAATGGTAAAGGACTTGAACCGGCAGATGACAATAAAACAAATACAGATGATACTGAACATGAGAGGGAAAGTTTGGAGGCGCTGATAATTTGTAAAGTGACAGCATTAAAAGTTTTTTAATGTTTATTTTTGATAGACGAGGCGGCAGGGGGGTAGGGGGGCAGGGAGAGAGATAGAAAGAGAATCTGAAGCCAAAAGGACAAGAAACGATTTTTAAATGTTATCTTAGGGAGTGCGCTAGCGGGGGAGAGGAACAGAGGGAAAGAGAGGATCTTAACCAGTGTGGAGCTGACCCTGGGATCATGACCTTAGCTGAAATCAAGAGTGGGGCTTTAAACCCGCTAAGCTATCCAGGAGCCCTATTCATGTGTTTTAATGCATACTTTCAGGCAGTGCTTTAAGTGCTGAAGGTAAATGGTGAAAAAGACAAACATGGTCCCCACCGTCATGAAGTGCATTGTCTAGAAGAGGAGTTTAGAAACGAAATAATTTATAAATTAATTTGTAAAATAATTTTAAATTATGTTAGCATTATGAAAGAAATAAGCAGGGTAACAGTGATAGAGACTTAATGGGATCTGCTACAGAAAAGGTGGCCAGCCTTCTTTGAGTAGAAGGAAAGATAAGGAGCTAGTTAGCTATATGAAGATTCAGAGAGAAGGAATAGTATGTGCAAAGGCTATGAAGAAACGTTCAAGATGTTGAAGTATCTGCTGGAGAAGAGTAAGCAGGGAGAGTGGCACAGCATGAAATTGAAGAGTTAGGTAAGGAGATCACTTAGATCACCTGCAGGCCGTGATAATTGATTTTATTCCAAGCGCAGTAGGAAGTTATTGAAAGGTTCTAAGCAAAGAAGTGGAATCTACACTTGGATTTCTACACTTAGATTTCTCTTCCACCCAAGGAAAGAGTGAATTGTGGGGGGAGCAAGAATAGAAGTGGGCAGATCAGTTACATTTTTGTATTACACTAATGTAGAAGATGATGGTGGCCTTGGGCTACAGTGACAGCAAATGAGATGGAGAGGGCAGATCTGAGGTATGTTTGAAATATAACCAGTGTCCAGCTTCCAAACTTTTTCCATACCGACAGGTGTGATGTGATATCTTATTGTAGTTTTAACTTGGATTTCTGATTACTAGTGAGTTTAAACATATCTTAACGATCTTTTGAGTTTCTTCTTTTTCAACGTACATCCATTGCCCGTCTTTTTTTTTTGAAAGATAGAGACTGCAAGTGGGAGAGGAGCAGAAAGAGAGGTACAGACTGAAGCAGGCTCCACACTGGCAGCAGCTAGCCTGAGTCAGGGCTCGAACTCACTAACCCGGAGCTCATGACCTGAGCTGAAGT
Organism: Proteles cristata cristata; assembly: GCA_017311185.1. Taxonomy (NCBI): domain Eukaryota; kingdom Metazoa; phylum Chordata; class Mammalia; order Carnivora; family Hyaenidae; genus Proteles; species Proteles cristata. Next base: position 810,130 of record JAESUZ010004784.1, on the reverse strand, counting down.
TGGACATTTAACCAACTGAGCCACCCAGGCACCCCCACTGCCAATTTTTCTATTGGGGTTGCTCTATTTTTCTTGCTGGCGTTTCTTGTATATTGTAGATATCAATTCCTTATCAGTTTTAGACATTTCCATTGTTTTCTACTATTACTTTTGTACTTTACTGAACACAAATCCTTAATTTTGACACATCAGCTCATCAAACAAACCATATTGTCACCTCTGGAAATTACATGATGTTTCAGTCTGGGTCCAGTTCAGAGAGGAATCACACAGTCATTTGAACAGAGAAGGTTTTATTTATTTAAAGACTTATCAACTCTGCCAGAAGATTGGAGTAATAAGGAACAGACTAATAAAGAAGTGAAGAGAACTCTAAAATAAATCCTGTGGCTCACTAGATGGCAAGCAAGCGGTGTGGGGCTACAATGGCAGAAGCTGCTAGAAATTTACCTTGTAGGATGCTAGGGAAAGTCAATCATGGGGAGGTGTCTCAGAAGAGGCACTCTATTACAAACCACCTGAGGCGATGCCAAGAGCAGTTTCTGGCTGTTGGCCACCATAAACTGAAAAGGCTAGGGCTGAAGAAGCCCTGTAAGTTGCAGGAACCAAAACACTGGAGACGCTGCCTATAGCACAGAAGCCTAACTCAAACTCTAGAAACAGGGAAAAAAACCTTTTCCTCCTGCAGTGTCTCTCTGGTGCCCTCTACTGACAAATCTTAATACCTGCCAGCTGATAAAGGATATATTTTTTTAATGTTTATTTTTTTAGAGAGCACAGCAGGGGGTGGGGGCAGAGAGAGGGGGACAGAGGATCCCAAGTGGGTTCTGAATTGAAAGCAGTGAGACTGATGTCAGGCTTAAACTCACGAACCACGAGATCATGACCTAAGCCAAAGTTGGATGCTCAACTGACTGAGCCATCTGGGCACCCCTTGGATAAATATTTATTTTTTTAAATGTTCTTTTTAAAAAATTTTTTTTTTAATTTTTGAAAGTTAGAGAGAGACAGCGTGTGATTAGGGGTGGGGCAGAAGAGAGAGGGAGACACAGAATTGGAAGCAGGCTCCAGCTTGATGTGGGGCTTGAGCTCATGAAACACGAGATCAGGACCTGAGCTGAAATCAGATGCTTAACTGACTGAGCCACCCAGACGCTTCTGGATAAATATTTAAAAAGGTCCCAATCATTTCACAGAGCAGGCAAAAAGGATAAATTTGGAACTGAACGGCAATAATTCACAACTGGCATACTAGGGAAAATGTTCATTATTTTCAAAACTTGTAAATGAAGTAAATAAGCAAACAATTATCCTGCCTTCCTATACAAACTATTTCATACAACATACCAAAACGTATGACAAGCAATAAAAGCAGTACTCAGGTGGAAATTTATAGCTATCAGTACTTGCATTAAAAAAAAGTCCAGAGGCGGGGCGCCTGGGTGGCTAAGTCTGTTAAGCATCTGACTTTGACTCAGGGCATGATCTCACACTTTGTGGTTTCAAGCCCCACATCAGGCTCTGTGGACAGCTTAAAACCATGGAACCTGCTTCAGATTCTTTGTCTCCTCTCTCTCTCTGCTCCTCCCCTGTTCTCTCTCTCTCTCTCTCAAAAATAAACATTAAAAAGTGCATATCTTGTTAAAAGAAAAAAAAAAAAGTCCTGAGGCATCTGTGTGGCTCAGTTGGTTAACTGAGTTTGTTTCCACGCAGGTCATGATCTCACGGTTCATGGGTTCAAGCCCCATGTAAGGAAGGCCTCCTTGGGATTCTCTATCTGCCCCTTTCCTGTTTGCTTGCTCTCTCTCAAAACATTTTAAAAAAAAGTCCAGACACTGGAATATTACTCCATATTAACAAGAAATGAGGTGTCAAGCCATGAATAACACATGGAGGAAACATAAATGCATATCACTAAGTTACAAACCAATCCGAAAGGCTATATTCTGTATGATTGCAACTGTACGACATTTTGGAAAACACAAAACTGGGGACAGTTGCTAGGGCTTAGGGGACGGGAGAGAAGAACAGGCAGAGAACAGAGAACTTTTAGGACAATGCAACTATTCTCTATGATACAAAAGTGGATACATTGTCAAAACCCATAGAATGTTCACCAAAAGTAAACTCTATGTAAACTATGGACCTTGGGTGATACTAATGTGTCAATGTAGGTTCATAGATTGTAACAAATATACCACTTTGGTGCAGAATGTCAATAATCAGGGAGACTGTGCATGTGTGGGAATTCTCTGTACCTTCTCAATTCTGCTGTGAATCTAAAACTGTGCCAAAAAATAAAGTTTATTAATAAAAAAAGAGACAGATCTCAAATCACTAGCTTAATCTTCTACCTTAAGAAACTAGAAAAACAAGTAGAAGGAAACAAACTAAGCCAAAACAAGTAGAAGGAAACAATAAAGGTTAGAGCAGAAAGAAAAAAAAATAGGAAAATAAAAAAACCCGCAACAAAGCGATTCACTAAACAAAAAGAAAAAAATTGTCTTTTAACCAGACTGACAAGAAAAAAGAAAAAACTTAGAATTATTATAATTAGGAACCAAAGAGGGAACATTACTATCAACCTTAAAGAAATAAAAAGTGAGGTGCCTGGGTGGCTCAGTTGATTGAGCATCCAACTTCGGCTTAAGTAATGATCTCACAGTTGGTGGGTTCGAGCCCCACATCAGGGTCTCTGGTGCCAGCACAGAGCCTGCTTCATACCCTCTTGTCTCCTCTCTCTCTCAAAAAAGAATAAACATTAAAAAAAAAATTCTCTCCTTCTCCGTCTGCTCCATCCCTACCCCCACCCCCCGCCCCAAGAAAAAGAAAGAAAAAGAATTACAAGGGAATACTATGAACAGCTTTGTACTGTGCTCGCTTCGGCAGCACATACACTGAACAGCTTTGTACTACCAAATTAGATTACTTAGATGACATGGGAAAATTGCTAGAAGTATACAAACTACCAAAATGGACTCAAGAAAAATAGAAAATCTGAATAGAACTATATAGCAAGTAGAGATTTAGTTAGTAAAAAAAAAAAAAAAAGCTTCCAACAAAACCCAGGCCCAGATGGCTTCATTGGTGAATTCTACCATACATTCAAAGAATTGACACCAATCCTTCACAAATTCTCCCCCAAAATAGAAGAGGAGAGAATACTTCACAGCTTATTCTCTGGATGAAAACTCTGCCTGAGGGCAGTCATTGAGTATCTTTCCATTGCAGAAATTGATGGCAACAGCCCAGACTGTCCATGAAAACAGATTCAAACTGATTAGGCATCCTAGGGCAGTGGTTCTTAGCTCTGGCTACATATAACTACCTGGGGAACTTATAAAAATCCAAGTGCCCATACCATATTCAGATTTATTATATTAAAATCTATGGGCTAGGAAAATATAAAAGGAAAGCTATGGGATACAGATAATACAGGTTGAAGTGCCAAACTTTTACGTTCTTATCAGATCATTCCAATCTCCTTCGCCCTTGCTAAACTCCTAGGGCTGATAGATTATAACCTAAGGAGACAACCAGTACTCAATTCAGCTTCTAATGGTTAACAGGTGAGATGATGAATACAGATGCTGACTGGGGCCAGGTACTGGTGGAGTGATCACCATAGGCTATGCTGTGCCTGGCACTTTGCCACACAATTCATCTTCTCCACTTTCCTTAAATTCACCAAGATTGACACAGACCAAGGCCTGGCTTTTGTTCTTTTCCCAGTACAGCAAGAATTAGCAGAATGATACAAGTATTAAGGAATCTCCAGGAAAAGGAAACTGTATGGTCAGAGGCAGGGAATCATGACTTTACAGTGCATGGGGGGAGTGGGGGGGGGTGGAAGCAATTATTACAGCATTGAACATTGAAAAGTGGGACAAAGCAAAGAGAGAGGCTGCAGAGAAATTTCTGGGATTCTTATTGGCAAGTGACAGGAACGCAACTCCAACTAGTTTAAGCAGAAAAAAGGGTTTATTGGCAGAATTCTCAGAGAGTTCATAGAATTAAAGGAAGAGTTGCAGAGACTTGGAGCACTCTGGGAATCTCAAGGATCAGAAGTCTGGCTCAGTGCCATAAGGATTCTTTCACTTGGTCTCTCATCTTGGCTCCCCTCCAGGCTCAATATCTCAAGCTTCCCATACTGACAAAGAATTTAGGGGTTGGGGGAAGAAAGCATTTCCCCTAATTCCCATTTAATAAATTCAAGGGAAGAACTTCAGTCACAGCCTGGTCTCTAATTGGTATTTCTGCAATAATCACACAGTTATAATTGGGGAGGCAGTTCTGTAAAAGAAAGAATGTTGTTCTGAAAGAACTAAGCCAAAAACCATTATAGAGAGGCAGGGACTAAGTCACAGGCAGCTTTGTATGCCTTGCTGGAGGTGTCAGGGAACCATGAAAGAGTTTAAGTAGTGACTAGGCCAGATTTGTATTTTAGAAAGATAAGTATAGCTATGATGAATGGACTCAAAGAAGCAAAACTGCATGAAGAGAAAGCAAGTCATTAATTCCAAAAGACTATAGGATGGATGTCTAGGTTAAGGAGAATTGAAAGAGAAAAGGAGAGGAGGGGTTGGATTTGAGAAACATGTAGAGTTAAAGGCAGGGTTTGATGATTAACTGAATGTGTAGGGTGAGGCAAAATGCAGGCATTAATGTAACTCAGGAGCTTTCTGGTTTTTTTTTTTTAATGTTTATTTTTGAGAGACAGCGCCAGTGGGGGAAGGGCAGAGAGAGAGAGAGGGAAACAGAATCTGAAATACGCTCCAGGGTCTGAGCTGTCGGCATGCGGCCTGACACGGGGCTCAAACCCACAAACCGTGAGATCATGACCTGAACCAAAGTCGGACGCTTACCCAACTGAGCCACCCAGGTGCCCTAAGAGCTTTCTCTTTTGAATGATGGAGGATAATGGTTCCATTACCCGAGACAGGGAAAATAGGAGGAGGAGATTCAAGTCTCAGGGAAAGGTAATGGCTATTTTGGCCACTTGAATGTGACATGTTTTGGGGCTTCTGGAACATCCAAATAATTGTTAGGCAAAAAGCTGGATATGAATAGGATTCTGAAACTCAGGGGCAAGATCTGGGATAGAAGTATAGCTTTAGTAGTTGTTAAAGCCTTAAGACTAGTTGAGCCTAAGTGTCCATCAACAGATGAATGGATCAAGAAGATGTGGTTTATCTATACCATGGAATACTACATTGCAATGAGAAAGAATAAAATCTGGCCATGTGTAGCAACATGGATGGACCTTGAGGGTGTTATGCTGAGCGAAATAAGTCAGGCAGAGAAGGACAAATATCATATGTTTGCACGTATAGGAGGATTAGGAGGAACTTGACGGAGGACCAAGGGGGAGAAGAAGGGCGGAAATGGTGGGGGAAAGGGAGAGAGGCAAACCATGAGAGACTCTTGAATGCTGACAAAAACTGAGGACTGATGGATGGGGGGGGAGGGGGGATGGGCATAGAGGAGGACACTTATGGGGATGAGCACTGAGTGTTATGTGGAAACTAATTTGACAATAAACTATTTGTAAAAAAAAAAAAAAACTAGAAAAAAAAAGAATAGTTGAGCTCAGTAAATAAAAGTGATAAAAGAACACCAGCATTATAGCTAGTGTTTCAGAGAGATGAGGATTTCAGAAATGAGTCTTAGAGGGGTGCCTGGGTGGCTCAGTCAGTTAAATGTCTGACTTAGGCTCAGGTCACGATCTCACAGTTCATGGGTTCAAGCCCCGCATCGGGCTCTGTGCTGACAGCTAGCTCAGAGCCTGGAGCCTGCTTCAGATTCTGTGTCTCCCCCTCTCTCTGAACCTCCCCTGCTCACGCTGTCTCTCTCTCTCCCTCTCCCAGAAATAAATAAAACATTAAAAAAATAAAAAAAGAAACTATAATGGAAGAAATATTTGAAGAGCTGAGTGAGAAATTATAGAGAGGCCAAGGAAGCTTTCCAGAAGGTCATGATGACTAGTACAAAGGCTTCTTGAGAGGGTGAGATTGGTCTGCACAAATGAATCATTAAAGACCCTGCAATTGGGCAGGAGTTTGGACTCCTGGCACCTTCCAAGAAAAGAATGAAGCCTCTGTTTTTGTTGTTAATAATCCCTCATATAAGAATAGCAAGTTGTAAAGTATAGTTAACCCTTCAACAACATGGGGAATAGGGCTCAGTCGAAAATCTGCATGTAACTTTTAACTCCCCCAAAACTTAACTACTACTAATAGCCTACTGTTGACCAAAACCCTTACCAGTAACATAAACAATTAACTCATATTTTGTACATATATTATAAACTGTATTCTTACAATAAAGCTAGGAAAAAGAAAATTTTATTAAGAAAATAATAAAGAGAAAATACATTTACAATACTGTACTGCAAAAAAATCCATGTAGAAGTGGATCGTGTTCAAACTTGTATTGTTTTAAGGGTCAACTGTACTCATGACCATTACCTCAATGATTTCTCACAAAAGCCTTGTGAAGTGGGCATGATTTTACTAATAAGGAAATAGAAGTTTAGTGAAGTGAGTAGGCTACGTAGTAGTTATTACACCATAGATGAGGGCCCAGGCCTGGATTCTTCTTTATTCCTTCCTCTGATGCTAGCAGTTAAGTTGGATTTTTAGGCTGAATCAACATTAAAATTATATTATTCCTGTATGAGAGGTTTTAGGCTGAAGTGATATTAAAATTATATCCTTTTGAAAAATATTTATTGAGTATAAATAAACGTCCTATACACATTAAATATCAAGAAATAGTCATTATTGATTACAAGTCAGGCTGTAATACTGAGGGAACCACAGAATCAAAATATCCAGTCACGATACAGTAGTGATAATTCCATTCCAATATCAGACATAGTAATCATTTACTCACAAGACACAATAAAACCCATCAAAAAGGCTATCACTTTAACCAACCTACAATACCACAATAGAAAATGGTTTTGGATCATAGTATGAGCGGTCCCAATAATCTCATCTTTATCTTATCAATTTATCATCAATTTGAGATTGTGAAGTTACACTATCTTAGAATGTAAAGATTCCATTTCCTTCGTTTTCTTTCAAATTATTATTAATAAATGAAAACAAGTCATACATAGCCACTGATACTTTTAAGTACATTAGTCTTTCATAAGAAAAAAGACATAAAAATTTAGTATGAAGAAAGCATCCCCCAAACAATGAGTCTCTTAACGGAAAAAATAAAAGAGCAATGTAATTGACCTTTCCTTCGAAGAAAGGAAAGAAACATAAATCTGTTATGGTAAATTTGGAAAGAGGAATATTTCCTAGTCCCACAATATGTGTTTATTTTATACAATGTACTTCAATGATGCAAGTCTATGAAGCAGGGATCTGTGGCAATCCAAATTCATCCACCAGGACTCCATCCTGTGAAAAGAAAGCAATGCATAGTGCCACTGTTTTTCAATCGGTAAAACAAACGATCACAAATATTTAGTAGTCAAAAATTATTTCCAAGTGTTTAATCAGTGAACACCAAAATCCCACTGAGAAGATTAGAAAGCATTTTCATGAAAGATAAAGGGGGAAGTGATAAGCCAAGAAAAGATTGGAAAAGCTCAAAAGAGGTGGTCCTTTGCAGGGTAAAGGAAGAGGGAAAGAGCAAGAGACGCTAAAGAGTAAACCCAGGAGGGGTCTGGGAGGAAAGGCTGAGGAGTCAGTCCTTGCCTCCAGATTTGCATTTTCACTCTGATTCCTAAAGTGGACCATTATCCTTCCCAATCCTTAAAGGAGCAGTGCCCTAGGACACGGCACTTCCACATTATACTTTTTTATAAACTTGGAAACAGTGATACTAGTATCAATTAAGAAACCATATCTCAATGGCATATTTAACTCAGGAATCTGTGACCTTCTAAGAAAAGTAGAAATAACATAGATGCTGCAGGGTACTGAAAAGGTAACTTGTGGTAGATAGCACTGATAAAAATCATTTCAGGTAGGGGCGCCTGGGTGGCTCAATTTGTTTAGTGTCTGACTTCAGCTCAGGTCATGATCTCATGATTCATGAGTTTGAGCCCCACATCAGACTCACTGCTGTCAGTGTAGAGCCTGCTTTGGATCCTCTGTCTCCCCCTCCCTCTGCCTCTCCTTGCTTACACATGCACTGTCTCTAAAAAATAAATAAAACATTTAAAAAAATTATCTCAGGGGTGCCTGGATGGCTCAGTCGGTTAAATGTCTGACTCTTGGTTTCGGCTCAGGTCATGATCTCATATTTCATGAGTTTGAGCCCTACATTGGGCTCTGCTCTGACAGTGCGGAGCCTGCTTGGGATTCTCTCTTTTCCTCTCTCTCTGTCCTTACCCTGCACGCTGTCCCTACCCTGTCTCTCTCAAAATGAATAAATAAACTTAAAAAATTAAAAAAAAAATAATTTAAGGTATGCTGAATAAAGCAACCTATAAACCTGGAACCTTGAAATGACCAGAGGCAGGGGTGGGGTGGAATGAGTAGTAGAAAAAGTTAGATTACCCTGGACTCAAGAAAGTAGAGAGGGGTACAGTAGGGGGAAGATACACATTCATAGAAATTACCTATAAGGGACCTGAGAAATGATCTACTCTCCACCTTTTGTCCCCCACATTTCACATGCAGGAAAAACTGATGAGATTCTGAGAGAAAACAAGGATTTCTAATTTGCTCCAAGTCATACAGTAAACAAAGGCAGAGGTGAAACTGGCTCTCACTCAAGGATTGTGCACATTCAATGTGTACACTCGAGACAAACACCAAGGAGGTAAGGCAAACAGGAAAAATGGCAAGAGAAAAAAATGACACATTACACCAGGAACTAAGATGGAGTGAACAGGACTTCATAAGCAACAAAATTTTACCTGTTTAGAATAATGAAAACCATGAGCTTCGGACAGGGCTTTCAGTTTGTGAAGTCCTTTTACATACAAGATCTAACTTGGTCTAACTTAGACAATTATGTGAAATAATTGTAATTACCTGAATTTTACAGATGCAAGGATCAGAAAAGTTCAAAACAGTTAAGTGATTTGCCAAGGTCTCATAGTGAGTTAGTGGCTGAGACTTAAACCCAGGTATCCTGATTCTTTACCTTGTTAATGAGAATCTTTCTACATCACATTTTATACTGAAATTATTACTCCCTATTTTATTTTATTTTATTTTTTTTAATATTTTATTTATTTCTAGGAGAGAAAGAGAGGGAGAGACAGCGTGAGCAGGGGAAGGTCAGAGAGAGAGGGAGTCACAGACTGAAACAGGCTCCAGGCTCTGAGCTGGCTGTCAGCACAGAGCCCAACGCGGGGCTCGAACCCACGAACCGCGAGATCATGACCTAAGCGAAAGTCGGACGCTTGACCGACTAAGCCACCCAGGCGCCCCTATTACTCCCTATTTTAAAAAACCCACCTGGGGCACTCACTTTTGAATGTCCCCTCTCTGTAAAGAGAGCTTTCATTACTATTCTTCCTTTCTAATCTTAGACCCTAATAAACTTTTGCCTGCTGCTCAAAAAGAAAGAAAAAAAAAAAGTCTACCCTACAATTAAGAAGTGTGTACAGAACTCTGACCCTCCCCTGCTCACGCTGTCTCTCTCTCTCTCCTAGAAATAAATAAAAAAAAACATTAAAAAAAAAAAAAAAATTTAAAAAAAGAAGTGTGTACAGAAGATATAATAACTTTCTTTCACATTGCTGCCCAGCATGGTTCATGCACGTGCTGGTAATGCTTTTCCAGGAAATACTGTCTGAAACCTATAAATGGCACCCAGTGCAAACTCACAAGGATAATTCCTGGGCCTCAGTGACACTATGTACACAGCCTGTCCACAGTCCAATGCAAGAAAACTAGGTTTTCAAGGTGTCCCAAAACAAGGACTAGGATGGACTTTTTCTGTTTGAACTTAAGACTGCCTCGTAGATTCCCAAACTGGTGATCAAGCATAAAACCCTTCTCATTTTGCATAGCAAATATAAAGACAAAAAGGTTTCACCTTATTCTTTGTGTCAGTGGGAACGCCTTCTGGAATTGCAGGTGCAGATGCTGCTTCATCCAAGTAAGAACTGTCTTCGTCAGCCAGAAGCTCATCACCCAGTGCATCCAACTCTGAGATTGAAACAGTTGACATTTCAAAAATGTTATGGAAGAAAATTGGCAGCTAATGTTAAGAAAGTTAGCCAAATTATTATGAGACATGAATTCCAAAACAAAGGGAAAAGGGTTTTTAAAAATTTTTTATTTTTGACAGAATGCAAGCAGGGGAGGGGAAGAGAGAGAGGGACAGAAGATCTGACACACGCTGTGGGCTGACAGCAGTGAGCCAGATGCGGGGCTCAAACTCACAAACCCTGAGATCATGACCTGAACTGAAGTTGGACATTTAACCAACTGAGCCACCCAGGTGCCTGGGGAAAGGATGATTAATATCTATTTTCAAAATAAAAGATCACCATCTTAAAACATTTTCAAGGGAATGGATGTGGTAAAATCTATGAAAAACACAAATCAAAGTAAAACAACCATTCCCCACAAGTTTACAAGGCCCTAGTCTTCATGAGAGTCTATATATAGCTATCAGTTGGCCAATTCAAATTAGAAAATCTGGACAATAACAAATGTAAAAGAATTTTCTTTCAGTTATTGATGAACTTGAGAGAAGGCAGTGAAAGGAGGCATGAAATTGTTGAATACTGAGTGACCATCACATGAAATCAAGCTTTAAAAATAAGTCTATGGTAAAGTGAGTTGGAAGTGACCAGAAAGAATGACAAAAGCAGATAGAGACACAGCAGGGGAAACTCAGGATGGGAAGTAAAATAAATGAATGTGAAAATAAAAGGTTCTAGGCAAAAACAGAATGGGGGATAACGGGGAAGGGCTGAGGGGAAGGGAGGGGGGAGAAAGAAAGGAGGAGAAAGGAGAAGGAGTAGAAGAAAGAGGAGGAGGAGAATTGAGACAGGAATCATGTGACAGAAAATCCAGTGTGAGGTGGTTCTGCCATCTACTTAGTTACTCATGCTAGACATTGACAGACATTCTTTTTTTTTTTTTTAATGTTTGATTTATTTTGAGAAAGAGAGAACAAGTCGGGGAGAGGCAAGAGAAGGAGAGACAGAATCTCAAGCAGGTTCCGCACCATCAGTGTGGGGACTGATGCAGGGCTTGAACTCACAAACTGCAAGATCATGAACTAATTCAAGATCAAGAGTTGGACGCTTAATTGACTACACCACCCAGGTGCCCCCGACAGACATTCTTGACCTCCCCTCCTTCCACATCCACTTTTCTGTTTCTGCTACTACCACCTTAGTCTCAGTCGCTATCATCTTTTCTTTAATTTTTGTTTATTTTTTAAATTCCAGTATAATTAACACACAGTGTTATATTGTTTCAGATGTACAATACAGTGATTTAACAATTTTGTACATTACTCAGTGCTCATCATGGTACGTGTACTCTTAACCCCATCACCAATTTCTCCTGTCCCCCACCTACCTCTCCTCAAGCAGCTTGTTCTCTACAGTTAATAGTCTGTTACTGTTTTTTTAATTTTGTTTCTTAAAGTCCACATGTTAAGTGAAATCACATGGTATTTCTTTCTCTGTTTCACTTAGTATCATACCCTGTAGATCCAACCATGTTGTTGCAAATGGCAAGATTTCATTCTTTTTTATGGCTGAATAATATTCGTGTGTGTGTGTGTGTGTGTATGCATGCACACACATGCGTATGTATATATCCACATCTTCTTTATCCATTCATCTATGGATGGACACTTGGGTTGCTTCCATATCTTGGCTATTAAAAACAGTGGTGCAATAAACATAGGGGTGCATGTACTTTTTTTCAAATTAGTGTTTTTATTTTCTTTGGGTAAAGGCTCCTCTCCTTGAGGCCATGCAACAACCCCTCCCATATTTTCCTATTAACTTCTACTCATCCTTCAGGACCCATGTCTGTCCCTACTCCCAAATAAGATAGATTGCCCAGCTATGTGCTCCACAGTACCCCACGCTTCTCCTTCCCAACAGTTTGTGTGCTCTTGTAATTAATTACTTGAAACAAGTAGTGTCTTACTCCTGGTGACAGAAGCTTCATAAATACAGGGACCATATTTGCCTTCTTCAATGTTGGATTCCTAGCACCTAACACAGTACCTTGCTTATGGCAGATGCACACGAAGTATTTGCCAGTGACTGTTTCCTGATCCGCTTTGTTATTCTGAGGGAGAGGGCTCCCAAAAATAGGAAGAGCAAAATCAAAAGGAAAATGGTGGGAAAAGGCAGTGCTTAGATACCAGGTGAGCAGACACCTTTGCCTAGACTTTCCTCCAGAGTTTATCTGTCCCAGAGTTGGTAGTGGAGCATGCAAATCTGACATGCCAGCTTCACAAGCTCTTTGCCCAGAGGCTGTACATAAACTAACACTCACAGAACCCTCACTAGAATTTACTCTAGCATTTGGAAGAAGATCCCAGGTAGTTTCTCCTTTCAGACTCTAAGACTTTTTTTCTCCTCAATTGCTTTTCTCATAACATACCTGCTTCCAGGTCATCTTCGTCTAATTCTGGGGTGCCATAACTGCGGCTCAGTGCTTCTTGGATTTCACTGGCATCTTCCATCATATCTTCTAGCTGGTCTTGTAAATCCTTGTAGAAATGTTATGACAGTTTTCATTAATTTTTTACTATTTTCCTCTAACCCCCACCCCTCTCTCCTCTGAATTTCAGAAGTGATTTTGAAAAAGATAATTACATAAAATGACAATCAAATACCAGTTTTCAACAGTTGTTAGTTCCCTTCCCTTAACCCAGTCCTTGCCTAGTGACTGTTTTTAGTCAACACATGACCAGGTGCTCCTCTAAAGGACAAGTCTGAATAACTTCTGAATGCCCCTTCTGATTAAAAGTATGAGAGAGCTTAATGAAGTATTTAAAAATCACAAAACTGAAGATTCTCATAATAATAACTGTGAATGCCAATGACCCACATAATCTTCCTTTTTGGTGGCAAAATGTGAACTCAAAATTAAGGAAGAATGGGGGCGCCTGGGTAGCTCAGTCAGTTGAGCTTCCAACTTCGGCTCAGGTCATGATCTCGCAGTTTGTGGGTTTGAGCCCTGCATCAAGCTCTGTGCTGACAGCTCAGAGCCTGGAGCCTGCTTCAGATTCTGTGTCTCCCTCTTTCTCTGTCCCTCCCTTGCTCACACTCTATCTCTCTCTTTCTCTTTCCCAAAAATAAACATTAAAAAAACATTTTAAAGCAAAATTAAGGAAGAATTAAATTGGGGCACCTGGCTGGCTCAGTCTGAAGAGTGTGCAACTCTTGATCTTGGGGTCATGGGCTTGAGCCCCAATGCTAGCTAGGTATAGAGATAATGATAACAACAACAGCAACAACAATAACAACCTTAAAAAAAAAAAGAATTAAATTGATGATCTTGCATTTGAATTTAAGGTGCTTCATGGAAACCTAAAGTCCTACTGCAAGAATAGATGCCCATTAGTCTCTGTCATTACAGAAAGTTTACCTAAAACAAATTCAGCATCTACACTATCAACATTTTTCTAGTTTATGGAGAAAAGGAAATAATAGAGACAAGTGAATTAATCTTAAATCAGCCAAAGACTGACTGCTGCGTAGGGAAAAAAGACAACAGTGGAAACAATTGGGTGGTACAAAAAGTTGTACTGAGCTGACCCTGGATGGAGAAAAAGAAATGTTATCAGGATAGGCTTGATATCCGAGACCAGACTGGTGAAAATAACTGACTGAGAGTGTAAGTCATCTGTGAATGATCTACCTGTGATTAACTAGAAGACTACAAGGCCAGAAATAATGTAAAAAACAATCTGAAAAGTGCTACAGCATAATAAAGGGCAGCTAATATAATGGCTAGGAGCACAGACTCTGGAGCTCAAATCTTGCCTTACTCAATGAGAAATAAAGTCTCTAAGCCTTAACTTCCTTGTCCAGAAAATAAGATTATTAATAGACATACCTCAAAGGATTTATTGCAGTAATACATGTGAAACACTAAGCACTTAATACTACATATCTTCCATTGTGTTAAGGATATGCAGGGCAACAATATGCTCATCATATGCTGAAAATTCCAGAGAAGGCAGAGAATAGTGTTGATAATACAGAAAGTCCAAATTGGCACCATTTATCCTTCAGAATGTTTAAAGCAATGCAAAACATTTGAGGTTTAATGTTTTTTAATTTTTATTATTAAGACAGAGAGAAATAGAGCACGAGTGGGGGAGGGGCAGAAAAAGAGGGAGACACAGAATCTGAAGCAGGCTCCAGGCTCTGAACTGTCAGCATAGAACCCGAAGCGGGGCTCAAACTCATGAACCGTGAGATCATGATCTGAGCCAAAGTTGGACGCTTAACGAACTGAGGCACCTAGGTGCCCCACAGAACATTTGAAAAACTCCTCCTGGTCCACAAATTAGAGGTTTGTTTTTCCATTTAAAGGTGAGGGAAACAGGGGTGCCTGTATGCCTCAGTAGGTTCGGTGTCTGACTCCAGCTCAGTTCACTGTTTGTGGGTTCGAGCCTCTGTGCTTACAGCTCAGAGCCTGGAGCCTGCTTCAGATTCTGTGTCTCCCTCTCTCTCTGCCCCTCCTCTGTTTGTGCTCTCTCTCTCTCTCTCTCAAGAATAAACATTAAAAAAAAAAAAGGTGAGGGAGACAGAAGTAAAATGAAAAACACTTCTTTTTTTTTTTTTTAAGTAGGCTTCACACCCAGTGTGGAGCCTAATATGGGGCTCAAACTCATGACCATGAGATCAAGACCTCAGCTAAGATCAAGACTTGTACACGTAACTGACTGAGCCACCCAGACACCCCCCAAAACACTTTTTTTTTTTAACTTGAGAGAGAAGGAGGCAGGGAGAAAGGATGAGAGAGAGAGAGAGAGAGAGAGAGAGAACACAACCAGGGGAAAGTGGTAGAGGGAGAGAGAGAGGGAATTTTAAGCAGCCTCCATGCTCAACATGGAGCCTGACACAGGACTTGAACCCATGCCTCTGGGATCATGACCTAAGCCAAAATTAAGAGTTGGACGCTCATCTGACTGAACCACCCAAGTGGCCCGAAAAACACTTTTTTAAAAAAGAAAACCCTATGCTTTTATGTATTTTTAAGTGCCAAGATACCATGTTGCACACATGTAATATTCTGTTGTACAGAGAAGTGATAGCTGAAACTAAAATAAAAAGAGAGTGAAAGCACAGAGTAAGTAATTAGGTAAAGCTCTGCCATGCTATCACATATTAAGACAAGTCTCCCCAAATCACTTATGAATAGGATTCCTGGCAATAGACTTTATGAAAGACACACACAAATCAGCACACAAAAAATCAACAAGTTTAATGTCGGATAAACAACACAAAAGTAATATAAACAAATACAAGCACTAGATTTGATGTGCAGAAACTGAAAAATAGGAACACTAAAAACAAAGGAACACACAAACACATAGGCAAAATACAAAAGAATGAGAGTTAACAAACAGTGAGAATGTTTTATAAAGTATTTTAGGAAAACAAATGAAATTTAAAATATATAGTCCAGTCAGAGACAGACACAGACAGATATAGACACCAAAAGGGAGAGAAAGGAGCTCTCTACCTCCCATCTGGGCAAATCTACTAAGAGACAGGAAAAGGATAATTAGATAGGGAACCAAACAGATAACTACAGGTAAAAGATGGAGAGACAGAACAAAACAAAACAAAACAACAGAAAAATTATAGTTTCTGTTTTGTTTATTGTAAAGAACTCTAATTAAAACAAAGGAAACAGGGGCGCCTGGGTGGCTCAGTTGGTTAAGCATCTGACTTCAGCTCAGGTCATGATCTCATGGTTTGTGGGTTCGAGCTCTGCATCAGGCTCTGTGCTGACAGTTAGTTCAGAGCCTGGAGTCTGCTTCAGATTCTGTGTCTCCCTCTCTCTCTGACCCTCCCCTGCTCATGCTGTCTCTATCTCTCTCTCAAAAATAAATAAAATATTTTTTAAAAAATTAAAAAATAAATAAATAAATAAAACAAAGGAAACAGAAAATAAAATTCAGTTTCATTATATTACCAAATAGCATTATATGAATAAGACAAACATACGTGGAACATTTTTTTCAGTAAATATCCTGGAAGATGTCACTGTAAGCAGTGTTAACTCTGTAAGCAGAGACTGGTGGAGGACTAGAAGAAAGCCACAGGCAGTGTAATGAGAGGTGCTTGAAAAAAGGAGGAATATCCTTATTTGTACTGAGGATCAGCACTCTCAGAGAATACCTCTTCAGATGTAGTAAGATGCTAGGAAGATCATAAGTACTCAACCAACAAATATTGCTTAAATCGGGCAACTGCTTTAGCTCCTTTAATAGTCTCTTGTTCATTTGCTCATCAATCAGAAACTTTCTGAGCACCAACTATGGCCAGGCATTGTTCAAGGCATGGGATGTAACTGAACAAAACCAAGTCCCTGCCCCTCATACAAAGAGACATTCTACTCAAGGATAGAAGTGAAGACCACATTGTACTTGCAGAAAGGTAGCCTCTTTCCTCTGGCCACTCACCACTCACTCCCTCTACTATCCCTGCTCACCATCTGGGCTGTTCACCTGACAGAAGTAAGAGGAGCCAAGTGCTTAGGGCTCACCTCCCAGCCAAAGCACAATTTCAAAAGACGTGTTAATTTTAAAAGCCTAATGACATTATTATTAAAAATCTAAAGAGAATTACTAGCAAAGGGAATCAGCTAACACACACCAAAAAGTGTGGTAAGCACCAGACTTATTTAGCCTCATTAATACTTGTGACCATCCTGGGAGATGGGTAGCAATATCACTACTTTACAACTGTAGAAACAGACTCAAAATCATTCAGTGAGTCAGAAGTAACAGGAAACTGGGGGGGTTTCACTGAGTGCCTATTATATTCCAGGAATCATGTATGTAGACAGACCAGCTCATTGATTTCATCCTCATAATAACCATATGTGGCATTAGGATCCTGGCGTTAACAAGGAAATGGAGATATTTGGTACCCTACCTCAACGTTACTCTATTAGTAAATGGCAAGCCCAAGATTCAGTCTGTCTTCTGTGTTCTTCCCATCACATTCACATTCATTTAGATCTTTTCCAAAGCTAGTATACTACATTTTTACAGAAACTAGTATACTAGTATATTGTGTGTGTGTGTGTGTGTGTGTGTATATATATATATATCTCACCTCAATCTGGTCAATTTTCACTTGCTTGTATGCTTTCTTCATTTCCTTTACTCCCAGTTTCATAGCATCAACCTAAAAAAAGGTTAAGAGAGAATACAATGGTTTAAGAAGCCATGTTAGTGAAATGGTCTTTTAAATACTATGGGAAAAGAACACAACAGTAAAAAAAAAAAAAAAAAAAAATCACAGGAAAAGGTCCTATGGAAGTACCGTGGTCTTGGTGTCCTTCAAAGACTGGATGGTGTAATTGGCTTGTTCCATGTTAAATGACTGTTGGGCAAGATTATCCCGCTGCTGCTCATACCTTTTCAGAATCAATTAAGAATGGTAAATGTGAGCCATAAAGAAATCCTCAGGAATAAAGTATCTATAACACTAAATAAGAATTTCTTTTAAAAAACTTCAGGGGCATGTGGGTGGCTCAGTTTAGTGTCCAACTCTTGGTTTCAGCTCAGGTCATGATTCCATGATCATAGGATTGAGTCTCATGTCAGGCTCTGTGCTGGCTGCACAGAGCTTGCTTTGGATTCTCTCCCTCTTTCTCTCTGCCTTTCCTCCACTCATGCTCTGTGTTTCTCTCTAAGTAAATAAATAAACTTTAAAAAAATTATAAAAAATTAAATACACAGAGAAATTGGCAAAAACCATTTAATCACTCTAACTCAAGTATCATGATGTATGCCTCCAGTCTTGTCTTTGTATCTTAGTTATAAGACTAATTTTCCACTTAATATTATAGCCTTTGCTGTTTTCTATGTTACTATATAGTCTTTAATGTGTCATTATGACATTTCAAATGATTTCTTATTATAAATTCCCAGAAGGAGAACCTTGGGGCAAAAGGGAAGACTATTTTTTTTTTTAATAAATATATATATATATATATATTTTAATTTTATTTCTAGGAGAGAGAGAGAGAGAGAGAGACAGAGTGAGCAGGGGAGGGTCAGAGAGAGAGGGAGACACAGACTCTAAAATAGGCTCCAGGCTCTGAGCTGTCAGTCAGCACAGAGCCCGAGGCGGGGCTCGAACCCACGAACTGCAAGATCACGACCTAAGCGAAAGTCAGATGCTCAACCGACTAAGCAACCCAGGCCCCCAAGGGAAGATTATTTTTAAGGCTCTGGGTACATATAACTAAAGTGTTTATCTAGTAGACTGAACTCCTTGAGGATGGGTTATTGTATTTTATTAATCTTGTATCCATAATTAGGTAATCCACCTGGCCTGATATAATGCCTGGTGCTCAAAATATGTTTTAAAAAACCCTTTTTTGGGGCGCCTGGGTGGCTTAGTCGGTTAAGCGTCTGACTTCGCTTAGGTCATGATCTCGCGGTTCATGGATTTGAGCCCCGCGTCGGGCTCTGTGCTGACAGCCAGCTCAGAGCCTGGAGCCTGTTTCAGTCTGTGACTACCTCTCTCTGACCCTCCCCTGCTCACACGGTCTCTCTCTCTCTCTCTCCTAGAAATTAAAAAAAAAAATTTAAAAAAAACATTAAAAAAATAAAAAACCCTTTTTAAATGTTTATTTATTTTTGAGAGAAAGAGAGACAGAGACAGAGACAGAGCTTGAGTGGGGGAGGGGCAGAGAGAGGGGGACACAGATCTGAAGCAGGCTCCAGGATCTGAGCTGTCAGCACAAAACCTGATGCTGGGCTCGAACCCACAAACCATGAGATCAGACGCTTAAACAACTGAGCTGCCGAGATGCCCTTTTTTTTTTTTTAAATAAAGTTTTACATCAAAGTAAAATACTACTTCAAAGACTTATGTCATTATGGTCTTTATACAATATCGGGAAACCATCTATCTATCCAACCAGCAGAAAATTGGTCAATTCATGGTGCGAGCAAATGATGGTAGAATATCACCACCCCGTTAAAAAGTATAGAATTTTCAGAGAACATTTAAAAGGAGAGAAATGCTCAGGATGTAACGTGAAGTGGAGAAGGACAACCTATATATACACAATACATTTTTTCTTCTAAAAAGCGATATGCACATATACCATGCATGCACAAGCAGAGAAAAGAAACTCTAAGAAATTAGCATTCTACAAATGGTTAATTCTGGTAGTAGGAATCTAGGTAAGTGTTCTTTTTTTCTGTTCATGTTTATGAATTTTCTAAGCATCTATAATGAATATGTATTACTTAAATACTGCAGGTTACCTACTAGGAAGGGAATAGTTTTTACCAAACTCTCACCAAGTTAGGCATTATAATTTTTTTCCAATTTTGTCTAATCTAAAAGGATGAAGGTGTTATCTGATAAAAAGGCACTTTAAAAATAAAAACAGAGATATCAACAACCTTTCTGGTTCCTTATTAGCTAAATACATCTGACCCCTGCAGCCCTGCAGAAGGTCAGGGTCAGCTGGACAGCCCACAAGGGTAATCATCAAAGATGCTATCTGGCTTCTGCTCAAATACAGAGACACAGTCACCTCAAATAATTCAGGATCCTTAAGTCTATTCTAGTGGGAGGGAACAAATATTCAGGATTCTCAATTTTATAAATTTTTCTCAAATTTTTCTCTTTACCAAAAAAGAAATAAAAAGGCATACTCTAATTAAATAAATAATGGGAGAACCCTATAGATCTGGGCAGTCCAATACAGAAGCCACTTAGCCACGTATGGCTACCTAAATTGTTAAAATTAAATAAAATGAAAACTTCCCATTCCTTGGTCACAGTAGCCACATTTCAAACACTCAACAGCCACATGCAGCTAAAAGCTACTGTACCGAACAGCACATATATAGAACATCTCTTGTAGCAAAAAGTTCTGTCTGCATGGACAGTGCTGCAACAAATACTGAACATGCAGGGGGAGAAAAGCCCAGATTACTGGATACGTAAATGAAATTTGTAACTGAATCAAGAATGTTTATAAAATAGTATGAAAAACTGAAGACTAAAAGACCATTCCCCTTTTAGTTAAACCTGCTGGAGGAAAGGAGGTTACACTTATAACTTACATCCGCTTTTGCTTTAAAACCCTCAAGGCTTTCTGTTTGACCATATTCTGGGGAGAAAAACAGATTTTAATGAAAAGAAGCAGAAAACATACAGTAAAATCTCCCATATCCTCAGACTTACATACTTACTCTTCTTCAAAGTTGCAGACATGGTGGCTCCTGGACTCTTCCTCACCTCCCAAGCACAGTCTTTAAGCCTCAGCTTGTCTGTCTTTGCATCCCACATCTCAGGGTACTGAACTATATTCCCTTTTCCTAGTGCATATTATCTCCATGGCCACCCCCAATAGTGCCTGTTTTGTATATCCAGTTGCCTTGTGGAGATTCCCAACTTGGACATCCTGCTATCCATTCAAACTCAATATGCCCAAACTCCTCAACCTGTTCTCACCTTGGAAATTACTAACAATGGTCCCACCAATCCCTTACTTCTCTAGAATAAGAAGCTTTAAATCAACCTTACCTTTATTCTCTCTGTTGTCTCTACATGCAGTCATCTTGTTACTGATTTTCAGAACTCACTTTCAAATTGATTACTCCCTGTCATTCTCATGACTGCCACCATGGTTTAGGCTTTCATCTCAAGTCCAGATGTGCTTTCCTGCCTCTGGTCACTCTTCATTCCATGCCATCCAACTAAGATGGCTGAGAAAAGCCTCTTGTCACTTCCCTTTCTATACTGTTCCATAAATCTTTTTATTTGTCTCCTCCAATGAAGAAGGAAAAGCAGATATTATGTCACAAATAATGTTTCTATGTACCAGACACACTGTTACGTGGGTCACATGAATTACCTCATTTAATACTCATGCTATAAAGCAGATATTATCCCCATTTTATAGATAGGGAAACTGAGGTTCAGGGACGCTAAATAACTTATCCTAGCTCAAATAGTTAATAAGTTACAGAAACGGGAAAAAAAGTAGATAGTTCTATATCCACAGTCCATGCACTTAAATATAGTAATTTATGTTTCTACCAATAGAAGAGGAAAATAAGATATTAAGTGACTTTATGATGGTCACAGCTAGATAGAACACTGGTCTCCAGATGCCTTGAGTTCAGTACTTTTTCCCAGCATGGCATTCCTCAACCAGTCTATTATATACACCTAACCTGACCAGCATGGCAACTCACTGTTCTGAGCACGTCCCAGCTCTACTCTCCAGACTGCCACCTTCTCAGTAAAACATGTTAATTCTCATGTATGTGATTCTGGACATGTGGTCAGCATCTTCTCTTCACCAGGCTAAACCCCAGCCCTCCTCTCCTATCCGGCTGCAAACTCCCCTCCCTGAAGGATACAATGTCACATATTTTCTCCTTACCAGAGTGTTAGTCTCTCTTCTGTATCCCTCACCAGCCCCTACTACTGGGCCCTATTTCCACAGGTGCTCAAATTAGGCTGTCACAGTGCCTTCTGTAGCTGCCATCACCCTTACCTTGGCAGGACCCTCTCTCATCTTCTTGATCTGATCCTTATACTTCACTAGCTCAGCATCCAGTCGAGAAATCTTCTTGTCAATAGATTCTGCCCTGCTGTCCACCTTAAGGAAACAGTGGTAGTTATCACAATATACTTACATGAGAAGAAGCAGGAGAGGAAGGAAGGGTGGGAAACAGTGGTTCTGAACCAGGGGGACATTTCTAGTCAGAAACACTGGGGAGCTTTATAAACTATATTCCACCCCTCAGCTTCTCATAATCCAGGGCCCCTTTCAAGTGTGTTTGAGTAGAAAAATATTTGAGACTCACTGGGTTGAGATGACATTCCCCTATAACTGGAGACTAGTCAGGCTGGAAACTCAACCAGAAGATGTGTGAAATAGTCTAGTGCTGAGCGCTAATGCTATTTGCTTAGATAAAGGGTGGTGGCTTAATGTGAGAGGCCAGAGTTCTGAACTTGTTGTTATGAAGATCATACGGGGTACGCATATGTGGACCTAGGATATCACGTTGAGGGTCCTGACGTGGGAGAGAGATGAAGGATAAAAGAGGGGTAAAGGTTAGGACTGAAGTGGGAAGGATGCGGGCCTACGGCTGGTTGGGGTAGGAAGAGAAGGAAAGGGCAAGTAAACACGGCAGTGGGCCTCAGAAAGGGTTGGGTGCAAATAGGGCGAGACACTGATGGCTTAGGGGTCCCTGGTTTGTGGCGTCAGGAATGACCTGGGTAACAGGAATGAAGGTGTGGTGGTGAGGGCCGAGGTGTCCGGAACCAGGAATGGAATGGAGTAGGAGCCGGGAGCCGAGGGTGGGCGGGGTCGGGAAAGTCAGAATCCCTCAGTCTAGTTATGCGTGGTCGAGTGCCCACCGTGCCAATGCAGTCAGTCAGGCTGGGCGGCGGAGCCTTGGGTTTCGCTTTTCCGAAGAATCGGTTCATCTTGGGCAGCCGCAAAGAAAATCCAAACACTGAAGGAAAACTAGAAACGGAAGCGGAATCACCTCTGCCTCCGCCTTGACTTCCGGCCCCTCCTTGCGCAAGCGCAATGTGCCTATTGGAGTTTCCTCATCCTATTTCCGGATTTTCAGCTCGGCCTTCCGGGGAAGGAGAGCTCGGGAAGGTTGGAGGGGGCAGAGTCAGCAGGGGCGTGGCCTACTTGAAGGGCGTGGGGGCGTGGCTCCACGTGCGTGGGGCGGGGCCTCGGCTGAGGGGGTGGGGCCTCGGCTGCTCTGGTAGAATTTAGCCGGGCCTGCTCCGAGGGGCGGGCCGGTAGGCCGGCGGGGCCCGGGAAGGTGGGGCCGGCCGGGCCGGGGCGGGGCAGGGAAGCCGCCTGGCCGGGTTTCTAGGCGCGACTCAGCTCCCACCGCTGGGTGGTCAACTAGCGCGGGTCTGGCGGAGCGCGGTGGCGCGCGGAGATCGCGAGGCGACCGGGGCCTGGGTCCCCGGCGGCGAGCCCCTCGGCCTGGCCGGGAGTCGCGCCAGTCGGTGCCCCCGGCCGAGCGCGGTCCGCCTCCCTCTCAGCGATCGGCCGTCCGGAGTGTGGCCAGCGGGCATGCCGGATCCACCAGGGGCGCCGCCGGCGGCGCTCGCAGGCCGCGGGTGAAGAAAGTGTGGCCTCGCTCGGCCCGGAGCGAAGAGGTGGCCCGGAACGAAGAGGTGGCCCGAAGTGAAGAGGTGGCCCGGAGCGAAGAGGTGGCCAAGAGTGAAGACGTGGCCCAAAGCGAAGAGGTGGCCGGGAGCGAGGAAATGGCGGCAGGAGGCCTCAGCGTGACCGTCACCCACAGTGAGCGCAGACAGCCGGGTGGGCTCCGTGCAGGGCTACCAAAGTCCGGTGGGGGTCTGGCGACGTGTCCTCCAAAGGCGTGTGTTCTTGTGTTGGTCCTACGTCTGGAAGTGTGAGGTCTTGTGTTTGGGACCGGCTTTTTGCGCGGGATTGTATCTGCACACCTTTCCAGGAGCCAGTGTATTTTGTCTCAGGACATTTATTTGCCTTTTGTTTTATCGTCCATGTATGTGCTTCACATCGTTCTCCTGGTTATATGTGTCAGTGTGTGCCTGGGCAGTTCTTGTGAGTCTTTGTAGCAGGATTGTGTCTGGCCATGTCATATATAACTGCTGTGTGTCTGGACACCTGTGTATGTGCTGAGTTTAAACTTATGTCCCTTGTTTGAGTGGGCTGTGGCTACAAGCATACACTCTGGGAACCCTTTGAGTCTGTCTACTGTTGGAGGTGACACGACTCTGAACAAACTAAGTCCACCCAAGAGCTGAATCTGTGAAGTTGCCTCAGGACTAGGGAGACCCCAGAGCCTCAGAATCTGGAAACCAGTATTCTAGATCCTTCAGTTTTGGGTGACCTTGGGATGACCCCAGGGCCTCAGAATCTGGAGACCAGTATTCTAGATCCTTCAGTTTTGAGTGACCAGGCATCTGGTTTCTTCCCTGTGAAGTAGAATTGGTAACACCTGTCCTGCTGACTTCATGTGGCTGTTGTGCAGGCTCAAGGCTTGGCATATGCCCTGGACATGGGCTATCTCCTTACTGCCCACATACCTGGAAAAGAACTGGCACTTGTGGTTCAAAAAGAAGTTTTCTGCTGTTTGAGTTTACTCACTCATTGTTTATTTGCTGAGCACCAGCCATGTTTGTGCCCAGGTGTGCCCAGTGGAAGAGACCTGGAGGAAAAATAATCCCTCACCCATTACAGCAAAAGAGACAAGAACAGTACAGTACAGAGTACAGGGTAGTCAGGCCACAGGAAGCAGATGGCTTGTGATGAAAAGCATGGCCTTGGAAATCAGATAAATGTGAAGTCAAGCTCTGACTTCACAGTTGGGTCTCAATAGGCAGGTCTTTTAATTTAGGTCCTGAACTTAGTTTGCTTATCTGTAAAATGGGAATTAATAGGTAGTACCTCCTAAATGGGGTTGTTCTGAGGATTAAATAAGATAATGTATGAAATGAGCCTAGTCAGTCCTTTATGTATATTAAGTGCTTAAAATGCTAGCTGGTATCACTAGATTGCTAGTTATTATCAATGAGGACACAAAAATCCTTGAGAAGGTTACCAGACAAAGCTGAGCAGATGGGGGGACAGATAGGCTATTTGCGGAAGGTGCCAAATGAACTGGGCCTTGAAGACTGAGTAAATAAATATAATACAGTGTCACTCTTTTTTGGTTTATGTGAAAGAGTTTTCTTCATCAAACACTCTTCTCTGTCCCCAGGCAATGAGAAGCTCGATCTTCATGTTACCCCACAACAGGGCTGGAGTGAGCCAATTGTCCAAGACCTGGCCCAGGTCGTTGAGGAAGCCACAGGGGTCCCACTGCCTTTCCAGAAACTTATATTTAAGGGTAGGCATTTCTCTTCCAGCTTTGAGTCCTTATGGCTAAAGGGCCTACTTAAAACTGTTTAACCTTACCTAACGGTAACTCATAGTTTTCAAACTGGGATAATTCTTATTTGCTTGTTGAGTCATCCATTCCTTCGACATGTATTTTACTGAAGCCCTACTATGTACTGGACACTTTTAAACGTTTGGACAGGTGTTAGAGTTGAAGTCTCATGAGGATGGCAGATATCTTACCATTTTTGGTGAAAGCACACGGGCAGTGTTCCCTGGCTAAACTAGATCGTCTTCCCATCATGTGCACATGTGGCAGTTCTGATCACTTCTGCGTATAACTTTTATTGAAGTTACTATTAAGTAATTGTTTTCATGGTTGCTGAATATCTGATTTCCCTGTTAGAATAACTAACATTTAGGGAACACACTGCTGTGTCCAACACTCAGCATCGTGCTGACATAGAGAAGATGTTGATCTAAATTATGAGGGGTCTGGATATGGCAGACCCAGTAGATGATACTGATTTCTGCCAGGACCCACCTCCCCATCCTATCCCCATTCTCTCTTCCCATTCCTGAGGAATCCCATATTTGTGGTATCTGATAGGGCTAGATATATCCCATTTGGTGCCAGTCTTAAAGAATTTAGTAATAGGAAGCATTTTTATTTATACTTCATAGCGCAACTCCTTGTCTTTTTTTTTTTTTAAACATTTTATCATGGAATTATAAAAGGCAATAGAAAGCCACGTTTCAGGGGTGCCTATGTGACTCAGTTGGTTGCGTGTCCTCTTGCTTTTGGCTCAGGTCATATCCTGGGTTGGGATTGAGTCCTGTGTCGGGCTCCACACTAAGCATGGAGCCTGCTTAAGATTCCGTCTCTCTCTCCCTCTGCCCTTCTCTCCTGCTCTCTCTCTCTCTCAAAAGAAAAAAAAGAAATCCATGTTTCAAAATAGAGGAAAGCACAAAGAAGACAATGTTCTATGTTCTTCTGAATAAAACTCATTTTAGAATGTATCTTATATATATTTTTATTTTTTATTTTCTTTTTTTATAAATGTTTTATTTATTTCTAGGAGAGAGACAGAGAGAGAGACAGCGTGAGCAGGGGAGGGCCAGAGAGAGAGGGAGTCACAGACTGAAACAGTCTCCAGGCTCTGAGCTGACAGTCAGCACAGAGCCCAACGCGGGGCTCGAACCCATGAACCGCGAGATCATGACCTAAGTGAAAGTCGGACGCCCAACCAACTAAGCCACCCAGGCGCCCCATTTTTTAAAAATAAATTTTTTTAATCAAAAAGTTTTTTTAATGTTTACCTTTTTTTTGAGAGAGAGAGAGAGAGAGAGAGAGAGTGTGTGTGTGTGTGTGTGTGTGTGTGTGTGTGTGTGTGTGTGTGTGAGTGGGGGAGGGGCAGAGAGAGGACACACAGAATCTGAAGCAGGCTCCAGGCTCAGAGCCCGATGTGGGGCTGAAACTCATGGACTGTGAGATTATGACCTGAAATGAAGTCAGATGCCCAACTGACTGAGCCACCAAGGTGCCCCAAAATAAAATTTTTAAATGTTTTATTTATTTTCAAGAGAGAGAAAAAGACACAGAGTACACATAGGGGAGGGGCAGAGAGAGAAGGAGACAGAATCAGAAGCGGGCTCCAGGCTCCAAGCTGTCAGCACAGAGCCTGCCGCAGGGCTTGAACTCACAAACCATGAGATCATGACCTGAGCCCAAGTTGGATGCTTAACTGACTGAGCCTCCTAGGTGCCCCTTTTATATATGTATATTTTAAAAGTAAGTTTCACACCCTGCACGGAGTCCAACACATGGCTTGAACTCATGACCCTGAGATCAAGAGCTGAGCTGAGATCAAAAGTTGGGCACTGAACCAACTGAGCCATCCATGTGCCCCTTGTTTCAGTATATTTCTATCCAACTTTTTGTTTTTGTTCAGGCATCCTGAAGTGTGGGTTCTTGTTTGTGTGTTTTTAGTTGACAAAACTGAGATTATATTGACTATACAATTTTTTTTTTCATTTTTCAGACTAAGGTACTGGCTGAGACATTTTTTATTTTTTTATTTTATTTATTTATTTTTTTATTTTCTAAGATAATATGTTTTATTATTATTATTATTTTTACAAATAGTTTATTGGACTATACAATTTTTATAACATTTTTCTTATAATGCTGAGCCACAGCATTTATTGTAGCATTGAGGTTTCCTGAAAAAATTAGCTTTAATGCCTACAAAGTCTTCTACTGTACCGATGTATAGCTACTCAGTCCCCTATTCCTAAATGTTTGTCTTTCCAGTTTCTCACTATTACGATATGGTTGCACTGAAGATTACCTTGTAACACTTACTGTGTAGGCATATGTCCGGTTATTGTTTAGGAGAAAATTTGAAGTGAAATTACTGGTTCAAGAAACTGTCTGAAAAGAGTATTACCAATTTATCCTCTTCTCATTAGTGAACACACTTGTCTGTTTCCTGTACCCTTGCTGAAATCTCTTTTCAGTGTTGTACAATTGTTACAACTTGGCATAATTTCTCTTTTCAGGAAAATCTCTAAAGGAAATGGAGAAGCCATTGTCAGCACTTGGAATACAAAATGGTTGCCGTGTCATGTTAATTGGGAAGAAGGTAAATTGCTTTTTCCACCAGAATACCCGAGAATCAAACGACTAAGGTCTTTTATACACATTTCTATTTAAAAGGCCAAACTGGGGACCCAGATTCTGCATTAGTGAAATAGGTCTCTCTAAATACGTGTAGCTCCATTCATTTGATAGGGTTACTAGTTTTGTTATTCTCATGCTCTCCCACTCCTGTTGGTTATGGCTTTTGTTCTGGGAATTAGGAACAGTTATGCTGCTTTAGTAAAAGCTCTTATGTTGGTGGTAGAATCTCAATCCAGTTAAGATGGGGCCTGAATCAGGCCTTACTCACTTGGAGGGGATTTGCAAGAGAACTCTTTGTTAAAATAAGGCTATAGATTTTTTAAATTTATTTTTAAAAACTTTTTTTTAACATTTTTTATTTATTTTTGAGACAGAGAGAGACAGAGCATAAGTGGGGGAGGGGCAGAAAGAGAGGGAGACACAGAATCCGAAGCAGGCTCCAGGCTTTGAGCTGTCAGCACAGAGCCTGATGTGGGGCTTGAACCCACAAACTGTGAGATCATGACCTGAGCCAAAGTTGGATACTTAACCAACTGAGCCACCCAGGCACCCCCAGCCTATAGATTTTTTTTTTTTAAATAGTTTATTGTCAAGTTGGTTTCCATACAACCTCCAGTGCTCATCCCCATAAGTGCCCTCCTCCATGCCCATCATCACCCCTCCCCCCACACCCATCAGTCCTCAATTTATTCTCAGCATTCGAGAGTCTCTCATGGTTTGCCTCCCTCCCTCTCCCCCACTATTTCCCCACTTCTTCTCCCCTACGATCCTCCGTTAAGTTCCTCCTAATCCTCCTATATGTGCAAACATATGGTAGCTGTCCTTCTCTGCCTGACGTATTTCGCTCAGCATAACACCTTCATGTTCTATCCATGTTGCTACACATGGCCAGATTTCATTCTTTCTCATTGCCATGTAGTATTCCATTGTATAGATAAACCACATCTTCTTGATCCATTCGTCAGTTGATGGACACTTAGACTCTTTCCATGTTTTCAGCCTATAGATTTTTAAAATAAGTACTCTGCAAATCTCACCTCTTTCACTAAAACCTCCTATAGGAGAAAACCCTTTTTGGCCAGAAAGAAAGGTTCAGACTAAAGAACTGAGGGAGGAAAAGAGCCAGTTGGTGAGGACAGTAGCCCTTGGGGTAACGAGTGAAGTTTATGGCCAGCCTTGCATTGTGACACAGTGGAATTGTTGGTCATAGGAAGTTTTCTTATTTTGAGTGAGGAAGCTGATTCAGAGTGGAGAAAGAGCAGAGATAGCAAAGTGGAGGTGGAAAAAGAATCCAGTTCAGCTGCAGAACAGCCAAGAGATTGGCACTTAGGATTTGGCCACAAAGAAGAATGTGATCAATTTGAGATAGTGTAAAAGCAGGAAGCCACTGGCCTTGACTACTAACTGTTTAGATGAGAGAAGGAGAAATATTCTAGGTTTCTTGCTCAAGGGTCACGGGGAATAGTTCTGAGCAATGGGCAAAACATAAGGGTTGAGTTTGAAGAAGCTATAGAACCCCTAATTGGAGCTGTCCTGGGGTATGTGGAGCCAAGCCTGATTCAAGTCCAGTTCCACCTCTTTGGGGTTGTGTGATCTTAGGTTACTTTATATTAACCAGTTTCATCATCAAAAATGCGACTTTCGTCACTGGGTTGTGGTAAGGTTTAAAATAATAATACAGGTAAAGTGTTTAGTGCCTGGCATTAATGTTGAGGAAACGCTTAACAAAAGTATTCATCGTTGTCATCATCATCATCATCATATTAAATGGGAGAGCTCAGTTGGTGGGTGACACTTAGGAATTCATTTAAAGGAATGGTAGAATTCCACCTGTCTCACCGTTCTGGACTCCTTACAGGTGGTCACTGTAATTTGTTCCCTCTTGAGGTGAGTCTGGAGTTGGCTATGGATCAGCCCCAGGTTTAGGTTGAATCTGGCACTTGGGTTGGCTCCATCCTCCCAACCCAAGCTGTCAGGGCCCCTGGCCAAATGTTTACATAGTATCTACTCTCTAGAGTGTTTGTGAGGAGAAAAGCCTAATGTGTAGTCCTCCAGCTTGCTTTCCAAGAAGCAGTAGAGTTAAGGCTATTTTTTTCGAGCAGAGTGTATAGCCCAGTTCTGGTCAGATTTTTTTCTTTTCCAGACAAAAGCTACGGTTCTTGGTGATTATTGACTTTATTTTATTTTTAAACATTTTAGAACAGCCCAGAGGAAGAGGTTGAACTCAAGAAGTTGAAAGATTTGGAGAAGTCTGTGGAGAAGATAGCTGACCAACTGGAAGAACTGAATAAAGAGCTTACTGGAATCCAGCAGGTCACTCTCTTGGCAGAAATTCAAATGTGTGGTTACCAGGGCAGCTTCTCTAGTCAGATTCCCTGGGTTCAGATCCTGGCTTGACCCTTTCTGTTACTTTGGGCAAGTGTGCCCTATCTCAAGTTCCTCACCTGTAAAAAGATAATAATGATGGTACCTCCTCTTAAGGCTGGTGTGAGGATTTAACAATGCAGTATGAGGGGCTCAATTGGTAGAGCATGCCGCTCTCGATCTTGGGATTGTGAGTTCAAGCCCCACATTGGGCGTAGAGCTTACTTTAAAACAAAAAATTATGAAATAAAATGATGTACTTTGAGTCTGACACATACTAAGTGCTTTATTAGTATTACTCTCATTGTTATTTTCACACCCTGGCCAGCATCCATTTGTGCTCCTTGGGGGGACACCTGCCATGTATTATCTGAAATGGAACAGGTAGCTTCTCTCAGTCCAGTCTGTTATAATGTGTTTGGAAAGGCAAAGAACATTTTGTTAGGCATAAAAGGTCCATGTTGCACTTGATCTTAGGGGATGGTCATCCTGTTCAATTTCTTCTATTAGAGAAGAGGTACAGAAAACAAGTAAGGATTGTGAACAGCCCCAAATCACATTCCTCCCCCCTCAGTTTATAACATTAATAGATGTATGTTTCTGTTTTAATTGCAAAAGCAATACATGCCAATTGTATATAACTCTTAGATAAACATATGGGCCCTAATACCTGTAAGGCCCTGACTCAAAAGATAACCAATCCTGGGATACCTGGGGGGCTCAGTTGGTTTAAGTGTCTGACTCTTGAGCTCAGCTCAGGTCATGATCTCACAGTTTGTGAGATGGAGCCCTGCAGTGGGCTATGTGCTGACAGCATGGTTCCTGCTTGGGATTCTCTCTGCATCTCTCTCTCTCTCTCTTTCTCTCTCTCTCTCTCTCCCTCCCTCCCTCTCCCCAAATAAATAAACTTAAAAAAAAAGACAACCAATACTAAAGACTGGAATATATTTTTGCATCTTAAAAAAATTGATATAGTGTTGTGTACACTTTGCAAATTGTTATTCTATTAGATTTAAAAAAATTGAACATTTTCATATGTCATTAAAAATGATCATACATACTGGGGTGCCTGGCAGCCTCAGTCGGTAGAGCATGTGACTCTTGATCTCTGGGTTGTGGGTTTGAGCCTCATCTTGGGTGTAGAGATCACTTAAAACAAAAATAAAATCTTAAAAAAAAATGATCATGTATTTGGAAACTTGCATATGTATTATGGTTTACTCAACCAATTCTTTATTGTTCATCAACCTAATGCTACTTTATCATTATGCATTAGTGCTTCTCTGAACATCCTTGGACATAAATCTTTTTTGACCACTTCTAACTTTTTTTGGTAGCATAAATTCTCTCACTTGAAATTGCTGGTTAATGTTTAGAGCCTTTACTACATGTGGTCAAATCTGCATCTTCGATAAACATCCTTCGAGATCCCAGCTGTCCACCTGTTGTCACCAGCTAACTGGTCACTGGGCCAAGCAATGTGAATAAACAGCAAGACAGTTTAGCAAGAATAATGTAAATGCTGCCATTTGTTTACACAGGTCTGTGTCAGGAATTATTTTAAGAGTTTACATATATTCCTCTTTATCCTCATAGTAACCCCCAGGGGTGAGGTATCATAATCTCTATATTAAAATTGAGGACATTAAGGCTCAGATAGGTTAAGTAACTTGCTCAAGATCACGAGCAAGTAAAGGGTAGTCAGAATTCAAGCCTGGGCCCATTAGACTTTAAACCTTGTGTTCCTAATGTCTGCCTCCTATGTGTGGGTATACACTGGTGACTGGAGGCTTCACTCAGGAGGCATTTGCAGCCATGTGAGATAGAGTGGACTGCAGCCTGTTACAGTGCATGGAGTGACCCTGGGCCAGCTTTTTTGTTTTTATCCAAGAGATGAAGTTGCGGGTCTAAGGTGTGGCCCAGCATACTGGGGGGCTGTAGGCTCAGGGTGTGGCTGCTTTATCAGTGCCTTGGCATGGAGTTTTCTGTCAGCCTCAAGGACAATAATGCATTATTCCTGCACAGGGTTTTCTGGCCAAGGATTTGCAAGCTGAAGCTCTCTGCAAACTCGATAGGAGAGTAAAAGCCACAATTGAGCAATTTATGAAGATATTGGAAGAGATTGACACACTGGTAAGTATTCAGCTGAGAAGAACTAGTTTCCTTTGAATACTTTTCAGTCAGTTTCAGTCTTTCAGTAATACACTCTTATTATGTGAGGATATTGAGCACCCACTGTGTGCCAGCACTGCCAGTCCTTGATGGATACAAAAAAAGATAAGACAGTTCCTGGTTTTTAGGCACTCACATCACACTAACATAAGGCTTCTGTCAATTTTATTTATGTACACTAATAGCATCCAGTCCGTGCAAAGTTGGGACCCAAATGGACTCTGATTTTATGGTCAGAGAAACACAGGGCTCCGCTTTCCTGGTACTCATGTGACTGGCGTCATTAGCTGGTCAGAATTCAGTTAGTGTCCACTCTTATGAGACTGTTGGGCCTCATCAAGTCCATGTTCCCTTCTGCAAAGTAATGGTAATGGTATTTCTAGCCTGATGCCTCTTTTTTTTTTTTTTTTTTTTTTTTTGAGAGACAGAGACAGAGAGTGAGAGGGCTTGGGGCAGAGAGAGAGGAAGACACAGAATCCGAAGCAGGCTCCAGGCTCTGGGCTGTCAGCACAAAGCCCAATGCGAACTCATGAACTGCAAGATCATGACCTGAGCTGAAGTCAGACGCTTAACAGACTAAGCCCCCCAGGTGCTCCTGATGCCTCAGTTTTGAGGGTGAATTTCTCTGCTTGGGATTCTAGGGGAGTTAGGGGTTTGTAAAGAAGAAGCATAGTGAGCTCATGGTGTGGCCAGGATATACATAGGAAATAGAGAAAGGACAAAGTCTGTATTACAGATCAGTGTCTATGGCCCAGACACTGAGACAAACGGAGCTTTTATAGAGGTGAGAGCCATGGAAAGGGCCATGTAAGATACAGACCAAGGGAATCATTCCCGAAAATTCATGTCTCATTCATGCTGGTGACTTAAGATGCATTTGGTGTACCGGGGGTATTCTATCATGTTATTATGCCATTTTTACTGAGATCATTTATGTATCAATGTATTCTTCCACAGATTCTGCCAGAAAATTTCAAAGACAGTAGACTGAAAAGGAAGGGTTTGGTGAAAAGAGTTCAGGTAAGTTGTATGGTCAAATATTACAAGATTTAATGTGCTACTGTGTGTGTGTTTATCTGTTCAAAGTAGGATAGGGTAGAAGTGTGATGTGTGGTATGGACTTTTTTTTTTTTTTTTTAATTTTTTAATGTTTTATTTATTTCTAGGAGAGAGAGACAGCGTGAGCAGGAGGGTCAGAGAGAGGGAGTCACAGACTGAAACAGGCTCCAGGCTCTGAGCTGGCAGTCAGCACAGAGCCCGATGCGGGGCTCGAACCCACAAACCGCGAGATCATGACCCAAGCGAAAGTCGGACGCTCAACACTAAGCCACCCAGGCGCCCCATGGACTTTTTTTTTTTTTTTTTGGTTGTTATTTCCTGAGCCCAGAACATAAGAGAAGAGGTCCTTTCATATCCCTGTAATAATATTTGGATTTAAACTAACTGGGGAGGAAAATCACACAATTCTAGGAGACACTATTCATGTGAATACCACTCCCTGAAATTGCACATTCACAGTGGCAAGCCTTTCTGTCCTCACCACCCTCTTGGGGTTGTTGTCAGAAACCCTGGTTCTGTGCCGCCTCTGCCCTCACCCTCCACTTACCTTAGAGCCAGGCCAGCTCCATCCCTACACAGCCTGTTTTGAGTCAGTCACCCACAGGTTCTCCACAATGGCTGAGCAAAGAGCCTTGCATGGGCGGAGATTGACCAGCTCAGGATGGTCCCTCACTGCCCAACATTTGTGTTTCAGGCATTCCTAGCAGAGTGTGACACCGTGGAACAGAACATCTGCCGGGAGACAGAGCGGCTACGGTCCACAAACTTAGCTCTTGCCGAGTGAGGTGAGGCAGAGAGAGCGTGTGCTGCCCTGAAGAACAGTGCCACCACCTCTGTCCTTTTTGGAATAGAAGTGACCTGATTTTTCCAGGGCCACTGGGGACAATTGACTGGTTGCCAATTTTCTTGCTCCTCTACCTGTTCTCAATGAACAAGTATTGTCTGCAGTCTTCAGTAGAGCTCCTGTCTGTTTTCTCATTCTGTCTCTATTGCTGTGCTGTCCCACAGCCCACCTTGTCTGGAGAGGGCCTCTCCTGCCCAAGTCTTCCCGGCTCTTTTGACCTTTGGGTGCTTTCTTTGGGCTGGAGAGACCTCTCGTTTGGGTTTATAGGCCACCCCATCTTTAGATACATGAGGCTTTTTTGCCCTTGTGATTCTATAGCCTGTAGATGTAACCCAGAATCACCAGGAGGTTACATCTAGTCAGGAATGTTGGGAGTAGCTCAGAACAGGTGTTTTGCATGTGGGGTGGTCCAAACATCCCTCGTTGTAACCTGATTCTGGCACAGCTGGCTGGGCTGTTGGTTCACAGACCCTGGCCTCACTTCCCAATGACCCTGCCCAGCCACAGGCCCTGAGATCTCAGAGGCCCATTCCTGGGTGGGGCTTGTATCGATGCTTGGACTTTCTTGTCCTCAGATAAATCTCTAGAAGGTTAAGGCTAGTGTTGACTAAATCTCTGCTTGAAACCAGGCCACAAGTATGGTTTGATGGGGGCAGAGAAGAGTCACAGTGAGGCAGGTGGTGAAGGCATCCGGAAACTTCTCAGGAGTTCCTTCAAAGGCATTTCTGTTTCATTGTACCCTTCTGAGTTTAGTATTTCCCTCAAGGCTGTTCCTGCTTTTTTGTGGCCTTTTCCCCCTATATTGTTATTTTCTTTTAAAAAAGCAGGTATGTACACATCAGCAAGCAAAAGAATATTTTAACTTTTCTTGATGAAGTATGAGAAGCAAAAGCCTTGTGTGGTTCTAGCTGTAATTTATGTTTAATAAGGTTGAGAGAGCTCTGTATGCTAGAACTCTTAACCGGGTCGGCTGCCTTCACCCCGGGTTTTCCCACAGTGCCCAGGAGATAGGCTTCCAACAGTCCGCTCTGAGGCTGACCTTATGTGGCTGAGAGGGAGTCCTTGAAGCCCCAGGAATTTAGGGCTGTGCGGGCGGGGCCTAGGACAAGATACTGGTGGGGGAGTGAGGTGGTGGACAAGTGGATGAGGCTCTGCCCTGCCCAGCCCACCTCACACTTTAATCAGCAGTTCAATATTTGTCTGTTTTTAAACAGTAGCCACGTAGCCCTGTGGTGTGGGGCCAAAACGTGTAAGGAGAAGTCCCTGTGCGCCAGGTGCTGTTCTAAGTTTTTGAGGTATATTTAGTCATTCAATCCTTACACATTCTAGGAGGCAGACAGATACTTCCCCATGTTAGAATGTGAGGAAGCAGAGAGCTCAGGTAATTTCTCAAAGTCATAAATGGCAAGGGCAGGATACAAAGCTAGATGGTTTGATTCAGAGTCCACCCTCTTAATCTCCACTGTACTGCCTGACAATATGGGCTTTTTCACTCCCTCTCATCTTCTCTCTTCCTCTCTCTCTCTCTCTCTCTGTGTGTGTCTCTCTCGTTGATCTCCACTTCCCCTCTGGCCCTCTGCAGAGCAGCTTGAGTGGTCATAAAGTACAGATCTTACCATGTCAGTACCCATAGGATGAAGGCCAAGGCCCTGCCTGGTGTGCTCTCTCTGTCATCTCAGGCCACTCTCCTGTTTACTGTCTGCTCTTGGGCACACAGTCTCCAGATGGTCTGTGCCCTCTCCTCTCTTGGGGTCTTTGACGCTGTCCCTCCATTTGGACAGCTCCTCACCATCTCTCTCCGTCCCTACCCCACCCCTTTCCTAGGTATCTGAACATCCCTTGAACTTAAGTCAAATGTCTCTTCCATGGAGAAACCTCACCTACTGTCCAAGAACACATCAAACCCCCAGGCGATATCGTTTCCCATTTTGCCATAACTTTTCTTTATGATAAATAGCATGATAAACCATGTTGATTTATTTGTGGGATTATTTGATTAATATTTACCTTTAACCCTAGACTCTCTAAGTTCCTTGGGTTAAGGAGCTTCTTTGTCTTGTTAACAGCATATTCCAAGCACATTGTCTATTTATAACGGGTGCTCAATAAATATTTGGAGAATGAATGGGTGAATGTTGAACACACACATCTTCAGTGAAATTCCCACAGCTGCTCTCAGCCACTGAAGCTCTGTCAGCACTGGAATTTACAGCATCAACAGCCATTGTTTTATTTAAGGGTGAAGAGAGGCCCTGAGGCACACGCTGCTGGGCAGGTGTGCGGGGTGGTGACTGGGGTCTGTGCACAAGGCCCACCCACCTAGATCTGCACATCCACAGGGTATCTCTGCCTGAGATACCATCGCCCACTTTCCCAGGACACGGTGACTCCTACTGCGGGGGAACAAATGGGGCTCTGTGATCCCACACACATCCTTTAGCCTCACAGAGCTGGAAAAATCCTCCCATACATTGTCTGTGTAGTCAACAATTTCTACTTATTCTTTAAGACAGAGAGTAAAGGTTACCTTCTCTGAGAAGCCCTTCTTCAGGACTGGTAGTCAGGACTCTTAGTTGAAAGCACCAGAAACCAAATTCCAAAAAGACTGTCGAAATAGAAATATTGGCAGGATGTCAGGTTACCCATGTAACTTTGGAACATTCAAGGGCAGTTGGGCTTCAGGAACTCAAATACAACCTGGAATTACTCTCTGTATCTCTCTCTCTCTTTTTTAAGTATTTGTTTATTTTGAGAGAGTGTGTGAGAGTGGGGAGGGGCAGAGAGAGGGAGAAAATCTCAAGCAAGCTCCACACTGTCAGCACAGAGCCCGATATGGGGTTCGAACCCACAAACCATGAGATCATGACCTGAGCCAAAATCAAGAGCCAGTCGCTCAACTGACTGAGCCACTCAGGCACTCTCCCTCTCTCTCTCTTAAACTTTTTTTAATGTTTATTTTTGAGAGAGAGATATGAGTAAGGGAGGGACAAAGAGGGGGACAGAGGATCTGAAGCGGGTTCTGCACTGACAGCAGCAAGCCAGATGCAGAACTTGAACTCATGAACTGTGAGATCATGACCTGAGCTGAAGTTGGAGATTCAACCGACTGAGCCACCCAGGTGCCCTGTATCTTTCTTCGCATGATGGTACCATTCTCTCAATCCTACTTCTTCCACAAAGTAGGAAACATGGCTGTCAGCAGCCCCCATTTCATACATCTTACAGCTTCATTACCAGAGAGGAATTGATTGTTCTTCTTATTTTCAACTCAAAAAATCCTGGAGAAGAATCTTGGCCAATCAGTAATGGCCAGGGCAGCAGTGTCACATGCCGCAGATAGGGCCTTTAGGGGCCCACAGTTATGTTTCCAGAGACAGGGCCAAGTTTCCACATCTGTAAGGTGGGGAATTAGGTATTACTTCCACTGTGGTGCCTGGGGCCTGGCACGTTGTTCAGGCATAATCTTTGAGATTCCTGATGTGTGAAGGCCTGGCAGGGGGGAGGGTCAGTGAGGGGAAACTTGATTGAGAAGCTATATCACTTGAGTGTAAGTATGGTTCCCCACTTAGGGCACAAGCTTAGATATCACCAATATTTACGCTCCTTTAGTAAGTGAACTGATTTTCAGCTTAACACATGGCCAACCAGATAGCATTTTTTCACAGTTTTATTGTGCCAGCATGGCCAAGCGACTACATTTTAGCCAATGGGATATAAATAGACTGTGTACATCTTATTGGAAGTGTCTTCAGAGGCAGTAGAGCACCCTTCTCTACTTCTCTGTGGACTGGAATGTAGACATGATTGCTGGCGTTGGAGCAGCTGTATTGCACACTGAAGAGGAAACTGATGAGGATGGCAGAGTAACAATATTTAAGGAACATGAAGGTAGCATACCACATAGGTCTATGTGTTAGAGAAATTAACTTTAAGCCACTGTTACTTTGGCTTTTGGTTTCTCACAGCCAAATGTAATACAGCATCATTCCTAGCAGGAGAGGAACAAAAGTTTCTGTTACCGGTAGCAGTAGTAGGGCCTATAGGTAACCTCCCAGTCCCTGCCACCTGCAAATCTATCAGCAACAATTCCTGCCTGTGTCCCCATTTCCGTTGTCTGGGGAATGCTGATTCCTGCCTTTCCTGCCCCCACTTTCTTCCCAGTATGTTTTCCCACAGCACATTTCCTGCTCTCTCTGCCCACCCTAAAGCAGGAATCTGGGTCCATGTGACACTGCTTCTACTAGTCAGACTCCTCTCCACACTCTTTTCTTCTGCCACCATTATCAAGTGGCTCCTTCTTTGGCCAAAAGAGGGTATATTTGACATGGACCACAGGCTGGGGCTGGGGGGTGGATTTCTGGATGCTGTGTGTTTTCGTGGGCCATTGTATAGGTCCATGTATGCTGTGTGTGCCTGGAGATGTGTCCAGTGCCAACATACTTAACAGTCAGTCAGAATGGATGGTGACCAAAAGAACAGAGTGAGGTCTGGAAGTCATCTTCCTGAGGGTGACCAGGGTGTAGGGGGACACTCAAAGGCTTGGGGCAGCTGTTTTTAACTGTTATAAACCTAGGTCACTATTTTAACAAGTAGCTCAGATGTATATACTACCTAAATATCAGCTGTGGTGATATCTGTGTGTGTGTGTAAGAGTTGGGGTGCTGGTACAGCCCAGGGAGAAGGCACTGAGGGGTGTAGGACTCTCCCAAAGGCTGAGACACATCCTCAGGCAGTGGTAGACGGTACACGCGTCCCCTAAGTTCTTGACCTTAGTGACAAGCAGGCTGGGGCAGACAAGTGCATTGGGGACAGGGTCTGACCTCTACAACAGGGCCAAAGATACTTGGGACCTCTTGGGGGGCAGGTGACAGCATTGAAGAGCACTAGAGTGATGGAGAAGACATCAGATTCAGAGTAGGGAGGTCAGGGCAAAATCACCGCGCCCCCCCCCCCACACACACACTCAAACCACCACCCACCTCACCAGAATCCTCAAAGCCGCTGGCCCACTTGGTTGATTTAGACTGGATCTTTTATTTCATGTCACCTCCCCCACTCCTACCACTCTTCTCTAGCCTGAAGCTTCATGGCTTAAGAGGCTGCTGTGGGGTCAGCATTTGCCATCCATGATCTGGATGTCCTCTTTGGTTTTCTTAGGATCACAGGAGACAAAGATGAGGCCATCTCCTCAAGGACTGGAACATAGCCTTCAGGGACCCTGCCTGGTCCTGTCTATCCAGAGACTCTCCTGAGATCTCTCCCCCCAACTCCCCACCCCAGGCAGGTGCAAGGCAGGTCCTGGGGGTCCCTGGGCACATCTCTCTATAGCTTTTCCTTCTTTCAGGAGATCTGAACTTTCTGGGATTTTGTCTACCACTGCATACTGATGGCTGCTGAATCTATCTCCAGCCCTAACTCTGTCTTGAACTCTAGCCATACCTCCACCAGGCTGTCCCAGAGGCTCAACTGTCCATAGACCTCAATGCCCCACAAACCGCCTAGACCCCCCACTTCCTCCCATCTAAGTTAGGACAGTGTTCTGCTGATCTCCTGTACTCTCTGTCCAGAGTGCTATAGCTTCTGAAGACTATTCTCTCTTCCATGATCCTGCTTAGCTCTGGCCCAGATCAAGGGTTTTGGTTTGTTGTTGTTGTTTTTTTTTAAGTGTAATTTATTTTGAGAGACAGAGAGAGTGTGTGAGTGTGAGTGGGGAGAAGCAGAAAAAGGGGAGAGAGAGAATCCCAAGCAGGCTCTGCACTCCCAGAGCAGAGCCCAACATGGGGTTTGATCCCACAAACTATGAGGTCATGACCTGAGCCAAAATCAAGAGTTGGACGCTTAACCAACTGAGTCTCCCAGGTGCCCCTCAATGGTTTTATTAATGAAGAAAAGAGACCAAATAGGTGATAAGACATACCAAGGCCACATTCAAGCCCTTCTCACCTCTTAAGACTCATTTCTTGCCTCTCCCCACTCTCCTTTAAACTTTATACTCCAGCATATACAATTTCTTATATTTTCCAAATACAAACTTTTCTTTCCCTTCTAGACCTTTCCAAGCCTATTTCACTACTTGGAATTGCCTTTCCTTGTTCCTTCTTTTCCAGGCTAATTTTAACTTATCTTTCAGAGCTGGGAAGTTGTCCCTGCCCCCACCTAACCCTTGAACATTCTATGCCACGGTTGGTTGACCATTAGCTTGGCTTCCCCTTTGGACTGACCAGAAGGCCAGGGATGCTGTCTAGCGTATCCTCTGGTATATCACCAGTGCCTAGCATATAGTAGGTGCTCAATAAATGATGGTTGGCTGCAGGAATAAATGAACAAATGAAGTCACCTAGTCAGTCAGCTACAGAACAAGGGAAGGAACCCAGGGTTTCTGCAGTGCTCCCCTCCCCAGCCTTCTGCCAACTGAGGCTTTGTGCTTGGAGCCATGTACTTTCTTTGAAATACACTTGTGCTCATTCTATTGGGGGCAGTGTTGGAGGAGTCAGGCCAAGGTGTGTGAAGGAAGAGGTAGGTCAAGTCTTCCTCCATTCAGACTTGAATGCACCAGAGATGGGTCTAGCCAAGGGGAAGGTGTGCGGCAGACTTATAGCCAGGTCAGGCAGAGGTGGCATTCACCTTCCTATGTGACCCCACCAGTGCCACAGACCAGGATGGATGTCTGGAAACAGACTGGAGATTCTGCCATGTGCTCACAGATGGGCTGTGGCAGAGAGGAAAGGAAGAAGAGCATTCAAGGATTCAGAGGCAGTGAGGAGGGACCCAGGGACTGTGCTTGGAGTCATGGGCTCCAGGGGAGAGCCAGATTCAAGACGGCCCCGCTGTTGGTCCAGGAGGCATGAAACTAAACCCTTGTCATGTTTGCTTATGTGTGCGTGCATGACTAAGTGTACGGCTGTGGCCGTGTGCACAAATGTGTGCCTGTGTCTGTATGTGCAGAGTGAATTTATGCCCTCAGGCTTCTGGGGATAGGTTCCCACTCTTCAGAGGGCCTAACTAGAACCTCTGCTGCTGGTCCCAGTGGGGACCCCAAGAGACAAAACAGCCCAGCAGTCCCAGGGGGCTCCTCCTCACTGAGGGCCCCTCAACTCACTCTGGCCTACATGACCCATCAGGCCTCTGGTGTGGGAAGCCTGGAAAAATGAGACAGGGCTTGGGGTGGGAGCATGGGACAGCATAGGGTGAGAGAGGCAGTGCCAGCAGCAGTGACGAGATCTGGAGCCTGAGTTCTGCACTGATTAGCTGTGTAAATTTGACTGAGCCATTTCTACTCTTTAGGCCTCAGTTTCCTCATCTGCAAAAACTAAGTAAATAATAGTATTCTTCTCACATAGGGTTAATTGAAATAATGTATGTAAAGTACTTGATTCCTTGGCACAGTAATAGGCCTTGGTTCTGATGGGCTGAGAATGAACTTGCTGAGGCTGCTGGATGGGAAGGTTTGTGCCTTCTTGTTCATTTACATGAAGGAGGGTGTTGGGGATCTCAAGGAGGCCAGGCCAGCACCACTGCCTTGGGATCCCTGGGGCATCAGACCGAGGGCCAAGGTGGAATCTGGGTTCAGAGACAACTTGGTGTCTGTCCTCCAGAGTGAAGGGATGGATGATGGGCTGTGATTGGGGGAGGCTGGCACACACCAGGGGGCCATGGAGCCTTGGCGTGAACCCCATAGCCTGTCCCATCTGCACTACACAAAACAGAGAATGCACTCGGTCCTGCTGAGGCTGGGCAGGGGATCTCACTGCTAGCAGGGACATTGGAGACCACGTTGGGGTAGATCTCTCGAGGTCATTGAAGGCAAGTTTGGGACCTTGGCAAAGGGGCTGAGCCAGCTCGGCCTGGAAGGACTAACCTAGGAAACATGCAGGCTCAGGAGCCATGCTGGCCTGGGAGCCATTGGAGTTATCTGAGCAGGAGTATTAAGAAGAAAAATGATTTCCTAGCACAGACACAGAGGGAAGGCCAGAACAGCAGCCCTGGGGCTAAAACTACAAGCTGCTGCCTTACCATTCTTGAGAAAGTGAGCTCTTCCTCTGCAGACACTGGCACTTCTGAAAGGCAAACATGCAAGAGTTAGGTGATTATGGTTGCAGGCAGCAGCTCTGGAGTCTGAGAACTGCTTCAGGAGACCTGTTCCAGCTACTACCCAGTCTGGAATTCCTCAAGGAAAGGTAGTCACCAGACAGTGGGGCCCCTAGAAAGCTGATGTGACCTTGGGTTGCTAGAATAGAGACACAAAATCTAGAGTTGGGGAAGTGATGCTCCAGCCTGTTCCTTATTAGTCAGATCCCACTGGGATTGTTAAATCCCATATAATAATGAAAAGAATTCAGCTACTGTGTACCAGGCATCGAGAATACATGATTAATTAGTCTTCACATCTCTATCACTATTATGTAACAGGGAGGAAAAGGAGGCAGTAGTAGATGCTGTGGTCTGCTACGCAGATCCCACGTGCAGGACTGAGGTGCTCATTTCCTCAGCTGCTGGGGGTATTGCCCACTCCCAGCATGTCCTTTCCTAGGAATTACCCTCAGAACAGAGCTGCCTCACCTATGTTTGCATCCCCTACCCGGGAACAGCCAATATCCATTGACAAGTTGATGTTGGTACAATGGCCAGAAACACCTCATATCTATTCAAAACAATGTGGAAGGGCCACCCCAGCTCCAAAGCTCCCTGTGGGATCATTGGAGGCTTCTGTCACACAGCATCACAACTTTCCTCATCCCTCGGCGGGGTACCCTGTGAGCACGCCCCAAGACACGGCATACCCATCCGAGCCTGCTTCCCGGGGAATTGCCCAACCTAGGAAAGGGGTTAGAAGGTAAAGCAAAGCAGTTTGTCAAGGGCAGAGCTGGGATTGCACACAGGTCTGTCACTCCCCAGCCTGTTCTTGTCTCATATGTAGTTAATGCCACCCAACCCTCCATGGTCTAGGTACACTGCTTGCACATGAACAAACTGGTATGACTGGCAAATATGACAGGTGCAAGGAGGAACGGAGCCATGTCTGATGCCATAGGTGGAAAGTAAGGTGTCCACATGAATTGGAGAAGGGCAGGATGCTTCCTGAAGTCTGAAGGGCTGTCCTGGGGCCAAGGGAGAGACAAGCTCTTCTCAACCTCACAGGGCAGAGCCCATTTGTGCAAGGAGACTGCAGGGAGGCAGGTTTGAATTTCAGAATTTTCTCTCAGTGGAAACACCTCTGCAAAGGAGGCTGGCTGCAGAAGTGGAGAGTTCTCCATCACTGGAAGTGTGACCACCATTGTGGTTTTAGCTTTCCCTGAGGTTGTCATTTTAAATGATTTCCAAGGTAGAGAGGGAGGAGGGAAGTGAGCTGGAGTGACCTCTGATGTGCTGTTTAAGCATCAGGACAGTTCTCTTTCTGTTTGCTCACTGATACGTCTTAAGGGCCCAGAACATTGGCTGATACACAGTAGGAGACTCCAGGGCCTGAGGAGGCCCCACTCCAGCTGCATGTGTCTAGCCCGGGACAAGCGCTCCCCTGGGTGCACACAGCTGCTGTCTGTCCCACAAGCACAACCTGTCACAGCAGACAGGAGCTCAGAGGACCCAAGCCAAGATTCCTTCAGCACCCACCGCCTTGCAGCCAGAAGACTAACCTGTCTCCTGAGATAAGCCTGCTCCCTGCTGCCTCTTCTATCTCTCACCAAGTAGTTGCTGAGAGAAGCTTTGAACTAGGACAACTTCCTATGCTACAGCTGGAGAAATAGAGGCCCCAAGAGAGGAGGGATTTTTGCAATTCTGGGCCAGAGTCAGGATTTGAACCCAGGTTTCTTTTTGCCTAGCCCAGGGCTTTTCCCACCACAGTGGAGAGATACAGAAAGAGGGTATATGCAGAAAACTGAGGCCTCACAGGGTGCTCTAGTTCCTGTCTCTGTCTCCACCCCAAGCTCATCTACTAACACCAAGCCACAGAGAATCCAGACTCTGTCCACTCACCCATGTCCACAATGAGGAGGGTGGCCATGGCCAGAGTGACTACCCACAGGCGGACGGCCATGCTGACCCTGGGCTGACTAGTCCTGGCTGGATGGGGCCTGGGCCGGGGCAATGATCGGGGCCTGTTTACAGGGCTGATCCCCACCCTTATCTGGGACCAGATGGAGAGGCCAGGAGCATCATCCAGAGAATATCTGCACCCTGGCATCAGAGATACTGAGCCTATGGTGGCCTGGAGCTGTGCCTATGGGGCTGGCAGATTTCCAGAGGGAGGAAAGTTTGGACAACGTAACAAAGCTAACACCAATCTGAGGGCTGGAGCAAGTGGGAGAAGGAAATTGAAGTAGAAAAACAGAGAGAAACCAAGCCAGAGACAGAGGGAGATGGACAGACAGGCAGATCAGAAGGAAAAACAAACAAAAAGTAAAGCAGCCACTGAAAGGCGAAGAGGTAGAGAAAAGGGGCTGGAGCCATCGGTTCCTCTGCCGGTGCCTGCACTAACCAACTCTGTGACCTCAGAACACCTTCCTTAACTAGGCCTCAGTTTACCCATGCACAAAATGAGGAGGCAGTTCTGACTCTGTCTCCCTTCTGGGGCTGCTGTGAAGAAGGGAGTGGGAATAGCAGATGGGGAAATGTTTTTGCAGAGGATGAAGTGGGGTATAAATATAAGTGAAATGTTCTTTTTGGGGCACCTGGTGACTTCAGCTC
Organism: Proteles cristata cristata; assembly: GCA_017311185.1. Lineage (NCBI taxonomy): Eukaryota > Metazoa > Chordata > Mammalia > Carnivora > Hyaenidae > Proteles > Proteles cristata. The sequence goes on along the minus strand of JAESUZ010004784.1, from coordinate 765,294 downwards.
AGGTTACGATCTCACAGTTCACGAGTTTGAGCCCCACATCGGGCTCTGTGCTGACAGCTCAGAGCCTGGAGCCTGCTTTGGATTCGGTGGCTCCCTCTCTCTCTGCCCCGCCCCCCCCTCCGTTCATGCTCCCATCTCTCTGTCCCTCAAAAATAAACAAACATTTAAAAATAATAAAAATAAAGAATTGTTCCTTTTACTCCCTCCCCACCATGAAAGAGCACAACTTTCATGACACAAGGTGAAGGAGGGGGAGGCAGAAAATATAAAGAAGATGTGTTCATGCCTTTCATGCCATTTGCATTTTAATGGCTTAAATACAGACAAGATTCTTTTAAAAAAAATCAGTATCTAAAACTCCCCCATACTTATAAAACATATATGAATGAGATATTTGGTTATTTGCTTTCAAAGAATTTTCTGATTTATAAAACAAATAATGAAATGTTATTATATATGCGCTTTTCTAATTAATTTAGGTCAGTGATTTTTAGTTCCATTGACAGATTCGATTTCCCTGGAGAAAATTTTTTTTTTTTAATATTTTTATTTATTTCTAGGAGACAGAGAGAGACAGCGTGAGCAGGGGAGGATCAGAGAGAGAGAGGGAGTCACAGACTGAAATAGGCTCCAGGCTCTGAGCTGGTAGTCAGCACAGAGCCCGACGAGGGGCTCGAACCCACGAATCGTGGGATCATGACCTAAGCGAAAGTCGGACGCTTAACCGACTAAGCCACCCAGGTGCCCCATCCCTGGAGAGAATTTAAAACTACAGGTGCTGAGGTGCCTGGGTGGTTTAGTCGGTTGGGCATCTGACTTTGGCTCAGACCATGATCTCATGGTTCAGGAGTTCAGGAATTTGAGCCTGGCGTCAGCCTGGTATCAGGCTCTGTGCTGGCAGCTCGGAGCCTGGACCCTGCTTCGGATTCTGTGTCTCCCTCTCTCCCTCTCTCTCTGCCCCTCCCCTGCTCATGCTCTGTCTCTGTCTCTCTCTCCCTCAAAAATAAATAAGGGCACCTGAGTGGCTCAATTGGTTAAGTGTCCGACTTCAGCTCAGGTCATGATCTCATGGTTTGTGAGTTCAAGCCCCATATCAAGCTCTGTGCTGACAGCTCGGAGTCTGGAGCCTGCTTCACATTCTGTATCTCCCTCTCTCTCTGTTCCTCCTTCACTCATGCTGTCTCTCTCTCTCTCAAAAATAAATCTTAAAAAACATTAAAAAATTAAATATAAATAAACATTAAAAAACTTAAAAAATAAAACTATAGATGCTGAGTCTCTTTCCAAAATGAATCAAAGTTTTAATGTTTTTTTTTTAAAGATTTTATTTTTTTAATGTTTTATTTATTTATAGGGGAGAGAGAGAGAGAGAGACAGCGTGAGAAGGGGAGGGTCAGAGAGAGGGTGTCACAGACTGAAACAGGCTCCAGGCTCTGAGCTGGCAGTCAGCTCAGAGTCCGACGCGGGGCTCGAACCCACGAACCGCGAGATCATGACCCAAGCGAAAGTCGGACGCCTAACCGACTAAGCCACCCAGGCGCCCCAGTTTTAATGTTTTTTAAAATTCTTTTTATTTTACAACATTTCAAGCCTGCAGATAAGTTGTAAGAAACTTAAATGAATCAATAGGAAGGATCCTTCTTCAAGAATAGTACTCCAGGCAGCCAGACAGTCACCCCTACAGACTGATAAGAGGTCCCAGATCTGCAGCCACACCCAGTCTCAGGTCCATGACTCATCTTCAAGATGAGGAAGCTCACAAGATCAGAAAGCTCACAGGCCCACAGATGCCTCTGAGTCAGCAATCCTCCATTGCTTAGCCAAGCAGAGCAAATATTTAATGACGATTTCCTGTCCTAAAGTAAAAACATTTCATTAATGGGGAGGGGAGGAAACTTTAAAGGTCACTGAGGTCTTGTCTACAATCTTCCTCGTGGACCTTCCCACAGCAGCCCTGCCAGGAAGTCATTCATCCTCTAGAGAAGAGAAGCTCACTACCTACCAGTTTCATCATTACATGGCTTTTAACTGAGTCCTTCCTCACACAAATGGTCCGTTTCTCTGAGACTCCTTGCGGGAGTCCCAGCTCTGTCCTTAAGCCTCCTGCACTGACATGAACCACAGTGAGCACCTCCAGGCTAAGCATGTCCAGCCTCTTGCCTGTCCCCATCCTTCCACATGATGAATCTCTTGGGCCTTTCTGCATTTCTCATCTGGTCCCCAGGTCTGCCTGCCAGTGATCCAGGTTAGAGTGAGAAGGGGACAGAGGGAAACAAAGGAGTTTGTCACCTCCCTTGTTTTTGGACCTTAGGCCTTTATCAATATGGCAGGAAGGTCTGTTGATGCTTCTAGATGTTTCAAGGGACCAAGCAGCCTGAATTCGGCATCCTTTAAAGTTCAGAGTAAATTCAAGGGCAGCCTGTGGGGTGCCGAGCCCACCTACCATCCTCCCTGCCCAAAGTCTCTTTCCTTGGTCAAATACTTCTTGGATTCACTCATAGTGATAAACTTCAAATATGTCCTCTCACCAAAATAATGAACCTGAATTCCTATATTCAACTGCTATTGAACAGCACTCCTATAGATGTCAAGGTATACAAATAAACCTCATCCATTAATGCAGAATTCATTCATTCACTCAACAAGAATTTAATAAGCAGCTAAGCTCCATGTTGAGTGTTTGGACACAGCAAAGAATAAGTCAGACACAATTTCTGCCCTCAAGCAGCTTGTCAGGAAGTGGATGGGTGACTGGTACCAGAGCTTTATTATTGCCATTGAAGTAAGTCTCACACATGAGACACACTCAGTGACTTGGAAGAATCCAAGACTGACCTATCCGTCTGGGAAATCGGAAAAGGCCAAGGGTAAGTGGGCGGGGCAGGCTGCAGCAGAGGGGAACAGTGTTGCAGACAGAGGAAACAGAATGTGTGAGAGCCTGGGGGCAAGAAGAAACTTGGCACATCCAGGAAACAGAGAGAGGCTGATGCAGCCAAAGTGAGGTCAGTTGAGTGGAGATAGGCATGCAGTGAGCCTGGAATAGTCAGGGAGATCAGAACTCTGCTTCCCACCCCACATCCCACCTTCCAGCAGTGGAATCTAGAAGCTGACTCTGTGACCTTTTTTGCCTTCCAACTGAATATATAGGTGCTGCTTCTCAAGTAGCCGTTGATCGTGTAAGCGAGAAGGAGTGAGTTCTGTAGAGATCTGGGGGAAGAGTCTGCCAAGAGAAGTAGCTGCAGGAAAAGGCCCTGGGACAGGAGCAAGTTTGGTGTGCTAAGGAAGTAAATACCAAGGAGTGCAGTATGGCTAGGGTAGAATGAACATGGACGTGAGTGGCAGGAAGAGAGGGCCAGCCCCCCTCACGTCCCAGCCCAGACCAACTTGTTGGGTGAACTTGAGTGTATCCCTTCCTCCTTTTAGGCTTGTGCACATGCTCCCATCTGGGAAATGGGTGCACTGGTCACCAGCCTGACTCCCAGGGCAGCTGTGAGGACCCTGAAGAGGAGATTGTGAGGTGAGATGTGTGCAGGCCCTGTGATGCCAAGAAAGCAGCTTGAGTGTATATTCCTTTAAGCAGAGCAGAAGCCACGCGCTAAAGGCCCTATAAGCTGCACATACACTACACAGGTGTTGGGATCAATACAATAAAGACAGAGATGCCCTTAAACTGGGCTCTGGCAGAGGAGCTGCTGGTTCCTCCATCTTTTCCACAGGTCAGAGTGAGGGTTGGGACATGCGCACTGGCTGAGCCAACACCTCCAGGCCTCGCCCCACAGCCTTCATGCTCTCTGCTAAGTCTTGGATCGAGCCAAGGATTATAGCCCCTCATCAATGACGACAATGCAAGATCCATTAGGTCTGAGTCATCAGCCCTGCTGTGGGCAAAGGAAACAATGGCCTTGTTTGCTTTAAGGTGGATGAACTGAGCTCAAGCAGGTCTTGGGCTTCCAGATGGCACGCCACCATGGCCAGCCTGCCCCTGGACCATCTTTCCTGGCCCCTCATCCCACATCCTCCTCCACCTTCCTCCAACCTCAAGTGCTTCTTGCCTGCACTGAGCATCTAGGTATGGGCACCTTTGCCCAGGAGGCCTGGTCTGGACACAGCCAGCTCTATGGCTTGGCCTGTCCTGGGCTCCTCAGCCACCTAACTCTGTGTCCCAGGTTTGGCCACTTCCCATTCTGCCTGGTCCATGCTGCAGGGCCTTCACACAATGGCAGGAAAAGGAAAAGGCACTCCCCCTACCCCTTTATTTTTTACTTATTTTTTAAAACATTTATTTATTTTTGAGAGACAGAGTATGAGTGAAGGAGAAACAGAGAGGTAGACACAGAATCTGAAGCAGGCTCCAGGCTACGAGCTAGCTGTCAGCACAGAGCCCAACACGGGGCTCGAACCCACGAACCAGGAGATCATGACCTGAGCCGAAGTTGGACACTCAACCAACTAAGCTACCCAGCCAGGCACCCCACCCCTCTACTCCTTTAAAGGGAGATTTCATCTATTTGCTTGGGATCTGACTCCAAGGAGGACTTGGCGATGGCAATAGACTGAAGTCATCCAATCATGGGGGCACCTGCCCTACTATTCAACAGCCCATTATTGAGTACCTGTTGTTGGGCACAAGTCATTGTGCCAGGTCCTAGGACCATAGAAATGACGGGTAAATGGATCCTTATGCTCAAGGAGCTTGCAGTTTGCAAGTAGTGAGGAAATGGAATGGACACACCAGCACTGAACATTTATAAATTTATAAAGGTATTTTTAAAATGCAGCGGTCAGGGAAGTGATGGAAATGGTGATAGAGATACCCCATGGACCCCTCGCTAAATATGTCTAAAAGTCAGTTTACTATCTCCTCTCCACCCAGAGAGGCTCCACTTCCCAGTGCCCCCATCCAGTGGACAACACTACTATCATCCAGGTGCCCTTGGCAGACATGGGCGTCCCTCTGAATGTGCCCTAACTTCTTCGTTCTTACTGATTTCACCTCCTTCTCCTTTCACATATCTATCACCTCTTCTACATTTCCACGCTATTGCTCTAGTTTAGCCTCTATGACCTCTTGGCTTCATTGTCTCCCTGATTCTGGTCTCACCTCCTCTAACTTGTCCTCCATACTTCTTCCAGAGCAATCTTTCTGAGATGCAGAAATGACCCCATGATCCATCTGCTTAATATATTCAATTATTATTATTCCATTCAATTGAAATTATTTAATCTCTATTGACTCAAGGGTGAAACCAAATTCATTGGATGGTACACACTTTTTTCCATGAGTGGGCCTTTGCCGGCCTCTCTAACTTCATCTCTGGCCACTGAACCCTGAACTCCATCAGACAGAACCACCCACCGTGCTCTTATTCCTCCAAGTCTTCACTTGTGTGCCACTTCTGCCTGGCATGCCCCTCTACCACCTCCCTTAGGCTCTCTTCTGGGATGCTTAGCCCTCCCCAGTTTGGGCCCCTCATCTGTACAGATGCAGCACATGTAATGTCCCACAGCCTTTTCTTCCTTATGAGACTATGCTCTATATTTCCTTACAGAGAGGAATGGGTAGGCATCCATTTTACTTTAGATCCCCAGTACTCTGTACAGGGCCTGACACACGTGTGTTGAGTATATGAATATCTCCGGGACTGAATGCAGCTTCAGGACAGCAAGGAGTCCAGTTCCACATTCTTTCACCTGGGCTTGAGGGCTTCAGAGAGTTCTGAGGACCAGGTTGGGCCAGTGGGTCAGCCACTGACCATTGTATGCTGTGTTCGTATGGGAACAAAGGTGGCACTCTATTCCAAGGGTCCCATCGTTCTAGTTCATGGCCCACCTGTCGGGGCCCCAGAGCACTCAGCATCTCCTCCAAGATCTAGATGTGGTGTTTTATTCCAAAATCTGTCCCAAGTCCATCTGTAGGATTCACAGATAACAGCTTCACACCTGCCTTCTCTCTCAGTGTATGGAATCCTGGCTTGATTATCATCATCGAGGAGGAATTTTTAGGTCAGTCCTCACTCTAGGAGTGTCCTGGGGTCATAAGAGATCTGGTGTTCTCAGGTCATGTTCCATCTAAGGACTTCCATTCACAGACATAGCTCAGAAGTCAAGTCTTCTGAACTTAGCTGTGAAAGAACTTAGGACAAAGTCTCATAAGACCTTCTTGCTTCTTCTAGATCTCTGATGGTCTTTAGAAAGAAGACTATAAGTTCTTATGGCCAAGTGCAAAGTCACACCACCCTGGACCACTGTTAATTCTGTTAGGGTCCATAATTCGGGAGGTGATACCAGGAAGCATTGGAGGGGGAGTCAGGATAAGTGAGGCAAGAAGGGAGGAGAACTAGTAATGTGCATTAATGAGGTTATCACTGTGGGAAACCAGGCCTCAGTCCCCCAGGGATGGATGGGGCACTTTGTGGATCCCATTTCAGTTATCCCCATTGAGGGGTAAGGGAGCTGGGATATACATCTACCAACTCCCATAAACCACTCACTGAGAACTGCTGGAGGGAGGTCCTTAACTCCCTAGCTCTAATTGGCTGCCCGTCTCATGTCTTTGAGCACATGGAGGAAGCCTCCAGCCAAAGAACTGCGGGTGTTGTGGACGGAAATGCAGGTGTGCAGAGGAATGGTGAGTGCCAAGGAGATGTGGGTGGAGTACTGACAGAGTACACACCATATAATTCCACATACATGATGTTCTACAACAGGCAGGACTTATTTACAGTGTCAGAGACTGATCAGTGGCTGCTTGTAGGGTACTGTGTAGGGAGGATTTCCTGGGAAGGGCAGAGGGAACTTTCTGGAGTGATGGAAATATTCTCTATAGTGTTTAAAGTGACGATTACACTGATGTACCGGATTGTCAAAATTCGTGAGTTAAACATTTAATATCTGTGCATTTTGTAGTATATAAATTCTATCTTTAAAAAACCTGAATTAAGGGGCACCTGGGTGGCTCAGTCAGTTAAGCATCCGAATTCGCCTCAGGTCGTGATCTCATGGTTCATGAGTTCAAGCCCCATTTCAGGCTCTGTGCTGACAGCTCAGAGCCTGGAAGCTGCTTCAGATTCTGTGTCTCCTTCTCTCTCTGCCCCTCTCCCCACCTCTCAAAAATAAATAAACAATAAAAAACAAAAACAAAAAACCGTTAACCGAAACAGACCTGTAAGTACAGATGGCTACCAGAAGGAAGAGATGTGAGGGGATGGACAAAATGGATAAAGCAGAGTGGGAGATACAGGCTCTCAGTTCTGGAATGAATAAATCATGCGCACAAAAGGTATAGCATAGAGGGGCAACTGGCTGGCTCAGTCGGTGAGGTGTACAACTCTTGATCTCAGGGCTGTGAGTTTGAGTCCCATGCTGGGTGTGGAAATTACTTAAAAATAAAAAATCTTGGGTGCCTGGGTGGCTCAGTAGGTTGAGCATCTGACTCTTGATTTCAGCTCGGGTCATGGTCTCGCAGTTCATGAGATCGAGCCCTGCTTTGGGCTCTGTGCTGACAGCATGGGGTCTGCTTGGGATTCTGTCTCCCTCTCTCTCTGCCCCTACCCCGATTGTTCTTTCCTCTCTCTCAAATATATAAATAAACATTAAAAAATATTTTAAAAATAAAAAATCTTTAACTACAACAACTAACTAGGGTGACATATGGTGACGACACTTGTGAGCATAACATAATGTACAGAGTTTTGGGATCACTATGTAGCACACCTGAAAATAATATAGCACTGGGTGTCAACTATACTTCAATAAAATTTAAAAAATAAAGCTACGTTGTGATAGTACTACATATCACAAAGATGGCTAAACCAAAAAAGGACAGGCAGCATCAAGTATTAGCAGTTCTTACAAAACCAAAATAAAACAAAACAGCACCCCAAGAAACCCACTGGAATTATGCCTCAATTTTGAATTGCTGCCACCAGGTGGCAGTGGTGCCTGAGTCCTAAGCGTTCAACTGTAAAGTTTGTATGGTGACCAAGATTTGCGAATCATTCTATTTGTGAATGTTCTTGAAAGCATGAGGAATTGTTTGTGGTCATGTATTTTTAATTTCAATCAATAGATCATTAGTATCGTTCTGGAGGTCTCTTGTTCTTTACTCTCCCCCACTCCGCCCCCCCAATATTCAGCACCATGTGTTAAAGCTCTGTTTACATTGTTGTGTGCATATCTGGTTCATTGCCCCTTGACGGTGATAGAATATTCCAGTGAGGCATCCAGCACTCCAACTATCACAAACAACTTTGTGATAAAAATCCTCTTACATGTCCCTTCATGAACCTGCGCAAAAATTTCTATAATTGCCTAGACAGGAGTCAGATCCTTCTCATCTCTCCTCATAATATTTAATTTGTACCTTTTTATCTCCTACTTAGGAAATCCCCCCCAAATTCTTTGTGTCAAAACAACTTAATCTGAGCAACATCTTAAACTTTTAAATTAGGTAAAATACTTGCTGTGAGTCATTTTATTTCTATAGCTCCCTGCTTGCAAAACATGTCCCCTTGTTTGTGATGTGATTTAAGCTTACAAAATACTATTGTTGAATAAGATTTGGGCCATGATACTGATGATCATGGATTTTCTTCTGTTAAATTAACTTTTCCCAATTCTTTACAGCAAAACAGCTGAATTTAAGCAACATCCTAATTTTATTTTATTTATTTTTTATTATTTTTTAACATTTGTTTATTTTTGAAAGACAGAGAGAGGCAGAGCATGAGCAGGGGAGGGGCAGAGAGAGGGAGATAGAGAATCTGAAGCAGGCTCCAGGCTATGAGCTGTTTGTCATCACAGACTCCAATGCAGGGCTCGAACTCACAAACCATGAGATCATGACCTGAGCTGAAGTCAGACGCTCAACCGACTGAGTCACCCAGGCAACCCAACATCCTAAATTTTAAATTGAAGGTGAGATTTCAGAATATTTAAGGCAAGTTTTCTCAACAGTGGCACTATTTTAGCCTTTTAATTCTTTTTTTTAATGTTTATTTATTTATTTTGAAAGAGAGAGAAAGAGAGAGCATGCAAGTGGAGGAGGAGCAGAGAGAGAGAATCCCAAGCAGGCTCCATGCCCAGCACAGAGCCCAGTGTGGGGCTCGATTCCACAACCCTGAGATCATGACCTGAGCCAAAATCAAGAGTTGGATGCTCAGCTGACTGGGCCACCCAGGCACTCCTTGGCCTTCTAATTCTTTGTGCCATGGAAGATATTTAGCATCATCCGTGTTCACTACGCATTAGATGCCAGTAGCACTTCTCCCCAGTTCTGACAACCAAAAATGTCTTCAGACACTGTCAAATGTCCATCTAGTTGAGAACCACTGTTTTAAAGTAAATGAACTCTGGGATTCACATGAGGCCAGTTTCTAGGCTCTTCCTTTCTTTTCTTCAGTTTATTTCAACCCGAATCTCAGCTATAAACTTGCTGTATGTGATCCCTTTTAAAATGCACCTTCCACCCCCTTACTTTCTGGCTGCACTAAAGCTCTTCCTGGAGATACTTACTGGAGCCCTTAGCCTCTTAGGGGCCTAAGCTCCAAGCAGTCCTCTGGGTTCTCTTTTCTCCAGGTTTCCTGGCTTCCCCCTCAGCCACTACAGTGCATCAGAGCAGAAAGAGGGAGTCCACCTCCCCGGGTTATCCAGAAGAGAAAGGAGAGCCCCACAGTGGCTGATAAAACCTTAAAAGACTTAGGACTCAGTCTGCAAGGGGGACAGATAAGGGAGTCTCTCTTTTCAGCTCTCATATCCTCTCTTCTCGTAAGGAGCTATTCTCTCTCTAGATCTCTCTAACTTTTATCTACAATCCTTGGATGAAAACACAGAGTGACAACTGTCCACTACATTCTTCAGTATACTAGCCCTGAAAGATGCTTCTGAGGAAAGTTTCCTGTGGTCAAGTAAGGGAGGGTAATTCTGCCTCCTGGACCCCTCCCTTAGACACTGGCAACAACCATTAGTTTATTAAAGGCTTTGAGAAGCTCTTCAGATGTCTATTTTTAATCTAGCATTTCCTAGATTGAATACAGAACCTTCCCACTCCCCCTCATCATTTAACAAGTATCTATTAACACCCCTCAGAGCTGATGTCCCAAGGAAGACAGTTTGGGAAATGTTGTCCTAGCTATTAACGACCTACATCTTTTATAAATTGCCTTCAAAAGCCATTAATGTGTTCATTCATTTATTGAAAACTGTTGGGTATCCACCATGTGAGGAATTAGGGCTACAAAGAACACTTATGCTGGCAATCACCCGGCTAGCAGGGGGACAGATGAGTCAAGTCAGACTGTTGGTCAGAAGATATGTCGGGATGCCTGGGTGATTCAGTCAGTTGAATGTCTGACCTCATGGTTCATGAGTTCTTTTATTTTTTTAATTTTTTAAAATGTTTTATGTAGTTCTGAGAGAGAGACAGAGAGAGACAGAGAGAGACAGAGAGAGAGAGAATCCAAAGCAGGCTCCAGGCTCTGAGCTAGCTGTCAGCACAAAGCCAGACATGGGGCTCGAACCCATGAACCATGAGATCATGACCTGAGCCAAAATCAAGAGTCAGATGCTTAACCAACTGAGCCACCCAGGCATGCCCCCTCCCCACCTTTTTTTCTTTTGATTCTCTTCCCCTCTTAACAGGTCATGCCTTTGTCTGGGCCTGGCCCTGGGCACTGGTGGCATGAGTTCTGCACGCAGGCTAAGCCTTGGCTAGGGGCCTTGGTGAGGACCCCACAGAATGCTCTCCCCACAAGCTTGGCTTTTGATGAGTGAAGGGTGGCTAGTTGGGTGGAGGGTCACTAAGGGGAGGGAAACTGAAAACCACAACCTCAGTAACCACCACAAAGGGTGGCAGACCACATCATCTCAGAACATGCCACTTTGGCATATTGATTATGTTGAGCTGTAGGTCCTTGAAAAGCAACCCATGCTGAGAGAGGTTTTCTCTAAATTCTTCTTATCTGCCTAAAGATAGATCCTCCAGGGGCGCCTGGGTGGCTCAGCTGGTTGAGCGTCTGACTTTTGATTTCAGCTCACGTCATGATTTCACAGTTTGTGAGTTCAAGCCCCACATTGGGCTTTGTGCTGACAGTGTGGAGCCTGCTTGGGATTCTCTCTCTCCCTCTCTCTGCCCCTCCCCTGCTCATGCTCTCTCGCTCTGTCTAAAAAATAAACTTAAAAAGATAAAAATAAATTAAGATAGATCCTCCAAAAGGAGCTCATTTATCATAGATCCCTTTCCCAAAGGTGTCATCAACCAGGGAAAATTGTCTTGTTACAGAAGAGGAGACTAGAAGTCAATACCATACCCAGAAGACAAACTTTGTCTCAAATTATTATACTCTTCTGAAGGCCCATTCATCTTTCCTAAAAATCATTTTCTCTCCTCTAAGAGGCCTTCATGCCCTCTTCCCTTTCCCTATTCAGATGGTATTTAACTCTGAATTCTAAACCACCTCAGGGACCTCCTCTTCTCCTAAGTATCTCCCATGTACACATGAAGTATACATGTTAATAAACGTCTGTGTTTTTTCCCCGCATTAATCTGCCATTTATTACAAGGGTCTCAGCTAAGAGCTCAGAAGGGTAGAGAGAATGTTATTTCTCCTCCCCTACAACAGCAAAACTAAACAAAATATTGAAATACCAACACAGCCTTTCAGCATACTTCCCTGCCCCTAACTCCAGATCTAATGTGTGGCACATTCTCCAGCAGGGGGCGCCTGTCTGCTGCTCCAAAGGGCCAGCACAGAGCTTCCAATGCCTGGATCCACCATGATGAACTCTCCTTGCTATTCTACCTGGATACTCAAAGGTAAGTCAGCAGAAATTTGATAGACAAACATAAGGTTTCAAGTAGATAGAAAGGCCCACGCAAAGGCCTAAAGGCACACCCGCCCACATTCACCTGGGTGGGGAAAGGGACATCAACTTACATGTCTCTATCCCGTCCTGAGTAAGCTGGCCTTATGTTTTCCATGCTCCAAAGACACCATTCATACCCTGTACATGTCACTGGTGATAGAGTCCCGTGTTTGTTCCCCAAGGACAGGGCTAGTTCTGATTCAACTTGTTTCCCAGCAGCCCACTACAGGTGGCCCAACCTAACCCTGACTGAAAGACTAAGAATTCCCCATATCTCCATGGCAGGTGCTTAGGACAATGGGATCCACTGTAGCAACCTCATTCCTACAGGTTGATCTCATCAGAAGGGTCCCTGTCTCACCACCTCCTACTCTTTTGTGAAGAAAGAGTTAACTCAGAGAGTTGTTGGCTGAGGTTCCTGGCACTAATCAGGCCAACGCATATCTGGAGGCAAATTCCTTGGCTGGGACTTGCCAGGGTCAGTCTGATTTGTTTCCGATAGTGTGAGCAGAACATGATGTATGTGTTCTTTAAAAAAAAAAAAAAATTGTAGCTACAAAAGTAATTTTTGCTCATTGAAGAAAAGTTTGAAAAGAAAGAAAAATATAAAGGAAAAAATAAATACCACCCCCAAACCCACTACCTAAAGGCAACCTGTTTGTACATTTTGGTGAATCCCTTATTTTAGGTTTTTCTCCCCTATGCATATATATGTATATATTTAACATAGTAGCGATCAAAATAACTAAGTTTCATGCCTTACTTTTTCACTTGGCAGTACATTGTAAGCTCTTACTCACGAAAAATTGCTATAATCATCATTAATATTCCATCTATCCTTCTATCATTTAATTAATCACATCCCTGTAGTGGTGAGAGATTTATACCACACTTCAACTGAGAATGTGCAGAAAAACTGTGATTTCTGGATTCTTTAGCTAAGCTAGTCTCCTGTACAACTTCCCACCCACTTATACTAGGGAAAGTAAACCATGGGTTTAACTACAGAATAATCTAACAAATAGTTTAAAAAGCATTTAAGGCTTGTATCTTACTCCCTGATCCCATTTTGGATGTCAGAAACCCCAGTCTTTCTCTTTGCAAGCTTTCTGTAACAAATTCTAATCACTACTTTCCCCTCCTTCTCATGGATGCTAAGTCCCCCAAGCAGAAAGCAGATGGTTTACTCCATGCATCATTGAAGAGTTTGATGAAAGGACTATTTACAAAGGTGCCAGCAAGGCTCCCGTGACAAATAAATGACAAAGCACTCAGGACTAGACATGTGGGAAGGCATTGCGCATTGCCACCCTCAGTCCTGAAGGAGCAATAGCAAAAGCTATACCCATGAGAGAGAGACTGTCCGACAGGAATTTAGGTGGAGGAACACAGCTATTGCCTCCCCATGGTCTGGTTGAGGGGGCACCAGGGGAGTGATCACTCTGACATCTCTCCACCTGTGCTCAGATCTCTTCCCAGTGCCTCCTGTTAGCTGAACTGAACTCTAAGGCAGAGGAGTAAGTATTCCACAGAGGTCAACCTCCCAGCACACAGAGCAGGTAGGAAACAATAGATAATGGATTTGAATGGACAGTTGGAGAATAACCACCCCACAAGGTGTGTGTTGAAGAGGGAAAAGACAAAAGATACAAGCACATTAATAATTTTCTAAACAGGAGCACCTGGGTGGTTCAGTGGGTTAAGCATCCAACTTCGGCTCAGGTCATGATCTCATGGTTCGGGAGTTCAAGCCCCGCATTGAGGTCTGTGCTGACAGCTCAGAGCCTGGAGCCTGTGTCATATTCTGTGTCTTCCTCTCTCCCTGCCACTGCCCCGCTCATGCCCTATCTCTCTCTGTCTTTCAAAAATAAACATTGAAAGTTTAAAAATTTTTTTTCAAAACATACTATTGAACTTGTAAGTTGTTTCTCACTTTTGCTTTTATAAGCAATGTCTCAAAAGAGGACATCTATCAAACTCTAAATGTTCTTTAAAACTTTTTTAAATTTACCTATTTAGTTTGAGAGAGAGAGAGAGAGAGAGAGAGCATGAGGAAGGTAGGAACAGAGAGAGAGGGAAGAGAGAATTCTAAGCAGGCTTCACACTGTCAGTGCAGAGCCTAATGTGGGACTGGAACTCACAAACTGTGAGATCACAACCTGAGACGGAAACAAGAGTCATTTGTATAACCAACTGAGCCCCCCAGGCACCGCTCAAACTCCAAATGTTCTAATGAAATGAATATATCACGAGAGGAGGTGCAATGTCTCTTAAAGTCAGATTGTCTTAGTTAAGTCTCTTTGCGGCTGAGAAAGAGCATCCAGGGCAGGGCGTCCCACCCCTACTCCCAGGGCTGAGATCTAGACCTTGCTGGAGAGTGTGGCTGTGGCTCATTGGGCAGTGGAGACATCTCTGTGGTGCTGCGCCAGCAGAACGTGCTTGAGATGTGTTCACTGGAGTCACTCCTCTACAAGAGGGAGTAGAAAGAGTGCCAGGGGATGTGGGCGGCCCTGAACTGCAGGAGCTGGACACTAAAGAAACCATCTGTCCTGCAGGAACCTGATGCTAGAGACGTCACTTGCATTGCAGGGGCTGGGTACTGGAGAAGTTGTCCATGTTGTATGAGTCAGGTGCCACGTGCCACAGGGGTGGGGTAGGGTTGTAGAACAGAGCACACCCAAATCCGGAAAAGAATATGCCTCCCACAATGTCTCTCCAGTGCCCTCTACTGACAAAGCTTGACATCAGTCACTTAGCATTTTGAGGTGGTCTGCTGTATTTTTTCAGGGCAGGTAATGAAGACTGTTTTTGGAGCTAAGAGGCATTAGATTGATAACTAGCACCATCACAAGTCTGTAGGCCCAGAGAAGGGATGTTGATTGGTTGGGCTGGTGCTACCCTGGATTTGTCAGTCACCTGCACTAAGAAGGGAACTACATTACTATAAAGAGAAGCATGAGCATGAAAAGGCAGGTGCAGGAAAGCAGACTCATCACCAAGCAGCCTCTGCTCTCCCAGGAAGAGAGACAAGCATTTCAGTCACTAGAGACATTGCCTATCCTATAGATCAGGAACATTTCATCAAGCCTCACCATTGCTTGAAAAATAGTCCTCAGAACTACCCATTTTCTTTTATTCAAACATACAGCTCACCAAGAAATCTGAATTTTTGTACCACTTATCCCATTATCAGCTGAAGGACAGATCTTGGGCAGTGGATACACATATTCTGCCGTTTGGAAAGGTATGTCATTCACCGTGATCTCCTAGATTGGCCTTTGATGCCTATATAAGCCTTGAGCAGTATTAGTGAAAATCTGTCATCAAGACTCTGCTCTTGGCTGGTGCACTAAGAAACACCCGTCTCTGATCTTAAGAAGCTGAGAACCAGGTTTTGGACTTGAGAGACTCAATCAGAGTGTTCTCCTAAAGGGCCTGCAGCCTTCACCCCAGACAATTATTGCTGCCAGCACATCCCCCAAGGAAGAACTCTGCAGAACACATAATTAGGCATGGATAAATAATATTCTATAAATGTCTAACCAACAACTGTTCTATAGTTGCTGGACTTGCAGGCATTTTTCAGTCTTTTACTATTACATATAACACAAAGATGAATATCTTTGTGATTAGTATTTGTAATTTGTGTTCTTTTTTGCTGCTGTTTTTACATTTCAAGTGGTTCCTTTAGGATAGATGATCAGAGCTGGAAATAAATTGGTGTCAAATTGTATCTTCCTTTTAGTGGGAAGGGAAACATGAACATTTTATTTGCACTTGAGACTTACTCCCCTGTTATTTCTGAAATGCACCAACTACAGTTCCACTTGAGACCATTTCAGGACATTCTGACTCACACAGAACGTTACAGTTTAAAATGTGTGTGTGTGTGTGCACGTATGTATACATATGAAGTCTTGCTTTCTCTGCATTTCTTTAGTTAATATTGATGTTAACTATTCATATGCACAAAAGGTATTCAATCCTCTTGCCCTCTTCTGAGAGTCCTGTTCAGATCCTTCACGACTGAGATGATTGTATTTCCATCTCTGGGGTACATCATGTCCCAGATTCTTCATTCTGTCCTCTTTTGAATGGAGGGGAGCTCTTCTCCCACCTATAACTCCTTTGGAAAGTCCCTTCTAGACTCAAATGTCTTTGGTGTAGGACTGGGCATGGGTGGCCAAGAGCTTTGATGAGAATAGAAACAAGAGTATAGAAGTCTGAAGCCTGCAAAGCAGATCGAGTTTCAGTCTTGGGTGGAGAGTCTTCAAAGGGAAGGAATTGGTCTGTATATAGTTTTCTTTTCACTCCCCATTTTTAAATACCCCAGAGGGACCCTGGGTCTTTTTCTTCTCCTTATTTGACTCAGATTGAGTCTTTAAACAACCTATGCTCCTCTGAGGAGCCTAAGACACACATCTAGAGGAAATGTGTCATTGAAAGTGCTAGTTTGAAGTCATGTGATAAGTTATCAGAGCAAGAATCTCCTCATCCCCCTCTGAGTTCTGTGCCTTCTTTGGCTCCAGGTAAGAAAGAAACTTTCTTTTTTTCCCCTCTTCCACTCCTTTTGCCTTCTTCTTTTTTTCTTTTTAAAATTTATTTCTAGGAGAGAGAGAGAGAGAGAGAACGTGAACAGGGGAGGGTTAGAGAGAGAGAGGGAAACACAGACTCTGAAATAGGCTCCAGGCTCTGAGCTGGCAGTCAGCACAGAGCCCGACGCGGGGCTCAAACCCACGAACCACGAGATCATGACGTAAGCGAAAGTCGGCAGCTTAACCAACTTAGCCACCCAGGCGCCCCTCCTTTTGCCTTCTAAAACTGACACAGAGAACATGGCTTGCCCTGAGAAACTTGAAGGCAGGTGGTGAACAGATGGCAGATTTTTGGGCAGTTGTGTGTGTTGAAGTAAGTGTGGCATGTGTGGGAATGCAAGTGGTGACAGTAACTCCTTCATGTGGAGAGTGGGGCTTAGCAATGGTAATCAATGGAGCTTTGGGGAGGCGACCATTGGTGGTCACCTTAAATGATGGACAGGGATGGGATAAACAGCAAAGGTGTCAGCTAAATTTCTATTTGTTTTCTCTCCTGTTTCACTGGTGCCACCAGGAATCCTGGTGCTCCATGTTGCTGCCAGAGACAGTCACCCATTCATTCATCATCCATTCCTCCATCCATCCATCCATCCATCCATCCATCCATCCATCCATGTATGCATATATTCATACAGCTGACATTTTATTCATCCATTTATTCATCCTTCCAGTGATTCTTCCGTCTTTCCATCCATTTTTACACTATCTACCAAGGCCCTACTCTCTGTTGCATGCTGAAGACCCAAATATTAATAACACAAGATTCTAGCTTTCAAGGAGCACACAGTCTAGTGGTTAGCCAAACAACTTAAAAATAGGTAACCGTACGGTGCATTAAGTGTATCCTGTAGGAGTTGGTCTAAAGGATGCCTGTATAAATGTCTCTTTTACCCAAAAGGCTTTACCTGACCACCCAGTCTGAAATAGGGTCTTCTTATTCTTTATTGTAATATTCTTTTTCTTTTCCTTGGAGCATTTATCACAATTTGTTAGTATATATTTAACAGTATGTTTATTTGCCTAATACCTGTCTTCCTCAATTGACTGGAAGCTCCACGGAGATAGGTTCTACTTCTGCTTTGCTTATTACTGACTATGCAACAAGTGGTCTATGTACAGCATACAGCAAGCCTGCAGTAGACATTCACTGAATGAGTTAATTAATAAGCACTGATCATACCCAGGAAGGATCATTTATTATGCTAAACCAGTAGTGCTCAAAGTATGATCCTTGGACCAGCAGCATCACTTACTGGAAATGAAAAGTCTTAACCCCACCTGTTGTTTCATAAGCTGGCCCCATGCACAGAGGGCAGAGAGGACAAAGAAAGAGGCAGATCAGTCCAGATTGGTGGGAGGCAGAGGTTTAATAAGCAAGGAAACTTACTTAGGAGGCTTGGCTTTTAGGGCCACAAAGGAAATACATGTCTGCACCCACCCGCCTAATCTTAAAAGTTCATACAGAGGCCTAACTGGGCTCAACCATATCTTCAGTCCAGGTGATCACAACAACACCTTACCCTTTCAAAACTTCATCCTTGGAACAGCTCCCGCTGTGGGAACAGTTGGCAGAGCATCCATTCCAAGGACAGGGGAGGAGGTGATGAGCCTCCCATTGCCCAGGACCTCCTTGAGGTTCAACCAGCAGTCATGTCCTCTCGATTACCTCCTCCCACACCACCCCAGGCCAGAACTAGAATCGGAAACTCTGCAACAGCAACCCACATTTTGAAAACCTCATGGATGATTTTGATGCACACTAAAGTTTATGAACATTGTACTAAATTAATAAATGGCAATTCTAGTTTATTTTAGAAATCTATAGATTTCAGTGCAGAGACCAGAGTAATTGTGTCTGGATTGGGGAATACTTCATGGAGATAGTGATATTTTCAAGGAAGCCTTGAGCTAGAGGAGCCAGAAAAAGACAATTCAGGTAGAAAACTGTATAACCAAAGGCATGGGTTAGCCGGGCCTTTGAAGAGATCCATAAATAGTTCTGCAGGGCAGGGAACGGCATGAGATGAGGATGGAGATGTAAGCAGGGGTCTTGAATGCCTGATTTCAAGAAAGGAGGTAACACATACCCCATCTCCCCTTCCTACAGCTGTCAAGACTGGCCTGAGTCAGACTTCCCTGGACTCACTTCCCATTTCTTCCCGCCTTTCTCTTCCTTCCCTCCTCCTCCTCCCTCTACCCTCCTCTCCACCCTTCCCCTGGGGGTGAGACAGCCTGCTCAGGCCAACTCCACCCCTCCCCCATCTGGCCAGCTCACTGACGTAAGCTTGGCCGGGGCGGGGCGTGTCTGGTTTGCAAACGCTGCCTCCCTCACCGCTCCTGGCTTTGTGGGAAAGCCTGGGATGCTGGTGTGCTCTAGGAGCTCATCAGGGCTCCAGGGCTCAAGAGAGTCTCTTCCTCTGGAGACATCTTGCTCTTGGGGAGGGAACAGTGGTGTCAGAGCCAGGGTTTCTTGGGACCGAGGCTTGCGTCACACCACCTCCAGGGGAACTGGCTTGTGGCCCTCTCCTCCCCTAGTGACTCACTGCAGGCCTGGTCTCCAGGGTCCTCAATCCAACTGTGCTTGGAAGTGATGAAGTGTGATAACAGCCCTAATGACAATAGGCCCTGTGTATCCAGCTCCTAGTGTGTTGGCACTATGAGTCACCTTCACCTTGTAACTCTCAACTTTATGCAACCCAATATTTTTCAACGCCAGTTTTAGCATTCATAGATAATATAACCAACCTGCATCACAGTTTCATAATATTAAAAAATGCCACAATTAATTTAAAGGCAGAAATAAAAGGTATTTAGAATATAAGAACATATATTTCTTGCTTGCTTGCTTAAGTAGCACATATACTAAACTTGGAACAATACAGAGAAGATGAGCATGGACAACATGTAAGGACATGCAAGGACAACATGTAAATTTGTGAAGCATGGGGCACCTGGGTGGCTCAGTCAGTTAAGCATCTGACTTTAGCTCAGGTCATGATCTAACGGTTTGTGAGTTCCAGCCCTATATTGGGATCTGCGCAGACAGTGCGGAGCCTGCTTAGGATTCATTCTCAATCTCTCTCTCTCTCTCTCAAAATAAATAAATAAATATTATAAGAAATAAACAAACTTACTTTAAAGAAATTTGTGAGGGGCACCTGGGAGGCGTAGTCGGTTAAGCATCTGATTTCGACTCATGTCATGATCTCCAGTTTTGGGAGTTTGAGCCCCATATTGGGCTTGCTGCTGTTAGCACAGGGCTGGCTTCAAATCCTCTGTTCTCCTCTCTCTCTCTGCTCCTCCCGCACTTGGCGCTTGTGTGCACTCTCTCAAATAAATAAACATTAATAACAACGTGTGAAATATTCAGTACGGGAATGGTTGGACAGACCCCAGCCGATATAATGAAGCAGTCGTCCCCCGTGAATGGGCAACAACTACAAATGCAGACTGTTACAGACATGTTATATTACTGGCTCCCATACCAACCACCAGCCCTGTTGCCATTCACTTATCATTTCTGCAATGGTGAACTTTCCTGCTAAAGTTCCAAATAAAACAGAATCCAAGCTTCCCTGATTGACAAGGTACTCTGCTGTCTTTTGTTTGCCCCTTCAGATCCAATCTCTCCACCCCCCCACCCCTGTTTTGCTATTGGCCCTGGGAGCCTGACACACCCACCACACTCATGGCCTCTGATTTCCTGTTGGGTTGGCCAATGAAATCCCTGATAGATGGAATGAGGGAAGGAAGGGTGATTGGGGTTTTTATTTTTCTGTCTACTTTCTTATCCATACCCTCACCTTAAAGTCACTGCTGTTCTCAAGGTGACTATAGAAGGTTGAATGAGGGCCCCCAAAAATTGTTTGTGGGGTGACCTGATATGGTGGAGGCCAGCAGCACAGGTGGTAAAAGAATTCAGCCAAGGCAAAATAAAGGAGATAGAAATCTATTGAATAAGTTGCACAGGAAGCAGCAGGCAAAAAACAAAGGAGGCTATGGTAGGGGGTGGTAGTTAAGGGGAGAAGGTGAGGAGGTATGGGAACATATGGAATTTTCCCTTTTTAGTAGCTGTGCCTGGGTGTAAGTAGCCCATTGTTCAGCTAGGGCTCATGGGTGTTTTGATGGGGTTGCCTACAGCGCCTGTTTGCTTTCAGCTTGGTGGTCACTGTGGGCCCTTTTATCTTACTCAGGTTTCCATTGCTCAAGCCTGTTGCCTAAAAGTGGCCTCAACAATGTCCATGTTCTAACTTCTGGAACCTGTGCATGTAACCTTATTTGGAGAAAGGATCTCTGCAGATATAATTAAGGCTCTTGAGATGTGATCACCCTGGATGATCTGGATCAACCCTAAATTCAATGACAAGTGTCTTCATGAGACACAGAAGAGAAGACACAGAGAAGAGATGGCCTGTGAGAATGGAGAGAATAAAATTTTGCTGTTTTGAGCCACCAAGGTTATGGTGCTTTGTTGTGGCAGCCCTGGAAATCTGATACTGCCAGCAATACTTCTCCCCTGTCAGGTTCCAGGTTCCAGTAATCTCGCCACCCCCCCCCACCACACCTTGAATATAGTGGGGGTGACAGCTGTGCTTCTGCTGAACCTGGGTGTCTGCCCTGTCCTGTCTAGCTTCCCCATACCTGTCCACACCTTTGTAATTAGTCATTTTGCAAGTTTACCCCTCCCTGAATTATCCTCATGTGCTGTTTCCTGTCAGAGTGCTGACAGCAACACAGGGCAAACACATTCCGGGAACGTTCATCTGACATTAAAACCATGCAAAAATACTTTGTGATTCTTTATAAAACAGAGTTTAATTTCTAGGCTCACCTAATTGTAGCATCAGATAAATGAATGTCCAATGGACCGTATGAAAGCTTGGGGATGAGTGACAGCTTGTTACTGTGGAGGAGTGCCCTAAGCATCACAGGGCATATAGCATCCCTGGTGAGAAGGGTTTCACAGTCACGGTTACAACAAAACATGACCTTACAATTTCCAGCTCCTTCCTCCCTCCCAAGACCCTCTCTCCCTCCCAGGGTGACATCATTCTATGGTGAACCACTGATTATATGATATCTTTTTAAACCCTACAACCGCAATGGGAATGGTCTCTACTTGACACATGTGGAAATAGGCTCAAAGAGACAAAGAAACCTGCTTGGGTCTGTCTGGGGGGTGGGAGCTTCCGACTCAGATATGACTGGATTTAAGGCCTGTATTCCTAATCGCAAAGCTGTACTGCGCCTTTGTATGTGGGTCTTTGTCAGGGTCAAAGGGCAGAGTCAGTGCTGGAAGAGGTCAAGTCTAACTCATCATGGAGAAGAGGGGTTCCATCAGAGAGGTGTCAGCCTGATAGTGCTATGCTACACCTAATAATATATGACTTCAAAATGTCAGTGGCTTCACACAGTAAGGACTTATTTCTTGCACCAGTAAAATCCAATGCAGATCTTCTTGGTAGGGTGACTCCTGGGCAGCTCTCCTGCAAACAGTGAAATCAGAGATTTGGCCTCTTCTTGCATGAGGAGGCTCCCATCTCAGAGCCTTTTGTTTTCATCCTCACAGAGGTAAGAGAGAGGGTGTGGAAGATTACCTGGTATATTTTATGGGCAAATGTGGAAGTGGCATGCTTTCCTTCTACTTTCCTCCTACTGGCTGAACTCAGTCATATGGTCCATATCTAGATGGAAACATAGTCTACATCTGGGAAACATAGTCTACATCTATGAACACAGTATTGTCTCTGCAGAGGTGTCAAGCTCTCCCAGTCCCTATATTAAGAGCATAAGGAAGAGAGACTTAAATTCAAGTGTTATCTTTGCTATTGATCTGCTAAGCAACCACCCTTATATCCTGTCTCTTTTTAGGACCTCAGTTTCCTTGTTTGTCAGATGGGTTTGGAAGCTCCTCCCTCACAGCTGCACGATGGCCAGATGTAAGAGGAGAAGTGCTGATTGGAATAAATCCTGGAGAAAGCTGCTCCCACCTGTTCTCTGACCTTGCCCAACAGCTCTCCTGGCTCCACTTTCCATCTTCTGCAGCCAGGAAAGCCCAGCAGATTTTCTGGTTGTTGAGGAGGTCCTCCCTGTGAAGCTCAAGTTCCCATGGTGTCTCTGAACATTAATATTGTTGGGGAAGAGGGGTTTTGGGGAATGAATAAAGACTTGGAAGCTAGATGCTAGAATCTACCAGAGAACTCTCTCAGTGGCCCTGAAGACCCACGGAGGCCTCAGAGATCCAGGCATTAAAGCAAGGAGATGCTGGTGCTATGACTGAGGAGCTGGGGCTGGTGTTAGGGGGAACTGATGCTCATTCCAATGGACATCCACTGTTTGGTCTTCACAAAACCTCTCTTTCAGGAATCAACTCTCCCATATCCAAACTGCAAGGTTGCATTGGGAACTACCATGTTTCTATAATATGACTCTAGCCCCTGGTCACTTGGATTGGGCCAGGGTCAGGCACTTGACCCATACCAGAACAATAATTTTTCTGCTTGGAATTTGGAAGAGACAGAGATGAGAGAAGAAGAGCTGTCTTAACTTCTCTCAGCTGATTGGTCCAATAGCATATAACTCTTAAGTTCTTTTGACAGCCATATTTTCCTCCATGTGTAGAAGTAACAAGCAGGAGAAATTGATCTAATAAGAAAATGAAAGATGAGGAGATTCTCAGTGGCATCTGAGTTTCTAGTTATGCTCCATTGCACATAATATTTCATTCCTGAGGGCAGGTTCTAATCTAGTACCTTGTCTCTAATCTAGTACCTTGTCTCTGTGACATGCCCTCATATCATTATAAGGATTTTTGTTATTTACAATCCAAAAAGCTAAGGAATAATATGAACTTTCTTATCTGATACCTTCATTCATTTGAGTGCGTTCTTCTCGTGCCACTGCTGTATTTGGCTACCAGGCAAGGTGCTGGAAATCCAATGATCAATAGTATAGACATAGTATCCACCCTCAGGGACCTTATACTTGGAGGTGGGATAACAGGTTAGGGTGGGGCAGATCTGGAATACATACTGTATGGGTAAAATCCAGGTTTCTGAGAGCACATAACATGATTATGAGAGCAGACAAGCTGAGAACTGAAGGAATAAGCAGGAGTTGGCTGGAAGGAGTAGGGAATTCTGATGGAAAGGAGGGAGAGCATCCCAGTGTGGAAGAAGAGGATGAATAATTCACCATGAAGCCAGCATCCTCTGGAAAGAAAGCAACACTTCAGTTAAGGATCCTGGTTTCTCATCTTCCCCTACTTTGGGTCCTCCACTAATACACTGGTAAGAAGACTCTTTCCTTTTGCCCAGAAGCAACAAGACTCTTCTATTCCTTACTGAGGTATTACAAGGGGAGAAACACAAAACACCCCCTTTCATTCATTCCCCTTTTGGTAAAGAACACTAGATTTCATCCTAATAGCCGCTATCCTCACCTTCCTTACTACTATGTTAGGGGCAGCAAAGTGGCTGGTTAATAAAACCACATTTCCCAATCTTCCTTGTAGAGGGGGATGGCTAAGGAGGGGTCACTGGAGGTGATTGGGTAAGGTTTTTAGAAAGTTGTTTAAAGGGGTTAACTTAACTAGCAAGTACCACTTTGTCGTCCCCCCCTCCCCCTCCGCCATTCTTGCTTATTTGTCTCTGGGACCAGTACTTGATGGGTGGAGCTCCAGCGGTCATTTTTATCTGGGAGTTGAAGTCATGTGATAAGGATGGCTTAGCAGAAGACAGGATTCCACCTTTTGAAACTTGTAGAGTTCCGCACACCAGCCTGACCTGCCTGGAGACAGTTTATCATGTAAGGAAAATAATCCCCGATCTCATTTAGGCTTAAAACTGTTGTTTCGGATTGCTCTTAATAGTGGCTGAACAAAATTCCTTGTTGGTGTAATCTTAAAGGCCCTAGTTGTTTCTTTTCACTAAATAGTCCCCAAGTCATTCATTCAGTCCTGTATTCATTCACTTACTCAAACACCCTCTCATTGAAGATAGCAATCTCATATTCTGGAATCAGATGAGATAACATGGGTATGAAAAGGTAGTGTAAATACCAAAGCATTCTGTACATATTAAATTGTGCTTTCATCATTTTATTAATATTTTGATTTGTTGTTACTCAAGTGTCCAATGAAGAAGTTTTAGTATATGGTATGCAATTTGCTGGAGGGAAACTACTGCTGTTAAGTGGTGTGAATTATTGAAATCCAGTGCTATTGAGTATCTTCTTTTTTAAAAAAAAATTTTAAACATTTATTTATTTTTGAGAGACAGAGAGTGAGCAGAGGAGGGCAGAGAGAGAGAGAGAGAGGAAGACACAGAATCTGAAGCAGGCTCCAGGCTTTGAGCTGTCAGCCCAGAGCCTGACATAGGGCTCGAACTCATGAACTGTGAGATTATGACCTGAGCCAAGGTGGGCTGCTTAACTGACTGAGCCACGAAGGCGCCCCTAGTATCTTCTCAAACTGTAATATGCACAGAGAAAAATTTAGGTATCTTGTTCAAATGCAGATTCAGACTCAGAGAGTCTGGGGCGGGCCTGAGATTTTGCATTTCTAACAAGCTCCTAGGTGAGGCTGCTTTGCCTTGGACCTTATAACAGAGACCTAGGAGATCTTTCCAGGTGCTGGGGAGAGAAATGATAAGAGGAAGGTAGGATAACAGGTTATTTAGAGGCTCTATCTCCAGGCAGGTTGGTAATAATTTTAAAAAGCCAGGAACTATGCATATAGTATTTCATTGGACTCTTACAACCTTACATAAGAAGAATTCTAATCCTTATTTTACAGTTGAGAAAATAAGTGGAAGCTCAGAAGATTACACGAAAGTCACACAGCAGGGAAGTGGCAAGGATTGGATCGGGGCCCAGGCTTTTCAGAGGCCAGAATCCATATTTCTTTCTAAGCACCTTGCTAAAATTCTGGGGACACTTACTCCTTTCACTGAGTTCTTCCTTCTCACCCAGGAAATGCTAGTCAGGGAAGGAGGAAGAGCTGCCCTAAGGAACCAGGCCAGCTGCTTGGCAGCTCTCGTCTACATAAAGGCTTTCAGTGGCTATGCTTTGTTTTCAAATCCTGGGGCCCCAGGGGGTGGGAAGTGGGAGGGGTACAGGTGGGATGTTTATGCGTTTTATTGGACAATTTCCATTTTGTAAGCCTAATCTCTTCTCTGGAGAGAGCCAATTTCCAGAGCAGCTGGAACTTGTCCTGGGAAGTGGGAGCCACAGAGGTGAGAGCAAACCCTGCTCTGACTCTGACCCGGATCCTTGCTCTCTCCCTGGATGCTTGAGGCATTTGAGGGACTACTGGCTCAGCACTTGGACAGCTGGCAAGTGTAAGGCCCCAGTGCTGACCCTTGTTTGTTCCATGGTAGCAGATGTAAATGAGTACTTTGTGTCTCCACAAAAGGTAGACCACTCAGAGCAGAGCTTCTTTGATAGATCGATAGGCTCCCTCTGCCAGTGCTGTGCCCTGGGGCTCTGAAGTAAGAAATCTGAGCCATTTCTGCCTCCAGTTTCCCACGTGTGACTAGATTTTGTCTAATTTCATCACCACAGGGAGCTGGGGAAGACCCTTGCCCAGTAAATCTTTGATTGGGAAGGTGGTTCTATCATTTGGAAAGATGATGTTAAGGAGAGAGAGGACTAAGTGACTAATGAATACAGTGGAGGGGGGGGAGGGGGGGCGGTGCTAGTTCAGAGAAACAGCTCCGGGTGCAGGATCAGGAAAAGCCTGGGATCCCAGAGCAGGGTTGATGAGGTATGAGGGCAGAAAATCATGGAGGCACATCAGGAATGCCAGCGTGAGGCCTGATTGCAGAAAAGCATGAAAGAGCTTCCTGGTAAGAAAAGAAACCAGGACACATGATGTGGTTCCATCTCCTCTCCAGAGGACAAGCTGTGGTCTGCTTTGATGTTAGCTCCACAGGTATGCCAAGGCTATTAGACAGACTGGTTATAGGTCTGGGATCCAGCTACAGCAGCAACACCATAGGTGAGAAGAGAGGGGCCAGAGAGGCCAGCCTTCTCATTGAAGGATGCCCAGAGGCATCCTTGTGTGGACTCTCTGAAGAGGAAGGACTTGATAGTATCTACTCTGGCTGAGCCAAAAACATCCTCTAGCCTTCATTCCCCCAGGAATGTTTTCTGTTCTCAGGATCCCTCCTTTCTGAGACAGGACCAGCATGTCCAAGGGTGTGAAGGATAGAATGGTGTTGGATATTCCAAATCACCCTCACTCTGGCTGGTCCTAGAAGTAGAAGAAAGCCAGGAAAACCCTCTTAGGGGCACATGACCTTCATTGTCTCCCACCCACCACCATCTTTGGGGTCAGGCTACTCTAAATGGTTGGCAATACTTGCTGCCTCAACTTTCTTGATTATCATTTTCCCAGAATTCTGCTGTCTAGTTTCTGCCCCACTCTATGCTAACCCACTGAAACTGCTCCAACTATTGGCGTCAACAGTCTAGACCAAACCCAGGGATCATTTTTCAATTCTTACTTCTACTCTGAGCCATTTACCTATTAGCTATAATCCTTTCTTTTTGAAAATCTCAACTCTAGGGGTTCTTAGCCAAGGGCTCATGTGTCCTTAGATTGTCTTCAGGAAAAAACAACATGCAGTCCTTGAAATTGTTATACAAAGGATTATACAAATGTGCATTTTTTTTAGGGAGGATGGTCTAGGGCATTCATCGCATTCTCAAAGGAATCAATGAACTGCTAATGTTAGGAATCAGTGCCTTCAACATCTGTATTGGCTAGGATTAAGTTCTTGCAGGGGCGATCCAAAATAACAATGGTTGATTAGTCTTTCACGTATACAGAGGTAAGTTGTCAGAGCAGGAAAGATGGCTCAGACTTAGGAAGCCCTCAGGGACTCGGGCTCTTCATAGCTGTGCTCTACCAACCCCAGGATATAGCCCTCAACCTCAAAGTCCAAGATGGTAGCGTCTCATGCTCCAAGTAGCATGTTTGAGGGAGGGACAAAGAAGGATGTAAAGAGTATGCTTCTGCTGTCTCTCAGAGGTTCCTGGGAGCTGCTTTGTGACATTTCCATTACATCATTGGCCCAAACTTAGTCGCGTGGTCATATCTATCTGCAGAGAGGCTGGGAGACATCCTTATTCCAGACAGTCATGTACCAAACTAAAGATCCTATTACCGTGGATGAAGGGTAGAAAAGATTCGGGGGGACAGCTATTAGCACCTGTCATACTCATACAATATCCCTTTCCACTTCATTCTAGTACATTAGAGATGGGAAGCACTTGCAGCTGGCATTCCAAATGTGGTTTAGGAATTGCCAGTTAAATGAACTTAAATGAGACTTGATCCTGGAACTCGGATGGGGAGAGGCAGCAGGTAAGTTTTGCTGGTGTGGAAGGACACCAGCTTGTTTCATAATCATCAGCTTCCTACCTCATTCAGCAGCTTCCTGTAGCACTAGTTGTTTGGTGGCTTCTTTCCTGATCATGATGGCAGAGGCAGGCATGGTGATTCTGAGGGTTTACAGGTATCTCTGGAAGCTCCATTTAAGTCTACTCCTCCACCCCTTCCAGCACTGCTATAAGTCAGAGCTTCTCACATTTTAATGTTCATGTGAATGACCAGAAGATACAGTAAATGGTAGATCTGGAGTGAGATCTCAGATTTTGCATTTCTAACAAGCTCCTGGGTAATGTCTGATGGTTAGAATAGATTTTTGAGTAGCTTGGTCTTAGCGTGTCCTCTGCTCACTTATACTCGATCATAAATTCCTTTCTGCTTTAATATCTAAGTATGTTTTCTGATTATCCAAATTCTGTGGCCGTTTCTTCTTTCTTGAGGGATCTTCTTCCTGTGCTTGTCCCTTAATATTGGTATACCCCAGGACTCTGGCTTAGGATCATTCTCCAGGCTCTTCCTGGACAATCTCTTCCATCCTCTGGGCTTCAGTCACTACCTATGTGCTTCTCAACTCCCTATCTGATCTGTACTCTCCTTTGCTTCAGATTCCAGTATCCACAGCTGACCAGAACTGAGTTCTATAGATGAGCAGTGCATGAAAGAAAGCTTCTGTGGTCAAATAAGTTTGGGAAATACTGCGTTAAATAAATGAAGTTTATTTCCTTGCTGAATTACTTCTAGAACTGTTAATGTGCTAAAATGCATTGCAAATTTCCAAGAGGGGGCATGTAATATCTAGTACTTCTTAAACTTATTTGACATCTGTAGTAGATACAATCTATGTTTTCTCAGTTTCTGTTACACTGAGTTATCCTGAGTGGTGGACTCCTAGCATTTTGCTTTTGTTTACTGTTGCTTCTGTAACCAACTGTGTAGTTTTGTGGCCCACCAGCTGCTTCGCCCTGCATTTTGCATTGTTTCCCTGCCTCACTTCCCTTCTGCATCATTCTTGAGGCTTTGGGTTTGCACCTTCCTAAAAGGCACCAGCATGTAAATCTTGCCTCCGGCTCTGTTTCCTAGGGAATCTGGGCTAATACAACCTTCAACAGACTCCCCACTGACCACCCCTGGCCTTTTTCTTGGAATATTAATATCTCCTGGAACTTGGGTTCCTAGAATACACTTCAGAAGTGCTGTGTTGGTCATCTTTCCCTGTATATATACAAGCACCTGAGGCTCAGCATGTCCAAGACCTGATCAGTTCCTTTTCTTTTATATCTGTCCCTTTTCTCGTCCTATCTGTTTTAACAACTGACACCATATTTGCTCATTACCCAAGCTACCCAGGGGTCATTCTTTGTTTTGAAGATCTCATGGGCTTTATTAAGCAATCTGTATGTCATTCCTGACTCCTTCTTTTCCTCTTTCATCCGATCTGTTGCCTCCTCCTCCTCCCTCTTCTTATGTGACAAATTAACAATTATTCATCCATAAAGAGGCAGTATAGGTACCATCTTCTTATCCTATTTCCTTGGTCATCTGAGTGATGTACTGTTCTGTTGAGCTCTCATAGGCCCCTAAACTTGTCTCTCTTATAGGATTTATCACACTTTATGGTATTTTCTTTCTTTCTTTCTTTCTTTCTTTCTTTCTTTCTTTCTTTCTTTCTTTCTTTCTTTCCTTCTTTCTTTCCTTCTTTCCTTCCTTCCTTCCTTCCTTCCTTCCTTCCTTCCTTCCTTCCTTCTTTCTTTCCTTTCTTTCTTTCTTTCTTTCTTTCTTTCTTTCTTTCTTTCTTTCTTTCTTTCTCTTTCTGTTTCAATTTAAAAAAATTTATCTGTCTACCCTTGGCCCCACCTTTGGTGTCTCATTCAATTCTTAATCCCTGGCATCCAGGATAGAGAACTAACTGATTAATTGGATAGGAGATAGGAGTGAATGAGGTAAGTGGGAGAGAGAGAATTAAAATTTGTAAACCTTCCAGAAAGGAAAAACAACTTCCCCTCTACCCTTCTGCATTTTTGGCTGAGAACCCTATAATAAAAGGCAGGTTAGGGGTGTCCGGATGGCTCAGCCAGTAAAGCATATGACTCTTAATCTCAGGGCTGTTAGTTGAAGCTTCATGGTGGGTACATAGCCTACTTAAAAAAAAAAAAAAAAAAAAAAAAAAGACAGGTTAACAAGAGAAAACAAACAAAACTTCTTAACATGTATACCTTATGTATACATGGGAGACACCCAGGGGAAAATGAGTAAGTCCCTGAACTGACTTAGAATTCAGGATTAAATGCCATCTTAATTGGCAGGGGGTGTAGGCCTCATAGGGGAAAGGCGGATTTTTATTTTTAAGTAGGCTACATGCCCAGCGTGGGGCCCAAACTCACAACTGTGAGATCAAGACCTGAGCTGAGATCAAGAGTTTGTTGCTTAACTGACTGAGCCATCTAGGTGACCCTAGGAGAGGACATGATTTTTAGGAAAGATGGATGGGAGATATGTTTTGTGACAAAGTCTGAGTGTGGTGTTAACTTCTAGTCTCCTCTACTGTGACAAGAGCCAGTCTTTCCTGGTTTATAAAATTCCTGGGGAGGGGATTCATGACAATTGAATTCCTTTTTAGGGATCTGTCTTTAGACAGATAAGGGAAATTCAGAGAACACTCCCCCTGCATTTGCTATTTTTCAAGTGTCCTACAGCTCAAAACAACTATTACATCAAAACAGCATATTTCAGCATGTCCTGAACTCCTGTAACCATATTTTGGCATGGCATATTCTGCCACCCTTCTTTCCACACCTTTGACAATTCTTTAGGAAGTTTCACTATTGAGAATCGGAGCTGGTAGATCTCATTGAATCAATCTCATAGTTCTGAGAATAGGTCAGTTCAGTTTGGTCACACTGTTGCACATCTGAAACTAATATAATGTTATATGTCAATTATATCTCAATTTTATTTCAAGAAAGAGCACACCAATACCCAAGAGAGCTTTTTCCTTTTAACAGATGAAAGAAAATTAAATTTTAGTTTTATATAGGCACACTTTTTTTGACGTTTATTTATTTATTTTTTTTTTGAGAGAGAGAGCATGCAAGCATGAGTGGGGGAGGGGCAGAAAAAAAGGGAGACAGAGGATCTGAAGCAGGTTCTGTGCTGACAGCAGAGAGCCTAGTGTGGGGCTTGAACTCACAAGCCAAGCTATGAAATCATGACCTGAGCTGAAGTTGGATGCTTAACCCACTGAGCCACCAAGGTGCCCCTTCATAGGCATACTCTTGATACTACAGCTTATTTCTTTTTATCTCTTTTTTATTTTTAATTTTAGTTTTTAAAATGTTTATTTATTTTTGAGATAAAGGGAGAGACAGAGTGTGAGTGGGGGAGGAGCAGAGAGAGAGAGAGGAAGACACAGAGGCAGGCTCCAGGCTCTGAGCTGTCAGCACAGAGCCCGATGTGGGGCTTGAACTCATAAACTGTGAGATCATGACCTGAACCAAAGTCAGATGTTTAGCCGACTGAGCCACCCAGAGGCCCCTAAAGCTTATTTTTAACCCCCCCCTTTTTCCCCTCTAAAACCCTTTTAACAAATTAATTCGGTTTGGACCAGTTTGACCCCAAGAGGTAAGATTCTCTGTCATGCTCTCACACTCCCTTTCTCCAACTTTCTACACCCATTTAGCTGTTGTCTTTTATTCTTCTCTTTTTCTTTCTGGAACAACCAGTCATTCTATTTTAGGACAAAATTACTCTCTTTTTCCCTTGACAAAAATGTGTCTCCATAATTCATACCTTTCCTTAACCAAAAATATACCCTTTTTCTTAAATATTTTGCATATAGAGCATTTTTTCTATTAATTTTAATTAAATACATTAATTAGAATTCTGAACTCTTAGAAACACGAATTTTTAGTGAACATTAAGCAGTAAGCAACTGTGAATTGTTATACCAATAGTCTGTAGAGGTCAAATTAGCTTTTGTTCCTCTGTAAGAAGAGGACAAAAGTAGGTAAACTTAGACGTACGTTTAGCAATTAGTGTTTCCAATTATATATAATGTTCCAATATATATAATGTTTACATTATCTTAATTGGAAATGACCTAGGTATTCAATGAATATCTGTCATGTAATGTAATAGTATAACTTTAAGTTTTCAAGTTACCGAAAAGATAATTTTAGAAATGATTTTTAAGCAGTTATATTTTATAAAACATAATCATTGTTGAAAAGATCATTTATCAACTTTTATCCCACCTACATTTACTTGATTCACTTGTTCTTAACAATTATATTTAGATCAGTCCTGAAAATTTCATGAGACATTAGACAAAGTTAGGCATCACTTTAAGCTACTCTTTTTCCTGACAAATGTTGGGCTAGTACACTCAGCTAGAATAAAAGTTGTATGTCTCAGTATTTTTAATGCTGACAACTCTTGGGGCACCTGGGTGGCTCAATTGATTAAGCGTTCAACTTCGGCTCAGGTAATGATCTCACAATGTGTGGGTTCGAGCCCCGCATCGGGCTCTGTGCTGACAGCTCGGATCCTGGAGCCTGCTTTGGATTCTGTGTCTCCCTTTCTCTCTGCCCCTCCCCTGCTCATGCTCTGTCTCTCTCTATATCAAAAATAAATTTAAAAAAATTGCTGACAACTCTGAAGATGTGTCTTTTTGTTCTGTCTTGTTTTTGTTTTTGTTTTCACGAAACCAACAATATTCTTGTTTACAAAAGACTACTCAAGTCACATGAACTTGAAAAACATTTAGGTTAAGTTCTATACTGCTCTCAGAGAATCTTTAATTTATATCAGCACTTACGTTTCTTTAAGCAAATTAGACAGAACTCTTTTACAATTAATTCTGACAATGTCATCCAGAGTAACATACATATATGGACATATGTAAACATACAGACAAACATAGAGATCTTAGAGCTTTTATTACAATTTACCCATATGTTGGGTACATGAATACAAAATTCGCTAGTTTGTAAAAGAACAGCTGGATCCAAATTGTATTTCTGGCAGACAAAAAAGCTAAGGTTGCCTACTCAGGTGGCTACAAGTTTTTCCTAATATTTTTGGAGACAACTTTTAAGATTTTTCACTTGCCAAGTTTCCAAAAGCTCCTTTTTCCTTTTCAGCCTCAAGTAGTTACTTGTGGGTTTTCTGGGTTCCTTGACAGCCCCTAATAAAGAGTAAGGGGCCTCAAGTTGAAGAGACCATAGGGAACTGAAGGCTGAAGAGAGTGGGGTAGACAGAGGGACAGAGGAGGTTGGAATTTGTAGGTGAACCTATCAAAACATTCAAGGAGGGGCACCTGGGTGGCTCAAACGGTTAAGCGGGCAACTTCGACTCAGGTCATGATCCTGAGCTCAGTGAGTTCGAGCCCCGTGTTGGGCTCTGTGCTGACAGCTCAGAGCCTGGTGCCTGCTTCTGATCCTGTGTCTCCTCTCTCTGCCCTTCCCCCACTCACGTTCTGCCTCTCTCTCTCTCAAAAATAAAATAAACATTAAAAAATTTTAAAAAATTCAAGGAAACTGAATGGAAGCTTGAGAGTGGCAAAATCAAGAAGAAGGAACAGAAGAAATGGGAAGCAAGAGGTCTTAAAGGAGCCAGTTTAGGGAGATCTTAAGTTTCCCAAAGAAACCAATGAGGTTTCTGGGTCCAAATTATCTTTAGCAAAATCATGCCAATATCCAGGCATGGGTGGAATGAACATGTAGTCAGCAGGGGTTTGAGAAGAGGATTTTAGTCAACGGAGAAGTCCACAGGAGGAAAAGGATCAAGGAAAAACAATGAACAGAGAAGCCTTTAAAAAAAGAAGAAAAAAGAAAGCTCCTATCAGCCTCTGAATATCAGCTTCTAATTAGGCCAATTTCTGACCATAGATCTCTTTCAAAAAACCCTTTCAATATCTTATTATCAGCTGGAACAAACAGTAAATATTTCTGGCAGTATTAAACTTCCTTTTTAAATTATTGTTTTTCCTTTTTCTTTGAAACCAACTGTATGCTTACTAAGTGCCTCACAACCAAAGCTAATAAGCCTTTTGTGACTTAACATGGATACAAATGGTATCCCTAAAGAGGGTGCAAAGATGCAAGCCTCTGAAGATCCAGAACTACTCACTTGCATACACAAGAACCATGTCCCAAGCTGAGTACTCAGGACATAAAAGGAGACAAACAGAAAAGCAATAGCTGTCTCTGGGAGGGAGAAGATAAATAACCAAAGCATACCTCAAAAACCAAATTCATGAGTCACAGTTCAAATAATTTGTTCCTACAAATGCTTTTTTCCTGCTAATCTGAATTTGGAAACGAAGGGACAATATGAAATTTTACCTTCCTCTCTCAACTGGGCACTACAGAGATCCAAGGGAGCTGATTTTAATAAGAACCCTTACCCTTCTGCCAGTTTTCCCAAGGTTCTATCTGAGTAGGGTGTCTCAGCGATCCTATCCTCATAGTTTTCTCTAGTCTTCTGAGTTGGCTGAGACTCCTGTAATAAGGCAGAGTTCAACAAGAGAAAAGCAAACAGAAGTTTATTAACATATATACCGCATACATACAGGGGAGATATCCCTGGAAAATTAATGATTCCCTGAGATGTCTTAGAATTTGTGATTAAATACCATCTCTCTCTTTTTTTTAATGTTTTATTTCTTTCTGAGAGAGAGAGAGAGACAGTGTGAGCAGGGAGGGTCAGAGAGAGGGAAACACAGAATCCAAAGCAGGCCCCAGGCTCTGAGCTGGCTGTCAGCACAGAGCCTGACATGGGGCTCCAACCCACGAGCCATGAGATCATGACCTGAGCCAAAGTCGGAGGCTTAACCGACTGAGCCACCCAGGTGCCCCCCCATCTCTCTTTTTTTATTTTTTTTTATTTTTTATTTTTTTAAATATTTTTATTTATTTCTAGGAGAGAGAGAGAGACAGCGTGAGCAGGGGAGGGTCAGAGAGAGAGGGAGTCACAGACTGAAACAGGCTCCAGGCTCTGAGCTGGCAGTCAGCACAGAGCCCGACGCGGGGCTCGAACCCACGAACCGCGAGATCATGACCTAAGCGAAAGTCGGACGCTTAACCGACTAAGCCACCCAGGCGCCCCTCTCTCTTTTTTTAAAATCTAGGCTCCATGCCCAAAGTGGGGCTTGAACTCACAGCCCTGAGATTGAAAGTTGCATGTTCTACGGACTGAGCCATGCAGGTGCCCCTTGTATACCATCTTAATGGGTAAATGGGATGAGAGGATGTAGGGCTTAGGGAATAAATGATTTGGGGAAGGTTGAATGGGCTCTTAGAAGGATAGGAGATGCAATAGTTTGTGACAAAGTTGGTCTAGATGTGGTGTGGACTTCCAGGCTGCTCTTCTGTGATGAGAGTCAAGCTACCCTACTTGATGAAACTCCCTAGGAGGAGAATTTATGACAATTGAGTTCCTTTTGGAGGATTTAAGCAGATTAGGGGAATTCAGAAAAAGCAAACACTCCTTGCATTTGCTGTTTTTCAAATGCCTACAGCTTAAAACAACCAGCACACCAAAGTGGCATAATTTGGGGTGGGTGTCCTGATCTCCTGTAGTCATATTTTGGGGAGGCATATTCTGCTACCCCTCAGCCTCTGACTTAAATAAAGAGGAAGTATTCTGAGATTATGAGAAATCCATGTTTCTTCTGCCCTAGATTAAAGTGGCTGGAGACTACATTTTATAAGCAGCTCCAAAACACCGCTCAAGAATGTTAGATAATGCGTTCAGGCCAGACGACTGTCACACCCTCCAGCGTGGCCATACATGCCCGGCTCTCAGGGAGGCACTCTCAGGGAATCAGCACTTGCAGGAACCTGAGAGAGTAACCACCTCCTGAAGCCTGGGACCCTAGGTGCTTCCCCCTGATCCTGGCCCCACGAAGGCTCAAGCTGGAAGTCCCACTGATTCATGCTGAAAAGCGGAAATTCATACTCAATATAAAATGAAGTTTCATTTAGGAGAGTGTATAAGTTTCCTCCAAGACTGCCATAACAACATATCATAAACTGGGTGGCTTAAAAAAACAGTAGTGTCTTCTGTCATAGTTCGGAAATCAAGATGTCAGCACGGTTGTTTCCTTCTGAGGACTCTGAGAGAGAATCTGTTCCCCGTCCGTTTCCTGGTTTTCCAGGAGAGCTAGCAAACCTGCCATTCCTTGGTCTACAGATACATCGCTAATCTCTGTCTGTTTTCACAGGGCATTCTCCCTGTGTCTTTCTGTCTTCACATGGCAGTCTTCTTTATAAAGAGTCATACTAGATTGGGAGTCAGTCCTACTTCAGTATGGCCTCATGTTAACTAATTACATCTGCAGTGACCCTATTTCCAAATAAGGTCACCTTCTGAGATACTTGGGCTTAGGAGTTCAACTTTTGGAGAAATGGGAAACACAATTCAACCCATGACAGAGTAAAAAATTTTATTTTCTATCCTTTTTGAGAGCTGTCTTGCTCCAATAACCCTCATTTTTGTTTAAAGCAGGGTCACAAACTGGTGCCCCAGGGCCAAATTTAGCTTCTGAATATTTTCGTTAGGTCAGGGCGCAGGCATTCCCTAATTTCTTATGCAGGCCCCTTCACAAGTAGCCATTAAGGCATTTGCATAAATGACTCTTAGTTTAGAACTTGCTTTCTCAGAGTCTTCATTGGTAAAAACCTTAGCCTCAGAACTACCCTGAGAGGCATAATAAGTGTGTTCCCATCTCACTGACCAGCGAGTCTCACTGACTCAGAAAGTGCCTGCGTCATACAGTTGAAATAGTAGATCCAAGGCTTGCTCACTGATCACGGCCACATCTCAATAACCCCAGTGCCACAAAGCTGAGGGGGCTCGCATGACGCCCCCTTTCTTTCCATTTCTCCAGCAAAATTTTCACAGCAGCAAATGCTATAAGCATTGTTGAGTCTTAGAGACTTTTTAAAACCAGAGACATTTCTGAGGTAAAACCTTTGCGGGTGTTTCTCCCAGAGAGAAGAAAGCCTCATAATGTGCTGAGTTAAGGGCAGTCTGGTTTTGAGCTTGGTCAATCTTTCCTTTTGTGGGTGTGCAAGAAAAAAGAGTGAGAGAGATCAGATGTAGAACAACCTAAATTAAGGGCTGAGCCCTTCTTGCCAGCCTCCCAGTGTGGAGATACTCCCTTCATAGGGGACAGCAGTTCTTAGACTTCTTTTCTGGTTGCTGTTTTAAGAACTGAGTAAGTGTTTCAGATCCTCTTCCTGGAAAAATGCACTTACAAATATAAGAGAATTGAACAAAATTCCTTGGCATTTCCTTTATACTTAGTATTCTGAAATTTCATCAGAGTTAATACATGCATAGGTCTTTTTCTGGGGAGAGGACAGTTATTCTTGTTGGTATTCAGTGAGCCATTTCAGTGTGAAAGCTTATGCCTTTCTTCACCTCTAGGAAATAGGCCATGACGTATTTATTTTTCCCCTCCCTTCCCTCTGTTATCTTATTCTGGAATTCCTACTAAATAGGATGACAGAGCTTCGGGATCCATTTTCTGTGCTTCCTAACTTCTCTGCTAACCTGAGGTATTTTTATGAGGTGACTAATACAAATGATAAAATGAAGTTCCTCAAATTCCTTGAAGACTTGGACCTGCTGTGTGCACAGTAGGTGCCAAATAAATGTGACCTCCTTCTTTTTCAATCTCAGCACCTACCTGAACAATTACATCAGCAGTCATAACTAGTGTTTATTGGCTGCTTAGTATGAATAAGGTGAGGAGTAAAGTACGTGACATACTGCTCAGTTTAATTCCCCCAACAGCTCTATGAAGTTGGTACAAATATTGTCCTTAGTTTACAAAAGAGGGAACTGAGAGCCATAGAAAAGAGGTTGGCAAACTCTAGCCAGTGGGCCTAACCTGTCACTGCCTCTAATTTCTCTTTTATACCTCCTACCTCTGTTCTTTTGAACTGCATTTCACGAGAATTTCTCCACTTGACCCTTCAACTCTGTTATTAATTCTTCATTAATATCTATTTTGTGATTTAGCCCCTAGAATTTTCATTTGGAAAAACAAGTGCTTAAAGTTCCAAATCACCAGTCAATTTTTTAAGAATCCTTGTTTTAAATCTTTTTTTAAAAAGTATGCTTTTGGGGCGCCCGGGTGGCTTAGTCGGTTAAGCGTCCGACTTTCGCTCAGGTCACGATCTCGCGGTTCGTGGGTTCGAGCCCCGCGTCGGGCTCTGTGCTGACTGCCAGCTCAGAGCCTGGAGCCTGTTTCAGTCTGTGACTCCCTCTCTGTCTGACCCTCCCCTGCTCACGCTGTCTCTCTCTCTCTTAGAAATAAATAAAACATTAAAAAAAAAAAAGTATGCTTAGCACTCAATATGGGGCTTGAACTCAGGACGCTGAGGTCAAGAGTTGCATGTTCTACCAACTGAACCAGCCAGGTGCCCCTTCCAGTTGATTCTCTTTAATAGATGAAATATCCTTTCACATTTCTTTTTTTAATTTTTAATGTTCATTATTATTGTTATTATTGTTTTGATAGAGAGAGAGACAGAGACAGAGACAGAGCGCCAAGTCAGGGAGGGGCAGAGAGAGAGGGAGACACAGAGGGATACAGAGAGAGGCTCCAGGCTCCTAGCTGTCAGCACAGAGCCCAATGCATGGCTCAAACCCATGAACTATGAGATCATGACCTGAGCAGAAGTTGGACGTGTAACTGACTGAGCCACCCAGGTGCTCCTCCTTTCACATTTCTTATGAAGACATTAATTACACTTAATCTGAAGTCTTGTTCTTCAGTAATTGTTAATTCTGTTTCTTAAATGGTAGTTTTTCTGATGGTAGGTTTTGATGATTCTGTTTCACTGTTCTGACTTTTCTCAAATGTTTAGTAATTCTAGACATTTGTTCAACTTTAAATTGTGCATTCTTGTTCCTATTTGTTGTGTTTACTGAGCCTGCGTGTAGTAACTTTTTAGAGGAGTGGAATGCGCTGGATGGTTGGAGATGTGGGGATGTGTATAAGGAAGAAGAGGACTTCTCTTTTGACTTTTGACTATAGGAGTTTTCTTCCCCTCTTGGATCCCAGTGGTTGTCTGGGCAAGGCTTTGCCTCTGGCCCCAGAGCCCACACTTACTGGTTTGGTTTGGGGAAAATCCCCTTTGCAGCTGTCTGATTAGTACAAAATGTGAGAAGGAAAGGAATAATTGCATCAGATACTCCAAATGCATTTTCCCAGTTAACCACTCCAAGGAATGGCCCAGGGCCTCTTCTCCTTATACCCACTAACTCTGAAATTGGAGGTCTTTGTTAACATTTCCACTTTCGTGCCAGTCTTCTTGTGGATATAATATTTTTTCCACCAATCTTTTATTATCTGTCTTTGGTGTCAAACTTAGTATGGTCTTCTGTACTTCCCCTCCCTTCCAAAATTATAAATATTCATCTATTTTGTTCTTTTACTATTTTTGTGATTTCACGTTTTACATTCAAATCTTTTAGCCATCTGGAATTTATTCTAACGTCAGCCATGACTTGGAGCTCTAAACTTAAATTTTTTCCTAATGGTGAGCCAGTTGTACCCACCATGCTTTCCATGTGTGGGCTTTTAAAAGGCAGCTCAGCCCCCAGAGCTCCATAAAAGCCTAGGAGTTAAGAATAGAAAAGCTAGGACTATAACTCAGTCAGATCCTAATCTCTGTTCCATTATTGCTCACGATGGGACTCTGGCAGAGCTCGGTTCTCCCTAGGGGAAAGCTCCACCGATGATGTAAGTAGGGCTGGGAGGGCTGCGGCAGGGAGAGGATTTGTAGAGAGCCCTCTAGAGGAGTTTCCTGGTTGCTGTGTTCCTGCCGCTGGGCATGATCTCATGGGCAACAGCTGCGCAGTCTCGCAAGAAACTCCAAGGGCTCCAAACTCTACTCTTTAACTGTATATTTGTTCTTTAGCTCCCATAGCCTTCCCTATAGATCACTTCAAGTCCACCTCCTGCTACTCCTCTGTGAAGCCTGCCCTGATGTGCCCGGCGAGGCTTAGATGCTGCTCCTTCTAGTCCCCACTGTTTTGCACAGATCTCCAGTGTGATTTTTGTTAACTGTTGGTTGATATGTTGTGGATGAATAAATTAGCTAACAAATAAACTAAGTTACTAAGCATGAAGGACACTATCTGCCAGGTGCAGGGAGAAAAGGAAAGCTACCAAAGGGTATGGAGTTGCTGCTGACTATGTACACATGTTCATCTGTGACGTTCGTTGAGGACCAGGTGTTCATGGCATCGTAGTTGGCCACAGACCAGCTGTGGCTTTGATTAAGTGCCTGAAGCTACTAAGGAGTCTTTTTTTTTTTTTTTAACCAAGTGTTAGGTCCTGAAGATACGAGGGAGAGTCAACTGTGTCTCTTTCCTCAAGGGGCTGATAACCTTATGTATAAGTGTGTAGACAGAATCTTGGAAGAAACTTTAGGGAGGGAAGAATTGGGCACACAGAAACCTTCAAAGAGAACAAGTAATGGAGTTGAGTTGGAGAATGCTCACTCGTCTATAAAATATGTGCACCAGCAGCAAGCAAGCATTTCCTGTGTACTGAATATATATGAAGCTCTAAACTCTTAATACACTTTATCTTTTTTACTCCTCATGAAAACCAGGTGGTACTATCAGTTCCATTTTGTAGATGAGGAAAGTGACTCTCAGAGAGGTAAAGTGATTTACTTATGGTTACAATGAGGAAGCCACAGTCGGAAGCCCAGGTGGGGAATGGCTCAGGTTCAGAGAAGAGAAAAACTTAATCTTTGGCCATTGAACTCCCTCCCTCTCTCTTTTTACTTGGAATTAACCAGTGGGGTTGAGTAGAGTTTTGTTTTGTTTTCTGGACCTTTGCTTCTGTGGTAGAGATAAACAGGCATAGATAAACTCTACCATTTCTGGTCTCTCTAGTTCCTAATACAGGACTGGCACACAAGCTGGTTAAATAATGCAGGAAGAAAACCAACATTTTCAAACCCAATATGCCTGTCTCAGAGCTTGCACGGTTCAAAATGTATCCCTCTGAATTCTCGCTGAAGATTATGTGAGACATAGCCAAGAACCATGAAAATGTTCATTCCTTTGACTTGTCTTTTGTACTGTTTCCTTGGGAATTATCACTTTTTTTCAAAAGATAGTTTTCACTTTGAGAATTAAGAGAATTTCTTAAAATACATGAGACACAAAATTTAACATCTCAACCATTTCCAAGTGTATAGTTCAGTAATGTTTAGTATATTCACACTGTTGTACACAAAAAGAACTTTTCATCTATAAACTGAAATTTTATACCCATTAAAAAACTCCCCATTCCCGATTCCTCCTGTTCTTCCTGGAAATGACAATTCCACTTTCTATCTCTATTAATTTGACTACCCTAGATACCTCATATAAGCAAATCATAAGTGTTTATCTTTTTGTGACTGGCTTATTTCACTTAGCATATTCAATTCACATAATGTCCTCAATGTGAATTGATTTGTAGCATGTGTCAGAATTTCCTTCCTTTTTAACGTTGACTAATATTCCATCCAGATATTGTTTTTGTTTTTGTTTAATTTTCAACTTTTCTATTGCTTTTCAGTTTCTATTTTTGCTATTACTTCCTAGTTTAGCACATTGTGATTAGAAACTGTTATCTGTACTTATTCTACTTTTTGAAATGTATTGAAATTTTTCTGTTTGTTTTTTATGGCCTTATATGTGGCCATTTGTTAATGATCCAGGGATACTTACAGAGTATAAATTCTAGGTTTTCAAGGTAGACAGTTTGATATCTTTTAATTCAATCTACCTTACTAATTTAACAAATCAAGTCCTCTATATCCTTACTTTTTGTATGGTTTATTAATCAGTCATGGTCTAAGAGAGGTGAATTAAAATTTTCTACGGTTACTGTATTTATATCCATTTTTTCATGTATTTCTTGTTGTTTTTACTTTATGAATTCTAATGCTGTATTATCTTGTGCATAGTTATGATAGATCTACATTATTGCTCTCTTCCAATATCATTATATTTTCTCTTGTGTCTTGTTTTCTGATTTTCTGTGAATTCAATCATGTCTGATATTAATAACAAAACCTTTGCTTTCTTGTTGCTTGTATTTGCATGTACGACTTTTGTTCTTGTTTTCTATTTTTTCCTACTCTTACTTTCAATATTTCCAAGGAACACTATTTTAGATGTATCTCTTGCATGTAGCACTAGTTAGGTTTTATTTTGTGACTCCACAAGTTATTTTTAAAGAGTGAGGTTACCGGGTCAAAGTTAAAGAGAGCTTCTATAGCTCTTGACCCCCATTGCCAAATAAATTGTTTTTCACTAGTTGAACCATTTTATTCTGTCACCACCCTTTTAGAAGTGAACCATCTCTCCACCATTGCCAGCATGGCTATTATGCTGCTACTTTAATTTTTAATAGGTGAAAATGGGACATTGTTGTTCTTTCATTTGCTTTCCTTGGTTTTGTCTAACTCTAAGTAAATAAAGATGGAAGAAAAATTAAGTCAAAATGAAGGGCGCCTGGCTGGCTTTAGTACCTGGGGCCTGAGACTCTTGATCTTGGTGTTGTAAGTTTGCGCCCCACATTTGGTGTGGAGATTACTTAAAAAAATAAAATCTTGGGTTGCCTGGGTGGCTCAGTCAGTTAAGTAGCCACTCTTGGTTTTGGCTCCGGTCACGATCTCAAGGTCTGTGGAATCTAGCCCTGAGTCGGGCTCTGTGCTGAGAGTGTAAAGGCTGCTTGGGATTCTCTCTCTTCCTCTCTCTCTGCACCTCCCCTGCTTTTGCTCTCCCTCTCTTTCTCTCAAAATAAATAAATAAATAAACTTAAAAAATAAAAAACAAAGTAAAATCTTTAAAAAAAAATGGTTAAAATGAAACATTCCTTTTCACTCCAGCAAGATTAAGATGGGTGGTGGTGTTTCTTATTCTAGATTCCCATGACATTGGGTCACTTCCCAAAGGCTTCTCAGCTTGGGCCTTGAATTTTCCCAGGAGAAATTGTCAAGGTTCCCTCCTCACAGCCCTAGACCTTGTATTCTTTTATTCTGTAGTGAATAGGCAAAATAACATAATAAGAAGATATAGGGTCTGGAGCTAGATTAAATGGATTTAAATCATAGCTCCACCTCTATTTACTAGCTGTGTGATCTATGACAGTTACTTACCCTCTCTGTGCCTTGTTTTCCTGAGGTAATAATTCTCAAGGGTAATGATGACTACAAGAGCGACACCTATTACAGTTGTTGTGTACAAGAGTTAACTTTTGCAGACTCAAGACAAGATTTTTCTTTTAGAAGTAAGCTCTAGGGGCACCTGGGTGGCTTAGTCGGTTAAGCGTCCGACATTCGCTTAGGTCATGATCTCGCGGTTTTGGGTTCGAGCCCCGCATCGGGCTCTGTGCTGACTGCCTGCTCAGAGCCTGGAGCCTATTTCAGAGTCTGTATCTCTCTCTTTCTCTGACCCTCCCCTGCTCATGCTGTCTCTCTTTCTCTCCCTCTCTCCTAGAAATAAAATAAAAATATTAAAAACAAAATAGAAGTAAGCTCTATACCCAATGTGGGGCTTGAACTCACAACCCCAAGATTAAGAGTCACATGTTCTAGGGGCTCAGTCAGTTAAATGACCAACTTTGGCTCAGGTCATAATCTTGTGGTTGGTGGGTTTGAGCCCCATATCGGGCTCTGTGCTGAGAACTCAGAACCTGGAGCCTGCTTCGGATTCTGTGTCTCCCTCTCTCTCTCTCTCTCTCTCTCTCACTGCCCCTCCATTTGTTCTCTCTTTCTCTCTCTCAAAAATCAATAAACATTAAGAAAATTGAAAAAAAAAAAGTCACATGCTCTGCTGACTGAGCCAGCCAAACTCTCCAGGATTATTATTAATAGCTCCACCTCTGTGAAATACTCCTTTTCTACTTCAACTATGAAGTTTTGGTGGAAGCTTTTTCCTTTCTATATGACCCTGCTTCCTTAGCTGCTGCATTAAGTCTTAGGCTAGGGGCAGGTTCCTACACAAGCAGAGCCAATCAGAGTCCTTCCCTGGGGTTTCTGAAATTGGGACACAAGAAAGGAAGGCTTTATTGACTCTTTGGTGGAGGAGCTCTCAGAAGTGAGACCCAGGCTCCCGGCAGCCATATTTCCAGACATGGAGGAAGCCAGACTACGAGAATGAGGCTGACTGACATGTGGAGAAAAGTAGATGTTAGAGATGGAAAGAGTCTGGCACTGTTGGAATCCTTCATTCTGGTGGTCCCCAAATGCACCTTGCAAGCTTCCCATTGTCCCTAGGCTTGC
Organism: Proteles cristata cristata; assembly: GCA_017311185.1. Lineage (NCBI taxonomy): Eukaryota > Metazoa > Chordata > Mammalia > Carnivora > Hyaenidae > Proteles > Proteles cristata. The sequence continues at coordinate 721,138 of JAESUZ010004784.1, read as the reverse complement.
TTGCATTGATCTTGTCACTTGCAACCAAAACAGAGTTTTAATACACTTCCTAAGGCACCTCAGGACAGTACAGATCATGAGGTCTCGTTTGTCTGTCCACCTTTCTCTAAAAAGCCAAAAGTTCTTGCAAGCCTAAGACATGTGCACACACACACACACACACACACACACACACACACACACACGGCAATTCCCAGTTTCTTGGAGTGAGCTGTGACTCCTTCCCTGCCCGTGCTGCCTCCACATACTTCTACTTCGCCACACACATCAAAAGACAGCTGTGCCAATATCCAGGCCTAAGGAACTGTACTTGCGAAACAGGATGTTATCCCGGAAATTTGTGCCCTTCTCTGTACCCCCCTTGTCCTTTTTCTCACTACCCTATTCAGTAATTGACAAATATATAATGAGCACCTGCCAAGAACCATGTCAGGCCTGGGGCCCCAGAGAGGCAGGAAACAGTTCCTGATGTCAAGGATCCTGCAGCCTGAAGGGCTATCAGGCTGTCACAAGACGGCTCCAAGAGAGACAGTAGAGTGAGTGTTAAACAGATGCTTTTGCCAAGTGCGGCAAGAGCTCACAGGGGCTCCACCACTGGTTGCCTGGGATGGCTGGCTGGTCTACCACCTCCAGCTTCTCTCCATCCCAGTCCACCCTGCCCACTGCTGCCAGACTGTCTTTCTGAACACGGCTCAGTTGTGTGACTGCTTCTGCCCCCTGTAGGCCTAAACCCACATTCCTTAGCCTGGCAAGATCCTAATCCAGATATTCCTCAACCTACTTTCTCAGCCACATTGTCCATTGTTCCTTATTCACAGACCTTACCCACAAGCCTAAGCAGCCCACTCACCTCCATCATACACGCTCAGTGTCTCCCCGCCACTGGGCCTCTCCTCACTCTGTTCCTTCTGTTGCTGATCCCTGCAGGTCATAATTACATACACCTTGCAAGATGTGATAGAAAATGCCTTTCTTTTCTCATGCAGCCGCTCTGATTATCTGGCTGGGTTGCTGTGTTGAGAAGGGTTCTGTGTGGGGCGCCTGGGTGGCTTAGTGGGTTAAATGTCCGACTTTCACTTAGGTCATGATCTCGCGGTTCATGGGTTCGAGCCCCACGTCGGGCTCTGTGCTGACTGCCAGCTCAGAGCCTGGAGCCTGTTTCAGTCTGTGACTCCTACTCTCTCTGACCCTCCCCTGCTCACGCTGTCTCTCTCTCTCTCTCTCCTAGAAATAAATAAAACATTAAAAAAAAATTAAAAAACAAAAAAGAAGGGTTCTGTGGATATACCCGGGCTTGTGACAGGGTGCAGGGAGCAGTTAGCAAAATCTGCCATTGCCACCAAATTGAGCGAGTGTTGACAGCAGGGAAGGGGTGGGGGGGGGAGGGGTGGAGGATGAACATTGGGAGCACTTGCAGATTTCATTCCAGGTCTGGGTCTAATGCATCCCCCCCATCCCCATGAAGACCTTCTTCCTCCTCCAAGTAAAATTAACCTGGTTCCCCCCCTCCCCGAATATTTATAACCTTCTCCCTACACTCTGTGAGAGCATAGATGGTTCCTACCACCTTCTATGGGTACATCAGTTTTGTTGTCCTGTTTTGTTTGTTTTCTATCTGAGGAGACAGGCGGTATCCTACAGCCTATGATACAGGTGGGGATCCAAACCACAATAACTGAGTGGATGGAGCCACGTGAACACCGGGATGAGGGAACCACTGCAGAAGAGCCTCCAGGGGCCTATCCGGATAAGCTGACTTACCCTGCAGGCCTCCACCTGGAACAGACTCTGAGGACGGTGTTATGGTGGCCGTGTTCTCACTCGTGAACCAATTTCGCGCATTGTTACTTCTGTCTGACCTGTCATTTGCTATCCTCTTGTGAGTCTGTGACTACTGAAATCTGAGGTCCCAGCCTCACTTTCATTCTTTTACTCAGCAAACCATTTTTGATGCCTCCTGGGTGGCCACTTCTGTGCTCACTGTTAGGGGCACGCGGATGATGTCTTGTCTTCAGTCTGATCACTGACTTGGGGAGAGTGAGGTGCTGGTCGAGGAAAGACTGAGAGCCAAGTCACAGGATATGTGGGGGCAGTGATGTGCACCCTAAGAGAAGAGAAGGGGAGTGGTGAGGGAGGACAGCAGAGGCTGCTGGAGGAGGAGGGGGTGACAGAGGTTATTAACACACCCACCCACACCCACCCAATTCCCTCTTTGTCTATACTCCTCCTCACCTCATAACTATGTTGCCTGATGGTCACTGCCATAAGCTGTCCTCTCCAGTGCCAGGACCCGAACAGATGGAGTCAGGAAATATTTTTATTTTTGTTTTTATTTATTTGAGAGAGAGAGAGAGAGAGAGAGAATCCTAAGCAGCCTCCACTCTCAGTATAGAGCCTGATAAAGGGCTTGATCCCACAACCCTGGCATCATGACTTGAGCCAAAATCAAGAGTCAGACACCCAACTGATGGAGCCACACAGGTGCCCGGAGTCAGGAAATATTTAAACAGCCTTAATACATCCTAACACCCTGCACCTGGCCCCACTCCACACAAACCTCAAGAGCCCAGCACCAAACACCCTTCTAGATCTGGGATCCTCATGCTATCCATTGGACTCCCTTGAATCTCCTTTGCTGCAGCTCACCTCTGGGACTCTGTGTCCAGGTAATCACACTGGCTCCTGAGCTGCATGGCAGCCCTGATTTTCCTGTCCTCAGACCTGGGTCACCACCATGGGCATCACATCTCTGATGTCCCCAAATTACTACAGGGGCTCCAGAACTCTTGGCGGATTTGCTAAGGCTGCTTTACTCCTCTGTCCTTCTGGGTTTCTGGTCTCACTGCAGGCACCTTCCTCTCCCTCCTGCCACCCCCCTCCCCCTACAAACAGGCATAGGCTGCTGACCCAGCAGCAGAGCTGTCTAACCCTGTTGGCAGGAGACGGGCTGGCTCCAGAGAGCTGGCTGGAGGGGAATGCAGAGGCTCACATTTCTTTAGCTCGTGCCAAACGTTATTCAGATGTAGCTTTTCAGACAGACACAAATTGCTCATCCAATAAACACAGAAGGGCTAATCCCAGGACATTTATCACAGTGAGGAAAGATGAGAGAAAGGACAGTCACAAGAGGCCTTTGAGAGCTGGCCTGGTGTGGCTGGCCCAAGGGGAGGTGGTGAGATCTGCATGTACTCCTGGGGTTTTCTCCTTAGTGGGGCTGAAACCTGGCACCAAGACTTTGGGATTTGCTTTCATTGTGATACACAAAGCCTGCGTTGGTGCATACCCTTCCCGTGGGGAACAGGGGGAGAAATCAACATGGGTCAGATACTTTTGTGGGCAGACAGACCTCACCACCAGTTGTCAGTGGTCATGTGGGATAATAGCTGGCTGCAAGGACTTCCTATACTTCTTCCACCACGCACATACACAATGTCCTCAAGTCATTCTGTAGTTGTTTGCAGAGTTCTTACGAGGTGTGCCTCCTGGCCCAGGATCTCTCATTTCTGGACTTCTCATTTCTGACAGGTGTGAGAGCATGGCTTCTCAGAAAGCAGGTTGAGGGACTAGACTGACCACAATGGCAGGGGACCAGAGACCTGGGGAATCCTCTGTCCACACAAGAAGGCTGGCCAACCCGGTGAAGTCCTTTGCTGATCCCTTTCTGTGTTCCCCTTCAGGGACTGTTTCCCAGAAATGAGAGAAACCAGGCCCTGCTCCAAGGCTCAACCTCAGAGCCCAGGGAGAGGAGGACCAGGTGACACCTCTGTAGGCAGCCTGGGTTGCCCCAGTGCCTTATGGCTGGGTCTGTGCCATGCCACTGGGACTGCGGAGTGTGCCAGGGAGTGAGGGTCTCCTTAGTGGGAGGGGGCAATGACTAGATCAGGGTAGGGACATGACAATAGTTGCCAGCTTTCACACAGTCAGGCACTATTCTCACTTTTCTCACAACACCACAATAAGGCAAGTGTATTATTTGTACTGCTTTTCAGCAAGGCACTGAGAATTTAGACAACTTACCCAAGATCAGTCAATTAGTGAATGGGAGGCTTCAGAATCTGTGCTTTTAATTTGCTGTGTGGTCTACAGGTGGAAGGAGGGATGCAGTGGTTTCAGAAAGCAGTTCAGAAATTCCAGTCGTGTGGGGATACTCAGAAGAGTGGGGTTTGGAGGTCTGGAGTCATGAGATCTGGGATGAGCCCTTCAAGGGACAATGCTAAGGCGGGTTTCCATTGAGGACCCTCCCAGTTTTTCCAGAACTGAGAGGGGTCCTGGGACACAGGATAGTCCTGGGCAAACAGGAATAAGTTGACCATCCTATGTGTAACAAAAGGGCTGGTCTTGGATCATTGCCGCAGACTTCAGGACCCACCTGGGGACCAAATGCCTCACACATCCTAGGTTAGAGACTCACAGAGTGGCATGCTGATTAGAAAGATGGGCAGAGTAACAACCAACTGACAGCAGCTCTTCCCAGATACTTGGGAGGAGCAAGACGATACTGTCAGGTGGCTCTAGAGCAGGGACACCACAGCTCTTAGAGCTTAGTGGAAACAAGGTGATATGGCCAGTCCTGACACAATCAGGAAGACTGGCGCAAATTCCCAGGTGAGGAGTGGCAGACAGACAGGCAGGCAGCATGACCCTGGTGGCCTCAAAGGAAGCCAAAAGCAGGACCCAGCCCACTGTCTGCAGGGAGGAAGTTTCTTTTCTGGTTCCTGAGACTTCATTTCAGCCTGAAACAACCTCTTATCTACCCAGCTGTCTGGTAAACCCACAATGACCTGCATTCCTAGGCTCAGCAGCTCTTAACCCTTCTCCCTCTCTGGCTTTGTCCTCATTTGTTATATGACCATGTCTATTTGTAAGTCTCTTTGATTGCAAAGATCTAAAACTGACTCATGTAATACCTGGAAGATTTCAATACAGGGTGATTGAGTTCTGAGGCACAGAAATGCTATTAGGCCTTAGGAGGGATAGGAATGGGGCAAGAAGCCTAAGGGATGTAGGTAGTGCTCTCTTCATTTCTAGGTCTTCTTTATGGTAGGCTTCACTCTCTCAGTTTTCTTTGCTTCTTTGTATATTGGCAGAAGGTGGAATATTTATATAATTTCAGTTTCAGCCATACCTAGGGTCTGACTGACTGTCCTGAATCTCAAATCCAAATTCTCAGGAGAGACCCTCTGATTGGCCCAGCTTGGGTCAGATGCTCACCCTTGGTCCAATTAGCTGTGGCTGGTCAGTGGGTTCAAGCAGTACAAAAATAGATATGGAGGACCAGTCCCAGGAGGATAAAGTTTTTTGAAAAAAGAGTCACCATGAGCTGACTAGCCAAATTTACACTCTAACTATCCTATAAATTTCTGAAACTGACTGGCAACTATGCCCTCCCTTCCTGGAGTTTATAAAATTTCCTCTGTGGATCCCTCAGTGCTTGGTTCAGTGTTCTTCTCACTCTGGAATATTGAAAAAATTAATGTAACTGTGGTAAACTATTCGAAAGATAGTTCTTAAGCCTGGTGACCTGTCACCTCTACCTTGTACAGCACCCTGTCCTTTCTCCTTTGACAGATGAGCAGCAGTGTAGTCCTTATTAGAACTACAGGATTCCCCACCCCCTCCCACAGATTTCCCACCCCCTTGCACATACTTGAGTAGCTTCTGCATTTTAACATCTCCCCACGTGGTTTACATTAAAGTCTGATAAGCACTGGAGGGGCTTCTGGTCTTATCTCTGCTAATACATTGGAAATTTTCAGGGCAGGGACTCCATTCAGTGGAGTCTGGTGTATGCTTTCTATGTCCAAAGTGACTAGTTTTGTCTTGCAAGGCACAAAAGTCTTCAAATACAGTAATGAGGGGGTTTAAAACTTAGAATAGTGGTTGGAGAGGATAAATTACTTATATGGTATCTGAGTTTTGAAGTAATCCTGCAGGAGGTGGAGGGAAGTTGGAGTATAGATGAAGCAAACATGGGATGATGGAAACACTGAGGGTCATTATACTCTTCTCTCCACTTTTGTGTATTTTTGAAATTTTCCATAATAAAAACTAAAAGAAAGGAATAATGGTGGAAGGCATTATAAGAAATCATCTGGCTGCTCAAAATAAATTTGTTTCCTGGCCAAATGAAGTAAATGAGGTAAATCCATTCCACTTCCAAGTGGGATTGCACAATCTGTGTCAAAGACTTTTGGAGGATGGGAGAAGTTTGGAACATGGGTCATGTGCAAATGATTTTCTAATTTTGCAAAAATAGGGGTGGTAGTCAGTTTCTGTCACTTCAAGATGACTGAAGACAAAGTGGGGGGAGGGGGATATTTGCCAGTTCATATAACTGATCAATGCAGGGTCAGATATGGACATACTAGGGCATATACCTTGTGACTCCATGTTGGCTTAATTCTCAGGCAGGCTCTTTCCACTTGATAGATGTAGAGGGTCAAATAGGGTATCCCCGAAATTCATGTCTTCCCCACACCCCAGAATAAATCTTGTTTGGAAATAGGGCTTTGCAGATGTAATTAGTTAAATCAAGATGAGGTCACACTGGATTAGAGTGGGCTCTATTTCCAGTGACTGATGTCCTAGTAAGAAGAGGAGAGGACACACTGACAGGAGAGAAACATATACACAGAGAAGGTCATGTGAACACAGAGGCAGACTGGAATGGCGCAGCTAAAAGCCAATGAACACTGTGGCTGCTGGAAGCCACTAGGAGCTAGAAGAGGCAAGGAATGAGTCTTTCCTAGAGATTTCAGAAGGAGGATGGCTCTGCTAACTTCTAGATTTCAGATTTCTAGCTTCCAGAACTGTGAGAGAATAAAGCTCTATGGTTTGAAGCCACTGAATGTTGGGCAATTTGTTATAGAACCCTAGAAAACTAATGTAATAGCCCTTGGCAACTCCAGGCTGGACACCCCTGAGGAATGGAAGAGACTTTTTCTCAGTGTGCCTCCATATTTCTCAATCAGAAGTCCTGAGGGAAGATGGGTTCTTTGCTTCTTGGCCTCCTTGGGTCATGTGTCAACTGCTGAACCAATTACTGTGGCCAGAGGGAAACAGTGCCCTGATTAGCCAAATATGAGCCCACTGAGGAGCCCTATCCCAATTAATTACATGGTATCTAAGTTTTGTGGTTAGGCTTTCCTGATCACACAGCAAGAGTGGACCTCCTCTTACCATAAGGATGAGTGAATAAAGAGTAGACAAAATTAACACCTGTCGATTACAAAGAAAACAAGTTGATACTGCACACTATACTCTTACCCCAGAATTGATTTTTAAAGATATAAAAGGGAATAGAGATTTCCCAGAACAAGTCAGGGCAGGGGCAATCAAATTTCCTTTTATGACAGGTCCCTGAACTGATAGATCACAGAGCTGTACCTGATAGTCTGTTTGTTGGCAAACTGGATCTTCAGCAGGGCCTTTACCAATCTCTGCCATGATATTCCTGTAGATAAAATGAGAAAAATTGGTTGGATGATAGTACAATCTAGAGGAAAAGTAACCTGCTGAATGACTGGAGTGAACCTTTGTCATTATATTTGTCCATTCAGCATGCAATCCTTTATTTTGGAATAATTGTCTTTTTAAAATGTTTTTTTAAATGTTTATTTATTGCTGAGAAAGGGAGACAGCGCGAGCACTCACGAATGGGAAGGAGCAGAGAGAGAGAGGGAGACAGAGGATCCTAAGTGGGTTCTAAGCTGATAGCAGACAGCCTGATGCAGGGGTTGAATCCACACACCATGAGATCATGATCTGAGCTGAAGTCAGATGCTTAGCTGACTGAGCCACCCAGGCGCCCTGGAATAATTTTCTTTCTTTCTTCTTCCTTCCTTCCTTCCTTCCTTCCTTCCTTCCTTCCTTCCTTCCTCCTTCCTTCCTTCCTTCCTTCCTTCCTTCCTTCCTTCCTTCCTTCCTTCCTTCCTTCCTCTTCCTTTCAACTTTTAGAAACGGTTTATTTTCTGTCAACCTTGTTTCCACGGTGGCCGTTGCCACCCACTCGGTGGCCTGGGCAGTGGGGGCTGCTGGCCAGTCCTCAGTGGGGAACTGCGGGACGGACTCGGAGGGCACCTGCACGCCTTCAGACCAGTCTGCGACTTTGGGCTGAGGAGCCGTGAACCCGGGCGCTGGGACCGTCCATTCGCCCTGAAATTTCTCCTTGGTCACAGCCTTTTCGGCAGCAGCCTGCTCCTCCTTTTCAATCTCCTCGGGATCCCTGTAGAAGTAGAGGTCCCGCACGACCTCCCACGGGTGCCCCCGGGAGATGGTGCCGCGCATGCGCAGGACTTCCCGGGCCAGCATCCACCACATCAGATCCACCGAGTGGGCGCCCTTGTTGTTGCAAGGGATGGCGATGTCCACGTAGCGCAGAGAGTCTGTGTTGCACAGCGAGATGGTAGGTGGTTAACGTAAGACGCCTCTGTGAGAAGCTGGTGGTCAGCCCTGGGGTCAGTAACCACCAGAAGCCTGGGCTCCCGGAAGGCTGCCTGGATCTGGTTAGTGAAGGTCCCAGGAGTGAAGCGGCCGGCAATCCGAGTAGCTCCGGTAGCTTCGGCGAACTTCAGCACAGCTCGCTGGCCAGTGTTCCGGGACGAAATGACACTGACATCGGCTGGGTTTTCAATGGCAACGATGGCACGCGCTGCCAGCAGAAGCTTCTCCCAGGTTCTCTTCAGATGTATGATGTAGATGCCATCACTTTTCCTTTTGTAGATGTACTGTTCCATCTGGAAGTCAAGGTTGTGCTACCTAAGTGGGTTCCTGCTGCAAGGAATTTGAGGACATCCTCCTCCTTCATCTGCAGGACATCAAGGGCTCCGGACATTGCGAAAATTTCCCTTTAAGAGAAGACGGGAGCGCAAAACAACGCTGTATGGACCCCTCCCCGGGCAGCGCGCCCGGAAAAGCCCTGGAATAATTTTCTAATAATAATATAATATTGGAGGGCTGTAGTGTCCTGGGTTCCACCATGGAAGCAGAAAGAAAATTCTCCTTTTCACTTCCTGGCAGCTAGGACTCAAGCATGTGAATTGGACCAAGGACTTCGACTTTTTACGGGATGCTGTTAAGAGGCAAGGGTAGTGTGGGAAGTGTTCCTGGCAGGAGCAGCAGCAGCTTGAACAGTCTCGAGAGGTGGTGTTGAGTATTCCCTGGTAGTGGTGGCCATGGCAGAGCAGCAGTGTAATTGACTGTTTTGCAGTCAAAAACCTTGACTGGCACAATGACTGTATTTAAAGGATCCAAGGCAGCCCACAGGGTGTTTCCACTATTCCAGGATTCTGTCTTCAGCCCTGTCTCTTAGTTTAACATGGACATTAAAAAGTAAATGTTGTGTTAGAAGGCATCAATGAAAGTTTGATGCTTGGAACTATGAAGGCAACTTATTATCCTTCTCTCTTCCGTCACTTGGACCCCAGCTAGACTGCCGCATCCAGTCCTGGGCGCTGGTCTTTTATGAAGGAAATAGGCAGACTGGATCTGGTCAAAGAATGATCAGGACAGGGAAGAAAATCAACCACAAAGTACAAACAACAGTAGAAACGAAAGGTATCATATTCCCTGACTCTAGAGAAGGGGGAATTGGTGACATACATGATTGGATCTCAGATTTCTTTCTTTTTTTTTTTAATTTTTAATAGTTATTATTTATTTTTGAAACAGAGAGAGACAGAGCATGAGCGGGGGAGGGGCAGAGAGAGAGGGAGACACAGAATCTGAAACAGGCTCCAGGCTCTGAGCTGCCTGCACAGAACCTGATGCAGGGCTGGAACCCACGAACCTTGAGATCATGACCTGAGCTGAAGTCAGACGCTTAACCAACTGAGCTACCCAGGCGCCCCTGGATCTCAGCTTTCTTAAGGACCAATGTCTATTATTGCTTCCTTCCTTCCTTCCTTCCTTCCTTCCTTCCTTCCTTCCTTCCTTCCTTCCTTCCTTCCTTCCTTCTGCTTATTTATTTTGAAGGGAAAAAGAGAGAGAGACAGAGGAGGAGAAAATGAGTAGAGGAGGGGTAGAGAGAGAGGAAGAGAGAGAATCCCAAGCAGGCTCCACATTGAGCCCGCAGAGCCCACAGAGCCTGACATGGGGCTCTGTCTTACAAATTGTGAGATCATGACCTGAGCTGAAATTAGAAGTTGGACATTTAACTGAGTGAGCCATCCAGGTGCCCCTCTATTCTCCTTTCTCTCGTTTTTTATAAAATTTTTAAAAAAATGTTCATTTATTTTTGAGAGAGTGAGAGTGTGTGTGAGGCAGGAGGGAGGGAGAGAGGGAGACAAAGACTAGAAGCAGGCACTGCACTGACGGAAGAGAGCCCAATGTTGGGCTCAAACTCACTAACCATACTCATGACCTGAGCCAAAGTCAGGTGCTTAATGGACTGAGCCACCCAGGCACCCCACCCCATAAATATTATATGCATATTTCAAACATAACCACAATACAACCATCAAAATTAGGAAACTAACATTGACACAACACTATCCTTATCTTTAGTTCAAATTCAAGTTTCACTGGTCATCCCCAAAATATCTTATAGCAGAAGGATCCATTTCAAAATCAGTGTTGCATTTGGTCATCATGTCTCTTTAGTCTCCTCCAGTGAGGGAGCAGTTCTCTAGTCTTTCATTTACTATCATGAACTTGACATTTTTTTTAAGAGGTCATGATGGTTATTTTCAAGAGTGTTTCAAAATTTGGATTTTTCTAATGTTTCCCATTGAAGTTTTAAGCATATTGTGGAGGAGGTACTTTGAAATTATGTAAATATCTTGTTACTCATCAAACATTCATTTCTTTATTTATATCAGTATGAACTCATGGTTTCATATTTTGTTGAATTGGCTGTAAACTGTTTCTATCAATATTTATTTTCATGATTGAATTGTTCCTAAATAATTTGTGGCAGCTGGTTAAACTATAGTGGATTAAAAAATAGATGGTGGGGCACCTAGATGGCTCAGTGGGTTAAGCATCTGGCTTTGGTTTGGGTCATGATCTCGCGGTCTGTGGGTTTGAGACCCACATCAGGCTCTGTGGTGATTGTTCAGAGCCTGGAGCCTGTTTGGGATTCTGTGTCTCCCTCATTCTCTGCCCCTACCCTGCTTGAGCTCTTATCTCTTTCTCAAAAATAAATAAAATATTTTTAAGAAGATGGCTGCCAATTCTTTACTCCTCCACCTATCCAGAGGAGACATCTACTTCCCTTCAATCTAGACTGCTCAGTATGTTGTTTTAAGTAAAATATCCACAGAAGTGATGCTTAAGGCTGGGCATTAAGGGGTCTACATCTTCTTACCTTGTCTTGAAATGCTCCTCCTTAGAAAGTACCCTCTTCTTTGTGAGGAAACCCAAGCAGCCATGTGAGAGGCTTTTATGGAGCGGTCCAAATGGAGAAGAGCCAAGGCCCCTGACCCATGACCATTCTCAGTCAGCCTCTAGCCTACACGAACTGCCAGTTGCGTGACTGAAACCATTTGGGGACTTCTGACTGTGCCAGTGCCCCAGATGACACCATGTGAAGCAGAACAACTGTGAGATAGAAATTGTTAGTTTAAGGACACCAAGTTTTGGGGTCACATCTTATGTGGAACTAGATAAACTGAAACCGCTGTCTACTATGTGCCAGGCACTATTCTATGTCCTTCTGATTTACTAAGGTGAAAGAGAAATGTAAACTAACAGGTGCAGATAAGCGTGCTGTGAAAGGGTAGAGGAAATGCCACTAACCAGTTGAAGGCAGCTGTAGGGAGAGGTGGGGAGGTGGGTAATTCTGGGCAGATCGTCATCCAACAGGCAAACTACAAAACCCGGGTTCCAGTTTTTGGTCAGTTAGCACTGACCAAAAGTTAGCAACTTCCTCTTCCGGGTATCTCCTCTGATGGGACTAGTTTTTGACCTGATAAAGTTGAAATTGGAAAGGGCTGGAGAAAGTTGTCTTGGGTCTGTCTGTAATACCAGTTCATGTTTGGACAGCTGGACAATATTGTTCTGAAGGTTTCTGATCTTCTGGACCTTTCTGAATCAAAAAATTTACCAATTTTAGGCATCTCTAGATGGGGGATGCTAATAAGGCTGGTGGCAACCTTGTGGACTCTGCATGCTCCCAAGGAATAGACAGTTAGCAGTTTCTTTGCTTCCTGGCCACATAGAGGGTCCTGGGATAGGTCTGTGACCCCTAACTGCCTCTCAATCCTGTCTCCTGGCCATTATCTGGACATGTGGAAGATATATCTTCGTTTTCCCTTCCTCTCATTTTTCAGATGGAGTCTATTACAACCCTCCTCACTCATTGGTCAGGCATTTTCCTCTAGATCTAGACTGGTGGGGTCAATTTCATCTTCAGCAGCCCCCTGGTGAACAACTCTTATGTGTTTAAAAGAACTTAGCAACAAACAAACAAACAAGACAAAATAACAATAGTTCTTCTCTTCTCCTCTTCCCACCTAATCAAGATGATCATAAGCATTCACTTAAGTTTTTTAAATTAATTAATTTGTTTTTGAGAGAGACAGAGTGGGGGAGAGGCAGAGAGACAGGGAGAGAGAAAATACCAATCAGGGTCTGCACTGTCAGCATGGAGCCTGACGCAAGACCTAAGCTGAAATCAAGATTTCGCTATATAACCAAATAAGCCACGCAGGTGCCCCTCCTTTATCAGGTATTTTAACAAATATTTACTAAGTGTCAACTATGTGCCAGTTCAGTTCCAGGAGCTGAGGATACAGTAGCAAATGAGAGAAAGTTCCTGCGTGCTTGGAGCTGATCTTCTAATAATGGAGATAGACAACAATAAATAAATATATAGTGCTGGCTGGTGATACATGCTCTGAAAAAATCATGCAGGATATGTATATTTGGAACTATTCCATATAGGGTAGTCTAAGAAGACCACTCTCTTAAGATGACATTTGAGAGATCTGAATGAAATATGTGGGAAGACTATTTCAGACTAAGTGAATAGAAAGTATAAAGGCCCTGAGGCAGGAAGAAATAAGCAAATTCAGAGAAATGCAATTAGGTTAGTGTAGCTAAAGCAGGTAGAGCAGGTGGGGAGTGATAGATGTGGGTGGGGAAGAGAGCTAGGAACCAATTAGATAGGGCTCCTACACATTTGGACTTTGTTCTGAATAAAATGACATGACCTGATTTATGCTTACAAAGATCTTCCTAAATGCTGTTTGGAGAAGAGACTGTGGAGGGGGCATGGAGAAGGTGAAAGCAGGGTGACCAATTAGGAGGCTACCATATAGCCCGGGCCAGGATGATGGTGGCTTGGTCCAAGATAGCTGTAACAGAATTTTTTTTTTAATGTTTTATTTATTTCTAGGAGAGAGAGAGAGAGAGAGAGAGAGAGAGACAGTGCAAACAGGGGAGGGCCAGAGAGAGAGGGAGTCACAGACTGAAACAGGCTCCAGGCTCTGAGCTGACAGTCAGCACAGAGCCCGACACGAGGCTCGAACCCACGAACCGCGAGATCATGACCTAAGCGAAAGTCGGATGCTTAACCGACTAAGCCACCCAGGCGCCCCAGCTGTAACATAATTAATAAGTGGTTAATTCTGATGCTTTAAAGATAGCACTGACAAGACTTACTGAGGGATTAGAAATGGCATTTGAGAGGCACATCAAGGATACCTTTTAGGTTTTGGGCTTGAGGCACTGGTTAACAGTGGTGCCATTCTCTGATGTAGGTAAGAATGAGAGTAGAGTCTAGGGAGTAGGTTGTTGAGGGCAGGATGTATTGAGTTTGAGATACTGGTAAGATAGGCACTTGAAAATTAGTCTGAAGATCCAGGCTGGAGATAAAAATTTTGCAGTCATCAGCACACAGATTATTATAAATTACTCCTAGGGAGAGTGTAGACAGAAAAAAGTATCATGTGCCATGTTCTGAGGCTTTCAACACCTGAGGAAGACAGAAATTTTGTAGTCATTAGCATACAGATATTATAAATCACTCCTAGGGATTCAGTACCAACAGAAAAGAGCATTGTAGACAGTGGCCTGGGGCCTTCAACAACTGGGGAAGAGGAGGAGAAGCCCATGAGGGAGACAGAGCAGTGACCAGTGAAGTGAGGAAGATCAGGTAAGCCTGGTGTCCAGAAAGACAAGCGAGGAAAGTACTCTGTATGATCACAACCAAGAGTGAACTCCTGAGCCTCAGTTTTCTCAGCTGTGAAATGGAGATAGGAACAAGTACCTACTTCAAAGTGTTGGTAGGATTGTGACAATGCATATAAAGCAGTCAGGCTTGTGTTTGACTGGCATATAGTAAACTCTTAATCCATGCTAACTTTTGCTATCATTCTCTCTACTTCAGAGTTGGCTGCCAGAGCCATCAGCCTCCCCATCCACATAAATAACAACACTCTCATGCGTCCTTCTCAGGGGTGAGGTGTCTCTGCTCACTCAGGCATCAGGTGTGCCTGAGGAGTGGCCTCTGGCTCTGATTTGAACCAAGCAACTTCGGTACCTAGGCCTATCACCCTGACAGCCCCCAGCCCTTACCTACAAATCAACAAGGGGAAAATGTGTGATATATAAAAGTTTTGGAGTCAGAATTCTGCTTCTGTCCCTCACCAGCTGTGGGATCTTAGGCAAGTTTTTTTTTTTTAAGTTTATTTATTTATTTTGAGAGAGAGAGTGCAAACGGGAAGGACCAGAGAGAGAATCCCAAGCAGGCTCTGTGCTGTCAGCACAGAGCCAGGAAGCAGGGCTGGATCCCACAAACCGTGGGATCATAACCTGAGTTGAAATCAAGAGTCAGCTGCTTAACCGATTGTGCCACATTCAGACGTCCCCTTAAGCACGCTTCTTAACCTTCGTGAGCTTTCAACTTTTTTTTTTTTTCTTAAAGAAAGGCAGACTGCCACAGGCAGCGCCTCATTTACATGTGTCTGGAGTCTTGGAAACTTGACTACCCTACTACAAATGGACCTTGAGAGCCTGTTTGGAGGTTCTAGCAGGGGAGCACAGCTACTCGTTTACCCTGGATGGATGACCTGTCCTCTGCGACCGGGCGCGCAGCTTCGGGAGGGACACACATGGAGCTGCGAGGGAGGAAAGGGACACTCGCCTAGCCAGCCAGATCAGCCGAATCCACCCTGGCAATCAACTGGGAGACAGATGTTTCAGCCAGAGCGCCCTTACATCCAAGCCTTTAACTCTTTATCAGTAAAACGGGGACAATTCCTACTTCATGAGATTGTGTCTGGGCTCACACAGACTATAAACAAAGCTGGCTGCTCTCCTGCTTGCCAGTGTGGGAGTTACTGAGGCTTCTTGCCACCCTCCCGCTCAAAGCACGTATCGTCCCGGGACAGGATGCACTAGAGGAGGCACCCCACACACCCAAAACCGAGCTGGGTGGGCCTCTGAGATGCCCTAGGCTGGTCTGCAGGAGAGTGAGCCAGACAAGCGTTAACTTGTGTACTTTCTCCTCCCCCCCGCGCGGCTCTGAGCCGCGCCTCCTTGCTGGGCCCCCACACTGGTGGAGGGGCCTAGCCCCATCAAAGGAGGGGTATCGAACGTGCCAGAGAATCCCTCCGCAACTGTTCCACCTCCCGCCCCGCGTCGAAGCCCGTTTCCTGGACAACTCTTTTCCGTCCCTCTTTTGGACCCACCAGGCCTACCGAGCCCCGGGCCGGAATGCCGCCGCGTCCCCCAACCCCTCGAATCCGCAACCCGCGTCTCTCAGCGCCACCGCGTGTAGGCCCAGGCCCATACCCCAGCCCTTCAGCACCGCAGGAAGTGGTGGTGCCTCTTGAGGGCAGTCACGAGGAGGAGGGAGAGGAGGAGGAGGAGGAGGAGGAGGAGGAGTAGGTGCGGCTCAGTAGCGACAGAAGCCACAAGGCAAGGGCTCTGGAGGAGGGCGGTGTGGGAACCCGAGCCCTCAGAGCCGCCAGCAGTCCTCGGAGGCGGCTCCGCCCCCTGCAGCTCCCCGCCTCCCGAGTGCCGCCCGCTCACCGTGGCTCCGCCCTAGAGGACCCGCCCTCCAGCTCCGGTCCCGAAAACCCCGTTCTAACCGGCGGCCCCGCCCCCGCCCCCGCCCGCGCCTCGGGCGCACTTCTAGTCGCTGGCCGGCGTCGCTGGTCGGAGACTCCCCGTTCCGCCGCCTGCCGCCCGGCGTCGCGCTCCCCTGCCTCCCCTCCGGCCCCTCCCCCAAGAGCCGTGGTCTGGCAGCGCCTGGCCGGCGGCCCGCGGGCGGGCCGCCCCCCTCACCCCCGCTGTAGCCCACCCGCCTCTTAAAGCGGCGGCGGGAAGATGAGGTTTCGGGAGCCGCTCTTGGGCGGCAGCGCGGCGATGCCGGGCGCGTCCCTGCAGCGGGCCTGCCGCCTGCTCGTGGCGGTCTGCGCGCTGCATCTTGCCGTCACCCTCGTCTACTACCTGGCCGGCCGCGACTTGAACCGTCTGCCTCAGCTGGTGGGAGTCCCTACACCACTGCAGGGCGGCTCGAACGGCGCCGCCGCCATCGAGCAGCCTTCCGCTGAGCTCCGACCGCGAGGGGCCCCGCCGCAGCCGCTTTTGGACGCTTCCTCCGAGCTGCGCTCGGGTCGCGACTCCATCCCAGACGCGGACTCTCACCCCGGTCCCGGCCCCGCGGGCAACTTGACTTCGGCCCCAGTGCCTTCTCCCACAGTGCTGTCGCTGCCCGCATGCCCTGAGGAGTCCCCTCTGCTCGGTAAGGACTCGGGGACTTTCCCGAATTTCCCCGACAGGGTCCCCTGGATGCTCGCCCATGCCCTCTTCCAGGATATCCAGCCTCCCAGTTCCGGATCGCAGTCCCTAATCCCAAAGAGAGGTCCGGGCTGGATGTAGGGAGAGGGCGGGAGGCAAGATTTTTTTTGGATTTACGTCGAACGGTGGGATGGGGGTGGTACAAAGAAGCCGGAGGCCCCTCTGGCCCCAGAAGCAGAGAAGGCCTTGGAGACTTTTCTGATCTGGGCCGTGCCTCAAGAAGTTTTGGAGTTTGAGTTTGCTTCAGGCGTGGAGCAGCTTTCGCCCTGCCAAGTCTGGTGAGGACCAAGAAGCGGCTCAGAGTAACCCACACCAGTTTGGGAAACTGATGACGAGGCCTCCAGTGGGGAAGGAAGTTGACCTCCCAGTTCACATCCAGCTCACATATCTTGTCTTCCCACTCTCTGCTGGGTGTGGGTTAACTTTTCCTGAGCATTTGAACAAGTGACTTGCTCTGTAACCTCTGGTTTCTGGTCTGTTAAATAGGGAAGATAAATGGTACCTATGTCAGGGTTGTTTTGGAAGATTAGATGAGACAATGTAAACAAGGGTTGACATTAATGAAGGTGAATCCTTAGTAAATTGTTGCTATTATGTTAAGTTCCTCCTCTGTGTAGATCCCTGCCCTGGGGCCTTCCTACCCTGCTTCCTGCTCCTGTAGCTTCCCAAAACCTAAGTGAGCAAGCACTCCCAAGAGCGGAGGGTGTTTGTATGAATACAGTGTGTGTACCATAAGGGTTGGAGGGCTAAACTATAAATTAGTTCACACCGAATTGTCCCTTTCAGGAAGCAGCTTGGAGTCTCAGGTATCCTGCCCAGAGAATCCAAAACGTGGCCACCAGCCTGTGTTTCAACGCATTTGTTGGGAGTTTGAGTGGGAGGGTTTGTATTCCTCACCTCCGGAGGAGTCTGAGCCCGTGCCTGTTGGAGGCGAGGAGGGAACTTTTCCTTGGCCTGTAATCCACAGGCAGTCAGGTCCAAGGCAGCCACAGGTTGTTCCCAAGAATATCATACAGGTGCCTGCTCATTTTTAATGCCAGGATTTAGAGATTGTTATTCTGAGTGAGGGGCCCTGGCGGGAGGGCAGGCATCCTGCCAAAAGGAACTCTGTCACCTTCCCGCAAAGCCCTGGCACAGAAGGCCTCCTACATGTTCTTGCTCAATTTCTCCAATAATTACTTCAATATTTTCATATCAAGTTTGGGAGGAGGCCCTTGGAATTGGTCAGACGTGAATTGTGGAAGTAAGGAGACTTTTTTTTTTTTTTTTAAAACAGAAACTTGAATCCCTTTGGACTTGGTGGTTAGTCTGGGAAGCAGACTAGTCCTATAAAATAATGTTGAGTATTTGCCCTGCTGCTAAGTGTCTGGCCTCAGGCATCTTAGAGAGTTTCTCAGAGTCTCTTTCTTATATGTAAAATGGGGTTATTGGTGCTTAACTCACAGGGTTATTTTTGGAACATAAATGAGATTGTGTACATTAAGTATACGGCAAATGGGACTTGGGACTTGAAGTTCCATTTTCTCAGACTCCCGTGGAGATGGCTCTGAGCAGCAGAGAGAAGGGGGAAGAGAGAGAAGTCCTCAGAACCCAGAGAGGCTAGGTTTTGTCTTTTTTTTATTTAATTGTTGCCTCGACATTATGCAGAAAAAAAGAAATTAGCAAATTAACGTACCCCAGCGCTCATTAGATTGGTGTTTGAGGTATAAGGTCTGCTCAGTGAAGTCGAAGAGCCTGCGGTGCTGCCTCTCTGGTTTGTTTTGTTTTGTTTTGTAATGGTGTTGCTGGTGATTGGTGACCAGTTACTGGTATTTCTGAGCAGAACTTTCAGTTGGAGGTTTGAAGGGACTTCCTGAGAGACAACATTTTGGAGGGTGAGGAGAGAGGCCCTGGGCCTTCTCTAGCCTGGCTGTCTTAGCGTGACACATATGGGACCATGATGTTTGGTAGCTGCTACGGGTCCCACAAAGTGAAGGCAGAGGGTTTTTCTTCTTTTTAATTGAGCCCTTAGGCTTGAGTGGTTGGGTTCAGCTCTCGGAGTGGGGGGTTCTGGCTGGGAGGGGGCCTTAAGGAAGCTGAAAGTCTCTCAGAGTGTGTGGGTCGGGGGAGTTGAGTCCATCTGTTCAGCTGGGCAGGTGTCAACCAAAGCCCTTGTGGGGTGGTTTTGAGGTTGATGGGAGAAAGCATCCGTGGGGTTTAGAACTGTGGCCTTTTCACTACTTACAGTTCCTTTCCACGACTTGGCTTTACTTTCTGTTGTCCAGAGGTCTGGGCCAGATGCTGTGATAGGCTCCTGTATGGAATATGGAGGGTTTTGGGCATACCCTTCCTCAGAGGAGCCAGGCATTAGACTGGGCTGTTGGTGGGTGACTGTTTGATCTGTCATGGGTTGTCAGAGCTTTGGGATAGACTTCAGATAGACTTGGATTTCAGTCCTGGCTCTGTCTACACTATCTGTGTGACATAAGGCAGGTTGCAGAGTTTAGAGCCAGTGTATGCCCTGCCTCAGGGTCCCCCATGGGCTAGTGTGAGGCCTTCAGGGGTAGGGACTGCATGGGGGAGGTGGGCTTTTCCTGAAGACTCCTACAAGTTCCCGAGGGAGTTCTCCCAGACAGTTCAGGACTGCAGCACCGTCCTCATGGCCCTCGGGCCGAGCAGCATCTGATGTACGGAACATAGTCATGTGGTGCCCTTTCCTGGCTACCTGGGTGTTTGCCTGAGGTGTAGTCAACCTGGGAGGAGGAGCGGTCTTACCTTTTCCTTTTCCTGGAATGTTCATCTCTGAGCAAATTTGGTGGCAGCTCAGTGTGATTTGACTTGTGCTGGCACTGGCACTGTCAGCCTGGACAGGGGCTAGGTGGGGGTGGGCAATACCTCAGGTTGGACTGGTTAGGGGAGGATGGGCTGACCTGGGGCCTGGTACACCTGGTACAGTCCCGTCAAGGGTATGTGGGGTGTGGGGGCTGAGTAAAGGACTGCTTAAACCCAGAGGCTTCTCTTGCCCATCTGTGCTATGAAGAGATTCTCTTTATTTGTTCAAACAAGGACTCTGATCTAGAGGTGGGCACCAGACAATCATGGGCCCCTGGGCCAGCAAACAGCTGCCGTAGGTAGCCAGGGCCCTGGAAGAGCACTTAGCCATGAGCTAATTTCCCCAGCTTTTGTGGAGGCTGTCAACCAAGCCTCTGCCATGGTTTGCATCCTTGGGAAGACAAAGCACTTTCTGAGTCTCTGCTGGGCTCTCAGCTCTCAGGTGTTTTTCCACCAGCATGCTGTCCCCCTCCCATATGCACACATGTGGACACGAGCAGGCTGCCCAGGACAGAATGTACTCTGAGGACATCTGTTCTGGCCTCAGCTTGGGAAAGGGCTCTCTCCCCTTTGGGGATGAGTCTTGGAGCCTTATCCTCAGGGTTGGGGGAGGCACAGGGAGCCTCCCCTGTGTCTAGATCTTTACACTTTGGCAGATTAGGTAACTAGTACTTTGAACCAGTTTTGTCCTGTTGTTTTTCCTGGAGAAAATAATTTATTGACAAATTCACAAATATACCTTCTTGTCTGACAGTCCGAGATTACGAAACACCCTCTATGACATTGGGCTCACTTTCTTCCACTCTGCCTGATGGTGGCAGAAGTGACTCCTGCCTGTGGCACTCTGTCCCAGACTCTGAGGACAAGCATGGAAGCCCCTTGGGGGCACAGGGAGCAAGAGCCAAATGTGGGATTGGGTTTCAGCTGGAGCATTTTGGACCCATGGCATCCCAGGAGGGGACCGTCTAGTTCTCTAGCCCCATCCCTCATTGTGCTAGAGGGGCAGGGTCTCAGGCCACACAGCCAGGAATGGCCAGCTGGGGCTGGAACTCGGGGATTCTGCTTCCTAGCACAGTGCTCTTCCTTGAGGTTATTGCCTAGTGCAGAGGCTCAGAGCAGGCTGGCATGACCTGGAATCTGGGAAGACCCTCTCTAGGTATGTCTGTGTGTCCACCTGAAAGGTCTTGTGTAGCAGCTTGTGTGGACGTCCTCGGTGGCTAAGGCATCTGGTAACTTCATTCAATTCCAACAATGTGCCTGTCCTTTACTGGGTACTAGCACTGCAGAGAGGAAGATGACAAAATGCCTCTTCTTGAGGAACTCGCTCACAGTCCAAGCAGAGGAAGCATAATTAAATTGTGCTGATGTCATTTGGAGAAACTAAACTGTGTGTACTTGTGTGTGTGAGATATAGCTTCTTTCTCTCCTGTTCATCCCTCCTTTCCTTCCTTCCTTCCTTCCTTCCTTCCTTCCTTCCTTCCTTCCTTCCTTCCTTCCTTCCTTCCTTCCTCCCTCCCTCCCTCCCTCCCTCCCTCCCTCCCTTCCTTCTCTTGTTCAGAAACCCAGAATTGATATCAAAGTTCTTAAATCCTGGTTTTGATTGTGTGAAAAAGTTCCTCTAATTTCTGAAGACTTAAATTAGCTTGGCCGAGTAATCTGTACTTTGTTGCTTTATATTGACTGTAATGAGGAAACAGCAGCCATATGGTCTTTGGGTAGCAGTAGGGAGGGTAGGGATTTTTAGGCTGGGACTAGACTAATTTATGGATTGGGAACAATGGGATAGTTTGTGCTCAGGCAGTCCCAGCCTTTCTGGGGACTTCACCCTGGGGATGTTCCAGGCTTTGGGGGTCGGTCTGAGAGGCTCATCCCCTTTGGGCTTAATTGGGCTCTGGGTGTGTCTGAAAGGGGCCCAGTTGTCCTGTGGTCAAGTCAAACCTGGTGATTTCTCCCCTGCTCACATACCCAGTGCCTCCTATGCTGTCTTCACTATTCAGTGTTCCCTGCCTGCTCTTGACAAGAAGCAGAGACTGGAATTCTGCTTGAATCCATATCCACCTGGAAATTCCAGTTATTCTTATCCAGTTAAGCGGCAATCCATTTGTTTTGGGGCAAGTGGTCTGCCCTTGCGGCTTAAATCCCTTGGGGCCTGGCACTGTGGCCATTTTACACTTGCCTCTGGCACTGCCCAGGGTGGTCTGGGCAATGAGGTCACTGTAAAGGCCAGCCAGCCAGACCCTGACTCCTGGGAGAGTTGACAAGGCGTGGGATTGTGAGGGTTCCTGGGAGCCGGCCTGTGGCCGTGATTGTCAAGGCCCCAGTTGTGGGGGGTCTCTGTGTTTAGCTGGGCCTACACAGTTCATCGGCTCAGGGAGAGATTGCAGATCCTTTTGTAAAGGTCAGAACCTCCAGGTTCGAAGGTCGTGATGGCTTAGGATCAGGGTCTGGTTGGGAGCTGGTTGAACGTGGCCTAAAGGGATTTGTCCTTAGAAGGCTGAAGGGCTGAGTCACATGTTTTGTGTTTCAGGTTCCACTTTCCAGCCTGGCCTCAGCCCGCCCCTTCCCTACACAAATGAAGGCCAGGAGATACATAATTGGCTGCTGCTAAATTCTTTGGCAGTGATTTTAATGTCTGGTCTGGGTGTGTTCTGTAGCCATTTCCCTTTCCCCCTGCCACCTCTCTAAAGCCCCTTGCAAAGCCCAGAGATGGGGAAGGATTCGCCTCCCTGGAACATGGCAGGCTAGGGTTCTGGGTCTTTGCTTTTCTCTGTATTTTTTTGAGGAGCGTGCAATCTTTTCATCGTTTTTGCACAAAGTAATGCAGACTTATTGAAAATAACTTGAGAAGTTAAAAGAGGTAGAAAAGCACACCTGTATTCCTATAACTTAGAGAAGACATGTAGGCACATCATCTGCTAGTCTTTTTTTCCTTACGTGTGATAAGAACATAGCTGTCTTTCCAGAAAAACAGATAGATTGGTATGTTTAGATACAGATAGCCTAGTGTCCAGCATTTGTCACTAAAGATTCTTCTTTACACCTTTAAAACCCACCAAAGCTGTGTCATTCTGTCAGCTGAATATGCTATAACTTTCTTTTATCATACATGTACACACACATGTAGTTTTGTTTTCTCTTTTTCTTTGTTTAGCACACACATGTAGTTTTTGTTTTCTCTTGGTGGCTCAGTGAGGCTGGGGCATAAAGCACTGCACTTTTTGGATTTTTTCACTAGTAGAGTTTTCCAAAAAGGGAAAAAAAGGGTGAATGCTGTCTGAGAAGTGTTTTGTTTTAAAGCCAGTCTTACTAAATAAGATAGACCCATTGAGAATTATAGGTTTACTTAGTGCTGGCAGAGGAGTATCATTTATTGCTGAATGAGGGATGTGTCTAGAATTCTGATTAAAAAGGAAACTAAGTGCAGGAAGTGCCTGGGGCAGGGGCAGAGGGCCAGGCTGCGGGACAGACTCTTGGGATCAGACTGGGCAGAAATCTGTTGTCAACAGAAGCAGTGGGGGTGATGCCCCAGGAGCCCACTTTCTCAGTAACTTCTCCATTTGTCTCCTTAGCAGCCAGGTCCCTGGGCTAGGCTTGTGTGGACTGTGGCACTGGGGCCATGGTGCTGGGGAAACCGCAGCCAGCTAACCCAGTGCAGTTGAGATGACTGACTGACTTGTGACTGTTTCTACAGAGCGTGTGCGAACAAGCCAGCAAATCAACTCTGAAACAAACAACATAGCTCTGCCACCTCCAGGCAGTTCTGAGATCTGGGGAGGGGCCATGAAGTGAGAACCTGCAAGTGTCCAGGAATTGGTTTTGAGAGAAGCCTCAGAGACCAGTAGAGCCTGGCGCTTGGTTGGGACTTGTTCAGGTGGTTTGAGCAACCCAGTTCCAGGCCAGTATGCCAGTCTCTTCCCAAGGTGTCATTCCACTTTGAAGTTACCCACTTTGTTGCCCTCATTGGATCTACCTTCTCCTCTTCTGAGGGACATTTTGGCTTTGGGAATCTGCCAGGGGTTATTTGGCACAGAGCCTGGAGATTCGGGGGAGGCTGTGCTGAGGGAAGGGGTGGGGTCATGTCCGACCAGCATGACCAGTATGGTATGAGGTCAGGTTCCTTCCTGCCCCACTACATGGGTCTGGAGGTCGTGAGGAGGGGCCCTGGCAGGGGGTGCAATAATTGCCTGGCCCCCTGACAGGGTGCATTCTACAAGTGCTTTTAAAATTTTCTTTAAACATTTCTTTCTATTTTGCATAATATCCTTTTGCCTTTGATATCCTGAAACCACAGAGCCACGTTGGTTGTTTCAGGACACCACCAGCAGCAGCTTGAAAAAACAGGAAAGGCCTCCCCGAGTTGAGGGTGGACCTAGGGAAACGTGTTTGCATTATAGGGTGTTTGCATTATAGGAGCTTAGTGATTTGCCGTAGAGGTGTTAGGTAGCTTCTCACATTCCGATGAGCACTAAAGGGAGCCTGCCTGGCCAAAAATGGGCAGAGGGGCCCTAAGGAAGAGGATGAATGAAGACTGGTTTGCTTATGCAGCAAGACTTTATCGGTAACTACATTATGTAAGGCATGGGAGATAGACATGAACAAGGGCTGGTCCTTACTTTGTGGTGGACTGACCTGGGCAAACAGTGTAGTCAGACAGAGGAAGCATGAGGGCCCTCAGGGCCCCAAGGAAGTGCAGGGAACCAGATGGGCGATCTGGGTTAGGTCCAGACTCAAAATGAAGGGCCTCTCTTCCTACACTGATTTTAGCATCTCTGTCTCTCCCAATGTGGTTTCAACAGTCTCCCTGGTTGGGAAGGGCAGGGGTCTACTGCTGATTGTGGCCTGTAATTTCCTCTGGTTGCTGTCGGGCCACATGGGAAGAATGCTGTAGCTGAAGTCCCAGCTGCTGCCAGTGGGGTGGGAGAGGACTGGAAGCGGAGGCAGAGTGAACTGAAGATAATGAAAGACAGAGAAGCTAGAACAGGAGGGGCCATACTGGACAAGGGAAAGCCGAGGATAGCTAGACTGAAGGGACTGAAGGAAAGGTGAAGGGAGAGAGAAATACAGAAAGAGGGGGTTCGTGGTCTGCAGGGGGAGGGCAAAGCCTCAAAGGCCACTGGCTTGAGAATTTCAAGTTGTGGTTCTTCTCCTAAATCATTACATCATTTTGGGCAAGTCCTAACTCTGTCGGTCCCTCCTTCCCTTTCTGAAGTTTGAGTGGGCTGGACCTGTTGGTCTTTAGAGCTCTTCCTTCTGAAGTCTAGGTGGGTATGGCGGGAAATCCTGGTCATATCTGCAACCTGAAAGGCTTCTGAAATAACCTCTGAAGTTCACTACCTACTGCCCATTTCGGGCTTTTGGGGTGAAACTTCTGCTGTAGATTTTGTCATCTCTAAGCAGGCACAAACATTTTAGCAGATGAATGACCTTTGAAGTGGCATGGAGAATGCTTTTTTCCATCACACTGGTTAGCTGTGTGATATGGGAAAGATGTTATCCTTTCTGTGCCCCTGTGTTCTTGCCTGTAAAATAGGGGTGATAATAGTGTCTGCCTCATGGATGTTGGAAAGTTCAGGTCGTTTGGGTCCGTAAAACGACTTAAAACAGTGCCTAACATTGAGTAAGCTCTGAGTGTGTTATTTATTATTGGTAGCACTAATGTTCTTATTTTTGAAGATTTTGGCTTTTGCTTTATATGATTTCTAACTTTTTTTATTATTTGAAAATATATCACCACATCAAATGTTTAAAAAACTATAATGTGGTACACCTGGGTGGTTCAGTTGGTTAAGTGTCCAGCTCTTGATTTTGGCTTAGGTCGTAATCTCATGGTTTGTGAGTTCAAGCCCCATATCTGGTTCTGTGCTGACAGTGCAGAGCCTGCTTAGGATTCTCGCTTTATCTCTTTCTGCCCCCTCCCCTGCTCACATGTGCTTACACACTCTCTCAAAATAAATTAACTTAAAAAAAAATATATAAAATTTTACTATCTACCGTTGTAATCAAACATGTGCCTACCACTGTAACAAAACTTGACGTTACTTTTTTATTTGTTATGTTTTTATTTTTATTTTTGAGAGCGAGAGAGAGCACATGTATGCACAAGAAGAAGAGGGGTGGAGAGAGAGGGAGACAGAGGATCCAAAGCAGGCTCCACACTGTCACCGCAGAGCCCAACACAACCCATACATACTTAACTCTGTTGTAATGGTAGTGTAAAACTGTTTTGCATTCTACTCATTTCTTTCAATGCTATCTTAAACTGTTAGGTTATTCATAATTATCCTTATTACCTTTTTGAGCAGCTACCTAAAATCCTTATGGATATTCCCTTAGTAGTCAACATTCCAGGTTACTCCATCATAAATAGTTTTTTTTTTTTAAATCATAGATAATCCTGAATATTTTCATTTGTGTGTAGCTCTTTGCTTCAATTGAATTAACTCCTTGGGATAAATTCTTAGAGGGGAATTCTTAGGCCAGAGGATATAGTCACTTTTAGGACATTGTTTCACATTGCCACCTTGCTTTCCAGGAGGGATGCAATAATCCACAGGTCCTAAACTGCAAATTCCTGGGATACTAGGGTATTGGCTTTTAAAGAATATGGATACCGAGAGAGAGTCAGATCTATCTGGAGTCTTATGTCTATATATTCTCAGCTTGTGTGTGTGTGTGTGTGTGTGTGTGTGTGTGTATATGTGTTAAGTTCCTTGTGTAGGGCACTGTGGCCATCTTGGACATGAGGCTTTTCCTGTAAGTCATTGCTTCTGTGCAGTTCCTGTTGAGGTGTATCCACGGGGGCCATACTGGTCGCTCTTTGAGCACCTCATGTACCTTATTTGCCAAAGAGTTGATTTGCCCAAGGTAAGAAACTTTCCTTCTTCCTTTGTCTGTGGAGCTAAGTCTATAGAATGGGGCAGGCTCTTGCTTTAAAACCTGGCTTAAAAATGGTGTTGACCTAAAACTTTGTGGGTTGATGTCTGGAAATACCACATGCAGCCATCCACAGAAACCATGATAGGTTCTACTAGGCTAGCCTGGACAGCTGACCACTTAACCCATGTGGATCAGCTCTAGCCTGACCGACTTGGTTTCTGGGATCTAGAAATGAGGCCCAAAGGAAGAAAGACTTACATTATATTGGGTAAAAATAAATTGATCAATAACTATAAATTGCCATTTCTGCCCGTATGCCTGGCCCGCTCCCATGCACATGCCTCTTTTGTAGATAAACAGGAGTCTGCTGACTTCCGGAAGTTGTAGAATGACCTTAGAGCCAGTGATTTCAGTTACTAACAGTTTACAGATTAAGCAGATGGGGTGCGTACAACTTGTGACTGCTCCTCCTCTCATCCTGTAGCCGCTCTTGTCCTCCTGTGCTGCATCCCGCAGCCATCAGGTTCTCCCTGGGTCCATTGTAGTTAGGCCAGAGCTGCTCTCCAGCACACTGTTCCTGGGAGATCCAGGGAAGTACTTTCCTCCTGTGTAAAATGGGGCAATAATTCTTACCTCCAAGGGTGGATTAGAGGATTGAACGAGGTATGTGGTGCCTAACCCCATTTTCTGGGATGCAGACAGCATACACTCAGCCTAGTAGGAGACAGAGTAAAATTTCCTTCAAATGCAGTCTTGTTTTGTTTTGTTTTCCATCTGCTCTGGGGCAGAGTTAAGATGATAAGGGAGAGATGTGAGGCTGTAACCATAATTTAGGAACAGGGATTAGCCTGAAGCCAGGGTTTAGTGGAGACCTACCCCAGACTACAAGGAGGCCTCCCTCTTATTGAATCCACAACACTGTGGAACTTGGAGTGGGGGGTTGCTAGGTGTCAGGCATGCCAGGATTTTGTTGGGACCCATAGCCTTCCCTTCTCCAGGTGGACATTGTTTGTCAGTGTCCTGGGAAGAGGGCTTCATGGAGTACAAATAGTTGAATGGTCAGGAAGAGGCACTGGAGGGAGCATTGGATGGTTGGTGGAGTCTCAGGAGGTGAGAAGAGATGTGTTGCGGTTGGGAGGTGGGTGCTGGGCTCAGGCTGGGGTGCCCAGTGACGTGGACTTGGTGTGTTATTGGAAAAACTTAGGCAGAGGCCTGTAGATAGCCTGTCTTATAAAAGAGACAGTAAGAGATACTAATCTGTAGTTGGTGGTTTTCCCCCCAGCTTTATTAAGGTATTATTGACAAATAAATGACTTGTAGTTTTCTTTATTGTGATATCTTTGTCAGATTTTGGTGTCAAGGTAGTACTGCCTCATAGAATGAGCAGGGAAGTGTTCCCTCCTCTTCCAATTTTAGGGAGAGCTTGTGAAGGATTTGTATTAATTCTTCTTTAAACACCTGGTAGAATTGATGAGTGAGGCCATCGGAGCCTGGGTGTTTCTTTGTGAGATGCTATTTGATTACTAATTCAGTTTCTTGTTACATATCTGTTCAGATTGTCTATTTATTCTTGAGTCAGTTTTGGTACTTTGTGCCTTCCTGGAAATTTGTTGGTATACCATTGTTCACAGTATTCCCTTGGAATCCTTTTTATCTCTATAAGATTGGTAGCACTTTTTTCTTTTTTATTGCTGATTTTGGTAATTTGAGTCTTCTCTCTCTCTCTCTCTCTCTCTCTCTTTTTTTTCTAGCCAGAAGGGTGTCATATTTATTGATCTTTTCAAGGAACCAACTGTTGGCTAACTGACTTTCTCTATTTTTCTGTTCTTTAGTTCATTAATTTCTACTTTCATCTTTATTACTTTGTTTCTTCTGCTTGCTTTAGGTTTAGTTTGCTCTTCTTTTTCTAGTGTTTTAAGGTGGAAGGTTAGGTTATTTATTCATTTGAGATCTAAAGGCTACTTTTAACATTTTCACAGATGCTGTCAAATTGCCCTCCAGTTGGTTCTCACCAACAATGTTTGAGAAGTATCTGTTCACGACATCTATGCCAGTAAACAATCTTTATACATTTGCAATATGATGGGCAAAAGTGACATCTTGTTTTAATTATTTCTTTGATGATGTTGAACAAACTCTTATGTGTCCTTTGGCCAGTTGTAAATTACTTGTTAATGTTTTTACCCATATTTCTATTAGTTTTAAAAATATGTTTGTAGGACCTTTTAATATTATGGATATTGCTCCTTTATATTGCTTGCAAACATGGCCTGTCTTTTAATTTTATCTCTGGTGTCTTTCAAATTTTTATGTATTTAATTTCAAATTTCAAATTTTTATGTATTTAAATCTGTTGTTTCCTTTATGGCTTCAGGTTGTTTTTGCACTCAAGAAGGTCTTAATCCCAAGATTATAACTTTCTTCTGTATTCCCTTCTAAGCTGGTTCCTTAGCATTTTAGTTCTTGTTTCTGACAGTAAAAGATGAACAGAATCACTGTTCAACCCTCAAAACCTTTTATTATACCCCAAAGGCCCTTTGAAGTCTTAGCCTCTTCTAAACCTATCACTGATGCTGGTATGTCAGAACAGAAATGAGAAATGTTAGCCACTTGTGATTGTAGGGCTGTAATAACCTGTAGGCTTTGAAATTGCGGACATTTAAGGCACCTGGGCCGCTCAGTCAGTTAAACGTCCAACTTACGCTCAGGTCATGATCTCATGGTTTGTGGGTTCAAGCCCCGCATCAGGTTCTATGCTGACAACTCAGAGCCTGGAACCTGTTTCAGATTCTGTGTCTCCCTCTCTCTTCTTCCCTCTGCCCTTCCCCTGCTCATGCTGTCTTAAAAATAAATAAACTATGAAAAAAGTTAAAAAAAAAAAAAAGAAATTGCAGAGATTCAGGGGAGAAGGCAAACTTAATATTTATTGAATATCTGTTAGTGCTAAGCATTGTGATGAATATATACAGGTGACTTTTGAACAACACGGAGGTTAGGGGCCCTTACTCTCCTGTGCTGTAGAAAATCCATGTATAACTTCTTACTCTTCAAAAACTTACCTGTTAATAGCCTACTGCTGACCCTAAGCCTTATCAGTAACATAAACAATTGATTAACATGTGTTTTGTATGTTGTATGTATTATACACTGTATTTTTACCATAAAGTAAGCTAGAGAAAAAGATCATATTGTTAAGAAAATCATAAGGAAGAGAAAATATGTTTATAGGATAGTTACTGTAAAAAACCTGTGTATAAGTGAACCTGTGCAGTTCAAACTGGTGTTCAGGGGTCAACTGTATATGTGTTATCTCATTTACCATCTGGAAAGAACACATCATTATCCCCACTCCTCAGAGGAGGAAATTGGAGCTGACTGCATTTAAAATGATCCTGCTACCAGAAACGTACTGCCAGGAAGGCATGGCTGGCTGACTGCCCAGATGGCCCACAGGGCAGCAGTCTCTCCATGGTTCAAGGTCTGGTTCTAGATGGAGAGAGGATGTATTTGTAATTAGCATTGATGTTCCAGAAATTGAGTTAGGGCTCCAGAACTGATGAGATGGGCTGCTGACTCACTAATAAAAACTCCCATG
The DNA here is from genome assembly GCA_017311185.1 of Proteles cristata cristata. Classification (NCBI taxonomy): domain Eukaryota; kingdom Metazoa; phylum Chordata; class Mammalia; order Carnivora; family Hyaenidae; genus Proteles; species Proteles cristata. The sequence goes on along the minus strand of JAESUZ010004784.1, from coordinate 691,110 downwards.
AGACTTATTTTCATGCTGGAATGCTAAATTGCTGCTTTATTGGGAAGATTAGAACTGTGGTCAGGTGGCTCAGAATTCTCTGGCTGCTGGCACTACAAAGGAAGACATAATATAATCAAATCAGGCAGCTGGTAAGTCAGAAGTCAGAGCAGGGAAGTGAGTTTGTACCCTAATGTTGGATGGTGTCTGCTGTCATGGGCCACGAATCCATCCCCACAGTATTACAGACCTTTTTCAGGGCCTGGGGTCGGGTCTAGTGGTCAGGACCTTCTTCTCCCCTTATAGCCCTGGAAGGACACATCCAGCTCCAGCTCCATCATGCCCTTGTTTCTTTTTGTACTTTCTCCCTTCTTTCCTTTCTTTCTATCCAGTCATCAAACTCTATTTCATGGCCCATTATCATCACAGACTTTACTGCCTTATTTTCTTTGCTCTATTTTATCCTCATTCCCACTTCCATTTCCCAAACACCCCCCCACTTGAGCAACCATTTTAATGTGTTTCATGTTTATCTGTTTTTCTCTTGCCTAATTGGAGCTGCTGCTTTTTATATGAACATATTTACATATGTATTATGTTTCTTAGATTAACATATAGTAAAATTGGCCTTTTTTGGGCATATAGTTCTATGAATTGTAACACAGTGCATATTTGTAAAACCAGCACCGTGATGAAGATTCAGAACAGTTTTATCACCCAAAAAATTCCGCTTAGAATCACATTCTCCTTCCATTCTTAACCCCTGGCAGCCCCTGATCTGTTTTCCATTACTAGTGTTGTATCTGTATGAGAATGTTATAAATATGTATCATACAGTATATGTACCTGAATTTTTATTTTATTTTTTTAAAAGTTGTTATTTAGGGGTGCCTGGGTGGCTCAGTTGGTTAAGCGTCTGACTCTTGGTTTCGGCTGAGGTTGTGATCTCGTGGTTTGTGAGTTCCAGTCCCACATTGGGCTCTGCGCTAATAGTGGAGAGCCTGCTTGGGATTCTCTCTCTCCCTCTCTTTACCTCTCTTCTGCTCACTCTGTCTCTCTGTCAAAATAAATAAATAAACTTAAAAAGTTAATTTAAATTCCATTTACCATACAGTATACTATTAGTTTCAGGTGTACAATATAGTGATTCAGTGCTTCCATACATCACCCGTGCTTATCATAACTACTGCACTCCTTAATCCTCATCACCTATTTCACCATCCCTTCACCCACCTCCCCTCTAGTAACCATCAGTTTGTTCACTATAGTTGAGTCTGTTTCTTGGTTTGCCTCTCCCCCCCTTTGCTGGCTTGTTTTGTTTCTTAAATTACACATCAGTGAATCATATGGTATTTGTCTTTTTATAACTGACTTATTTCACTTAGCATTATATTCTAGCTCTATCCATGCTGTTGCAAATGGCAAGATTTCATTCTTTTTGACAGCTGAGTAATATTCCGTGTGTGTGTGTGTGTGTGTGTGTGTGTGTGTGTGTGTGTGTACACGCATACACACACACACACACACACACACACACACAGCACATCTTTATCCATTCATCAGTTTGGGCTGTTTCCACAATTTGGTCATTATAGATAATGCTGCCGTAAACATCAGGGTGCATGTGCCCTTCAAACCAAATTTTTGTATCCTTTGGGTAAACACATAGTAGTGGCATTGCTGGATGGCAGGATAGTTCTATTTGTAACTTTTTGAGGAATCTAGCTCCATACTGTTTTCCAGGGTGGCCTCACTAGTCTGCCAGTTTGCACACCACATGTAAGGAAGAGCTTTCCCTTTTCCCCTGTTAATTTGGATTCTTACTTTACTCAATAGCTCATAATCCTTTACTATCATTATTTATTTTGATGCTCAGATTGTCCCAGATTTGGTCAGTGAGATTCCCTTTAGGCTGCTTCCTGTGTCTTTTTGACATATCCCATCTTTAAGCACTTTCTTTTAGGCACAGCGAGATGATCGTGGGTCCTCTTGTTCATTCCCTGACTTAGCCGTGGAATCAGCTACTTCTCCAATAAGCCCTAGTTATTTTTAGTAGAGAATGGCATTTAGAAACCAATAACTCGGCCCCAGGTCTTTCAGATCCATCTTGTTGCTATGTGTACATCTAGTGTCCATGATGTTCATCCCAATTTTCTCCCTCCCTTAATGATAGACTCCCACACTGCCTCCAACACTGTCTTCACAAATACATCTGGAAGGAGCAGCCTTCGTGTCCTTGATGGACCTGTGGGTGTATATTTGTACTGATGTGTCAGTGCTAGATACCACTCCAGAATGGCCACCCATCATTTACGTTTCCACCTGCGGAACTTAAGCATCTCTGTACTTCCAACAAATACTTAGCATTAATTAACCAGCTTCCTAATTTTTTTTTCAGCTTCCTAATTTTTGCCAAGTGAATTGATGTCCTGGGATAGTTCTTGTTTCAGCTTGCTTTTCCCTGATGACAAATGAGTATGGGCATTTCTTCATGTGCTTCATGGCTGTTGGGTTTCTTCTTTGGTAAATTGCTTATTCATGGTAATTATTTGCCTGTGCTCCCCACCTCCCCGCCCAGTGGGGCTCTTAACAGTTTTCTTTCTTTTTCTTTGTTGTTGTTGTTTTTATTTATTTATTTATTTGTTTGTTTGTTTGTTTGTTTTTAATGCTTATTTATTTTTGAAGGAAAGAGAGAGACAAGAGTGCAAAGGGGGGAGGGGCAGAGAGAGAGAGAGGGAGACACAGAATCTGAAGCAACCTCCAGGCTCCAAGCTGTCAGCACAGAGCCTGATACGGGGCCTGAACCCACAAACTGTGAGATTATCACCTGAGGCAAAGTCGGATGCTTAACCAATTGAGCCACCCAGGCACCCCAGCATTTTTTTTTTTTTTTGATGTTATGCGGGAGTTCCTTATACATCCTAGAAATTAATCCCTTGCTGGTCCCAGACATAGCAGATTCTTGATCTGAATCTTTCTTTTATCTGTTAACTATGCCCATGCTATCTTTTTTTGAATCTAGACTGTTTGTTTCCTTTTTGTGTGGTCTCTCAGAATCAATTCTTCTTTTATAATAACCATGTAATACCCTTTGTTCCTCTACATTTTAAGCGTGCTAGTATAGCTGAACTCAGCCAATTCTCTTCAGCAAACCGTCTGTCTTTATGACACCTGAGCCTCTTACTGAGTTGTACTAAGAGCGACTTAGAATGTGAGGCTTTCATGTAAGTATTAGTCATATATTTATTCAGCATGTGTATGCTGTAGGTCTGCTATGTATTAGGCACTGTGCTGTCACCGACAAGGCCAGGTGCCTGTGGCCTTTTGGAGGTAGAGCAGGGATTTGAGCCTCTTCCTACCATGCTGCTTCTCTTGGAAACTGAGTTTGGTTCCTATACAGCTGCGTGTCACATTTCTGTATCGTTTCTGACAAATCACCTTGGAAGGTGCAGAGTAAAGTGTTCTCCCCCAAGCATCCTGAGGAGGGGAAGGTAATCCTGAGGAATGGAGGTAAATATGGCTCCTGTTGTCACAGGCCTGCAGTCCTCAAGTGGCAGGCTCCGGGCTGCCTGCTGGTGATTGGTGACTGACTCTAGGCTTAGAGTACCCAGAGGAGACAGGAAGACGGACTCTGCCTGGAGAGGAAGGTCTTAAAATAAAACACCAGGCCTTAAGTCATTTAAAACCTTTCTGAGAAGCTTCTATCTTCTCTTGCAGAAGTGTTCTAGTTCTAAGATGAAAGAGATGCCCCAAGATCTTCCTGGGGTTAACGGAATTTCCAGGCAAATTGACTTCCCAGCCTTTCCTGCTAGTGGTAATTGTGGGTAAAAGTACTTTCCAGAATTTCCACAACTCCACCAGAGGGAGGGAGGGAGAAAGGGAGGGAAGCCAGAGGGAGAAGAGCTGAGTGAGGAGGAACTCTGTTTTTGGACCAGGACCAAACAAAACAGAAATTCCTCCTGGGATGGTTTTCCCTCGAGGACAACACTGGGAAGCCTGTTTACGGGGCTTTAAAAGCCTGTGGTCCTCAGCACAGTTTCTTGACCTCAGGACCTTACATCTCTGTGGTTTCACTAAGGGTGGAAACTTTCTCCTCGGTTCACCCCGGGACAGAAGTGTGCTATCACTCCCAGTTTAGGGGCCTCCCTGAGGTTTCTCAGTGCTCTATCCTTGCTTCTCCTGACTCCCTCAGTTCCGGAGCCATGACCACATATGGTATAGAAATGTGTTTGAAAAGAGCAGTCATGTCAAACAAGATTCACTTTTAGGCGACTTGGATCAGTTAGTGGCTCCCTGGAACCCTATATTAAAGAGGATTCTAAGACAATCTCAATGCGCACAGCATAGAGAAAGTAGAGCAACGTATGGTGTCCACTGTGTAGACGCATCCATGAACATCAGATCCCTAAAGGATTAATGAGGGGAAGATAATGATGACTTTTTTTTTTTTTGATGATAAAAAGCACCTTTATTATTGATTGTTAAGGATAAGCCTTGCCTTGATGTGAGATAAAGTCCTGGATAGACCCCTGACTTTTCTGGTCACTGTTGGTAGTTTTAACGTTTTACAGATGCTCTAAGTGATGGTAAACAACTTAATTGAGGTATCATTTACATATCATACATAAAATGCACCTGTTTTAAAGGTGTAATTAACTTATTTTTAGTAACTTAATAAGACTATGCATCCATCATCATAATCTGGTTTTAGAAATTTCCTTTTCCCAATAAGATCCCTCCAGCCCATTTACATTTACTCTCATTTCTCACCCCTGGCCATAGGCAACCACTTTTTCTCTTTAGATTAGACTTTTGTGGACATTTACGTTTTTAACTCAGGTCTTTGTATAGAATTTTTGACATTCTCTCTTAAGGATGGCTGTGTGTGTGTGTGTGTGTGTGTGTGTGTGTGTGTGTCCCCTAATCCAAGAGTGTCCTTGAGAAAGTATGTCAATCCCTCTGTCCTTCATTTTCCTTCATTTGCAGCCCTGGAGTAGAAGCATAATTAAAAAAATTTTTTTTCTACCTTTTCCCCCCTCTTTTTTATTTAATTTTTAAAGCTCTATGCAGGGCTTAAACTCCGGACTCTGAGATCAAGAGTCACATGCTCTACCAACTAAGCCAGTCAGGCGTCCCTGAAACAATTCTTGAAATCCCTCCAGCCCTGGTCTGCCAGGACTCTTCAGAGTTCCGGTTTGGGGTAGAACCTGATGCTTCAAGGTGTTAGAATCTGACTTTGGCTTTGTTCCTGTAGGTTTAGGCCTTGGTACTCTTGGTGACAGAATCCTGGATTGAGCAACCACTCAAAGCTTTTCTTGTGATCTTATGACCCACGTCAGACTGAATTTTGGGGTTATTCTCTCAAGGAACAAATGTTATTTGGTGAAGAGCTGGTTTGATGTGGCTGTGTGAGGTTTAGATGAGGAAGTGCAGCGCTTTCATTAGGTTAGGCTTGTCCACTGCAACAGAATCTCAAATTATAGACTAAGAACCTGGAGATTCATTTTTAAATGAGGGTGGGGGGCTGTGCCTATAGATCATGAATCAGGTGCTAACTGGACACAAAAGGCGTATTTAGAGCCTAGGAAAGAGACTGTTTTAAGCCTTGGTTGCCTTGGTCAGAGATGTGTCATTAGGATAACAATCTAGATTCTCAATCACGAAAAGCAAGATCGTTCCTGCTCTGTTAGTTCTTTTCTTAAACTCATAGTTGAGCAAGTACTGTGTGGGTCAGCAGACATTTGTGGATCCTGCTCTATCGGAAGCTGTCCCAAGTACGGAAAGGAACAGGTTGCAACCCTTGCCCTCAAGGAGAGAAGGGTCTAATGGAGGGAGCAGGTAGACAGATTGGTGCCCTCATGCCAAAGGGCTCCAGTGTAGGCTTGTAAAGGTTGTAATGTTGGTTTGGAAAGGGTGTGTGGGCATCTAGAGCAGGGGACTGATTGGTCCAAGGGACTCAGGGAAAGCTTTGAAGAGGAGATGACATTTGGTTTGAACTTTGAAGGATTGTTACTTTACTTCTTTTACAAAGTTTTTTTTTTTACTTTTAAGTTTGTTTATTCTGAGAATGAGAGAGTGTGTGCACATATGCATGAGGGGGGAGGGACAGAGAGAGAGGGAATCCTAAGCAGGCTCCACACTGTCAGTGCAGAGCCCAATGCTGAGCTCAAACTCACACCATGAGATCATGATCTGAGCTGAAGTCAGATGCTTAACCAACTGAGCCATGCAGGCACTCCCACAAAGATTTTTTATGTAGCTTATAGGGATACGTACCATAAAAAGGACAGATATAAATAAACTAAAATCAGAAAAACAGAAAATGTGACTTAGAAGGTTAAAGAACTGAAGAAGAGTTAAAATGTAGATATTCATATCTTAGAGCCCAACATAATTATTATATCTGTTTTGATGCAAAAACCAAAAGTGAAACATGTTCTGTTATATGATAAATATTGTCAGACAGCAATATACCCAGTAGTTCCTGAGTGTAGATTGTTTTTCCTGGTACCCACTCTTAAAGAGCTTTATGGGAGTGAGAGGGTTGTGGTGGTCAATGAATGAACCTATAAACCACCATTTCTTAAAATAAAGTCCAGGAACGTGCATTAAAGTTATCTAGATAGTACTTGTTAAAATGCCTCAGCCCCAGTATTACCAAATCAGGAACTCTGGGGAACAGGAACCAAGAATCTGTAGTTTTATGTGCTTTCCCAAATGATTCCTCTTGCATTCCACAGTTTGAACCTCTTTGCTACAAAGAAATCTCACCAGCATTTTGAAAGCCAGTGCAGGGGTGTCTGGGTGGCTCAGTAGGTTAAGCGTACAACTTCATTTCTTGTCATGATCTCACAGTTCATAGGTTTGAGCCCCGTGTCAGGCTCTGGGCTGTCAGCACAGATTCTGAGCTGAAGCCCTGCTTCACATTTGGGCTCTCTCTCTCTGTCCCTCCTCCACTCATGGTCTCTGTCTCTCTCTTAAAATAAATAACATTAAAAAAAAAAAACAAACAAAAAATGAAAGCCAGTGCCGTAGCAAATAAGAGTACTTGGCCTTGAGGTGCCTGGCTGGCTCAGTCGGAAGAGGATTCAATTCTTCTTTTTTTTTTAATGTTTTTTTAATTTATTTCTAGGAGAGAGAGAGAGACAGCGTGAGCAGGGGAGGGTCAGAGAGAGAGGGAGTCACAGACTGAAACAGGCTCCAGGCTCCGAGCTGGCAGTCAGCACAGAGCCCGACGCGGGGCTCGAACCCACGAACCGCAAGATCATGACCTAAGCGAAAGTCGGACGCTTAACCAACTAAGCCACCCAGGCGCCCCGGAAAAGGATTCAATTCTTGATCTCAGGGTTATGAGCCCACATTGGATGTAGATTACTAAACAGCAACAACAACAACAAACCTTTAAAAATGAACTAAAAAAAAAAAGGAAGTACTTGGACTTTGTTTGAAGATTGGGTGGGAATTTAATGGGGGAGAGGGCAGGGTGTAGGAAAGATCAGTTTCACTAACGTGGATGGTTCATTGATGGCTGGGTCACTTTCAGATCATATTTTTGGAAGATCTACAAAGGGTGGCTGTTCAGGCACGTAGCAGGGCCACTTCTAAGCACAGAGATAGAGGAGCAATTGATGCCCCTGTCTTGATTAGTCCAGTCTCCTCTCAGCCACCTAGGCTCTGCTTTGCAGACCTCCTCTGGTAGGCTTCTCTATTTTTTGAGCAAATACGTTGTTTTTATCTGTGCCCCCAAATGCAGGGTTCTGAGACCACAAATGTGTTCTGCTTCCTGCTGAAAAAGCATTTCCGTCCCTGGAGGCTAATAGTGGCTTGGGTGGTGAGTTGGCAGAAAGAATAGTGGGTGTCGAAATTGTGTTGAGTGTATGGTGGCCTGAGACCTATCAAGTCAGCATTAGGACTAGATTATTCCTGTTTTCTGGTCACTGAGTTGTATGTTTTGAAATCATTTTGTTTATTGATTTATATTTTAGAGAGAGAAAGTGCGAGCTGGAGAGAGAGAATCTTAAGCAGGCTTCATGCTCAGTGCGGAGCCTGACTGACACAGGGCTCGATCCCGTGACCCTGGGATCATGACCTGAGCTGAAATCAAGTCACATGCTCAACTGACTGAGCCACGCAGGTACCCCTGAAATCTTTACTTTGGAAGACACTTGCTTATTGGGAAAGAGATGAAAGAGAGGGTTACACTTCTTGTCCTTAGGTTATGTTTTAAAACATTGTTTAATTGAAAAAAATTTTTTAATGTTTATTTTTGAGAGAGAGAGACAGAGACAGAGTGTGAGCAGGGGAGGGGTTAAGAGAGAGGGAGACACAGAATCCGAAGCAGGTTCCAGGCTCTGAGCTGTCAGCACAGAGCCCAATGCGGGGCTCAAACTCACGAACTGTGAAATCATGACCTGAGTAGAAGTTGAACGCTTAACTGACTGAGCCACCCAGGTGCCCCATGATTGTTTAATTTTAAAGATATACCCAAAGGTATAGAGAAAAATGCCATGAACATCTGGTTTGAGAAATAAGTCATTTCCAGTATTTTTGAAACCTTTGTGAGCTAGATTTTAAAACTTAACGAGCAATGGTTAACATGAGACTTGAGAAGGCCCTTCTGGTAGCTCTCTGTCCCATGCTCTTACATCAGGTTTCTTCGAAGTGTATCAAAATCCTCTTGGTCACTTGCATTAGTAGCAGGGGAGTAGGGAGAATAGCTGTGTGCTGTCTACTCAAGTAAGATTTGCTGGCCTACTCTGTGTCCATGGCAGCCAAGTGGACACAACTCTTGTGTGATGCATCCTCCTGAGAGGAGCTGCTTCTCTGCAAAGCTTTCCTGGACTCTTTTCCCCAGCACCAGAGTTTGTGCCATTTCAGCTGTTCCTGCCACTGTCACCTCACCATTGTTTGCTGGTCTCCCTCCCCTCCAAGGGCAAAGCACTTTTCTTAACCCGGCCCTGCTGCTCATGCCTGGCACCAGCCGGGCCCTGTGCAGTAGATGGTGCTTCTCACATCTAGTCCGAGGGACCACAAGGAGCACCATAAGTTTGTGGGACCGTTGCAGATAGCTGTCACCCCAAGCCTGGAAATTTGGCCAGACCTGGCTCCCGGCACATATCTGGTCTTCTGATTAGATTGGTACAGAGAAAAATGGCCTACCCACATGAGCCTGTGAACAGCACTGTAGTTGAGGGGGAGATAGTTTGGAGAGGCTCCATGCCACACTGTCAGGGCTGAGGCCTGGTCAAGGAAGACATGCCACTGTCCCGGCTTGGGAACCACAGCTCTGGGCACTGCCTCGTCTCATAGTTCCCGAATGTTTGAATTTCATTACCTAGAAAAGTTGCAAGAAAAACTTAGGGGCCTGACCCTTGGCTGCCAAGTATGGATTTTTTTCTTAAACATTATGTTAATAAAACAACAACAACCCAATTCAGTCTGAAAATCCATCATGATCATTACATAAGATGACATTTTAACATTTAAAATGTAAGAAGTGCTTGACTTTGGATCCCAATACATTTTTAAAAAGTTTTTAAATTTATTATTTTGAGAGGGAGTGAGTGAGAGCTCTCAGAAGGGGTAGAGAGAGAGAGAGTGTGAGAGAATCCCAAGCCGGCTCTGCATTGTCAGTGTGGAGACCAGCATGGGGATTGAACTCATGGACCATGAGATCACGACCTGAGCTGAAATCAAGAATCAGACACTTCAGCGACTGAGCCACCCTGAAATCAGGGTGCCCTGATTTCAATTTCAGGTGCCCCTGAAATCTTTATTTAGGAAGACACTTGCTTATTGGCAAAGGGACACTTTCAGTACCTTGATTACATTTAGCTTGATGAAGAACAACGCACATTGTCTTTACTTTTACCATTTAATCACCGTCTGGTAAAACATTGTCACAGCCTGGCATCGGGCCAAGTTGTATCTTGAGCCACTGGCCAGTCAGTTGGGAAGTGGTGACTAGATGTTCCAGCCTGTTTTTGCTGAGGCAAGAGGAATGAACTGGTGGCTTAGCCAGCATGAAAGTGAGGCAGGGAGTCCGTGCTGGGTTGGCTCTAGATTAGCAGGGCTTCGATGGAGGGGCACGTGTGTGTTTGGGTTTGCCGTGCCCGGCAAGGGAGCGGCGGAATTTGTCTGAGTTGAGCTCACACATTGAAGTTATTGAGCGCCTTACACGCAAGGCCGTGACCTGGACTCCCAGCCGAGAGGCCCACGTGGCGGGGCTTTAGCCAGGGGAGCCAAGGACAGGCTCACATCTGCTCAGCTGCTTACGTAACCCTGCTTCCAGCTCCCAGAGCCAAGAAAACACACAAGCCAGCCCAGCAGGGCCTAGGGCCTGTGGTAGCACACGCCATGCGCCGCACAGCAAGGGAGATTTGGCTCAGCCTGCGGACTGTCGTGAAGCCCTCAGCCCTCTGCTTCCTCCCTTCGCCCCTCTGAGGCTCCGGGCAGTGACTCTGAGACCTGATAGCAGTTTGTTGTAGTTCGAGGCAGAGCTGGTCACTGCCTTCCTGGAGTCTGAGCTCTCTGCATTTTCTCACTGGGACAGAGCCAGGCATGCCACGGAGGACTGCCCCTGCAGCATGGTAAGGGGGTGTGCAGGGCACTCAGGGAGACCTCCTGACTGCCACCGGACCTGGGAGGCATTTGGCACCACGTGTGCAGCCGCTGCTGAGAGCTGACCAGTCTTGGGCGTGAGGCACAGGGCTCTCAGAGCTGTGGAGGCTTCAGAGAAAGCAGATGGGGAAAGAATTGCCCAGGGTAGCAGGACTGGGGACCAGGGTGCTCTGGATGCATTGCAGATGTGATGCGGGGTGTCTACAGGGACAGGAGCAGGAGAGTGAGAAGAGGCTGTCGAATAAAGCTCTCTGCATGAAGCCATTGGAGGAGCAGGTCCTTGAGACAGCTGTGAACCAGGGTGGTTTTCACTTAGGTTCTCATACCCTCAGCAAGGAGCTCCTTCAAGTCAGAAGCCATCTTGCCTATTGCTGTCACCTCCCTCTCCCCAACGGGGCGCACATTCTGGCACACAGTAGGTGCCCAGAAAGTACTGACTAAAACAAATTGGAAGTGGCTTTGACGCATACCATAGGAAAAGTTTGCATTCAACGCTTCAGAAGACTCTGGTTTGGCACTTGTGTTGGCACCTGTGGGTTGTCACACACCGTTGACACCTCCTGTGTGTGAGTGGGTGAGTGTGCTGGGTTTGCGGGATTGGAGGGGAAGTAGAAGATGGACCACCTAGGTTATCAGCTCCCAGATTGGGTGGACAGTGGTGTCAGTTGCCAAGGACACCCTGGAGCAGAAGCAGGTTTGGCCATAGCTGATGGTGGTGGAAGGGTTGGATGAGAGTTCATTTGGTCCCAGTTGCGTCCCAGTCCCTGCAGCCTGCAAATGGGAAAGCGGTATCCTGAGAGTGAGTGGTACTTGCCTTAAAGATCATCCAGCAGGTCACTGGGGGAGCTGAGCCTGCGCGCAGGCAGCTTTTCTCCTGTCCAGGAAGCTCCCTCAGGTTTTTGGAAGCCCCAGATGGGCAAAAGTAAGATGCTCTCCAACCTGCAGGTGTCTGGTCTAGGGAAGCTAGGCAGACCACATGTGAATTCCTGTCTTCTGGGTTGGTTTCAGAAGGTGTGACCAAGTTGGTAGGGTGACAGTCCAGATGCTTCTTAGGTTCCCGAAAACGGAGTTATGTTTAGCAGCATCTTCAGAACCAAAGGTGGGGTGGGGCTGGAGGCTTGCGGATGTTGTGGGGCCCTCTGAAGTGAGAAGAGCCCAATGGCGTATCTTCTTTTCAGGTTTTTCACATGTGCACTGTGCAGCAGGGCCTCCCAGAGGTCTGCTGTCTGAGCTTTGGTAATGGAGAGAGCAAAAGAATGAAGCCAGATTGGGGCTTTAATTTTAAGATTCTGGTCTTTCTCTTAATGCAAAAGTCTGTTGTTAGAGGAAAGAAGGAAGGGCGTTTCTGGCAAAGAAAAAGTGTGGACATGGTTTATCGGAATGGGAAGGGAGGTAGAGCTGAGACTGAAGGGCTTTGGTGCCATGCTATGAGGTCTGGCCTTACTCTGTCAAAGACTACATGGCCTTTGAGCCATCAGGGTTTTTGTAGCGGGGAAAGTGATATGATCAGATCTCAGAAGAAAATAAACAAGAAAATAAACAAAACTGAGCCTGGGTGGCTCAATCAGTTAAGCGTCTGACTTCGACTCAGGTCATGATCTCATAGATTGTGGGTTCGAGCCCTGTGCCGTAGCCTGCTTGGGATTCTCTCTCTCTCTCTCTCTCTCTCTGCCCCTCCCCTACTCATGCTCTCTCTCTCTCTCTCAAAATAAATAAACTTTTTTTTTAAAAAAAAGAATAAGTGAATGGGAATGGGTCCCTTGCTGATGGAACTGAATCAGCACTGGAGGGAGTGAAAGGTGAGAAGTACCAGGGGATGCTGGGGAAGAGGAGATGGGGAGTCCACACCTACTGACAAACAGGAGGAGTAAGAGTCACATCTTTTCTGGGTTTCATTTCAGGAGAGTGAGTAATCTCTGGGGATAAGGAGTGCTTGGAGTGCCACACGTTGATAAATAGGGCACCCGAGGCCTTGCTCTGGGCCCTGGGCTCTGGGTGGGTCTCACCAGCATGTTTCAGGTGAACTTGGCTCCCGGTTTGTGGTCAGCATTCTCATTGCTATTCTGTTGTTTCCTTTGTCCTTGTGGTTAGTTGGCTTCACAGGTGAAGCTGGTTACACTAGAGTAACAGTTCTCAAATGTGTTCCCTGGTAGGATGGTTCTATGGTCAAATAAACTTGGGGAACGGTGGGTTAAATGAAGTGAAGGGGGTTTCTTGACATCACAACTTCTCAGAGCCTTTGGTGAGCCTCAGACTTTCCAGAAGCAAGATTGAATATGCAAGATTCCCAGACTTACTTGACCAGGGAACATGTTTTTCCATTGAGCGTCTTACTGGAATTGGAGTTTCCTGGAACCTACTTTGAGAGAATCTGGCCTACCGGGAATACTGGGGCCCTTGGTTTGAGTACTGACTCTGTCCCCAGTTCCCTGTGCATTCCTGGGCCTGTCAGCTTTTCCCTGCCCTCACCATCCAGGCCACATAAGGAGTGGTCCCCCACTGAGGAGTGCAGCCCTCTCCTGGCTCTACCTTAGGAGACTGAGGACTTTCGTGTCTGTATCTGGATCTTGACCTTTGCTTCTCCCTCTCGTAACCTATTGCTATTTCAAAATCTGTCATCCAAGTCTCATCGATTTTTTTTTTCTTCTAAGCCAAGAGCTCTTACTAACTTATTTCTCTCATCTGGAGTCATATTCTTTCAAGCTGGAAACTGAAAACCTCTTTGACTTTTCCTCCCTTCTTTATTCCCTTTGGTACTCTATTTCTTGTGTTTACCAGGCATTCTTCTTTGATGTGCTTTTCAGCTTTTCTTTCTCCTCTCTTCCCCTCAGTCTGCTCTGGGGTCTTTCTTAGTTCCTCGAGTCCCTACTCTAGAGTTTTTGTTGTTGTTGCTTTTAAAAATTTTTTTTTAATGTTTTTTATTTATTTCTAGGAGAGAGAGAGAGACAGCGTGAGCAGGGGAGGGTCAGAGAGAGAGGGAGTCACAGACTGAAACAGGCTCCAGGCTCTGAGCTGGTAGTCAGCACAGAGCGCGACGCGGGGCTCGAACCCACGAACCGCGAGATCATGACCTGAGCGAAAGTCGGACGCTTAACCGACTAAGCCACCCGGGCGCCCCGTGTTGTTGCTTTTTTAAAGTTTATTCTTCCTTATTTTGAGAGAGAGAGATAGAAAGCAAGCAGGGGAGGGGCAGAGAGAGAAGGAGACAGAATCCCAAGCAGGCTCCACACCATCAGCACAGAGCCTGATGTGGGGCTTGAACTCACAAACCACAAGATCATGACCTGAGCCAAAACCAGGAGTCAACACTTAACTGACTGAGCCACCCTGGAGGCTTTTTTCCTTTTTTTTTTAAATCTTATCTGTGCATCAGGTGCCTTCCTGAGACATGGGTTACTCATGCTCCTCCTTACCTCTGATTTGAGACTGATTTCCACAACACTACACTCCCCAACACACACACACACACACACACACACACACACACTCCCCTTCCTCCAACTGGGCCAAGTTCAGAGAGTTGATGGAAGTCATTTGTCTAACACCACATAGCTGGGAGGTGACAAAGTTAGGTCTCAACCTCAGGATTTCTGAGAAAGTGCTTTCTCATCCATGTTCTCTGATCCTTACAACAACCTTTCAGGAAGTCTCTATTTCGAAACATTTACAGCCGAGAAACCTAGAATCTCAAGGGAGTGGGTCCTGGGCAGATGAGTGCTTCCTGGACCAGCAGTCCAGCTTTGCCTGGTAATGACAGGTTTCTTGGGATGGTGGTTCATGCTAGCGCTGAACAGGAGTGCCTTTAAAACAGCCACACTGCCTCTCAGGAGGATATGTCTTCTGAGGCTGTGGCATGGGGGAACCTCGTAGCTTGCTAACTTCTCCTTCGTTCCACCTCTCTAGTTGGCCCCATGGTGATCGAGTTTAATATGCCTGTGGACCTAAAGCTTGTGGAGAAACAGAACCCAGAGGTGAAGGTGGGCGGCCGCTATACCCCCAAGAACTGCATCTCTCCCCACAAAGTGGCCATCATCATTCCATTCCGTAACCGGCAGGAACATCTCAAGTACTGGCTGTATTACTTGCACCCAATCCTACAACGTCAGCAGTTAGACTACGGCATCTATGTGATCAACCAGGTGAGGCTTGGGAAGACGGAGTAAGGGAGGGAGAGTGTATGTGTGTTTACGCACATGTGTGCACATACATACATGTGTGCAAATATGTGAGTAATAAGGGCTAAGAGAAAGACAATGATATTAGATGTGGCATTTTATAACCCTACCACTATCATCCTCTTTAATGCAGATAATGCTAAATACCATACAACTTGCTTGTTGCTGTCAGCTCTTTAGGTAAGGGTAATTGCTGGGGTATTTTGTTTTCTTTTTCTTGGAAGTAGACTTCCAGCAAAATTGAGAGAAAAATGACAATCCTAACTTTCCCAAAGTAAAGCACTGATTATTTCCCGTCTTTGGGTAGCTGTGTATTTTCCTTCAGAAAAAAACAAAAACAAAAACAAAAAACACCCACTGAAATGTCAGAGTTTTAGCAACTTTGAGATTATTAAGTCTTACTATTTTCTGGGATTCCTGCAGAAGATAGCACCCTTAGATCAGGCCTGAACACCCTAGCAAAATGGCTGGGAGAGTCTGATTCATAGGCCACTGAGTGTCGTGTACGGGGCTGGGTCTGAGAAAAGAGAACTTCTCACTGTATGTCTGATCTGTGTGTGTTGAGCTTAGCTGTTCTTAGGAAGCTAATGCTGAAGACATGTCAGCCTTCATCACCATGACCGGGAGAATCAGATTGATCTAAAATGTGGTTTTTAAAAAATAACTGCTCATTTCCAGTCTGTTTGAGAAGCATTATTATTTTTCTAAGAGTATAACTTGGGTGTTGTGTGTTTATTCTAAGTACTAAATTTATATCTTTATAGACTATAACCTGCTATGTGGAATAATACATTTACCCTATCTGTATACCAAGGGTCATTGAAATTCACATGAAGAGACACAGTATGCTCATTTCTGAAAAGCCTACTATCCATTTCATTTCAAGATAAATTGTGGATCTGCTTGAGGTATCAAAATTGGTGGCAGTTGACAGCTTCCTTGAGAGGGGCATTGTATGCCTTCCTAGGACCGGAGGGAAGCTGGAAATAGCAGTGTGTCCATCAGTCATTTCTGAGCACTGCCATGACAGTGACATAGTTTGCAGAGAGACGCTAAAGAAGTAAGGTCCCAGCGCTGTCTGTCCTGAAGCTTCCATCCCTACTATGGCAAGTGAGACCCTTCCAGGAAACAATTTATTAACAATCCCAAACAGTATGTAATTGGATGGCAGCTGCCAAATGCTTTGGAAGCTCAGAGGAAGGAGAGAGCTGTGACCTGGAAGAACTAGAATGTAAACTAGATTCTAGAGGCTGGAGGAACACCTAGGCCTCACAGCTGGAGCCAGTGAACAGGGACTTCAATGCAGAAAGGAACTTAACATATTGATCAAATTGACCGAAGGGCAGGAAAGGGGCAGAGGTTATAGGGCCGTGTGTGGGAGCCTAGTCTGTTGGGCAGAGAAGAGCAGAACATCTCTGTTACAAGGGAACTGAAGCTCAAGTTGGGGGAGTAGGTGGCAGGCAAACCCCTGGAGGCTGTTTGAGTCCCTCAGCCAAGTGAGACACAGACTTGGGCCCTGAGAAATCTGCAGGCAAGACAGCCAGACAGTTGTGGGTCTTAGAAGAATATATGAGAATGTAAGAGAAAATAGGTAAATGCACCACAAAATCCAGGCCACTTCAATCAGGCAAGTATTTGTTTAAGAAAAGCCCTGTCAACAAGGAACATTTGGCTGATGCCAGTGAACACATGTTGATCACAGCGAGATTCAGGAGTGTTATTTAAACAATGGCAGTGAGTGCCTAGAAGAGGAAGCCACCATTACCAGAGGCCTGTAGGGATTACTAAAAACAAGCCATACCCGCTACAGCCCCTTTCTCTCTTTGACAGTTATACCAGTAGATAAGTGATACACTGTGGATAGAGTTATCAGAACTTATGCAAAGCATCTAATAGCCTCCCACAAATCTGCCTGAACTAGACAACCATGGTCTAGATAACATATAAATTAGATTAAAATATATACTTGGATAAAAGAGGGTGATAGAGTTAGTGGTGATGCTGAGTTTCTGACTTTAGGTGGCTGAGGCCAAGGAAGACTGGAGGGACAGATGCTGATGTAGAGATATGTTATATTTTAGGTGAATGTGAGACTTCCCCTTTTAATTATATAGTCAGAACAAATATTGGAACAGTGAAATTTAGCCATGAACTTAAATTCCTACGATACAATTTATATAGAAAATTCCCAGTTTTAAAACAGCGGGTTTCTGAATGTTTTATACCAGTTACATGCTCCTGCTGCCCCAGACCAACTGACTACACAGGCCAGCTCTGACAGTGGGGCACCACTGTGCTGGCTAACACCAGACACTGCATCAGACAGGGCTTCACCTAAAGTGTGCTTTCCGAAATGGGGCTCTGAGGCCAAACGCATTTGGAAAATGCTGGATTGAACACGGGAATCAGGCTTCATTCCTGCAGAGCGTTTAGTGCAGAGCATTTAGTGTACTAGCGTACATTACAGCCTCCAAGACTACTCAGCACACAGTGATTCCTGAGCTTGAGTGACTAGCGATCGCTTTTCCAAGAGCCATCTCAAGCAATGAATGTTGTATGAATTACACTTTGGGGAAAGCAGGCCTAAACAAATACCTCCCCCCTCTACCTCTTTACTTCCCTAGGATACTGGGAAACCATGCCCCCATGCCCCCCTCTCCACTCTTCCCCCCTGTAACTTAGCATTGTACATATTTTATTTTTGGCTTTCCAAACATATTTATATCTTTTTTTTCCCTTCTGATCTTGTCAATGTCATCGTCTCCACCCTGTCCCCTCTCTGCCCCTCACCCCACCATGTCTTTTTGCTTCTCCATCGTTTCCTTTTCTAAGGGTTAACTTTACATTTTAGGAAATTCCCCCCCATCTTCCTCTCCCCCAGCTAATCTTATTTATTCTTCTCCAACTCTACCCTGATTGTTTCTTTGGGAAAATAATGATCTGACTTCCAGATAAGCAAATCATGAAGAAAAGAAGTTTGTTCTACCTTTCCAGTACAGAATATCATCTGTATGATCTCAATAAAGAGGACACAATAAAATGGTTGATAGGAAACCTAATCCTTGAAAAGAGGCAGAAGAGGAAATGTTTGGTACATGCCCCAACTACAAATTAGGAACTTCCTCTGTTTCTGTTTTGTTGTTACATAGAAAAGAGGAAGAAAGGGAGTTGGTAGCATCTGGCTTTGACCTTTGTGTAACTTGATGGTATTTAAGCCCCTTTCATCTCTCTGCCTCAGACACCTTGCTGTCATATTGACCCTTCATTCACTGTGCACCCCATTTAAGATTGGAGAGAAAGACTGCTTAAAGGAGGAGGGGCCTTTGAGACATCTATTCTAAGGGTTTTCCAACAAGTTTTTGAGAATAAAACCTCCTGCCCCATTAAAT
This sequence comes from Proteles cristata cristata, assembly GCA_017311185.1. NCBI lineage: Eukaryota > Metazoa > Chordata > Mammalia > Carnivora > Hyaenidae > Proteles > Proteles cristata. The sequence goes on along the minus strand of JAESUZ010004784.1, from coordinate 672,947 downwards.
TGCTATGCAATCCCCCCATCAACAGCAGGTCACAATGGCACTATTCTACTTAAAGTGGAATCCATATCCCCATCTCTACCCTTAACTTCCCCTTCATTCTTTGCTGGGATCTGCCTGGATCCCTGAGGCCAGGTAGTATGAAAATGTCTACTCTATTGTACACACAAGGGAACTGAGGCTCAGAGGGGGGAAGTGACTGGTAGCAAGTCATAAAAGTAATAGTAGGGTGCATCTCAGACTCCAATCCCTGTCACTTAGTGCCCTCTCACTGCATCAGCTCGAATTCTGTCCTCTAGGCCATTTGGTCCCTTCCTCTGAGTCTTTCTCAAAGGTGGATATAAGGGCTGGGAGCAAGCTTTAGGCTTGGACTGCCTGAGTTCCAGCTCTGCCACCTCCCAGCTCAGTGATTGTAGGCTTGAATTCTTAGACCTCCGTTTCCTCATTGGTGGGAGGGGAAGGTTTTAGTATTTACACAGGGGGCTGTGAAGCACCTGGCATGATCCTTAGTAGACATTAACTGTAACTGCCATGCTTTATGTTCCTTCTTGCCACTCACCCCTCCTTTCTTCCTGCCTATTTCCTTGCCCAGTGTTATAGCAATGAACTCTTTACTGTTCTCCCTGCCTCCTACTTCACCCCTACTCAGTACCAGCATTAAGACCCTCCCTCTCATTTGTTTGTCCTTGATGGTGTCAGAGGATACTGGATAATGATAGAAAACAGAATCTAAGGGGACTTAGGGACCATGTCAAGCCTAACAGCTTCTTCTGAGTAGGGTTGTGTCTCAAGTTCTGCACACAAGGGTGAGATGTCATGGGCTTTGTGGCTCCTATCCTTGTCTATATTAAGCTGTTAACCACTCCTGTTTCATTTAGGCCCCTCTAATTACCAGAACAACTTGCATCTCATAGTAAATGGGGTGGAGGGGGAGTGGCGAAGGCTTGGGATTGTTGTTCATCCTCAGGTCTCCACCGCTCCACCTGCCCTGGCCCACCAGCCTTCCAGCCTCCCATTAGGGTTCTGGCACGTCTGCCATCGTGGGCCCAGAGTGCTACTCTGTGGCGCAGATATGCCACGCAGGGTCCAACACTGGGACCTCAGTGCAGAGGTGGGTAGCAAGATGTCATAGTAGATGGGTGAGGAGTGCTGCACTTCCTCATGCTTTAAGCAGGAAAGGAGACTGCAGAACCACCCGAGGTGAGAGGAAGACAGTTTACCACCTGGTACTCATAGCTGTACATCAGAAACAGAGGATGTTTGTGAGATTAACCAGCATAAAACTTTCCAAACAGGTGAGGAATGCAAGCCTCGTTGGTCAGGTAGGTGTGTAATCACCATGTTAGTCAGGGCCCCAGCCTGGTCTCTCCAATTCTGTTTATATATCCTCTTGGGCTTCTGATCTCACTCAGCTGCCCAAGATCTTTGTAGTTCTGACCAGATCACTCTCTAAGCCCTTCAGTGTGTCCCCACTGCCCACAGCCAAGGGTCTAAAGGGTCCGAAACCCTGAGCTTGGCACCTGAGACCTTCTGCAGTCCAGACATGAGCTACCTGCAGCTACTTCCTCCTCAGCCCTCCTTTACATATTTGATGCTACAACCACACTGTGCTCTCCATCTTCACTGAGACATACTCTGTATTCTCAGAGTATTCTCTGTATTCTCATTAGGCTGCCCCCCTCTGCCCCGTGTGTTTTTCCTTCCTTCCCCTAGTGGCTCTTTTTCTAGTCACCATGTAAGCACCTTCCCCCGCGCCCCCACCCCGATTAGCTCTGTGAAGCCTTGGAGTGGAGCTGACTTCTTCCCTGGTGTTCCCGGGCCACTCAATGCTTTCTAGTGAGGAGTGAGGGCTGATTCCGTGTGTGCATGCCCTCCCTTGCCTGTAGCCTCTAGACCCTGGGCTCCTCAGGCCTGACTCCCTCTGTCTCCCTGACACCGGACTGCGTTCAGTCAGGGTTTGGAGCTAGAAGCTGCTCCCTGTGACTCCTGCCCATTTACTTAACATTCACCCTCAGGTCCCCTTGGTGCTGGTTCTCTGGTGAGGTCTGTTCCTCTTGTCAGTTAAGCCTCTTTTCCCAGTCAGGCCAGGTCATGACCCTTGGGAGCCAACCTGCATGGCCCTCAGGGTGACCTTGCTTTTTAGCAAAAATTCAGAGAACCTACTTTAGCCCCTTGGTTATTGATGGTCATAAAACTTTATGGTCCTTTGGACTGGACCTCTTTCATGGTCTCACTTTGAATTTTGACCCTGCCAGCCCACCAGTGAGGCAAATGGGCACTCTCATTGTTCCTGCTAAGAGAAAGCTCGCGAAGGTAAGCAGCTTGCTCGGGGCCCCGTGATGGCTAGGTGGCAGAGCTGGAATTTGGAGAGAGATCACCTGAAGCCTATGGAATGCCTTACTTTTCCATGTTCATTCCCACACACACTCCTTCCTGTCACTGGGAGACAGCTCCATATCCACTTGGCAACAACGCTGTGAGTCCTATGGGTCATGAGAGGCAGGTATTGGCTTTGGAGTAACCACCTCAAAACCCCCTGGGAGGCTTGCCCCGTTGTCATGCTGACAGGTAAATCCTGGCTTGAAAGCTTTGGGGTACAGTAGATGGAGGCCTGCCTGACGACTCTTTGAACATGGAATTTTTTCTCTCTTCCATTTTTTCTGTGCACTTGTTGTAAATAGTTCCAGGCTTCTTGTCTGGAACCAAGTGTGGCCAGGTTTGGAGACAGTGAGTGAGAGCATTTGTTACCACACCTCAGCAGCTTATCCCTGTCACTGCACTGAGTAGCTGGTTCCTGCATGGGGCCAAGATAAATTAGAGTGAATCAGACTCATGGGTCCATCCCTTTATGGAGGACAATTGCCTGGGCCTTTGACCCCCACTGGTTTGGTTTCTGTATTGATCATGTCTGTTCACCATCCCCCACCCCTCCACCCCTGCCTTCTGTTTTCTCCTAAAGGTGTCAGCGGCCAGACTGATGTGTGCAGGAATGGGGCCCGGGGGTGGTAGGGCCAGTTCTGTCCTGTAGAACCCCCTTCCTTGAGCACTGGGACCTTCTGGATCCTGGGGCCCAGGAGCATTATAGGAAGGCTGGGTATGTCTGTGCCCACTGTGTCCACCATAGCTTGTGTGCTGTCCCAGTGATTGGTGGTTTCTCTTGCTGTGTCTTTCCTCTCCCTAACTGTGGCTTGGTCCTTGCTCCTGAGGAGTGTGTACAGAGCACGTCGATTGCCTCCCTGGGCGTTGTACTAGGAAATATCATGTTTCCTGCTCACCTGTGACTTCATGACAAGGAATGCCAGCTTATTAGGAATTTGCCTTTGCCCTGGAACAAGAAGGGTCAGCCTTGACATTGCCTCTCTTCCTTATCTCTCTCCCTTGCGTCCATTCTTGTCTTTTTCTTTTTCTTTTTTTTCTTTCTAGTGGGGGTTGTTTGCTTTTACTTGTTAATCCTGTTTGTAGCAAAGCAAGCTGAAGGAGGAGCTCCTCTCTGTGATCTACTTCTTACTCTACACCTACCTCCTCTTCTGTGCCCTACACCTCCTAGAGAGAGAGAGAGAGGAGTGCCGACTTAACCACTGCTGTGACTGCTGCCGCTGCTGCCACCACTGCTGCCACCCCTGGTAATGTCCATGTGCCCCAAGTTCAACCCACAGCCCAGGCCCTGATGGTCACGGGGAAGCCATATCAGTAATCCTAAGAGTATGCCATCCTTTGGCCCCGGGGTCTTGCAGGCAAGATCATGGTCTCTGTGGTCTTGATTGCAAATGCTGAGGTTGCTGGAAGCCAGCCTGTTGTGCAGAGGTCTAAGATAACTTTGCCTTAAAATTAAGCCACAATTGAGCTCATACTGTATGTGTATATATTTTTGTGTCCTGCCTTTTTCTTAAAATTCTCTATCATCAGCACCTTGCCATGTTATTTCAGTCTTCATAATCACCACTTTCCATGCTCTCAGAGTAGTTGAGCATGTAGTTCTGCCGTAATTAACTTAGCCATTCCTCTAGTTTGAAGGTGTTTAGAGAACCTCCGCTTTCTAACCAGTGTAAATAACACCGGAATGAACATCTCTGAGTCTGAAGCTAATTTGGTGTCGCTTCTTCCACATTTAGAATCCTCCCAGGCTAGAATTTCAGATATGGAATTATGGGTTAAGAAGCAATGTAAATATTTTTATGGTTCTTCTTCTAAATGGTCAGATTGCTTTCTGAAAGAGAAGCCTGTATTTTCTATGGTGTTTTTCTGCAGAAAGTCAGATCTCAGGGCCTCTGGTCCAGGGAAGGAGGCAGACATCCTACTGCCATGCCTGTGGAGCTGGGGGTTAAAACCTGTTCTCTGGGCTCACCTCACTCAGAATCCCTGCTGGGCTGTTTCATTTGCTCAGTTCTCTCTGAAGGCAACTTAGGGCTTCTGACTTATGTCCAGCAAAGGCCAGCTATGTGCTCACTCTTGCCAGTTACTTTGGCAAGCAGAGAGCCACCAACCCCTCAGCTCCCTGACCCTGAAGGGTCCATTTCCTTTACTCCCTGGGTGAAGAGCTGAATGAAGTCTCAGACTGAGGTTTTGTTGAGGCCCCTTTCCAAGTTCAAAGCTGCCATGTTATTATGGTTAAGAACTGAGGCCCAATTGCTGTGAAATCATGGCTGAGTGGATATTAGCCTTCCACAAACTCAGCATTTGTATAAACCCGGCAATTCTCTGGGGATCACCTCCCAGCCAGCTTGTCTACTACCCCTAGGTCCACACGTAGGCCTGTGGGCCAGCCCTGCAGCAGGATCACTCAGTCTGGCCAGAGCTTTCTCTGTTCTCCTGCTACCCACTTGGCCTAGGCCTTTTCTGTCGGTGTCTGAGTGGACACAGAAAAGCACACAGGAGGAGTTTCAGCAAACATGTCCGCTGACCATAGATCTGCCTCTGGATCTATGGGCTTGAGACCGTGTCGGTTACTGTGGGTATTGAGCAGGGGCCATGTGTGTATGGCTCTGTGATGGGCCAGGGCAGGTGTATGGAAACAAAATTATCTCTCTCATCACATGGAATTTCTGATTCTTTGAATCTTGGCTTCGGCTTGCTGTTTCCAACCTCAGTATTGCCATGTCTTTTGGCAGAGAATGGGCCATGTATGGTCACTCCCCAAGCTGTCATGGTTGGGGGAAATGTCTACTGGTGTACCCACATGGGCCTGACATCCAGGAAAGGGGGTGGGTGGTTTAACCAATCCTTTAGTGACTGTTAGGACTTGGGTAAGGGCAGCCATGGCCTTCCGCAGGTGGTCACATGTCTTGCTGAAATCAGGAGAAGGCCTCTGTTGCCTTAGCCATAATCAGGATTTGCCTGGGGATTAGACCAGATGCTGGTACCTATTCTATTTTTTTTAAGTTTTTAAAAATGTTTATTATATTTATTTTTGAGAGAAGGAGAGAGGGGGAGAGAGAGAGAGAGAGACAGACAGACAGACAGAGTATGAGCAGGGGAGGGGCAGACACAGAATCTGAAGCAGGCTCCAGGCTCTGAGCTGTCAGCACAGAGCCAGACGCGGGGCTTGAACTCACAAACCATGAGATCATGACCTGAGCTGAAGTCGGACGCTTAACTGACTGAGCCACCCAGGCACCCCTCTGGTACCTATTCTAAAAGTCCCATGAAGGCTGCTTACAGGCCCAGTGCACATGCCCAGAGAGTAGGTGAACCATGTAATGGAAAGTGGAGCCCTTGCTTTAGCCCTTGGAGGAAGGCATTCTCTACTTGATGATGTCTCTCGTTAATCACGAAACAACTTCCAAATGGATCTCCCTGCCTTTGGTTGCGGGGAGTCTCTCCTTGTACATGTAAAACATAATCTTTGTTTAAAACCTTCAAGGGCTCCCTATGGCCTAAATAAAAGACAACGTCTGAGTACTTTAGTAGGGGTCCCAGCCTTCCTCTCCCTGGTGTGATTTGGTCCACGTCCACCCTCCTGTCTTAATCTGGCTTCCCCATTCTGTATTTCTTGTAGCTCCTTGAATGTACTTTTTTCCTCACAGCCTTTACAAATGTCTTCTCTTCTAGGAACTCTCTTCTCATACCTTCCCACTAAAGTTGGCCAACATTTTTGAAGCCCTCTCCAATCCTCTTAGGATTGGATCAGTATCTCCCTCCACCTCCACATCATCCCATTACAACTGCCTCTTTTATTTTTTTTTAATGTTTATTTTTGAGAGTGAGAGAGAAAGAGTGTGAGTGGGGGAGGAGAAGAGAGAGAGAGGGAGATACAGAATCCAAAGCAGGCTCCAGGCTCTAAGCTGTCAGCACAGAGCCCAACTAGGGGCTCAAACACACGCACCGCGAGATCATGACCTGAGCCAAAGTCCGAGGCTTAACTGACTGAGCCACCCAGGCGCCCTTACAATTCCTCTTTAACTCGAAACTGCTCAGAAGCAGGGCCTGTGTCTTCTCCTTTTCTGTATCCCTATAGCTAAGCATGAAGCAGACACCCAATAAATGACAAAAATGAATAATATATGAGAAAGAGGGGAAATAATAATCCCTGGTCCTTCTCCAGTCTCTGGAGCTGGCTTTTCTTTCATTTTGGTAATCACTTCATTGAGATATTATTATATACCATACAATCACCTATTTAAACTATGTAATTGGAGCATCTGGGTGGCTCAGTCAGTTAAATGTCCTACTCTTGATCTCAGCTCAGGTCTTGATCTCAAGGTTGTGAGCCCCATGTTGGGTCCATGCTGGGCGTGAAGCCTACTTAGAAAAAGAAAAAAAGAAAAAGATAAAGCTCATAACCCATTACTGCAGTCAATTTCAGAACATTTTCATTATACCAAAAACAAACCCCATAATTCTTAGCTACTAACTCCCTTCATTCCCCCAGCCCTAGGCAGCAACTAATATTCTTCCTTTCTCTATGGATTTGCCTATTGTGGACACTTCATATAAATGAATTCATGCAATCTGTGGTCTTTGTAACTGTCTTCTTTGATTTAACATGATGTTTTCAAGGTTCATCCATGTGATAGCATATATCAGTGCTTCATTCTTTTTTTTCTTGTTTTTCTGAATAACATTGCATTGTATGAATATAGTACATTTTATTTATCCGTTCATTAGGTAACAGACATTTAGGTTGTTTCTGCTTTTTTATCTGCTTTGAATAATGCTGCTATGAATGTTATGTAAAAGTTTTTGTGTAGACATGTTTTCATTTCAGTTAGTTATATACCTAGGAGTGGAATTGTTGGATCATGTGGTATTTCTTTGTTTATCCACCTGACGACCTACCGGACTGTTTTCCAGGATGGCCGCACAATTTTACATCCCCACCAGCAGTATATGAGGGTTCTGTTTTCTTTTTTTTCCCCTTTTTTAGTAATTTTTTTAATGTTTTATTTATTCTTGAGAGAGACAGAGCATGAGTGGGGGAGGGACAGAGAGAGAGGGAGACACAGAATCCAAAGCATGCTTCAGGTTTTGAGCTGTCAGCACAGAACCTGAGGTGAGGCTCAAACCCACAAACTGTGAGATCATGACCTGAGCCGAAATCAGACACTTAACCAACTGAGCAACCCAGGCGCCCCTCTTTTTTTTTTTTTTTTTTTTTATATTTATCTTGAGAGAGGGAGAATAGACGTATGCATGGGGGAGGTGCAGAGAGAGAGAGGGAGAGAGAGAATCCCAAGCAGGCTCCATGCTAGAACCCACAAACTATGAGATCATGACCTGAGCCAAAGTTGGCCACTCATCTGACTGAGCCACCCAGGTGCCCCTAAAGCTCAGCCTTTCAGAGGGAATGCTGCTCTCAGTGCACCAGTTCCTCTTTGTGTGTGACTTCCCAAACACATCATACATCTCTAAAGGTCTCTCTTTCTTCTGCTGCTATAAAGATTCCAATCGTATGAGCCACTCACTTGAACCCTAATCCTTTTTAGAAATCCCCTCATCAGAGAAGCAGGATTTATGGGAAGGACACACACAAACACTAGAGAAGGAGAGGTCTCCATATTGGATTTCTGGGAGACAATTTGAAAGATCTGACTGTTCAAGATGGACAGGAAGACCTTCTCCTATAATAATGATAGTAGCCAACATTTGTTGTCAGGCAATGTACAAAGGCCTTTTCATGCATTGTCAAATTTAATAAAACTTACCTGTTGTCATCCAAATAGCCAAATGAGGAAATGGAGCCTGAGAGGTGCTATTTGCCCAGTTACATTGCCAGTGAGCAGAGAATCTGGCATTCCTGGATAAAAATGTCACAACTGTGTTTTTGGCCAGGCTGGACAGTAGTGGTGCTTGATAAATATTTACCAGAGTGAATGAAGTAGCAGAAACACTGGATGCATCTGCCGAATGAGAAGGGGCAGGAATGAGGGTTGGGTGTCTTCCCATCCCCTGGAGAGGAACGAACCCCTTCTGTTAGTGGTGGGGATTGGCAGGCTTGCCAGAGTCTGTCTTTCTCATCAGGAAAGTTACCCAAGGTGTTACACCATTTCACCCAAAGAAGCCTAGGACTAACTTTTCTATAATCCCAGGGGAAGGAAAGGGAAGACATACTTTCCTTGTCTACCTTTCAGCTGGTCTGATGTTCCTGAGGACTCTGGTAGGGAATTACACCTGCAAGAATGAATTCTTGCCTTTTTCCTCTTCCAGAGCCACAGAGGTGAGGCCAGGATGAGAGGAGTGATATACAGTTCAAGCTGTTTTAGGAAACTGTCTGACTAATTCTAAGTGTGGACCAGACAATGAAGTGCCGTATTGAGTTGAAGGAGCTTGTTATGCCACACGTGAGGAAAGGGATAGATCTGCTCCCTTGGGTTTCTCCTCTATGCTGCCATTGCTCTTAGGGCATGGTGCCAGAGGTGTCCATTCATGGTTCCAAATTTGCAGTTCCCAGGAGAGGAAAAATGCATAGTACAGTCTCAGATCAAACATCTGCTTAACTCAAATAGTCATGGTTAGCAGGCCAGGTCCTGTGGTTTGGGCATGTCCATCATGAGCTCCCTGCCTTTGTCATTAGAGAATGAACCAAGAGAAGGGAGCATTGGGCAGCTATCCTTGGGAGTCTGCTACACAGATGTGAAAAGGCTTTGTTGGAAAAGTGTTCAATGCGGTTGAATTGTGTTTGAAGATATTTAGAGAAAGCTATCTCATAGGGTCTTTATGGGGCTAGAGGAGCAAAGAGGAAAGTACCAGGTGCAGGCCTCTCCCCCCATTGCCAGAAGATAGAAGGGTTTGGCAAGAATGAAGTAAATCTGGGTTGGGATGAAGGTTGTTACAAGATTGTTGAGATGTTTACATGAATGTCAGACACTTATCCTATGCCTTGCATGTCATATCTCCCAATTAATTTTAGCAATGTGCTGTAATTATAATAGTAATTATAACAGCTTTATAGTTTTCATGTCTGGTTTCTAAACTTTGAACTTCTTTTTGCCTCAAGATTTACAGAGAATTAGCTGAAGGCAGGATTTTGAGTGACTCTTAACTGATGGGGAAAAGCAAAGAACACAGTGTGTGCTGTTGGGCTTGGCCTTCTCCTTTCACCATGCATGATTAGAAAGCTTTGTCATGGGCTGAAGAAAGGAGCTCTTGTGTAAAATGTTTCCTTAATTCATTCACTCTTCTCTTGTCTGCTCTTTCTGACTTCCTGGTACTTGTGTTTCTTAAGTGGTTTGTATCTGTGAGTCACTCTCCTGAGGTTGGGCGGCTGTGGCACCGTCCATATGCTCTGTACTCACCCAGGCACCAGTTTCCAAACCTTCTCTTGGGGACCTGGAGAGTAGATGTTGGGTATCCCACCTTTAGACTGTGTAGCCACTGTAGGCCCTTGTGATATATATTTTCCCCCAAAGTAGAAGGCCCCGATCTTGATGATCCCAAGAGATATTGAGAAGGAGCACTAAATGAGGACTCCACAGTGTTGTGTCCAGCACCAGCTGTGTCACTTGTGTGCCTTAGTTCCTTCGTAGCATGGGTGGCAGGAATCTGCCCAGGATGAGAATACCCATATGGAAGGGCTTGTGGACTGCTAAGTGTAAGAGTGGCAGTGTTGATGCTCTCACTGTTCTTACTACCCTGGGGTTGTGCGAGTTGGTAAGGACAGAGCCCCATGGTGGTTGAAGCTTCCCAGAAGAATTGCCATCTGCCATGTTTTGTTGAAACCCATCTTTTGGTCTACTCATCCATCCATCCATCCAGCATTATTTATTGAGCTCTTATTGTATGCCAGTAAGTGTTCTAGGCACTGGGTAAATAAAAGTTAAAAATTCCAGTTTTTATTGAGCTTCTATTCTAGTGGGGGAGACTGAAAATAAACACGATAGTGAATAAAATATGAAGTACCTTTGTACCAACAGACTTGGTGCTTCAGGACCCAGTGGTTAGCATCCTGAAGTATGTGTCTTCTCTCTCATACACCCTATTTCTATCATAGTGTGTATCACACTGCTTCCCACCCTACGTTGTGAGCACCATGAGGGCAGAGATTGACTTGGGTTCACCATATTTCTCTGGTACCTAGTTTAATGACAGACACCTGGAAGGCACACAGTGTGGTGAACAAACCATAGTCAACCATACAAAGATGGGAGAGGGGAAAAAAATCCCATAGGTACCAGTTTCCTGGGTGTCTTCATGGGAATTAGTCTATAATACAGTATGTAAATATATGACACATAGGTCTAAATGCCTTTTCACCTAACAATACTATCTTGGAGATCATTTCCTTTTAGAGCTGCCTTATTTTTTTGAACATCTCTATTCCATTATATGGATGTTACATGACTTATTTAACTAATTCCCTAGCAATGCTTATGTCACTGCTTGCAATCTTTTGCTGTGAAGAAAATCCTATGATGAGCAAGTTGTTTATATTCACATATTTGCAAGTCCCACGTGATAATTCCTAGGAGTGGGATTGCAGACTCAGGGCATGCCATTCTGTACTGATTTGTAAAATGAGAGCAGAAAAATAAGTGAACTAATGATCACTAGTCCAAAAGTCACCAGTCCCTGGGAGTGTCCTGCTCATTGGCCTTATGGCATCTGATAACACTTCTTTTGTTTCTACCCCAGGCTGGAGAAACCATGTTCAATCGTGCCAAGCTCCTCAACATTGGCTTTCAAGAGGCCTTGAAGGACTATGACTACAACTGCTTTGTGTTTAGCGACGTGGACCTCATTCCAATGAATGATCATAACGCCTACAGGTGTTTTTCACAGCCACGGCACATTTCTGTAGCAATGGATAAGTTTGGATTTAGGTAAGAGATGTTCACCAGAATCTGCAGAAAACATGTTTCACTCTTACATGGTGACTAAGAAATGCAATTTCTCCGACCCAGGAGTATCTGTTTAGGTTTTGGAGGAAGAATTCTTCCTCAGAGGACTGGGTGCTTTTTAAGCCCAAAGCCTCTAATTATTTGAGGAAAAAAGTAAAGTTCAGAAACACCACCACCTCTGCATATCCAGGCAAGAAGAGTTTTTATGTTTGGGGTGGCTCTCACCTTTAGGCTCCAAACAGATGCCGTATTTCCTTGCTTGCTTCTATCCTTTTCCCCACACAGTTTGGGAAGCAAATTGGACTCATTTTCCCCTAGTAGATTCTTGAGTTTGGGTACCTTGGCAGCTATACCTTGGTATTTTAAGAAGGAACATGATACTGTTTCCCTGCAGAGCACAGGCTTCTGTTTAATCATGAGGACCCAAACTTTTCCACCAAAATGCCCCTAGTGAGGAGGCCAGTTAATTCCATGAGCAATGGTATAATCCAAACCATAAGGTCATGGTTGGAAAATAGCCTTGGAATCCTTTTCTTTTTAAAAATTTGTTTAAATGTTTTATTTATTTTTGAGACAGAGAGAGACAGAGCATGAGCAGGGGAGGGGCAGAGAGGGAGGGAGACACAGAATCTGAATCAGGCTCCAGGCTCTGAGCTGTCAGTACAGAGCCCAATGCGGGGCTTGAACTCAAGAACCGTGAGATCATGACCTGAGCCAAAGTTGGATGCTTAACCAAATGAGCCACTCAAGTGCCCCTCCTTTTTTTTAAAATCTTAAAAAAAATAAATCTGCATTTTGTTCCATAATTACCCGTTTATGTTAACATATAATTGTTTTAAATCACCTATCAGTTGAGTAAACAGACCTTTCCCTCCTTGCTCCAAGTTAGCTTGAAGTTCCAGGAAGCTGTGCTGCAGACCCCGTGGGCTAGGCATTCCTGGCTTGGGCGCCCCACCTGGTGTGGCACGCCTGTGCCAATCAGCAGTCCCCTGGTTTAGATACGAATTCTTTCTTTCAGACTCCTTTCATTCCCATAATTTCTTTCTGTCTTCCCTTGCTGGGGGCAGTGAGAGCTGTGAGATGAAACTAAGAATGCTGTGAGGAGAATTCGACTGTAGACGTCACCCTGTACCCTCCCATCTTACCTCCCCTCTTCCCTGTTTGTGTATCTTCTCTTTAAGAGACATAAGTTCAAACCCTGTTGCCTCTTAATTCTTCCCCCTGAAGCATGGTGGTAAGGACCTCATTCTTTGGCACAGCACTGTGCTTGTTTTACCCAGAACTGGTCAGACTTGGGGAATGGGATGGTTGGTCAGAGAAAGCAGCACAGACAGCAAACTGAATCTCATCAACTCCGCACTTACTTCCCCGTGAGGTCACGTAGAGTCCCTTTTTGTAAAAACACTGATCATGACAAACCTTATTGGCCTGGCCACCTGGTTCAAACCCTCACTTATAATCAGTTGCAGACTGTTGTGTGATGTGTGCCCAAAGGTGGGTAACTGGGCACCTAACTGATGACACCTAATTATAAATAGATTACCTTTGACTCATTAAAGCAGGCCCTCCCAGATCTTCAAATACATATAGTCTGATGTCCTGAATGTATTTGAAAATAATCATTGCACCTTTTTTTCATGTGCTCTATATGGTTTGGCTGACTTCCCCCTTGAAGTATGAGTTAGTTTTCCTTAATTTCTGTGATGGATTTTAGTCTCTTTGGATTCTAGTAAGAGCCCAAGTGTGGTTTAGTGCCACATACAAGGTCATCCCAAGCCACAGCCTTTAAAGGACCCTTAGGAAAGCCTTTGCCTGGCTTCTGGGCATGACCTGAGTGTTAACTTTTCTCATTGGTGCTCCGTCTGCATCCTTCAGGAGTCCATGACATAACCATTGAAACAGAAAAATATAGGGGTGCCTGGATGGCTCAGTCAGTTAAGCTTCTGACTCTTGATTTCGGCGCAGGTTGTGATCTTACGGTTCCTGAGATCAAGCCCCGTGTTGGGCTCTATGGGCTCTGCGTTGGCAGCTCGGAGCCTGCTTGGGATCCTCACTCTCCCGCTCTTTCAGCGTGTTTCCCCTGCTCATACTAACACAAACACACACGCTCCCTCAAAATATATAAATAAGCATTTAAAAAAAAAACAAAACAGTAAAATACAAAAAGTGTGGAAAGATGAAAGCCCAGATGCCCTGCTGCTTGAAAATGTGTCAAAATAGATTCACCACTATGCATTTTGCCAAGTTGGGATGTGGTAGAAATTTCCTAGAAAATTTTATTTTAGCAAATTTTCAGAAATGCTGTTTTGACTGTTGGGGTGAATGTTCAAGCCAGTATACCTGTGGAAGAATGAAAGTTAGACTTGTAGATGGGCTGAGGGTGGGAAGGGAGGGCATGACAGGGTGGGCACCGGGAAGCTTTACTATAGTCTCTGTTTCCAGGACCTCCTGGATAAGCATTTCATGCAGGATCAGGACACAGGGGAAGCAGATTCCTGAATAGGGCACAAGAAGTGGGCTTAGGCTCTTGTCAGTGACTAATTTTCCAGGTAACCACAGAAGCAACACAATGTTCTTAGAAAGAGCAAGATTCTACTTTTTTATTTCTATGTCTTCTCTACAATAATCTGAACCTGATATGAAAACAGAACCAAGAAAGTTATGAATTCCCAATTAAAAAGTTCCAGAGAATAAAAATAACTTTAGAAGTGTTTGTGCTTTGAGCATATTTTATTTTGAAAGTCGAAACTTACTAACCACTGGTTTTCTTGTGTGTGTGTGTGTGTTTCCCCCTAGCCTACCTTATGTTCAGTATTTTGGAGGTGTCTCTGCTCTAAGTAAACAGCAGTTTCTCACCATCAATGGATTTCCGAATAATTATTGGGGCTGGGGAGGTGAAGATGATGACATTTTTAACAGGTAATCTTCCTGACTTAGATCTCTTTCTTCCCTGTCTCCCTTCACTTCCAGTTTTTCAATCAGGGCCTGATTATTCTGCAAGATTGACCCTTGGGAGGCATGGAGTCCCCACTCGGCCCAAATTCTTAGGTGTGCCCTGCTGTACATGCTATAGGTGCTGAAAATGTCTTTAGGAAGTTTAGCTTCTGTGATTTTTGCATTAGCCTTGGAATGCACAAAATGAGAACCAAGTAAAGGGTTGGGTTTACTTTGATTTATCCCACACTCCATTTTGTCCTGAAGAAGTAAACATGCCCTTTGCAAAAATTCAGCATCTCATTGTGGTCCCGTTTGATTATGAAACAAGTTTCTTTGGGCAGGATCCTAAGTTCCTTTACAAAATCTCTGTGCTGTTTATTTTGGAATATTTTTAACAAACACAAAAGAGGACTGCATAGTATAATATAAACTTCTGTGGACCCACCCAGCCGCAACAACCACTGGCAGCCCCGCCTGCCCCATCCACAGCTCAGGGCCCCTTTATCATGTACATTGTCCTTGCAGATGGTAAAAAGAAAGAGAAAACAAAACAAAAGAAACCCTGGTGGCATTTGAAACCACATCTGCCCTATTGTCCCTGACAGTGGAGACTTCAACCCTGCTGTCTCCAGATAAGAAGTACCTTCTCCCTCTGAGAGCCGGTCTGAGCTTGTGACTGAGCTTGATATCAGAATATACCCTAGCACCTTCCCGAATTGGAGCACGTTAATATGATCAATTAACAGAAGGTGTCTGTCAGGGCAGGACCCACGTCAGTTAGTTTTAGCTTTGTGTGAGAACCTGCCACAGACCCAGGTCTTTACTATCGACCTGGAAGAAAATCTGAGTTTTAGAGAATGCAGATTGATTATCAGACATCTTCAGCAGACAGCACTGTGTCATATAGGCCTGAGGGGTAGGACACTGAAGCCTCAGACAAGGGGTCCAGACAGAAACAAACTCCCTGACACAGCACCACCTTGGCAAACCTCAGGCCCACAGGATGGTGTTAGGGGCTGATATGACACCACAGACCCGAGCAGTTAAGATGAGTGGGAAGGGAGCACTGAGGATGGACACCCAAGGGTGGGGGGGATTAGAAGGATGGGTGGCTGGTGGAGCAGCTTTCTTGAAAGATAAAGGACCTAACTCACTGTATGCCAGGCACTGAATCTGCGCTGGGGAAGATGAGGCCAGAAAACGTTAAGTTATCCAGGACCAGCTCACTCTGCTTCTTAACCAATTGTACTCCTGCTTAACCAACTTGTCCTCAGTCCTTTCCTCCAGACCTACACAGAATCTTCCACCCTGTTCTGGCTGACTCTCGTCTTGTTCTCTGCTTTTCATTCTTAACATTGTTTATCAGAGAGACTTCCCTTTGGCCAAAAACCTTTGGGAAACTGTATATTCTACCCCTTTCAGACACTGGCACCGATCTAAAAAATGGGATGTGAAAAGCTCTGAGAAGGCCTCCATGATTTAGCCTTCGCCCTTCTTTCCAGCCTCATCTCTGGCCACTTCTTATCCCAAACTCTTTCCAGCAGTCCCCAGAACCTTCTGTTGCTCCCCAAAGGCCCTGTATGTGCTCTGCCTCCCTGCCTTTGCCTATGCTGTCCTGACTGCCCTAAATGCTCTGCAGGCACCCATTTGTCTTCACAGCTGGCTCTGCCTAGTCTTGCTCAGGTAGAGTGAGTAGCTTCTCCTGTGCTCCACACCACTACCTCCCCTCCTCACCTCTATCCTGGCACTGATGGCCCTATGTTCCAAGTCCGCATTGTAAGTTCTGTGAGGGCAGATGCTCCCTGTGCCCGGCACAGAACACTCCCCAACACAAACCACAGAATCACTGGTCAATGGACATGGGGAGTTAGTGTGAGTTTAAACTAGTGTCACAGTGAGCTGAGGTACCGACTGAGTGAGAACAGTGAACAAGATGGCCGATGGGGCAACAGTCTGGGGCTGTCAGACCCAAGCCTTAAGGCGCTCTTCAGTGATGACTTGTCCCTTCACTCCTTGCAGATTAGTTTTTAGAGGCATGTCTGTATCTCGCCCAAATGCTGTGGTTGGCAAGTGCCGGATGATCCGCCACTCAAGAGACAAGAAAAATGAACCCAATCCTCAGAGGTGTGTTCTGTGTTCATTTACATTCCTTCTTTCCCCTTTCACGTGGGGTAGGCTATGGGAATGAGGCTCTGAAGAGGGCTGCAAGCCTCGAGGGAAAAGGAGGGATCTGTACACGAATGGGGTAGAGGAGACTAGGTGGCAGGGTGGGGGGTGGGAGGAAATGAAGGACAAGTGTTTAATGGTTTTTTTCCCTTAAGATTTTTGTTTCGACAGCAACCCTTTGCCTGTTTCTTCCTTGTAGGTTTGACCGAATTGCACATACAAAGGAGACAATGCTCTCTGATGGTTTGAACACACTCCGTTATGAGGTGTTGGACATAGAGAGAAACCCGTTGTATACCAAAATCACAGTGGACATCGGGACACCGAGCTAGCATTTTGGTACACTAATAAGAGACCTGAAAATGGCCAGGACCTCAGCTGTGCGTCTCTGCCAATCTTCTGGGCCGGTCCCTTTCATTCTTAACAATCAGAGTGATAGGCCCCCTCCAGTCATCATTCAGATGCCTTTCCAGATGACCAGGACGAGTGCGATATTTTGCCCCCAACTTGGTTCGGCATGTGACTTCTTAGCTCTACAAGGTGTGTGTAAATGTAGAAACTGTCAGCCTTTGGGGGGTTCTCGGCATGTTCACAGTGTCACCCCAAAGAATCAGTACACAGCCCCAAATTTGGTGACTGTGGGACTCATTCCCAGTGATAAAATGCTAATCTGTTGTGAAATAGGTAAGAATTTCACTTTAAATTGTGGTGTTCTTATTACTTTATGAAAAATCGGAGAGTGCTGCTGAAATCGGATTGGTGTGATGTTTTTTGTTTGCATATTCCAACAGAAAAACAATCTCAACCATTCTCATTTTACTCCTTCCCCACCTTTGAGCAGTATGCAACTACCACAATCACTTGTGTGCGTGTCTTTTCTTAGCAAAAGAATTTTAAAACTTGAGCCTTTGACCTTTGCATTGCTAACGTATGAATTCGAAGGCAACGTTAGCCATCAGCAAAAGCCTTGAGTGTCCTCAAATTCAGTGGCCTTTCTCCAGACTGTCTGATTTCTGAATGTAAAGACTTTTTAAAAAAAAAGTTTGTAGTATTTTAAAGAAAGAACAAATCAGGTTCTATTATGATCTAGCTTGATTTTGTGTTGACCCAGATTTGCATAGCTGTTTAGTGTTAAATCATGGCAATTTATTTTTCTGAGCATGCTATATAAACTTGAATTTCCTATGTATTTTTATTGTGGTGTTTTAAATGTAGGGAGGGGATTGAGCAGTTTTTAGTGGAAAAAATAGCATAGGCTGTACTGGCCATGAATGGACCTCTGAATTGGCAGGCAGGTCAGGTTTTGTAAAAAGCAAAGTGACCTTTGGGCCCTTTGAGGGCAAGACCTCCCTGGTCAGAGGCATCCTGCTAGACCTCTGGGGAAGCCAAAGGCCTAGGTCTGCCAGGCGAGTACCCCACCTCCTTACCCTCCCCAGGTGGGAGGGAACCTCACAACCCCTCTTCCCACTGACCCTTGGAACTTCCCTTTAGGGCCGTAGGCCGTGGAGTTGTAAATGATAGCAATCAGGTTGCTTACTGGCCCTTAGTCTGGGGAGGGAGAGAAAATCACTACTCTGGGCACCATGGAGTCCAGGGGCCACCTCCTTCTCTGTGCTGGCACACTGCCTGGCCTACCTTGCTGGACCCGTTCTCCTTCCTCCCCCTTCCTCCTTTCTGCTGCCTTTCTCCTTCCTTCCTCCCCATTTTTGTTCCTTTGTCTCTTGCCTGTTCCCTAAAACTTGCCTGTGGCACTCAGGGTCAAACAGACTATTCATTCTCCAGCATGAATGTGCCTTTTAATTAGAGATCTAGAAAGTTCAACTGAACCCTCCCATACTCCCCCACAACCACTCTGGTGCCTAAAGCCTCCCAGTCCCCCTCAGGTTTTTAGCAGGTGCTCCTACTCAGGGAGGCTGATCCACAGGGGTGTCTTCCCCAGAACCCCCTCTGCTGGGAGAGGTCAAGGTCTGCCTGGGGTGAGATGCACAAGGCAGTCGCTACTACTGGCCGCCCTTGTCGGGTCCAGCCTGGGCTATGGGCAAAAGAGTCAGCTGTCTGAACCCAGGGTTGACCCTTTAGCTGGTGGCAGCCCAGAGCCCCATGCCAGCCTCCTGGGAACCAGCTCGCCATGTGGAGCTGGTGCCCTGGTCTTACCTGTGCCTTTATTGCTTTGAGCATCTTGGATGCTACCATGGTTCTTTTTCCAGAAGCCTTTGTATTGGGTTGAAATTATTTTCCACTGCAGAGGCATCTGGGCTATGCGAGGAGTATTCTTTCTCTCAGCCCCCCATTCCTTGACAGCAGTGTCAGTGGAACCAATAACCATCCTGAGAGGGAGTTTGGGGAAATACAAAGAAAGAAGGCCTCTCCCTCTCTCTGTCCCCAGATCCTGACTTTTCCAAAGTGCCTTAAAAGAAAAGAGACAAATATCCTGGGTGGTAACTTCTTTATTATTTACCTTACTCTTGAAAAAAAATTCTGACTTTTTTCCCCCCTCCTGTTTTCCTGTTACACTTTCCTTCATGTTCCACTGGAATAGTCAAGTATGTGGTTCATTCTCAGAACCAAGGGGGATTCTGCTTCACCTGTTCCCCACTTGCTGACCTTCTGGTGCTCTCATGGAGCCCACTTGGGCCCAAGGTTAGGCCTTGACGTTTGCCTGGTTCATAAGATGCTTCAGGTCCTCCTTCTTCCCTGAGTCGGTGAGGGCTGAGGGTTCAGAGAGCATTTCCTTCACCTGAAAGGTGTCACCATGAAATTGTTATGTGCCGCGTCTTTCTCTGTTTCTGTCCACCCTGTTGCTGATGACCCCGTAAAGTGGCCTTTGGGAAAGATTAGAGGGCAGAGGTGGCACGAGAGGGTAGAGGAAATGCTGGTGCTGGCGCTCAGTCTGGGCAGGGTCTCTGCTGACCTTGGGCGTGGGGTGCCCCACTCAGCCAGGGTGGCAGCTCTCCTGTCCCACAGACCTGTCGTGCTGTCTATTTTGATGTCCCATGTATGCAAATGTATGCGTTTACCATTGTAAGTGGGAGGGGGGGAAATGTCTGACCTTGGTGTTCAAAACAGAACTGTATTTTTGTCTTTAAAATCCAGTAATATAACGTGAATAAATGACCTTATCTTTGTAACCTCAGGTGGTTTCTTTTCTGATTTGAGGGGTCTGGGCTCTCCGGGGCTGGAGGGAAATGATTGGGACTGCCTGCTGGCAGGATCAGAGGAGCAGAGGCCTGCCACAGGAGGGAGTAGGTAGTGGCTGGGGGTGGGGGAGGCGGTGGTACCTCACCTGACTATGCTCCACACGCCTCACTGGAATCGGTTTCCCAGGCTGAGCCTCATTTTCTTATCTGTAAAATGGAAATGATAGCACATAGAGACTTTTCAAGGCTTAAAAGAGATGATGGGTCTAAAATACTGACTGGCACCTCACAGCTACTTACTGCATAGTAGCTAGTACCACTTCAAAACAGAATTTCCCCTAGCAGTTCTCTGGCCACATTCTGCTGTATTCCGCAATTGCCACGAGAGTTCCTAGATCCTTCTCAGAGCCGTTTACACAAGGTGTTCACAGTGTAACTTCAATAGTACTGTACAGAGTAAGATTTCCTGTCAGCTCCAGGAAGTTTGAACAGACATTCTACAGGGTTTTAGTTGTGACTCAACAACTTGAGACAGTAAGTACCCTGTGTGCCACCTCCTCAGTGCCCCCAGGATCAGGCACCAGCAACCTCTTAATGTGCTGGTTGGATTGACTTGGCACCTGAAAGAAATGTGTCAGAGGAGACCAGTGTGAATGAGAGGCACCTTTGCTGTCCAGGCTGATGGAGCTGTGAATGTGGGACCAATTGGGAAACAGGAGCAGTAAGGGCAGCACTGTATGACAGCTTCTGGCTGTCCCCACCAATCCTTGTGACTGCTGGAAGGATCCCTAGGGGCCTCAGACCTGAACAGAGGTGGCCTTGGGCTCAGATCTGACCTTCAAACAGGAGACTCTGGTCCTTTCAACAAAGTGCTGCCTTTGCAAGCTGTGAAGTCTGGTAAGTAGAGCACCTGTCTGTCCCCAAGATGCACATATCCACACACATACATACATACTGACTTGCTAACATATCTGACATGAGCCTATGAGAGACCAGAGTGCCTGGGTTCAAATCCTACTGTTGCTTCTTCTAGTGCTGTGACGTGACCACTCCAAATCTGGAGGTACCAATGGTGTTTTCCCTTCCCTTCCCTGCCTCACCTGAGCAAAGGTGTTTGGAATGGCAGCACTGAGGAAGAAGAAGGTTTGAACCTCCATCGTGGGCTCCGAGGGGTCAGGAAGGGATGAAGGCAGGAGGAAGGGGGCTGCAGACAGGCTTCTGTGGTTGGCGATTTCCTTGAGATGTGCTCTGTCTCCAGTTTCCCACTTCACATGGACCCAGACCAAGTCTGAGCCAGGCAGAGCCCAGGAGGCATGCAGTGTGGATTGGGTGGGCACCTGACCCTCCTACACATGGGAGAATGTGACCTGGGAGAATGTGACCCGAATGCCAAATCACTGACTTACAAATATCCTTTGGAGGCAGGCGGTGGTGCTCAGGTCGCTGGGTACTTGTGGAGGTATGTGAGCGGAACCTCCCGAAAGCAGGAGTGTTTGCCACTGGTGACAGAGGGAAGCTGTGTGTGGGGGGAGTAGTCAAGGAAATGAGAAGATGTCCAAGTTCTAAGTGTTACCAAGTGTCCACCACACTTCCAGTCTCCCCTCCTCTTGTTTATTCCAGGAGGTGAGAGTTCGGACATTCCTAGGGGCCGATTTCTTAGAACTGGAACTTATTAACCCTGTCAGAAAGGAAATGAGGCTCGTCTGGCTGAGCCGGTCATGCCAGACGAGCCTCATTTCCTTCTCTGGCAGAGACCCCGGGCAGGGAATGTGGCTGTTGCCTGCATCTGGGCTCGGGGACCTGTACCCGGGCTGTGAGGCAGAGTCTTCGGGGCATGGTTGTTATGGGTAGTGACAAGGTCAGTAGGCCAGAAACCACAGGGACATGGCACCATAAGGACATCTGCCCTTGAGCAAGATGTGTGCCAGCTCACCAGGCAGGAGGTCTGGGAAGCTGACCAGGGAAAAGCCATATAAACAATGATCATTACTTTTGGCTCTTTCTGCCTTCTCACTGTGTAAATCTGGGCAGGTGGACTCCCCTGAGTCCTCGGTTTGCTCTTCTGTTTTAGGACTTGCTCTCAGAATCCACCTCTGGTTTCCCCATAGTTCTGCCCTTCCCCCAGTAGGAAGTACCTTGATCTTGATTTCCTTTTGTCCCTGAGGCTAACCCTTCTTGTCACCTTGAAGGAAGTCACTTTATCTCTGAGTCTTCATTTATAAAAATAGCAGGATCAGCCCTACCTGCACTGTGCAAATCGACTGCACTGAGATACCCGTTAGGTAGGTATAAAGACCACACTTTATACCCATTAGGATGGCTGTTAACAAAAAACCAAAATCAGCGTTGTTGAGGATGTGGAAAAATTGGAACCCCCATGCACTTCTGGTGGGAATGTAACATGGTGTAGCACCTATGGAAAATTTCTTGGTGATGCCCCCAAAAATTAAACATGAGATTGCCATATGATCCAGTAATTGCACTTCAGGATATATACCCAAAAGAAATGAAAGCAAGAACTTGAATACTTGTATACATATGTTCACAGCAGCCTCATTCGCAATAGTCAAAAGGTAGAGATGACCCAAGTGTCTATCAGACATGAATGGATAAACAAAATGTGGTGTATACCTACAGTGGAATATCATTCAGCCTTAAAAAGGAAGGAAATTCTGACAAATACTACGACATAGATAAACCTTGAAGACATTATGCTAAGTGAAATAAACCAGTTACAAAAGGATAGATAATATGTGATTCCAATATATAAGGTACCTAAGTAGTCAAATTCATAAAGACAGAGAGTCAAGTGAGGTTGACAAGCTGTAGGGGAGAGTGAGTAGAGGGAAAAATGGAAGTTAGTGTTCAGTGAGTACCGAGTTATAGTTGTAGAAAATGAGGGGCGCCTGGGTGGCTTAGTCAGTTAAGCGTCCGACTTTCGCTTAGGTCATGATCTCACGGTTCGTGGGTTCGAGCCCCGCATCGGGCTCTGTGCTGGCTGCCAGCTCAGAGCCTGGAGCCTATTTTGGTCTGTCACTCCCTCTCTCTCTGACCCTCCCTTGCTCACGCTGTCTCTCTCTCTCTCTCCTAGAAATAAATAAAACATTAAAAAAATTTTTAAAAAAATGAAAAAGTTCTGAGGCTCTAGATGCTGGCGAAATGGGCACCCTCCTACACTGTTGGTGGGAATGTAAACTGGTGCAGCCCCTCTGGAAAACAGTGTGGAGGTTCCTCAAAAAATTAACAATAGAACTCCCCTATGACCCAGTAATAGCACTGCTAGGAATTTACCCAAGGGATTCAGGGGTGCTGAGGCATAGGAGCACATGTACCCCAGTGTTCATAGCAGCACTCTCAACAATAGCCAAAACATGGAAAGAGCCTAAGTGTCCAGCAACTGACAAATGGATCAAGAAGATGTGGTTTATCTATTCAATGGAATACTACACGGCAATGAGAAAGAATGAAATCT
This sequence comes from Proteles cristata cristata, assembly GCA_017311185.1. NCBI lineage: Eukaryota > Metazoa > Chordata > Mammalia > Carnivora > Hyaenidae > Proteles > Proteles cristata. Next base: position 649,965 of record JAESUZ010004784.1, on the reverse strand, counting down.
GGCCATTTGTAGCAATGTGGATGGACCTTGAGGGTGTTATGCTGAGTGAAATAAGTCAGGCAGAGAAGGACAGATACCATATGTTTGCACGTATAGGTGGATTAGGAGGAACTTAACAGAGGACCATGGGGGAGGAGAAGGGAAAAATAGTGGGGGAGAGGGAGGGAGGCAAACCATGAGAGACTCTTGAATGCTGAGAACAAAGTGAAGGCTGATGGGCCGGGGGGAGGGGAAGGGGGTGATGGGCATGGAGGAGGGTGCTTGTTGGGATGAGCACTGGGTGTTATATGGAAACTAATTTGACAATAAACTACTTAAGAAAAGAAAATGAAAATGTTCTGAAGATGGATGGTGGTGATATTTGCACCATATGAATGTACTAAATGCCACAGAACTGTGTACTTAAGTGGTTAAAATGATACATTTCACTGTGCCTCCCCCCATTCATGTTTGAACTTTATTCCCAATATGATGGTATTTGGAGCTAGGGCCTTTGGGAGGTGGTTAGGTCATGAAGACAGAACCCACATGCGTGGGATTAATGCCCTCATAAAAGAGACCTTGAGAGCTCCCTCATCCCTTCCACCATGTGAGGTTATAACAAGAAGGCACAGTCTGTGAACCAGGAAGCAGACCTTTACCAGACATCAAATCTGACAGTACCTTGATCTTAGACTTCCCAGCCACCAGAACTGTGAGAAATGAATTTCTGTTGTTGATAAGCTGTCCAGTCTATGCTGTTTTTGTTACAACAGCCTGAAAAGACCAAGATGACACACTTTACCACAATTGTTTAAAAAGGAGGCAGATCCACGTGGCCAAACTTGACCTCATCTTGCTCTGGAGGTGGCTGAGGATGGTGGTGTGAGTCCAGCACGCACCTGGAGATTTTGAGTGTGAGGGCTGGCCAAGTGGGGAGGGTGCCACCTGAAAATCCACTAATCGTGGGCACTGACCTTGGTGCTCTGCCCCAGATGACTGGCTTTACAGTTGCTACCTTTGCCCAAGACAAATATCCTTCCCTAAGGAAGCGAGATGCAAAGCTGCCGGAGGGGCTTGGGTGAAGAAGGAGAAGCCTGGACTCAGGTTATCATGACTGAGGTGGGCGGGGGGGACAAGAAGGCGCTTATTCCAGAGTGCCCCCTCGATTCCCATGTCTGTTGGCAGAAACCAGGGGTCGCGCTGTAGGCTTTTTAAAGGAAGAAATGACAAGCTGGAGCCAGATTACACTTGTGGATAAAAATAGTCACCTAGATAAATTCTGTCTAGATGAGAGGGAAGGCCCGTAAGTGCCAGGAGGGTGAGTAGTACAAGTGAGTTCTGAACGGCAGGAGGGACACTTTGGAGAGATGGTCCTATACTTGGTGTTGGTGAGGGTGGGGGAACCTCCATCCTCACGCTACTATATTGTACAACCTTTCTGGGAGTGGACCGTAGATAAGTGAGTCTTAAAAGTGGACCTGCCGCTTGACCTTGCCATTCAGCTTCTAGGAATTTATCCAAAGAAAACAAAGCCATGCACCAAGATGTATGCACAGCAGTGTGTACCCTGCCATTGCTTGTAATACTGAACACTTAGAAGCCACCATCAATAGGGGACTGTGCTTTATAAAAAGAAGTGCATCCCAGCAATTAAATACAGTGTGACCATTGAGAATGATGAAGCGGATCTATATTTATCGATTGGGAAGACGTATAAGAAAAAAAAAGGAAACTACCAAATGGTATTTCCATATATGGCAGGGAAAGGTATGAATAATTTAGTGCAAAAATTACTTTGTTTGTGGGAGCAGATGCACGAGCAATAAAATGAAGAGATGATCTTCCCTTTTCTGCACAGAACATACAGCCAGGCTCCTTGGGAGTAACAATCTTTAGTGTTTCAGGGGTTGCCTGAGAGCTGAGGCCATTAACAGTGCTCTGTTGGCCCCACTGAAAGAATGAGCTGGATTGTCCTGGGGGGTTGCATTCCTTGCAAGTGCAAGTGCAAGTGCATCCCAATCCTCCCGAACGTTCTTAGCCAATGACAATTTCCTAAATGAAGCCAGGGCTGTGTTTCGGTCTGATGACTCATGGCTTTTAGACAGGCTGAACCAAAAGCATTAAAAAGCAGGTCTTTGGGTCTAACTTTATCAGACTCCGGCCCTCAGTGATTCATGGGGTTTTCATGGTGTTTGCTCTGGCTAGAAGGTGACCTAGCCACAATGAGACTGTGAAGAGGGAAAAAGTCCTGCTGGTGAGGACAGAAGAAACCTCCACCCTAACTGTTATGTCAGGCACTGCAGCTCAGGGGCCAGCCTGGTCTCTGCATGTCAACTGGATGCTCTGTCTCTGACTCACATGTTGGGGTTTAACTCTTGTCTCTCACCGAAGCCGGGCTTGGTGACCGGTGGACTGGGCTGATGAGCTTGGCTCTGCTGGTTGCCCAGGGCCTGTGGGCACTCTCTCTCCATCTTGTGCCTGCTGTATCTTGCAGGTACACTGCCCACACCCTCTAGTAGACAGTTTCAGGGCTTTTCTTCATGGGAAACAAGGCCTGGCAAGCCTTTCCCTGGCCCACCACGAACTAAGTGAGGACACTGCTAGGGGTGCTTTGCTTTGGGCTGATGCAGGCAGTAAAGGGACCTAAGGAAGCCCTGGACTAGCAGGCCCATGTTGACTTGATGGGTGACCAAGGCCAGAAACTGGCTGGGGAGGCCATGAGGGTCCTTTAAGGCTGCCAGCCACTATTCTAGGAAAACTCTCCAGGGTGTTTTATTGCCCCGGCTCCTTCTGCCTGTTTGAGGTTGCTGTGTGCTTAAGACAGTACTGAAGGCCAGAAACAGTTTCCCCTGTGAATCCAGGAAACGGGGTTGAGGAGAGGGGTGGAAGGAAAGTCCGCTTCCGGCAGTCCTGAGGCATTCCCAGGGGCATGGATCACAGTCCAAAGGGCACTGGGCTTTTGCTGCAAACCTTCCTAGAAGGCCCTGTTGCTTTTCCTTCTTCAGTCTGCCTCACCACCTGGACTGAAGCTGCAAAAACACAAAGTTCAGCTCACAAAGTGAAACACAAACTTGTCCCAAGGGTCTCTGGGGGCCTACCTCCTGTTTTCTCCCCAACACTGCTGGAGGAAGACCCCAAGGGAGCATTAGAGCATCAGCCTCCCACTGTGCCCAAGGACTGCTCCAGCCCTGAGCCTTTGTGCCAAGACGTCAGCCTCCTACTCAGGTTCCCCTGTTGGTGGCTAACCAGAGGGCCACTCTCCTAAAGGTGATGTGGTGCTCGAGTCCAGCTGCAATTTACAGGAAAGAAGAGAGACCCACCTCTTTAGGGGGCTTTAGGGCTATAGGACAAGGCCACTCTACTTACCGGAAGGCAGTCACCATCTCAGTGGACATAGCCTCTCCCACAGGTGCTCACAGCACTTCGCAGTTCACAAAGCACTCCCATAACTTCTGATCCTGTTGCCCATGACATCTTTGGGAGGTGAATGGGTCATTGGCAGAATGCAAAGGATATGGACTTCTATTAAAGCCAGATATATTTGAGTTCAAAGATCTGACCTCAGGGTGCCAGGCTGGCACAGGTGAAAAAACATGCAACTCTTGGTCTCAGGGTCATGAATTTGAGCCTCATGTTGGGTGTAGTGATTCTTTTGCCAGTGGCTGTAGAGATTATTTAAACAAACAAACAAACAAACTTAAGGAAAAGAAAAAAGACCTGACTTCACCACATAGCCATTGTAGGACACTTCGTAAATTACCTTTTTTCCATATAAACATCCCATAATCCCAGCACCATTTATTGGAAAGGCTGTCCTCCCCCACTGCTCTGCAGTGCCACCTAGGTCATGAAGCAGGTGTCCTGACCTGTGAGGTTCTTTCTATTTCTGGACTCTATTCTGGTGTATTGCTCTATTTATCTATCCTGTGCCAAACCATATGGTCTTATTTAGTATACCTTTCAATTAGTCTTATTCCCTTTCTTCGTAAGTGTCATGGCTATTCTTGGCTGTTGCATTTCCGTATGAATGTTATAAATTTTTAAAGTTTATTTATTTATTTTGAGAGAGACAGAGACAGCACAAGTCAGAGAAGGGCAGAGAGAAAGGGAGAGAGAATCCCAAGCAGGCTCTGCAGGGCTTGAACTCGCAAACTCGCAAACCATGAGATCATGACCTGAGCTGAAACCAAAAGTCAGGCTTTTAACCAACTGAGCCACACAGGCCCCCCTCCATATAAATTTTATAATCAATTTGTCAAGTTCCACTAAAAATTACCACCACCATAACCCCACTTATTGAGGTTCTGATTGAAATTATGGTAAGTCTATGGATCCCTATAAGAAGATACCTTTAAAGCACTGAGCCTTCCCCTTTCACAAAGATGGTGCTAAGGTGAAGAAGGAAGCCCCTGTCCCTCCCAAAGCCAAAGCCAAAAAAAAAAGGATTTGAAGGCCAAGAAAGCAGCGCTGAAAGGTATCCACAGTCACAAAAAAAGATCCACACATCACCTACATCTCAACCGCCAAAGACACTGTGTCTCTGAAGGCAGCCCAAATAGCCTCAAAAGAGGGTCCCCAGGAGACACAACCTTGACCACTATGCCATCATCGAGTGACTTGACTATGAAGTCACGGGGACTTCATAAAGAAGACAAGACCACAACACACTTGTGTTCATTGTGAATATCAAGGCCGGCAAACACCAGATCAAATAGGCTATGAAGAAGCTCTATGACATTGATGTGGCCAAGGTCAATACTCTTAAGAGACCCAATGGAGAGAAGAAGGCATATACGTTTGATGGGCTGGTTCCTGACTGTGATGCTTTGGATGTTGCCAAAAAAATTGGGATCATCTAAACTGGGTCCAGCTGGCTAAATCCAAATACTAATTTTTTTACCATAAAAAGAAAGAATAAAATAAAACATTGAGCTTTCAAACTCTAAACAAAATGTAATCCTTTTTTTCGCTTAGGTCTTCTTTAATCTATATTTAGGGGTCTTCTGCATTCTTATCTTTTCCTAGCTATTTGATATATTTATATGGTTATAAATAATAGCCTTTTAAAATTTATTTTTCTGTTGTTACTGGTGTACGAAAATGCAATAGATTTTTGTGTATTGACCTTGTAATCTGTAATCTTGATAATTAATTCTAATAATTTTCTACATTCTTTTGGATTTTTTATGTATACAATCTTATCAACTGTAAATGAGATTTCTTCCTTTCCAATCCTTATAGCTTTTATGTCTTGCCTCCATTACAATGTTGAATAAAAGTAGTAGAGATAGGGTTTTTCCCCCCTATATTTGCTTTACTGTTTTGCTTATTCTAAATCCAGATATGTAAAGAAGAGCCTTTATTTACTATTTCACCACTGAGAATGAGATTTGCTGGGGACACTGGACTGGCTCAGTCCATAGAGCATGCAACACTTGAACTCAGGGTTGTGAGTTCAAGTACCATGCTGGGCATAGAGCTTACTTTTAAAATAAATGATATTTGATATAGTTTTCTGTAGTAATTTATTGCCATATTAAGAAAATCCCCTTCTATCTTTTTTTTCCTAAGCGGTATTTTTTCCCCTAATCACGAATGGATGTTGAATTTTATTAATTTTTTTTAGCATCTATTAAAGTGATGATACAATTTTTCTCCTTTATTATTTTTTAAGTGTTTATTTATTTTGAGAGAGAGACAAGTGCATGGACAAGCAGAGGAGGGGCAGAGGGAGGAAAAGAGAATCCCAAGCAGACTCTGTGCTGCAGAGTCCAACATGGGGCTTCATCTGTGAGATCATGACCTGAGCCAAAATCAAGGATCAGAACTTGAACGACTGAGCCACCCAGGTGCCCCTCCCTCATTATTTTAATGAAAGTGAATTGCTTGGATTGATTTCCAAATATTAAACTAATCTTGCATTCCCTTGGATAGTAATAATTATCTATTAACCTTTTTATGTACTGCAAGGTTTGGTTGATTGACCTGCTGTTTAGGATTTTTACATTTATATTCATAAATCATATTGACAAGTAATTTTCCTTCTCATAGTATTCCTGTTGGGGTTTCAAATCTCTTAAAGAGTTATTTTTCCTTTTCATTTCAATATTATAAAAGTCTGTTCAAAGAAAAACGTTTTGGTTTTGGTTCTATTGTACTTTGCTTCCATTTCATTAATTTCTGATCTAATTTTTAAGATTTCCTTCTACTTTATTTGGGTATGATTTGCTTTTCTTCTCATGCTTTGAGATTAAAGCTTAGCTCTTGATATATATTTAAGTATATTCATTTAAAGCTATAAATTTCCCTCTAAGCACATATTTAACTGTATTTTATGTGTCATGTTTCTTACTACCTAGTTTCTACTTTAAAATTTGTTTCTAATCCCAACAAATTTTTTCTTTCATCCAATGGTGACATAGAAATATACTTTTTAGGGGTACCTGTGTGGCTCAGTCGGTTAAGTGTCCAACTCTTGATTTCGTCTCAGGTCACGATCCCAGGGTTGTGGGATTGAGCCCTGTGTCAAGTTCCATGCTAAGTGTGAAGCCTACTTGAGATTCTCTCTTTCTCCCTCTCCCCTGCTCATGCTCTCTCTCTAAAAACAAAAAAAAAAAAGAAGAAAGAAAACAAAATAAACTACAAGAAAAAAACAAACCCACCCCACACCAAAAACAACTAAGCCCTAAAAAAAGAAAAATAAATGTACTTTTTAAATGTCCTATCGTATGTAGAGATACGGTCATGTGATTGCCAGTGGACCCACAAGCTGGACGTGGACAATCAGAGGCTCCTCTCCTCCCCCTCCCGCCCCACCACCGCCCAGGCCTTGGGATGCACATTTTGGCCCACTGTTGCAACAGTGGGAGCTGTTGCAAGGACATAGCCTTGAGAGATTAAAGTGAACCCAGATAAGGCCATTACATAAACTTTTAAAAAAATGTTTTATTACTAATTTTTGAGAGAAAGAGACAGACTACAAGTGTGGGAGGGGCAGAGAGAGAGGGAGACAGAATCAGAAGCAGGCTCTAGGCTCAGAACTGTCAGCACAGAGCCTGACCCAGGGCCCGAACCCATGAGCAGGCCTCTACATAAACTTTTAAGATTTGGCAGATGGGTGCAGAAATCTACTTCTTTTGTACTGGCCTAAGACGAGTCTCATAAATAACTCTTGCTTATTAAAACTGGGGCACCTAAGTGGCTCAGTCGGTTGAGTATCCGACTTCAGCTCAGGTCATGATCTCACGGTCTGTGGGTTCGAGCCTCGGATTCTGTGTTTCCCTCTCTCTCTAACCCTCCCCTGCTCACTCTTTCCCTCTCTCTCTCTCTCAGAAATAAATAAAACATTAAAAAAAAATTTTAAACTGCCACATAGCAATCTGGAGTGGTCTGCCTTTTTTATTCTGTCTCTCCCTGCCCTCTGTATAGCCACACCCAGGAAGCTCTTAAATTTTTTAATCAATACATGGGTTTTCAAATTATTATGACATTTTGTTTGCTATGGCTTTCTAGCTCAATTTCATTGTAAGTAGAAAGCATCCTCAGTATGATATTGATCCTTTGAAATTTATTGAGACTTGCTTTGTGGCCCAGAATATGGTCAACTTTTGCAAATGTTCTTCTGTGCATAAAAAGACAATGTAGTCAGAATTTTGGAGAACAGCATTCTGTGTACGCCCATTGGGTCAAATTTGCTAACTGTATAGTTCAGATATTATATAGCCTTAATGAATGTTAATTATCAGATCCTCTGAACCCTTAACTTGTTAAAAATATTCCACTATGATTGTGCATTTTTCTGGTTATTCTTGTAGTTCTATTGATTCTTACCTTTCATATTTTGAGGTTATATTATTAGAGGCTTCCAAATTTAGAGTTATTATATCTTCTTGGTTTACAGTTTATGCCTTGAAGTCAACTTTATCTAGGGATTAAATAGTGGTGATAGTTACGTATCTTGTGAGTATACTAAAAATAAATCATTAAGTTGTACACTTTAAAAAGGTCTGAGCAAACCTACTTTCTCTGATATTGATATAGCCACATCAGATTTCTTTTGGTTTACATCTTCTTGTTTTCTGTATTTTTATGTCTTTCTTGTGTCCCTTATAAATAGCATATAGTTGTTTTTACATCCAGTCTAACAATCTTTATATCTTAACTGGAGAATTTCTTCCATTTATATTTAAAATAATTATTGATATATTTCAGTCTAAATCAATCGCTTTTTTTCTCTTGTTTTTGAAGGAAAGAGAGAGAGAGAGAGAGAGAGAGAGGAGAGGAGAGGAGAGGAGAGGAGAGGAGAGGGCACAAGTGTGAGCTAGGGAGGGGAAGAGGAAGAGGGGAGAGAAGAGAGAAAATCTTAAGCAGGCACCACACCCAGTGCAGAGTTGGATGCAGGGCTTGTTCTTATGATCATGAGATCATGACTTGAGCTAAAATCACTAGTTGGCCACTCACCTACCTGAGCCACCCAGACACCCCTAAACCTATCACTTTATGAAGTGTTTTCTATTTGTCTTACATGTACTTTGTACTAAATTCCTTTTTCTCTCCTTCCTTGACCTAGTTTTTAATTGATTTATTTTTAATTTTTCTATATTTCCCCTCTGTTGGTTTAGAAATTATACATTCTTTTACTATATTTTAGTAGTTATTTAGAGGGATTACCAAATCAATCCTTGATTTATTGAAGTCTAATAGGACTTAACCTTTTTCCAGAACAACACAGAAGCTTGGAACACTTTAACTCCTTTTATGCCTTCTTGAGTTCTTTGCTATTCTTGTCACACATTTTAATTTCACTATAATTTAAAACCACACAAGAGGGGCACCTGGGTGGCTCAGTCGGTTAAGCATCCTACTTCGGCTCAGGTCATGATCTCACGGTTCATGGGTTCAAGCCCTGTGTTGGACTCTGTGCTGATAGCTAGCTCAGAGCCTGGAGCTTGTTTCAGATTCTGTATCTCCCTCTCTCTCTGACCCTCCCCTGTTCATACTCTCTCTCTCTCTCTTTCAGAAACAAAACATTAAAATTTTTTTTTTTTAAAAGTGTCCGACTTGCTCAGGTCATGATCTCACTGTTTGTGAGTTCAAGCCCCATGTTGGGCTTTGTGCTGACAGCTCAGAGCCTGGAACCTGCTTCAGATTCTATGTCTCCTTCTCTCTCTGCCCCTCCTTCATTCATACTCTGTCTCTCTCTCTCAAAAATAACTAAACATTTTTTAAAAAAATTTCAAACCTCACAAGAGATTACTATTGTTATTGTTTTACAGTCCGTGTCAATCTGAACTTATCCACATATTTAACATTTTCATTGCCTTACATTCTTTTCTGCATTTTCAAGCTTCCATCTGGAATCATTTTCATTTTGCCTGAGGAACACTTTCAGTGTGGCTCAACTGGTAACAGATTTTCTCATTTTTTGTTCCTCTGAAAATGCCTTTATTTCACCTTCATTCTTTCTGGATAAAATCTTTAGAATGCAAAATTCCAAACAAGTGCAAAAATAGAGAGGTCTGTGTAATGAACCGTTGTATCCCTAATTAAACTTCAACAATTATCCACGTGTACTCCATTTGTTTTACTCCACCCATCCCTACTCAGTCTCAGATTATTTCAAAGCAAATATCTGACATCCTAATGTTTCATCTGTAAATATTTCATTGGTAAATATTTACTATCTATCACTTAAAGATAATACTCCTTTTAAAAACCCCAAATTGGGGCACCTGGGTGGCTCAGTCGGTTAAGCGTCCGACTTCAGCTCAGGTCATGATCTCACAGTTCATGGGTTCAAGCCACGCGTCGGGCTGTGTGCTGACAGCTAGCTCAGAGCTTGAAGCCTGTTTCAGGTTCTGTGTCTCCCACTCCCTCTGACCCTCCCCTGCTCATGCTGTCTCTCTCTCTCTCTCTCTCTCTCTCTCTCAGGAATAAATAAAAACATTAAAAAAAATTTTAAACCCAAATAATTAAAAATAACAATTTCTTAATATCAAATATTCAGTCAGTGTTCAAATTCCTCCAATTGTTTCATATATTTTTATTTATAATTTTTCTAAATCAGAATCTCACCTTTATTCTTGAAGGATATTTTCACTGGATATACAATTGAATTTGTCAGTTATACTCCTTTAGTGCCTTTAAGATATAATTCCAGGGTCTACTGGTTTCATTGTTTCTTATGAGAAGAATTGTTTTTTGGTTTTTTATTCTTTTTTAAATTTATGTGTCTTTTTTTCCTCTAGATGCTTTTAAGATTTTCTTTTTGTCACTGGTTTTGATCAGCTTTTCTATGATGTGGCCAGGCATGGGTTTTCTTTTTATTTAACCTATTTGGGTTTCCAGGACTTTTTGTATCCCTGGCTTGATGCCTCCTTCCTTTTTGGAAAGTTTTCAGCCATTAACCTTTCAAATTTTGGTGTCTGTTTATTCTTTCTTCTTCTTCTTCTTCTTCTTCTTCTTCTTCTTCTTCTTCTTAATGTTTTTAAAAATTTTTTTAATGTTTTATTTATTTCTGAGAGAGAGAGAGAACATGAATAGGGGAGGGTCAGAGAGAGATGGAGATACAGAATCTGTATCTCCAGGCTCCAGGCTCTGAGCTGTCAGCACACGGCCCGACGCGGGGCTCGAACCCATGAACTGTGAGATCATGACCTGAGCCGAAGTTGGATGCCCAACCGACTGAGCCACCCAGGCACCCCAATGCTTTTTTTAAAAAAATGTTTACTTAACTTTGAGAGAGATTGAGTGCCAGCCAGGGAGGGGCAGAGAAAGAGGGAGACACAGAATCTGAAGCAGTCTCCAGGCTCTGAGCTGTCAGCACAGAGCCCTACGCAGAGGTCACAAACAGAAGAGATCAGGATCCGAACCTAACTTGGATACTTAACCAGCTGAGCCACTCAGGCATCCCTGTCTCTTCTTTCTTGAATTTGAATTACTCATTATTAGATCTTTTCATTACCTTCTTTATGAATTATCCTTCTCTTTTGTATTTTCAAAATTTGTATTTTTCTGTACTTACTTCTGACTAATTTTTAAGGACTTATTTTCCACTTCATGAATTTTCTCTTTAGCTTGTCAAATGAATTGGTAAATCTAGCCATGATTTCTTCTTCCTATTAGATCTTCAGTTCTGAAATTCCCACTCAGCTCTTTTTTATTGTTCCCAGTCCTCCACCGAAACTCTCAATCTTACCTTTGAACATGGTAAACATGGTAAATACAGTTACTTTAAAGTCTATGTCATAATTCCAATATTTGGAGACTCTGTGGAGTTGTTTCTATTGTCTCTTGTTTTTGTTGATTTTCACTTTGCTCTATTGCCTGTACATGCACCATTTTGTTTATAGAACACAATGCAAAAAATTGTTTATAGCAATAATTTGAGGCCTAAGTTGTCTTCTTCCAGAAAGGATTACTGACATCCTAGAATTACTTTTTTCCAATTTTAAGGATTGAGATTATTTGAAACTGAGCCTTGTAAGGAGGGCCTATCTACTTTGAATTCAGCCTTATTTTTTAAGTTTCAGCCTTTCAGTGTATTAATCCAAGGGAGGTTCATCAGGGCTCTCCACTTTGGCCACTCCTAAGTTCCAATCCCTGTCCTCTGTTCAAAAAAGCCATCTGTCTCTTGGTCATCCACTTTGGCATTGACAAATACTCCTCAAGGGAAAAGTGGACTAAAACACATTTTCCTTATCTCTTCTATGTCTTCTTGCAGATTAGTTTTATATTTTCTAGCTTTCCTTAGCAGGGGGGATGGACCAAATTCAAGAAGTGAAACTCTACTTAACCTTCTGAACCTTAATTCTCTCTATCTTTTTTAAATGTTTTATGTATTTCTGAGAGAGAGAGAGAGAGAGAGAGAGAGACAGTGTGAGCAGGGGAGAGTCAGAGAGATGGGGAGACACAGAGTCTGAAGCAGGCTCCAGGTTCTGAGCTAGCTGTCAGCACAGAGCCTGATGTGGGGCTTGAACCCACAAGCCGTGAGATCATGACGTGAGCCAAAGTTGGACGCTTAACCGACTGAGCAACCCAGGTTCCCCCTGAACCTCAATTCTCAAGATACGGGCCTAGATATGCTTCTTGGATTTAGCAACACGGAAGTCACCAGTGACCTTAACATAGGAACACTTTGTGAAATGGTAGAAACAAAAGTCAGATTGGAATAAGGAGTGAATGGGATGAGGAGGTAGAAACAGTATTTAGGGACAATCTTTCTAGAAATGTGGCTAGGAAGGAAAGAAGGAAAATGAGGTAGGACATGAAGAGGAATGATGTTGGTCAAAAAAGAATTTTAAGAGTGAGAGATACTAGAGCTGCTGGGAATGCTTATGATAATATATGTATTTGCTATCCTCATGATAGGTATATTTCATATCCTTATGACAGTGAAATTAACAAGTTGGCTTTCTCTGTCTGCCTCATAGTGGTGTTTTAATTAGCATGAGTCAAAGCCCATGAGCCCTGCCAGTCCCATTGTAGCAGGATTCTCGCACAGAGAGTCGTAACACCGAGGTTTTTCTTTCCAGGAAGCAACTTTATTCCCGCTGGCACTGCTCAATGGGTTCATACCCAAAGAACTGAGCCCCAAATGCCACATGGTGTAGTTTTTTTTTAAATATACTTTTTACCCATATATGGGTAAACACATACAAACACATCTTTGTCTCCCATATATGGTAACACACAAACATGTAGTCTGATTAAGTGGTCTCATGTTACAAGGTCGTGAGGGATATTGTCAAATATGCATTTATAGCGAGGTTGCCTTGAGGCTTTTTTTCTTTCTTTTCTTAGGCAGGGGACCCTACCACATCATGTTCCAGCTCCAGCTAGCCTTTCGTATCAGACCCTTAGTCACTTTGATTTCTTCTTTTACTTATTCCAATACCATGCTTGGCCCTAGATTAAGCCTCCTTTGATTTTTACCTGATCTGATTCTCCTGACTGAGGTCCCTACCATTAGGGTCACCAGTTCCCAACCCCTCCCACAGGAAGTCACCAGGGCCATTCATACAATTATGTGCCAAGTATTAATGTAGGTGTTGGGAGCTCTGAAGTGCAAATGTAACCATGCCAGTCTCTCACTTAGTAATAATATTCCTTGGCTCCCCATTTTCTTCTGGCTGAACCCTTAATTCCTACCTGTCTCCTCAGCCTCACCCCTCTTCACTCTTGATCCTTTTCCTCACCAGGACACTGTGAGGGATCAAGCTGGTCTGGCTGAGAAAGAGATGCTTGGGTTGGGGAAGGCAGGGGCTCTGGGTGTCAGAGCTTGTCTGCCCAGCCTGAGCCAATTGTGGCAGGGCCACCCTGTGCCTGGGGAGGTTCTGTTTCCCTTGGCTGGGAGTCTCTGGGGCATCATTTGAGCCAGAACTCCAGTTCCAGGGAGACAAAGGTAGGGCCAGACATCCTGGTTAGTGAGCCAGGGCTGAGCTGTGCCAGGGCCTTTGTTTCTAACTTGGGTGAGGCTTCAGGTTTCTTTTCTTTTTTCTAAGAATAGGGGCTGTGCCACGTGGGTGCCACAGTGGCCAAATTCAACAGGAAAAACAATACCCGGGGGAAAAACCTACTCCCTTAAGCCATGGCGTGTGTATGTGTCAAAGTTTCCATGTTTGTCACATGATTATATGTGCCTCTGTATATGCATTTCACATCTGTGTGTGTGTGTGTGTGTGTGTGTGTGTCCCTGTGTTCCTGGGTATGTGCCTGTCTGTGTGGTGTGCTGAGAGGGAGAGAGGGGAGGGTCTGTATTGTGTCCTGTGACACAATAATATCTGTGAATTAGTGTGTGCCTGCCTGTGCTGTGTGCCCGTGTTTATCTGCATGTGAATCTGTATTGTGTTTCTGACTGTATCTGATATATATTAGTATGTGTTCTCAGCCTATATGTTTATGTATATTTAGCCCCCAAATTCCATGACTTCTTCCCTTTGAACTTTTCTCCTTGACTCTACTTTAGCTACTCCCTTTGGTGGTCCTATCTTGAATCCCGGCATCAGTGAGAAGGGCTCTACCTCAGAAGTCTCAAGATTTAATGTTTCAGGTTCTGACATGCCTTCTCTTCAGTTCTCCCATTCTCTGCTCCTCCCCTCATGTGTCTTCTACATTATTGGGGCTTCCAGCTTTCATAGGCTCTCCTTCCTCTTCAGCCTTGGCCTCCAGGTGTATTGCTTCCACTGCTCTCCCCTCAGTACCTCAGGTGAGTGTCCTAACCTCCCACTTTTACCTTACCCAGCTAAGTCCTCAAGGGAGTTGAGTCTTACTGGAGAAAAATCATATACAGTTGGGTGGATGAGTCTTTCTAAATAAAGTTTATCACCTGTAACCATAGCTGGGCATGTCTCTACCTGATACAAATGGCCTTTCTTCTCCTATTTACAGCAATTCCTCTCTCCAGTTGAAATCTTTGCCCCACTGTAAGTGGTGGATATCCGCACAGGGGAAAAAAAAAACACCACAAAAAACCCTGAGGTTAAACTTCCGCCATTTCCTGCTCCCCCCTCCCACCCAAACTTGTCTGCAGCTGCAACCATTCTCATCTCCTTTTTCGGTCGGTACCTTCCTCACATCCAAGGCTAGATCCACCCAAAAGAATCTATCTCAGTTAGAGATATCTTAGAGAATAGAGAATCCATCTCTATTCTCTTTTGTCAGTACTCTTTTTCATCAAGTGTGACAGAATCCCAAGTCGACCAGCCTAGGGAGGCAAAAAGGAAGCCTTTTCCAGCTCACACAGCTAGGATGCCCCACGTTGTAGTCGTTTTAGGAACGCCTAGATCCAGGAGCTCGTGTACTAACACCTGGATAATGTCATGATTCTGTGCCTCGGCTCCCTCATCTGTAAAATGAGATATTAATAGTCCTTACCACAGAGAGTTTTGTGAGGGAAAAAAGCCATTAGAAACCCAGAGAGCACTCTTGGTGGCTCTCATCTTTTCCTCTATGCAGCTGGTTTCGTTTTTTTTCTCTGCAGCCTTTCTTTGCTTCCCACTCATGCAGAAGAAAGTGGCTACCCGCAGCTCCTCAGCATATCAGCCAGTTGGAACCAGAATATTTTGACCAATACTCTAAACACTTGGGAGAGAAAATCCTATCAGCTTAGCTTGGGTCGGTGTACACACTGGGCCACTTTGGTGCGCTGGGAAGAGAGATACTTTGTAAAACGTGACTTGCGGCAGACCCACTACTGAGGGGCGCTGGAACACCTCAGAAAGAAAGGAGAATTGTGAGCTGGCCAGACGTCCCCAAAGGTGTCCATTGCATTTGGAAAACAGTGGGGAATCCTGCTTTATGAGCAGGAATAATATGGGAATGGAGCTAGAACCTTCCCCTTGACTTAAAGAAAGGCCAAGCACTCCAGGTGTATAATGCCCAGGAGTCCCTGGAGGTTGAAGGAAAATAGTTTGGGCAAGGAGATCAGAGATGCTACTTACAAAAAAGAACAACAGCAGGAAGTCCCCGTGGGGAAGTACATGAAGATACTGGGGCTCATCCTGGCCTGGCCTTGTTGATTGTATTTGCAGATACTAGATCAAAGACATGATAAGGGAAGTCTCTGGAAAGCATGAGTGCTAACAAGTCTTTGGTGCGGGGAACTGGGATCTACAACCCTGGTCTCCCATCCAAGCCCCTAGGCTTGTGGGAAGAACCCTTTCTTTGTAAATAAAGGAGGTGTTGGCCACACACCCTCTTATGGCATTGGGTCACCAAAGCTGACTTGGTCAGCAGCGACACAGATAGGGGTTCCAAGCATCAAGACAAAATGGAAGAAGCCCCTGGGTGACTCATCTGGTTAAGTGGCCAGACTCTTGGTTTTGGCTCAGGTCATGATCTCGTGGTTCAGGGGTTCAGGGCCTACATTGGTCCTGTGTGGGGGCCCATGTTGGGCTCTGTGCTGACACTGTTGAGTATGCCTGGGATTCTCTTTCTCTCTTCCTCTCTTTGTGCCTTCTGCATGCATGCATGCACTCTCTCTAAATAAATAAACTTTAGGGGCGCCTGGGTGGCTCAGTCAGGTGGGTGTCCAACTTTGGTTCAGGTTATGATCTCATGGTTTGGAGTTAGGGAGTTTGAGCCCCACGTTGGTTTCTGTGCTGACAGCTTAGAGCCTGGAGCCTACTTCAGATTCTGTGTCTCCCTCCCTCTCTGCCCTTCCCCCCACTGATGCTCTCTCTCTCTCTCTCTCTCTCTCAAAAATAAATAAACATTAAAATAAATAAATAAACTTTTAAAAAGTTTTTAAAAAAGACAAAGTGAAAGATTATGGGGAACCAGTCATTCACCACCTGGTGACACATGAGTGGATACAAACCCGTCTCTAAGAACAGCATCTCATCAAAGAGGGAAAGAGCCTCTCCCTTTAAACAAACTCGTTTCCAAAATTAATTTATCGGGGCACCTAGATGGCTCAGTTGGTTAAGTGTCCAACTTCAGCTCAGGTCATGATCTCATGGTTCGTGAGTTCAAGCTCTGTGTCAGGCTCTGTGCTAACAGCTCGGAGCCAGGAGACTTCTTCAGATTCTCTGTCTGCCTCTCTCTCTCTATCCCACTCACACTCTGTCTCTCTCACTCTAAAAAATAAATAAATATTTAAAATATCAAAAAATTAATTAATTAATTTTTAAGGATATATTTTTTAATTTTATTTTTTGTTTACTTTAAAGAGAGAGGGGGAAGGGAAGTGGGCTGAGGAAGAAGGAGAGAATCTTAAGCAGGCTCTATACCCTGTGTGGAGTCTGTTCAGGGAACTCGATGTAGGGCTCGATCCCACAACCCTGAGATAGTGGCCTGAGCTGAAATCAAGAGCTGGAGGCTCAACTGACTGAGTTTTAGACCCCATTTTGACTTTCAGTATTACTTTTCTTATTGTGTTAAGAAACACAAAGAAAGTCTTTTACTTCATAAAATATAATAATAAAAATAATAGCAAACTCTTATTCAGTGTTTAGTATATTCCAAGCAATGGTCTAAGTGCTTCATAAGTATTAACTTATTTAATTCTCATAACCTTTTTAAAAAATGTTTATTTTCGAGAGACAGAGCATGGGTGAGGGAGGGGCAGAGAGAGAGGGAGACACATAAGCAAGCTCCAGGCTCTGAGCTGTCAGCACAGAGACTGATGTGGGGCTTGAACTCACAAACCATGAGATCATGACCTGAGCCGAAGTCAGACACTTAACCTACTGAGACACACAGGTGCCCCTAATTCTCACAACCTTTGAGGTAGGTACTATCCTTCTGCTTATTTTACAGATGAAGAGACAAAGCACAGAGAAGTTAAGTTTTCCTTAGAATGTGCCTCCATGATAGGCATGTGTAGCTCAGATCCTGTCCAAGCATCATGTCATCAGGTTAGAACTATTCTCTTTGCCCCAAGTCAGTCCCATTTCCTTGCCCTCCTAGAAAGGCATCTTTCGGGGCATCTGGGTGGCTCAGTCGGTTGGGTGTCCGACTTTGTCTCAGGTCATGATCTCGCGGTTGGTGGGTTCGAGCCCTGCATCGGGCTCTGTGCTGACTGCCAGCTCAGAGGCTGGAGCTGCTTTAGATTCTGTGTCTCCCTCTCTCTCTGACCCTCCCTTGCTCGTGCTCTCTCCTCAGAAATAAATAAAACATTAAGAAAAAAAAAAGAAAGAAAGAAAGGCATCTTTCCCTTTATGCTTGTCTCTAGTCCTATAATCCTGAGCTTGGCTGGTCCACTGAGGATAGCATCTGCAGACACTGATTTGAACATTGGTCAGAGAAGGGAGGGACTCGCTCACTGTGAGATCTGGGTAGATCCCTTCCGTTCCTCCTCTCCACTTCCTTGTCTGTGTGCTGGGACTCTTCAGTGGCTCCTACCAGCTTCACAGCCCAGACCCTGCAGACATGGTTGGCTATCCAGCCAACAGTCATTCCACTAGCTCCATCCCTTCTTTCTTGCTGGATGATCTGTGATTATTTTGGATGCTCAGGAAATGTTCAGTTTGACAATGGACATATATTGCCACCTTGGCCAATGCATCAGCTGAAGGGAGAAGGGTTTCTTCTTTCCTTCCTTCCTTCCTTCCTTCCTTCCTTTTTTTCTTTCTTTCTTTCTTCCTTCCTTCCTTTCTTTCTTTCTTTCTTTCTTTCTTTCTTTCTTTCTTTCTTTCTTTCTTTCTTTCTTTCTTTCTCGGAGAAGGGTTTCTGGAAAAGATTTTTGTCCTGATAAAAAGTAATTCATGTGAACAAACTGCCTTTTTATTTTTTATTTGAGAGAGAGAATATAGAGCAGGGAAGAGGGACACACACACACACACACACACACACAGAGAGAGAGAGAGAGAGAGAGAGAGAGAATCTTAAGCAGGATCCATCCATACAATGCAGAAGCCAATGTAGGGATTGATCCCATTATCCTGAGATCATGACCTGAGCTGAAATTAAGAGTCAGAGGCTCAACCAACTGAGCCACCCAGGCACCCCTGAGAAACTGCCCTTTTGACTCTAGGGCCAGGGCCACATTGCAATCTCTGAAGGGAATAGGCTTGCTCTGTGGGAGTTACAGGAAAGCACATTTTGTTCCAAGTTGAAACAGGTGGCTTTTAATCAAGTAGGTATACCAAAAAAGAAAAAAAACTTCATTAGGGATCATGCAGAAATTCCTGCTCTGGAGGAGGTGGGAATTAAAAAGGAAAAGGCCGAGGGGTGCCGGGGTGGCTCAGTTAGTTAAGTGTCCGACTTCGACTCAGGTCATGATCTCGCGGTTTGTGGGTTTGAGCCCCGCATCGTCTTCTGTGCTGGCAGGTCAGAGCCTGGAGCCTGTTTCAGATTCTGTCTCCCTCTCTCTCTGCCCTTCCCCCACTCACGTTCTATCTCTCTCTGTCTCAAAAATAAATAAACTATAAAAAAATTTTAAATTAAGAAAAAGAATAAAAAGGAGAAGGTTGAGTTAGAAGACATGTAAGTCATGTCCTGCCTCAAACAGGTAGAGTTGTATGATAATTTTTCTCTAGACTTTACCTTTTTACCATGTCAGATCACACTGATCTAGTTTAATAGGAAGAACAAATCTTTTGCCCCATTTTGGCACTCAAATATTGATCCTGCCTTCTATTTCATTCGCCCATTGGAAAGAGGATCTCTCTCCTCTATACCTCTCCTCCTGAAGAACAAGTTAAACATCTTGAGATGAGGTACAATGGCGGCTTTTCTGTGCTCAGCCTGCCCTCTGCTGGAATAAGGGGATTGACTTCGGAGACTTTTGGGAAGAGCTAGCTTCCTGGAAAGGGGACATGACCCGTAGCCTGGATTTCCCTTGCGGGTCACCCTAGGTCATATGTTCACCAGAAATCAGGTCTAGGAGACTGTAACTTAGTCCCTGAGTGGAAGATGGGAAGCTTTCTAATGAATACAATTGCCTGGTTTAGAGGTTAGAAGTTGTCTGTGTTGTGTGCCTGTTTGAGTTTCTTTATTCACGTACTGATGAAGAGATATGAGAGACCTCATTTGTCTAGTGTTAAAAATAAAATTTCCTAGACAAATTGATCTTTTTTTAAAAAAATTTTTTAATGCTTATTTATTTTTGAGAGAGAAAGAGACAGAGCATGAGCAAGGGAGAGGCAGAGAAGAGGTAGACGCTATGAGAAGCAGGCTCCAGTCTCTGAGCTGTCAGCACAGAGCTGAATGAGGGGCTGGAACTCACGAACTGTGAGATCATGTCCTGACCTGAAGTCGGATGCTTAACTAACTGAGCCACCCAGATGCCCAAATTGATCTTTAGTAACTGTTAAAGTTTATCATTTTGCTAATAAGGGATCAGCAAGATGACAAAATCTTATGCTTTGGGTGTGAAAAGAATATGGAAATTGATGGGGTATACAGTTGGGTTACAGAAGACTTATGTAAGCAGTTTAGTTTGGGAGGAAAAACCTTCCTAGGTGGTACAGATTACAGTTTTATGATACAGTAATGAAAAGGTCTTATTCAAACCCATTATTATAGAGGAAACATGAATGAAGAGAAAGTGTGATGTGAGGGATATTGACTGCTAATCAGAGATTAAAAATCCAACACATCTAAGAAGTAAAGGATGAGGCTGCTAACTGTAATATAATTTTATTTCTCAAGAAATGTGTCTGATGATCTGACATATTTGTGACAGCCACAAATAAGTTCTGACTTGAAACAGGCCACTTGGCACCAGGGATTTAAGCAGTAAGTGGTACAGAAAGAATACAGTTTATGTGCACCCTTTCACCCCTCGCTGCCTCACACACCTCTTTTTTCTTTAGTTTAGAAGCAATGTTTATTTCTCTGAAATCAGAATGATCAGAGATTGATTTTTTATATATGTTAATTTTTCAGATAACTGATATTTGCACTTTTAACTACTGTAACTTTTCTCCTTGAAATCCAAAAAAATATTTTACATGTTTATGAAAAATTTTAATGGTGCAGAAAAATGAAGAGAATAAAATATTAGTCCAAATCCTACCACCCAGTTGATGGATGATGTTAACTGATTATCACTTCAAAGAGCCTTTACATATATACACAATAGGAGATTAGATAGGTACAGAGATAGGTACAACAGGCTCACAACACTTTTTCAGAAAACAGTGAGGTTAGATATGTTTTGGAATTTAGAATTTTTTATATTTTGGAAAGATAATATGGTTTATATCCTGTATATCTTATAATATCTCCCAGCAGGATACAGGCAGTACTCCACAATTAAATACGTTAACATTTCTGCATATGAATATTCACACTAAGAGATGTTTAAAAAACTGCAAATAGCCTCATTTAAATTAAGGACAGATTGTGCTGCCAAGTGACTTATAAAACACCTTTAATTTTCACAACTTTTTGATTTCAGAATTTTAGGAAGGAATTGTGGACTTTGTGTTGCCATGAAAATGGGATCATACAATACATGCTATTTTTCTAGAGAAAAAAGAGCTAACTTAATTGAACCTGTAGTTGACTGAATAAAAAGAAACAGAAGTGAAACCAAAGGAACTGCCTCACTTCTTTTTCACAATAAGTATTATTTTCTAAAGTATCTTTCTAAGGTTAAATAAAGGGAGTAATAAAAATAATAAGAGATCAGAGTCATGTTGGAATTGTTTGTGAAGGAGATCTTCCCTATATCTTCTCAAGTGCCATTAGGTTCAAGGCCCTCCAAATATTTGGTAGCATTCCCTTTGGTATCCTGAAATTCATTGATAATATAATCTACTCATTAGATGAAAAAATATAATGCCTAATACACAGGAAATTTTTGTTATAAAATATAGTGGCACATATTTCAATATTTAAATCGTTGTCCATTGCTAACTACTAAAGACATAATGAAGCAATGAGATGCTTGCATGTGTATTTAATGAACAAGTTTGGATTTAATAGGAGTCACAAGGAGAGAAGCCATACCATTTAAAATGAAAGCAGAGTTGTGGTGGACACTAGAATAAAACGTGGTTAAATAATTATAGAGAATACTTACTTATATAAGTGAAATAGGTAAGTAACCTTAGTTGAATTAAAAATGACATGACAAGGATTAGGTGGACAAAATGAGTTATTTTATTGCTGAAAATGAGCTGGCCCTTCTCAAGGAAAGATTTTGTAATATCTTCTATGTTGTGTCATGGGATGGGTTAGTGAAAGAATCGCAGAAATCATACACACCTCTCTAGCTATCTCACCCCATGTTAGGGCAAATATTTATATTCTAAGACCTTTGGGATCTTGGAGACCAGGTCTTTGAAGAGTTGACGGGAGACAGAAAGATTTGAAGAAAAGAAGCCGTATTTAAGAAGATAAACTGTGTGCGGACCTTTGGGGAAGGTATAAGACTGAAAGCCAACAGGAAATCTCCAAATAAATCATTTCAATCTGTAGTTTTCACAAGAGACTTATTTTGCTGCAAATATATTTTTTAATTTACATAAATGGCAACAAAATATTATAAAAGCCAGCCCTTATGGAATTCATTTCATTTGCCTCTATTAATCTAATAATGTATATCGTTATACATTTACTCCTGTAAAAAGGAGTCTCAAATCTCCGTGAACATTTGCATTTGGTTTCGTTGTTTTTCCAGTAACCTATTATTGCAGTGAAACGCTTTTCAACTAAATACTTAGTTGGAAATACTGTAAATATTTTAGCTCTTCCCAAGAAGTGGGCAAATTCTAACAGTGTTCCAAACTTTTCATAATTAGACTGATTAAACTGTTTTAGCTTCAAAGTCTTATTATTATTTTAAATCTATCTTTGTTTATTTCTTCTCAATTAATTCTTCCTGCAAATGTTGGATACGGTCCTACTGGTTTCGAATGTATTCGAAACACCTCTCAGTCAGATAATGCAAATTCTGTCTTTAAACCTAGTCAACTAATTGCTTCCAAAGAAGGAAAATTTCCAAACCACTGTTTGTAAGTAGCTTTCCCCCAGGGAGAAACGATAATTCTCTTCCCTAGCGGTCGCTCAGGCGCGCACCTGTAACATTCACTTGGAGCTCCGCCCCTCACGCACTCCACGTCCGTCTGTCGCGCACGCCGTCCCGGGAGCGGACGTCGACGTCGAGCGGAAGTGGTGTAAGGAGGCCGCCGGAGGTGTCGTTGGTGTGTTGCGCGACTAGGCCTGAGAGTGGACTGGCCTGTGTGCCCGTGAAGATAACGCTATGTCGATCGAAATCGAGTCCTCGGAGTGAGTCCTGCGGTGGCGGAAGTTCGCGAAGTGGCGGGGGCGGGGAGGTGAAGGGTGTGGGATGTTAAGATGCTCAGGGAGAGGCGTCTGAGAGCCTAGGGAGTGGAGGGACGTTTCCTGGCCCACAAAGAAGCGTCTTGGATCTGGCTACCTCGGAGGCGGGCCCTCAAGAAAGTAGCGAACGAGAATCCTAAAGCCCCATGGGAGACTGCACGGAGCTAGGAGGAAGGATGGGCCTTGAAGATCTGAGTTTTAGCCTTCGCCGTCTCCTGGCGTGCACTGTGACTGATCAAATTGCCCATCCGTTGTGGACTCCAGTCTAATTACTTGCACAAAGGAGCTTGGATTCTAAGCCTTCCTTCTCTCCCCGTTGCCTCCGCTTACATGTCCCCTCTGCTTTGCTCTGCCCAGCGCTTACCCAGTATTGTCACTGCTACTCTGTCCACCCTACTAACCTGTGTAGGCGCCTAGGAGCTCCTTTTCCTTTTAGTGCCACAGCTTAGCACGCCTTGAAGGCTCAATTACTGCCTTTGGAATGAATGAGCTATTAGCTGTTCTTTCAGGTGCTAATTGGCGCTGAATTTTGGTTAGTCGGTGAGTTCTCTGTAGCTGCAAAGAAGAGACAGAATCTGAAGACTGGGCCAGAAGAATGATTGACTTGGAGGGGAGGGGGGATAATGAGTGACTGAAGAAGGTCTTCAGTGAACACCTTGCCCTTGCCAGCACTTACTAATTAAACCAACAGATAGAACATTTGCGCCCTTAGTGTAAGAAAGGGAGAGGGCTTGTCCAGAAGATTTGCCACGGGAGGAAGGGAGGTTTATTCATTCAACAAATACTGAAGTCTGCTATGTACTTTTCTAGACCCTGGGGATACAGTACTGAACAAAACACAGATATCTATGCCCTTAAAGAATGTACGTAGTGATAGGGGGAGGCAGACGACAGACAAAAAACAATAAGCAAAATATGAGACTTAACATGGTAATAAGTGTCGTGGAGAAAAAGAAAGCAAAGAAGAACGATAGCACTGGCAACTAAGAGACAGCTAAGTCAGGGCAGGAGTTGGAAAGGATTCCCTGCTTTGGGATCTAAATAAATAGTGTACACCGTCCATTCTCCCATCCTTGGGTTGCTGCATGGTTGCTTTAAAATTTTTTTTAATTAAAAAATATTCTAATGTTTATTTTTAAGAGAGAGAGAGAGACAGGGGAGAGAGAGAGGGGGAGGGGCAGAGAGAAAGGGAAAGTCAGAATCAGGCTCCAGGCTCTGAGCTTTCAGCGCAGAGCTGGATGTGGGGCTTGAACCCAAGAGCCCGTGAACTGCAAGATAGTGACCTAAGCTGAAGTTAGATGCTTAACTGACTGAGCCACCCAGGTGTCCCCCCCCATCCCGTTTTTTACTTTTTAAGATTTTAGGTATTCTCCACACCCAGTGTGAGGCTGGAACCCACAACCCCAGGATCAAGAGTTGCACACTCTACCGACTGAGCCAGCCAGATGCCCCTGCATGCTTTTATTATCAGTAATAGCTACTATTTAGTGAGTATTTTCTATGCTAGTTACACTGTAAACAGTATAGTCAACCCTTTCACTACCCTACAGGGTAAGTATTTTTATTAACAGATGAGGAAACAGGCACAGAGATGTTAACTGACTTGCTCAAGGTCACAGTAAGTGACAGAACTCTGATTCAAATCCCAGCCTATCTCTAAAGCTTTTAGGTCTTTATGTGTTACAGTTGACCCTTAAATAACATGAGTTTGAACTGCACAGGTCTACTTATCTGGGGATTTTTTAGTACAGTACTGTACAGTACTGGAAGTATATTTTCTCTTAATGATTTTCTTGGTAACATTTTCTGTCAATAAGGCTGGTCAACAGCAGGCTGTTAACAGTTAAGTTTTGGGGGAATTGAAAGTTAAACAGATTTTTTACCATACCGGGGGTCAGTTCCCCTAACCCCCATGTTGTCCAAGAGTCAATTGTATGTTGTGTTTGAAGAAAGTAAATTTAATTTACTGGAGATCTTTACAGGGAGGGTGTTTTATTTGGGAATACAGATGGATAGTAGGTACTAGAGTAGCTGGGATCAAAACCTGATTATCTCTTAAAGAGACCATGAGAGAAGAGGCTACTGCAAGTAGCAGTGATCAGTTTTCTTCTGCAGGAATTTTGAAGAGGGTGTTTGCTTTTCAGTCAGAGATGTGTGCTCAGGAGCCACACTGTCAGTTTGAACCTTCATTTTTCCATTTATCTCTTTACTTAGGTCATTCCTCACCAAAATGGATATAATGGTAATACCTCCCTCATAGGCTTGTTTTGAGGAGTAAATGAATCAGTGTCTAAAATGCTTCTAACGGTGCCTAGTATATAAGAAGTACATAATAAACACTGGTCATTGTTTTATGTTTATTTCTACCTGAGAGGGGGAATTGACTAAATTCCAATATGAAATCCCTTCCAACTGAGACAGTCTGACCTTTTTTACTCTTGCTGTCTGGTAGAAATACAGTGTGAGCCACATATGCACTTTTAAAGAAAGAAGGAAAACAGTGTATCACAACATTATACAGAGAAATTTTGTAGTCTTATGAACAGATCTTTCACCAGATCCCTTATTATAAACCCAAGAGCAAGATGTTTTAACTATAAATAACTATATTTAACTATAACTTCTGAGTTTTCTGTCACATGCTGAAAGCGGTTGCTTATTCTCTCAATATTTGGAAATTGCCTGGCTCCTCTTTTCCTTGGGAAAGTGAATTCACAATGTTTTTATTTTACATGTCTTGAATATTTGGTAATAAAGGTGGTAAGTAGGTATTACTTTTTTTTGCTTTTACATACAGTATAGTTCTACTCATTTGTGTTCAGCAGATCCCTAGTAAGAAAATCTCCAATTCATATTTTTTGGTTGTCTTTTAAAAATATAGACCAAATCATCCTATAAGCATTTAGAGTATGTTGTGTCAATGACTGGGTTTAAATAGTTCGTAAAAGTGTACAACAGTATAATCATACACATTGATGAGAAACTTGGCATAACAAAAAGATCTTGGGTCCTGGAAGTAAGTAAGCATCACCTTGGTACCAGCTCCCTTTCTAGCTGACTGTGAGACCCTGGGCAAATTATTCCCCCTTTCCGGACCCTAATCCTTGGATCTCTGGGGTGAAGGTAGGACTGGATAATCCTCAGGGTCTCTTGTAACTTGGAGATTTTTAGGAAGTTTTACTTACATGATAAAGAAATGGGAAGTAACTAGTGAAAGGAGGATGGTCGAATAGAAGAAATAAGCTGGGATTGGTTTTATGGTTTGGCCTCTTTGGTGAGTGGGGATTCCTGAGCTGGGTTTCTTGCTTTCTTTTTTTAGTGTGATCCGTCTTATCATGCAGTACTTGAAGGAGAACAGTTTACATCGGGCGTTAGCCACGTTACAGGAAGAGACTACCGTGTCTCTGAATACCGTGGACAGCATTGAGAGTTTTGTGGCTGACATTAATAGTGGCCATTGGGATACTGTTTTACAGGCTATACAGTCTTTGAAATTGCCAGATAAAACCCTCATTGACCTCTATGAACAGGTAAGAGTGGAGGTGATGCCAGTCTCCTTGAATTGATTTATTGTGGGCCCCCTCACTGGGGAGCATCAGGAAGCACTGTGGGACTGTAACAGTCTTTAAAACTTACACCGGCAATACTTGGGTGCTACTTTAAATTTTTTTCCATTTTTTTTTTTTTGGAAAAGCCAACATTATACTAAATTAAAATAATTTTTTTTTAATGTTTAGTAATTTATCTTGAGAGAGAGACAGACCAGGCATGTATGCATGAGTGAGGGAAGGGCAGATGACAAGCTCCATGCTGTCAGTGCAAAGCTGAATGCAGGGCTTAATCTCAGGAATGATGAGATCATAATGTGAGCTGAGATCAAGAGTCAGACATTTCTAACTTACTGAGCTACCCAGGTGTCTCTAAATTTATTTTTTAAGTGATCATTAAGTGAGCTGTTTTGACACCAAGTAGTGTATATTACAGTTCAATTCTGGCACTAACCACCCAGAGTTAGCATAAACTTTGCAAATTAAAGGCTCAGTCCTCTGCAAGACTGCCCTTATTTTAGATACAAGCTGCACTTGTTTGGGGCCTCAGGCCACCCACACTTCTGACCAGCTTCCTGCATATGTGGGTCCCCGTGACCCTTTGAGAATTAGTAACTCACTAGAACAAGTCCCAGAACTCAGCACAGTGCTACATTTGTGGTTATAGTTTTATTATCAAGGATACAGATCAGGACCAGCTGAATGAAGACACATAAAAGTGAGTCTCGAAGGATCCTGAATGCAGAGCTTCTAATGTTCTCTCCCTGTGGAATCAGAGCGTCTCTCTCACCTGGCTTATTAATGTATTCACCAACTAGGAAGCTCCTCTGGGGTTTTTTATTCGGGTTACTTTCAGTTCTAGCTCCCTAGCATTCCTTGGAGGGTGGGTTGGCTCAAAGCCTCAACCTTCTGATCATCTGGTGGGTCTTTCTGGCAACCAGCTCTTTCCATGTGCTGTCTCATTAGCACAATCTCAGGAGTGATGCAAGGAGCTCATTAATAATGAAGATATTCCTATCACTGGGGGAAATTCCCGGGTTTTTAGAAGCTCCGTGCCAGAAAATCAGGACAAAGATCATACAAATTAGTTACTATACATCTGTATGATAACAGAATGGGCTTTCTGGAAATAAGACTATAGTGTTGTTTGAAATAAAAATAGGATAGTTGGTTTATTTACAGTCCTCAGGAGTTCAGTAATTACTAACTAATTTTCTAAAGAAAATTTAGAACTGGAGGAAGGTTTCTCGGAAGCCTATGGAGATATTCTTATCTTCGGCTTTCTTCAGCTTCTGTATTCTGAACAAGAAGCCTGAGAGTAGAGGAAATGGGTGGGTAAAAATGATGGATGAAAGTTGAATGATTGAAGTTACTACTTATGTATGTATGTATGTAAAATTTTTTTATGAGGTAGAGTGGGAGTGGGGGAGCGGCAAAGAGAGAGGAGACACAGAATCTGAAGCAGGCTCCAGGCTCTGAGGTGTCAGCACAGAGCCCAACATAGGGCTTGAACTCATGAACCGGAAGTCGGAGGCTTAACTGAGCAACCCAGGTACCCTGAAGATACTATTTATAATTGCTTCACTTGTCCAACTGAAAATGCTAGTGAAGGGGCGCCTGGGTGGCTTAGTCGGTTAAGTGTCTGACTTTCGCTTAGGTCATGATCTCACGGTTCGTGGGTTCGAGCCCCGTGTCGGGCTCTGTGCTGCCTGCCAGCTCAGAGCCTGGAGCCTATTTCGGAGTCTGTATCTCCCTCTCTCTCTGACCCTCCCCTGCTCACGCGGTCTCTCTCTCTCTCTCTCTCTCCTAGAAATAAATAATATTAAAAAAAAAAAAAAAAAGAAAATGCTAGTGAAAAGAGGAAGGGACATTTCCCTATACTGGAAATCATGTTAGGAGGCCATCTCTGAATCAGAAACTGCTGAGGAAGAAACAGTACTAAGAGAATGCGTTGAAACACATTTTCTTTCAATTTTGTCCAGGTTGTTCTGGAATTGATAGAGCTGCGCGAATTGGGAGCTGCCAGGTCACTCCTGAGACAGACTGATCCCATGATCATGTTAAAACAAACACAGCCAGAGCGGTATATTCATTTGGAGAACCTCTTGGCCAGGTCTTATTTTGATCCTCGTGAGGTATGAGAAGAAACTCTTGTTAACTCTAGAAACAGTGTAACCTGTTTTTTACATTTTATTGGATACTGTTTGTGATTTTGATTCAGTTTTTGAAAATAATACTTTTCTGTTTATATATGTTGGTTGAAGAGAATAATCTTGTTCTTTTTTTCTGAGTATTTGAAGTCCTTCCCTTTCCATATGCATCCCATTTTTAGAAGGTTGTATGTCAGTAAGTAAAGAAGCAGAAAATGTATTCTGATATAATTTCCACATTAGCCCAAGTACTTGTTTGACCCTGAAGTGCTGCCAGACTGCTAGCTAGTATATTCACTGTATTTGTGTCCTTTGGCCCAGGAAGTGCAATTTCTCTCACCTTTTTAAGTTCTTAGAAAGCTTGTGCTTTTGTCTTAGCCAGTGATGCATACTTATAGAGCATGGTGACTCAATCTTTCCTTCTTCCAAACTTTATTATATGTATAGTTTCATTATTTCTCACCCAGCCCTATACAGCCTAAATAGGAGGAAGAAAAATTTAATTGGTACTGGATAATGGGGAGTTAGGGTAAACGCACAGAAACCATTAGGATAAAGGAAAGAGGTTTAGATTACCATCAAAGGATTCAGCTTAGAGGTTCAAAGACTTTTGGGCTGGGAGTCGTAAATTACCAAAGAATTACTAAAAGAATCTTCAGCTCTGCAAATTTTTCAAAAAAGTGGAAAAACAGTGCTGGCTTTGATGTGGTTTACTTAGACTCTCCTCAGAAATAATAATGTGAATTGGCTGACCTCAATTCTCTCCCAGCTCATACTTTTGAAATGCAGGTGGGGAGAACTGGGAATTCATCTTAACTAATTAATATAATTAGTCCCTCCTTAAACCAGGTTGTTCTTTTTATCTTTTTTTTTTTAAATGTTTCTGCTTGATTATTACTGTTGTCTTTAAGCACACACCTATCCTGTGACCGCTTCTTAGAAATAATATTTATCCCTCTCCTTCTTCAGGCATACCCAGATGGAAGTAGCAAAGAGAAGAGAAGAGCAGCAATTGCCCAGGCCTTAGCTGGGGAAGTCAGCGTGGTGCCTCCATCTCGTCTCATGGCATTGCTGGGACAGGTAATTCATAGTCTGTGGAACTGAAATTACCCTGAACTCCTGATACTGTTTCCTTCACATAAAGTATATGTATGAGCTAAAGAAGTGAGACGTCCTAAGAATTGGGGACTAGCTGTAGAGCTGCTTGCACCAACAGCTGTGCCATTGCGCCAGCCGCCTCTTTTCTGGGAGAAGCAGTATTGATTAGTTTGGAGCATAAGCTCTCGAGTCAGTTAGATTTAGGGTGACCATGGAAGTTATCATTCCATTGGGGAGAGCTTGATCATTCCAGTTGATCATTGTGCTAGGACACTGTCAAAGGCACAGTGGAACAAGTGTTTAGTCTGGTTAGAATCTGAGCTCTCTCACTTACCAGCTAATGTGGTTTTTAACATATCACCTAACTTTTCTGGACTTTTTCTTTTCTTTTCTTTTTTCTTTTTTCTTTTTTTTTTTGAGGTAATCTCTACACCCAACATGGGGCTCAAACACACAACCCCAAGATCAAGAATTGCATGCTCCACTGACTGAGCCCGCCAGATGCCTCCCTTTTTTTTTTTTTAATGTTTTATTTATTTCAGGAGAGAGAGAGAGAGAGACAGCATGAGCAGGGGAGGGTCAGAGAGAGAGGGAGTCACAGACTGAAACAGGCTCCAGGCTCTGAGCTGGCTGTCAGCACAGAGCCCGACGCGGGGCTCGAACCCACTAACTGTGAGACCATGACCTAAGCAAAAGTCAGACGCTTAACCGACTAAGCCACCCAGTCCTCCCTAACTTTTCTGATTCCATTTACTCATCTTTGTGTTATAGTAAGGATTAAATGAGATGATGCATTTAAAGCATTTTCTGTATTGCCTGGCACCTTGTAAACTTTCTTTTTTTAAGTTTATTTATTTTGAGAGAGAAAGAGAGAGAGAGAGCATGCCTGCAGAAGGGGCAGAGACGGAGGGAGAGAAAATCCCAGGCAGGCTCTACACCATCAGTATAGAGCCCAAGGTGGGGCCTGAACTCACAAACCATGAGATCATGACCTGAACTGAAGTTGGACACTTAACCAAACTAAGAAAGGTGCCCCTGCCTGGCACCTTGTAAACACTCAGTAAATGGGAGCTGCTGCTGGTGATTTTTTTTTTTTTTTTTAGTAGTAGTATTACTAGTGTTGTTGTTATTGAAAGCTACCTAGAGTAAGAGATTTTTATAGATAGCACAAGATACAAGTGATTAGTAGTAATATAAATAGCCTCCTTGCAGTAAAACTGGGGCACTTTTGAATGAGGGAAAAGGTCAGATCAGATTCTTCTCCTATTTTATATAGCATAATTTCATATAGATTTAAAGTTATGTCAGAAAATAGAAAAGCCAGAAGATAATGTATCAAACTTATTGATAGGGAAAGACTTCCTATAATTAGGGAGTAGGCACCAAGGGAAAGATAACAAATTTAATTCACTTAAAGAGTTTAACTTAGGATAAAAAGACACCTATAAAACAATAAAAAAAACACTTAAGAGTTTAACTTAGGATAAAAAGACACCTATAAAACAATAAAAAAAAACACTTAAGAGTTTAACTTAAGATAAAAAGAAACCTATATAACTATAATCAAAACTAGATTGGGAGAACATTCTTTTTGGCAATCATAAATACCTGGATCACATCAAAAAAGCTCACAAATTGATAGGAAAAATAGTATAAATAGAATAGATAAGTGGGCAGAGAACATGAATAAACAGTAAATAAATTGGGAGTCAAGAGGAAATAAATTGGGAGTCAAAATAAGAGTTGGCAAATGATACAGCCTAGGACCATTAGTCTCCAGAATCTGTGATTTTCCCACTCCCCATGTTCAGTCATAAACACCAGTTGAAGTTGCAACTTTCTGGGAAAGCACTTTGTCAATGTATATCAAGAGGGTTAACCATTCATATTCTTTTTCGATTCAGTAATTCCTCTTTGGGGAATCTATTTGAAGTGAGTATTATCCCCCAAATAGTAAAGTCTTTATTGTTCAAATGTATTGTTGTGGCGTTATTATTATTCTTTTTTTAAGTTTTATTTTGAGAGAGAGAAAACACAGGTGGGAAAGGGACAGAGAGAGAGAGAGAGAGAATCCTAAGCAGGTTCTTCACTGTCAGCACAGAGCCTAATTTGGGGCTCAAACTCACAAACTGCGAGATCATGACCTGAGCTAAAGTCGAATGCTTAACTGACCTAACTCAACCAGACGCCCATGTTGCAGGATTATTTTTATCTGTGTGAAAAATTGGTAGCAGTGTGATTATCCACTAATATATTAATTAAACTGTTAAACATTCACCAGAAAAAGGGTATATTTGACAGCCACAAATGATAGGTATGTCATTGTATGATCTGATAGGTGAAAAACAGGAGAAAATAATATTTTATGTATAGTGTGTAATTACAGTGTTAATTAAACACATGTAAAGTGGAAAACACTAGAAGGTATACATAGGCTACTAACTAACGGTGGCTGTATTTGGATGTTTGAACTGTGGGAGATTTTTGTTTCCCCAATTTTTTCTTTAATTTTAATTTTAATTTTTTTTCCTGAGAAATTTTTTAATTTATTTTTTAATTTACATCCAAGTGAGTTAGCATATAGTGCAGCAGTGATTCAGGAGTAGATTCCTTAATGTCCCTTACCCATTTAGCCCATCTTCCTTCCCCTACCCCTCCAGCAACCCTCTGTTCTCCATTTTTAAGAGTTTCTTATGTTCCCCCCCAGTTATTATTTTATTTTTTCTTTTTCCTTTATGTTCATCTGTTTTGTATCTTAAAGGCTTCATATGAGTGAAGTCACACATTTGTCTTTCTCTGACTACTTTCGCTTAACATAATACCCGCTTGTTCCATCCATGTAGTTGCAAATGGCAAGATTTCATTCTTTTTGATTGCTGAGTAATACTCCATAGTGTGTGTGTGTGTGTGTGTGTGTGTACACACCACATCTTTATCCATTCATCCATCGATGGACATTTGGGCTCTTTCCATACTTTGGCTATTGTTGATAGTGCCGCTATAAACATTGGGGTGGATGTGTCCCTTTGAAACAGCATACCTAGTAGTGCAATTGCTGGGTCGTAGGGTAGTTCTTGTTTTAATTTTTTGAGGAATCTCCATACTGTTTTCCAGAGTGACTGCACCAGTTTACATTCCCATCGGCAGTGCAAAAGAGATCCTCTTTTCCCGCATCCTTGCCAACATCTCTTGTTGCCAGAGTTAATGTTAGCCATTCTGACAAGTGTGAGGTGGTTTCTCATTGTACTTTTGATTTTTATTTCCCTGATGATGCGTGATGTTGAGCATTTTTTCATGTGTTGGTTGGCCATCTGGATGTCTTTTTTGAAGTGTCTCTTCATGTCTTTTGCCCATTTCTTCACTGGATTATTTGTGTTTTGGGTGTTGAGTTTGTTAAGTTCTTTATAGATTTTGAATACTAACCGTTTACGTGATATGTCGTTTGCAAATATCTTCTCCCATTCTGTCGGTTGCCTTTTAGTTTTGCTGATTGTTTCTTTTGCTGTGCAGAAGCTTTTTATTTTGATGAGGTCCCAGTAGTTCATTTTTGTTTTGGTTTCCCTTGCCTCTGGAGACATGTCGAGTAAGAAGTTGCTACGGCCAAGGTCAAAGAGGTTTTTGCCTGCTTTCTCCTTTAAGATTTTGATGGCTTCCTGTCTTAATTTCCAGTTTTCCCAGCACCACTTGCTGAAGAGACTGTCTTTATTCCATTGGATATTCTTTCCTGCTTTTTCAAAGATTAGTTGGCTACATGTTTGTGGGCCCATTTCTGGGTTCTCTATTCTGTTCTATTGATCTGAGTGTATGTTTTTGTTCCACCAAATTTTGTTTGTATTAAGAGTTGGGGGGACACCTGGGTGGCTTAGTTAAGCATCTGACTTCGGCTCAGGTCATGATCTCACAGTTTGTGGGTTCAAGCTCCGCGTCGGGCTCTGTGCTGACAGCTAGCTCAGAGCCTGGAGCTTGCTTCGGATTCTGTGTCTCCCTCTCTCTCTGACCCTCCCCTGCTCACTCTGTCTGTCTGTCTGTCTGTCTCTCTCTCTCTCAGAAACAAATAAAACATTAAAATAATAATGATAAAAAAAAGCGTTGGGGTGCCTGGGTGGCTCAGTTGGTTGAGGCATCCGACTCTTGGTTTTGGCTCAGGTCATGATCTCGTGGTTTGTGGTTCGAGCCCCACGTTGGGCTCCTAGTTGATGGCATGGAGCCTGCTTGGGATTCTCCCTCTTCCTCTCTCTCTGCTCTTCTCCTGCTCTCACTCTGTCTCTCTCTGAAAATAAATAAGCTTAAAAGTTTATAATAAGAGTCAAACCTATAAGAAAATAGATACGGAAGTATGGACCTTTTGGCTCTCAGAGTCCCCTTCCCAGCTGAGATCAGCTTGTCTTCCTGGGACACACAGAGTCAAATAGCTTATGTTATATTTGATTGGCCAAAGATGTTTGGTTCTGGAAGTTAACTTGATCCTTTCAGGCTTTGCTTTGAGCAATCAGAACCAGATCTTATAAGATCTGTAGGTTAGATTACTGTACTTTTTTTTCCCTCATAGGCACTGAAGTGGCAGCAGCACCAGGGATTGCTTCCTCCTGGCATGACCATAGATTTGTTCCGAGGCAAAGCGGCTGTCAAAGATGTGGAAGAAGAAAAGTTTCCTACACAACTGAGCAGGCATATTAAGGTAGGGTCCTTAGGTACTCAGCCATTTGATAATCATTTGTTGGGGACTCTGTATGTGTTTGCTCAGCTAGGCCCTGTGCCAGGAGCTTGGGTTTGGGAACAGAACTCATTCTCCAGCTCTGACAACATTCAGCATTGCTGCTGGTGACCACTGGGGTCCTCCTGGGGTCTGGCAGTGACACACCTCAGATGTGTAACCAAGTAGACACAAATTTGGCAGCTGGCCCATCATCTGCCCTTGCACTTCCTCCCAGGAAGCCTTCATTTGGAAGTATGGTTCCTCTTTGGTTACCTGGAACTAACTATGAACTTTCTGTGCATTTGTCCTGTTCAGCATTGGTGTTTTTGCCTGCTGTGTGTCAGGCAAAGTACCAGGCATGGGTTGTTAAGGTAGGCTTGTGTGGCATTTGAGGAAAATAATTTTATCATCTCATGGCTAGTTCTTGTCTTTTTGTTTTTTGTTTTTATAATTTTTTTAATCTGAGACTTTTCTAGGAAAAGGCACACTCAAGTAATTGTTGGAGTTCCCAGAATTACAAGTATATTTGCTACTTCAGCATCTCCTTTATACTACAGTTTCTCTCAGTTTATGTTCTTCCTGAATTCAAGGATTTGAAAATATTTTGTATTCCTCAAATCTAGGACTTGGACTTAGTGCTTTGATTTTATCTTTCTTGGATTATATGTTCTGATTCACATGTAAAGATATTTTTGAGCAGCACCACTATTTACCTGGCTGAAGCTTTGAGACAAATAGAAATCCATTTGCTGTAATTATGCTGTTGGGCCAAGATTTTCTTTTATATACATTTTCCTTTTCATTTAAAATGAAATTCATAATACAGCATTTCTCTGTTGTCATCTCAGTAGTTTCAATCTGTTGGGAACATCATTGCTGTAAATGCTCAGGATACATTTCCTAGGTAAATATTCTGTCACCTTAATTAGTTCTAGAGTTAGTCAGCCACACGTTATCACTTAATTAAATGAAGGTCATAAAAAGAATTAAGATGGAAAATTTGTTTACAAAATAGTATAGGAAAACACATTTATTTTGAAAAAATGGATTTTTTTCCCCCCATAAATGTACATTATCTCATATTAAGTTGCGTGTGTGAGAGTCATGCTAATAGTAGCTGCTTCAGGTAAAAACTTACTAAGTTAATAGGATTATTTGTTCTAAGTCTGCTTAAGTATAGTTGTTTTACACCGCTTTGGAAATACCAACTTCACATTAAAAAACTAGTTTCAGCTGAGAACTCAGACCTAAAACTGGTCAGAGAAAATCTATCCATTCTCTCTCTGTGTCCAGATACAGAAATGCTCCTCTGATACTCTGTCACATAGGCCAGCCATGACTTTGTGCTAGAGCAGGATTTCGCAAAAGGTTAACATGGAAATTGTTTTAAGGTCACTAGATAAAAATGCATCTGTTTCATTGTTTCATTTGAAACAGTTTGGTCAGAAATCACATGTGGAGTGTGCTCGATTTTCTCCAGATGGTCAGTATTTGGTCACTGGGTCTGTTGATGGATTCATTGAAGTCTGGAACTTTACGACTGGAAAAATTAGAAAGGTAAAGTATTTAAATTATCTTAACTTTTCTAGTGGGTGAATTATCTAGTTTTTTAAATTCTGTTGTTTTTACAGTATAAATTTATTTTTAAATTATAAAATGTAGATCTGATACAACATTTTATAAAATAGAAAAGTTATTCAGTAAAGAGTCGTGCTCCACCCATTGTCCCTCAGCTGGTCAGTTACCTTCCTTGGATCAGCCAGAGTTAGCAGTTTCTCATGTAACCTTTCTGGAATTTCTACGTATATGTAAGCAGTTACTTATTATTCCCAGTCTAACTAATTGTGGTACTAATTGTGTGTTTTCTTACTATGAATGAAGTTGAATATGTTTTTATATGTGAAAAGCCACCAATATTTCCTGTTCTGTAAAGTCTTCACATCCTTTGCCCATTTTTCTTTCGGATTCTTACTGATTTTTAGGGACTCTTTATAGTTTGAGGAAATCAGTCTCTGTAATATGTATTGAAAATCTTTTTCAGTGTTGACTTTTTGACTTTGCCCATCATTTTATTTTATAGGCTTGAATTTTTTGTATCATCACATTCATCTTTTTCTTCTACAACTTGTAGTGCTTTTTATGTTTCATATTTAATTTTTGGTCCATCTGGAATTTGTTTACGGGGATGAAGTTGGTGTAGATCCAATTTAATTTTTTCCCTAAATAGGTATTTATTGACTACTGGTTTAAAATGTAATCTTTACCATAGAGTAGTAACTTCCACTCCATGGGTAGTGAATTCATGTGTGATTTTCACTTTCTACTTTATATGTTTCCTTATAGTATTTTTTTTTTTTTAAACTGACACAGCCTTACTTTTTAATCAGGAAAAAATAAAGGTACTTTATTTTCAACAATAATGGATGATAAAGGAAACATCACAAGTAAGTAGATTAATCAGTACATGGTTTTAGGAAAGGTAGCTGACAATTTGGAAAAGACCTTGGTTTTTCACATCATACCTCAAATAAATTCAGATATATTAAAAATGTACAATATGGGGGCAACTGGGTGGCTTAAATATCCAACTTCGGCTTGGGTCATGGTCTCACAGTTCATGAGTTCAAGCCCCACATCAACCTGTGTAGACAGTGCAGAGCTTGCTTGGGATATTCTCTCTCTCTCTCTCTTTCTCAAAATAAATAAACTTAAAAAATATACACTATGAAATTGTAGGGGGATTTTGCATAGAAAAAAGATCATTAAGCACAAGATTTAGGGTATTATGTTGGAATTTTTTTATATTACTTTGGGTTGTGTAAAATTATTCCCAGCACTGTCAGTTCATTAGGAACATGTATGCATGGCACTACTATTTGCTTTGGAAATTTAGAGTAGACACCATCCATTACTCTGCTTTTAGTAAGTTTGTAGAGCTCTTGAGTGACTGGGGGTTTTGTGTTACTATGGTAACTGCTTATCTTTGTTTCCTTTAGGATCTTAAGTACCAGGCCCAGGATAACTTTATGATGATGGATGATGCTGTCCTCTGCATGTGTTTCAGCAGAGATACAGAAATGTTAGCAACTGGGGCCCAAGATGGAAAAATCAAGGTATTTATTAATGGCACAAACTCTCATATATAGACATTTTGAGACTTCTACAATGAGGTAGTGTTCTACATGTGATAGCTTAGTAACAGCTATTGTTTGTTGAACATGAAATTTATGCTAATTACTTTTTTCTTGTTTAATCCTAATAAAAACTCTGCCTAGGGAGGTCCAGTAATCAGTTTCAGGTCACACACTTGGTAAGTGGTAGATTGGGACTTCAGTCCAGATCTGCTTATCACGCCTTTTCTGCTGTATCACCCTGGCTCACCTTAAATGATGTATTGTACTTTGGGGTTTGTTTAGGGAATGGAAAGCTCTCTATTTGATTAGTTGTAGTTTGTATTTAATTGCTGGTGAAACACCCAGAGCTAGATAAACTACAGAAACGGTCTCTGCCTAAGTGAGCTTTGATTCTAAATTTTTGTTTTAATAATTTATAAGGAAAGAGGTTTAAATATCAGAGGATTCACTTATTGCGCATTGTGAAGCAGACATACTCAGCTGTTAGCATGCATTTTTAATGCTTTTTTAGTACATTATTGAGCATTGCCTCTTGCTTGACTCTGCAGGCTAGAGTAGGACGCTCTATTTACAAGTTTTTACTATTTTTTTTTTTAAATAAAGGTATGGAAGATTCAGAGTGGACAGTGTTTAAGGAGATTTGAAAGGGCACACAGTAAAGGTGTCACCTGTCTAAGTTTTTCTAAGGATAGCAGTCAGATCCTTAGTGCCTCTTTTGACCAGACAATTAGGTAAGTAAAAGTCCCCAAACTGCCCTTACTTGAGTTTGCAATGATGAAGTGCTGGAGGGAGGTACTAGTGATTCCTTACACTTTCACCAACATGGTTTTACCTGGAGAGTGAAGGAGACCTCATTATTATTTTCTCCATTTGAGTCTACCCAGAAGAGAGATTAGAAAGGGATGATAGCAGTGTTTTCATGTTTCTTGAAGTGTGATTTTTGGGCTTACCTGCATCATAATCACCATAGAGGGCATATTACAAATATAGCCAAATCTGTCCCTGAACAGAAGCCTGTGGTATTATTGGCATGTTTTCTTGCAGTCTCTTTGCCAAGCTTTTGTTTTGTTTTTTTTTGACATAATGAAAATTACATTGCATACCTGACTATATAGTACTCTTTCTCCCCCTAGGATATTATAACTTGAGCTTCTGTAATTCATTGAAAGTGTATTCAACATTTGGTCCCAGTTGTAATCTATAGAATATTAATTGTTCTTTTCATTTCCTTTTGTTTGTGATAGAATTCATGGTTTAAAATCTGGGAAAACCCTGAAGGAATTTCGTGGCCATTCCTCCTTTGTTAATGAAGCAACTTTTACACAAGATGGCCATTATATTATTAGTGCATCCTCTGATGGCACTGTAAAGGTTAAGTATTTGCTACTGGTTTATTTTGGGATTTCTGCTTTTGTCCTTTGAAGAGTTTTCAGTGGTGATAATGAGGATGATTGTGATGGAGTGAACTTCTTTCCTAGCAGTTTTAGCCATAAATGAGGTGAGTCTGAGAAAATACCAATATTCTCTGGGGAATCCCTATTTAAGGACCCCAAGTTTCAAACCTACATAATCAAAACATCATATGTAAGAAAAGAAAAAGGGTGTGGAGGCCTAGATGTAGGTCATCCCCCATTTATAGTGGTTGAATTCTGTCTTGTTATAGGCACGGTTCATCCACAGCAGTCACGTTTACAAATCTCTTTTTTTTTGCACAGCCTCACCAACCCTGCCTGGCTCCCACATTTAGGCACCTTCCCAACAGCACTTATAGAGGGGCAGGAGAGGTGTAGAGTGGAACTAAACCATCCCTCAAATACTTACTGTCCTCAGTGCTCAGCTGAAAGTAATGGATCTTCAGTACCTTAAGAGATTTAGTTATTTTAATAGCAGGCTTCATTTCTTAGAAAAGATGAGAAATCCACTTAGAAAATTGCTGGAGATCTTTGAGACACTCCATTTACATTCTGGACCTGCTTTTAAATTGCCTTATGTAAGTGTGTAGTTTGTGGCAGAAGACTGAAACATTTTAACACAAATACCTAAAAGAACACCCTCTGAAATTGCTTGTTCTTGCTTGGGAATTGAACCAGAAACCTGAGGGTTGGAGAAGTCTTCCTCAGGATGGAGAAATACACAGAACTCAGTACTTTAGTCATTGGATTTGCCCTCTTTGTCCTTTGAATATGGGCTTTACAATCTGTAAAATGTCAGTGGGAGGTGGCCTGTCTATCCAGCTTTGTTCTGTGGTCTTTTCCTTTAGTTCTTAAGTGAGTAGGGTAAAGCATCTCACTGACTTTTTGGACAGAAAACACTGGAAGCCTTAGACTAACTCTTGATCACTGAAATGTTCATTTCTCTCCTAGGCAACTGGGCTTTAGAGAGGAGATTGGGGCAGATGATAACAGTATTTATTATGAATGAAAATAAACACTGTGGCAATTGGGGTAGTAATTTCCTCCTGTTGATAGGTAGTCAACATCCATTTTATGCTAAGCTGTGTTGGAAGCACAAAGGAAACACAACATAGTCCACGCCTTTGAGACTTCATACATACATACATACATACATACATACATACCCCTCATTAAGCGAGTGGTGTCCAGGCAGTACAACATTTGGTCCATTCCTTCTCTGAGCACATCTCAGATTTCAGTAACTATGATGTCTGATTTAACCCCTTCTGTTTATAACAGCCCAGAAGAAGGGCAAGGTAAAAGGCATTAAGGGTAGGGAACTATTACTGGAAGAGATGCTGGGCTGGGAGAGGTAATATACATGGCCAAGAGTGGCTTCCACTTCATGGATGCTCGTATGTGTGTTTCAGCATTGTGGCTTCTGTTCAGCAGTTCCAGCTGTACATTGCAATCATTTGTGGAGCTTTTTAAAAATGGACATGCCTAGGGGCGCCTGGGTGGCTTAGTCGGTTAAGCGTCCAACTTTCGCTTAGGTCATGATCTCGCGGTTCGTGGGTTCGAGCCCCGCGTCGGGCTCTGTGCTGACTGCCAGCTCAGAGCCTTGAGCCAGTTTCAGTCTGTGACTCCCTCTCTCTCTGACCCTCCCCTGCTCATGCTGTCCCTCTCTCTCCTAGAAATAAATAAAAATATTAAAAAAAAAAAATGGACATGCCTATACCTCTCCCTAGAGCTATCAGATCAGAGTCTCAGGATAGGGTCCCAAGCATTGAATTCTAAAAGCCCACACTTGATTTTGATGTCCAGAGGAGGCTAGCTTTCTGGTTATTTGATAGAAGCAGTATTGACACATAGCTAATTTTAAAGATACGCAGTTCATTAGGGAAAAGATAGGTTTTAAAAAGGTTTTATTATACGGCTTTGTGACTTTTGTCTTAGTCAGCAAACAGATGGTAAGAACTTACTATGTATATGGCAAAGCTAGGTATTTTATAGGATTAAAAATCAAAAAGGTTTTTTTTTTTTTGATGGGTTTTTATTTATTTTATTTTTTCATGGGAACCATTTTTATTTATTTTTTAAATTTATTTTTTTAATAGTTTATTGTCAAGTTGGTTTCCATATAACACCCATGTAATTCCTTCCAAATCAACATCCTAACATGGTGATTAATTTTGTGCACACTGGATTTTTCTTTACTATTAGTTAAAATAAAAAAATACCATAAAATTTATTACCTTAACTATTAAAAAAAATCAAGAAGACCTTTTTTTGAGTCAGTTTTGTTTTTAGTAATCAAGTTTTTATTTATTTTAAACCCTAAAACTTTAGAGATTCTTAGACCTAAAAAAAAAATTTATGCCTTAAACTTTTGTGTCATAGATCTGGAATATGAAGACCACAGAATGTTCAAATACTTTTAAATCTTTGGGCAGCACTGCAGGAACAGATATCACTGTCAACAGTGTGATCCTGCTTCCTAAAAATCCAGAGCACTTCGTCGTGTGCAACAGATCAAATACAGTGGTCATCATGAACATGCAGGGGCAGGTGAGTGCTCCAAAAGTGCCTTTGCACAGATCCCGTGGGCCATT
The DNA here is from genome assembly GCA_017311185.1 of Proteles cristata cristata. NCBI lineage: Eukaryota > Metazoa > Chordata > Mammalia > Carnivora > Hyaenidae > Proteles > Proteles cristata. The sequence continues at coordinate 608,617 of JAESUZ010004784.1, read as the reverse complement.
TCCAGATTATTAAGTCTTGGTCCTAGCCCTTCCAGTAACCAAATATGGGTTCATCACTCCAAAAACCTTATATAGTTGAACCTTGGACAACACAGGGGTTAGGGCACTGACCCCTTTTTCAGTAATCCACATATTACTTTTGACTCCCCAGAAAACTTTACTGCTAATAGCCTACTCTTGACTGGAAGCTATACCGATAACAGTTGACTGACACATATTTTGCATGTTTTAATATATACTGTATTCTTAAAATTCTTACAATAAGCTTAGGGAAAAGATGTTATTAAGAAAACTGTAAGAGGGGCGCTTGGGTGGCTTAGTCGGTTAAGCGTCCAACTTTCCGACTTTCGCTTAGGTCATGATCTCGCGGTTCGTGGGTTCGGGCCCCGCGTCCGGCTCTGTGCTGGCTGCCAGCTCAGAGCATGGAGCCTGTTTCAGTCTGTGACTCCCTCTCTCTCTGACCCTCCCCTGCTCACGCTGTCTCTCTCTCCTAGAAATAAATAAAAAACATTAAAAAAAAAAAAAAAAAGATGGGGCGCCTGGGTGGCTCAGTCGGTTAAGCGTCCGACTTTCGCTTAGGTCATGATCTCGCGGTTCGTGGGTTCAAGCCCGCGTCGGGCTCTGTGCTGACTGCCAGCTCAGAGCCTGGAGCCTGTTTCAGTCTGTGACTCCCTCTCTCTCTGACCCTCCCCTGCTCACGCTGTCTCTCTCTCTCCTAGAAATAAATAAAACATTAAAAAAAAAAAAACAAAAGAAAACTGTTAAGAGAGGGGGCGCCTGGGTGGCTTAGTTGGTTAAGCGTCTGACTTTCGCTTAGGTCATGATCTTGCAGTTCGTGGGTTCGGGCCCCGCATCAGGCTCTGTGCTGACTGCCAGCTCAGCCTGGAGCCTGTTTCAGTCTGTGACTCCCTCTCTCTCTGACCTTCCCCTGTTCACGCTGTCTCTCTCTCTCTCTCTCTCCTAGAAATAAATAAAACCTTAAAAAAAAAATCATAAGAGAAAGCACATTTACAGTACTATACTATATATTTTTTTAATCCATGGGGTGCCTGCTGGCTCAGTCAGAAGAGCATGTGACTCTTGATTTCGGGTTGAGTTTGAGCTCCACATTGGGTGTAGAGATTACTAAAAAAAATATTTAAAAAATCTGGGGTGCCAGGGTGGCTCAGTGTGCTGACAGCTCAGAGCCTGGAGCCTCCTTTAGATTCTGTGTCTTCCTTTCTCTCTGCCCCTTCCCCTGCTCATGGTTGTGCTCTCTGTCTCTCTCAAAATAAGTAAACATTTAAAAAAATGTAAAAATTAAAAAAATATATGTATAAGTGGACCCACCCAGTTCAAACCTTTGTTGTAGATAAAAATCCCCGAGTAAGGGAGAGACAGTATGTGGTTTACTAACTTGGAATATCTCCTAGTTCCCACATGATCTAGGGTGGAACTCTCATAGGAGAAGTACAAAAATGTCTTTGTGGTAAGTATTTGTGATCAGAGCACCCGCAGGTTTCTCAAGGAACCTCACTTTTACAGTGCCCGGGACATTAGGAGTGTCAAGATTGGGGTCTCAGGCCCTAGGAATATGTTGTGGGGCCCTAGGAATATGTTGTGGTGCTATAGAAATGTTGACTTGGGCCCTTGGGAATCCTACTGAGCATGGAGAAGAACCAGGGCCTGGTGTCTAGAACTCTGTCTTCATTCCATTAGTCCATGTCACTGGTACATTTGTAGTTTAGACACCATGGTTGAGGGGTGCCTGGCTGGCTCAGTCAGAAGAGCATATAATGCTTGATCTCAAGGTCATGAATTCAAGCCCCATGTTGGGGTGAAGAGATTAAATAAATAAATAGGTTGACTTAAGTAAGTAACGAACAAAAAGAGCCCATGGTTGAGATGGCTGGTCTGCAGTATCCACTGGGCCCCCATATAATAGCTGTAATTGCCCACTTCCCGGGTTCCTGCTTGTATAGGACAAAGAGTGCTTGTATACCCAGCCTTTCCCCTATGATAACGTCTTTCATACTCACAGTACAATTATCAAAACCAGGAAATTGACATTGATACAATATAATTAATTCAAATACAAACCTATTTCACTACTTTTTACATGTGTTCATTTTGAGGTGACAAGTTAATAGCTCTATGAAATTTTATCATATGTGTAGATTTATGTAACTATCACCACAGTCAGGATACAGAACTGTTTCTTCACCCCCAAAGGAACTTTTCCGTGCTATTCCTTTACAGTCAAACCTTCCCCCTGTAACTCTAGCCCTGGCAACCATTGATCTGCTTTCCATTATTATGATTTTGTCATTTTGAGAATGGTATAAAAATGGAATTATTTAGTATGTAATCTTCTAACCTTTTTTATTAATTTTTAAATGTTTATTTCTGAGAGAGAGAGTGACAGAGTGTGAGCAGGGAAGGGGCAGAGAGAGAGACACACACACAGAATCTGAAGCAGGCTCCAGGCTTTAGGCTCTGAGCTGCCAGCACAGAGCCTGATGTGGGGCTCAAGCTTGTGAACTGTGACATCATAAGTTGAGCCAAAGTCAGACGCTTAACTGACTCAGCCACCCAGGCACCCCAACCTTGTAAGCTTTTGAGATTGGTTTTTTTCAGCTTGATTTATGGTGATGTGTGTAAAATAGAGCAAGCAAGGTCTTGGAGAGAGTTCCATCTTGCATGAGGAGAGCACCTCATTCTTTTAGATAGAGAAAACAGTGGAGTGTAAGTCCACAGAGCATTGAGAATCCGTGGTATAGATTTAGAAATTGGGTGGCAATGAATTTGCTTCAGGGCAAAATGACTCCATAGACTAAAGAGCAGGGATTGGGAACTTGGGACATATGATGAACTTGAGATAGTTTATCCATGGAATAAATATTTCCCAGGCCAGAGGATTTAGCATACAACGTGTGGTATTGGTGATCTAATTATCAATGACAATACAACCAGAATGCAAAATAACAATGTTAGGATGTCAGTTAAAACTGCTGCTTTAGAACTGCTGCTAATCCAGATGTTTTGCTTTTGTCTTGGGGTATGTATGGTATGATCTAGATTGTCAGAAGCTTCAGCTCTGGTAAGAGAGAAGGTGGTGATTTTGTTTGCTGTGCCCTGTCTCCCCGTGGTGAATGGATCTACTGCGTAGGTGAGGACTTTGTGCTCTACTGTTTCAGCACAGTCACTGGCAAACTGGAGAGAACTTTGACAGTGAGTATTACTAACTTAAGGCTATCTGAAGAAATTTCATTAATACTTGTGTCTTTCTGAACTCTGAAGTAAACCTTTTCTAAGTAAACTGTTCTAAGTGAACTTTGATATAAAATATGTAAAAATTCTATCACTAAATAAAATAAATGGCCCATAAGTAATGGTATGGAATTACTTCCTCTCAGAAGACATCCTTCATTGAGCCCTCAGCAAGTGGATAGGTTGGGTATTCATAAAGCAGAGAATAAAGGAGGGCTACTTATAGTAGTCATATCTTCCCCAGGGGAATCAGAGTGACAGGTAAAGCTAGTTCTCTCCATGTCCTTTCAAAGGCAAATTACTTTATTTACACTATCCTATCAAACTGATTTGTGATGTATTTAGTAGCTTAACACAATATGAGTTGATTTCTTGTTATGTTACAGTGTGATGGTTGGATAGTTTTCCTCCCTTGTTTAGCTGTGTCATTTGGAATATGTGGACTCTACAGTCTCAGGAGGAGAAAAACTAGCTGGAGGGCTATGCCAGATGTTTTTAAGACTTCTATCTGGCGGTGGCTTATATTACTTTGTTCCTCATTTTTTTTTGGTTAGAATTCACTCACATGGCCACAACCCAAATGCAAGGGGGACAGGGAAAATGTAGTTTTCTGTGGTCCTGGAAGTGTGGTATGGTGAACATATGATAAATTATATACATACCCATATTAGAATATAATTTCTTATGTCACATAGTTCTTGGCACACTTGCCTTACGAGGCCTCCAGTACAGATCTGAGGCATGAGCAAAATAATGAGGTGGAGAGTGTTCTTCAGCTCAGGGGCCTGGAAAGTACAAGTTCACGGAGTTGAAGGAATCATTTGGTCTTAGCTACTGTCTTGCCCTAGAATTTCCAAAATAGGGATCAGGACTAGGATCAGCTGTCATGCAAAAGTGATTTGGGACAAAGCATTATTCACACATGAAAAAGTACAAAAATTTGTGTGATAGCCTCATTTGAGTTCTTGGTGTGTGTGTTTTAGCCCCCCTCGAGGCTGCCTTAGGTTGGATTGCTTTGGTGAGAAGTGGAAGCTTCACTCTTCCTCCTTCCCATTCAGCTCTGGAAGCCTTTTCAGAGTGACTTTTTTATAGACCAATATCCCCTAAATCAGTGCTTTACTTTCCCCAGGTTCACGAGAAGGATGTGATCGGTATCGCACATCACCCTCATCAGAACCTGATTGCAACCTACAGTGAAGATGGACTTCTAAAGCTCTGGAAACCCTAATTCTGCTTTTCTTTTACAACTTGCTAGAGAGCATGTACTTAAGTGAAGGCATATTCATGTATTGCTTTTTTTCTTTCTAGGCTACCTTTTATAAGCAATTGTCTTACTTAGGCACAAGAATAATTTTGTGAAAATTTATGTTCAAGTAGCAGTTACCCTTTTTGTATTTTTTTAAGGTATTCATTTATCTGTTTCTAATTTGGTCAGTCACTTAATGTTTTCAGTAGTCTTCTACCTGGAGAGTGAAATACTGCTGTTTCTAGAAGAGAATTCTACTCCTTTGATTATTTTAAATGGTGATTAAAACGTATTTCCTGCAGTAAAATTGTAAATAACTGTCCCATATTCTGTAGCTCTTTACTGGTCCTTTCTTTTTAGATGTTAATAAACTTTACACCTTTTTGGAGGCTTTGTTTTTAAATGTAAATAAGTGCTCATCTAGTTAACATATTTACTTAGAGTCAAGTAAAGAGGGTGGGACATACCATTACTATTCCAGTCCAGCAGGAAGTCTGTTCCTGTTTAGAAGGATAGACTGAATGTAGAAAGACCAGGCATTGATAGGATCTCATCTCATTGCCCTCATTATCCACTCACTCTTAGCTGTGCCTTCCCATGCGTTCTGGCCCACTCCAGAGAATATCATCTTTATCCTCTGGATAGAACTTAGTTGTAGGATCCACTATTGAGAATTCCACTTTGGCACCTCTGAGGGTTTGGCATTGAAAATGTGCTATTCTGAAAAAAATTAGAAAAGGACCTGAGATTTAGAGACCTTTTTTTAGCTTTGTGCATGCTTGCCAGTCAAAGAAAAAGTTAAAGGCCAGCAAAACTCTTGAAAATACTTTGCAAAGGGGGTGTCTTTTATGTTTGAACCAAAGATGTATCGAGTGCACTTTTGTTGATGTTGGAGGGGCTGTGCTAGGTATCATTTCAAAAAAGTGAGACCTTATTTGTGTAGACCTTTTATGCCTCATTTTAAGTTTAGCATTAGGTACAGATGAGTGGGGAAAGTTTTTTAAATGATTTATAGTGTTGGGGCACCTGGGTGGCTCTGTTGGTTAAGCATCTGACTCTTGGTTTCAGCTCAGGTCATGATTTTGTGGTTCGTGTGAGCCCCACATTGGGCTCTATGCTGGCAGCGGGGAGCCTGCTTGGGGTCCTCTCTCTCCCTGTCTTTCCCTCCCCTACTCAACGCTCTCTCAAAATAAACAGACAAAAGCTTTGCAGTGTTATAATTTACCTTTGATTGAAATACAGCCTGATCCTTTGCCTGGCACAATAATGCTCATTATTGGCTGTATTAATCTTTGGCAGCAGTAAGAAATCCCTGTTCCTCAATCATATTCCCAGAAGTTTTTTTCTTTTTGCCATTAAACCTGCAGCTTTTTGACAGTGATGTCATTTGCTGCCATTTTCAGGTAAACACAGCCATGAATCTATGAATTCAAGTGAACATAGTTTCACAGCTCAGTGAAAAGTTTTCATGTAAGAAGTTTAAGGTGGAAAGAGGAAACAGTTTATGCTAAAAAATCCTTTAGAAAAAGCTTTAAGAAATTGGGATTTTGTATTTAGCCCATGACCTCGTGAACAGCTGAACAGTACTGTTAGGAATGAGAAGCAACAGTCCTAAAGTGGAGTTACTTGTGCTAAGCTCCACACCAGCCAAGATTTAATACCTCCCCAAACTGCAGTTTTGGCCTGTCCCAGGATTGTAATCATTAACTAGTGAATCTGGAATTACCTGGTTCAGTCTTTATGAGGTAATCTACCTAATAGATCCCCTCTGGCCCCCCTAGGAAGGTGACCTTGCCTGAAACAATCTACTCTTGAGATCTCCTTTTCCCACCCTCTTCTGTCTATAAAAGCCTTTTCGTTTTGTGCAATTCAGAGCGCCTGTTAGATGGAATGCTGCTAGATTCATTAATCACTGAATTCAGTCAATTGGATCTTAAAATTTACTCAGTTGAAGCCTTTTTTAAAACAGTATTTTCTTTGTGCTCATGAAGAACAGGAATCTAGTTAGTCAGCACATGCTCACTTATTCCTTCTTGGAATTTTATCAGATATCTGTTCTTGTACATCGTGCTGAAGATGGCTTATTCTTGTCATAGGATAGGGAAGAAATGCCCGTTAAAAGGTGTAATTGAAATGGTGGGATAGGAGAAGGGCACCTAATAAGCCTGGCCGAATTAGGAAAGGCTTCCTGAAGTTGACCATAAAAGGACTAGCAGGAGCTGTGTGTAAAGGGGTTTGGTGGTCAAAGGTAGGGGAAGGAGCCTTCCAGACACTGCAGCGTGGGATGGTTGCAAGGCATGCAGTGTCTTGGGAGACCAGGTGAAGAGAAGCCTGGATTGGGAGTCATTATGTATACATTTTTTCTTCAATGAATTGGTGTAACAAAAGTAAAAAAAATTAAGTCTCCCGCCTTTCCTTTCAGGAAGCCCTTGTGCATCTATCTATAACTTTCTTTTGTACAAACCCGAAAAGTACGTGCACTTACTCTGCACATAGCTTTTCTTTTGGGAGGAGCCCCAGGGACTGAGGCCGAGGTGAGAAAAGGGCTACCCTGGCTCCTGGACTCTCACACCAGCCCAAACCACTGGCCTGCTTTCTGTGAGCTTTCGGGCCTTAGACCCTCTAGGCACACAGTGGGGTCTCTGTGCCCTTGCTCCAGGTCTGGGTGAAGCCAAGCATTGCTGGAATCTGGCCTGCATCCTGGGCTAGGGAGTCTCTGATGAGCTCTGGGTGCTGTGCACCTGCTGGAGCCAACTATCAGAGGCTGGAGGTGTCTGATGGTACCACCATGGTACCACTCTACCAAGAGATGACAGAGATCATGTTATTGGCCTCTTATCCAGTATCAGTGGGAGACGATAAGCAAATAGGAGCTTGATGGCAGTAACCAATGGCATACAGCAGTCCCTCCTTATCTGTGGTTTCAGTTGCATGCAGGCAACTGCGGCCCAGATGATCCTCCTCCTGACATAGCATCAGAAAATCAAACGGAGCCTAACACCATGTCATAATGCTTTAATCATTCACCTCACTTCATCTCCTCATGTGGGCATTTTATCTCACATCACAATGGTGAGTACAGTACAGTAAGCGATTTTGAAACCACGTTCACCTTTTATTACAGTATGCTCTTGTAATTGTTCTACTTAGTTTTTGCTGTTAATCTTACTGTGCCAAATTTATAAACATCATAGGTAGGTGTGTATGTATGTATAGGAAGAAACATAGTACGTAGCACTCAGGACTGTCCTAGGTTTCAGGCCTCCATAGGACATTGTGGAACATATCCGAACTGTATGGTGGGGCAGGGACAGAGGTGGACACCTCCATCTCTTCCGAAACAGCATGTTGTCAGGTAGCTAGGGAAGTAGGTACTCAGCTGCAGCCTAAGGTACAACTGGTATCTTCCTTCAGGACTTACAACTTAAAATACAAGGCAGTAAAGTTTACTCCAGGAGGGTAAAGATATTTGTCCTATCTCTTATTCAATTGTTAAATTTGTGACTCTGGGGACACCTGGGTGACTCAGTTGGTTAAACATCCGACCTTTGATTTCCACTCAGGTCATGACCTGAGTTTCATGGGTTTGAGCCCCACGTCAAGCTCTGATTTGGTAGCGTGGAGCATGTTTGGGATTCTCTCCATCTCTCTTGCCCTTCCCTCACTCATGCTGTTCCTCTCAAAAAAATAAATTTGTGATTCTGGAAACACTGAAGATCTGAGGATGGGATTTCAAGACAACCTCCTTTTAAATCTCAAGTACAATTATCTTCACCAGTTACTTTTCAACTTGTAGTACTATGACTAAGAGCCCTTCCTTCCTATGTAAGCAGTCTTATTTAACTCTCTGAACTACTCCATGAAGTACAGCCTATTATGGTTCCCATGATACATATGAAGAAAGGGACTTCCGGAGGTTCCCATACCTTGGCTCATGGAGCACACAATGAAAGCCAGGTGCAATTCCAAAGCTCAATTTCTTTATCCTTTGAATCTTGCTATCAGCCGCTTCTCTTTAGGTCTGGGAACAGGCAAAAAATGCATGAATTGTTTCTCCACAATCCATTGTAATTTATTTACCTAAACTGGCCACAGGGAGTGAGACGAGTAAAAGAGCACTCAATGACAACTGGGACTGCAGTTTTTACGGTTACTTACTTGGGCCAGAGCAGTGGTTCTGTCACCTGGTAAATAAATCAAAGGTAAATTCTCAGGTCCTGTCCCTGACCTCCGGGATCACCAGTTGTGGCACTGGGGCTCAACAATCTTGCTGTTTAGAGATTCGGAACACTAGAGGGCAATTTCTCCACCCCTTAAGTGGATGTTTTGATTCTTGTTCTGCCTCACAAGGTTGTGGAAGATAACCCAATTAAGTGATAAAGGTTCAGGACTCCCTTGAATGTATTTTGCTATAGCTTGTTAGCAGTTGCATTCACTGCATTTTTAGACCATACACATTTCCCCACATTCTTTCAAAAGAGAAATTGTAATGCAGTATACATCTCCCTTGGTCTGAGCCTCCAACTTTTTAAAAAGTTTATTTACTTTGGAGAGACAGCGTGCATTTGAGAGTGAGCAGGGGAGGGTCAGAGAGATGGAGCCATAGAATCCAAAGCAGGCTCCAGGCAGCCCGGAGCCTCAAACTTCTAACTGCAGTATCAAGGGCTGCCATTATTTGACTTTCTCTTAGCATTATCCTAGATGGTTACCAGGACGATGTCCCTATGTTGGTTAAGTGTTGAACCGTGGCTGTTGAGAAACATCCTGGTGCTTAAAGCTACACCCAGCTCAATTATGTTAAAATCCCAGAGGTCGGGGTGGAGGTGGGGGAAAGGGCTCAAATGTTTCAGGCTCAAATGTTTCAGTTTCCTAGGTAACTAGTGTAGCCAAGGTTGAGAAACAGTACCATATGCAGAAAAGACTTGATGTAATTCACATACAGGAAGATCTGCCACCACATTCCATCAGCACCCTCATAGGACATTGTTTCCTACAAGTATGAAACGATGGAGAAGGCATCAGAGCATTAGTGCTGCGGCACTGGAACTCCACTTGTGTGCATGCAGATGCCTTCCCTATGGCAGACTTGGTCAGTTTTAAGAGAGGACTTTGGTCCAAGTTCTTGGGCAGTTTTTAGATTACAGTTTCTGCCTCTCCAGGTTAACTATTTTTTTCTTTGATTTTTCTTATGGTATAGTATGTGAAATATGTTTAACTATTTTTAACTGTATAATTCAGTAGCATTACATTAGTAATATTCAACACCTTTGTGCAACCATCACTGTTTACCTGAAACTTTATCACAACCAATTAAGCACCAACCATTCCTCTTCCCCCTAGCCCTTGGTAACTGGTCTCAATTTGCCTAGATAGGTCATTTAAGCATACATCCACATACATTTGTATGCATACAATAATTTAACCTTTGTCAAACACACACACACCATCACATTTTGTGCGTTAATTGGTTACGGTTTGCTCCCCCTTTGGCTACTGTGACTTCTACAAACACTGGAAGCAAATATCTCACGTATACTAGTTATAGGCGTTTTGAGAAACTTCAACTTTCCAATACCAGATGCACCATTTTACGTTCTTACCAATGAGGTACAGAGAATTTCAATGTTTTCACCCCTTTTCATTTTGGATTAGTAGGTGTGAAGTGGTATCTCACTGTGGTCTTAATTTATTGTTGCCCTCATGACTGATGTTGAAATCCTCATATTTTTCTTAAGATGTTATATATTACAATACAGGGTTCTTTGTAGAAATTTAAGATTTGTTATGCTTTCCCGAGTACATGGCATCATCATATCCAAACAGAAGGGTAGCTGTGTGGTACAGACTAAAACCAACAATGTAAGAAACGGTCTTAATTATGAATGTCACTATGACAAACACTGAAAAGTATGGAAACTCCTTAAGTTTTAGTTTCTCCTTTTTAACTTGACTGTTCTCTGCGGGGAACTTAGATGTGGGCCATATCTGGGGAAATGTTTAACCTTCCAGATTGCAGGAAATGCAGCAGAACCAGGATAAATGGGTAAGAACTGTCACATTCTCACACCAGTGTTTATAAAGTTTTTAAAACCTCTTTTGGCTCATTACTTACCCCTCACCCACTTTCACTCCCCACCCTTAACATTTAACTGTAGTTAAGTACAATTTTCAATTACCCAGAACTAAGTTAAATGACAAATTACCTATCTTAGTGAAAAGCCAAGGCTTTTAATCTAGGGGAAAAAAAAGCCTGTAGTGACACACTGGAAATGCTTTGTAATCAGTGTATTAAGGAGACATTCATACATTTCAAGAATTGCTTAATTCTGGTATCCAGATTTAAGCTTGTGAACATGAGTTTTAAACATACAATTAAAGCTATTCATAATCTGCTATACTACCAACATCAAATTACAGTTACTTCAGAGCGTTAAGTTAAATGGTTTAAGTAAGCCTGTCCTACAAAACACCTTCCTAGCTCATACATGCAAATTCGCTTCTCTGTGTAAATGTCTCTTTACTCTAAGTTACCCTGCTCCCAAAGTCACTACTCTGAAGCTTATCATGGTCCAAAGAGAAGGAAAAAAAGGGTAACCAGGACTGATATATATACATATCATATATATATATATATGTGTTTAAAAAAAAGATGGCACAGCAGAAGGGAATGCAATTCTACAAGTGCAAGCCCTCAAACAGCAGATAAACCCCTTCTTTAGGAAAGTATCCTTTCCATCTCTGATACCACAGGCCAAATTACACAGCATGCCATCTTCAAGCTAACAGCTGAGGCAACAGAATAAATGCAGAAGCATCACAATGAATCCCACCTAACAGAACTACAGACCAACACCTCTCTACAAATTTAAGTTCTTTTTCTGATTCCCAATTAAACACAAGTTTTAACTTCATAGCTTAACAATTAAGGGTCATACACTGAAGTCAATACATATACCTAGCATTTCAGTCTAAACTATTTCGTGTACATAGAGCTGCAATCAATTACAAGGTAGGGTCTAAGAAATGCTAGGGGAGATTTTAAAGTAGTTTTTACAAGTATTAAACTTATCTTGCACACTGAAGTCATCATACATACAGGGCAAAGTCAGAGCTTTTATATATTTTATTCTTCATTTAACTTTTAAAAAACACTACTATATTGAATATTAAAACAAAAACAATAGCAAGTAGTGAGCTATGATTATAGTCCTTCACTTGTTCACTACTGCATATAGAATGCCAGCAGTGTTGTTCACTGGCCCCATTAAGAGGTTTGACACTGAACACCTCCCCTAGGGTGATGTTCATCATCCTCATATGCTTCTCCATTGTAATGGCGCCGTCTTTCCCTGATTTGGATCAAAGTCCACCAGTTCTACCTGGTCCATTTCATCAGTCTCTTCTACTTCTTTCCTCTCAGGTAGTAGTTTTTCCAGCAAAGAGAGTTTATCAGGAGAGAGAAAGCCATTCTCAGGGAAGTTTACCTGTAAAGAAATCTCCACTGTAAGTTCCAGTTTGATTTACTTAACCATTAGTTCCTTTAGACATATTACTGTTGATGCGTTTTCCCAGAAAAACATGTGGAAACATTATCTTTTGGTGAATTATGCCAAAACATGTTCTAAAAGGCACAACAGCATCTAGCTAGTAGCCTTAACTAGAATTTAAGGCACTAAACAACTTCATTTAAGAGTAAAATTGCATTGTGATAATTATGGTTCTATTCAGCCAGTATGAGAACCCACACTAATTCCTTATAACAGAATTTAAACAAAGCTATTGTTCCTACAAAAAAAAAAAAGCAGCCCTTTGACCAAAAATGATTTTTAAATTAAAAAAGTTTATTTACTTTTGAAAGAGAGAGACAGAGACAGAAGGAGGGAGAGCAGAGAGGAAGACAGAATTTGAAGCAGGCTCCAGGCTCTGAGCTGTCTGTCAGCAGAGTCAATATGAGGCTCAAACTAATGAACTGGAAGTTCATGACCTGAGCTGAAGTCGGACGCAACCAGCTGAGCCACTCAGGCCCGCCCTCCAGTTATTTTAATAAAAGCTGTTTTTGTTGGTCAAGGCCAAGTTTAGATTGAAAATAATGGTTGGGGTTAACTTTATGAACCATCATTAACCAAGTACTGTAGTATTTTTACCAAAAAGCCACAATAGTTCTTGTAAGTGGTTCTGAATTGAATTTAAGGTCCTAACTATAGCCTTGCATTAGAACTCATTTCTTTCTCAACAAGGAAAAATGTACCTTACCATTCAGAAAAATAACTGTTATTTTAATAAGCTAGTTGTTGTTGCCTATTCTTAGACTCCTTTATAACTTACCTTAAATTCAATGATTAGGCGTCCTTTTTCATATGGTCTGATAAATTGGCATGCCTTCATTCAGCACACACTTGATATCTCCATGCTTGACAATCTGACCTAAAAACATAGAAGTCATGTTTTCTTAAATATAATCATTTTTATTAAGTGGGGAAAATTACAAAGGTATGTCATAGCTCATAAATAAATTCATGTGAAGCAATTCAATTATCTTTCAGTTCTTAGGGGCTTCCTCAAGTAACTCAATACCATACAATTTCAGCGCAGCTCACAGGAAAGACTTAATTGAACAAATAAAACACGTTTTCTCAGTGCCTATGCTAATTAGCAGCTGGCCCTGAAAAATACTGTAATACATCAACAAACTTCTCTGCATTATCATACCTGGGTGAGAGGTGATGACAATGGTTCTGTTGTCAAGAGTAGATATTGGCTTTTTGGAAGCCGCACAGTGCTTCAACCAGCTGTATGTCCATACACATGAAAAGATCCTCTCCTCGCCTGAATCAACATAAATATAACATACATTCACTTCTTTCAAATCACCAGTGATTAAAACCACAGCGCCTGGGTGGCTTAGTCGGTTAAGCGTCCGACTTTCGCTTAGGCCATGATCTCGCGGTTCGTGGGTTCAAGACCCACGTCGGGCTCTGTGCTGACTGCCAGCTCAGAGCCTGGAGCCTATTTCAGAGTCTGTGTCTCCCTCTCTCTCTGACCCTCCCCTGCTCACCCTGTCTCTCTCTCCTAGAAATAAATAAAAAATATTGTAAAAAAAAATTTTTTAAAGTACCACAACAGCAATTCTGTTTTCTTAACAGCAGGAGTTATCTTTCACAGAGATGTCCTTTCTTTCCCCATTCTCAGCCGTGATCTAGAAATAGCAAATATATGAACCCTGCCATTACTTCCTGTATAAGACTTTAGGATCCTTTCACACATTCTAGGCAGCCTCTACTACTTACCATCCCTGAGCTTTTTCATTACCTTATTTTAAATCTGGTTTCTCACATAGGGAAAAAAGTTTTCCCACAGTGGGGGCTTAAAAAGGCAGGTAAGGTATTAAGGAGGAAAGGACATAATAGTGTGAGACAGAAAGACTCAAACTGGGTCCCAGATTTAGGTTCTGTGTAAATAATGGGGATGACCAATTCCAAACAATACAAGAATTTTTTACTGGCATACATGAATTACTAATATAGTGCTTTGCATATTATGAGCAGCTTTTTCCTATATTTTATACAGCCCGCTTCCTCCTTGTGCTTAGACTTTCTTTCCCAGTTCATATTAATAAAATATCTTTTCCATGCAGAGTACTCTCCAAAAATAAAAACTTGTAGACTCAGGGATGCCTGGGTTGCTTAAGCATCTGACTCTTGATTTCAGCTCAGGTCAGCAGTTCCTGAGTTTGAGCCCCATATCAGGCTCTGTGTGATAGTGCAGAGCCTGCTTAGGATTCTGTCTCCTTCTCTCTCAAAAATAAGCCTCGAAACTGAAGGGGCGCCTGGGTGGCTCAGTCGGTTAAGTGTCCCGACTTCGGCTTAGGTCATCATCTCATGGTTCGTGGGTTCGAGCCCCATGTCAGGCTCGGTGTTGACGGCTCAGAGCCTGGAGCCCGCTTCAGATTCTGTGTCTCCCTCTCTGACCCTCAAAAACAAAATAAAAAAAACCCTGAAAACAAAAATAAATAGTAAGATTCACCTCAAATGAAACTATCAAAATCCTGACTTTGGTAGCATTTCCCATTATTTAAGACACTTGTAGGAATTTTCTTTTTCACTAACTCAAAACCAGTTCCTTCGGATGTCATTTCCAACAGATTTACAGGAACGTTACTCTTGTCCAATGCTTTAAATTAGCAATGACTATATTTAACACATGAGTTCACTCTAAGATAATAAACTCAGTATTATTTCACAGCAACAATTTATATTCTAATTTAGTTTTCTATAGAGGTTCTACACAGTTGTTTACAATTAAAAGCAACTCAACTTATAACAAACTCTGGATTGAAAGGGGCAAAATTTAGGTTATTTCAAATTAACTGCTTAGACAAAGACGGTTTAGGAATGGGTTTCCCTAGTCCATCTGTTTATATTCATACAAAACAACTCTTAAGTATATCCTTTAGGTGATAATTTACCTAAACTTACACCAAAATCAAAATCTCATCTTTGTAGCCTATTGAAACCATGGTTAACAACCTTTTAGGAAAGATGTCGTATATAACCTACCTCTCCTGCTACGCTTTTCTGCATTATTTCCAAGAAATATTTTTAGAGTAATGAAAAGCACATTTAAAAAAATGTGTTTTGTTA
Organism: Proteles cristata cristata; assembly: GCA_017311185.1. Classification (NCBI taxonomy): domain Eukaryota; kingdom Metazoa; phylum Chordata; class Mammalia; order Carnivora; family Hyaenidae; genus Proteles; species Proteles cristata. The sequence continues at coordinate 593,482 of JAESUZ010004784.1, read as the reverse complement.
CTTTAACTGATAAATGTTTTTACCGAGTAAAAACAGCATGGTCCTTCTGATCTAAAACAATGATAATATCTCCTGGTTCCAGTCCAGGTTCTTGGTCTCCTTCACCATGGAATGTTATCTTCTGGCCATCTTTCATGCCTAAAAACAAAAAATTAGTTTTATACTCTTAACATCCAACTAAGGTCAAAATCTTTACTAAGAAATTGATGCATGTTTGTGCATGCATGAAAAAAAATGCTCAAATCTTTGTAGATGCTAAGTTTACCAAAATGACTAAGAATGCCCACATGATTCAATCAGTCCAATTTCTTACTGAAGAAAGCAATCATAGTGTAGAACACAAACCCTAGTTGCAAATTCATGTGAGGTTCCAAATCTCAAGAGCTGCTCTTTACTACTAGAGCTGAATTACCCTGGGGAAGCAAGTTGCATAACATTCCAAAACAAATACCAACTTTCCCAGAGACCTACCTCATCAGGACTGTTTCGAGAATAAAAAAGGCCCATGCTGCCAACCAATCAGTTGACTGGCAAACATTATAACCATAAACATTAACTATAAATTTACTTATCCTGTCTCCCGAACCAATCACTGAGGGGACCCAAACAAGAGCCACTTTACTTATTACGAAACATAGGAAATCCCTATATGTAGCCAAAACTAATTCTTATGTATATACATCCATCAAACTATATCCAGCAGCTATCATCTCATGACCAATACTTCATGTATTATATAGTACCTTCATCCATGTCCCCTCCCATTTTGAAGCAAAATCTAGATACAATACTTGAGAATGTACTTCTAAAAAACTAAGAACTTAAACCACAATACCAGTATTACATAGAGAAAACTTAACAGTTTGTCTTTATTCGTGAGGCCAAGTTGCTGTCTTGTTACAATAGTGAGGCCAATCAACTTAGTTTTGTTGAATGTTCCACTACTATAAAAAGGCACGGATAAAAAGCAGCAAATATGGCTTCATTTACAACTAATGCCCTCCTGAAAACACACTATTGGTAGCAAAAAGGGATGTCCTATCAGAGCAAACAAATTCCAAACCTGACTACACATAGACCAATTGAGAGAGGAAAAGAATAAAAACAGTACCATGATTCACGCAAAAAGAATACAATTACAGAGGCTTAAGTTTAGGCAGATTTATCGTAGTAATATGGAATGAGGTTCGTATGATAGACTGTTCCATCAGTATGCACATTATGTAATAGTTTCATTTTAAATTAGTCATGTCTGAAAAACACTGCCACATATTAAGTTCTTACTCAGTTAATAAAACATGTTCATTAGTTTAGAAAAATTTCAAGGAAATAGGAGACCCCCAGAATTCTTCCCTTAAAACACCCCCCATCCTTAAAAGGCACATCCTGGAGTGCCTGGCTGGCTCAGTGAATGGAGCATATTACTCGACCTCCAAGTTGTGAAGTTAGATATTTAAAAAAAAAAAAGAAAGAAAAAAAAAGAAAATCAAGCTTAGAACACTATTCAGTTATTTGCTGATGTCAGTGTTCTATTAAGGAAGGAGATCTCAAACATTCCCTACAAATACACAAATACTTCAAAAAACTTGGATGAGAAAACATTCACTATGTAGCTAAAAGTTAATTTGGAAAATCATACATTACCTATTAAAGGTAGTTTTTAACAATTATAAAATGTAGTATTAATAAGCCTTGCACAGTATTTAATAATTCAAAGCAAGTAATTCAGAACTCACCTTTGTCAATATGAACTTCTAGAATCTTCTTTTCTCGAACTATCTTCCTTCCATTGCAGCTTTTACATCTGTCTTTAGGACTGATCCGTTCCCCATGGCCCTGGCATTCCATGCACACAGACTGAATTTGCTGAACCATTCCAGGTCCTATCTGATGAATTCTTATTTGCATTCCAGTACCTCGGCAATTAGGACAACATTCTACTGCTCCTTTCTTTCCACCTCGGCCTAAACGGTTCAAAAAGAAATGTTTGAGTTTGGTATTGAATGTTAATACAAATTCTTAAAACACTACATTTAATTTCCAAGATCTGATGGAATGTTATCCTAAAAATCTCCAATTCTTCAGCCTTCTTATATTTGACAATATACAGCCACCACCAGTTTCAGTAAATAGATAACATTTTGACTGTCTTCCCAAAAAGCCAGTTCGGATTTTTGTTTCAAACATGTGCTCCCAAAGCACAATTTTTAAGAATACTTTATCTGTGAGATGAGAGTATTTTAAAGCATATATTCTCTTTAGAAAATACCACTATTTCCAACAAATAACTTAAGATTACAGGTTCTTACCCAGAAACTGGCCTCATCAGTTAAGTGTCCAAAAAAGAAGACACCGTTTAAACCACATTACAGATTAGGGAAGCCATTAGAAGGACTCTCTAAGTTTTAGAAAGAACGGAAGTGTTCAACTCTGAACAATGTTGAGGAAAAAGATGTCACAAATTGAATTGATCCCAACCATATTTAATATACACGGCACCCAAGTGGCTCAGACCATGATCTTATGGTTCATGAGTTCCAGCCCCCATCAGGCTCTCTACTGTCAGAGCAGAGCCTGTTTTGGATCCGGTCTCCCTTTCTTTGTAGCCCCCCACTAAATAAACATTTTAAAAAATGAAATAAAACACACACATGAAAAAAGGTGGCAGGTTCAGGAGGTTTTCTTCATATTCGCACTCTCCAAGATTTAGGTAGCATATGGTCAGTTTTATCTATCTAGAAGAGCTTTGGTCTCATTTCACCTAATGTAAAGGTGTGAAAAGACCATACCTTCACATTTGTCGCAAATCACATTCTTTTGCAGAGCTAGTTTTCTTGTTGCGCCATTATATAAATCTTCTAAGGTTACAGAGAGCTGATGCACAACATTTTTACCTAGAATAAAAGATAGCTAATTAAAAATCTAAGAGGTTACTTAGGTTTGTGTTCATTGCACTTCAAAAACAGTAAAGGGTAATGAAAGACTAGTCTCACAGGACACATTTGTTGAGCACCTACTGCATACACAGAAGTTGGCCACATTATCACACATGACCTGCAAAACTGTGATGTAATTTCAGATGAAGAAAACTGGATGACATTAAATAATATGCCAAGGCCATTTTATAAACCAAGCCAATCAAAAACCTCAACTGCAAGATCACTTGGGAAACTGATGTTAAATAGGTTTCACAGTAAGTTAATCCAAACTGTATCTCTGTTCTAATATACTCTAAACCTTTCACTTAGTATGGTATTGAACATGGCCAATTTCTTCATTCAAAAATCCTTCAGCTCACTGAATTCCAACTTAGCAAAATTCACCAGGAAAGCAGACATATTTATTCAGTCTCTATAGAAGGCTATCAATATGCACTTCTTTAAAAAAGTAGCCTATTTCCTTTTGGGGCAACAGTAGTTAAAAGACTCTTTCTGATATAGTGCTGTTCAACAGACCTTCCTGCAATGATAAAAATGTTTTATATACATGATACCTAATACAATAGCCACTAATCACGTGTGGTTACTTAGCACCTAAACACGGCTACTAAAGAAATTTTTGCTATTTAAATATGTCCAATGGCTATAATGCAGTGCCATATCACACCTTAACATGTGATGTGGAAAGCAGAGATTGTATAAGGATACAAAGGCTACAGAGAAGTCACCTGCCAATAGTTAATAAGTTTCTAGCTAATGAGCCTTCCACAATGACTTTTATCCACCACAAATGAATACTGACTTACACTTCAGTGAAAAAACCTCCCTTGCTATTATCTTCAGAACATACCTAACGAGTATTTTTAGTTTCCAAAGAAGCATGATTAATTATTGTTTTCCTCCTAGGTCCATCTTTGGTTCAGTATCAATACAACTCCATGTAGTTCCTTCTGGCATGCTAAAAGCTGCCCTTTCTACTTTACCTTTATACATTTGAGACTACAGAGAAGGGGGGGAACCCCACAAAACTCCTGAATGTGTTTATCCTCCAGTACCATGACCAAAAATCCTTTTATTAATCCAAATTGACTTTGCTAGTCAATTCCTTAAAAAAAAACAAAACAAAACAAAACAAAAAAAACCTTTTTTTTTTTTAAATAAAAACTGCTGTTTTTCTGTGGGACAAATCATCCTAACTTATTGCTGAAGTTCCTTAACTACATTTTTGTTAAGTGTTAAGGAAACATATTTTAATAACACTGAAGCATAATTAAACAGACTGTAAACAATTTGAAGGTAATAAACCTATATTCCATTCCTGACTGATGCCTTGCTATGCAGGAGCTTCAGGAAAATTTAAATTTCTGAAACTTAACTCATTTTGAATAAGGCCACATACCTCTTCCAATGGGCTGGGGAGTGTCAAATAGCTCTAAAAAGGGCTTTGAATATGATGTTCCTATACTCTATTCCTTTCATTAAGGGTTGATAACCTTCCTAATGTCATACATATTGGGAGAGCTTTACAAGCACTGGCTAGAACTTGACTGACTTAGCTATTTTTGGTTACATAAATGTCCATTTAAAAAAATACATCAAAGTGGCAGTTTGTCAGTTTGCAACTTTACACCAACATGTAAACAAGCATTTCAAATAGGTGATTTCTCAAGAATTTGCCTTCACAAAGGGCTACTTTAATTTGCTGATGTGGACTAAGTTGTTCTTACCTCTCCTTTCTCTTTGCATCCTTCCTCCTCCTCCAAAAAACATATCAAAGATGTCCATGGGGGAGCCAAAACCACCACCTGCTCCACCTTCTTTAATTGCCTGTTCTCCTCCTTTGTCATATAATTCCCTTTTCTTTGCATCAGAGAGCACTTCATAAGCTTGAGAAATCTGTTTAAACTGTTTAAGAAAAAGAAAATTTCCCTTAAAAACGTGTTGCAAAAGTCTCTCTTTGTATTACACATACTCATTGTCAGGTCGCAATGAAATACTATACACCTGGCAAAGAATTACAGAGCTACATTTAAGACTGAGCACATTAAAAAAAAAAAAAAAAGTAGTACATCACTTGCCTTCTCTCCTTCATTTGGATTCTTGTCAGGGTGGTACTTCAAAGCCAATTTCCTGTAAGCCTTTTTCAATTCTTCCTGGGTGGCATTGGGTTTGACCCCCAAAACATCGTAGTAAGTAGTTTCTTTCACCATTTTCTACAGCCTGAAATAAAATCCAATTTTAACTGACTTTCAACTAGTAATTAGTAAAAATCAGACTTGAGGCAGAGAAATCTCTTTCCCAAATTTGATAGAACACTACCTTCTCTGAACTTCAGAGAAGGTAACAAATCCTCTGGTAATTCAGCGATGAATTCTTACTAAATAGCAGCTAGTAATTTTTAGGAAATAATTCACAGGACTTTATAGTAGCTGGTCCCCACTCTCCCACAGGAAAGCTCCATACTTAACGCCACTATTATCTGGATTCTTCCTGTTTCTCTTTCCCAGTACTGACAGCAGTAATCAAAAAGAGCACCAATAGGCTCAGTTCTTACGTTATTATCTTCCGGTAAATCGGATAAGCCATACACTCCCTAGATAAAAAACATTTGGACACGGGGGAGGAGGAAAAGGAGTGGTTTATGAAACTGATTAGAAGCGCCAGAAAGCAATCCCCCCCCACCCCTCCGCCCGCAACCCTAAGGGTGTTTCTCAATCACAGAACTTATAGCATCTCTACTTTGACCACAAACACCTCTCGCCCCCACAAGCCAGCGTAGTTTCCATGTCTTTAGGTTGCCCCTTACATGAGGTGCAGACCGTTATGGTTTTCTTCCTCCCACCTGGGACCAAAGGGGTGGGAGAACCCCAGGCAGCCCTCAACAAAGAGAAGGAGAGGAGACCGGAGATGCGACCGCAGCCTCCGCCCCGCTCCCTCCGCAGCCCCTGGCCCCCCTGGCTCCTTCCGCGCGTGCGCGAATTGTCGCCCACCTCCCCCCGCCCCCCAGCAAGCCAGGGCGGAGGGGCCGCGGGGCCGCGCAGCGGGGGGGGAGGGGGGGTAGAAAACCGAGGACTCCAAGTCCTTAGGGACCTCAGGCTAAATACTGAGTGGAGAATGCTTCAGGAAACATCTCGGGCCCACTCACCGCGTGCTGAAGATTGCCGCGACACCACACCAGCCCTCCCCACAAGAGAATCGTGGATACAGGAACCGACAACCCTCCCGCCCACGCGGAGCCAACCGCCTCCGACCGCGGCTCCATCCGGCTTCCCCATGCCGACAACGGCACTGGCCTTGGGACGAGGGGAAGCGCGAGGGCTGAAACTCACCGGTGAGCGGGCCGAGGCCGGTGTGGGGGAGCGGGAAGCAGCGCGTTGCTGGGCGCAGCTCGGGCAGCCGCCGCTCCTCCGCTTTCCACCGAGCGTTCTGGAAAGTTCCGCCCGGCGCGCCGCAGCCGTCGTCTTTTGTAGCCGAGTCCAGGCGCGTCACTCGACGGAAGTCCCGCCCCTCTCACCGCTGCCACCGCCCCGCGGTTACCTGGGCAACGGCGCGGGGGCGCTCGGACTGGGAGGAGCTGTGCCGAAGGGCCTTGTGGGGGTGGGCGCAAGCTTAGGTTCCTGGCGCTCGTGGAACTTTCTGGAGTTCCTTCCTCCACCCTGTGGCTCCGCGAGCGCGGAAGTCTTAGGCGGGACGGGTGTTGCTCCGGAGCAGTGCAATTCCAGGCTAAGTCCGGATTCCCAAATCTGTGGGGCCGTCGCCGCCGCCTTGATGGCGGGGAGGGTTTGAGGACAGAGCCCCGTGCGGGAGCTGAGTTCGGAACGGGAACAAAGCCCTGCCTTATCTCCTCCCCGCCAGCTCCTCGTTTTCCTTTTTGGGCGTCTCTGACTGGCTGTGTTCTTCAGCCTTGAGATTCTGGAAGCCCGCTAGGGAAGAAATGCCGAGCAAAGGGGCTTGGGTTTGCTCTGGGCAATCTCACAGGCCTTGGATCTTGCTCCTTTTCACGCATAGTCCGTGGCCTTGTAATCCACTAAATTGAAAGTGGGAGGAGTTCTTTATGAAAGTCCAAGCCCCTGTACACATGTTATTTGCCTTGGCCCTTGTGTCCTCCACGTTGGACACACGGAACTGGTTGAAATGCCTTGGTGCAAACTTAGGGCTTTGAACTTCTGGCCTGGCATTCACCCCGTTTGGCTAGCGAGGGTCAGCAAGAGTGGCTAACATGGTTTTAAGTGTTTGACCTAAATTTTAAGCCCCACCAGTCTGTGAACTTGGATTTACGGTCTATAGAGTGAGTATATGCGTTTTCAAATGCTGGGACCAAAGATGAAAAACCCGGTTCACGTTGTGTAGCCCTTAGTGGGGAACCAGACATGTCAATGGACATAAAGGAACCACAAAATAGAGGTCAGCAGGGGAGAGACTCCTATATCAAATCTGGTGGAACTGAGTTTTAAAGGAGAACAACTTTCCCAGAAAAGGCAAAGCACAAGGGAAGGCCCAGAGGTGAAAGAATGTGATGCTTCTAGGAAATTGCGAGTAATTGGATACTGCCAGGGCTAAGGCTGCTGGTGGCAGGAGGCTAGGCTTAAGAGCTACTTGAACACCGTTTTGATACATCTTGCTAAGCTAAGAATTTTGAACTTTACTCTGGAGGCTTCATGATGGGTACCTTTTCAGACTCACACTAAGCTATCTGCAGTTTTCCCCCAAAATGCTTCACTTCTCTGCTTTTGCTCTGGCTGACAAGACTTTATTTATTTTATTCATTCATTCATTCATTCATTCATTTATTTGTTTCTTTTTGAGAGACAGCGTGATTGGCGGAGGGGCAGAGAGACAGAGAGAGACACAGAATTTGAAGCAGGCTCCAGACCTGCTATGGTCTGCTTTCGGCACAGAACCCCACTCAGGGCTCAAACCCACAAACGGTGAGATCATGATCTGAGCCGAAGTCTGATGCTTAACCTGCTGAGCCAGTCAGGCGCCCCTGATGAGACCTAATCTTTGTAGTCTTAGACATTACTTTCTCAACTTACCACCTCTGGTGTACACTTTTTTTTACTTTAGCTGACACTTATTAAAAGCTTAATACTGCCAGGCAGAGCACTAGGGTTTGGTAGTATAAAAATCATTCAAATCATGTTTCCTGCCTTCAAGGATCTCATCACACAAAAAAGGACGAGTTGAATTATAAATGCCAGTAAAGGAAGAGTATTGAGGTGCTAAGTAGCGGAACCTTGCCCCATCCAGGTGGGTATCCCAGATCAAGAGAGCAGCAAGTATAAAAACAGGAGCAATTAATAGAGAACAGTAACAATAAATTTTGTTCATGTGTTTTGAGGTGTTATAGTTCTAAAATTCCAACTTTACCATAGTGTAAACTATGTGTTTGTGAATCTAACATTGGTTAAGCATATGAAATAAGTGGAATATATATCAAATCACTTTAACTGAGTTTCCCCAATAAATAGTACTGTGTCTAGTGTTTCTTAAGTATTACTGTATTTAGTGTTTCCTTTAGCCTCAGGAATCCAGTTGGAATTTCCACAACTTTTAGAAAGATGGAGGTCAACATAAGGCTATAAAATGTGATACAGAAAAACCCTTTTAAAACCTGCAAACGAAGTGAACTAAATTCTTTATTAAGAATAAAATAAGGGGCATAAAAGTTGTTTTTAAGAAAAGGAAAACTATGTGCTTGTTTGCTTATATGTATATACAATATTTCTCAAGGATACCCCAAAATTTGTAATATGGTTGCCTTTGGGGAGAGGTAGGTGCTGGGGAGAGGAGAATGGGAAGGAGATATTTTACAATCTACCATTTTGTAACCTTGAAATATTTAACCTATTTGTACTATTTATTTAAAAAATTAAGGGGTTCCTGGGTGGCTCAGTCAATTGTGTCTGACTCTTGATTTTGGCGCAGGTCATGATCTCACAGTTTTGTGTTTGAGCCCCACATCTGTGCAGAGCCTGCCTGGGATTTTCTTTCTCTCTGCCCCTCCACTACTTTTGCTCTGTCTCTCAAAATCAATAAATAAACTTAAAAAAAATTAAACTTAACAAAGTGTCAAATCCTCTCCTCCCAATTCAAGCTTTGAGCTAGTAATTTGTCTCTCTAGTAGCAAAGTTGGATAATTCTTGGTGGCCTTAAAAAACATCATCACATATGTTCTAATTTTTTTCCTTCATAGAAATTGAATGATGCTAAAAATATGTCCTGGGGCACCTGGGTGGCTCAGTTGGTTAAGTGTTTGACTCTTGGTTTCAGATCGGGTCATGATCTTGAGGTTTGTGAGTTTGAGCCCCACATTGGGCTCTTAGCTGACAGTGTGGGGCCTGCTTGGGATTCTCTATTTCCTCTCTCTCTCTGCTCCTCCCCTGCTCGTGTGCTCTCTCTCTCTCTCTCTCTAAATAAACTTTAAAAAGTAAAAAAAAAAATATGTCTTGATGAAAATTCTAGCTTTTCAATAAGAGAACTTAGTACTTTTAAGCATTCTTGTTGACATAAATGAATACAAAAAGATTAGCAATAATTTAGGATGTGAGTTCTTTTTGATAAAGATATGGTATGTCATACATGCTGTTTGCAACTTGTAAGTTTCAGTTCATTTATTGTCATGTCAGAATAAATAAATCTACCTTTTAAAAAAAATTTTTAAAAATGTATTTTTATTTGAGAGAACATGTGTGCACACATTCATGTGCAAGGGAGGGGTAGAGGGAGAAGGAGGGAGAGAATCTTAAGCAGGTTTCATGCTCAGTGAGGAGGCCAATGCAGGGCTGTATCTCAGAACCATGAGATCATGATCTGAGCAGTAATGCAGTCAGATACTTAACTGACTGAGCCACCTAGGAGTCCCTTACCTTGTCGTTTTTAATGACTTCATAGTATCTGGTATTGTAGGCACTATAATTTAACTATTACCCAATTGATGAGCATTTTGGCAATATCCAGTGTTTTACAAACAGTGCTGCTGAGAAATTCTCCAATATAGCTTTGGACACTTATGCCAGTATTTCTGTGAGATGGACATCTAGAATGGAAATTGGTAGGTCAACATAAATGCAGGTTTAAAATTATAATAAGTAAGTACCATTTTCCTTTTTTGGTTTTTGCCTTTTCTTTTCCTCTTTCCCTCTCCCCATGCCTTCATTTGTTATGTTAAGGAAGCTTTTGCCAATCCAACATTATAAATGTATTCCCCCAGGTTTTCTTCTAGTTCTTTCATGGTTCCGGTTTTTACACTTAAATCTTCATTCTACCTAGAATTTATTTTGATGTAAACTCCAGTTATTACTTATTTGTAAGTAACTGAATTTTATTTTTCTTCAAATCATTGGTTTTTCTGAGAGTTTGAGAGAGAAAGAGAGAGCATGAGCTGGGGAGGGGCAGAGAGAGAATCCCAAGTAGGCTCTGCGCTGTCAGTGCAGAGGTCGATATGAGGCTTGATCTCACAAACCGTGAGATCATGACCTGAACCAAAATCAAGAGTCAGACACCTAACCACCTGAGCCACCCTGGAACCCCTTGATCATTTCTTCTTGAAGTTGTTACTAAACATTGTCTTTTTGTTGCTATCATGGTCTTTTATTTTACCATGATAATTTATTTCAGTGGTATGCTTCATAACTTTTGTAACCATGTGACCAGAATACAGGTATCCAGGGAGGTAGCTGGCGATACCTAGAGGGATGGCAGAAGCCAAGTCATTAGGGGTTGAGCACTATGCTAGTAGTTTGAAATTTATCTTGAAAAAATACTGGAGGATCCTAGGGAGGATGGTGATATAACCTCTAAGATCTGACATTTTTCTTTCTGAGTGCCTGTCAGTCACTATGCTAAACTTTCTATAGATGTTGTCATATTTTAATCCTTACAGCTAGCCCTTTCTTACAGATGATTTGATCATATTTACATTTTAGAATAATCATTTGGGTGCTAATGTGAAAGATGGATTCTTAGAAAGCTTTTATGGTGAGAGATAATATGGTGAGAAGTGTTGAAGCCTAAATGATAAAAATGGAGAGAGAGAGAGAACTAGAAATAGAAACATAGAGGTGGACTCTGCAGGTCATGGTAACTAGATGCAGAGATGAGGGAATCATGGCTGACTTCCAGCTTTCTGTCCTGAGCAACAGGATGGTTGGGGGTCCCCTTCCTGTGATGGGGAGCCCAAAAGAGGAGGAGGAGAAGGCTGTGGTGGCACAGAATTGGGGAGGCTGAAGATGAGTCCAATTTTGGATGTATAGAATTACTGCCACACTTTTTTTTTTTAATACTTATTTATTTATTTTGAGAGAGGGAGACAGCAAGAGCAGGGGAGAGACAGAGTCTCAAGCAGGCTCCATGCTGCCAGTGCAGAGCTGGACTCCGGGGTCGATCCTGCAAACTCTGTGATCATGACCTGAGCCAAAATCAAGAGTTGGATGCTTAACTGACTGAGTCACCCAGGTACCCTTGCTGTACATTTTTCTTTAGATTAAAAAGAGAAAATTTTTATTGGAAAGCATAAAATAGAAAGTAAATATCAGTTAAAATCCTGTTTCTTATGCTTGTATAAATTATTGTTATTATTTTTTGGAGAGGGAGAGGAAGAGAGTGAGTGTGTGCCAACGGGAGAGGGGAAGAGGGAGAGGGAGAGAGAGAATCTGCATGGAGCCCAATGCAGGGCTAGATCTTAAAAAGAATTGTGAGATCATGACCTGAGCCAAAATCAAGAGTTGGCCACTTAATCGACTGAGCCACCCAGTTGCCCCTGATGGGGTGCTTCGGTGGCTTGGTCAGTTAAGGTCTGATTGTTGATATCTGTTCAGGTCATGAATCTCACAGTTGATGGGTTCAAATCCTGAATTGAGCTGATGGTGTGGAACCTGCTTGGGATTCTCTCTCTCTCCCCCCTCCTCTGCTCTTCCCCTCACCCCTACCCCTGTGCACATGTGCGCTTGTGTTCATGCTCACTCTCTCTAAAATAAACATAAAAATAACTGTCTTAAAAAAATTTCTTGAGGGGTACCTGGGTGGCTCAGTAAGTTGGGCGTCTGACTTCAGCTCAGGTCATGATCTCATGGTTCATTGGTTCAAGCCCCTCGTCGGGCTCTGTGCTGACATGCTGACAGCCAGCTCAGAGCCTGTAGCCTGTTTCAGATTCTGTGTCTCCCTCTCTCTCTGACCCTCCCCTGCTTGATCTCTCTCTCTCTCTCTCTCTCTCGCTCTCTCTCTCAGAAATAAATAAAACATTAAAAAAATTTCTTGAAATATTTAGCGTTTTTTTTTTTTTTATTTTGGGGGATAGCACAAGCAGGGGAGGAGACAGAGGATCTGAAACAGGCTCTGTGCTGACAGGCTGACAACAGTGAGCCTGATATGGGGCTCAAAGTCACTAACTGCCAGATCATGACCTGAACCAAAGTCAGACACTCAACCGACTGAGCCACCCAGGTGCCCAGAAACATTTAGTTTTTAATTGACTGTGGGGCTTAGAGGGGGCTGGAAATTTTTTTTTTTTTTTGAGGATCACCAATTTGTTCTTGTTCTTCTCTTAACTCTACGACTATACATGGTTTAGTTTTCTTTATGAACTATTCTTCTTCCTAACCCTCTCACCTCCCCCCCCCAGTGTTATTAAAATTTTTTTAAATATTTTTTTATTTTTGAGAAAGAGAGTGAGAGCAAGGGAGGGGCAGAGAGAAAGGGAGACACAGAATCTGAAGCAGGATCCCAGTTCTGAGCTGTCTGCACAGAGCCTGATGTGGGCCTCAAACCCATGCATGAGCCAACTGAGACACCTAGGTACTCCTCACCCCCACTCCCTGGTATTATTTTTTAAATACACTTTTTATTTTAGAGTAGTTGAAGATTTTCAGAAAAGTTGCAAGGATAGTGCAGAGAATTCCTGTATACCTGGCATACAGTTTTCCCTATCGTCAACAATGGTTAAGTAGTCACAACTAATAACCAATACTGATATATTAGTAACTAAAAGCTCGTTAGTAACTAAAGCTCATTGTTTTTTTAATTTCCTTACTTTTTACTTAATGTCCTTTTTCTGTTCTAGGACTCATCCAGGATACCACGTTGCTTTTAGTCATCTTGTCTCCTTAGACCCCTCTTTTTTTTGTTGTTGTTTTAATATTTATTTTTGAGGGAGAAAAAGAGTTCAAGTGGGAGAGAGGCAGAGAGACAGGGAGACAAAGAATCAAAGTAGACTCTAGGTCCAAGCTGTCAGCACAGAGCCCGATGTAGGGCTTGAGCTCACAAACTGTGAGATCATGACCTGAACTGAAGTCAGACCCTTAACTGAACCACCGAGGTGTCTCTCCTTACACCCCTTAACAGTTAGTTTCTCAGATTTTAAAAGTTTATTTTTCTTATTTTTGATAATCTTGACAGTTTTAAGGAGCACTTGCCAGGTATTTTGTGAACTGTCTTTCAATTTGGGTTTGTCTAGTGTGTTTCTCATGGTGAGACTAGATTTATAGTGTCAAAACTCAAACTTTGCACACTGAATAAAACAGAAAGATGAGTTTATTGCAAGGCGCTCTACCTGCAAGCTGGGGAACTCAGGGCAACAGGAGAAATGAGTTTCAAGTTGCCACAATCTAAGCAATTTTTCATGGGGTGAATGTGGAAGTTGTTTGATTTTTTCAGATGATTGGTTTCCTAGTGGTCTTCTTTATTTTTTGGATCAGGGTAGCTGGGTTAGGGGAACAGGAAGTCCAGAGATAGCATGAACAAACTTGGCATTTGGGGATTGGCTGATGTGCTTTCTGATTTCCAAGAAGAACTGGAAATTTCTATAAGATTGAATTGAATTTCCTTTGTATGCCCGCATTGCCCATCTCCATTTTGCCCTTGACATAAGTGACCCCATTTTAGTTTGGTTCTACAATGACTTTGGGAGAGTAAGACCACAGAGTTAAAGTGCTTAGTTTCATTATATCGTATCTAAGGCCTATACTATGAACATGATCTATCACTGTCAATGTTTACCTGATCACACCTGGTGAGGTAGCATTTGTTAGGTTTTTCCATTATAAAGTTACTCCTTACCTCAGTCCTCTCCCCCTTTCCATAATGTACCCTTTAGAAGGAAGGCTTATTTATCTTGATGCCATTGGTGTAAAAGCATAGTCTGGCATAGAACAGGCATTCAGTAAGTGTTTGTTGAGCTGAACTGGGTCTTTCTTATTTTGTGAGTATCACAAAAGTCCTGTCAGATAATGTTCTCTATTTTATCAACAGGGAAAGAAAAATTTGAAAATTTGAGTAACTTGCTCGAAGTCATGCAGTAAGTGGTCAAGTTTGGAATTTGAACTCAGTCTCTCTGAATGCAAAGCCTGTGTTCTTTCCCCATTACTGCTCTGGCTTCATAGAAGGTTGTGTTTACTTTGGCCATTTTCCCTAAGTATTTGTAATGCAAAAGTGTCCATAGATAATGTGGTTAGTTCTTTGGTTACATGGAAATTTAATTCTTCAATAATTCATCTTTTCAATTTAAAGTTATACGTCAAAACTCTCAGCCTCAAATTTGGCAGACCTCTGTGCCATGTATTGCTTGATCTAATTCCAGTGGAATATCTTCTTTTTAATTCCGTACAGAGTTGTGGAGAATGGGTTGCATCAGGGCCTTAATGGGAAAATGGGTACCAGTTAGTATGCTATTACAATAGTGTAAGACTGGCTACATAATTTGTGAGGCTAAGAGGAAAATGAAAATATAGGACCCTTATTAAGAAAATTATTAATAATTTTAAGGCAGTGAAAAAAATTATTTTAAGACAGCGACAGCAGAGCATTAAACCAAGCATGGGGCCCTTCTAAGCATGAGACCCTGTATGACTCCACAGGGTACACACCCATGAACCTAGACCTGCAGTAGTGGAACTAGTAGGTAAAGAGAGTCAATATGAAAGATGTGGAAATGAGAATGGAGAAGAGACGGTGGGAACACAAAATATTACAGAGGTAAACATACAGGACTAGGTTGATGATCAGATATGATAGATGAGTGGGCAAATAAAATATGGAATGTAAGGTTTCTGGTGGGTGATGCCATGGAAATCTGAGGACATGGTTAGCTCTGAGGGGAAAGGGGTAAGTTCAGTGTTTTTTTCAAAAAAATATTTATTTTGAGAGAGAGAGAGAGAGAGAGAGAGAGAGAGACAGGCAGAAAGAGGGAGAGAGAATCCCAATCAGGCTCTGTGCTGTCAATGTAGAGCCTGACTTGGGGCTCATTTCCACAAACTATGATTCATGACCTGAGCTGAAATCAAGAGTCTCATGCTTAACCAACTGAGCCAACCAGGTGCCCCATAAGCTCAGTATTAAACACATTAGTATCCACAAGTAGTCAGGAAACATTTGGATCTACAAATATACATAGAAAAAGAGCTGGAGGTTTGAAGTGCTCCAATCTGATAGTACTGAAGACTTTAACCTTTTAAAGAAAGTATTCATGTATTTTCTGTAAAATTGAGAAATAATATTTTTATTAATGAAAAACAAGTTACAAAGTGTGATTGTGTCTGTAAGAGAAATAGATTCAATCTGAAATTAAAAAGTTTGTGAAAGTTTCTAGTAAAAAGAGAGGCGTTCATGGTAGAAATAGATTTGTAGCCACATATTTTCTGTTGCCAGTACTATCGTACATGAGTCAAAATAGGCTCTTAGTTTACTGTCTTTTAATTTTTTTGTTGAGCTCCCACAATCTAACTGTTGTTCTACAGAATATATAATTTTAAAATCATACATTAAATTTTTTTTTAATTAAAGCTTACATTAAATTGTATTTTTACATGATATCTCTGTGTTTTTTGATAACTGGCATGTAATCATTTTTATATTTTAGTAGTATATTTTATAATTCTCTTTTCTTACAACCTGTGTACATTTCCTCGGGAGAGGTAGCAGGGCAGCAGGGACAATCTGAAGATGGAAGTCAGCTTTAAGTTCTGGCTCTGCATCTTATTGGCTATGTGATCTAAGGAAAATTACTAAACTTATCTAAGCATAGTTTCCTTATTAGCAAAATGGAGATGAAATTAACTTTGCTGGAGATATGACTCTAAGTGAGAGGTCTTTGTAAACTCTGAATTTTGTAAATCCATACCCTTTAGCTTTGCACTCAGGACCCTTCTTAAACTGAGCCTCAATCTCCTTCCCAAATTCATCTCAGATAGCCTACCTTCTCAAAGTTGCTTTCTCATCATCCCCTGAACATGCCTTAATATTTTCCTGCTTTCTTAATTTTTCTCTAATTCATTTATTTCATCAACAAATGTTTACTGAGCACCTTACCTCACTCAAGGCTTTGTTTAAATTTCATCTTCTCAATGAAACCTGCAATGTCTACCCTATTTACAGTTGTGGTCTGCTATGCCTCCTCAGCACTCCAAATTCTCCTTAACCTGCTCTCCACTTTTTTTTTTCCATTGCACTCATGGCATAATACATTATTTACCTGTTGTCTCTTCTCTCTATACCCCTTTCCCAATAGAACTAAAATTTCACTAGGGCAAGGATCTTTGTTTTGTTTTATGATGCATCCCAGGCATCTAGAACATTGCCTGGTACAGAGTAGGTACTCAATAAATGCTCATTGAATGAATAAATGAATTGCTTTGTGTCAGACTTTAAGCCAGGTACTGAGTATCTATAAGTTGTGGAGAAGCAGAGATGGTTCCTGCCCTCTTAGCACAACAGTGGCTTTCTTGTGGGCCTGGGCTGCCCTCCTCCAGGAAATGTCCGCATGACCAATTGCTGGGTTCAGAGTAGCTTTTCCTCTTAACAGTGAGCAGTTTTCTAATAGTTTTATGTTTTTTAAACTTCTTTAATTAATTAATTAATTAATTAATTAATTTCTAGGAGAGAGAGAGACAGCGTGAGCAGGGGAGGGTCAGAGAGAGAGGTAGTCACAGACTGAAATAGGTTCCAGGCTCCGAGCTGGCAGTCAGCACAGAGCCCGACGCTGGGCTCGAACCCACGAACCGCGAGATCATGACCTAAGCGAAAGTCGGACGCTTAACCGACTAAGCCACCCAGGCGCCCCTTAAAACTTCTAATAGAAAGGAAGAGGGGCAAAAAGAATAATGCCTTCTCGTTAGTCCCTCTAAGTCAAAAGTAAACAGTTTTTCCCAATGCGAAGACAGAATAGTATCCCCTTTAAAAAGTACCAGACCTGATTGATAACTGCAAAGCATCATGATACATAGCTGGTTTACTTTTTCTTTTTCTTTTTCTAACGTGAAGGAAGATGGTTGCAATTTTTTATACTGTTGGAGGATGAAAGGATGTAATCATGTTTTTTGCTGTCTTTTTGCAAATTGTGGAAAATATCATGAGATTCTGACATTTCTTTTTTAATGTCCTCTCTATGCAGTTGGTTGATAGGAGTTTTTATATTGCTAGACCTCTTTTTTAAGAAAAGAAAAAAAAAAAAGGATCTCAGACTGAGTGTATTTAAGAATAATCTGCTGATCCAGCACACTTAAAACAATGTGTCAGCAACTATTCTTTTTCTCACCCTGTTCTCACGCAGGCAGCCACATATTCCAGGGAAAGTCCAAGGCTGGGGGTCTAGCTGCAAGGTGGAATGACGAATTAAGGAAGAATACTGCTGTACAGGTATGCAACTATATGCAACTAAATGATTAAAAAGATTTTTTTAAACATTTATTTATTTTTGCGAGAAAGGCATGAGCAGAGGAGGGGCAGAGAGAGAGGGAAACACAGAATCTGAAGCAGGCTTCAGGCTCTGAGCTGTCAGCACAGAGCTATATGTGGGACTTGAACCCATGAACTGTGAGATCATGACCTGAGCCAGCCAGGTGCCCCCAAATGATTCTTAATATCCCTTTCAAACTGAAACTCTTGATCTAGATAATTCAGATTTCTAAATTTTCTTTGTCCTCCTTTAGTTGAATAATTTAGTTGAATAATTCAGTTGATAACATTTTGTATATATATATACAAAATGTATATATATATATATATCTTGTAGGTAAATATTTTAATTCTTCATCTTACTTTGTTATCAAGTATTTTCCAATTTAATTTTGATGTTCTATATGAATTTCCTTTTCTGCACATAAATTCTGATGTAGATATGAATTGTTTGTCCTCATGATCTTTTTGTCAGAAAAATACTTGGTGAAAGGAAACTTGTGGAAGTAGCCTCAATTTGTTGTAAACAATTTCTGTGGTGTCCCATGAACCTCTGAAATGACATAAAAATCTCTGCAAGATTTTTTTGTCAATATTTTGCACTTGGGAACAACTTAATTTTGTTTAACACTTGTCACATTGTGAATAAACTCTATAACATCCTTGACAAAACAAAGAACAAACAAAAGACAACTCAAGCAATGATCTTTATGCAAAGTCTTCTTTATGCTTTTGATAGATTTATGAGCTCTCTTGTGATCCCACATCATGCTGTGGACATATGTCTAACGTAGCACATATGTAAATGTTTATAGTATATTATAAACATTGATGGTGATATCTTCTTCCAGAAGAGTTCATAGCCATTCCTATGGGGGATACAAGAACCCCTAAAAACAAACAAAAAATCACGGGCACACACACATGCCTCCATACACCGAGATGCCATGAATTAAAAGTGCCAAGAATGGAGGAAAAAAACAGGTAGAGACAAAACAGAGTCAGGGACAAAGCTAAAAATGCAAGTAGGAATGACCTTCACATTTGCTACAGCTGAGACATGAATTTATATCTAAGCTGACAGCCTCATTGGTCCTACAGTTCATGGTGTCCATTGATAATGAACTGAACAAACCCATTACTCTGGAGAAATAACACTTTTCCTTGAACTGAGATCAGGTTGGACTGTCTCCCGGGGATGTTCAGAAAGAGAACATTGTGTTATATCAGGAGCAGTGGCCTTGACAGCATCCCTAACAGGGTGGCCAATTCACAAGGATGCTTCTTACAGCCGATGGCAGCACACTAAAAAAGATTCAGTAGGTTAAATTGAGGTGGAGGGCTGTCTCAGTGATCATGGCTCCACAATGTTTTATCTCCTACCACCTACCACAGTTCCTGGCATATAGCAGGTGTCCAAAAGTATTTGTTGAGTGAATGTCAAGTGGAGAAGGTCCAGTTTGAAGACTCTCTCTAGAAAGGCCCCTCTAATTTCTAATACCTGCCATCCTGCTCCCCAACTCCATACCCCTTTTGTAGCTATCTAGCAATACAGTTATGAAAGAATCCTTCCAGTCTTGGGTGAAATTGCCACTTAAGTATTTTTATGTTAAATTTCTTATGTTTTCTCCAAATATGGGAGTGAGGCCAGAGGCATATTTGTATATGTATGTCTGCTGGTGGTGCTAGTGGTGGTGTTGGGTTCAGAAAGTACTGTACTCATCAAGCTGGGAGGTCAGTTTGCAGGTGACCTTGAGAGTGCTACTGGCTTAAATCCAGACTCGCAAATCCAGGCTTTCCTTTAGAGTAGAGATAGGGCTTGCAATGATGCCAGGGAGCACCTTTGCCATTGTTTTCCGTGCTGAGCACCAGTCACAGGTTCAGTAGCATGGGCATTAAAAGAGACCCAGTGCTGGGCACCTTGGTGGCTCAGTTGGTAGAGCATCTGACTCTTGATCTCATCAAGAGTTCAAGCCCTACTCTGGGTATGGAGCCTACTTAAAAAAAAAAAAAAAAAAAAAAAAGACTCAGTGCTGAGTAAGCAGTCACTGTTTCAGGGCTCTTTACAGCCTTGTAGGGGGAATGGGGTTGAGCTGAGTTCACAGGTCATTTTATTTTATTATTTATTTTTAAAATGTTTATTTATTTTTGAGAGCAAGAGAGAGGCAGGCCAGGGAAGGAGCATAGAGAGAGGGAAGCAGGATTTGAAGGAGGCCCTGTGCTGACAACAGAGAGCCCAGTGTGGGGCTGGAACTCACAAACTGAGATCATGATTTGAGCTTAAGTAGGATGCTTAACTGACTGAGCCACCCAGGCATTCCAGGTCATTTTAGCTGGCAGAGTTGGAGGCTTGGGGGTAGGGTCTGGTATAGGGGCTTCCTGGAGGATGCCACCACCTCTCATTCCTAATGTCATTGACAATGTGAAGTGTTTCAGAGCAGAACTGAGTCTCTATGTGTAGCTTTCTGTTTATGAACTCACTAAGTGATATCTTCCTCAAAATGATGCTCTTTTTTTCTAGTGTAATCTTACCCTATTCTTGCTTCAACAGCAATGACATTGCCAGACTTAGGACAAGAAACTGGGAGAGGTAATGTAGTGGCTAAGAATATGGATTCTGGAAACTGACCTCCTGAGTTTGAATCCTGGCCCTGCAAAAAGCAAGCTATTTAGCCTTTCTGTGCCTCAGTTTCCTCATCTGTAAAAAGGGATGATATAAGTACCTAGCTCATAGGGTTATTGTGAAGACTAAATCGGTAATGAGTGAATGTAAAGTGCTTAAAACAGTATCTCCAGGTAGTAAACACATATTTGCTAATAATGTCAAAGAATTACTATTTTATTCAAACATAGGAACTAATATAGGTAAGTGAATTACTTACTAAACATAGGAACTAATATAGGTAAGTGAATTAACTTACTAAAATATTAAATGCCTACTAGGTGCTAAGGTCTTTTCTAGGTCAAGGAGACAGTGTTCACCATGACACACAAATCCCTTCCCTTATGGAGGTTATAGAAGAATGGGGCCACATTGATTAAGCTAAAAGTTACACAGTGTTTAAGGCAGTTCTCTCATTAGGGAAGTTGAACCTTGACCTGAAGTTCATACATTTCAGTCTTCAGAATTCTAGCATACAGTAGAAACAGTGCCTCTTTTATTTTTTTTTTTCAGAAAAGGGTGTTCTGGTTATCTAATACCATGTAACAGTCAGTCATTTATTTGTTCAAAATTCTATAATCAGACCAAGGCTTAGCAAGATGGCTCATCTTTGTTCTGTGCAGTGACTGCTGGGAAGGCTCAACTAGGGTTGGGGGGGGTCCTTCCAAGCTGGGTCATTCACATGCTGTCTGTTAGCCAGGAGCTCAGCTAGGGGGGTTGTTGACTAGGACCCTGGTTTTCCTTCACATGATCTCTTCACATGGCTAAGTTGGGCTTCTCACAGCATGGCAGCTAGGTTCTGAAGAGGAGTACCCCAAGAGGACAGGCCATAATGTGCAAGCACTTATCAAGGCTTGTATTTGTTTATGTCCCCCTGGCCAGGGCTGGTCCCTTGGCCAAGTCCAGAATAAATGTGGGGAAGGACTGTATAAGAGCAAAAATTCTGCAAGGTGAGAATCAATGGAGTCTGATAAAGTAATAGATTACCACAGAGAGGGTAAATCTACATTTTCCAAAAAATCTTTTTTTCTTTTTCTCTTCAGTCACATTTGCCATATCCGCTATCTCTAAGACATCAGGAAGAAGTCACACAGATGGGAGGTGAGGTCTCTTCTGTATCAAAAGCCCTCTGGAGAGTGGTTAAGAACTTTTGTTACAAATGATATAATTTAGAGTTATGTCATTCTATGTATATAGAAAGAAAGAGTAAATTTCATTAAACTATGTTGTTTTGACATGCAGAGATGGAGCTTTGCTGGTGAAAAGAGTGACAAGATAGGAGTGTCCTGGGGTTGTCTGAATAGTGTAAAAGCGTAGACGTACAAATCTGTTGCCAAGAGGAGCCAAACCATGGTCAGGAAAATGCCATTGGGCATCCAGTCTGAAGTATAAGAGCAGATATATCAGTGTCTGAAGGACTGGAAGGAAGGATACTGACACGCTTAGGAGAGTAGAATAGCTCAGAGGTAAGTCTGAACGATGAGTATAAGCAGCCCTGTGCTCACCAGGCTGAAAGTCCCTTAAAGGAAGGACCTGTGTCTCACTTGACTTCTCCATCTTCAACACTTAGTTCCCTTGCTTAACACAGAGGAAGCACTCTAAATGGCGAATGTGTAGAGACATTAGGGTTTGAAGAAATTGCAGAGTTGTAAACCATTCTATCTTTTTAAGATATTCAGTGCCATGAAAAAATTAGAGTAACCCTTTAAAAATATGTCACTGTGGGGTGGTTGGTGGAGGAAGAGCTAAAAAAGAAACCAAAAGTCACTCGTCTGATTAAAATCCTTTGATGTTTTGCCATCCACCTAGATATCTACATGACTTCTTTTAGGTCTGTACTCAGAAAAGGCCTTTCATAATAAAATATTCTCATCTCTTTCTATCCTGCTTTTTCTTTACAGCATTTATTTCCACATGACCTGTATATTTCCTTGTTTATGGTCTGCCCCTCCCACATAGATTGTAAGCCCTTTGAAATCAGGAACATTTTTGTTCACGGTGATAGCCACAGTACCTAAAACAATGCCTGACAAGTAGAAGGTGCTCAGAAATACTTGTTGAATGAGTAAATAAGTGTACCAGCCAATGGAGAGCTAGAACTTCTCTGATTTTATCCGGCTAGAGGCCAAGACACTGGAGAATGTGGGATGCAGGTGTCCATGTGAGTTCTTACAGCCACATCTGTTTACTAGTGAGAAAAGCTGATTGTGACAATGCCAGGATCTTAGGCCCTTCTGTTCTTGAAGTTATTGTTAACCATCTGTAATTATGAGGTTGAGGGTCTGGATAGTAGAGGACTCATATGGTTTGGGAATTGTACCAATGGGAGCCCTATCATTTTTAAGTTAGCTAGAGTCGTTTTCAAGAACCTTGACTGAATGGGTTAAAGAAATTGAGAGAAAGGCCCTGTGTTTGAGTATAAGGATAGGCAAGAGGAGAGTGGTAGATGGGATTTGACCTTCTGTAAAAGACTAAACAATGAGTTTAGTCTTAATTGGATGAGCAATGGAGGGCCACAGAAAGTAGGGAGTGACAAGGTCAGGTTTGTTTTGAAATCTTTTCTATAGCTGCAGTGTGAATGGATTAGAGGGGGCAAGGATGAATTAGGAAGAAAAAAACATTCCAGAAAATAGCATGAACATCAAGGAATACATTTGAGTATTGCATTTGGGCCAGAGCTTAGCTCATCTCATATAACCATCATTAGCTTCTATAATTGGTATTTTACTCTTCTTGCTCTGTCTCACTTATCTTCATCTCTCTTTATTCATCTACCTTTTTCTTAGAGTTTATTTTTTATTTTTGAGTGAGAGACAGAGACAGAGTATGAATGGGGGAGGGGCGGAGAGAGAGAGAGGGAGACACAGAATATGAAGCAGCCTCCAGGCTCTGAGCTGTCAGCAGAGACCAACACAGGGCTTGAACTTGGAATGGCAAGATCATAACCTAGGCTGAAGTCAGATGCTTAACCAACTGAGCCACTCAGGCACCCCTGCTTTTTAAATACACCTCAATAAATTGTGGATATCAGAGTATATTTTGATTTCAACACTTCAGCTTGCATATCATTAACTAGAGTTAGATATTTGTTTAAAGTTTTTTTAGGTGAAGTTTACATAGAAAGAAATGCACAAGTCTTAATTATACCATTTTGATGAGTTTCAAAAAATGCACATATCCATTAAGCCAAACTCTTACCAAGATACAGAATATCACCATCACCAAGAGAGTTCTCTCAAGTGCGTTTTCCAGTCAATTTCTGTCCCTACTTTTAGAGAGGCAATCACTGTTCTGATTTTTTTCCACTATAATTTTAGATTAGTTTTCTCTATTCTAGA
Source organism: Proteles cristata cristata (assembly GCA_017311185.1). Lineage (NCBI taxonomy): Eukaryota > Metazoa > Chordata > Mammalia > Carnivora > Hyaenidae > Proteles > Proteles cristata. Next base: position 569,876 of record JAESUZ010004784.1, on the reverse strand, counting down.
ACCTAAATGGCATGAATGCTTTTGAGTAGGGCTCTTTTTTTTTTTTTTTAATGTTTATTTATTTTTGAGAAAGAGAAAGCACAAGCAGGAGAGGGTTAGAAAGAGAGGGAGACACAGAATCTGAAGCAGGCTCCAGGCCCTGAGCTGTCAGTGCAGAGCCTGATGCAGAGCTCGAACCCACAAACCCTGAGATCATGACCTGATCTGAAGTCAGACACTTAACTGACTGAGCTACCGATGTTCCTTGAGTAGAGTTCTTAAAAAAAAATTTTTTTTAATGTTTTTATTTCTAGGAGAGAGATAGCGTGAGCAGGGGAGGGTCAGAGAGAGAGGGAGTGACAGGCTCTGAAACAGGCTCCAGGCTCTGAGCTGGCAGTCAGCACAGAGCCCGACGCGGGGCTCGAACCCATGAACCGCGAGATCATGACCCAAGCTAAAGTCAGACGCTTAACTGACTAAGCCACCAGGCACCCCGAGTAGGGTTCTTTTAATCAGCATTGTATAATTCGTATTATTTTCCTTTTAACACTTAAATCACCATGTGACATACATTTGTTTGTGTGTCATTATCAACTTTCTCTCCACTAGACTGAAGAGGGGACTTTATTTTGTCCATTTCTGTGTTCCTCATGCCTGAAACTGTGCATACCATATAGCAGATAATAAATATTTGTTTATTTAAGTGGGGGAGGGAAGGAGGGACAGTGTATGTATCTCAGGGTATTGGGGAGGAAGAGGTTGAACAGTAAGAAGTTCAGTATTGATGGTACAAGGCTGGCAGTGAAGAAACGGTGGGAAGTAGGGCAGGATAAGTTAGAATTTCTTGTGACTTTCTTCTTAGTATGTTTTTGAGAAACTTAAGGAGAGACCAGCATGACATCTGTGATTTACACAAATGAGAATTGCTGAATTGAAATAAAAGTTCTAACATGAACCATCAATGGTATGAATGTCACTATTTGGGATTATGGTGACTATTTCCTGAACTCTTGGAAATTTAGAACCTTGAGGGAGTTAAGCAATGAGATCAACCCATAGTAGGAAGTTAGCCCAGTTCAAAAAGCAGGAGTTTAAAAAAATAAAGTGTAAATCATAGGTGGAAGATCTTAAGATAAATTGTAGAGTATAGTTTATGGATACATTAGCATGTTTACACTGTGATGTATAGGACAGAACCTCTCTATGGTGTGCCATTTATAGACACGACTAGAAAGAATTTGAAAAGATTATCATTAAAAATTTTAATCAGAAAATATTTTATTTCATCATGAAACCCAATGTCAAAAAGATGATATTCACAGAAACATGCTCAAGTTTCTTATGAAAAATTTAAAAATATTTTATTTAAGGGGAGCCTGGGTGGGTACATTTCATTAAGTGTCTGAGTTCAGCTCAGGTCATGATCTTGGAGTTCATGAGTTTGAGCCCCGCATTAGGCTCCGTGCTGACAGCCAGAGCCTGCAGCCTGCTGCAGATTCATTCTCTCTCTCTCTCTCTCTCTCTCTCTCTCTCTCTCTCCTCCCCCACTCACACTCTGTCTCCTCTCTCAAAAATAAAAATATTTTATTTGAATATGTAGCCAAAATCAATACTATTTTTCCAAGTACTCTGTTTTTAATTTTTCTTGTCATGGTTAATTATAAATGAAATGTAATGATTTGTTTTCACAAGTTTTTCATGTTGACCCCAGTGCATTCTGTGAATATGATTTAATCTTTGTGCTGTTATATAAAAAAGTTGGGAAATAGTAGGAATTACTAGCTTATCTAAAAAGGGAAATAAGGGGTGCCTGGGTGGCTCAGTCAGTTAAGTATCTGACTTTGGCTCTGGTCATGATCACATGGTTCATGGGTTCTGTGCTGATGGCTCCGAGCCTGGAGCCTACTTCAGATTCTGTGTCTTCCTCTCTTCCTAACCCTACCCCACTCATGCTCTTCTCTCTCTCTCTCTCTCAAATATAAATAAATAATAATAAACATTAAACTAAGTAAGAAACATTAAAAATATATAATAAACATTAAAAATTTTTAAGAAATAAAAATAAAAAGAAATAAAATGTTATCATTAGAAAATAGGAGGAGTTTGTTAGGTTGGATTCCCCCAGAAACACGCTAAAGCAAGGATTTGAGTATGTCATTTAGGAGATGATCCCAAGAAGTACCAGTAGGGGAGTGGAGAAGTGAGACTGGGATGGGAAGTAAGTCAATGTCCAGGCTGCCACTCAGGGCAATGGGGTTTAGTCTTTCTGCAGAGCCTCTGGGAGACAGTGCTGTACATACTTCAAAGTTGTTTCACCCTGAGAAGGAAATAAGTTTACCCATACACTTCTCTACATTATTCACAAGTGCTCCTAAGGGCATAGATTCTCTCTAATTTCTGGCCTGTACGCAGTTAGGAAAGGCTCTTGGGGGTCAGAGGCTGGGTGCTTACAGTGAGACATTTTTGGACATATGAAACATGCAGCTAAGTTTCTGTAGCTCACTAGCTTTTTTTCCTATCCCCACTAAGTGTCTTCTTATTTGGCATCTGACCTAGGTCTGCCCCCAGAGAAGAATATGTCTTGTCCAGTTGATGTTACCTCCAAAATATCTCTTGGATCAGTATATCTTTTCCCTCTTGTCCAGGCTGTGAACATCCTTTACACTGTATCACTATATTCCTTTTTAAAAATAGTTTATTGTCAAGTTGGTTTTCATATAACACCCAGTGCTCATCCCCACAAGTGCCCTTCTCCATGCCCATCACCCTCCTTACCCCCCTCCATCTGCCCTCAGTTTGTTCTCGACATTCAAGAGTCTCTCATGGTTTGCCTGCCTCCCTCTCCCCAACTATTTCCCCCCCTTCCTCTCACCCATGATCCTCGTTAAGTTCCTCCTAATCCTCCTATACGTGCAAACATATGGTATCTGTCCTTCTGTGCCTGACTTATTTCGCTCAGCATAACACCCTCAAGGTCCATCCATGTTGCTACACATGGCCAGATTTCATTGTTTCTCATTGCCATGTAGTATTCCATCGTATAGATAAATCACATCTTCTTGATCCATTCGTCAGTTGCTGGACACTTAGGCTCTTTCCATGTTTTCACTATTGTTGAGAGTACTGCTATGAACATTGGGGTCCATGTGCCCCTATGCATCAGCACTCCTGTATCCCTTGGGTAAATTCCTAGCAGTACATCACTATATTCCTAACTGCTGTCAGCCTTTCTGTTCTTGCTCTTCCCCTCATCTATTCTTCCTCACAGCAGCCACAACATCCAATAAAACAAAAATCAAATAATATTATTTCCCTGGCCAACTCTTCAGGGATTTTGCATTGAATGTAGGATGAATCCACATACAGTTCCTGAATGGTTTACTATCTGACCCTAGCTCAGATCTCTCCATTTCCTTTCACTGACTACTCTTCAGCTCCACTGGACTTCTATCATGCCTGAAAGAATGTGCTTAAGGACTGCTGTAGGGCTTTTGTGTATTGCTCTTTTTTTGGGGGGGGGGTGTCTAGATCATAGACCTGGAATATTCTTCTACCAAGTCTTCACTTGTCTGTTATCTTCTCATCTTTCTGGGATTGGCTTATTTTCCTTTCCTTAGATAGGTCTTTTCTGACACCCCTCTCAATCTCCGCCTACCCTAAACCCCTAAAACAACATGAAGTTTCTGAGCTGTATCCTCTCCCAGGATTCTGTAGTTTTACTTCTGAGCAACTCTCTGGAGTAGACCACTGCCATCTCCCCAGATTGGTCCTCTGGCTCCAACTGCCTTTCCCTGAGACTAGGATTCTCAAAGAAAGAAGGGTCCTCAGGGACCAGACAGGTTATATAAATGCGTGAGTGGAGACAGTGGCAAACTAGGGAGCATGTGGTAATCACTAACAATTCTGGCTACTTGTTGCTGAAATTTGCTGGATTTTAAAAATTTTTCCTCAATAGACTTAGAATCCTGATTTTCATGTGATATCTTCCAATTTCTAACTGGTGGAATTAAAAAATAATTAAAACTGCCTGAGCAGAATAGCCAAAACGATCTTGAAGAAGCACAAAATTGGAAGTCTCACACTTCCTGATTTCAGATGTTATTATGAAGCCACAGAAATCAAAACAGGTGATACTGGTATAAGGACAGATATATAGAGTAATGGAATAGCATAGAGAAGCCAGAAATAAACCCTCACATGTATGGTCAAATGATTTTCAACAAAGGTTTCAAGACCATGCAATGGGGGAAAAGACAATTTTTTCAACAGTTGGTGTTAGGAAAACTGGTTATCCACATGCAAAAGGATGAAGTAGGACCCTTACCTTACACCATGTAAAAAGTGACCTCAAAATGGATCAAAGATCCAAAAATAAGACCTAAAACTATAAAACAGGGGAAAAGCTTTGAATAATTTCTAGGTATGATACCAAAAGCACAGGCAGCAAAAGTAAAAATTGATAACTTGGACAACATCAAAGTATTTCTGTGCATCAAAGGACACAATCAATGGAGTGGAAAGGCAATCTATGAAATGGGGAAAATATATGCAAATCATATATCTGACAATGGATTAATATGTAAAATACAAAAAGAACTCCTATAGTGCAACAACAACAAACTAACTTGATTTAAAAATGTGGGCCCATGCGCATGGCACATTCTCCAAGATAGATCACATACTGGGACATAAAGCAGCCCTCAATAAATATAAAAGAATTGAGATCACACCATGCACACTCTCAGATCATAATGCTTTGAAACTTGAAATCAATCACAGGAAGAAGTCTGGAAAACCTCCGAAAACATGGAGGTTAAAGAACACCCTACTAAAGAATGAATGGGCCAATCAGGTAATTAGAGAGGAAATTTAAAAATATATGGAAACAAATGAAAATGAAAACACGACAATCCAAAATCTATGGGATGCGGCAAAGGCAGTCCTAAGAGGAAAGTACATTGAACTCCAGGACTATTTCAAGAGATTGGAAAAAGGGCAAGTCCAAAATCTAACAGCTCACCTAAAGCAACTAGAGGCAGAGCAACAAGAACACCCTAAACCCAGTAGAAGAAGAGAAATAGTAAAAATTAGAGCAGAAATAAACAACATAGAGACCAAAGAAACGATTGAACAGATCAATGAAACCAAGAGTAGGTTTTTTGAAAAAATAAACAAAATTGACAAACCTCTAGCCCGGCTTCTCAAAAAGAGAGAGCACCCAAAGAGACAAAATCATGAATGAAAACGGGCTTATTACAACCAACCCCTCAGAAATACAAGCAATTATGAGGGAATACTCATGAAAAATTATATGCCAACAAATTGGACAACTTAGAAGAAATGGACAAATTCCTAAACACACACTCACTACCAAAATTCACATGGGAAGAAATAGAAAATCTGAACAGACCCATAATGAGTGAAGAAATCGAATCAGTAATCAAAAATCTCCCAGCAAATAAGAGCCTTGGACCTGATGGCTTCCCTGGGGAATTCTATCAGACATCTAAAACGGAATTAATCTCAATTCTTCTCAAGCTATTCCAAAAAATAGAAATCAAAGGAAAACTCCCAGACTCATTTTATGAAGCCAGCATCACTCTGATTCTCAAGCCAGTCAGAGATCCAGCAAAAAAAGAGAACTGCCAATATCCTTGATGAATACGATGCAAAAATCCTCAACAAGATCCTTGCAAATCAAATCCAGCAGCACATAAAAAGAATCATCCACCAAGACCAAGTGGGATTCATTCCTGGGTTACAGGGCTGGTTTAACATTCGCAAATCAATCAATGTGATACATCACATCAACAAAAGAAAACATAAAAACCATATAATTCTGTCAATAGATGCTGAAAAAGCATTTGACAAAATTCAGCATCCCTTCTTAATAAAGACTCTAGAGAAAGTCAGGATAGGAGGAACCTACTTAAACATCATCAAAGCCATCTACAAGAAGCCTTCAGCTAACATCATCCTCAACGGGGAAAAACTGAGAGCTTTCCCCCTGAGATCAGGAACACAGCAGGGATGTCCACTCTCACCACTGTTGTTTGACATAGTGCTGGAAGTCCTAGCATCAGCAATCAGACAACAAAAGGAAATCAAAGGCATGAGAATCGGCAAAGAGGAAGTCAAACGTTCACTCTTCGCAGACAATATGATACTATACATAGAAAACCCGACAGACTCCACCAGAAGCCTACTAGAACTGATCCAAGAATTCAGCCAAGTTACAGGGTACAAAATCAACGTACAGAAATCAGTTGCATTTTTATACACCAATAACGAAGCAACAGAAAGAGAAAGCAAGAAACTGATCCCATTCACATTTGCATAAAAAATGATAAAATACTTAGGAATAAACCTAACCAAGGATATAAGAGATCTGTATGATGAAAGCTATAGAAAACTTATGAAGGAAATTGAAGAAGACACAAAGAAATGGAAAAACATTCCGTGCTCATGGATAGGAAGAATACAGTTAAAATGTCATTACTACCGAAAGCAATCTACATATTCAATGCAATTCCAATCAAAATTGCACCAGCATACTTCTCAAAACAAGAACAAACTATCCTAAAATTTGTATGGAACTACAAAAGACCCCAAATAGCCAAAGTAATACTGAAAGATAAAACCAAAACGGGAGTTATCACCATCCCAGACTTTAGCCTCTACTACAAAGCTGTCATCATCAAGATAGTATGGTATTGGCACAAAAACAGACACATAGACCAATGGAATAGAATTGAAAACTCAGAGCCGGACCCAAAGGTATACAGCCAACTAATCTTTGACAAAGCAGGAAAGAATATCCAATGGAAAAAAGACAGCCTCTTTAACAGATGGTGTTGAGAGAACTGGACAGCAACATGCAGAAAAATGAAACTAGATCATTTTCTCACACCATGCACAAAAATAAACTCAAAATGGATAAAGGACCTGAACGTGAGACAGGAAGCTATCAAAACCTTGGAGGAGAATGCAGGAAACAACCTCCTTGACCTCCACCGCAGCAGCTTTTTACTTGACACATCCCCAAAAGCAAGGGAATCGAGCAAAAATAAATGATTGGGACCTCATCAAGATTAAAAGCTTCTGCACGGCAAAGGAAACAACCCACAAAACTAATAGGCAACCAATGAAATGGGAAAAGATAGTTGCAAATGACATATCAGATAAAGGGTTAATATCCAGAATCTGTAAGGAACTCACCAAACTCCACACCTGAAAAGCAAACAACCCAGTGAAGAAATGGGCAGAAGATATGAACAGACACTTCTCCAAAGAGGACATCCAGATGGCCAACAGACACATGAAACGATGCTCAGCATCCCTCCTCATCAGGGAAATACAAATCAAAACCACACTGAGATACCACCTCACGCCAGTCAGAGTGGCTAAAATGAGCCAATCAGAGAACTCTAGATGCTGGCGAGGATGTGGAGAAACGGGCACCCTCCTACACTGTTGGTGGGAATGTAAACTGGTACAGCCCCTCTGGAAAACAGTGTGGAGGTTCCTAAGGAAACTAACAATAGAACTCCCGTAGGACCCAGCAATAGCACTGCTAGGAATTTACCCAAGGGATACAGAAATACTGATGCATAGGAGCACATGTACCCCAATGTTCATAGCAGCACTCTCCACAATAGCTAAAACATGGAAAGAGCCTAAGTGTTCATCAACGGATGAATGGATCAAGAAGATGTGGTTTATCTATACCATGGAATACTACATGGCAATGAGAAACAATGAAATCTGGCCATGTGTAGCAACCTGGATGGACCTTGAGGGTGTTATGCTGAGCGAAATAAGTCAGGCAGAGAAGGACAAATATCATATGTTTGCACGTATAGGAGGATTAGGAGGAACTTAACGGAGGACCATGGGGGAGAAGAAGGGGAGAAATGGTGGGGAAAGGGAGGAGGCAAACCATGAGAGACTCTTGAATGCTGAGAACAAACTGAGGACTCATGGGTGTGGGGGGGAGGGATGAGCACTGGGTATTATATGGAAACCAACTTGACAATAAACTATTTGTAAAAAAAAAAGGGGGGGGCCCAAAAAGGAGGGAAAAAAAGGGGTAAATTGACTTGAATAGACATTTTTCCAAAGAAGATATACAAATAACCAACAAGCCAAAAAAGGCGCTCGATCATTAGAGAAATACAAATCAGAGCCACAAAGGGATATCAGCTGCCCCCACCCATTAGCATGACTGCTATTTAAAAAAAAAAAATGCAGAAAATAACAAGCATTGTAAAGAATGTAGAGAAATTGGAACCCTTGTGTCCAATGTAAAATAATGCAGATGTTATGGAAAACAGTATTTGGTTTCTCAAATATCAAAGATAGAATTATGACACAGCAATCCCACTTTTGGGTATATATCCAAAAGAATTGAAGGCAGGATCTTGAAGAGATATTTATACAACTGTGGTCATAGTGGCATTATTCATGATAGCATAAGATGGGAACAATCCAAACATCCAATGACAGACAAATAGGTTATAAACAAAGTGTGGTGTATACATGCAAAAGAGCATTATTTAGCCTTAAAGTGGAAAATTTGACACAAGTAATGAAACTTGAAGACATTATGCTAAATGAAATAAGCCTGTCATAGAAAGACAAATACTGCATGATTTCACTTATGTGCACTATCTAGAATGGTCACATTTATGGAAATTGAAAGTAAATTGGTGGTTGGCAGGTCTGGAAGAGGGGGAAATAGTTGTTTAACATGTAGTTTTGGTTTTGCAAGATTAAAAAGTTCTGGAGATAGATTCAGTACGATGTGACTATAAACACTATTGAGCTGTATACTTAAAAGTGGCTTAGATGGTAAGTTTTATGTTATGTGTATTTTGCCACAATTAAAAATAACTTTTTTTTGTAATTTGAAAGAAGAAAAACAAAAAAAGCCATGGGCAGGCTCACAAAACACATTTATCATGATGTGCAGTTTGAAGTGTTTGCCTTCTGACAGTGAATCTCTAACTTGATCATGCATCAGGATAACCTGGTGGGCTTGTTAAAACAGATTGCTGGGCCACACCCCCAAAGTTTCTGCATCAGTAAGCCTGAGGTAAGGCCTGAGAATTTGAATTTCTAACAAGTTCCCAGGTGTTGTGAGGCTACTGCTACTGATCCAAGGATTATACTTTGAGGGCCGCTACATTGGATAATACCACAGACTACGACTCTCTGTTAATTTCTATGTATTAGTTTGTGATACATCTTTGGTTCTGGGGTCTGTGAAAGTCTTAAATGTTTGCCATGCCCTTGTGCCACGTGTCCCTGCTTCTCTGGGCAGTAATATGCTGTAGATGAAGGGCTAGACTTAATAGACTGGGCATGGAAACTTCCCGATTTTGCACAATATATGGTATATAATCCAATTAGAATAATCCGATCCAATTTTGAATGCAAGACACACCAAGGCAGGTCAGGTAGAAGCTGAGGCTAGGAGAAGCTTAGTTCTGAGGGAACTGGTCAGGTGACCAGAGCCACCTTGTTTTACCTAGAGTAGTGTGAATCACAGTCCACCACCATGAGACTGTGTGGCCAAGATGCTGCTTGTGGTCACCCACTTCCTGGTGTGACCTTAATATAAACCTGAATCATCTCTGCTAAAAAGAGGAAGTCACTTTTCTGTGTTTCCTGGAAGATTCTCCCATCCTGTTTTGATAGTTTTGGTATCTCTATCATACTGTTGATTATGCTTTTCTTTGGAAGGAAATAGTCTTGATCAAGAAATGTCATTCCTGGGGCACCTGGGTGGCTTAGTCGATTAAGCGGCCGACTTCAGCTCAGGTCATGATCTCATGGTTAGTGGGTTCGAATCCTGCATCGGGCTCTGTGCTGACCGCTAGCTCAGACCCTGGAGCCTGCTTCAGATTCTGTGTCTCCTTCTCTCTCTGACCCTCTCCTGCTCACGTTCTCTCTGTCTCAGAAATAAATAAAAACATTAAAAAAATGTGATTCCTTAAGGCTCGGTTTTATTGAGTTTGATAAAAATTATAAACTATGCCTTCACTCATAAGATAGGAATTTTCCATCTACCAAAACTCCTTCGAATAATTGCAATACATGACTCTTAGGTAATATCCTGGAATTGCTATAAAAAATCAGTAAACCCATCTCATCCCAGCATCCTGCTTCTTGTCTCCTCTCTAATTGCCTGTCAGCTAGTTCATTTAGTGAAGACAGCATTAAAACAATCTTATCAGGTTTCCGCACCGCTAGCTCCTCCAGCCCTTTCTCCCCCGAAATGGAAGAAAGGCGGTTGCAATTTTGAAAGGGGGCATAAAAACAGTGTCACAGGAGATACTGTTTACAGCGGGAAAGATGGCCTTAAGGATAGTAAGCTTCTGCTAACGAAGGGAGTAGCAAGACACTGCACCAGCTGCCTAGAAACGGCCACAGAGGGAATAGTTACTTAACGTCTCTCCGGACTCAGAGACGGAGAGGTGGTAACAGGGAAAATGCTCTCGGCATGGAGAGAGGCTGAGAGTGCTCGTCCCCAGCGGGATTGCTGTTAGGAACCGCACTACGACTTCGGCCCCGTGAGGGGCCAATCGGTGCAGACGCTTCCCGATCTGGGCGTTTGGCAAGACCCTTTCAGCCAATCTTTGGACAGGCACTGGTTGCTCTCCGGCCTGTCTCATGACGTCATCCCACAGCGCCGGAAGTGGTGCGTCCCCGAAGAGTAACGTGAGGTTACCTGTGTCCGCCGTTTCGAGGTAAGGCGGTTGTCGGCCTACCTCCTCTGCTGACCGGGTTGAAAGACGTGGGTGTGGGTCCTGGGCCGAAGCCGTTATTGCCCTTGAAGGATATTCTTTGAATAACAGTTTTATGGCTTCTTTCCCGGCAGGATTTACTCCATCCTCCAGCTCTAGGCTTCTCACTTGGCCCAAACTCCCTTGGGCCGTTTATCGTTGTTCGTCAGCCCACCTCAGGTTCTTTGACCTGTACCCCCGACACCTGTGCTTAGCTTGGTCGCCACGCAAGCAGAGAAAAGATTAGAGAGTGGGTGTTAGAAGGAACGCTCCCTTGAAAGGAACTTGAGGGGCCTTCCCAGCGTCCTCAACAGTTCTAATAGGAGGGCCAGAAGAAGCAAGCTTTTTCTCAGGCAGCCAGTGATAGTGGTTCAACAAAGTAGGGGTGTAACTTCTACTTAGAATTAATGTGGTCCAGGTTTAGAGCTTTTAGGGAATCTAACTTGGTTAGTGATCCCAACTAGGTTGGGAATCAGAATACTTGAAACAGGGCTGTACACACGTAAGAGAGACAATACAGATTTGTGCCCTTTCACCTTAGTTGCACAGTCACTACTGTCAGATGATTTTTAATATGCCCTTAGCTCCTCCTCTTATCTGTCTTCACTATTCACCAAGTGATAATGGATATGGAGAAATAGCTAGAATGAATGCTAACTTTTGGCCAGACACTGAACTTTGCATACTTCCTCATTCAGTCCTTGTGACACCTCTGTGTTGTATAGCAATTCTATGTTTTACAGCTGAAGAAATAAAGGCTTAGGTTAAATAACTGATGTCAAGGCACACAGTGACTAGGTGCTGCAACTCAGGCAGTTGCGCTTAAGAGGCTTGGGTGTTATCCACTATGTTATATTGATTTTTTTTTCAACTGTTCATTAAGCTCCCCAACACCTCACTCTATTATCTGCTGTTTTATGGAGAAAATTGAGGTCATTGGATATGCTTTCCCTCAATTTCTGTCCCTGCTTTCCCTTCTTAAAAAATTGTCTCGTCTTACACCCATCTTTACCTTTCTTTTACTCTCAGGATAAGCTGTCTCCTCTTACCAAAGCAGATCCTTGTATCTTTGCTTCTCACCTTTCTTTTTATCAATGAGACCTTGTTTTCATTTATCTTTTCTGCCTCTGACTATGTCCTAGTCATATGTCAACATACTCAGGTTTCTCTGATCCTTGGTCACCTGGCTCTTACCCTCCAAAGCTATAAAGAAAGGAAAAGTTCTTAGTGATCCATCTTCTCTTAGCTGTCATTCAGCAAGTCTTTCCCCCTACTTTTTTAGAGTATTCTAAATTCTGTCTCCATTTCGTCACCTTTCACTCCTTTCTACAGTCTAGCTTTCAGACCTATCATTCTCCTGAAATTTTAACCTTAAGGTCACAGTGATTGATTATCAAATCAGATAGACATTTTTCAGTCACTACTGGATCCCCCTGTTACTTCTTAAAAATTTTTTTTTAGTTTTGAGAGAGCATGAGCAGAGGAGGGATGGGGAGAGAGAGAGAGCCAGAAAGACAGAATCCGAAGCAGGCTCCAGGCACTGAGCTGTCAGCACAGAACCCCACGCAGGGCTCAAACTCATGAACTGTGAGATCATGACCTGAGCTGAATGCTTAACTGACTGAACCATCCAGGCACTCCTTCCTTTGTTGCTTTTGAAACTCTCACTTCCTATTGCTTTTCTTCGCAGGACAATACATTCAGCTGTCTTATTCAACAAATATTTATTATGATACAGAGAGGAGAAAGATAAAGTGCTTTCCCATTAGGAGCTTTCATTCTAGGTATTTCTCCATATGCTTCCCTCACCAGACATTTCTCCTGTGGCTAGTCTTTTTACTTCCTCCCCTGAAATTTTAGGTGCTTCCAAGGCTTGTGACTTTGGCCCACTTCTTTTTTCATTCTGTACACATTGCCTGAGTGAGCATATCAACTAGCTTGGTTTTAACTGCCTTCTACATGCTCCCAAATCAAAGTTGTCTGCTTAGACCTCTTTTCTAACTTTCCTTCTCACTTCTTACCACACTGCTGGACAGCTCTGCCTACAAGTCCCACAGACTGTTCACATTCACAGTCCTGAAATTGAACTCCATGTCTCGCTTGAACTTGATCTTATCATCTGCATCACTAAGTCCTGAGGATTTTATCCCCTAAGTATTTCTCAAATCTGTGCTCTCTTCTTCATCCTATTATCGTACTACTTTAGGCACCATCGTCTTTCACCTGGAATATGATGGCTTTCTGACTGATTTCCCCACCTCCAGTCCTGTTCTCCACATGTCTCTCCTTACATGAGATGATATAACTAAGACATACCTTCCTCCACCAAATGATCTTTGAAAACAAATCTGTGACAAAGCCCTGATTCGTAATCTTTAAAGATCTGTGCATTCATTTGATCTTTTTTTTTTCTCATTCATTTAGCAAATATTTATTGTTTAGTGAATTGCAAAATCCAGTGGAACTTCTAAAGTTTGAACTTGTCACCAGTCACCCAGGGCTCTGCTTATTCTGGACCTGTGTCTCCAGCCTCTTTTCTGCCTCATGCTTTAGATTGTAGCAGTGCTGAACCACTTTTTCATGTACACTATGCTATTTCTTTATGTATTACCCTTGCTGTTTCCTTTGACTTGAATCTTCTCCGTTTCCTTTATCCACTCATTCTCCCCTAATTAGAATGACCCTTTCACCTAATTAACTTAGTTTATATATAAGACTCATTTTAGGTCTACCTTCTGTAGGAAATCTTCCTTGACCTCTCCTTTCTCCAAGTCTGGGTTAGGTATTCCAGCCTTGTGCTCCCATAATAGTCTGCACAGACCAATCCTTATACTTACTACATTTGTTTAAGTGGTTTTGTGTTTTTCTCCCTTGCAAGACTCTGAGCCTTTTGAAGACGGGAATGATATACCTGCATCATATGAGTGAGACATATTATTTCTTTATTCCCAGTACTAGAATAGCACAATGCACATAGTAGGCATGAAGTAATTTTGATTGATTGAATGAAGACAAAAGGTATATGGTGTAGTGATTAAGAAACCATTCTTTAAAAATTTTTTAAAATGTTTATTTTTGAGAGAGAGAGAGTGCAAGTGAGGAAGGGTAGAGAGAGAGGGAGACACAAAATCTGAAGCAAGCTCCAGGCTCTGAGCTGTCAGCACAGAGCCTGAAATGGGGCTCGAACCCATGAACTATGAGATCATGACCTGAGCTGAAGTCGGGTGCTTAACTGAGCCACCCAGTTGCCCCCCCCCCCTTTAAAGTTTATTTGTTTTGAGAAAAAGAGAGAGCACAAGAGTGGGAGCAGAGGAAGGGGAGGGGCAGAGAGAGAATCCCAAGCAGGCTATATGGCACAGAGCCCTCAAACTCAAGAACCATGAGATCATGACCTGAGCTGAAAGCAAGAGTCAGATGCTTAACTGACTGAACCATCCAGGCACTCCAAGAATCTATTCTTTAGAATTGATTCAAATCCTGTCCCTGGCACACATTAACTGTGTGGCTTGTACATGTTGCCTATTTTTTCTTAGGCCTTAAATTTTTCTTTCTTAGGATGAGAGCTGTGAAAATTAAATGAGATGATAAAGTAAGACATTTAACAAGTGCCTAGCACATAGTATGCACTTGATAAAGGTGTGCTGGACTCCAGAGGATCCAGAAGTATAAGGCCAGGCCTAGCCCAGGACAGTGATCTTTGAGAGACCCTTCCTCCTTCGAGTTTTCTGTATGGATGGCACTGATGCTGTCTGTTTACAAGGAGATTATAATCTCATTCGGACAGTAGAATTACATCCACATTTAATTTTCAGAGAACTGTGAAGGTAAATTAACCACACCCAATAGCAATATGTCTTGGTAGGGAAGAAAAGATAGTTCAGAGAAGGCCTCTGGGGGGAGGTAGGACTTGGAAGTTGAGAAGGATTTGGGATTCTGGGAGGGAGGAAAGAGTATAACCCAATGCCTGGAGATCATATTGAGAATGACTTACTTGGGAGACATGATTCAGTACATCATACCTGAATGATGTATTTGTGTGTAAGAAGGAGCGTATGTGAGTCTCGGGGAAAGAAAAGGTGAGGCTAGTTCTATGAAAGGAGGTAGGAGGCAACATAAGTAACCTTTGTGGGGTTAGAGTATGAGGGTCTTAACATCAAGCTTGAGATGTTTGGGACTGATCTGGGTTGGGCAGGTTGGGTTGGATATCATGGGAGCCCTCAGCCACATGTAGCTATTTAAATGTAGGTTAAGAAAGAAAATCTAAGAATTTTAGTTCCTCTGTCACACTAGCTACATTTTAGATGCTTGATTGTCACATAGTGGCTACATTATTGGACAACTTAGGTTTTATAGCAGTTCTGTCACTGCAGTTCTGTCACTGCGAAAAATTATACTGGACAGCACTGTTCCACATTCTCAGATTCCTGGGCTTGTGTGGCCTATCAGATCACTTGGTTCCTTAAGATATAACCAGAATTTTTTTCTGACCAATCCCTACAACTCTGGAATGAAAAGTAGGGAGTTGGAAAATAGAGAATTAGGATTTATCCACATAGATGTGAAGATGGGATTGTCCAAGGAGAGGAGGAGCGAAGGACGGCGTTAGAGGAGCCAAAGCAGGGGAGAGAGAAGGAAGGCCGGAGAACCTGGAAAGGATTATTGTCTGATCATTCACTTGAGACTATGTACTGTATTCTTGTATGGCGTGTATTAAGTGCTGGGACTATATTGGTAAGCAAGAAATGGACTTTGCTGGTTTAGAGCTTGTGGTTTATGGAGTTTCACTGTATGGACTATATTGAGATTCAGGAGCACCCATCATTATGCATTCCCCATATTCTAAAATGCTTCATTCCTAGAAAATGGAACTGAAGACTAAAATGGGCCAAAATGTTGCTTAAGGGTAGTTGCATAAGCATTGTGAAGTCACTGGTTTAGCTTCTCAAGAAGTAGTACATAACTTGAGAACTTTGAGAGGAATTAGTGTGTGTAGAGGGCAGGAGGGGTAATTCCTATTATCCTACAACAGCCAGCCATGCTCTCAGCTGCCCATCAGATTCCTTCCTGTCCCTGCTCTCAAATTATGCTCTTTCCACATTTCCTTTGTTAGGACTGTGAGTAGTCAGTCACCACGTGACTTATTTCTCAAGGCCTGATGAAGACATACTTCATTCCTCAGTCCGCTTCCTGCTCATTCATCAGTTTCCAGCAAGTGCAAACAGATGCCTCTCTGAACATACCGCATTTAAAAGTGGGACGTGCCTATAGCACCGTCATCACTTGAGGCTCCAGGTTTAGGTTTTTAGATTTACAGCTGACTCTTCATGCCTTGCATCCACTCCTTCACAAAGACCTGCAACTTTTGGACCTCACTCTGGTCCACAGTATGTTGACTGCCTCCTGACTCATCTCAGACTCTAGACTTCTCCACTCCTGCCTGCCTACGCCCAGCTGTCCTTTTCCTTTGCTATGCAGCTCAGTAACCTGGCAGTTGTCTCTTGTTGATTATCAGGTCTAAGCTTTTCAGCTTAGTGTTCAGCACCTTTGCCATTTTTGATAACTCTGGGGCAGCTCCTCTGGGCAGCCAACAAGGTCTGCTTCCCACCCCTCACGCGTGACTTATTGCTGAAATCTGCCTTGTGCTTGTGCCTTTAAAAACCGTAATGTACTCTCCTGCTTATTTTCCTTATCAGTCTTCTTGGCCTTCTCAGTTGGATGGTTTCCAAAATCTTTCCTGACTGATCCAATTTCTGTGACTTTGCACCTCAGCAATCATTTGTTCACTCTGCATTCTCCTTTGCAGATGGTAATGAAACTCTGACTTTCAAAAATCTTGTTTCTTTTCTCTTCCTTTTGGACACAGAGCTTGTGCAGAGGGCCTGATAAGTGCTGCCTGCAGGGCACATTTCTCAAAGAGAGAGAATTAGAGGCTTGAGCAATAAGCTTTAGGAGTGGGGGTGGGGGAGGAAGTATCCCAAAGATCCCAGTCCTGTCCCTGCCCATAATTCCCTGCTCTGCCTCTCCAGGTGATCTTGTGCCTCACCTTCTCTGACCTGTCGATGCCTCTCAAATACATACAGTCAGTCCATTCCTGTCCCTGAGCTTTTACCCACATATCCTACCTTGACCTGTGGATCTTCCACAGAAAATGTAATCTGTGTTTCAGTCTGAAAGCATCCCTTTTTCGTCTGCCATTTAACTTCTAATTATGTCTCCTTGTATATTGCTCATTTTGATAAATGGCTATTTCCAAATTCGAAGTTTCATTTTTGAAGGGGGGAGAGGAGCAGAGAGAGGGAGGGAGACAGGTTCCAAAGCGGCCTCTCCGGGGGTCTGTGCTGATAGTGGAGATCCAGATGCAGGGCTCAAACTTATGAGCTGCAGGATTGTGACCTGACCTGAAGTCAGATGCTTAACCGCCTGAGCCACCCAGGTGCCCCAAGGAAAGGAAACCTTGTAATACACATAAAGATGCCTATGGACTGAAGAACATCCTCTGTTCTTATGTCCTTAATTCTCTGCCAGGCAAATTCCTTCTCATCCTTGAAAACTTAGCATAAATCTCCCTTCCTCATTAAGCCATTTTTGATACTCCCCACAAGAGTCAGTCCTTCCTTTCCCTGGGCAAATGCCATATTTGGTTAGTCCCTCATAGTGCTTATCACATTATATTGTAATAATTAACGTATGAGTCTATCTGCCCCTCTGTACTCCAGGCCTCTCAAGCATATAGAGACAATGTTTAATTATTTTATCCTCAGCATGTAGCCTAATGGCTAGCACATAGAGTATATAAAAAAACATAAATATTTGATTGTTTAGTATGATTTAGGCACAGAGGTAAGTACATACGGTATCTTATTTAATTCTCACAACAGCCTCATGAGTCCTGTCATTATCACGTTTTACAAGTGAGAAAATTGAGACCTAGGTGAAGTCACTGGCCTCAAGATGAACGGCTGGTAGCTGGCATGCGTGGTGTTGCTGGGGTGTGACCCTGAAGGACTTGTACTAATTTTTCCAGTGATTCTCTTCTGTTTTGTTTCTCAGAGTAATGATGCGGGTGTGCTGGTTGGTGAGACAGGATAACCGGCACCAGCGAATCAGACTTCCACATTTGGAGACAGTTGTGGTTGGGCGTGGCCCAGAGACCAAGATCATGGACAAGAAATGTTCTCGACAGCAAGGTAATTGGTCATAGCAATGTGCAGTATTGTGTTTTGTTCCTTAGGATAATGATAACCAAGGATGCACATTTCCTGGATGCTATTGATAGAAATCTTCTGTCTACCGTAAACAATATGGGCCCCAGTCATCCCTGATTCCACTCTCTGGAAGTGGTTAATATTCAGTGTTAGGAGCAGGCAGGTTCCATCCTGTTAGTATGGGGTGATGGAACCGAACCCTGCACCCTGCTTTGCCCAGGGAGATTCCTCACTGGGCAGTGAAACAGTTGCATTATGGGATCTCCAGCCTGAAACCATGTCTGAGAAGTGATGGTATACTTCCATCCTTTGCATAATACCTCACACAGATATTGTTGTCTTTATGAGACTATGGCATCCAGCTCTTGAAATGCCTTTCCTGGGATTTAATGAGACGAAATGTCCTTAGGAAAAAGCTGTACTGTGTACCTCATTTTTTTCCATGTAAACTCTGACCTACTCACTGCGACCAGGCCTCCGGCCTACAGTGTGTTCTTCAGAACAGGGTTTCTCAGTGCTTGGAGTCTGTGAGGGGGGAGGGGAAGCCATGCTTGAGCTGGCTGTGTTCAAGATACAGGGGACACTGCTTCTCACTCTCTGTCCCCTTCTCACAACAGCAACTGTAGGACGTGTATGTCAGCCTGTCTCCTGCCTGTCCTCCCTGGAGAGCAGCTGTAGTGTCTCTGCACCTTGTCTCACTCACAAGTGTTTGATGTTAACTCTTCCCACATATGCCCAGACTGTTCTGTCCTTGCAGTCCTCTTTCTAGAATGTCCTATGCACTTTGCCTACCCAAGGCCAGCTGAACTTCTGTTTTCCAAGAATGTATCTTTTTGCTTTTCTTTTTTTTTTTTTTTTTTTTTAATGCTTTATTTCTAGGAGAGAGAGAGACAGCGCGAGCAGGGGAGGGTCAGAGAGAGAGGGAGTCACAGACTGAAACAGGCTCCAGGCTCCGAGCTGGCAGTCAGCACAGAGCCCGACGCGGGGCTCAAACCCACGAACCATGAGATCATGACCCAAGCGAAAGTCGGACGCTTAACCGACTAAGCCACCCAGGCGCCCCTCTTTTTGCTTCTCTTTACTGAAGGCATCTGATGGTTTTATTAAATAATGGAAGCCTGATTTAATAATGAGCCAAGAGCTTATGAGATAACTGGGTCCTTTCTCTGACTGCAGAGTCTGTGATCCTGAGTGGGCCAAGGACTCTGGAATAGGGAGACTTGTAGGGAATCCGTGAACCTGCTTCATAGGAATGTTAGCAGTAGCTAAGGGAGCATGTATGCTGTTGGAAATTTTATGGAAGGATTGGAACTCAGCCACCTCCATAATAGGCGATTTTGCTCATAGGCCTTTGAGGAAACCCCTCCTGGAATGAGGCTTCATTGTCCTGTAGGGAGCATAGGGGCATGTGCTTGGTTCTTTGTGACATTTAGGTTTAACTTTTCTCAATCTCTTTCAGTACAGTTGAAAGCAGAGTGTAACAAAGGATATGTCAAGGTAAAGCAGGTATGTGTGTTTGTAATTTGGATTTTCTTGTGGTGTCTGTGCCAGCCAGTGAAAGGTCTGTCATGTGTGGAAAGTGATGGGGTGATATCAGTGAACATTAAGCGTGGTATCTGGCATGCAGTAAGTGGCTAGCATAGCAGTGGCTATGTTGCTAATGGTATTATTGCTCTCATTGTAATTATTTTCTGATTTTTCTACAGGTAGGGGTTAATCCCACCAGCATTGACTCAGTCATAATTGGGAAGGACCAAGAGGTGAAGCTGCAACCTGGCCAGGTTCTCCACATGGTGAATGAACTTTATCCATATATTGTAGAGTTTGAGGAAGAGGCAGAGAGCTCTGGCCTGGAAACACACAGGAAGAGAAAGAGGTCAGGCAACAATGATGCTATAGAAAGGGGTGCTGCCCAGGAAGCTGAGTCCCATACAGGACTGGAACCTGGAAGTGACTCTGGCCAATGCTCTGTGCCCTCAAAGAAGGGGAAAGATGCATCTACCAAAAAGGTGAGGGTGATGTGCTTGATAGATGACATGGAGATTAAATGAAATATAATGACTGCTTGATTGTTTTGTACACTGTAAAGCTCAGATACACGTAAGGGGTTATTAACCAGACAGAGGCTATTAACCATGATGAACGAGTCACTTGTTTGTGTTACCAGTCATTTGGGTGAATGTCCCTTTATGTACATTTTTCTTGAATTCCTGAGGTAAGCCACCTGAAGGTAGGGAGGTAATGGTGGTGTACTGCTGAAAGGGGTCAGTCATATGTGTATCTGCAGAGGGTTAGCATTGGAACACTGTTCATAGATCATGTGATTCACATCCTGATGTCAAAGTGGAAATGTAATGAGGCTGTAGATGGAGCGGGAGAGGGCAAAGAAGATGCAGTTCAAACTCTGGCATTTCCAGCCTTTGTCTAGACACACAGCTCTGACTACTGTATAGGAAGAAAATGGAGACGGCTTATGGTTATAAAGATAAAAGATTGAGTAAAGGGGATATAGTTTAATTCTTTTTTTTTTAATGTTTATTTTTGAGAGAGAGAAAGAGAGAGAGCAAGCAGGCATGGGTAAGGCGGGGGGGTGGGGGGTAAAGGGAGGAGGACAGAAGATCCAAAGTGGGCTCTGTGCTGACAGCAGAGAGCCTGATGTGGGGCTCGAACTCACAAACTGTGAGACCATGACTTGAGCTGAAGTCGGACACTTAACCAACTAAGCTACCCAGGCACCCCAGATATAGTTTAAATCTTTAAAAAATGAATCTTATTACTAAGTTTGGTTGCATTTTGCTGACACATACAATATTAACTAATGGCAAATACAACACTGACATTTGCAATTTACATTGCCCCTTTTTGTTTTAGGAATCATTGGGCCACTGGAGTCAAGGCTTGAAAATTTCTATGCAGGATCCCAAAATGCAGGTCAGAATAAAATTTTGGCTTTGAAACGTATTTCATGTTTTAAGTGGCTACTCCACAGAGATCATAACGACAAATGAAAGCAAAGGAGATCAATCCTTCTGAATGAGATTTGTTTCATTGGGCTACTTTGTAAGAATAAGTGGCTTTTCCCATTGTCAGTAAGTTAGCAACTGGAATTCTTTGGAGAGAAGCTAAGTTCTTCAAATGAAGATCTCCTCTTCCTTGTTTCTCCTAAACTTCTGGGTGCTGTTAAGGGAAGTTGAATTAACCTTAGTGGGTTTTTTTCCAAGGGAGTGTCAGGTAATGTATTATGACTGCAGTTACTGGGCTGCCCTGGGATTAATAGTCAGGCATCATCCTGGGATGAGTCTGTGAATTCTTAAATTACATTCTGGGGTGACAAGGGGCCAGAAATGATAGGGCTTCTTGGAACACATGATTGTGTCACATGGTCTGCTGTGTTAGAGTGGAGAAGGGTGCGTTTGAATTTATGCCTGCCAGGATTTTACATCAAATCCTTAGAAACTCTTTTATACTGTGCATTTCCTGCGTATTCTCTGTAGTGCGGTGCTTGAAAACAGCTCTGGATTCAGTTAGATCTGCTAGGATTTTGGAATCCTAGATTTCCCACTTAGTAATGATGTGACTTTGTGCAAGACACTCATCTGAGTCTCTGCTGTCATCTGACAAAATTGGGATACTGACACCTTTGGCATAAGATTATGTTGGGAATGAAGTGAGTTAGTGAATATGACAGTACCTGACACGCAGAGCATGTATGGTAGATATCTATTTCCTTGTCTTGTACCCCTCTGCTAGGTTTACAGAGATGAGCAGGTGGTGGTGATTAAGGATAAATACCCCAAGGCTCGTCACCACTGGCTGGTCTTACCATGGGCTTCCATTTCCAGTCTGAAGGCTGTGACCAGGGAACACATTGAGCTCCTCAAACACATGCACAGTGTGGGGGAAAAGATGATTGCAGACTTTGCTGGGTCCAGCAAACTCCGCTTCCGATTGGGTTACCACGCCATTCCCAGCATGAGGTAAGTGTTGTGGGTAGTGCTAGTGTATTCTGGTTCTTTTTTTGTTTTTTAAAAAAAATTTTTAATGTTTTATTTATTTCTGAGAGAGAGAGAGAGAGAGAGAGAGAGCAGAGGGCAGAGAGAGAGGGGAGGGTCCAAGAGAGACAGGGAGATACAGAATCTGAAACAGGCTCAGGCTCTGAGGTAGCTGTCAGCACAGAGCCCGACGCAGGGCTCGAACCCACGAACTGTGAGATCATGACCTGAGCTGAAGTCAGACGCTTAACTGACTGAGCCACCCAGGCACCCTGAGTGTATTCTGGTTCTAAGTGGACAGACGGATTCAGCTTGGGTGTGCTGATAGTCTCAAGGTCAAGGGGAATAGGGTGGGATGTTTCCAAGGAAGGTGAGCTGAAACTTCCACCCTTCTCCCTGACTTGCCTATGATTTTTATTCGATTTTTCAGAAGCATCTATAACCCCTAACTGACTAAGGATCATTGCTCTGAAGGAGACAAACACCACTGACCTTTGCCATGATTAACTCAGTAGATCTAAGATTTAAAATAAAATGAGAGAAAAATGTAGAGCCTGTTTGCTTTTGGCTCATACCCATAAAGATTCAGAAAGGAATAATTGAGTCTTTTCAAAGAACTCAAGCCAGGCAGAGCTCCACAGTTGTTCTTCTTTTTTTAATGTTTATTTCTTTTTGAGAGAGGGTCAGAGTGTGAGCAGGGGAAGGGCAGAGAGAGGAAGACACAGAATCTGAAGCAGGCTCCAGGCTCTGAGCTGTCAGCACAGAGCCCAACATGGAACTCAAACTCATGAACTCAAAGATGAAGACCTGAGCTGAAGTCGTACACTTAACTGACTGAGCCACCCAGTTGTTCCTCCACAATTCTTCGGAGCTAAGCAACCAGATTAGCAGATTAATTGGATTTCAGAGTTTTTATCTTGTATTTGTGCATTTGTTTTTTGGTCATAAAATGCACATAACAAAGTTTACCATTTTAACCATTTAAAAAAATTTATTTAAATCCAAGTAAGTTAACACGGTGTAATAATGATTTCAGGAGTAAGATTTTAACTATTATTAAGTGTACAGTTTATTGGCATTAAGTACATTTACAGTGTTGTGCAGTCATCACTATCATTTGTTTCTAGGACCTTTTTCATCTTCCCAAACTATCTCCCATCCCCCTGGACAGTCCCTGACAGTTAGCATTCTGCTTTCTGTTTCTATGAATTTGACTACTCTAGGTGATGCATGGAAGTGGAACCATACTATAGAAACTCTTTTTGTGCCTAGCTTATTTTACTTAGAATAATGTCTTCAAGGTTCATGTATGTTGTAGTGTGTGTCAGAATTTCTTTTGGTTATTTTTTTTTAACTACAAAGCATTCTTCACATTTTATTAGGATAATTATGACCCACTTAAATTATGGGTGACTTTAACCAAATGAAAAATTTTCACCATCAGTACTCTTCGTTTTTTTTTTTTTTTTAAGTTTATTCATTTATTTTGAGAAAGAGAGAGAGAGCACACAGGCTAGGGAGGGGCAAAGAGAGAGAATCCTAAGCTGCCAAAGCAGTTTCTGCACTGCCAGCGCAGAGCCCAAGGTGGAGCTCGAACCCACGAACCACGAGATCACTGCTTGAACCGAAACTATGAGTCAGACACTCAACCAGCTGAGCCACCCAGGCGCCCAGTACTCTTCCTTTAAAATTGAGGGATAACTTCATACAATACAATACATTGCATCAGATTTATAGTTTGGTCAGTTTTGACAAACATATATGCCATGTAACTGTCACTCTGATTAAGATACAGAACTTCCTGTCATATCCCAGAAAGTTCCCTTGTGCTCCTTTCCAGTTAATCCTGCCCTCAACCCTCAAGGATTCTAATTTCTTTCTGCATAGGTTAGTTTTGCCTGTTCTAGAACTTCATATAAATGGGATCATACAATGTGTACTCTTCTCTGTCTGACCTTTTTTAGTCAGCATTGTGATTTTGAGATTCATGTATATTGTTTTATATATCATGGACATACTTAATTTATTTACTCTGTATCTACAAGTGAGATTGCTAGGTCCAGGGTAGATATATGTTGTACCTCATTTTAAAAAATGCAGTTGAGGGAGTGCCTGGGTGGCTCAGTTGGTTGAGCATCTGACTTCAGCTCAGGTCATGATCTCACGGTTTATGGGTTTGAACTCTGCGTTGGGCTCTGTGCTGACAGCTCAGAGCCTGGTGCCTGCTTTGGATTCTGTGTCTCCCTCTCTCTCTCTGCTCCTTCCCTGCTTGCATTCTGTCTCTGTCTCTCAAGAATGAATAAATGTTAAAAATGTTTTTAAATTTAAAAAAATTTTAAAAACGCAGTTGACCCTTGAATAACATAGATTTGAATTGTGCAGGTCTACCTATATGCAGATTATTTTTAATGCAGTAAAATACTGCAAAGGTATTTTCTTTGTGATTTTCTTAATAGATTCTTTTCTCTGGCTTCCTTTAAGATTTCAGTGTATAATACAACATACAAATATGTGTTAATGGACTGTTCATGTTATTGGTGAGGTTTCTCTGGTCAACAGTAGGATCTTAGTTGTGAAGTTTTTGGGGAGCTAGAGTTATACTTTTGGATTTTTGATAGTGTGGGAGGTTAGTTCATGTGTCAACTGTATGTATTTAATAAGGTTTATTGTTAGAACCTTGTTAAAAAATTTTAGGGTGCCTGGGTGGTTCAGTCGGTTAAGCGTCCGACTTCAGCTCAGGTCATGATCTCACGGTTCGTGGGTTTGAGCCCCATGTCGGGCTCTGTGCTGACAGCTAGCTCAGAGCCTGGAGCCTGTCTTTGGATTCTGTATCTCTCTTTCTCCCCTCCCTGTTTCTCTTTGACTCTCAAAAATAAATTTAAAAAAACATATAAAAAATTAAAAAAAATTTAGGCAAAAAGTCACCCTTAATTATAATTCTGTTTCTCCAATGCTGCACAGCCCATGGCTAACAGAGCCCTTGACTATAGAGCGCTTTTCACATAGTAATCATGGTGTCCATACCTTTGTCATATAACAAATGCTGTTATGCTAAGAATGCTAAAAAAAAAATAGCTATGGCAGGTGTGGGTGGGAAGCAAAATGAGCAGTAAGTAAAGTTGCTGCTTACATATTCTTTTATGATCACTATAATTTTGAATAAACACTGGAAAGGAAAAGGTAACAAATTTTTTTATTGTGAAAAATTTAGAAAATATAAAAAAGAAAGTATGAAGCAGAACAGTGATCTTTCATAATATCACCACTAATTAAGCTCTAGACCTTATTTGAATTTCACTTTTTTTTAAATAATGTTTTTCTGCTCCAGGATGCAGTCCAGGATCCTGAATTGCATTTATTTATTTATTATCTTTCCTTAGTTCCTCTAACCTGTAACACTTCTTCTCCTTTTCTGATTTTCATGACCTTGACGCTTTTGATGAATACTGGTTGGTTTTATAGGATGTCTCTCATTTTGGGTTTGTCTGATACTTTTTCATGCTTATGTTGGGGTTATGCTTTTTTTTTTTCCTCCTCTCAAAATAGAAATAATGTTGGGTCCCTTTCAGTGTATCATATCAAGGAGTGTCTAATGCTGAGATGGCTTTTTACTCATGATATTAACCATGATCACTTTGTTACGGTGATGTCTGCCAGGTTTCTCTCCTGAGTTACTATTTTTCCCTTTGTAATTGATGAGTATCTTGAATAGTTTGGGACTGTGCTACTATCCTGTTTCTCCTCAAACTTTTGCTCAGTGATTTTAGCATTTCTTGGTAGGTCCTGCCTGCAACAGTTATTACTGTGGTGTTTACTTTGCAGGTTTGGCTTATCACTTTGGGGTCACCAGTTGTGGGTTCGGCTTTTGACTTTGTCCAGCAAAGCTGAGGACAGCAGAAAGGATTACTTAAGACTCCACAAGTCAAGAGAGGTGAGAGGGAGGCTAAGGGAAGTCATCCCAGGCCTCTCTCAAGCTCCCATATTTATCAGGAATACATTATAGGGAAATCATGGCAATATGTCAATGGCTACATGCCAGCAGATGCTGGAAAGCAGTGTGGTGAACAAGATAAGATATTCCATAGATAACATGGTCTAAGGAATTCATGAGCACAGGCAGGATCCAACCTCTGAATACACATTAACCAGACACTTGTCAGCTGTTTTCAGCAGGGCCAGAAAGCAGTGTAATGCAATCTCTATAATCTCCTTAACCAAGACAGAGCTATTTGATTTCTCACATTGCCTAATAGTGCTTTTATGTTTCCCCCATTCTTTTCAATTTCTTAATTATAATTCTTCTGTATGGAAGAACTGTCCTTTTTCCTCCATTACGTATTTATTCAGTTATTTGTCAGTAAGGACTCATGAATATTTTTTTTATTCTATAGGTTTTAGTCTGTCAGTATTCATTTTGTTTCTCAAATTGTTCTAGCTTTGGTCCTTGCAAGCTCCTTTAGGTTGGGTCCTGTATCATTCTGATATGGCCCTAACATTTTTTTAACACTTCTTTATTTTCTGGAGCAAGATGTTCCAGGCACATCCTACATTTTTTTCTGTTGTAGGCCTGGAAGGAACCTTTTATTTTATTTAGTTCTTTTAATGGGTAATGATATTTATAAGCCAAGACTTGCATACTAGGTTTCTATATTGAGAGAAGTAGTTGATTCCAGGGTGCTTTTACTCCTAGGTCCTCTCTGTAGATAGAGCCTGGAAATACATGCGTGAATCCTAACCCACACAGACATATACTCCTCCCTATTTCTTTCTTGATCTACTTGTGTATGTGTATGGAAAAGCACAAATTTGTACTAATACCTCTCATTCTAGTTCACCTGTGCAAGGTTCATTCTTGTCTCCCCCTTTATTATAATTTCTCCAACAGTGAAAAATCTGGCTCTCATTAGATACAATAAATTTGCTTACCTGTTCCATCTTTTTTTTTTTTATTTCTAGGAGAGAGAGACAGCATGAGCAGGGGAGGGTCAGAGAGAGAGGGAGTCACAGACTCTGAAACAGGCTCCAGGCTCTGGGCTGGCAGTCAGCTCAGAGCCCGACGCGGGGCTTGAACCCACGAACCGCGAGATCATGACCTAAACGAAAGTCGGACGCTTAACCGACTAAGCCACCCAGGCATCCCTTACCTGTTCAATCTTAATATACACATAAAATAGTTACAGAATTGCTAACCCATACCCCTATGAGAATGACATTTACTTACTAGAGTACAGTATTTGTATACAGCTCTTTTTTTAATCTTTACAGTATCCAAACTACTGTTTTTCAAAGTTCACTTGGCTAGTTATTTTTTTCCTGATCCCCTTCAGTGTGGTTTCCTTATTTGTTTGTAATACTGTTAGGTTTATTTGTTACTGCCTTTATTCCATTTTGGATTCCTGCATGTATTGGTTGGTTTTGATTACTTATTGGGGGAATCGGAATGTTACCGGTTCTAAGAGTCAAAGCTATACAAAAAGACATCCTACCTGGTTTAATAAATCCAAAAGAGAACTCTGGATTTTCTTCCCCAAACCTGCTTTTCTTTTAAGCTTCTCCATCTCTGTAAGTGGCACCTCCCCCAAACCATATCCAATCCTTCCACATTAGGAAGTCCTACTGGTTTGAATGCAAAATATATTCCAAATACTACAGGTCTAATCTAAGGCATGTTATTTACGGCTTGGACTGCTGCAGTAGCTTCCTAACTCTTATCATTACCCTCTTTATAGTTCCTTCTCCTCAGAGCGGCCAGAGTGATCTTTTAAAAGTGCAAATCAGAGACAATGTAAGCAGAATACAATGCAGACCCCTTGTCAACCTATAAGACCTTTTATGTTCGGGTTCCTACCTGGTCTCTCTGCTCCTCAGCTCCAACCATTCCAGCTGGATTCATCACCTTTCTGTGCCTCGGTTGCACCAAGTTCTTTCTCATCTCAGGGCCTCTGCACTTGGCCTCCCCACTCCCTGAAATACTTTCCCCAGAACACCGCTTGCCTGACTGCTTTCTCAGCTCAAATCACTGCCTGGGAGGGGCCTTCCCTAAACACTCTGGCTAGATGAAGAGGTAACATCTACTCCCTGAGCCCTCTTGTCCCATTTCCCTGGTTTATTTTTTTCTTAGCAGTGTTAATGATTTGAATTTTCCTCATTTATTTGTTTACTTATTTTTTATTTGTCTTCCTTATTAGAACATAATTTCTATAAGGGCAGAGGCCTTTCTCATTTTGTTCACTGCTGAATTCCCAGAGTTAGAATAATCCTTGGCTCTTTAATGAACCTTAAATATTCTTCAGTGAGTGATTGAATAAATTGGATTAAATGGAAACACTAGCAATATTTTATATACCTGTACTTTTACTGATTGTCATTTTGATTAAGCCATAGTTTTTAGTGGATTTAATGGTCAATCTTTTTTTTTTTTTCCTCTCAACTAGTCATGTACATCTTCATGTGATCAGCCAGGATTTTGATTCTCCGTGCCTTAAAAACAAAAAACATTGGAATTCTTTTAATACAGAATACTTCCTAGAATCACAAGGTAAGCAGTGTTGTTTAGTTCTTATTTGTTTCAATTTCTCAGATGTTCTTATATGTTGCTTTAGTTGTTTCCCTAGATAATAACCTGGGCTCAAAAGCTCATGTACAACTTTGTATTTCCTATAAAGTTTCACCCATTAAAATAAACTGGATTGTTTGGGTTGAGTAGGATTGCCACTTTGCTGTAAGCAGCCTTCTTGGTGGTGTTGGGGGCGGGGGGTGGGGGCGGCTAGAAAGCTGTTACGTCAGAGTCAGAAAGGTGTTTTATTCTAACAACAGGAGACTTAAAGGTTGTCCTGAGAATTATTGGAGTTCATGGGCGTGAAAGCTCTGAACAGTTGTCTCTTCTGCCATCAGCTGGGTAGGGGCTTAGAGGCTGCCTCATGTGAGGAGTGGCTGATTATCAGGGGAAGGCTGTATATGTGTAGAAGGAAGCATTTCCCAGGGTACGTACTTGGAACTTCAGTATGCTGGGACGTTACTGATGGCAGCTACCACTGACCAAGGGCTAACCAGGGTTAAAGCACTGTGATAATAAGCCTTTGCTGTAAAAACATGGATTGCTTACATTGTGTCCCGAAGAAATGTAATTACCTCAAAAACAGATTGTTCAGATTTAGAATCTGATTCCCAGCAGTTAACCTCAAGTTTACTAGCTTTAGGATACCTGGCATATTTTTATTTGGAGTCAGATTTTCTCTTCTGGGGGGTATCTTGTATTGGCTTTCTAGAGTAGCTGGGCTCTGAATTTTTTTTCTTTGCCTGCAGCTGTGATAGAGATGGTACAGACCGCTGGCAGAGTGAGTGTCCGAGATGGGATGGCTGAGCTCTTGAAGCTGCCCCTCCGTTGTCATGAGTGCCAGCAGCTGCTGCCTTCCATTCCTCAGCTGAAAGAGCATCTCAGGAGGCACTGGCCAGAGTGATGTGGAGCCTGAACTTTTGCAGCAGGTGTGGCTGATTGTTTAGAGCAAATTTCTGGCACCTGTTCTGGATTGATTGTGAACTTTTATTTCTTGAATTAAAACATGCAGCTTCCCCCCCATCCCCCAAACAAATCTTCTTCTGTTCCCAAGTGGCTACAAAATGGGTTGACTTGAAATGGTTCAGGAATTAGGAATTTGGGGTTGTTGTGGATGTGTTCTCTGGTGATGGTGGCTGGGACAGGCCTGACCCCCCAGTCTCCTGGATCCATGTCAGGTCTGACTAATGGGGAGCAAAGCCATATTTACACTGACCTAATGCAAGATATGGAAGCAGAGAACAGGCTATATATTTCTGTTCCATACATTTAATCCTTCCTCCTCAAAGGTTTGTGGTACCCTTCATTAGGGCAGCTACAGAGGTCTGGTATTTATCCTGAAGGTACTAATTGGTCTTGTTTTCTGATCTTAATCCGTTCCGTAATACTCTTTCTCTTTCTTTTCTTCATGGAATAACTTAGTTTCTTCTGTCCCTTTCATTTTCTGTCCAGAATCACCCATGCTTCCTTCTAAGGAAATATGTCTCACCAGTTCTTATTCACTGTGAGCAAACAGGCTTGGCAAAGGGGTGGAGAGATGGTTTTTTTTCCCTAACATTAGGGGTTCCTGGCTGATGAAGAAATACTCAGCCACATGTTCATCAGGGTTCAACTGTCAAGCCTTCTTGCTGGCCTGCCTGGATCTTTTTGTCTGAAAATAAAGTTATTTGTTTGGGACAGCTATCTTAGGTAGCTGAAAATTGTTGGGAGTGCAGGTAATAGTCACAAATTCAGTTCTGATGCATGTAGAAATCATCGTTGACTGAAAAGTTGCACAGAACCCCACACCTTCATTTTTCATTCAGAAGAAATTTGGTTGTAACTGGTGGAGCAAATCAGTTTTTGGATAATGTCAGAACTAAAGGTAAAAGGAAATCTAAAATGTTATTTTTCATTACATTGGTGATCTATTTGAGGATATGACTCTTTTTGCTTTTGAGTTTGTTAAAAAAGTAAAAGAATACCCTTAATAATAACTTCTTTCTGGAGAAAACCTCAATTTGAAAAACTGACCTCAGTTTTTCATAAACAAGATGATACAGTGGCTTCTTGGTTGAGTATGGGTATAGTCATATAGTCATAAATAGTAGTAATTAATGATTATAGCAGCTAACACTTGTGCAACTCTTGTGTATCCAGGCATTATGCTAAATACCTTATTCAGATTATCGTATTTCTCACTTTATGTAATTCTATTCTATGGGGCAGGTACTCTTGTTATGACCCTTTAAAGGGTAAGATTTTAATAATCTGTAAAGGATCCTAGGCCTCAAAGTTGGTCTTGGTTCTGGGGCATCAAACTTATTTTCCCTATTAGTTGAGGAATATAAATGTATTACTAACCAGTAGAGGCCATAGACTCCCAGGGACCTTGGACCTGGGCTGACCAAAAGCTTTCTGTGGCATTTCATCATTGATTTCTCTGAGGAGAGTCAGTTCCTTTAGAGCCCCTTTTCCATGTCTGATGCTTTAAAGCCCCAAGAAACTTTGTTTCTAGAGGTATACTCCATTCTGATACCTGAGATCAGAATTGCTAGTTTCCTTCTACAACATGTGAACACCTGGACTTTATCTCAAAACTACTGAATCACAATCCTTTGGGCCTAAGAATCTGTATTATAAAACATTCAGGATGACTGTTTTTCATACTAAAGTATGAAAGTTCAAAATTAAGAGTTGGGTGCTTAACCACCTGAGCCACCCATATGCCCCAACTGTTCCTTTTCAATGGCACCCATCCCGTCCTGCTCAGATATTAGTCATGGAGGCTTGGTGTGGAACATGTGATGAACTTGGCTAACTGTAGGCTTAGCTACCCTTTACTCTTCTGGGTATGTCTGAGATATCCAGGTACAAGTGGTCCTTTCTGGGACCAGACTATACTTGAGATGATCACTGAGAGTCCTTGCAGGTTCAGGGATGTTTCCTGGAGCCTGGCATCTGGTCACATACACTGGATATGGCTGAATGTCAGAGATTCGGGGCTGATCTCTGTCAGAATTGGCCTGATGCCTCTCTCTGTCCCAGTAGCTACAACTTGGAGAGTTCCACAGAGCTCTGAAGATTCTTTCATAGACTAGATTAAAAAATATATTTATGATGAATGCCATGAAGCTCACTCTGCAGAATAATGTGTCTATACACATTTTATGTGCCCTTGAAGTGCTTCCCTAAGGGGGTCTGTGAACCCCAATAACTTCTGCTCTGGAGGAAAAGGTCATCACTTTGCATGGGAGTTTAGGAGGTGTCTGGGATCACTATAAGGACTAGGAGAGAGACTTTATCTCTAGGATATTCTGAAATGCTCTCCTTTGATCTCATTGCTCCTCCCTCAACCCTTTGGTGCATATACATCTTGGGAGTTTCTGGCTGGAGATGGAATTCAGGCCCAGGAGCTGCTGGCTCTAGTTTAGCCACCACATTCAGGCAGGAATCTTGGGAAATGGAGAAATCTTAAGCAGGTCTGAGGGGTTCAGAACCCTGGCTGGCTGACTTATCATGAGCTATCCGAAAGGCAATGGATCTACATTACTAAAACCAGTCATCTGCATAAATAGATCAGCTATATCATGCATATATCCCAGGATAGTGGGAGTGGCAATGTCTCTTGGGTACAGTATGTTAACAATACTAACTGTGCTGGACTCAGTAAGTGATCTCTGACTAAGACAGATTTCGTTGAGGCCTCAGCCAATGTACTTGAGAGTTGCAGAACATTTAACTGAACTTCAGATATGGTGTCCAGTGAACTTTTTAAAAATAGGTATTGCCAAAACAGTTAATTTAATTTTCTGCCTAATCAACAATGTTATATAGTTTAGCATGTTGATATTAAAATCAAAATGAGAATATTTGATAGGAAACTGCAACCAAGGAGAGACTTTATCACAGTGTATGTGATATATGATGATACATGTGATATATATGAGATATAATGAAGGAAAATTTGGAAGAGTGAGGTGACCACCTCTACATTCTTTGTTTATCCAGGCTACACTGTGACTTTGAACAATATAATTTTTAGAAGAACAAATGTGAAATGAGGAGCCAGAAAATATA
Source organism: Proteles cristata cristata (assembly GCA_017311185.1). Taxonomy (NCBI): domain Eukaryota; kingdom Metazoa; phylum Chordata; class Mammalia; order Carnivora; family Hyaenidae; genus Proteles; species Proteles cristata. The sequence continues at coordinate 537,298 of JAESUZ010004784.1, read as the reverse complement.
TAGGCCCCATGCCACCACCTCTCCCAAGTGGGCTGTTGTTACGTAATCACTAGAAAAAAATGGTCTTTCTTTCCTATTTATCCCAGACTTATTACTGTGTTAGAGTTGGGTGGAATCTTCTCAAGGTACAGGGCATACTGGCATGAAAAAATAGAACAAATCCACATAACTCATATTTGTGACTCAAAGTTGTATTTCCTCCATTAGGGACTATCCTCTTTTACCTTAGCCCCATCATAGCTGAGGCAAGGCAGCAGTTTTATTAACATAAAATGGTTGAATATGGGTGGTTACTTCAGCTCTAGCCAGGAAGCCAGATTTATAATCGAGTTCTTTTGTTGCTTAAAGAAAAGGTAGATATGATGATAGGGCTGAACTGGAAACCTGAAACTGAACAAGTGAATGCTTTATATGAGAACATGAAGAATATACCTTAAATAGTTTATAATAGATCTTAAGTCAGAACTGAAGAAAAGGGCTCTCAAATTCCATTAGACTCTCTAAACTGGAGTAGTCTACTCTTTATATCTTAATTTCTTAACTTTTTCTTTTTTTCTTCCTTTTTAATTTTTTGACAAACTCTGCCATAAAGGAATGGGTTTTGAGTTTTAGAGTCTACTAATGATTAGTGTTCTGATGCATTTTTAGCATTATTTAGACCATTATTGAATGACTCATCAAATCAGAAACACACTCAAGTGCCTGAGTGTTCCTTTGTCAGCTGCTGCTCTCTACCCAAATTTTAAGGAAGGGAGTAGGCAGGATGTGGGGCATTGGGAAAGGAAGTAAGACCTCTAGGATTTTGGGCCACATACTATTCAACTCTTTTGCCTGTTCCATTTTGCAAATTTATTTTGAGACCATCTATTTCAACTTCCTCAGTTTTTTTTTTTTTTAATTTTTTTTTTCTAGGAGAGAGAGACAGCGTGAGCAGGGCAGGGTCAGAGAGAGAGGGAGACACAGACTCTGAAACAGCTCCAGGCTCTGAGCTGGCAGTCAGCACAGAGCCCGATGCGGGGCTCGAACCCACAAACCGCGAGATCATGACCTAAGCATGACCTAAGCGAAAGTCGGATGCTTAACCGACTAAGCCACCCAGGCACCCCTCAACTTCCTCAGTTTTTAGAAGGCAGCTGGGACTTAGAGATTTATGCGGCTCATTTAGCAATTTAAACCAGATATTGGCCTTTATTACAATCCTCTCTTTGTTCCCAGATCCTCTCAGATACTGCAATCTTCTTCTTCTTATTATTATTATTATATTATTTTAAAGTAAACTCTGCTCCCAATGTGGAGCTTGAACTCGTGACCCCAAGATCAAGAGTTGCATGCTCTACCGACTAAGCCAGCCAGTCACCGTAGACATTGACATCTTATTTGAGAATAAGGATCAGCCACTCTCCTAAGTCCCACTCACTTCTGTCCTGCCTCATATTTTTTTCATATAAATGCAGAGGAAAAAAATCACCTTAGAGTTGTATTTGAGGCTCAGCTGCCTTCCATGTTGGTTGTGTAGCACTGGGGCAGTCATTTAACCTCTCTGGCCTCAATTTCATCATTTGTGAAATGGAAATAAAATATGTACCTCCCATGTTGACTGAGGATTAAACAAGCATGAACATGAAAAGGACCAGGCAGTGGGGTGGTCCAGCATTCAGTTCTAGTCTCCTTGCCCTAATGAACCCTATCTGATCTGTGAAGCCTCAGTGAGTATTCTCTCAAGGAGGCTCTTTTGCATTTCCAACCTTGGTTTCTCATATGTATGTATGTATAGGTATGTATGTATTTTAAGTAGGCTTCATGCCCATAATGGAGCTCAAACACAGGGCTTCAACTCACAATCCTGAGATCAAGGCCCAAGTTGAGATCACGAGTTGTGCTTAACCATCTGAGCCACCCAGGTGCCCCTTGGTTTTTCATATTTATAACCAGGACCTTGGATTAGATTATAGTAAGATCTGAGTCCTCAGCCTTCAGCTGGTTAGTTCCCATTGCTCTATCCTCTGGGTCTTTTTTTTCCCCCCTAAAACCGAATTTAGTGAATGAACTTTCTAAAGCACAAGAAATTCTTTGCACTCATGCCTATCAGGGAGGCAAAGGGCATAGCTGAATTTCTAGGGGCTTAAATGACATCATTAGGCTCCCTTTTCATTTCTTAGTTCTGCTTTTCTGTGTTGACTCTCTCCAGAGGGCAGCAAAAACAGGTGTGGGCCTCAGAGTGAGAGAGCTCAATCCTCTCCATCACTTACTCCTCCACATTTCTACAAAGCACAGAAAAGACACTGACTTCTTTGCTTAGGTCACATACTCATCTCTAGACTAATTATGTGTCTTATAGGTAGATGGCATCCTCTGGCCATCTCAAGTAACAGGACCGTCTTGAGGTGAGGGGTGGAGGGCCACAAGTCTGATGGTCCCGCTAGAATTTCATGGACTAGGGAAGAGCAGTTTGCAGAAATAGTAGTTGATTACAACTCATGTGGACTGTACACATCATCCCCATGTGCTGGTAGCTCCTTTGGCTCTGTACTGTGGCCATGGGATCTAAGACTGAAAAGGAGGCAAATAGTCCCAGACTTCTGGCAGCTCCAAGTTGGAAAGTTGACACAATCCACTGCCCCCACTACTGTCCTGTATTGTTTGCTTTGATTGGAAGAAAACCTATATCATGTTTTCAAATTTAATGACTAGCTACTATTAGCCAAGGACCTTTGGCAGAAATTTCTACAGAAACTATAGGGTGTACTCTTACAATGCTGTTTGGAGTTGCCAGGGTTCTCGGGCACCTCTGAGTCCTGGTTCACCAAAAAACCATCAATCTTTGCTGCTCTTTCCTTGGCTGCATTCTGGAGATAGGAGGCCAGGGCCAGGGCAGAGAAGTGGGTTTTCAGGGGTGCTTGAAAAGCCAGTTGAGCAGCTGGATTCTTATGCACTATGGACAGCATTTCCACTGTAATAAATATTCTCTAAGTTACTAAATACCCAGAGAATTGCCCAGCGACTAGGGAACAGAAACTTACTTTTGCTTTCAAGAACCCAGGAAAGGGAAAATGTTCATGACAGAGCAATGGTAGGAAGTATGTCAAATACTAAAATGTGATCCCTCTGGCTGGTCAGGTATTAGGTAAGAGACCCAAGGTTTTGGAGAGGCCCCTCTAGACACACCTATCTGAATTACCTACCTGAGAAACTGATAGACTATTTGTCCCCTTAATGTGAATGACACGAAGGTGGCCTCTGCAAGTGGGAACTTTTGGCCCACACTCACATTCAGATGTTATTACTGGTGTTCCATCAAGTACCCAATGAAATTCAGTGAACCTAGAATAATAGGATCCCAATAAAATTTTCTTGAGCAAATGAAACCTCGTGTCATGCTTTGAAAGCAGAAAGAAAACAGAACTCTTTCTATTGCAGCTGATTTAAATGTCAAGTGTGTTGTGAGGCTGCATCTTTGGCTTTCAGAAACATTTTGATAAACATTCTGTTGCCATTGTTTATGGACAGTGTATCTCTTATGAATCAGAATTAGTGGAAGATAAACATGTTAAGATTTTCTCATATAATGTTCCAGATACATTTTCGAAATCTTGCTAACAACAGGTGATCAGGGCTATTGGGGTTTTCCATACCTTTTTTAAGAGAGCTCTATTTTTTGGGATTACTATTTTTGGCCACCAGATGGCAGTATTTGAACAGTAAATTCTTAATCTGTTTCATAATCCAAAATTTCGTTTTATGTAATTCTTTTATGTTTCAGAATCAGTGCTTCAAAATAAAATATGTAATTTTTTTAAATGTTTTTCATTTATTTCTGAGAGAGAGAGAGACAGCATGAGCAGGGGAGGGTCAGAGAGAGAGGGAGACACAGAATCCAAAACAGTCTCCAGGCTCTGAGCTGGCTGTCAGCACAGAGCCCAACGCGGGGCTCGAACCCATGAACCTTGAGATCATGACCTGAGCCAAAGTCGGACGCTTAACTGACTGAGCCACTCAGGCGCCCCTATGTAAGTTTTTTTTTTTTTTTTTTAAAGTAAGGCTGATATGTGTTTAACTGATCTCCTGATTAAGGTAGAAGTTTGAGAGAAAACCAGGGTATAGGTAAGAATACAAAACATGCACGATTGATGATAAGGGGAGGATATTTGGCTTGAAGGTTAGACTCTAACATTAACTAGAGCCAGGGCTGAGGCCTGATTCTGGAATTTATCAGATGAAAGTTTTAAGGCATGTCAAATGCATGGTAGGCCTTGAATGTATGATAGCTTATTTCCTTTCATTTCTTAATTTGACCCCAAGATTAGTAACTCTTGTACTCATCACAGGTATAGCTGGGAGTAGTGCTGGGAGCAGACACTCCTGGGCATATCCTTGAAAGTGGGGTTATTTTTACATTGAGATAACTCTTGTTAAGTCTCTGGTGGTTTGATATTAGAGGAAGCACTGTCGCAGCGAGACAGATGATATAGAGAAGGTAAAAGGGTATGTGTGCATTTTCCATGGGTTAGCTTCCCTCAAAACCTCCTTCTGATACAAGAACTCAGTTTCATTTCTGTCCTCCAGCTTTTCCAAGAATTTTGTCTTCTAAGTTGGCAGAATAAATGTCCCAGCCTAAAGCAGTGTCAGAGTGTTAGAGCTGAAAAGAATTCTACAAACCAGGATCTTTTGAAAGAGTCACAGATTCAGGGGATTTGGTGAAAGCTATGGGTCCTTTATCCATACAATTTTCAAACAAATCAATCATCCATGAATTTCCTAGGGCAAAGGTTCTCAACTGGCTTGTGTGTGTGCGTGTGTGTGTGTGTGTGTGCATGCGTGTGTATACACCACATAGGCCCTGATTATTTTGAACCATCTGGTAGGGCTTTTTTCTAAACCACACACAGAAAGTCACACTACTCCCATGGAATGGCATCTAATGCCCTTGGTGCTTTGGGTAGACAAATGTTTAATCTCTTGCCTTGAGACTGTATTACAACTCTTTAATCTAGTAGACTCTGATGTCCCATTGAGTGGTTTGAGACACAGAAACGATTGTTATAACTCCAGTGACAAACTTCTGTCCTTCTTAAACACCAAGAGTACTTATATTTCCAAATTCATACTGGGAAAAAATATACTAAAATGTTAATTAGTAGTCATCTTTGAATGGTGAGAATGTTACATTGTGCAGATTTCTTCTCTCTTTTTCTTTCTCTCTTCCTCCCTCCCTCCCTCCCTCTTTCTCTGTCTTTTCTTTTTTCTTCCCTCCCTCCCTCCCTCCCTCCCTCCCTCCCTCCCTCCCTTCCTTCCTTCCTAGAGGCTTGATCTCATGACTGAGATTGTGACCTGAGCTGAAATCAGTAGTCAGAAACCTAACTGACTGAGCCACCCAGGCACCTCTATAATGCAGATTTCTAATTAACTACAATGAATATGTATTTAGGAATGTGAGAAAACCTAGATTTTATTTTTTAAAAAATAGATCACAAGAGAACATAATCAACATTCAGTTACTTATATTAGTGGCTGATAAAACAAAAAATGGCTAATAATTTTGGTAAGATCAGTTCTCCAGACTTCTAGAGAGGCAGGAAGACATCCCACAAGGCCAAATTCCAAGCTGTAACAGGTTCAGTTGGGCCTGAGGAGGACACAAATGAAGGTAAATTCAATTTTTGGATCTGATTTCCCTTTTACTAGATCTAGCAAAGTATATTTTTCTGTTTGCCCCTAACCTTAATCTCTGTCTGTTTTACAGAGATACCAACTACATTTTTGTTCAAAATTCTTGTCCTAGCAGCTTCCTGTTTGTATTTATAAATGTCTTTCAGCAGCTGTTGAGGTCCCATAATTTACCTTGAATATTATGTTGATGTGGCATGTTATATTAAGTTCCAATTTTGAACCATCCTTGAGTTCTGGGGATGAACCCCCTTGGTTCCTGAGGGCTACATTTTCTTTTTTCTTTTTTTTTTTTTCAATGTTTTATTTCTGAAAGAGAGAGAGAGTGTGTGAACAGGGGAAGGTCAGAGAGAGAGGGAGACACAGAATCTGAAACAGGCTCCAGGCTCTGAGCTACCTGTCAGCACAGAGCCCAACGTGGGGCTCAAACCCATGAACTGTGAGATCATGACTTGAGCCGAAGTCAGACGCTTAACCAACTGAGCCACCCAGGCGCCCCCTGAGGGCTCTGTTTTCAATGTTGCTTGGACTTGAAATATTTTTGATGGATGGGGATGGGGGGTGAGTTCTATAGATTAGTTCATGTGTGAAAGCTTTGTGGCCTGGAACCCAGACTTCTGATATAAAGCATGAGGAGATGAGGGGGAGCAAATGGGAACTGAATGAAAAAATCAGGACTTGGAGAACAGTTAGGAGTTTGGCTTGGTAGATCAGTTCTAGGGTATCCTTTGTGGTAGAGAATTGAAGTAATGGGAAAGATGGAGATCTGACTTCTACATGGTAACCCTACATGATAAAGAGGGAGGGAGGAGAAGGATGAAAAGAGATACGTGAGGTGAACATTTGGGGAAGACTTTGAGGCATTTGGGAAGTGGGAGCTTTGGAGTGGTCTGGAAAACTGCAGAAGATTCGAGAGGAATTTGGAGAAGGGTTTTTCTAGCTGGATATGAACTGGATGTTGATGTTAGCAGTGATTATATGCTTTATTCTTTTTTTAATTTGGAATTTTGATCTCTGTTCTTATTTCTCATATCTTGCATTGTGTGTTTCTTTCTTGATTGCATTTGCTAGAGGTTTTCTTATATTTATTATATAAAGTGTTATTTTTCAGAAAAGTAATTCTTGGATTTGTTACTTTCATGACTTTATAATTTGTTTTTGCCCTATTTCTTTAGTCTTTGTTATTTTTTCTATATTTTTTGAGTCAAATACTGAATTCATATACATTAATATTAAGACATCTCTTTTCTTTTTATCAATTGAATTTTTAAAATAGTGAAAATATTTATGACTGTGAATTGAATGTTGGGTTCGACTGAGACTTATGGAAAATGGCCTTGGCTGTTGATAGCAAGGAAATGTTTAATCTAATTCTAGCACCTGAGTCATCAGGTTTCCTTGTGTTGGTCAGAGAAGGCATATGTCTAAGATGGTAAAGTGGAAATGGCATGTTATCCCTCCCTAGGATAAGGTTTTGTTCTTAGTATGCTTCACAAATATTTTTCCTTCCTGTTTTCCTATAAATGAATAATCACGTTAGGGTATTCTCATCTTTCTTCTCCTTACCTGCACCACAACAATGAAACAGTATGGGACAAGGATCTGCTGTTAGTCTTTTATATTAGATGATTTTAAACCTCAACATTCTCTTTTCAAGATTGGAATTTGCATTTCAGCTTTATTGGTACAACAAAAAATTTTATCCCTGGTTAAAGGATTTTTAACTTTAGTGAAGTACAATTTATTTATTTTTTATGAATTGTGCTTTTGGTAATGTAAAGTCATCGACAAACCCAGGGTCACCTGGATTTTATCTCATGTTGTCTTCTAGGAGTTTTATAGTCTAGATTTATTAATTTTTTGCCTGTGAATGTCTAAAGAATTTTTAAGCATTGTCTACTGGGGAAATTCTTTTATATGAAGTGTCTCTTTCTTCCTTCCCTCCCAACGTTTTCTTCCTTGTAATGAGAATCTGTGATTAGAGAGAAGACTTTCAAGGGAGAAACATAAAACTGCCAGCAGAAGGCCATGCAACTTAGACTAGAGTGTGAGGCATCCACTTCCTGTCCAGCTGGTTTTTCTTCATCTGACAGCAGTTGGGGTGGGGAGGGTGGATGCCTTCCCTGGGCCACATGTGCCAAACTGTTTCCAACTCCATTGTGGCCATCAGTAGGATTCCCTCACCGCCCGCCTGTGCCTACTTGCTAGTTCACAGGCACCATGAAATGGGAGCAGTTTAGAAAACCATGCATTTACCACAGTATTATAATCCCAAAGTCACTTCAACATTTGGGGGAAAATGAACAAGGACAGCTACCACCAATGGATGGTAAGTGCGAAAAGTCAGTTTTTTGTAGAAGGTGTGATTGAATTGTCACAATTTGGAAAGAACTTGTCACAGTGTGTGATCTGCCCAGAGGCACTCTCCAAAACACCATAAAATCCTCCAAGAATCTTTTCATTCTTTGGAAACTCCAGTTTGCATTTCCAGGAGCCTGGCTGACCTGCTGAGCACAGTGTTCTATAAAGGCAGAGTTTGTTTTTTAGTTACTGGCGGTGGCAGGAACACCAGAGTGACATTTACGTTTGAGAAAGAGATGGGAACTCATTCATGAGAGCAAGATGGGCACAGAGAGCATTAGGCTACCAGGCATGCGGGTGAGCAGTGAAGACAGGGCGGTCACTGAGGACAAAAGGAATTCTCATGCTATGTTTGCCATGAGAAAGAGAAATTGGTCCCTTGAAGATGAGATCTCTTTTATGGGGAAATTCCTGCTGGGGACTAGGTAATATGGTCTGCTGGGAATGGAGGCACTAAACAAACAGTACAGAGGCTCCATGTGTGCCAGTCATCAGCCTTGGCAGCGATGCCATGAGGAAGATGGCTTTAGTTTCATTTTGCTTGAGGAATTTACAGCTCAGTGTGGTTATGACCCAGTCTAAGGTAGGGAGTGGAGGATTGGATAATCAGAAGATAGAACTCTTTCCTTATGTTCACGTGCCGTCTTCTGTCCCTTAAACTGGTTCCTGAGCCTTGAATTTCAGTCATGGCATGTTAGCAGCCAAGTTGAGAATGGCCAAGCCTGACTGAGGTGAAGGCAGTAACTTGGGTGGCTGGGGCATGTTATGTTATTCTTTCCTTAGTCCCCTTCATATCAGTACCTGTAAAACTGTCTACCCTGAAGGATTACTGAGAGTATTTTTTTAAAAATGTTTTTTTATTTATTTTTGAGAGAGAGAGGGGGAGGGAGGGAGGGACGGGCAGAGAGAGAGGGGGAGAGAGAGAATCCCAAGCAGGCTCTGCACGGTCAGCGCAGAGTCTGATATGGAGCTCAAACTCACAAACCATGAGATCATGACCTGAGCCAGTCAAGAGTTGGTTGCTTAACTGAATGAGTCATCCAGAGCTCCCTTGTAGGATTATTGACAGTATTAAATGAAATGAGGGTAAAGCAATTGGTAGATGGTCAATAAATATCTATGATGATTACAGCAAAACATTGGTTTCAAAGGAAATTTAATGGTAGAATTGGTTCAATCTATTTATTTATAGGAATTCTTGGTTTTTTTGCACACATAAGGAATGACACAAAAATGAATAGTTTTAAGATTCATTTTGGTAGATGCCAAATATACCCTGAGACCAAATAAAATGTTCTTGTTCTTGACAAAACAAGTCATTTTAATGCAAAAGAATTTCAAGAAAAATAAATTAGTCCCTTCTTCAAAGATAAGGGCTTGAAGCACTAATTAATTAATAAACTGTTCAGTTTTTGAAGGGGGAAGATAATCTGATAAGTGAAGATTTTAAGTGAATTTACTCCACAAGTGTTTGGAACTACAGTCAACTTCTAGATTAAACTCCCTGTCATTTGTCCAGGTGTAGACGAACTCATTTGTTGTACCTGTATGAAAAGTAAACATTTTGTAGAACTATAAACACCTGTCATTGTTATAGTATCCATCCTCTTGGTCCTTTGTTATGGAAAAGTTTTCTTTGTGTTCTATCCATACAAGACCTCTGAGACTTTAAACCAATGTGACTAATAGCAAAGATGATCAGCAAGGCATCTCTTTCTGTGGCTCATTTCTTTCTGGATGGGGCTATTCTATACATGTAACATATTGTGTTTAGAACATTATCTGCTCCTTATTTAAAACCTGAAGGGGAGTTGTCCAAAAGGAAAGCGAAGGACCTTTAAAAGATGAACAGTGCAGGCAGATTCTTTGCTCACAATCATGTTTGTAGGCTAGCCTAACAGGACTTTGTGTTACTGTTAAAAGTGGTTTTGAACTGCTTTTTAGTTTCTCATCACCATATTCATATGGCTTTCTATTTCTGGGGAGAAAAAAACCTAATTTTTGTCTTTTTAACAGAATTAATCTAATTGCACAGTCTTTTTCAACCATACAAAAGCCAAAATTAAAAATGAGCCAACAGGATAATTATGACTCACGGAAGAGGTAAATGATCTGATATGTAGTTCTTGTGTTTTGAGTGATTTAATTTAACATCAACAGAAAAAGGATTTTTCTGCAGAAAAACAAAAACAACTTATCATTCAATCTACAATGTATTTTAGCTGTAGACTGTTCTGTTAACAATTCATTTAATGTTTTTCTGATTCATTTGGTGCTTAACGAAGGGATTACTTTAGCTCTTGCATCTCAGTTCATTGTTGTATGATTCTTCAATCTCAATTTTCATTGACTGGTGAGATAAAATAATTATTGTAAGAGATTTTAGTGTGTGCCTATCAAAACTGGATATCTCTGGGGGTAAAAAAAAAATGAGGATATATAGGATTTGAACAATAGAATAAGTAAACTTTGTGCATATGTGTGTGAACACCCACATGTACACATGCACTCATTAGTATAGGAAAAAGACCTTCCGTCCTTTGAATAAAGAAGAAACATTTTTCTCCTCCCCATGGAATATTTAAAACAGTTGGTCCCATGTTTGACCACAAAGAAAATTTTGATATGCCTTTGTATTGTTTCACTTTCTGCAACAGTCATGCATTACTTTCATAATGCAAACAACATCAGAATAAAGACAACATTTTAAAATGTGTTTGCTCTATTTCTAATGTTTAGAACAATGTGTGGCACATATTAGATGCTCAATAAATGTTGGCTACATAAGTAAACAAATGGATTTTAATAACATTTGTTGAGTACCTGCTATGTGCCAGGCACTGAACAGCAGGTATTGCCCGATAGTCGTGTGGTCTAAAGCCATCTGAGTTAAACAGATTTTGGTTTAACATGTGCTCTCAAACATAACCAGCAGATAACAAGTCTGCAGTCATTCCTTTAGCCCATGATGGGCTATACCTGTTCTCCAACTGCATTGTAAGGGCTCCTGCTTAATTGGTTTATTTAATACTTTTGATACGCAGGTATACATTTCTCACACTTCAGATGATAGTTTAAAGAGTGAGGGAGGAGTGATAAGGGCATATGGACGAGGGAAAGCTTTCTGACACTGAACATGCTGATTGCACTAGGTAACTCTGACATCCTTTACCAAGAAGAAGAAGTCTGTTATCTCTAAGCACATTGGCCCTTGGGTTGTTTACTTATGATTATTTTTTACTAGTTATCTGGAAATAGGTTCTTTTTAATTTAAAATATTTTTCATTAAAAATATCTTTCATTTAAAAATATTTCTTTCCTCTTCTCAAAATGTTGGCTCAGTTGATGGGGTTGAGTTTTTGCTGTAATTGCTGGCTTCGTTAATTGTAATAGGCATTCCTTCTGAATTACAGTGCATACTCGTTTTCTTAGACATTCCAAAGTAAAGGAAGAGCTCATGATTGATTTAGGCTTTTGACTTGTTTCTTATTAAGCATTTGCTTACAATTTGGAAATGTTTGCCCCCCATAGGCAAAATTAGCATCAATGTTAAAGGTATTACATTTTTCTACTACATAATGTGTTGTGCATCTTAATTAATAGCAGACAGAATTACAGGGTATGTCTGTGTTTTTTCTCCTTTTTGTTTTTTTAAATATATCAATTATTGAGAACTTAGTATGTGCTGGACACTAAACAAAGCTCTTTAAGCAATTTAATTCTTTTATTCCTCATAACAATCTTATAAACAGGCATGCTGAAGATAAATAACAAAATTAGTAACAGAGATTGTTCCTGGCTCCAAGTCTGTGCTCTTAACCATGGTGCTATACTTCTCCTGTCTATTCCATGGTCATATTCTGGAACTGGCCTTATAGTAGAATATCTTCATTTTACAAGAAATATTTAAAAATTAAAAAAATCGGGGTGCCTGGGTGGCCCAGTTGGTTGAGTGTCCGACTTCGTCCAGGTCATGATCTCACAGTTTCTGGGTTCGAGCACCACACATTGGGCTCTGTCCTGACAGCTCAGAGACTGGAGCCTGCTTCAGATTTTGTGTCTTCCTCTATCTCTGCTCCTCTGCCACTTGTGCTTTGTCTCTCTCTCTCTCACACAAAAATAAAATAAACATTAAAAAAAATTTTTAATGGTTTTATTTAGTTTTGAGAGAAAGAGAGTGGGAGTGGAGAGGGGCAGAGAAAGAGAATCTGAAGCAGGCTCCAGCATCTGAGCTGTCAGCACAGAGCCCAAAACAGGGCTCAAATTCAGGAACCATGAGATCAAGACCTGAGCTGAAGTCGGATGCTTAACCAACTGAGCCACCCCAGCACCCCAGAAGAAATGTTTAGAAGGAAATGTTCATTACATCTTTTCAAGTAAAATTCAAGTGTCCTGATCCCTGACTCTAGCCCCCAGCTTTTCCATAGCTTCATTTCCATTCTGTTTTTACCACTGTCAAGATTTTCAATTCCTTGGTCCTTCTGCTTCCTCCCAGTTTAGTAAACCCATTTAGCTGTTCTTTCTTCTCTATGAGCCTCATGTTTGATCATCTAAAATATTCTCCCACAATGGGAGGCCTGGCTGGCTTACTCCGTAGAGCCTGTGACCGTTTTTAATTTTTTTTTTTAAAGGAAAATTTTTTTTTAAATGTTTTATTTATTTCTAGGAGAGAGAGAGAGAGAGAGAAAGAGACAGCGTGAACAGGGGAGGGTCAGATAGAGAGGGAGTCACAGACCGAAACAGGCTCCAGGCTCTGAGCTGGCAGTCAGCACAGAGCCCGACGCGGGGCTCGAACCCACGAACCGCGAGATCATGACCTAAGCGAAAGTCGGACGCTTAACCGACTAAGCCACCCAGGTGCCCCAACCGTTTTTAATTTTTATTATTATTTTTTATTTTAGAGAAAGAAAGAAAGAGCTTGTGAGTGGGGAGAGGGGTGGAGGGAGAGAGAGAAGCTCAAGCAGACTCCACACTCAACATGGAGCCTAAGGTGGGGCTTGATTTTACCACTGTGAGACCATGACTTGAGACGAAATCAAGAGTTGGACACCCAACTGACTGAGTCACCCAGATGCCCCAGAGTGTGTGACTCCTGATCTCAGGGTTGTGAGTTCGAGCCCCATGTTGGATGTAGAGATTTCTTAAAAATAAAATCTTAAGAAATATTCTCCTACAAATACTCCTTTTACTTCTATTTCTAGACCCACTTTACTGTATCCCAACCCTGGATTGATGCCTCAATTTGCTTCCTTTGCTCCTATCTTCAGATTAGCTAGTTGATATTAGACAAAAAAATAAGTAGGCCTTGTAATAAACCTTGCACATTGGTACCACTACTCATTTATGGCCTTAAATTCTTGTTAGGCTCTCCTTTTGTTCTGTGGCATTGCTGTTTTCAGGTTCCTTCTTCATTGTTTTTAACAATGGTGTCATGGGGCGTCTGGGTGGCTTAGTCAGTTAAGCGTCGGACTTTCGCTTAGGTCATGATCTCGCGGTTCGTGGGTTCGAGCCCCGCGTTGGGCTCTGTGCTGACTGCCAACTCAAAGCCTGGAGCCTGTTTCAGTCTGTGACTCCCTCTCTCTCTGACCCTCCCCTGCTCATGCTGTCTCTCTCTCTCTTTCTCCTAGAAATAAATAAAACATTAAAAAAAAAAAACAAAACAATGGTGTCATGTCAGTACCATTGTCCTGAAGTTCTCACTTCCCTTACTCTTAGCTATGTTTTCTCCTGCTTCATCAAACAAATAGAGGCCATTAAAGTATTATCTTGTTCAGCGTTCCATCCCTTTATTGTCACTCATCTACATGCATACCATTCTTGACTTTCTTCCACAGGATAAGGGGAACTCCTTCCTATACAAATCCAACTCCTCACCTTGACCACAAGTCCAAGATGGAAGCATCTGTGATCTGGGGAGGAGGATGGAGGAAAAGATGAAGAACGGGTTCAAGGACTCACATATACTCTCCGAGGAAGTTTTCTGGAATTTCCTCTATGACTCTACTTTTTATATTATCCTAGCCGGAATTCAGCCACAAGCCAAAGGTGAACAACCTTTAAGGGCAGCTGTGAAATATAACCTTTATTTTGGGCAAATCCATGCCCAACTAAAATTTTTACTATTACAGGAGCAGCACAGAATGGAATTTGGAGATAGTGAACAGTCTCTGTCAATGTTCCTTTGCACATGAAAAAAATTGAGTTGCTTCTCCTTTTCCTTATTTTTTACTTATATTGCAAATATTTTACATATATTACCTTTTAATTTTGTACTCTTCAGTTTTGTTTATGCTGTCATCACACAGAGGTTTTTTTTTTTTTTAATTTTGTTTTAATTTGAGAAAGAGAGAGAAAGAGAAAGAGAGCATGAAGTGGGGAGAAGGGGAGAAGGAGAGAGAGAAAATCCCAAGCAGGCTCCACACTCAGCACAGAGCCCAATGCAGGCTTGATGCTGAACTCGATCCCATAACCCTAGGACCAGGACCCAAGCCAAAATCAAGAGTGGGACACTCAACTGACTGAGCCACCCTGGTGCCCTAGGCATTCCACTTAATAAAACAAATGCCTTGTTTCTGGATTTTATATTTTGCTTAAGTAGGCCTTCCTTATCCATATGTTCTCATGTTTTCTTTTGGTACTTTTATACTTTTGTTTTTTTACTTTAGATCTTCATTATATGTGGAATTTAAATTTTGGTCATGTGACATAGGGATCCATCTTTATTTTTTCAATTTTTATCTAGGTCCAACTCGTTTTAAACTAGCCTTCATTCTCATTCATTTGAAATGCCACATTTATGGTGAACTAATTTTAATACATACACGAGTCTGTTATGGGCTCCCTATTCCACTTCTATTGAGCTATTACTAAACTCTCAATTTTTGTTACCATGGTTTCGTAGAATTTCTTTATTTTTCACTGTTTTTCTTTTCCTCCCTACTCCTCTTCCTTTCTCTACTCTTGCTTTCATTTCACCTAGTTGAGCTTGTAGGACACCCTCTGAAGATGAGACAAACTGATATAAGCTTCCATCTCTGTTTTCTTCACTGTAGAATCTTTGTCCTTCTCTTACTCAGGACCTTCGTGTTTCTTTGCTGTTCAGCGTCAACCCTCTGGATCTTGCATTGCGTGGGATGCTGCCATTGGATGGATTGCTGCTTATAGTTGACTTGTTCTTTGTGCTTTAATCCTTTTGATCCTTTGTGTGTGTATAAAATCTATTTCTTTTTATGACTATATTTAAAATTTTTCCCTAAGTTCTCTGAAGATGTAAAATCAATAGTTGACATCAATATATGTGAATCCACCTCTTTATTTCCTTTTATTTATGTTTTTTGACTGCCTGACTGGTTTCTTCACGAAGGATGAAATTGTTGTCTGAGTCGGTGAGCTGCTGAATCACAGAATCAGGTAGTGCATGAATGCTCAGTGGTTTTATATGGCTTTGGAAACAATTTGCTGCCCTAAAGTTCTGGCTGAACTTGTCCTGGATGCAGATATTGAGGAAGTGCAGCTGGGTGGTTCAGTACGATGAGAAATAGGCATACCTTTCCCTAGGGCTTTATCTCTCCAGACTGTTTGGGCTACTTAGCTGCTGTTCACTTGGACTTTCTCTATGGTCATGGCCTGTCTGATCAGTGTTCTTTAACATTTTATTGTCTTGTCTACAGTTACTTTTCCGGATGAACTTCCTATTCAACTTGTCAGAATCTAACAAAAAACATCTCAGAATTTTGCGATGCCTGGGTGGCTCAGTCACTTAAGCGTTGGACTTCAGCTCAGGTCATGATCTCGCGGTCTGTGGGTTTGAGCCCCGCTTGGGGCTCTGTGCCGACAGCTCAGAGCCTGGAGCCTGTGTCAGATTCTATATCTCCCTCTCTCTGCTCTTCCCTTGCTCACACTCTGTCACTCTCTCAAAAATAGACATTAAAACAATTCTTTTTTAAATCTCAGAATTTTGATTTTTAATTTATCAACTTTATCCAGTTTAATTGGAGGGATATTAACCTTGTTGACCATGTTGGATCATCGGAACATATTCTGATGACAGGACTTGGGACTTTAGTGGTTTTTATGAGAGTGTGTGTGTAGGTATATAGAATGGTGGGTGGGAGATAAACATGGAGGGCTTTCCTTTACAGTGTCATTTCAATAAGAACTATAGGGGGAAAGTAAATGTGCTTGTTTAGTCAGCCATCTTGAATAGAAGCTCTGATTACTTTTATGAGAAAAAACAATCTATATTTAAAAAGGAATCAGGGCCAAATAAGCCAATACAGTTTGGTTTACATTAAAATGTTAATCAATGCACGTAAAGTCACTGAATGCACACTGAAAGGTTGCCATGGCAACAGTCATTTCCATGAAATGATTTTAGATTCTAGATTCTTGAGTGAAAGCATGCCTTGTTATTTGCTTTAAGGCATCTTTAGTGCTCTCTCTCTCTCTCTCTCATCTCCTTGGAGGATAGAAAATGGGAAAGGGACCTGCATCTGACACAATTCTTTGATTAAAAGCAACAGAAGTAAATTTCTACCCATTGAAGCAAAGAAATATATTTATTGGTAGGATGAAAAGAAGGTTCACAGAGTTGAATGAAATGTGAAGAGGAGGGTTCAGAGGGGTCAGGAATATAGAGCAACTCTGAGAATCTGGGAAGCAGTAGTCACAAGATGGCCTCTTCAGGGTGACAAGAAGAATGAGTGAACTCTTCCCATTTTCAGTTTTGTGTCCCTATGTTCACGGCTTAAATTCTAGAAAGTTTCTGATCTAGCTGGTTTGAAAGAAGATTCTGTACACACACATGTGCGTGCGCGCACACACACACACACACACACATTTTTTTCTTGTAGAGAGGATTGTCGCCCAGACTCTTTTTTTTTTTTTAATTACTTATTTAAAATTAAGTTAGTTAACATACTGTGTGGTACTGGTTTCAGGAGTAGAACCCAGTGATTCATCACTTACATAGAACACCCAGTGCTCATCCCAGCAAATGCCCTCCTCAATGCCTATCACCCATTTAGCCCATCTCCCCACTGACCTCCCTTCTAGCAACCCCCAGTTTGTTCTCTGTATTAAAGAGTCTCTGACAGTTTGCCTCCCTCTCTGTTTTTATCTTATTTTTCTTCCCTTTTCCCTGTGTTCATCTGTTGTGTTTCTTAAATTCCACATATGAGTGAATTCTTTCTCTGCCTGAATTATTTCACCTAGCATAATACACTCTAGTTCCATCCATGTTGTTGCAAATGGCAAGATTCCGTTCTTTTTGATTGGCGACTGGTATTCCATTGTGTGTGGAATTCTTTATCCATTCATCAGTCAATAGATATTTGGGCTCTTTCCATAATTTGGCTATTGCTGATGGCATTGGCAGAGAGATTTCTTTTTCATTTTTAAGTTTATTTATTTATTTTGAGAGGGCGTGGGAGAGAGTCCCAAGCAGGCTTTGTACTGACAATTCAGGCTTAGGGGCTGCACTTATGTGGGGCTCGAACTCATGAACTGTGAGATCATGACCTGAGGCATAGTCAGATGCTCTGACGGAGCCAGCCAGGCATCCCACTCAGAGATTCTTATACAGGTTTGTAACTTCTTTCTGGTTATAAATCACAAGCCATAAGAAATAGATTAGGGATGGCCATACAAAGGAATGCTAGTTTCAAATGGAGAAAAAAATTAAGCTTGAACAGTTTCACTTCTCTGTGCAGTTTTTCTTTTTTTTTTTTTTAAATATCTTACTTATTTCTGAGAGACAGGGAGAGAGACAGCATGAACAGGGGAAGGTCAGAGAGAGAGGGAGACACAGAATCTGAAACAGGCTCCAGGCTCTGAGCTAGCTGTCAGCACAGAGCCCAACATGGAGCTTGAACCCACGAACCATGAGATCATGACCGAGCCGAAGTTGGACACTTAACCAACTGAGCCACCCAGGCATCCCCTCTGTGCAATATTTTAAGAAACTTGTCTTTCTCAAGGATTTTTTCCCCTTCATGTACCTATATCTTCCTCCTGTCATGTCTTTCTTCCTACTGTCATATCCTGTTTCTTTTTTCTCATTTCTGAATTTTTATCAGTGAATTTCATTCATGAGGGTGTTTTCTTTTATTGTTTTCTCTTCCAAGGACCTCCACTGTGGCACCTCCCCTAGCCCTTCCTCCCTCACAGAAATGCAATACATTTCTAGATCCTACTATCCCCTTTCCTTCTATTTCCTTAGGGTCCTGCTTTTATAACCAGATAAGTATGAAAACAGAAGTGTTACTGTGTTATTGGTTAATAGTGAGTTGTGCTACCTTTGGAAGATTGCGTTATTGTTTCCAATTCTTCAACCCTCGCTGGATCTCCACCCTTTGCCGGGTGACTCTGTGGTTCCTGTTGCTAGAGGTAGAGTGTATTTTTCTGTCCTACTGATGTTGGGATGGGCCATGCGATTTGCTTTGGCCAATGAGATACTAGTGAACACAATGACAACAAAGGCTTCAAATATGCTGATGTGTTTTGGCCTGCCCTCTTGTGCTTCTCCGTTGCCATAAACATATCCTGAGTTCTCCCCTAGACCCAGAAGGATGATGTCGTGGAGCAGAGCTGCCCCAAACAACTCACACACCCACAGTGTGAGGCTGAGCTGTCTCAGACGACCTACAGATTTATGCACATGAGAATAAGTACTTGTAGCATGTCTCTTGGTTTGGGGGTAATCTGCTAAGCAGATTTTTGTGGTCGTATTTGACTGATACATTACTTTTCCAGTGAATGTATTCATTTAAACAAGAGTATTGTGGAGTTCATGCCTTAATCTGTGGGTATGTTTATAGAGATTCATGCATGATGGGGAGAAAATGCTAGGTAGAAGCTATCTTGTGGGATCCCCTTAGTATATACCAGGTGGCAAAAACCTAAATGGCTATGGGTTTCACATACTTAATGATCACTGATTTTATTAGAAAAGTAAAGTGGGTTCTAAAAAGCTTTTATAACACAGTATAGTTACCCAGAATTCTTTCCCAGCTAAGTACATTTTCTTCATAATGCTAGTATAGGTTAGAGTGTGACTCTGGTTATAAGCTTACCAGAGCTTTTATGGGCTCCTGAAACTCTGTTTAATATGGTATCCAGAAGATTTCTAGGCAGAAGTCTTCCAAGGAGAAAGTCATCAACACATTCCTGGAAGTTGCTCTATGAGACTAAGTTCAAAACTCTAGTTGTTTTTTCTTTTTCTTTCTTTTTTTTTTTTTTGGTCTATAAAAAAATCAGTTTTTATTTGATTAACTCTTATTAAACAAGAGCCTTCTTATTTGTATTGTTGATGGCAGGGTCCTTATCAACCTGGTTCCTGTCCTTTCTCCTTATCCTGGGGTTAATTGGACTTATAAATAAGCAAAAAAGTAATTTCCATTTCTTCAGCTATTGAGAAAATGGCATTTTGGGGGGCGCCTGGGTGGCTCAGTCAGTTGAGCATCCGACTTTGGCCCAGGTCATGATCTCACAGTTCGTGGGTTTGATCCCCACGTTGGGCTCTGTGCTGGCAGCCAGCTCAGAGCTCTGGAGCCTGTTTCAGATTCTGTGTGTCCCTCTCTCTCTGACCCTCCTCTGCTCATGCGGTCTCTCTGTCTCAGAAATAAATAAAACATTAAAAAAAATTTTTTTAAAAGAGAAAATGGAGTTTTGGGATGCTTGGGTGTTTTACTCAGTTGAGTGTCCAACTCTTGATTTTGGCTCAGATCATGATCCCAGGGTCCTAGGATTGAGCCCCACATCAGGCTCCACACTGAGCATGGGGCCTACTTAAGATTTCTCTCTCTCTCTCTCTCCCCCTCTGCCCTTCTCCCCTGGTCATGCTTGCTCTCTCTCTTAAAAAAAAAAAAAAAAGAAAAGAAAAAAAAGAAAATGGGGTTTCCTACCCCAGGAAACCTGGCAGCCTATGGAAACAGTTCAACTCCACTTTGTGTGTGTGTGTGTGTGTGTGTGTGTGTGAAGCCTCACTACTCACATGAACAAATAGCCCAGGTGATGCCTTTGGTGTGGTATCTTCCCTATGGTCCAATGAGATAGATGACTAGGATCCTGAAGGAAGTGCATTACTCCAGGTCTGGGCATTACAGTGTCACTGATTTTGGCCTTCAGTGGGGCCTTAGTGGACCTGGCAGGACTTCAGTTGTACAACTCTTGAATATTCCTGGAAACTGATTCAAATCATCCTTTATGTCTTACAGCATAGTTTTATAATTTTCTCTCACTGTATATCCTCCATATTTCTTAAGTTTATTGATAGTAGTTATTCTTTATATGAAAAGAGATGTCCTTTGTTTTTGGAGTTAAATTTTCATTGCATTTTTGGTTTTTTGCTAATATATAGGAAAGAGTAATTTGGATAATTTGTTTCATAAGTAGCCCCTTAGTGAATATTCTGATGAGTTCTGATTAGTTGATATCCTGAAGTTTTTAGATAGACTCTCATGTGAGAATTATTTCTCCTTTCTGATAGTTATGTTTTTTTCTTTTTATTGCCTTCTCCCTATCACCATTTGCCAAAATATTCAAGGAACTTTTAAACATATCTGTAATATAGAATATTCCTGTTTTGATCCTAAAACTTATGTCTGTATTTTAAGGGGCTTGATTTCTCATTTTCCTGTTTTTCTATTCAGGCATATGTATATGTATCTCTATGTATACTTTAAATATTTTTATTTTTAAGTTATCTCTACACCCAACATGGGGCTTGAACCCACAACCCCAAGATCACGAGTCACAAAGCTCCAATGACTGAGTCAGTCAGGTGCCCTAGGCATGTGTATGTTTTATTAAATGAAGGAAATTGTTCCCTAACTTTAATGCTCTGTAATGGATTATTACAGCATGGAAATTACCTGTATCTTGGAAATGTGTTATTTTCAAATTATGTCAACTGGGATATGGAAGAAAATCACATAAATCCTTCTTTAGAAAGAAAGAAAATTATAAGAAAAGAAATATGATTTTTCACTTTAAGAACAGAAGTCAACTTATCAGTAAAGTACTTGTTAGATAGATTTTGAGGGTTCAAGAAAAGTATCTAAGACAACTGCATTTGCTTTGATTGAACTAACTGTTTTGAAGCTTCTGACACCCAGGAGAGAAGATAAGAACTTTTCTGGTACTAAAAAATCTGTTCCCTTCCTCTAGCACATAATAAACACTTTGTTTAATTTGCTGTCTCTAACACTTATGAAATATTATTTAAACAAATTATATTATTTTAATAGTGGTTTTTATTAAGAAGAATAATTAATGGCTCAAATGTTGTTTGTCATTGTAAATAATTCACAGTAAGCTTCTAGGACCTTCTTTAAAGTTTGGTTGTAAGCAAGATTTATGTAAAAATATGCACCCAAGGGGTGCCTGGGTGGCTCAGTCAGTTAGGCGTACAACTTTGGCTCATGTCATGATCTTTGCAGTTCATGGGTTTGAACCCTGTGTTGTGCTCTGTGCTGACAGCTTGGAGCCTGGAGCCTGCTTTGGGCTCTCTCTCTGCCCTTTCCTCACTTGCGCTCTCTCTCTCTCTCTGAAAAATAAAAAAACAACATTATAAAAGTAAAAAAAGTATACACCTGATTTCTTCTATGATAATAGACTTAAAAAGATAGAATTCTTGACAGTTTTGCCCCCTGACACTTAAACACAACGCAGTGAGTAATAGGATGAGATAGTTACGTGGTCATGGATAGCCCCAAAGTGCAGTGTAAACCAAAATCACTAGGGAATTAAACATGGGTTTAATAAAATTATTTGGCACATATTATGTCAAGAATTAGGCTCAAGATCCACATATGAGTGAAAACATATGATATCTGTCCTTCTTGGGGAGGGAAGGGGAAAATGGGTGATGGGCATTGAGGAGGGCACTTGGGATGAGCACTGGGTGTTGTACATAAGTGATGAACTACAGGAATCTACCCCAAAAATCAAGAGCACACTTTATACACTGTATGTGAGCCAATTTGACAATACATTATATTAAAGAAAAAATTAGAAAGAATTAGGCAAGAACTTTTGAGTTATGTATTTGTACTTTCCTCAGCCCTGTGCTCTTCAAGCCTTCTTCTCTTCCCCTTGAGAAGCCCATTCCTGGAGGAAGCCACTCAGCCTAATCTATTTAAGTTCCTCAACTTTCTTCTGTTGCTTCACCTCCATTCACTCTCCCCAGCTCTAAGCTTGAAGGCAGTTGAAGGGCTCAATTTAGCTAAAAGATTTTGAATTAGGAGAAGAGCTAGAGTATAGGCTATTTGATCTAAGAGTGTTTTTCAGTGGACATAGGACAAGTTTAAAACTGCTTCCCCCCGCCCCCCGCCCCTTTTTCCCTACTGGTGTCCTATGAAGTTCTTCCCTACTCTGTGAGAATACTTTTTTTTTTTAGCATGATGTGTGCAGCCCGAGCAGCCCCATGGCTGGGAAGGCAGGGGAGGGCTTGACTCACCCAAACGGCTTTTCTCTCATAATTGCAATTCTCCTCATATATCAGTCTGGTTATTTTCTTTTACATTTGCATAAGGCATCTATGGCATGAGTCACAGTAAGAAACTCATTATAAGAATGTGCCAGATTGCAAAATAGATTTCCTTTCCCCCACTAATGGCAGATTCAAGATTTTAAAATTGCAGTAATTCAGTAGGCTTAAGAGTATGATTTTTGAAGCCCCATACTTCTTTTTTGCAAATGTAAACTGTATTTTTTGACTATAAAAATTAATTCAAATTGTTATTTAACTTATTCTCAAGTTTAAAACATTTGTCCCTATGGAGCTGTACTCTTCAAATTGAAAATGAAATCATAAATAAATATCACACCACAAATAAGTATCACCTGCATAGGCAGCATATGCAACTCTATTGCTGGTGTATATGTGTGCCGTGTGTATATGCTGAGTGTGTGTTGTGTGTGTGGTTTGTGTGGCATGAGTGACTTGTATATATGTGTATATGTGATGGGTGTGTGGTTTGTGTGTTGAATATATATGTGTTATGTACATGTTTGATGTATGTGTGCTATTTATGGCATATTTTTTGTGATGAATAAGTGTGTGCTGTGGTGTGTGAGTGGAGTGTGTGGTATGTATGTGGTGTGTGGTGTGTGCTTATGGTGTGTAAGTGTGTTGTTTGTGTAATATGTGCATTTTGTTTGTGTGATGAGGGAGGAGGGTGTATGTGTGTGTGTCTGTTTGTGATGTTCTGCAGGGACCCAGAGCTTAAACTTTGAGACCAGGAGCTTAAAATTTTGGCTTAAGGGGTGCCTGGGTGGCTCAGTCATTTGAGTGCCTAACTTCGACTCAGGTCATAATCTCACAATTTGTGGGTTTGAGCTCCATATCAGGCTTTGTGCTGACAGCATGGACCCTGCTTCAGATTCTCTGTCTTCCTCACTCTCTGTCCCCTCCTCTGCTTGTGTGCTCTCTCTCTCAAAAATAAATTTTAAAAAACGTAAAAAAATGTTTTTGGTTTAAGAGTATCTCTGCATTGGGGTCAATTGGCAAAGTCTTTACAATTGTTTCATCTCTTCAGAAATCATTTAGAAGGTGTTTTCTTAAGCTTAAGTGTTTGTTTTTTAGGAGGAAATTTCAAATATTATAAACTGGAAGAAAGTGAAAGTGCTACATTACTGTAGATTTAGCTGACAATATAATTTAATTTAGCAAACAAAACCACTTGTATACAGAGTTATTATACTCAGGGCTTCAAGATGACCCATCTCCTCTGCCTCTGACATGTAAATCCCCTCTGGTCAGTTGCAGCATTTCTTTCTCTTCAGAGACAGTTGCATGGGATGATGTGCCTCATTTTGGAATTTCTCCTAATGGCCCTATGCCATCCCATGGGAGATGGTATAGCCAAGAGATTGAGAATGGGAACTCTTGAGAGCCAGAACACTTGGATCTAAATGCTGGCTCTACGAACCAGGTGAGGGCTTAACCTTGATCGGTTTCCTCATCTATGAAATGGGGTAATAATGGTATTTACCTTGCAGGGCTGTTGGTATACTTTCATAAGATGGTGCTATAAACATGGTGCTTGGAACATAGTATTACAAGTCATGTATGTGTAGTAAGTATGTAATGAGCACATGTGTTGAAGATGAAGGGGATCTTGTATGGATATGGGTGTGCCATATGGGATGGAAGCTGTTAGTGGACCATTTTTTCCAAGATTTATCATGAATATAATCTATTTAGTTTGCCTATACCAATTAGATTTATGGATGACCTCCTAGCTCTTTTTATTAACCCTTGGTAGGGTTAATAATGTGTCTCTCTTTTTTTTTAATAATGTGTCTCTTAATGAATGTTTATGAGGGGTTTTAAATGGCATATCAATGGTTTTAGGTCGGGCCCACTGTTAGGGCAAAAGTCATTTGAGCAAAAGTGCTTTCCCTCCCATGTTGAAAAACTGGCCCTACCATCTATCTGTTCCCTGCTCTGGAATAGGTAAATGTCTCAGTGAAGGAGAACTCTACTCTGAGAGCATAAAAAACCCCTACAAAGACCCTAGCATATTATGTAAGTCACTCTGACTAACATGCAGTAATTTGGCACAATTTTCGGAGGAAACTTCACATTTTGTCCTTGCTATTTCTGGGCTCCTATATAGACATTAATGTCTGAGTAAAGTGTCCATTAGATGGCTCAGGGTGCTGAAACATACTGGATGTGGGATTCGATTGTGCTTGTCCATCTTGTTTAATGAGGAGGATCTCAAGGCCCTCTCTCAGTATGAGGGAGGCAAATTATGGAATCAAGGGGCATGTGGGGATGGGGAAATACCTACAGAAATCCAAAACCTTGCACTTGTCTAGTACTGTAGACACTGCCAAAGAGTTTGTGAAGTATCTAGCCAGCTGGAAAGATGCCACTGGAGACACCCACTATATCCACCATGCCGACATCCACTCCTGCCACTGGCCTTCACAGTGCTTCCTGGTCCTTAACATTTCTACTGGACTTTAGGCTGAATGTCAAGAATTAACTGAGAAGGGAAGTCTTGCCACGTTTCTATCAGAATTTAGCTCTTTTTCTCTTTTCCCCTATCTTGTGTCTCTAACCTCAGTCTTGGGCCCACAGGCAGATTGAGCATGTCTTTAGCATCCCCACCTCCAGTCCTCAATCAGTGTTAATGACAAAGTCATCTATTGCACCCATCCCTTTAATCCCAAGTTTATCCCACCTCCTCTC
The DNA here is from genome assembly GCA_017311185.1 of Proteles cristata cristata. Lineage (NCBI taxonomy): Eukaryota > Metazoa > Chordata > Mammalia > Carnivora > Hyaenidae > Proteles > Proteles cristata. The sequence continues at coordinate 512,070 of JAESUZ010004784.1, read as the reverse complement.
AACCCCATCCACCTTGCCAAGGGTTCTTCATTATTTCTTCAGCAGATTTAGATCCATACCTTCACCTTTCTTCAAGGCATCCTTAAATAATTTTTCTTTCTTAAGTCACTTTATGTTTACCAGTTTTTCCAGGAGAATTTTCTTGGAGAACATTTCACCCCTTCTAGATTTTCTCTCACTAATCTTTATGTCAGGCCTAGCTGAGCCTGTGGATCCTCCCTGTCCAGCTCACCAAGTCAAGTTCTCTTTTTTATGTAGATAACACCTGCTCTCTAACAAATCTTCCACTTTTTGAAAGGGAGATAACAATTTTCTCTATTCCTTAGCTTATTCACTTGTAACCAAAATGTGGTTTTACTTTTGATCAATCAATAAAGAAATCAGTATGTTATTGAGCAAGTATATGTCCTGCCCTTTGATATGTGCTTGAAGACATATAAAGGGCTAATATGTATAGATTTGCTTTCAAGAAGCTTAGTCACGTTAGAGAAACAATATTAACACCCAGGTACCAATAAATGAGTATGCATGCATTAGTTATTATAGTCTGCCTATACCAAGGAATTAAGGTGGTTCATAATAAGAGAAAGCTCTACAGTATGTTACAGTAATGATAAAAGATCAAGAGCATATACTAGATAATTGAAAAGGAAACCCAACTTAAGGTAAATTTTTGGTCTTGAATACAAAATTTGGAATTGGGCTTCCTAGAAGTTCAGAAAAAAGAAACATGATGCATTATATAATTTCCATGTCTCATCATAGGATATATATCAGTTTGCAAACACTGAATTTTTTTAGGTATTACATACTAGAAGAATCTGTCCATTCATTTACTTATTGTGCACATGCTGTGTTCCAGACACCATGGATATGAAGTATATTAAAGAAAAAACAAATTCTCTGTCTTCATGAGGTTTTTAGTGAAGAGAGAAAGAGAGTCAGTGACTCATTAGGTAGTGATGAGTGCTCTGAAGGCAAAGTGGATTAATGGGGTAGAGAGTGCTGGGGAGGCAGGGGGAAGGTCTCTCTGGGGAGGTGACATATGGGCAGATACCCTGAATGATAAGAATGAGGCATGCAAAGAGCATTTCAGGTAAGTTCTAAGGCCCAGGGATAGGAAAAAACTTTATATATTTTAGAAGCAACCAGTTATACTGCAGGAAACTCATACATAGTTGGAGAGGGAGCAGTTGTGTGAGTGGCAGGGGATTGGTAGGAGATGAAGCTAGAGAAGGTAGCCATGTTTGGCTTTGTAGAGATTTGGATTGTTTTCTCCAAGTGTGATTGGGGAGCTTTTGGAAATTTTGAAAAGGCAAAGTTTTATTATCTTTTTAAATGTCTGATTCTGTTCCCCACTAGATACTATATGGAGAACAGCCAGCAGGAGGCAAAAGTGGAAGCAGGGAGAACAATTGGGTCTTATACTGGAGTCCCTATTGGGACTAATGCAAAAGTCTGAGTGAGATAAAGTGCTGGCTTGTTCCAGGATGAAGTTGGTAGAGGTAGTATTAAGTGTTTTTTTTTTAAATGTTTTATTTATTTCTAGGAGAGAGAGAGAGAGAGAGACAGCATGAGCAGGGGAGGGTCAGAGAGAGAGGGAGTCACAGACTAAAACAGACTCCACGCTCTGAGCTGGTAGTCAGCACAGAGCCCGACGCGGGGCTCGAACCCACGAACCGCGAGATCATGACCTAAGCGAAAGTCAGACACTTAACCGACTAAGCCACCCAGGTGCCCCTGGTATTAAGTGTTTTGATTGAAGCAGAATCAATGACTTGCTGATTAGCTGCATGAAGAAAACAAGAGAGAATTGAGATTGTTCTTGGTTTTTGGCTTGAACACATGAATGAATGATGATCCATCTTTTATTGATTGATTGATTGATTGTCTGATGATCTATCTTTTTTAAAATTTTCTTATGTTTCATTTATTTATTTTTTTTAATTTTCAAGGTTTTTTATTTATTTCTGAGAGAGAGAGAGAGACAGCGCGAGCAGGGAAGGGTCAGAGAGAGGGAGACACGGAATCCAAAACAAGCTCCAGGCTCTGAGCTAGCTGTCAGCACAGAGCCTGATGTGGGGCTCGAACCCATGAACTGTGAGATCATGACCTGAGCTAAAGTCGAATGCTTAACTGAGTGAGCCACCAGGCACCCCTGATGATCTGTCTTTTAAGATAGTAAAGACTGAGCATAAGCTGGCTTGGAGAGCAAGATCAGGAGTTCCGTTTTGGACATGTTCAAATTGAGTTACTTATGGGATAACTCAATTGAGATGTAAAGTAGATACTTGGATGCATAAGTATGGAACTCAGGGATGTGACATTTGGGCATCAGTAGCACCCTGAAGTTGTATGTATCACTATTTCAGTCGAGCACTGAAATTAATAGACAAGGTTTTCAATGGGGGTTAATATAGAAATAGTTTTCAAAAGGCCACTTGGTGTCTATATTGGCCATCATTCTCCAGAGAAACAGAATAGTTATAAACAAACAAATAAATAAGATTTATTATAAGGAATTGGGTCATGTGATTGTGGAGACTGAGAGATCCCCAAAATCTGTACTTGGCAAGCTGGAGACCCAGGAGAGCCAGTATGTATGTAGTTCCAGTCTGAGTCTAAAGGCCTGAGAACTAGGGAAGCTGATGGTATAAACTCCAATCTGGAATCAGGCAGGCTTGAGACCCAAGAGAACCCTTGTTTTGGTCTGAGTCCAAAGACCAGAAAAGACCAATGTCCTAGCTCAAATAGTCAGGAGTTTCCTCTTATGCAATCTTCTTGTTCTACTCAGTTTTTAGAAGATTGAGTGAGACCCATCCACCCTGAGGAGGGCAATCTGCTTTACTCAGTCTCCTAATTCAAATGTTAATCTCATCCAGAAACAGTAAGATAACACCAAAAATGATGTTTGTCCAAAGTTCTGGGTACCCCATGGCCCAGTTAAGTTGACATATAAAAGTAATCATTACTGTGACGATAGAGCACTACATGAAATTATAATTCTGTGAGGAAGTGTGCACCTAAACCAGGGAGTTTGTGGATGATCTAACTTATTATAAGGTTAGAACCTATAAATTCCAGAGGCAGGCCTGGCTTGCATGGCAATGGTTGTTTTTCCTGATTGTACAAGAATTTAAGTTTTTTCTTATAGAACCAAAATGAATACTAGATAAATAAGTTAGTTGACCTAGTGAATCAAGTAATTAATTAATCCCTTAGACATTTATGAAGATTTTTTAACTTGCCAGATAATACCATTAGGTCACAGTCTATTTGGGAGACCACCACAGGAACAGGTAAACTATGTTTCAGTGGGGTAATGCCTGGCCATGATGAAGGTATGAAGAGATAACAAAGGAGGAAGAGACCATAGTGACGGAGAAAGGGGTGGTGGTTAGGGAAGGATTCACTGAAGAAGGTAAACCAGGGTTTTGCTAGGTGAAGAAGGAGGCAGGCTAGTTGTGTATAGAGAAAAGTATGGAGGTATGGGAGGGCCTGAGGTGTCTAGATAGGAGTGATGTGTAGGGTGCACGGTATTGAGTGGAGGGACCTGAGACCATTTGGGCCCAGAGGGTGAAGTACCTTGTATTTCTCCCTAAGGAGCTTGGGTTCTCTCCTGCAGGCCAGTAGGTCTCCTCTCCCTTTAGTAGGCACAAAATCACCTGGGAGCTTGTTAAAAATGGGGATTCCTAGGCCTTCTCTCTAAGGAGACAGATGCAATAGGTCTGGGGTTCAGGAAGTGACAGCTTAATGAGCTCCCCAGCTGATTCCAATGCAGTTGGTTCAAAGACCCCACCACCACTATGTGCTGTGAAAGCTGTTCATAAAAGGGAGTGACATGACCTGATTTATTTTTAGGAAGATAATTCTGCCGGCTGTGTGGAAAATGGACTGACTTCACTGTCAGGGAAAATGTATCCGAAGTTGCAGCTGCAGGCATCCTGCTGAGAGATTATGATGACTGGAGCTAAAATGTTAGTAGGGATGGAGAAATGGGCTGATAAGAGACCTTTCTATGTTACAATTCACAATTGACCTGAGCAAGAGAAGGGCTGAGAAGAATGAAGGTTGGTTTCCAAATGTCTACCTTGGAAGAGTGAGTCATCAATAACGGCTGGCACTTGGCAACTATTTGTTGAATGAATGTGTGAATAAATATAGGAAAAGTAAATGAGATGGAGTCAAAAAGGAAAATTCCATTTTAGATGTTATATCTGAAGTTAATACAAGTACTGTTCTACTATTGGTGAAGAAAAAAGTTCATGCAGGTTTGGAGATAAGGATTTGGGAGTTGTTAGTGTAGAGATCCTAAACCAAACGTGGAATCTGAGCCTATTTATCAAGAAGATATAAACCTTAAAGAGAAAAAAGCCAAGCATGCAAACCTTTTGGTGTATTTGAAGGACAGACAGGAAAATTATTTTGCAGAGAAAGTAGTTGAAAAGAAGTTAGAGGATTCACAGGAGGTATATTTTGAAAAGTTTTGAAAATGAAAGTTTCAGTAAGTACATGTATATGTGTATACATGTGAATGTGTGTGTGCATGTGTTGGAGGGGCATATTGGGACCATGTTGTCAGACTGAATGCTGAAATATGTTCTGCCCAAACTCTTCTCTAATACAGAGTTGATCCTTGAACAATGGCGTCAACCTTCTATGCAGTCGAAAATCCGCATATAAATTTTGACTCCCCCCAAGTTTCACTAATAGCCTACTATTGATTAGAAGCCTTATTGATAACATGAACAGTCTATTAACACAGACTTTTATATGTTATATGTATTATATACTGTATTCTTACAATAAAATAAGCTAGATAAAAGAAATTGTAAAGAAAACCTTAGGGAAGAGAAAATACATTAACAGTACTGTATGGTGTTTATTGAAAAAAAATCCATTTATAAATGGACCCATGCAGTTTAAACCTGTGTCGTTCAAGGATTAACTGTAGTTTGCCGGATTTAGCTCTCTCTTAAGGTCATCTCTGAATCATGATAGAAAACCAGGCAGGTCAACAACATAGGGAAGATAGTAGTCTTCCTATTTGCTATCACAGGAGGACAGTACTTATTTCAAGCAAAAGGTATTTTAACTTATTTAGACATGAGGTGGGCTAGGACATATTAACCACCCATCCCCACAGCATTGTTTCTATATAGCATTTAGATTACAGTTAGCCTTGTTATAGAATTTTTTCTCTTATCTGTTAAGTTTCTACAGATTTTGAAGCTATATCGGTCCACCTACCAGTAGACATGACATTACTCATCTTATTTAAAAAAAAATTAAAAGAGATTGTTAAAAAAAATCTCTGCTAGTATGTTTAGCAAAAACAGGTAACTCATTTTATTTATTTATATTTATATTTTATATTCTATTTCATGAAATATTTATATCAGCCAAATACAAAAGTAGTAAATACATTGGTTCACATAATACCAAAGAAACTTGATTTACATGAAGATGAAAGTGTGAAATGTTACCAACATCCTTATTCTGCAAAACTAAAGTGCTTAAAAGTTGACAGATAAATCAGGGGCTGACATGGAATATATGCATATACATAAACACATGCTATATATACATTTTAAATAATATGATATACCAGCTAAATTTGCCAGAAAGTTGCTATAGTCAGGTTTAATAAAAATGAGTCCTGTGACTTACACTGTGAGGCAGCCCAACTATTGGAATGTTTCATGGAGAGTCTATATTCATGGAAGAGAAATTTGTCATTATTGCTCTTACATCATGAGAGAGGCACATAAGGAGAAGGCTTGTGCTATTCAGTTCCAAGTTCATATAGACATACGGAAGAAATAGAGAAATGCACATGATTTTCCCCTACTCTACAGTACATGGAATTGTAAATAATTTGGGTAATGTATTTTACAAATCTTTGATTTACTTCAAAAGTATTCTTTCAGGAATAGAATTTAGTGATTTATCACTTACATGTAACACCCAGTGCTCATCCCAGTAAGTGTCCTTGTTAATACTCCTCTCCCCATTAACCCTTCCCCCCACCTAATACTCCACCAGCAACCCTCAGTTTGTTCTCTGTATTTAGGAGTCTCTTCTGGTTTGTCTCCCTCTCTGTTTTTATATTATTTTTGCTTCCCTTCCCTTATATTCATCTGTTTTGTATCTTAAATTCCACATAGGTAGGTAACTCATTTTAATTTTAATTTTGATTTTTACCCCAGGCAAACACTTTTGAGATGGTTATTGGAACATGTGTGTTAATATTTTTTTTCCAGTAAATTTTGTTAAGGATTGATGTTCATTTGTATTTTGGATCTTAGAGTTCTTGAATTGATATTTGTATGTTCCTTATATATCAATGGCATTAATAACCCTTTGTTGTTTTTGTCATAATGATTTTTCCAGTCGTTGATGCAATGGTGGGAGGGAATTGTTAGCTGGTTTTAAAACAGGCTTTCCATCAAATTCGGAGGCTTACCGGCCTGGCTTCTTGGCCTGTGGCCTTTACTCTTTCATCTTCATTTTTGGCAAGTTGTCTACCTGGGCCCCACAAAGGTTTCCTTATAGAATCAGTGCCCCTTTAAAACAAGGATTCCCCTTGAAAATAAAGTGAAGATGAGCCCGTGTCATCCTAGTTGGATGATTAAACTTCCTTTTTCTCCTCCCCCCAGAGCTCAGGCAGACATATCCGGAACTATTGTGGTACCTGGGATGTTGGGTTTCCTTGCAGTTGAGGGCCTGCAGAGTAGTTCTGAAGGCCTGTGTGAAAGGAAAACATGCATGTATTCATGTTTGTTGGACAAACTAGAGTCCAGCCATTTAAGTACAGATTTCTTTTATGATTTCCTTCAAAGTGTTAAATTCAGCATCAGATGATTCTGTAAAACTAAATAAATTTAAATGAATGAATGAATGAATAAATAAATAAATAAATAAATAAAGTCTGGGCTCCACTGGGGAAGGAAGAGGTGGGAGTCCCTATTGTGTCATTTTTCAACTCTCATTTTCTAATAGTTTATTTTTGGTATTTTATTTTTCTTGTATATTAACTTTGTTTACTGGTAAATTTGATACATTCACTTACTTATAGATTGTCTTCTCTGAGATAGGTTTTCTTAGTACTGGTGTTTGTTTTTCCTTAAATGGAAGAATTCATCAGTGAAGCCAACTGTATATGGAGGTTTTTTTTGTGGAAAGATTTTTTAAATGATTGATTTAGTGTCTTTAATAGCTACAGCTTTATTTGGATTTTTATGTTTCTTTCTGCATCAGTTGTAGTAAGCCTCATTTTTCTAGGGGTTTGTCCATTTCATCTAAACTTTCCAATTTATTGGCATAAAGTTGTTCTAGTATTCCATTAGTATCTCTTTGAGGTCTGCAACCTCTGTAATGAGGTCTCTATTTTAGTTTTTGTTATTGGCAATCTGTGCCTTTTCTCCTTTTTCTTGATTATTCTTGCTATATATAAAGTAGCTTCAATTTTATTAGTCTTGAAGGGAAAATTCCTGAATGTCAGGCTTTCTCTCTTAGGTCTCCCCACTTCAGGGTCTTGGCTGTTTGAGGCCTGGTTTCTTCTGCAGGCTTCAACTTCTGTGTTTCTTCTCTACCTCCATGAGTACTGGCTTCTCTGCCTCTAATATCTGTTCTTGGCCTGGCTTCTCAGCATTCTCATCCCCTACCCCCTGGACCCACGATAAACCCTACCACGCTAAGAATCATCATTTGCTTAAGGGGAAAAGGCGGAGGGCAGAGAGAGGAGGGAGGAGAACTGAGAAGGGAGGAGGGGGACAGAAAATCTGAAGCCAAAAGGGGCTCCCAGCTCCCAGCAGAGAGTTCTGATGTGGGCTCCAACTTACCAACCCCGAGATCATGACCTGAGCTGAAGTAGGGCTTTCAACTAACTGAAAAAAAAAAAACACCTGAAAAAAGCCACCCAAGTGCCCGTACTTTCTGTATCTATAGATTTGTTTATTGTAGACATTTCATATTAATGCAATCATACAGTATCTAGTCTTCTGTGACTGGCTTCTTTCACTTAGCATAATGTTTCAAGGTATATCCACGTTGTAGCATGTATCCGAATATCATGCCTTGGCAAATGGTCATAATCCTTTCCAAGTTTGAATCAGCTTTCAATATTTTATTTTTTGTGTTTACAGTGTTGTGAAATATCTTTGAGAGTTCCTTTAACTTCAGGGTTTTTTGTTTTTTGTTTTTGCTGTGTCACTTCCTCTGGTATCTCCTCATGCTTTTCTCACAGCCACTTTCATATGTGAGAGCATCATAACTACCTGTCGTAACTAATCCTTGCAATCTGGGTCCAAATTTCACAGCAGCATCCTTATCTGTGCTAGCCGCTTCATCAGATAGTTGAACATCAGTCAATTTATGCCAACATCTGAAACAAGGAAAAACAACCTTTACTGGCAGTAAAAGGTTCTTTTTTGGTCTCCCTGTAATTACAATTTTCTTTCAATCTGGCAGCTAACTTTAACACTTGGGCTTGAATGTGAGCAGAACCAATCTGGATTATCTTTTTATTGCAGCCTGCAATCCAAGGTAGATGTGCTCCATGTCAACCATAATTGGCTTTCTGCTTCTACCACCATTTAAACTGAAATGTGTTAGAGCAACTTTATGCTGGTTATTTTTTATATTCATTGAATTTTGTCAGCATAGTTTATATCATAGCTTCATGAAAGCCTAGATCTCATCTTATCCTCGCTTCTCTGTTGTCATTTTTCAGATCTAATCGCATCCAACTTTACTTCTAGCATTATCACTTTTTGTCTCTTTGTTGCACTTTAATCTTTGTTGTAAAATATTGTGTGAATTTATCACAGGGACACAAGGAGGCAACACAACTGTACTCTTTACTGTCTGTGCAAGAAATGAATAACAAATGTGTAGTGGTCAACCACTGACAGACCTTGAAAGGAGTGATGTCACTTGGGAGTTTATCATGATGTCCATTCTGTTATACAGTGATTTGTGGGCTGAAGGTTAGCAGCGAAGTTTGCACTTTATGTGATTACTCACAATTAAATATGGTGTAAACTAAAATTTGAACTGTTTTGTTGAATGACTGATGTTGTTTAAAGCATGGTAACTGAAATTTGTACATGTTGGAACAGTACAAAGTGAGGGATGCCTATAACCTATTTCTAAATTTTTTTTTTTAATGTTTTATTTATTTCTAGGCGAGAGAGAGACAGCATGAGCAGGGAAGGGTCAGAGAGAGAGGGAATCACAGACTCTGAAACAGGCTCCAGGCTCTGAGCTGGCAGTCAGCACAGAGCCTGATGCGGGGCTCGAACCCACGAACCGCGAGATCATGACCCAAGCGAAAGTCGGACACTTAACCGACTAAGCCACCCAGGCGCCCCAACCTATAACCTATTTCAACTAATCACATATCTTTCAGCCTCATCTGCTTAATAAATTGGGTCTCAAACTAACTCTGAATATTTTATTCAAGGCAGAATCTTGAGGCTCTACCATTCTAGCCTTTGAGTTTTAAAAATTATGGAAAAAATTATGGTAGCTGTGAGGCACCTGGGTGGCTGTCAGTTAGGTGTTGTACTTTGGCTCAGGTCATGATCTTACAGTTCATGAGTTCAAGCCTTGCATCAAGCTCTCTTCTGTCAGCACAGATCCTCTGTCCCCCTCTCTCCGTTCCTTCCCCCTCTCAAAAATAAATAAACATTAAATAAATTATGGCAGCTGCTCTGATCCCTGTGATTGTCTTCTCAAAATGTGGTGTCCTCTTTGCCTCAAACCTCCACTAATGAAACCGTGAGCAGCTCTGCCTCTAATAACATGCCATTTCCTTTTGAGCAGCTCTGCCTCTAATAACATGCCATTTCCTTTTGTGGACAAAGGATGAAAGCCTTCTCTGTCTCTGATGTCTCCTGTTCCCTCTCTGTTTCTCTATTTTTTTGAGATTTAGAATTGCCTCCAGAAACGCATGGCAGCCCTTACCTGGCTTTATAGCTCTTACCTTGCAGCCAGGATGAAAGTTCTGCCTTGGCACCCACAGTGTCAGCCAGTTAGACCCTGCGTCTCTAATGGCTAACTCATAAACACTGAAAACCCTGTTTTCCCTGAAGAATCCCTCATGGTGGCTGTTACAATCTCTCTTTCAAACCCCAGGCCAAGCTTTTACTTTCCCCTTTAAGAATCTACGTTTCAAAAATTCTTCTTTAGTATTTATCATGAGCTTCAAAGGCTCACAAAGGAATAAAAGGTTCCTGAAGAGGGAAACTTTGAGGCATTTTCAATGTGATAGAATGCATTTTCAGTGGAACCAGATTCCTTGTGGTTCCTTTGTGCCTCTGAGCACTTAGAACATGGCTAGGCACACAGAAAGCATTTAACAAATGTTTGTCACTTTGTTAGTTGAAATGACAAGCTACAGGCATTCTTTGGTTTACACATAAATTTGTTTCTGAAAATTAATTTTTTGAGGATGGAGAGGGAGACATGATGCTCAATTGGCAGGAAGAGAAGAAAACTTGCTCTGAGATTGTTAAGGTGGATCTTCCTAGCAGTGACCAATTCAGCATCCTTCTGTTGATGCTTTTGAAAATGAGTGGTTTGCAGGCAAAAATACCTTTTTTTAAGTCCATATTTTAAGTATTTGCTTAGATGTGATAGTTATCATTAGTGAAAAACTTTTGCAGTCAAAACAAAGGATTAGTATTTAAAAGGTAAAGCTGTAAGACTTAGGAGAAGGTGTTATAACTTGTTCTCTCAAGGGAAAAAACATAAAAGCTGATGGGAATTTCTTCTGGAGACATATTTGTGGCCAGGCTTTCAAGTCCTGTTACTTATTGAAAGTTTGGGCTATGTTTCTTATCATTTTTTCTTATCTATGATAACTGAATCCAGTAGACACTTCAGTGTGTGTGTGGTACGGTAGCCTTTTTACTTTTGCTATTATTTCTAAACCATCCTGACAGGCTATTTGAAGGTAGGGACCAAATCTACTGGGTAGTCTTGTCTTTGTGTTCTATAGCTCCTAGCAGAGAAGGGGACTGTGCACACAATGGGTACCTAGAAGTGTTTATGGGGGCACCTGAATGGCTCAGTTGGTTAAGTGTCTGACTCTTGATTTTGGCTCAGATCATGATCTCACAGTTCATGAAATCAAGCCCCAGGTGGGGGAAAACTTAATATCTTATGCCCCAGGCAAGACACACAGCCCAGTGACATAGTTACTGAGTCCCAGGTTCTCCTCCCTGATTAGTGCAACAGAGCTGCTTCTCTGTGCCTGCTTTCCTGAGCTCACATTCTCATTCACTGATATATGAAGTGTCCATGAGGATATGAAGTAGACTTCTATGAACTCTTCATGTGAGTCTTTGACATACTCTGATCCTATCTTTATCTTGAATTTCACCAGACTGATCCTGCAAGCTTATCAAGCAAAATACAATAGCTATGAACTAGTTAGATGATTCCCCCAAAAGACAATGGCAGTATTTCCAAGCCATTGTGTACCTTGGCATGGCTTATAATGAGAATAGTGACCTCTATACAAATACTCTATAGCAGATTCTATTGCCTACAGTAGGACATTCTCTAAGCCTCTACCCAAAAATGAACTTGTCCCTTCACACAGTAATTCAGACAATGGGAATGTGTTCCAAGGGAAAAATGCAAAACAGGAAGAAAAAAAATATGTTCAGATATATCCATTGTCAAAGACATCCATGTTGTTTATAGTTCTTTATTTTTAAAGAATTTGAAATAAACTAAATGTCCAAGAATTGGGAAACTGATAAGCAAACTATTGTGTCTCTATGCTATACTGTATTATCATTAAAATGATGTTTAAGAAAATTCTGCTGCACTATTGACAAAGGCTTATGATACAGTATTAAGTTTATTTTATTTTATTTTATTTTTTTAAATGTTTTATTTATTTCTAGGAGAGAGAGAGACAGCGCGAGCAGGGGAGGGTCAGAGAGAGAGGGAGACACAGAATCCGAAACAGGCTCCAGGCTCTGAGCTGGCAGTCAGCACAGAGCCCGACGCGGGGCTCGAACCCACGAACCGCGAGATCATGACCTAAGCGAAAGTCGGACGCTTAACCGACTAAGCCACCCAGGTGCCCCTTAAGTTTATTTTTTAAAGGAATATGGAAGGTTGTGTATACATTATAATTGCAACTTTTGTTGAAAAGTTCCTATGCATAGAATAAGAAAGTTGAAAGGAGAATCAATCAAATGCTAGCAATTGCCTTAAAATGATGAGACCATGGGTGATTTTTTTTTCCTTTTATTTCTTTTCCAAATTTTCTTTTATTGTGATTATATTATGAAATATATGAAAACAAATCTAGACAGCCAAACTACCTTAAAACTTATGAAACATATTATACAGTTTTTTAAAATTCCTTTTTTAATGTTTATTTATTTTTGAGAGACAGACAGATAGAGCGTGACCGGGGAAGGGGCATAGAGAGAGGGAGACAGAGAATCCAAAGCAGGCTCCAGGCTCTGAGCTGTCAGCATAGAGTCTGGCACAGGACTGAAACTCATAATCTCTGAGAGCATGACCTGAGCTGAAGTTGGATGCTTAACTGACTGAGCCACCCAGGTACGCCTAAACAGGTCTTTAAAATGTTATAGATAATAGACAATTAGACAGTGATAGAGATCATGAGAGGCCTGTGTTCATGGAAGAATCCCAGGGAATCACTTGAAACAAAGAGGAGGGGTAAGGAGACCAACAGCAAGGTAAGAAGTCCTGCAATAGTGGGTGGGGGCAAAAACAGATACATGTGGAGTGTTCTATTATTACAAACTTATTTTTCCCTGAACATTGTTAAGACCAAGGTACAGCGATAGACTGTGTTATTTAAAATCACTGCTTTTAGACTAGACAATAGTAGATACTGATCGTTTCCAAATCTCTCTCCAAAGTAATTTCTCAACATAAACCCCCCAGTTAATGGGGGTTTTTCTCCTAAACCCCCAGTGGCATCAAAGTGGCCCAGAAGTCCCTCCTGCCTCCCACCTCCTACCATAGACTTCTGAGGTTGTTGAGAGATCTTCATATGTAAACTAAAAGATAATAAATGTGTGATCTTGTCTGACCATGCCCTTTTCGACTCCCAGTCTTTAAATGCTATACCTGCAACTGAAAGGGGAAAAACCCCCGAAGTCCTGTCCACATGTTGGCGTTTCTGCCTGCCCCACTAACGCACCTATTTTACATATGGTCTTGAGACTTGACACTATTCAGAGAAATTTAAATAGCTCTTGTATTCATTTTCTAGGAGCGTCAGAACAAATACCACAGACTGGGTGGCTTGAACAACAGAAATGTATTTCTTCACAACCTAGAAGCTAGAAGTTCAAGATCAACATGTCAGCTAGGTTAGTTTTATCCTGAAGCCTCTCTCCTTGGCTTGCAGATGGCCATCTTTTTCTGGTGTTTCACATGTTTCACATGAAACTCCTCTATGCATGTTCATGTCCCAATCTCTTCTTATAAGAACACCAGTCATATTTGGATTAGGGCCCACCCATATGTCTTCATTTTTCCTTAAGTACATCTTTAAAAGGCCCTATATCCAAATACACTTACATTCTGAGGTACTGGGGATTAGGATCTCAACATATGAATTAGGGGATCACAGTTGAGCCTATAACCGCCCTGTACCCTGCTATCTAGAAACTTTTCATCTAAAACATAAACTAACATAAATGAACAAAAGCCAAATTAAGTAAGCACTGGGGTGGAATTAGCACTGGTGTTATGTGTTTTACCTCATACAGTCTGAATCATGTCATTAACCATGTCACAAAGGAGTTCCTAGAGGCCTGCCTTCCTGTTTCTGAATCCAGCCTCATGATATGGCACCATGAGCTCTCAGATCCTTCTTATTGGCCCTGAACTGATCTTGTAATTGACGTTTGATTCTTTCAGAGTAGATCTTACGAACTGATAAAGAAAGCATGATTTAATCATTCCATGAACACTTTTTTTATGTTTCTTTATTTATTTTGAGAGAGAGAGAAAGAGAGAGAGAGAGAGCACACAAGAGCAGGGGAGGGTCAGAGAGAGAGGGAGAGAGAGAATTCCAAGCAGGCTCCCCACTGTCAGGACAGAGTGCAGCACGGGGTTCAATCTCAATACTGTGAGAACATGACCTGAGACAAAATCAAGAGTCAGACACTCAACCTACTGAGCCACCCAGGTTCCCTGAGGATAATCTTCTGATTGTTGTTTGACTTCTTTGTTTTCTTAATGGTGGCAGTGTATCAGGTAACTCACTTGTTTGCTTCTTTATTCCAGCAATGAGGAGACTACTCAAGAAAGAACATAGAGACTCCTCTACTCTGTGGGCTAACCTCACTCCCAATGCCATCTTGCTTTCTTAGTTTTATTTGCTCTTTGCCTTATGTTTTTATTTTCAATTTATCTTCTCTTGTAATGTGTTTGCATATTTCTAAGTAGCCTAAAATTTGTTTCAGAATAAGTCATGGTTTGAATGAAGAATGAAGGATTGGCTTTCTGGGTTTAGGAATTGGTCTGGTCCATTAGGTATTACCCTGTCACTGAGAGGTCACTTATCTTGGGCCCAGTATCTGGATTTGACTGATCCATAACTCGATCCATAACTAGTGGATCCTGATGATTTGAACTCAGTGCTATCCACAAGATCCTGTCTTTAAAAATTCCAGTCCCCTCTCTAACTTTGTGCCTTTTCACACTGGCGAGCACAGAGTTAGATCATATTTATTCAGGGGTTAAAAGCCCAGTTATGTTTCAGTATAGTTATCCCATTTGTCTTTTCTCACTCCTAATACATTTTGCTTTTGTACTTTAAACGTATAGAAACTTTAGTCTTGATCTAAGGAGAAGAGAGGAGTTAGCTTTTAGCCTGGATTTTTCAGCTGATAAATTATTACAATTTAATAATTTAGAATTTTGGAACTGAGCCCTTTAACACTTAGTAACTCTTACATTGTTGAATTTCCCAGCATTAAAAAAAAAAAAAAAAAAAGAATGTATCTCATAGTCCCTGAGGAAGCTTTTGTAGTAGGAACCTCCTCATCTTTGAAGCCTTCACAAAACAGACCAAGTCTTTATACAAAGCCGGGGCTCGACACGTATCTGCTGAATTGAATACTCTCACCTCCAAATAGTCTTGAGAAGTAAAGATGTCTAGAGACCCTACTCTAAGGAATAGAAAGCAATACTGCTGATAAATACATACATAGGATTGATAACCTTTACCAAAGACTACACTCACTCAGCAATGGCATAGAAAGACCCCCCCACTAGAGACGTCACACCAGGCTCAGGTGTAAATTCCATGTGCAATCAGAGGAGCTTTGTTAAATTTTAAGGTTGAAAGGTATTTGTACGAAGAGTTTACGGATGGAGATTGTGCTTTCTTTTAATTTGGTAAATGTCATGTCTGTTCAGCCATTTGAAATTAAACTTCAGATCTTTATATCAGTGAGAAACATCCAAAATATTGCACATATGGTGAGAATAAGAGCCAAGGCTTGTAGTCATGGCAGGCTAAGAGCTTTTGATTTGAGATGAAAATATGATTTCTTTGGAAATCCCTTCTAATCCTCTGGTACGTTTTCTTAATTTCCTCCAGTGACTCAAATATTTTGAGAGCATATGTAGGCTGAGCCATTTGAGCATTTAGAAATAATAACTGTTCCTTGGGTATCCAGTTCATTACTGTGATATTCCTTGAGAACAAAGACTCAGAAAAGGGATTTTTTTAAAAGTGCATTTCATTCAGGTGCATTAGATCCTGACTAGGGAGCTAAAATAACCCTTTTTCATGGCTCTTCAGAATGATTATGCTCTGCATTTTCTGCAGAGTAGCTGTGATCAGGGGAAAGGGGTTAAATAATCCCACCAATGATCATCTTTTTTCTCACTTGCTTTTTCTCTGCACTTTCCTGTCATTATAATTGATGGTTTCTTGCCTGTATCTATTGTTAATAAAACAGCTTCTTTCTTTTGGTGAAGGGGAAAGGTCTGATATGTGGCCTCTGGATTCCTGATCATGAACAAATATTCACACACGCTGTTCACTACTGTCAAAATAGCCCAGTGAAACTGGACATCCGAGGTATGAAGCATCTGTGTTTGAGCACACTGCACAGGACATGAAACTGTCAGCCACAGTCACACAGGGAATGAGTTCTTTGATAAAATACAATGTTTCATACCTATGTGTAACCACTAATGGAGCTGTTGCTTTGATTAGAATAAAAAATAATTCTGGGGTGAGACCAGAGTATTAATTCTACATGTGAAATTCATTCTCTGTTATTCATATTCAGTTTGATGTAGGAAATAATTGAAACCAGAAGGGTACAAAGAATCAGAAGAAGTCATTTAAGTGGGTAATTTGATAAAAACAAGGACTTTAATAGTAGAATCATCCCTAACTTTGTAAAAAGAAAGTGCATGGCCATGAAAATCTTTTGTATCACAAGATGTTTTCTGGTCATCTTGTGACAAAAAATGGTCCTTTTTAAAGATGTATGACACATTTTGGTTTTTCAATAATGATTCCAAATTCACTAGCCTTTTCTGTGACACTAGCAGCTATTTAAAAAACATTTTGCTTCTTCAAGGCAAAGGTGATATTTTATCAACAAGAGAGAAAATATCTGCTTTTCAAAAGACTTCTTGCTATGGAGAAACATCTTGAAATTGGGTGTTTGGAAATGTTTCTATCATTATATGATTTTGTTGTTGATAACAGTGTGACTCAACCACAGAAATCTTGATAGTTCTGTACTTCAAAATCCAGAGTTTTCTAACTGGTATAAAAGTTTCCAGAAGAGAAAGTCATGATCTCACGGTTCGTGGGTTTGAGCCCTGCATCGATCTCTGTGCTGACAGCTCAGAACCTGCTTCAGATTCTGTGTCTCCCTGTCTCTCTGCCCCTCCCTGGCTCAAACTCTGTCTCTCTCTCTCTCCTTCAAAAATAAACATTAACAGGGCGCCTGGGTGGCTTAGTTGGTTAAGCGTCCGACTTCGGCTCAGGTCATGATCTCACAATTTGTGGGTTCTAGCCCTGCATCAGGCTCTGTGCTGACAGCTCAGAGCCTGGTGCCTGCTTTGGATTCTGTGTCCCCCTTTCTTTCTGCCCCTACCACATCCATGTTCTGTCTCTCTGTCTCTCAAATATAAATAAACATTAAAAAAAATTTAAAGAATATAAAGGTTTTAAAATTAGTCATAGATTGAAAATATTAAAATATTTAAACTCAAATAAAATGTTTGAAAGGTTAAAATGTTATGTTCATATAATTTATGAATAAATATAATTGTGAATGTAATTTACAAATAAAACATATTTATGGAAAGTATAGTTAAATATTTTTACTATTAGAGATATACAATCAAAAAAGGTCACAGATCACTGTTCTATACATATAACTGAGTCTCAGTCCCAGATTCCCAGGAAAGAGATGATTGGTTTAGTTGGGTCAGATGTCCATCTCTGATCCAATTATCTGTGGCCCAGGGAGAAAGGTGGCATAATTACATAGGCATCCAGAACGGCTGAGTGTTCAGGAGTCCAATCATAACAATTACATGATTTCATGGAGAAGCAATATTTATTACCACATGAAATATTGTCAGATTTGTCCCCTTTCATATATCTATCTTGTTTAATTCCAGCCTGACTCTTCTCACCTCACAACTCATTTTGCCAATCATTTTTACCGATGAATATTGTAAACTTTGACAGTGAAAATGCAAACTCAGTTGAAATAGATTGTGAAGTGAAATTGTCACTCCTGCAAACATTTTAGGATTTCATGAGGTTGAAGAAAATGATGTTGGAATGTTGCTCAGATCACATACAAATGAGGTTTGGGAAAATCAGATAATTTAACAACTGAAGAAAAAACCAATAAGGGTTATAACATCATAGATCTTCAAAGCAAATGATTTGAATAGCAAAGGTAGGTATTGATATTGGTAAATTAATATGTCCTTAAGTAATCTGAGAAGTTATCCTTTTTATGATCTTACTATAAAAGTTGATCATGAAGTGAAGGAAATTATATAATGCTTTTATACTTTCTTGTTGGAAAAGTTATGTCTCCTAACATAAATATTTTCATTGTTCAAACTCAAATATTTGAATTCTTCAGACTTAGTACATTGTTGTGCCAATTAGAACCTAATTAAAAAGTAAGATAAAGCAAACTTATTTTCTTAAATTTTAATTTCATTTTTTAAAGATAAAGCCCTAATCCAATGTTATTTATTATGGGATTTTGTTTCCTTTTAAAAAAAAAAATTTTAATGTTTACTTATTTTTGAGAGAGAGAGAGAGACAGAATGTGATCAGGAGAGGGGCAGAGAAAGAGGGAGACACAGAATCCAAAGCAGGCTCCAGGCTCTGAGCTGTCAGTACAGAGCCTGACATGGGACTCAAACTCACAGAGTGTGAGATCATGGTCTGAGCCGAAGTCAGACATTCATCCGACTGAGCCACCCAGGCACACCTATGGGATTTTGTTTCTTATTTGAGGATCTGATGCTCAATTTACTGGCTATAGAGCTAACCCTCCCAAGAGCTGTGGGAGGGAAGTAGTGTTTTGTACCTACCCCTTTGCACCTTCTTTAATAGCTAATCATTTGACAATTCATCCCTGATCCATCTTGAACCCTAATCCCTCACAGTCTTCCTGGATATCTGATTTGTTGATGTGAAAAATCATGTTGAACCAAGCTGTTTATAAGGACAACAACACAAAAATGACTCTTTTCTAAAAATACCTTTGTTCAAATAGTAGCCCTCAGTACCTAAAACCAAGAGGTAAAATAGGGGAGGTTTGGGGATTATAAGCAAGGGTGGGGGGGCTTTTCTGCCACCTATTACTCTTTGCAGAAAGACAATTCTGCTGTCACTTTATCTCTGTACCATCAACTCTAATACCCTTGTGTGCCCCTGGGTGGGGGAGATCTTTGCACACTCATGCCCAGATTGACATTTTGGCCCTAACCATCCCACAGACTAGAAATGGCAAATAGATTTTCATCTCATGTGCCAGCTCTAATCCACTGGGAGTGATTTCCTGGAGAACTACAATGAACAGTCTTCTGGGACCGTGTCTAGTTCAGTAGGAAAGATTGTATCCATTGATTAATGATGTCTGCCCTGGTCACTGGAGGTGGGTAGCACACACCCCCATTCCTCCTAACTTTGTTCTAGATTGTACTATGGCAGTGAATATTTCTGCATCATATTACAGAAGTCAGTTGTCACCATTTAGCTCTTAAGTGTTACCAAGGCTCAGGGTTTACCATTAAGTTCTCATGACCCCCAGCAGGTCCTAGTGTGCATGTTACGTATATGCCTATGACTATGCATATAAGATTAGTAGCACCATCTTGGTGTACACAGAATGGCCCATTATTTCTACTTATGCTAAATACAGTTGATTTCATTAAAGGGATTCTTCCTTTCATTAGAGAGCATCAGGGTATGAAATTGTTAAGCATCACGCTCTAGATACAAGGAATATTTCAGATTTGACTATTCATCCTTTAAAACATACCCAGAGTAGACATTTCTGTGCAACTCAAGCTTAGGGAAGATGTTATCATTTTTTTTTATCCCTGTCACTTCCAACATGATGTACTTTTATACCTTCTGTACTGTCAGAGAAATTTGAGCAGCTTACAGAGTTAGACGCTTCAGGGACAATTCTGTTAGAAAAAAAAAAAACAACAACGGGGGAAACAGTAAGAGCAATAGACCCTATTTTAGCCAACACAGACAAGAACATCAGGAAATAAATGTTTGCTGTGGTTTTATTGGACTCTAGTTAGCGTCCCCCTTGAGCCCCAAGGTCCCTATGGGAATGAGGTGTGCCTCATCAACATGAAATCTTTTTAAAGCCTGTGCTCTCATGGGACAGTCTCAGAACACTGTTGTGGTTAAAATAATACAATCCAGCCCTTAAAAATAATTTCCAGAGGTCTCAGCTCTTCTCTTGACTTTCTTGAACTCTGTAAGGAGAGATAAGGAAACCATAGTAGTATATCTTTGACATCTCCTTTTCTCTTCCATCCATTTCCTTTACTCTGAAGCAGCTCCCTCATCTCCCTCACCTCAGCCTTCCATCAACAGCCCTACACCCACCTCACCAGTTCTTGGCCCCCTGCCACTTGTCATCCTCACCAGCACCTTTCCTCTGCATTACAAGGTTCAAGAGCTTATTTAGCCAATCAGGATCATCCCTGGCTGGGAGAAAAGCTGAGAAGAGTCAAGACAGGATTCTCTTAAGCATCAGAGGAAGAGAAAGGCCGAGAACCAACATACATGAACTATTTCCCTTTTATCATGTACTTCATGTACATCCCTTAGAAATTCACTGTCAGGTTGTCAAATCCTGGATGATGCGAAAGAAGGCTTGGATGACGCCTTTCACACTGAGCACTTTATAGTCTTTCCCACCTCTCACCCAGGTCTGCCTTTGGGATGCCATTGTTCCTGCTATGTTTCTGGGGGTTAAGAGATGTTGCTCTGGGTGCCCACCAATCTGTCCCTAAGATGCACTTGTCATAGCCTCTTTCCCATTGGCATTGGGGGATGTCCCCTCTAGATGGCACCTTTTGAGATGGCTATGTTTCCTTTCTACTCCTCTAAGTCTCCTTCCAAAATGGATCTTGAGTTGCACATTCAGTTGGTAATTTAGCTCCAGAGTCTATTTTACTACACTGTAAGGCAATTTGAGGGTACACAAGGGGGTAAATTACAGCTATAGAACCTTACTAACCAGTCCATCATTTTTACAGCCTCTCCTCTGTTTCATTCCTAGAGCCGCCTTTAAGCCCAACTCTGACCTCACTTTACATGCATCCTCTCAGGTGAATTTTAATGTTTTCTCTTCTACTTTCATTTCTAGCTTCTTGATTAGTCTTCCTTTTATTAGTCTTCCCTGGAGAATTTCCCTTTACCTGCTTTTCCTTGATCTCAAACCTTTTCTTTCTTTTTAAAAACAAAACATTTCCTCATTATATATGGAAGTCTAAGATGAATGCTCACCATGGAAATTAGGAAAATACAGAAAAGTGCAAAGATAAACCATCCAAAATCATAGAAATTACCATAAAGTTTGGTGCATTTTCTTTGCTTTTATGTAATTGCAAATAAGCTGAATATTCAAATGTGTATTCTTTTTTTTAACAAATAGTTTATTGTCAAGTTGGTTTCCATATAACACCCAGTGTTCATCCCCACAAGTGCCCTCCTCCATGCCCATCACCCTCCCTCGCCCCCCACCATCAGCCCTCAGTTTGTTCTCAGCATTCAAGAGTCTCTCATGGTTTACCTCCCTCCATCTCCCCAACTATTTCCCCCCTTCTTCTCCCCCACGGTCCTCTGTTAAGTTCCTCCTAATCCTCCTATATGTGCAAACATATGGTATTTGTCCTTCTCTGCCTGACTTACTTCGCTCAGCATAAAACCCTCAAGTTCCATCTATGTTGCTACACATGGCCAGATTTCATTCTTTCTCATTGCCATGTAGTATTTCATCATATAGAATTCTCATTCTTTCTCATTGCCATGTAGTATTCCATCATATAGATAAACCACATCTTCTTGATCCATTCGTCCGTTGATGGACACTTAGGCTCTTTCTATGTTTTGGATATTGTTGAGAGTGCTGCTATGAACATTGGGGTACATGTGCCCCTATGCATCAGCACTACTATATCCTTTGGGTAAATTCCTAGCAGTGCTATTGCTGGGTCATAGGGGAGTTCTATTGTTAATTTTTTGAGGAGCCTCCACACTGTTTTCCAGAGGGGCTGCACCAGTTTACATTCCCACCAACAGTGTAGGAGGGTGCCCATTTCTCCACATCCTCGCCAGCATCTAGAGTTCTCTGATTGGCTCCTTTTAGCCACTCTGACTGGCGTGAGGTGGTATCTCAGTGTGGTTTTGATTTGTATTTCCCTGATGGGGAGGGATGCTGAGCATTGTTTCATGTGTCTGTTGGCCATCTGGATGTCCTCTTTGGAGAAGTGTCTGTTCATATCTTCTGCCCATTTCTTCACTGGGTTGTTTGTTTTTTGGGTGTGGAGTTTGGTGAGTTCCTTATAGATTTTGGGTATTAACCCTTTATCAGATATGTATTCTTTTTTCTTATCTTTTCTTCTGATTTAGTCTATACTAACCCCTAGCAAAGTCATGATGTTGTTACTGCAGTGTTATTTGTGTGTGCATGTGTGTGTATGTACATGCCCACATGCAAACACACACACACACACACACACATACACACACACTGTAACTGGTGTCTTTAGGTCAGGTGCTGAACTCTGGGACACTCTACAACCTGACTCACAACATTCTACACTTTGGCCTCCTTTTACTAGACAATTACTTTGTTCTTACCTGTTCTGCCCCCTCTTCTCAACCTTTATATATATATATATGGATTCTGGTTGATTAAAGGAATTATTATATGATGTCCAAAGCCTAACTTGACATTGGCTAACAGGTAATAAGAGGGTGGCCCACTTTTCAATAATTGCCTATTGATCTACTTCCTGTGGTATTTGGAATCTCAGTCTTTACTCTCCTCAGTCTTAGCTCAATTGCTTATTCCTGAGAGCCTGAAGCCTCTATCAATTGCTAGGAAACCAGGTCTGAGCACCCAAGGAGAGTTTCCTGTTATTCTTTTGTAAAATGATGGCAAGGAGATTTGATAAAAGCTGAATGAATTTTTAGTCTAGGATGTTCTGTTCTTAAGCTATAATTGCTGTTTTCCATTTAACTCTAGAAGTGATTCTGCCAAACAAAAGAAACTTTCGTCTTCATCTTTGTATTATTATTATTTCATAAAAATTCTCCTTTAAATGTGTGATTAAAAAAAGACCTCTGCATCATTAAAGGTGATTTTCTTTTGTCTTGGAACTGGTTTTATATGAATGTCAGGGGAAAAATGCACTTTAGTAAGCCATGTGGGATGCCCTTATTCCACAGTGAGATACATTTGAGTGCAGTAAATGTAAAAACCATGAAATAAACAATTAAAAAATAATTTTAGAATTTAAGAATGCTAAATCAAACTTCTGGTTATTAAGGTATATCACCTAAATGATGTCCATTTGATCTTCAAAATTTAAAATCACTGAGGTTAGCATAAGAAAGTAAGGATTAAATGGTATTTGGAGGGATTTAAGTTAGACATTAGAAGTTTTGCAGAATTCAGACAAACCTATATCCATTGTCATAGATGAGAGGAGCTTTATCTTGGGATCTGTTGATAAGTGAGTAGTCTGTCTCCTTGTTTTACCCTTCAAGGAACCAACATTATGATTCAGGACTGTCTCTTTCTAGTCAATTATGTGCCCTGCAGGTGACTATGAGTCTTGGTTTTGAGTATTTTAATCTGGTGAGAGATGTTGTAAGATGACTGGAAAGTAAATATGGTTTCATGAGTTACATTTTTCTTGCTGTCATATGTACTTCAATGAGCTAAATTACTTCTACTTATTCCAGTGGAAAGATCAGGTTCAACATGTACTATACCGAATAGCCATGGGGTGTTTATCATCTATCATATTTTCTTTCTTTGCACAAGAGAAGCAACTTGAAGTTACTGATGGATATATGTTGGAAGTACCCATAGATCATGGATACCCCAGGGCAATGATGCATGAACTAGAATGAGAATCAGGTAGAAGAGCTGGAATGAAAGTTGCTTGCACTCATTCCTTGCTTTATTGCCATTCCAGTGGTATTAGTCCATGATGGTATAACCCTCTTTTTTGCCCATATTGGAAAGATGTAAGGTGTTCTTGAACCTAAAGCTGTGCTGCCAGAAGTGGGTAAGGAAGCAGAATATCAGCAGGTCAGAAGGTGACTGAGCCCAATGAGGATAGGGCCTAGGTAGGCCTTATTCTCTGCTGTACCCCGAGTATCTAGCCTAGTTCTCTCATAGCACAGGCACTCAGTAAGTACAGTTGACCCTGGAATAATGTGGGGGTTAGGAGTGCCAACCCTTCACACAGTTGAAATCTGTGTGTAACTTTTGACTCACCGAAAACTTAACTGCTAATAGCCTATTATTGACTGAAAGCCTTATCTGTAACATAAACAGTCAATTAACACATATTTTATATATGTATTATATACTATATTCTTATAGTAAAGTAAGCTAGAGAAGAAAAAGTTAATAAGAAAATCATAAGAAGGAGAAAATACATTTATAATACTGTACAGTATGTATAAAAAGAATCGGTATGTAAGTGGACCTGTGCAATTCAAACCTATGTTGTTCAAAGGTCAAGTTTACTATTGAATTACTAAATTGATCACTCCATAGCCAAATTGTCCCCTTCCTCGAGAGTCCTTACTGAATCTCTGTGTAGAACCTTTAGAGATCTCTGTATAAAGCATTCAGCCTTTGCCTGGCCAACCAGAGGTGTGGCTCTACAGCGGTGCTTTGGTTCTGGAACCAGAACTGCCTTTGGGAATACAGACAAGGGACATCTGAAGACAGTTTCAGGGTAAGCCAGGGTCAGAACCAAACTGATTTCATTACCTATCTGAAGGGCCTGGGTGTAAAGGAACCTCACGTTGGAGGCACAAAAATGTAGAGCAGTGGACTAAGGCTGACTAGGAGACAGCCCTGGACAGACTGTTAAAGTGGTAGATGGACAGGTGGAATTTCATGAGGCAAATTCATCCTTATCCACCATACCAAGAATCTGAGGACATAGAGTATCTTTGGGTCGAAGCTTTTTACTCAAGACTTTTTGGTGAGTGCGTCCCCTGCCCCGCCTTTCTCAAGAATTTGCTTTATTTCCTGCCTCAGGCAACAAGACCCTGGGAGTCCCCCAGGAATCCAAATAAGGTTCAGACTTTTCCTTTCCCAAGCAGAGTAGCAAATTCTAGAATTGACTATAGCTTCAGCAGGTACCATCAAAATGTTGCTTCAGTAATTCCAGCTCCCCAGGACTCCCAGAAGGCCTGGGATTGAAACCAAGAGTCACAGGCTCAGCCCTCCAGGAACCAGGTTTGTCATTATTACTTGCTCTTGGGATTCACAAGCTGATCCCCACTGCTTTTCCCACTGATGGCTTCTGAGGGCATGGGGGTAAAGACTTCATGCTAGATGGTCTTACCTTAGGGTCCGTGAAGGCAGCACTCACAGAGCCTTTGAGCCTTTAAAGAATTGCCATTTTTGATGCCAAGTGTATCACTTGAATACAAGAAGTTTAACAGAATTAACAGTAGTCTTCTTTGTCTAGATGCAAGATGGTTTTTAACATACATTTTCAGGATCCTGCCCCAGTGCATCCTCAGGCTCCTTGAGGCAATTAAACCAGGCCCATGGCAATATGCAGACTGCAGTCTCCTTTGCCAGAGTTTGAATTTTTTAAGAGCACTTTCTTATCCTGCCTGGAAGAGATTGGGTGAGGCGAGAGAAAGCTTCCATTGGGGGTCCTTTTGAATTTTTAGTTATATACTATCTCTGGCTATAGACTATGTTGGCAGTTTTGTGACAGAGCCCAAGTACTCCCCAACAACTTCATTTTCATCCAAACCAGCGAGATTAAATTCAGTGGGCCAATCCTGTAACTAGAAGAAATGACATAAACTGTTAGGCCACAGGGAGCAATCTTATTAAAAGGTATCTCATTGACCCGTATGGAGAAATTTAGGCAATGGAAGACTCAAGACCTTTTTAAGCTTTCCGTAGACTCTTCTAGAGATTTCATTACTTATGCCAAACATATTAAAATGTACCCACATCTCAATTAAATGTAAAAATTTCCATAAAGTATTGAAAGGATTTTTATAATTTTGCTTTTGAAATTATTTGCTTATGAAGGACTTATTAAAGTTTACAGTTGACTATCTTATCACTCATTGTGCCTACTCAGAAATTCTTGTACAAGAGAATCTAATCCACAACTTATTTGAATACGTAATGAAATTTTTTATGAATAATAAATTTAACAACAAAGTTGACATAATGTTACATTTTGTAGACAGTTAATTAAATGCTTATTAATTTTAGTTTGCTTTTCTGTAGCTTGGAGCCAATTCATTTTAAATTGTTTTTGTTTTTGTTTTTATTTTTTATAGGCCCCCTGAAAGCTGTGGGCTTCAGGCACAGGACCTTTGGGTTCAATAGATAAAACAGCCCTGAGGGAATTTTACTGTAATGTTTGGCTCAGGAATAAAGTTTTAAGGGTACAGGATTGTTGTTTCAAAGGTTAGCTCTGTCATGTCAAAGAGGAATAAGACATGGTATATAAAGAGGAATAATTCTGTGGTACTCCATAGGATGGGAGTGAATAAATCTTCACAATAGCATATCAAAGAGGATGTCCTAGGAGATAGGGGACCTGGAAGTGTTCAGTGTGAGCTGGAAGAATCTTTATATAGAGGCTGGGAGGTTGGGGAGGGTCAAGGGGTTAGAGTCGGAGATTAGACTTTAAGTCCCTGTGCCAGTTATTACCTGGTGACTTTGAGCAAGTCACTTAATCTCTTTGTATTTTTGTTTCTTCATCTGTAAAAAGGAATATTTATTTCATCTGTTATTGTCCCTCATCTATAAAGTGGAGATGTATTCCTGCTTCACTTACCACAGAGGTTTGTTAAAGATCAAAATGAGATAATTTCCAAACTTTTAGACAAGGCTATAAACTCTATACAAATGTTAAGCTTCACTCAAATGTTAGAATTATGAATCCAATTCTAGGATACTAATGAAACACCTAGTAGGATGGGAGAGAATCTTCAAAATCAGTCATTTAAAATTTATTATTGCTACTGACAATAATCTTAGCATAAAAGTGTAAGAAGGGGTTCATGGGTGGCTTAAGCATCTGACCACTCTTGATTTTGGCTCACGTAATCTCACAGTTCATGAGATAAGAGCCCTACCTCAGGCTCTGTGCTCTCAGTGCAGAGCAGTGCTTATGATTCTCTTTTTCTTGCTCTATTCTCCCCTGCTTTCTCTCTCTTTCTCTCTCATTCAAAATAAATAAATAATAACTTTAAAAAAAGTACAAGGAGGGACACCTGGGTGGCTCCTTGGTTAAACATCCAAATTTGGCTCTGGTCATGATCTTGCAGATCAGGAGTTTGAGCCCTGCCTCAGGTATCAGGCTGTGTGCTGACAGCTCAGAACCTGGAGCCTGCTTCCAGCTCTCTCTGCCCCTCCACCACTAGTACTATTATAGAAGAAGATAGGATTCATTAGGCAGAGAGGGAAAGATTAGGGCCAAGGGCTCTTGGGTGGGGAAAAACACCAATTTTGAAACAATGCTGGGGGTGTAGGATTCCTCTTAATGTAACAGATCTACCTATTCTGCCTCAGGCTTCCCCTCAGGAATTTGACAAAAGACCTAAGTATGGCCACGGACCACCCCTCTTACAATGGAAACCAGCCAATCAGGAATGAACAACTCAGCACCTAGAGTGATCAAGTCAATAAGGGTAGAACCTGAGAAGGAACAAGGGGGAATGGTTGGGGGAGGGCTGACCAGAACCTTATAGTCCTCTGGCATTCAGTTTTGAATATCCCCTCTGTAAAGAGAGCTTTCCTACTATTCTTCATTTCTAATCTTATATTCTAATAAACTTGCCTGCTGCTCATTTTGTGTCCACCTCTTCATTCTTTGAAGTGGAGAAAAGATGAATCCCAGGTATTGTGGTAAAAAAAATCCTACAAGAGTACTCTGTCTTTCTTTCCCTCAAAAAAAATATATTTTTTAAAAAGTATAAGGAAAATTTAAAACAGCAAGAGAATGAAAGAGGTAAAAGAAAAATGCCAGGAACAGATTGCCAAGAGATGGGTGCTGTCTTCTCTGAGAGCTTGTGAGTCTGAGTCCAGTGAAAAATGATATTTTTCTAAGAGTAACAAATAAATAAGATCAGACATCAACAAACAAAACAAAACTTAAAACAGTTTTGGAGAACCCAGTGCTACTTACATACAATTAAGTCAAAGCTCTGTGAAGGCAACCTAATATGGACTTTGAACTTTAGAAATGAAAAGATTAGAATTAACAGGATTAGAGCTAAAACAGATACTGGACATTGAGTCCTGTACTCTTATTTTATGCATAGAAAGACATGTATAAAGTAATTGAGTGACTTGCAAAATGATTTCTACTTATTTAATAACCTGCCTGGTTTCACAAAGAATTTCAAGTGGAGTATAAGAATAGGTACAATGAAACAGGAAAATTTGAAGTACAATCAATGCTGACCAATGCTGTGATTGTGGAAAATAAGATATCAAGTATAGTGACCAAGGGAAAGGAAGAGTGGACTTATGGTGGTAATATATAACTTCCACAGAGTTGAGTTTTTTGTTTTTTGTTTTCTTACCTGACCAGCACTGGAAGCAACTTCCACAGATTTATTAAAAATAAACAATAAGTTTGGCTGACTTTCCTGGTTAGCCAAAGCAAAACAGGAAACCAAGCTAGCGTTGGAACTAGCATGAGAACCCTACCTAAGACCAGTTTGTTTTTTGTTCCATTTAAAAATTGGTTTTTATTGAATTTACTTCTTTAGGTTTTAAAATATTCTTTTGTTTGACATTGTCTTTCTTTCTCTCCATTTGTTCAATCTGTGGGGATGGCCTTTTTTTCTTTTATAGTTTATTGTCAAGTTGATTTCCATGTAACACCCAGTGCTCATCCCAACAAGTGTCCTCCTCCATGCCCATCACCCCCTCTCCCCTCTCCCCCTCCCTCATCAGCCCTCATTTTACTCTCAGTATTCAAGAG
Source organism: Proteles cristata cristata (assembly GCA_017311185.1). Classification (NCBI taxonomy): domain Eukaryota; kingdom Metazoa; phylum Chordata; class Mammalia; order Carnivora; family Hyaenidae; genus Proteles; species Proteles cristata. The sequence goes on along the minus strand of JAESUZ010004784.1, from coordinate 483,294 downwards.
TCTCTCATGGTTTGCCTTCCTCCCTCTCCCCAACTATTTTTTCCCCTTCTCCTCCCCCATGGTCCTCTGTTAAGTTTATCCTGTTCCACTTATGAGTGAAAACATACAATATCTGTCCTTCTCTGTCTGACTTATTTCACTTAGCATAACACCCTTGCGTTCCATCCACATTGCTACACATGGCCAGATTTCATTCTTTCTCATTGTCACGTAGCATTCCATTGTTTAGATAAACCACATCTTGATCCATTCATCAGTTGCTGGACACTTAGGCTCTTTCCATGATTTGGCTATTGTTGAGAGTGCTGCTATGAACATTGGGCTACATGTGCCCCTATGGGGGATGGCCTTTTTGAGGAGAGTGAGAGCTATTTCCTGTGCCCCTCTGACTATGGGAAATGTCCACTTCCTGTAGATGCCTGGGTGATGATTACCCTTCTAATCTGCATGATCTCTACTGCCTTTGCCTTGACCATTCTGATAAGAATCAAGCAACATCTCATGCCAAGTTTTCCTTGGTTATTTGTTCTTTATGTCTATTATTCTCTGCCAGGATCTAATATCTTCTCAGAGTTCTTTTTTGTCAAGAGTCTTTGAAATTATACAATCTGTTCCCATTACTTAAAAATGAGGAAACTGAGATTCAGGTATGTTAAGTGGCTTGCCCAAGGCCACATAGGAGCCAATAACCTTTACTGAACATCTACATGTGTCTTATTTCTCACAGCAAACCCTAATAAGTAAATATTATTATCCCTTTTTATAGATGAGGAAAATGAGGCACAAAAAGGTAAAGTGCTTTGCCCAAGGTCATAAGAGTACTTGAAGGAGCTGGTGTTTGAACCCAGTCTGTCTAGTTCCCAAGTTTATTTCTTTGTACAACCTTCCACCCAGGGTTGCCTCTTAAAATGATGACAGAACTTGGATTGAATCCAGTTCTCTGTGAGTCTCATGCTCTTTCTGCCACACTTTAGAGAAGACAGTATTAGACCTTAAATTCCCCTTAGGCTGGAGAGATATGCAAGACTAGTTTTGGAGTTTGGAGAGGTTTGTACTGAACTTGATTATCACTGCCTGGCCCTGCTTTTCGGGGATTCTTTGGCCAATGAATCAGTCTCTATAGAAATTTGTTTTTCTAAAGGAGTTTCTCGTCCCCTAAAGCAAGTGGTTTATATGTACAGTTCTGGTGTGGTGTAATGAGTTGTGAGGTGTCGGTGATTAGAGAGACTGGTGCACCTAGGGATTGCAGAATTGGCAGCTGGGGCTTTCTTTGACTCTCTCAGAGTCTCTGTGGAGGGAATAGAGCATGCACTACATTCTGCATTGAGGGCATTGTAGCTAAATGGTCCCAGTACTATATCTACCTCAAGCAGTGAACTTTAATGAGTATATCTTGCCACATTGTATAGAGCTCTTGTGCTTTCTATTCTCATTTTACAAAGGGCAGAATATTCTAATGGGAGATAGGAGAGCAAGTGATGTTAAAACAACAATAACAACAACAACACACACACACTCATCTATATCAAAGATTGTCAACTAATTTGGTTACTTGAATCTTTGTTGACACTTGATATTATGGAGATAAGGGGATAATTACCTCATGATTCAGTCCAATATGGAATCCACTCAATGAATAACAGACCAGAAAATAATGATTATGAACAAACTAAAGCATTCTTGTTATCTTTCCTGAAAATTCAGGGCTTCTTAAAAATTCTATTTTTCCCATTTCAAAGTATTTCCCCAACACTGTAGCTGCTCCAAAGTCTCTCTTTTCTCCCAGTACAAGCTACTGCCCAGGTCTTTACCCAGCTGAACCTACATAAAGTTGTTTATCTCTTCATTCTTCCTTTTTTGCTCAGCTCTTCATTATGTAGGTCAATGTAGCTTTCTGGGCACTTTAATTTTTCTTCTTCCCCCATTATCGTGGTTCTGTGCAATAAAGGTCTAGGAATGGATCAGGAAGTTAAAGTAACTTTCTCCTTACATGGGGGTGGGGGAGTGGTTTGGGGAAGACACTGGGGCTACTCGTGCATTTTTTTGGTCCCCTGTCAAATCAACTTCATGTGCATCTACTGTAGCAAATTTAAAATCTCAAATTCTTACCAGCTGATGCTGAAATGTGTGGGCTCCTCCTCCTGTCACTTGGTGTGTGACAAAGTGCCTTTAGACATTATTCTAGAAACTATTATTAGGAAGGCTCAGTTTCCCCCCAAAACCCATATAGTATATTCTAATACTAAAAGTCAATGTTTTGGCATTTTCTATTGTTTTGGATTGTGGGTGCTGATATTTTCCTCCCTGGGATAGATAATAGAGCTTGTGGACATGGAGACAAAGTGTGTATAGGGGTGTGTGTGACAGAAATAGTTCTTTGTAGACTTTAATAAGAGAATAGAAAGGAATTCACAAGATTGCTAAAGAATGATTACAGAGAAGTAGGGGCAAAGTAGGCAGGAAGAATAGCAATAGTGTTTGAAGGGCTAGAAAACAATATTTTTCTTTATTTTGAAGCTGAAAAATATAATCTATCAAAATGAAAGATTTTGATAAGTCTGAAATAGTCATGTGACATTTAAAAATTGTATTGAATTCTCAATTTTTTGTTCTCATTTATATGTCATTTTTAATTTAAATCCTTATTAAATCCATTGTGATTGGCTATGCTAATAGGTACTGATGTAGTTTTGGAGTGATGGGGGCCTTCAGGGTTACAGAGCCAATGATCAAGAAAGAATTCTTGAAGACATTTTTGGTGCAAAAAAAAGGTGATTTTATCAAAGCATGGGGGCAGGACCCATGGGCAGGAAGAGCTGAACTGGAAGTGTGGAGGTGGGGGGTGACTTTTTGGAATCTGTAGAGATAAAGTCAAGAGGGAGTTTGCAAAGAGACTTTCACATGCTAAAGATTTACTGGAGGCCTAACTATTATCAAGCCAAGGTTGTTTTATATTGAGATAGTTAGGGAGTTCCTGGACTTTAGGCTGTTGACTCAATTGCCTTTTTCTGGCAAACTGGTGGAGACTCTTATCAGTTTAATCATTTGTTTTTTGTCCTTTCTTGTTTTTGGGTAGCCTGGAGTGTCCAAGGAATATCACACATATCCCATTTGGGAGGGGGTGGGTGGGTGCTAGCTTGTGTTTTGCCTCAGCCTGCCTAAGGCTCCCTCATCAGGTACCATCATCTTATTAGTAGTTTTACTTTTGAAAATGATTAATAATTAAGTATTGATTTTATGCTGAATTTTACTGTTTTGATTAAGTTTTACTATAAAACATTTCAATCATACTTCAGTTTTGTTTGTTTTGTTTTGTTTTAGTTGTTTTGGTATCTCTTCTTTAGAAACGTGGTTTCAAAAGATGTTTTTGGATAAAAGTTGGATAGTAGATTTCACTCATATCGCACAAAGTTTGTAAGGAGCCAGAATCAGAGCTTTTTCCTCATGTCTCTCATAACCCACATTCACAAATGTGGATCAAAACTGCTTGGCATTAATTAGAGTAGTTAGGATCTGGCTGCCTAGATTCATGCCATTTGGTCCTGATAGTCTGGTGCCTCTGGTTCTTAGGCCAAACTCACAGGGGGTGCCTAGAGATTACCATGATTTAGTGGTAATTAAATTACCATGATTTGATTTAGACAAAGAGGAGAGTTAGGCCAGTGACTATTTAATTCATCTTCTGAAAAATGCTGACTGGTGGTTAAGATGAGTGAAAGATCACATTTATGTCACACTTCTAACTTTTGCAAGGACATTGTTGAAGGTTATAGATCTTGTTCTCTGTCTTTTTTTTTTTATAGTAACACACACAAAAAATAAAAAAAAAAACCAGGAGAAATGGACAAAAGATAAAATCTCCCTTTGGAGGCTGATGAAAATTGTCAGATTAGATGGGCTCTTTGGGAATCATTACTTCTTATAATGCTCTGCAAATACCCAGAGAGCACAGGAAATCACATGTCAAGGTCACTCTACTTAGCAGAAAATTTTCTTAATATCACATAATAATGAGCAAAATGAATGCAAATAAGGTTCTGACCACCAGCCCACCTCATTAGGACTATCTGTGCTCCAGCTCTACTTTTTCTACTTTTTCTGGGAGGTGTGTAGCTTTAGTTCAAAGGGCCCAGCACATTTGACAATGATGGTTGATGCTTTTCTGATGAAATTTTTGGCTTAAGCAACCAAATTCAGGATTGGTGCCTCCAGGTTACAGCCTCCCCTCTGTCCCTCGTTCCCCTGTCCCCCCAAAGGCAGACCAGATTTCCCCTTGGGATCATGGAAACCTGTTGTACCTAGAAAACCAAGAGTGAGGGCTCTGCAATTTCAGGCACAGATTCTGTCTTGATATTCAGAATGATCATGTCCCCTAGTTTGGAAAGAAATCAGGCTCCCAGCTAAGCAGGAAGAAAAATATTGTCCCAGATTCATATGCAAAACTGAGTGATTGGAGTGCCTCTGAAAGATAAACTCAGTGAGTTTTTACCAAGGAAAGTCATTAGTCAGTATTTCCAGGTTATTTTAAAATACTCTATATTCTTAAGGACAGGGAAAGAATGCATATTCAGTAGGTGATTACTTTGTACCAGGTGCTGTGCTAGATGCTTCATGCATGCCTTTTAACCCACAGCACAACCCTATCAGAGTGGTTTCATGGGGTATCATTGTCCCCTTGTAGAAAAAAGAAACTGAGGTTCAGAAGTTGTCACTTGCTCAAGAACTTATAGCTGGACTTGTGGAGTTGAAATTCTAACCACCTCTGACCTTAAAGCCCTATTCACTCTTCTTTCTGGAAAAAAAAACAAAAACAAAAACAATAAAAATTGCAAAATATACTATTGGTCACTTTGATGCCGCCTGGTGTCCTTCCAGTGCTGTCTGTTTAGCTGGGAACTAACTCTTTAGGTAACTGTTGGAAAGTGGAGTCCCTTCACTGGAGTTACTGCAAGTGATGTTGGTCTACTGTGTTGTAGAAGATGTTTGTGCATATGATGAGGCAGTGTGTGCTGGTAGTGGTTTATGTATTGCTGATGGGAAATTAAAAACAACAACAAAAACCCAACCTTTAACAGTTGTATATTTGTATTAATGCATATTAGAAAAATAATAACCAGAAAGCAGCTTGTGATTTCATAGATACTGTTTAGACATGGTTAAAGAAAGTAAATAAGCTATTTTACAGAAACACATGAAGTAGATAATAGTGGCCCCAGGTCAAAAATTGTTATGGTAGCATGTGACTGATGATGTTTGGGAATCATCACAATTAGGAATGGCCAAATAAGGTTAATGTTTCTCCCGACCCTGAGGGACAGTGAGCCTGAGTAGTCTATGGTCACTTTGCAATTACCTAGTGATTATGTTCTACAAAATAGAATCCCTAACTAGCTTTGTCTGCTACCCAGCCCATTCTTGGGGCACCAGATTCCACTGCCAGCTCATTTGAAAGCAGGAATTCAAATTACTTTGAGCTCTAGTCTATCCAAAATCTAATTATGCAGAAAAATGTAATACAACAAAAGTGAAAGAAAAGGATTTTTATATGGCCCAACATTTGGGATTCTGAGGATAATTGTTATTATAAATAACTGTATAAATGACATTTGTTTGCAAAGAAACTGTACCTCTTTTTAATTCATTTTAGACAGTGGCAGAAAATTATTTGAACTCAGGTTCCAGTCCCAGCTCCATCAACTGGGTGTGTGATCTGGGGATGGTGGTGGGGGGCTTGTTCCTTTTTTTAAAATAATTTTTAAAATGTTTATTCATTTTTGAGAGAGACAGAGCACAAGTGGGTAGGGTCAGAGAGAGAGGGAGACACAGAATCCAAAGCAGGCTCCAGGCTCTGAGCTGTCAGCACAGAACCTGTCATGGGGCTCGAACCCACAAACTGAATCCACAAACCATGAGATCATGTCCTGAGCCGAAGTTGGATGCTCAACTGACTGAGCTAACCAGGTGTCCTGGTGGGGGGCTTGTTCTTAAAGATACTTTCCCTGTCCAGAGCTTTGTGAACAACAAAGCTATGCTTCAATGTGCTTTGATGACTTAACTGGTTTTCAGAGATTTCAGAGAAGCCCTTTAATTTGAAAACAAATCAGGGACTCAAAACTACATTTTGGGTAGCATCTGGGTAAGAGGCAGCTAAGGAATACTCGAGTTAGGATTGGGTTAGGCAGTAAAGTTTAAATGGTTTTGGAGACAGGAACTTACATTTACTGAACCCTAAGTCTATTCAAGGCACCTTGTATCCTACCTCGCTGAATTCTCAAAATTGCTTTTATGGATAAGAAAATTGAGGTTAATACAAATATCGAACCATTTCATTGTATACCTGAAACCAATATAATGTCACATCAGTTATACCTCAATTTAAAATAAGAAGAAAGAGAGAAAGAAAACTGAGACTAAGTTTAAGAAACTTTCATAAGGTCATCCATGTCCTAAATGGCAGACCCAAGACTGAGTTCAAGTCGGATGGGTGGTAACCACTACGCTTTATTGCCTCTTAAGGTTTTAAATAGGCATGGAGTGCAACCTGCAGAGCTGATTCAGAGTCCTGTAAGTTTAGTGTGGGTGAGGAAAAGCAGCCAGTTGTGGAAGACCTTCTAAGCAGGCCCAACTCAACACTGGCAGGAAGGGTGACTGACAAAGAATAGATGGGTCATGTTTTCCCTGGTAGACCTGCTAGATTTAAGGGTCCCTGGGCTCAGCACAGGCTTTCCCAAGTGCCTGTGCTCAGTCAAACTGGCACAGGCGGCAGCAGGGGCAGGAGAGCCTGGGGATCCAGGTATGATGTGACCAGACAGCTGAGGTAAAGCCTAGAATGCAGATGGCAAAGTCTTCCACCCAGAGGCCCCAAGGAGTCCACATCAGTTGGGGGCCTGCCCTGTTAGCTTCTTAGGAGAATTCTATATGTAGGAGTGATTGGGATCAAGGGACCCTGGTTTGGTCTGAATGGCTCTATAACTGATTAGCTCTGGAAGGTAGCTTCATTCTTTCTGTTTCTGTCTCTTGATCTAGAGCTCAGAATCCAAGCCATATGGACCCTGAGTAAATTTTTTTTTTTAATGTTTTTTATTTATTTCCAGGAGAGAGAGACAGCGTGAGCAGGGGAGGGTCAGAGAGAGAGGGAGTCACAGACTGAAACAGGCTCCAGGCTCTGAGCTGGCAGTCAGCACAGAGCCCGACGCGGGGCTCGAACCCACGAACCGCGAGATCATGACCTAAGCGAAAGTCGGACGCTTAACCGACTAAGCCACCCAGGCGCCCCTGAGTAAATTTTTCACTAGTTGTGTGATCTTAGGCAAGTTACTTACTCTCAGCTTTAGTTTACTTAACTGTAAAATGAGGATAATAATGGTGTCTTTTTATAGGGTTGTTGTGTAGATTAAATGAGGTAATATAGGCAAAGCACAGTGACTGGGTAAATACATGTAATTATTCTCATTCTTATTAAGTGATAATACTTATGTGGGATTAAGTCCTTCCACTACCCAGTGACTTGGACTTGGTATAGCCAGATATTTCATTTAAATCAACAGTACCATAGCATGATTTGAGTTTAATCATATGTTAATTTGAATCCAAGTTCTTGCTCAGAATTCTCTAAGACTGAGGAAGTTATTATGATTATAATATGGCCAAATCCCCCGATTTTACTAATCCATGTGTTCTCCTCCTCTGGACGATCTCACAGTTCGGGAATGGACAAGGCCTCCATTGCTCTGGGCTGTGTCTCATCTCTTAGAGGACAAAGGCCTCTCTCTCCCTGTGTCCCCACATACAAATTGCCCTGCAGGCTCCTTCTTGTTGCCTGCCTGAATTTCCAAGGAGCATGGAGGGTTATTCATAGTGGCTCTGACCATGTGCCTGGGGACATAGATATATTTTTAGTGTCTTCTCCCTAGAGTCTCACTGAAAAGGTCATGCCTATCTTTTTATGCCTAATGTCAACTTCTGAATAAACAGGGTGAACTCATTTCTGTTAATAGGGCCCAAGCAATGTCAGGTTGTTGGTTCCCCCCAATGCACTTGGAATGTGATTTTGCTAATGACATGTAAGGAAAGTGCTTTGTAAACCCCAAAGCAGTTTATAGAAGTCATTGTGAAGGAGGAGAATGAGGGTGTCAGAGAGTGCCCTAGAGAGGAAGGTAAATTGAGGTAGCTACAGAGCGGCTGAACTAGGACCACTGAGAGATAAATATAAGGAGAGGTTTTGGGTACCATGTTTTCTACTTACCAGAGCTGAGCAGGTATGGAATGACACATTGCCAGTGAGGGCATCACCCTTTCGTGTATTCATTCAAGCAGAGACTGGAAGGCCTTAACCAGGATGTTGGTGACTAGAATCCTATGAGAGCAGGTGACTGGATGAGATGGGCTGAGGGCCCTTCCACTGCTGAGATATAGTGATTCTGGAGGGCTGAGGGAGAGGGCTTTTCTGCATGTTGAGGCTGGACACTGAATAAAGTGGATACTACTACTACTACTACTACTACTACTACTACTACTACCACCACTACTACTACTACTATACAGCAGCCTTGAAAATAAACCTATTTGTGGCCACACTTTCCTATAGCAGTGATTTTGTGTTTCAATTTTCCCATTTGTTTTTTAATGGTTATTGGTTTAATTAGGGTTTATAAAAAATTATTTATTTATTTATTTATTTTGAGAGAGAGAGTGTGAGAGTGCATGTGTACAAGTGTGGGAGGGACAGAAAAAGAGGGAGAGAGAATCGCAAGCAGGCTCCCCATCACCAGCATGCAGCCTGACATGGGGCTTGATCTGATAAACTGTGAGATCATGACCTTAGTTGAAATCAAGAGTTGGATGTTTAACTGACTGTGCCACCGAGGCACCCCTGGTTTATTTAGGTTTTAAAAAATTTATTTCCCTAAATCAATTTTTGTAAGTAATATTTTTATGAGTGTCATTTAAAAATGAATTGATATAATGTTGTATATTTCTTATGATTTTTAATATCTGCGTCTTCTGGAGTTAATGTCCTCTTTTTCATTGCTGGTATGTTTCTCTTTTATAACTTTTCTTCTATCTGTCATCTATCTATCTATCATCTATCTATCTATCTATCTATCTATCTATCTATCTATCATATAATTGACATGTAACATTATTTTCAAGTGTACAACATAGGGATTTGATATTTCTATACATTACAAAATGGTCACAAGTTTAACATCCATCACCTTGCATAGTTACAAACTTTTTTTCTTATGATGAGATCTTTTAAAATCTACTCGCTTGGGGCGCGTGGGTGGCTCAGTTGTGTGAGCATCCCACTTCGGCTCAGGTCATGATCTCATGGTTCATGGGTTTGAGCCCTGCATTGGGCTCTGTGCTGACAGCTAGCTCAGAGCCTGGAGGCTGTTTCAGATTCTATGTCTCCCTCTCTCTCTGACCCTCCCCTGCTCATGCTGTCTCTCTCTCTGTCTCTCTGTCAGAAATAAATAAAACATTTAAAAAAATCTACTCTCTTAAAAAATATCTATTCTCTTAGCAACTTTCGAATATGCAATACAGTATTATTAACTATAGACACCATGCTGTATATTACATCCCCCTAACTTATTCATTTTATAACTAGAAGTTTGTGCCTTTTGACCCCCTTCACTCCTTTTTTCTACCTCCTATCCACTGTCTCTGGCAACCACAAATCTGATCTCTGTATCTGTGAGCTTATGTGATTTTTTTTTTTTTATATTCCACATATAAGTGAGATCATACGGTATCCTTCTCTTATTTACTTAGCCTAATGTCCTCAGGGTCCATCCACATTGTCACAATGGTAAGACTTCCTTCTTGCTTATGGCCAAATAAAAAAGTGTGTGTGTGTGTGTGTGTGTGTGTGTGTGTGTGTGTGTGTGTGTGTATCAAATTTTCTTTATCTGTTCATCCACCAATGGACACTTAGATTGTTTCCATATCTTGGATATTATAAATAATGCTACAATGAACATGGAGGTGCTGATATCTTTTTGAGTTAGTGTTTTTCATTTTCTTTGGATAAATATTGAGAAGCATAATTGCTGGATCATAGGGTAGTTCTTTATTTAATTTTTTGAGGAATATCCAACTGTTTTCCATAGTGGCCATACCAGTTTACATTTGCACTAATTTATATTCCCACCAACAGTGCTCAGGAGTTTCCTTTTCTCCACATCCTTGCCAACACTTATTTCTTGGCTTTTTGGTACTAGGTATTCTGACTGGAATGGGGTGGTAACTCACTGTGGTTTTGATTTGTATTTCCCTGATGATTAGTGATGTTGAACATCTTTTCATGTACCTATTGGACCATCTGTATGCCTTTGGAAAAATATCAGATCTTCTGCTTTAGTTGGATTGTTTGTGGTTTTTTTGCTATTGAGTTGTATGAGTTCTTTATATATTTTGGATATGTGTATCTCATCAGATATATGATTTGCAAATATTTGCTCCCATCTAGTAGGTTACCTCTTCATTTTCTTGATGGTTTCCTTTGCTGTGTAGACCCATATCTTTTTTTAATCAGGAATTTCATTTGTCTGCTATAATGGTTAAGCAAAATAGGACTAAAATACACTTTTTTTTTATCCTCGCCCCCCCCCCCAATTTCAATAATAGATTCACTTCACTGGATCTTAACCTGCCAGATTCCTTTTGACACATTAGAAAACTGATGGGTAGTTAAGTGACTTGCCTACATTTTATAAAGGATGAATAGCAGAGTTCAGACTTAATCCTTCCGGCTCCTGATCTATTGCTCTTTCTGGTAAACCAGATTGCTCCTGCTATGGGCATTGAGAAAGCTGTGAAAACTAAGGTACTGAGCTAAGCTAAAGTAACACACAGCCTAGATGGCAGCCTTTAGGCATAAGTCCTTCCTCTCTGGTAAGGCACTTGTACACTGTAGATGCTCTGCAGATTTTTCTTGAATTAAACAAAGTAATCCTGTCAGTGCCTGGCACCTAGTTAGTGCTCCATAAATGGTTATTGAATGAAAGCAAAACAACTCTCATGGGGTTCATGGAATTGACCATCAATGCTCAAGACACACAAAAACACCCATGGCGTGTTCTCATTATGTTTTCTACTCGTATAATTGTGGGTAGTTTCAACCCTGGGATGGTAGCAAGGCTTCCTGCAAGCTCTGAGGCCTGCTGCCTTAACCTTCATCTGGGCTTGAATGAAGATGAATTTTTCTTTTATTTTTTTATTTAAAAATGTTTTTAACATTTTATTTATTTTTGAGAGAGAGAGATAGAGTACGAGTGGGGGAGGGGCAGAGAGAGAAGAAGACACAGAATCTGACGCAGGCTCCAGGCTTTGAGCTATCAGCACAGAGCCTGATGTGGGGCTTGAACTCATGAGCCATGAGATTAGACCTGAGCTGAAGTCAGAGGCTGAACCAATTGAGCCACCCAGGAATCCCTTCTTTTCTTTTTTTAAAAAAAGTGTTTATTTATTTTGGGGGGAGCAGAGAGAAAGAGAGAGAGTATGAGTGGGGAAGGGGCAGAGAGGGAGAGAGAGAATCTCAAGCAGGCTCCATGCTTGAACCCAACACAGGGCTTCATCTAATGAACCATGAGATCATGACCTGAGCCAAAATCAAGAGTTTGGTGCTTAACTGACTGAGCCACCCAGGTGCCCTGAAGATAAATTTTCCTGAGGGTGCTTCCTACAAACAAGGATATTAAGCCCAACAAGAACTGCTGGTTGTCCAGATTGAGTCCTTAGTAGACAACAAGCTGGCAACATCCCTGGCATGGAGCCATGCATTCTCCTTTTGTGATTAACTGACTGCAGCTTAGCTGTAATCAGCAGAACTCCCAGTCCAGGGAGTGGCTAGACTCCAAACCCAGCTCCTTGGAAGTTCCTAATTGGGTCCACCTGTCAGGAAGTAATAAAGACTTATTTATATTTTTGAAGTACAACTTTTTGATAAGGTAAATAGCATATCAGAGCTCTCTTATTTTGCAGCCCAGTCTACAACAGGGTTATGAAAGGTATTTATAGCTTTTATAACTATGATCTTACTGCTTCCTTATTGACAAGTAATCCTCCTCTGACTTTGTCTGTGAATCACCCAGGATTTGGAGTCATTGAGATTGGCTCTGAGAGGGGTTTCAGTCATCCTAAAGGTTCCTGGATGGCTTGGGAGACAAATCATAGGACATAAAAGAGCTGTTTTCTTTTATACACATGCACGCACACACACACACACACACACACACACACACACACACACACAAACAAACACACACACTTCTTGGTTTAGGGACTTGGTTAAAGAAGTGTTAATAGATGGAATGATATTTAGATTTTTATTCTGTGCCAGGAGTGCTAAGAAAAGATTATTGACGTCAAGTGAGCAGTTCTAGGAGTAGAGTGAGTGGTCACAGCTAGAAGCTGTATCAGCCCTTGAAGATGCAGAGACATTTACATCTCTGCATCTCTCAGTGAGGAAGCAAGATGCCAAGCACAGAACAGGGTTGAGGAGCTCTGATTTTGCAGTTAGGCTAATTCAGCTCAAATTGTGCCTCTGTGGCTCATTAGGTGGATGACATAGACAAAATCCCATAACTTTCGAACTTCAGTTTTCACATTTGTTTTATAGGGCTGATGGTTTAAGTATTTCATTGGATTGTAGTACATTCTAAGTGTATAAGTGGTGGCAACATTGTTATAAATTCTAGTACTAACTGTGCAAATGTAAGCAAGTCACTTAAATTGTTTGGGTCTCAGTTTCTGTATTCAAAAGGCATTAGAGTAGATGATTCTTTATGTCAGTCAGTGTCCAGTCAGGAGATAGAAACTATGCCAGTTATTTTAACAGAGAAATTACTATAAGTAATTTTTAACCAGGTAGTAGAGAACTGGAAAAACAAACAGTGAACACAGAGGTAGCAACTGCAGAAAGCAGCTATCTACCCTTAGTGCTGGGGGAACAGAGGGAAGAAGTTGAGACTTAAAACTTAGAAGATTAGAGAAAGAGACCATACTTCTCAGTGCCAGTAGGTCCTGGTGGGGAAGGGAGGGGAGGGTGGTACATTGTGGCTGTAAACTGCAAACAGAATCTCTATGCTATAAGAATAAGCTACTGGGGCCCTGCTGACCTAATGGGAAGCAGGCAGGAAGTCATAGGTCATCTTCTCTTTTTTAGGTCTTTCTCTAGCACACTGTCCCCTCCCAACCTCTGTTGGAAAAGTCACACAGGAAGCAACTGGCAATAAAGAAATGGGGTGTGCAGAGTCTTGTCCCAAGCATCACAAAGCTGAATGTGGAAGGGTAGGCTTAGAGCTGAGAGGCATCAGCTTAGTAACTGGTATAATCTTCAAGGTTCCTTCAAGGCTAGAGTCTGTGAGTCAGGTTCTGAAGCCCATGAAGAACTCTGTGGGCTCTTGGAGCTGGAGCTGACTCCAGCATGGTTGGTAGAATGACATTGAGTTTTGTAGACATACAGATTTGGATTGGAATCCTATTTCTGACTCTTACCAGCTATGGGATATTGGGCAAGTTACTTGGAATTTCTCTGAGCCTTGTTTCCTCCTCTAAAATGGTGCTATCAATACCTATCTCACAGGGTTATTGTGATAATTAAATAAGAATAAGTCTGTAAAGTGGCAGATGGGGATATCTGGCACATAAATGGTAGCTATTATTATTACTAAGGATACTTGTTAAATGAGTGCCTGCTGATTGGCTTGTTCCCTTTGTTGATTGCACAAACTGATGTCACTGTGTTGTTTCTTCCACTCAGATGTGGCTTGCTGGACCATGATGCAGGAGAATGGACAGTGGGTCACTGGTGGCCAAGGAGTCCCATGGTTCATGGGGCCCCTGGGACAACATTGTGCACTTGTAGGAAGCAGCACTGCACCCAGACTGGGATCTAGTAAGCTGGTTCCTGAGTGTGTGTCCAGTGCCAGGCAGGGACATGTACCCATTATTGTGTTAAGCTTGAGCTGTAGCCAGGGGGCTCCTTGGATGCTATTCAAGTCAGAGGCAAGAACTTGGTTTCCTGGGCAGTAACTGTAGATTAGGAGAATCATTTATAATTTTTTCTCTACAGTCATCATAGTTGATGTCTTTTTTTTTTTTTTTGATGTTTTATTTATTTCTGAGAGAGAGAGAAAGAGACAGCATGGACAGGGTAAGGTCAGAGAGAGAGGGGATACAGAATCTGAAACAGGCTCCAGGCTCTGAGCTAGCTGTCAGCATAGAGCCTGATGTGGGGCTCGAACCCACCAACCGTGAGATCATGACCTGAGTTGAAGTCAGATGCTTAACTGACTGAGCCACCCAGGCGCCCCAAAGTTGATGTCTTCTTACTCTTTCTAGGTGAACTCTTAGACTAGAAATAATAAGGAAATATAGAATATTCATATATTGATGACATTAATAACTAATATTTATTAAGGACCCACTTTGTGCCAACTATTATGCAAGGCACTTATGTGCATTACTCCTAACCTTGAATCCTATGAAGTTATTTTTATTTCCCCAATGTTATCTACAAGGAAACTGAGGCACAGACTGGTAAATAAGCTTGCCCAGGACTTTCAAATAGTATAAAATGGAGCCAAAATTAGAACCTAAGTTTCTTGGGTTCTTTTTTTTTTTTTTAATGTTTATTTATTTTGAGAAAGAGATAGAGATAGTGGATGTGCAAGGGGAGGGGCAGAGAGGGAGAGAGTCCCAAGCAGGCTCTGTGCTGAACCTGATACAGGGCTCCATCTCAGCAAACCATGAGATCATGACCTGAGCTGAAATCAAGAGTCAGACACTTATCTGAAAACACTTATCTCAAAAACGCCCTGAAGTTTGTTGGATTCTAAGCACATTCCTTTACTATTAAGCCAGACATTTCCCAGTGCTGGTTAAAAGTAGCACAAATTTAACTTAGAAAATATCTGGATTTCTGGGCCACATGGTGGGAGATTACTCGGTAGAGCCCCTAGTACACTTCCTTCCAACTTTCCATTATAATAACAATTATAATGATTTAATGGCATTTGATTAACAGCCCCTGACGCATCTTTACCCAGCTTCTCAAGAAAATACCTAATAAAACAAAAGGATGGATATTCAAAACACAAATTCACAGTTTTTGGTATGATTTAAATCTGCTATAGGGACTATTTTATTTGGTCAATGTTCTACCAATTATTAGGAAGAAGTCTATTTAAAAATATTCTCTTACCCTTATACAAGGCAGTCAGGCTTT
Source organism: Proteles cristata cristata (assembly GCA_017311185.1). Taxonomy (NCBI): domain Eukaryota; kingdom Metazoa; phylum Chordata; class Mammalia; order Carnivora; family Hyaenidae; genus Proteles; species Proteles cristata. The sequence continues at coordinate 468,056 of JAESUZ010004784.1, read as the reverse complement.
TATAGTGAAACCACCTAAAAGTTACCTCTCTGACAAATTTTTCCTTAAGATTTCTAAGTAATTTTGGATTGTCTTATAAGTTTCACAGGTACTATGGTTAAGTAGTAGTATTTCTTGGAAAGCCCAGCACTTATCATAACCATCCAACCCATTCTAACAGGTCTCAGATAGGTGCAGCTAGCACAGGGTTAGCTAGATTATGCTTGATGTGAAAAAAGCTTCTGAAAATACAGATTTCCAAAAGTTGTAGGAACAGTGAAGATGGGGTGAGAAAAACCATTCATGGACTACCTTTGCTTCACCTTACATGAAAGGGCCACACTGCTTGCCTCTGAGAAGGGGTGGAAGATGCCTTGTTGTTCTCCTACTGCCTGGTCCCTACCTCAGAGGCCTCAGGGCCATGCTAACAAAACAATTTTCAGTTTCCTTTGGAAGAAATCAACAGATGAGAATATCCAGGGACATTAAAAAAAAATAGTAGCAAAGAGAAGTATTTTTGCTCTTGGGCGCCTGGGTGGCTCAGTCGGTTGGGTGTCCAACTTTGGCTTAGGTCATGATCTTATAGTCTGTGAGTTCGAGCCCTGCAGCCTGGAGCCTGCTGTAGATTCTGTGTCTCCCTCTCTCTCTACCCCTCCCCTGCTCATGCTCTGTCTCTCTCTCTCTCAAAAATAAATAAGCAATAAAAAATTTTAAAAAAGAAAGTCAGATAAATTAAAACATGAACCTAGTATGCTCCAGTGAAAATTGTGATAAAGATAGAATTTGAGTTGGGATCACCAAATGAATAGAGTATATCCTTCTGTCAGTGACTCCAAGTATTTTAAAATTATTCCACTGTGTGGTGTATAGAATATTTTAATACATGTTAATCTAATTGGATCTTCCCAGGAGGATCAAATGAGTTAAATAATTTCATCTTTTAATGCAGACAATCTGTAAATATTTTCTTTTTCAGTTTATCTATTGTTTTGTAAGTTTACCCCAAGCTCAAACTCCTTTCTAAAAATTTATGTCACTTTGAGTTTTTATGATGGATTATTTAAAGTATCTAGAATTAATTTAGTAAATAGAATGAGGTGAAGATACAATTTAATTTTTCTCATACAACTAGTTTATTATTCCAGTGCAACTTATTAAATAATTCCATCTTCCTTTACTGATAATTGAATGTTACACAGTCATTGTCTGCTGTTAGCAGGTGGCCCGTTCATCTTATGGAATGGATTAGAAGCTTCAGCCTTGGGGAGTGAACCACAATTTTTGAACCTCTGGGTTTTTGGGTTAATGTTTCTCCATAGCTGTGGTTTTTCAGGGCTATAGTTTTGCAGAGCTTTGGTCTTTCTGTATAGGTGCCTCTTCCATTGTCAGAAATTCTTAAGTTGGCAAATCTTCCTTATCCCAAATGTCAGGGGGTCTTCCTGAAGCTTCTACCTGCTGGGCCTTATGCTGAATCTAATCCACTCCTCAGCTGCCATGTCACCCAGTGGGTGCTTTCTGTGTGTCATTTCTACTCCTTACCTCCAACTATTTAACCTCATTTGATGAATAGACATTGTTATTCCATTTTGCAGGGGACTGGGATTCAGAGAGGTTTATCAACTTGCTTGAGATCACAGAGCCACTAAGTGGCTCAGTGAGAATTTATGCTTCTTTCTGACTAATTCAAAAGCCTATACTTTTACTACTACATCATGCTCCATGCTATTTTTAAAACATTTTCTTTTATAGTAGTAAAATATACATGGCATAAAATTTGCCATTTTAACCATTTGTAAGTGTAAAGCTCAGCGGTGTTAAGCATATTCAAATTGTTGTGTAATCATCAGCTATCTGTTTTTTAAGCATCTAAAGATAGCAGGGGCATCCACGTCTATTTATAGTGGGCCACAAGATCATTAATTAAGATAATTAATCTAAGGGGCGCCTGGGTGGCTCAGTCGGTTAAGCGTCTGACTTCGGCTCAGGTCATGATCTCATGGTTCATGGGTTTGAGTCCACGTCAGGCTCTGTGCTGACAGCCAGCTCAGAGACTGGAGCCTGCTTCAGATTCTGTGTCTTCCTCTCTCTCTCTGACCCTCCCCTGCTCACGCTGTGTCTCTCTTTCTCAGAAATAAAAACATTTTTTAAAAGATAATTAACCTAAATATTTGTGGACCAGTGAATTTCTACTTGGCGACGATGGCTTGGTGAATAGTTATTTAGATATGACTCAAATGCTCATCTGAATTTTGGAGCTTTATTTATATTTATTATCTTTTGTCAAGAATCATAGTTTCCCATCTTCAGGAAATTAAACAAGAATATCTCACTAAGATGTTGTTAATTACATTCAACTTTAATTACAATTGCTAAGTGATCCCAGCCTACTAGTTTGACATCTGGGTGCAGCAGGCATACCACAGTAGTGGTAGACAGGTAAATGCACCAGAGAATTCATGCGGGTTACCTAATTAGAGAAATTAGTGGTGCTAAAGACCTCAGGTGGTCCACTTTGACCACAGCGGCATGCTGGATTTCTGGGAAGGATGGGTATCAGGATTCCTCTAAGTTTTCTCTTTACTAGGATGAACATCCTTGTTTTTACTTGTACAACACAGAATCCAAAGCCCTTTACTGAGTATACCACTCCCAACCTGTTGACTAACAATTCTTTCCAAGTGTGGCTTCTGGAATGGAAACTATCACTCCTATCCTGATCCTGCCCATGCAAAGCAGAACATACCTGCTTAATTCTGGATGGCAGGCCTCTACCCATGCTACCTCCTCCCTGTTGGTCACTTCATGTTGCCAGATTATGTTAAGTTTATAGTCAATTCAAATTCCAAATCTTCTTCGTATATATTATTGTGATACTAGACCTCCCTACTTATGTTCTAATAAGTTGGCCTTTTGGACTTACGGATAAGGCTTTATTTCTATCAAGGGTTCAAGGATGGAAAATATGTGCAATGTCTATGCCTGTGGACCTTGTTTACATCTAATTACATCTAAGGATCTTTTTTTTTTTTAAGAGAATGTGCTTTCTCCATACTTTGGCTATTGTTGATAGTGCTGCTATAAACATTGGGGTGCACGTGCCCCTTCAAAACAGCACACCTACATCCTTTGGATAAATATCTAGTATTGCAGTTGTTGGGTCTTAGGGTAGTTCTATTTTTAATTTTTTGAGGAACCTCCATACTGTTTTCCAGAATGGCTGTACCAGTGTGCATTCCTACCAGCAGTTCAAAAGGGTTCTTTATTCTCCGCATCTTCACCAACATCTGTTGTTGTCTGAGTTGTTAATTTTAGCTACTCTGACCAGTGTGAGGTGGTATCGCATTGTGATTTTGGTCATTTCCCTGATGATGAGTGGTGTTGAGCATTTTTTCATATATTTGTTGGCCATCTGGATGACTTCTTTGGAAAAGTGTCTATTCATGTCTTTTGTCCATTTCTTCACTGGATTATTTGGTTTTTGGAATAGCTTTTATTATTTAAAAATCCTTCATTATTTTTAATACATCTGTGGCCTTATTTATTTATTTTTTGACAGAGAGTGAGCGAGTGGGGAAGAGGGGCAGAGAGAGAGAGGGAGAATCTTAAGCAGGCTCCATGCTCAGTGCAGAGCCTGACATGACTCGATCCCACCATCCTGGGATCACTAGCTGAACTGAATCAAAAGTTGGATGATCAGCAGACTGAGCCACCCAGGTGCCTTTAAGGCCTTATCTTGTGAACAGGCTATACCAGAAACTTAGTCAATTTGCAAAAATCATGGTTGCATTTCCCCTCAGTAATATAGCTTCTGCCACTCTTCCCTACTCTGTATAGCTGACCTTAGATTCAGGAGAAGTCAGGGGAATAGTCACATTGCTTTTAGCCTTTTTCTTACTCCCAAGACTCATGGGGCAATAAGTTTGTCTTTATTTCCCTCTTTGAATAAAGAAAGGTAAGGAACACATGGGGAGACACTGGGTTGGGATGACATTTGAAGTTTTGCAGAATAGTCCTGACAGTGAAATTCATCTTTCAGGTACAAAGTAGCCTGCATATCTTGCAGCCACATACTGGTTAAGTCCTAGTTCTTCACCTTTGCAAGGGGCTCTGTGGTTTGTCAGGCTCAGCAAACCAAAGCATACATCTTATATACATATGAAAAGCATATTGTGGATTATAAAGCACAGCACAAATGGTCGTTCTTTAAGTACACCATGCTTCTTTAAAAATATCTCATCTTGCAGTCAGGAGGGGTTTCCTTACCTGCCCTTGACTTGGGGCCATTCTTATGTTGATAGAGGATATTTTCAGAACTTAGTTTCAGAGAACTCTCAATTGTTAGATATTCAGGTTGCTATTCACCTGTCTTTCTCTTTCTGATTCTGACCAATGGGAACACAATATAAGGGATGAGAGTCAGAGGACAAGTACCACTTGTTTCATAGGTAGACAAGCTCCTGATACCCAAAGTAAACTTTAGTAAAAGCTGGATTGGCGAACCTGACTCTGGTGTGAGTTGAAGTGCATGCTTCTACCACTCAGCCCAAATCTCAGTCATTAGATTGACAGGCTCAGCCACATGACAGAGTGAGTCAATGAGCAAAGGCTTGCAAAGAAGATGTAAAGTCACTTATCTGACCATCCGCATACCAGGATCACAAGCCTGCCACACTCACTCTGTTATAGGTTGAACGAGAAGAATGGCAGGCTTGCCCCACCTACGAAGGACTGCCCAGGTGTGCTTGGCATGTGGAGCAGAAATGGAACAGTGGTCTTTGATACAGTAATGCTGCCCACCAGTAATTGCAGCACACACTGTGTAACCCATCAGATAGTCCACTCACTCAGTGGAAAGTGAATCAGGGGTGGGAAAGACTAGAGCCTTCCATTCAATCCTCCTAAAAGAGGGGACAGGGGACAGAAGTCCCTTCATCTACCAGCTGGTACAACAAGCATAAATATTCCTTTCCTCGATAGTATCAGTTTTGAAAAGTAATGCTCTTGTGCTATCCTTTAGACGATGTCTCATTTGTGATCTAATCCAAGGATTAATGATTGAGGAAACAACCTTTAAGCTGAAAAGATGGTGGAATTTTGATTGGACAAAAATGTTATGATTAGAAAACTCCCCATGGATAATCTGTAAGGCAGTTCTTGGTTTATGCAAAGCAGCACGTGTGCCTTTGTGCTGATGGTGCAAATGTAGTAATTAACCACACAGAAATGCCAGCTACAATTGGGATTTGGGGAGAACCTTCTTCCTCTCCAGGAGTGGGGGATGGGTGACTCCAACTTAAAGAGAAACAAATGTATGAGAGACAGGTGTGGAAAGACTCTGAAAAGTCTGTGACTACCTGGCTTGAGAAAATTGTCTTTGTTTCCAAAGCAACAACATTTTTGAGAAAAATAAAAACTTTCCTCAATGTGAGAATTTTCTTTGTTTTTGTATTTTATACCAGAATACACTGTGACAATGTTAAAAAGCCATGAGTGAATTTTGGAAATTGCAGAATCAGGCTTAGCATCTGGCTCTATTACCTATGGGGGATCTTGGCCAAGTTACTTCACTTCTCTGAGCCTCAGTTTCCTCCTTTACAGTGGAGATAATCATATAGTGGTCAGGGTTGTTGTGCAGATTAGAGATATTAGAGGTATATACAGTACCTGGCACAAAATGAATTGTGATGATGATGGTATATATATTTTTTTAAATTCTTAATTTTGCATAACAAAAGGTGGATTTGTAAGCTTTATTTGTATACAACACTAAATCCAGGAGGATATTTGTTCTTTTATGTGCTCAGAAAAACTAGGTCAGATTTTAAAGTGGGAATTAGGAGACCATGTTCCAGATAAATCCTTTCTGGTCTGTGTTATTAATTTTCCCAGAGAATTAGATCATCCAAACATTTGCAGATTCATTGAAGTCTGCCTTAAAGTGCCAGATGTGGTTATTGTCACAAAATACTGCCCAAAGGGAAGCTTGATGGATGCTCTGCTCAATGATGACATTCCTGTCAACTGGAGTTTCCAGTAAGAGCCAGGCATTTGAGTGGTAGGAAATATAAACTAGTGAAATTCTACAACAAACCCTGTTTCCATCATTGTTCCCAAGGATCTATTGTCATCTAAATGGATTATCTTGAAGGAGGATTTGTGTTACCTCTTGGGGCATGGATGGGAATGGGTGGGTCATTATATCTAGACAGGGAGGCCTAGAAAGGATTTTGAACTAGGCCCATCCACTGGTGCCAGGGAAGACATGGCTGGAGATGCTGGTAGAAAATCCTGATTAGTATCTAAAGAGTACGTCTATAAGCAAGAGCAAGGAGTCTTTGCAAGTAATAGGCACAGGCTAAGTCTAATTAATTTACCTAACAACTACTGTGCTGGACACTTAAGGCTACAAAAATAAATAAGAAATATTCCCTGCCTTCAAGACCCTGTTGGTCTGGTGGGAAAGACAAATAAGTGGAGTTATAGAACAGTTGATAGAAGTCTTAAGAGTGTCACGTGCATGGGAGTGGCATTGAGTCCAGATTGGGTATGGGGAATGGGTCATGCGGAGATGAGGAAGAGTAGAAGTTTGCTAGGAAAAAGGGCCAAAAAAGGTAATTCCAAAGAGAAGGAATAGTGTGTGTAAAATCTAAGAGAGGATGGCCCAATCTGGAATTGTTAGTAGGTTAGTATGGCCAGAGCTTAGAGATGAGGGTGAAGGTGAGTGGTAGGAGTGGTGAGATTTGAGACCAGAAAGATAAGGAGATAGTCCTGAAATGGGCCAAAGTAAATAAGATAATTTAGAATATGAAAAAGTGGAATTTCAAATAAGTGAAAAAAGGAGTGATTGTTGGAATAAAGGATTCAGGATGACTGTCTAACCATTTGGCAATAATAATATTAGACCCCCAGTACACACCTTTAAGCAAAATTAATTTGGGGATGGCTTTAATTTTCAGCATGAAAACTGAAACTTTAAAAGTACTAGAAGGAGGGGCACATGGGTGGCTCAGTCAGTTAAGCATCTGACTTTGGCCCAGGTTATGATCTCAGGTCATGATCTCTGCTGTCAGCCCAGAACCCATTTTGGATCCTCTGTCCCCCTCTCTCTGCCCCTCCCCAACTTGTACTCTCTTTTTCTCTCTCAAAAAAACAAAAAAACAAAAAAGAAAAGGAAAAAGTACTAGAAGGAAATACTTATATGTGATTAGAACACCACACTGAAAATTAACAGGCATATAAGTAATTGGGAAGAGTATTTCTAACATATCTCTTACTGAGTATAACTAACAAAAGGTTGATATCCATAGACTAGTGGAAAGCAGCAATGTAAATAGCATAACACATAACTGCTTGTTTGTTAATTATAGATAAGTCTATGAACATTTACATGTATTTTAAAATGTGACATGTACATGTGAATCACATTTATTTGGAAGAAATATTCACTTTTTTTCTGGATAATTATGACCTCATAGCATTCATAAATATGGGTATAGCTGAGCTTACCTGAAGTATTATCCCCACTGTCCCTGCAAACAGTGGCTCTGCAATCTGTGTGGACTTTTAATTTGCTCTACATGATGGATTTCACATCAAAATGACCTATGTGTCTTTTTGCAGGTATGCCATCAGTCTGATTGCCCCATGAAGGGACCCAGGCTTGGGTAGGATTCTACTGAACATATTTTCAAGTGAACCATCAGGGAATCTGCTTCTTTTTTAAATTTTTTTTTAAACATTTATTCATTTTTGAGAGCCATAACAGAAGTGAGGGAGGGGCAGAGAGAAAGGGAGAGACAGAATCTGAAGCAGGCTCCAGGCTCCAAGCTGTCAGCACAGAGCCTGATGAGGGACTCGAACCCACTGACTGCAAGATCATGACCTGAGCTAAAGTCAGATGCTCAACTGACTGAGCCACCCAGGCACCCTGAATCTGCTTTTTCATTTCTCAGCAATGAACAGTATATCCTACCCCAGCAGAGAACAATATTGTATCTGATTTGTTCATATATATAAGAAAGAACAAGATGCATACTGCCTATCTTCTATCTATGTATCTATGTATCTATGTATCTATCATCTATCTATCTATCTATCTATCTATCTATCTATCTATCTATCTATGTTTAAATAGCTTATGCTTTTGGAAAAGCACTGAACAAAAATTCCATACTGTAAAGTATTCTGGATATTAGGGTGAGTTTCCCCATCCAAATCTAGGCATATTGAGTTGAAGGAGAGCAGGACTAAAAATACTCTGGCTGCATCTGGAACACAGGGATCCTTTGGGATTTGTTTCATTTGGCCACATTCCAATTATAATGATGTTGAGTGTGGATTTTGTTCCCCAGGATGTTGAGTCCTTAAATAAATTCTTCTCAGCCTTAGGATTTGTTTGTTTATTTATTTATTTATTTATTTATTTTTTTAAATATTTTTATTTATTTCTAGGAGAGAGAGAGAGAGAGAGTGTGAGCAGGGGAGGGTCAGAGAGAGAGGGAACACAGACTCTGAAATAGGCTCCAGGCTCTGAGCTGGCAGTCAGCACAGAGCCCGACGCGGGGCTCGAACCCACAAACCGTGAGATCATGACCTAAGCGAAAGTCGGACGCTTAACCGACTAAGCCACCCAGGCGCCCCTGTTTATTTATTTTAAGAAATTTCCCTCCAGGTTTATAAATTCCAAAAGATCACACAAATTATACATATTTTCAGCAGAGATTAAAACTGTCACAAAGATATAATCTATAAGAGAAATAGGAGATGAGTGAGGGTGGAGCATGGTTCTTTAAAATTATTTTTCATTTGATAGTTTTATTTATTTATTTTTTTATATTTTTTTATATATTTCTAGGAGAGAGAGAGAGACAGCGTGAGCAGGGGAGGGTCAGAGAGAGAGGGAGTCACAGACTGAAACAGGCTCCAGGCTCTGAGCTGGCAGTCAGCACAGAGCCTGACGCCGGGCTCGAACCCACGAACCGCGAGATCATGACCTGAGCGAAAGTCGGACGCTTAACCGACTAAGCCACCCAGGCGCCCCTCATTTGATAGTTTTAAATGTAAAACCCGTGGGAATTGTATATGTTGACCAATAGTTTCATGTTGTTCTGAATGCTGTTTAACAAATAAATCAAGGGACAAGGGAATTTCAACCAGAATGATCAAACATTATTGACTGTTCTTGGTATGTTTAAATAAACGGAAAAGAGGAGCCGAGGGAAAGATGATAGTATATAATGAGAAAATCTGCCTCAATTCTCAGATCAGAGGAATCATAAAATTTTGATGGTAATAGAGAATTCATTTTACACCAATAATTACACTGTTTGGGTTCATACACTATTCCCATTTCTCCCAATTATCTCATTACTATCCAGCTTTGATATATGTTTAAGTAAATTAATTTTTAACAACAGCCATGCAATTTAAGTATAATCCTACAGAGACTAAAAACCAAACCAAACAATAAACTACTGTTCTTCCTGGGAATTGGCTCATACTAGTCACTAGATGTCATAAATATTTAAAAGTGGACTCTCTTAGACAAGTGCAAATAAGCAAGGTCATTTCTATAATGAGCACTAACCATATATGGAACTTGTCTATGGCAGGAACTAGGCTGACATCACTCTGTCCTCTGCAGGAGTGAGCCGAGGATGTGTGTGTGGGTAAGAAAGTGTGGGTTGTGCAGCGCAAAAGGGGAATAAAGGGCCTAAGCAGCATTGTTAGAGCTGGTCAGCCCAGAGCCGGTCAGCCCATGTTGGGGAGCACTAAGAATGACTGACTGACTAGGATGGGCCTTTTGGTGGAGATTTTTAAATGCCAAGTTGAGAAAGTCACACTTGATGAGAAAGGAGCATTGTCAGCTCCTAAATGGTGGAAATGACATAATAGAATAAAGAGAGGGACAGGTATTGGTGGCAAAATTGAATTTTCTTTCCCTCATGATTAATTAAGGCAGTTAGTAAGGGCTCAAGACTAGATCTCATAAGGAATGCCTAATTCACCGTGTAATTCCAGATATTGTTTAACAGATGAATTGGTACACTAGCTAATTTGACCCTTTTAATTTCTCAGATGGAGGCTGAGGGGTTGAATCAACTGTCTCATTTTGTCCCAAACTGGAACTATTAGGTGGAAGTCACCTTATAGATTATTTATTTGTGCCAATTCATTTTTAGAGGAGGCAACTGAGACCCAGAGAGATTGAGAAACCTGTTTAAGGCTCAGGCTTGCTCCCTTATTCCCATATAGTTCTCTGGTAGAAATACACAGTTTCAGTCCTGGGCTTCCTGTTCCTCTCTCTCCAATCCTATTTCCATTATAATTTTGGGTGACCTTAGTATCCATTAGGAAGATGTGTCCTGTCCTGTCAGTTTTTTTTTTTACCCCCATCTTCTCCCATGATTTTATATTCTTCACCTGCCTCAGCTGCCCATTTCTATGTCATTACCTGTAACTGGATCCCTTCTACAATCTCCATGTCAATATCTTACTCTTTGACCTCCACCCCATATATATATATATATATATATATATATATATATATATATTTTTTTTTTAGTGAATTCCCTTTAGTTTCCCAACTCCACCAATGTACTAAGTGGGACATCCAATCCACTGATCTCACTGTACTTCACTTTCTCTCACACCCCATTTTCCTACTCACCTGGCTTAGATTCCATGGTCCATCACTAATGGAGATTCATTTGCCTAAACTCTTCTGTGTCTTATCACAAACTGACAAATTACATATATTTGGTGGATTGCTATTTTCTGCCTCTGGATATATGCTCCCTGAGGGAAGAGCTTTTGTCTGCTCTGTTCCCTGCTGTATTTCAAGTGCCTAGAACATGGTTGGTACATGGTAGGTGCTCAGTAAATATTAAAATATTAGTTGAATGAATGAATGAATAAATAAATCAGTGAAAGTGAGGGCACCTTTCAGAGGGTTTAAATTACATTTTCCTCTACAGAGTTTGGCACATGCTTCTGTTTTGATTATTTCTAGTGCTAGGTTGTTTTTATTTTTCTTTCCTTCTTTTCTCGCCTCCTGTGGAAGGAAGAGCTTTGTTTTGTTAGGCATTCTAGTGTCTCTTGAGGAGCTAATTATAGAGAAGCCTGAGAATTGCTGTCCTTGCCCTTCAGAGGAAAGGGGTGAGGGGGCAAAGGAGACTTGATCATCATCTGAAACCATCACATCGCCTAAGCATGAGCCCATGTTATGTCTTGGAAAAAGATATGTCAACAAGAGCAATCTATTGGATCAAGTAACAACTTCTTGGCGTTTTTCTGGCTTTTCCCAGCCTTCTTCCAGTTAGAAATGGTACAGTAGGCAGTTGGAATATGTGTCAGGAACTTGGAACAGAGGCTCAGATGGAGATGGAAATTTGGGGACCACCACTATCTAAGGCTATAATGTAGCCATCAATGGGAAGGAAACCTTCTAGGGAGAAGATGTGGAGAGAGAAGAGAGAGCAGAATCCCAAGATGGCAGCTCTACAGTATTTCTGTAGACCTCTGGTGCCATTAAAAACACTATGACAAAGTGATGCATATGATGATGAAAACATGGCAAGTGTGTTCATATGCCACATGCCACAATACCATCACTTTGGGATTTAGACATGCATTTGGGTATGATAATTTGTGTAAGTAATTTACTAAAACACAGAATGAGAATTGTGACTTTGTAAGTGCTCATGGGACAGTGGTGGAATAGAAATGTTCAGCCATTGATGTTACAGAGCCCTTTGATCTAGCCACACCCATGACATTGTTGCTCTCCTGTGTTTGAATCTTCAAGCCTTTGGCATCGTAGCATCTTTGGGCTTTAGTTTCCTTATGTTTAAAAATAAAAAGGGACACTATATCAATGAATCCAAGGGGGTAGACACAGGTTGCATATCAGAAATGGGATGGTCCCTCTGTAAGAGTTTGGTATGTGAAAGTATATTGAAAAAGTATGTTGAAAAAGTATATTGAATTTTATTATCAAATTCATATTTGTAAAATTTACAAAAATCACATGTATTAATTTAGTTCATACTATTGAATGTAAAGCTCAATTAAATCTTCCTGACTGCTCTGGCTAACATTAACAAACACAGGGAAACCTGGGAATAGATGATTCTAAACTGTTCAGTTCTGCAGTTCTGAGTATCAGTGAATCATGGGGTGTGTGGGTGGCTCAGTCAATTGAGCTTCCGACTTCAGCTCAGGTCATGGTTTGTGGGTTCAAGCCCCACATCGGGCTCTGTGCTGACAGCTCAGAGCCTGGAGCCTGCTTCGGATTCTGTGTCTCCCTCTCTCTGTGCCCCTCCCCCATTTGTGTTCTCTCTCTCTCTCTCTCTCTCTCAAAAATAAATAAATAAATAAATACATAAATAAATAAATAAATAAATAAAATATCAGTAAATCAGTGCATGACTCTTACTCTTGATCACTAGAGTTGATTAAGAGGTACAAGAAAAACAATCCATCTCAAAGACCTACCTTTGAACAAGTAAATAAGCTTTTATATATGATGAATTTCCCAAAAGAGTCTGATAGAAGTGACAATGTCTTTGGCAAGTTTGGGTGACTTCCCAGTCCTCACTAATTGCACCCTTTTAGGTATGTATTTATCACAGCCTTAAGGGCAATCTCACTGGTGTACCCTTTCATAGCTAGTGTGATTACAAGATCCTAAGGGGATGATAATTATAAGTGAAGGACCCCCTATGGAAATCCTCCTGCCTTCTAGGTACTTTCAAAGTCAGAGATTAATACATAGGAAACAAAGTATTCCCATGAAATAACTCCTCTTTATGATGGATGCTTAAATGGAGAAGTACAGTGAACATGGAAGTACTTATGACAAAAAGGATCCAAGACCTAATACATGATAAACAAAAAACCCACCACTTGCTCTATAATAAGTAAGTAATGCCTAATTGAAATACGTCAGTAATAAAGGGTGATTTGGTTAGCTCATGCATTTCTACTTAACTTGTTTCTCTGGAATGCTCTTTCCTGAGAACTAATTGCTGAAGCCAAGGAAATAACACTCTTACACCTTTGATTTTGAATTCTGTGTTCTGCTTGCATGGATTTTTAGGGATCAGTTTTCATTTGCACTGGGATTTTGGGAACTCTAAGTGCCTTTAACAGAAGTCAATGTGCATTGATGGTAGAAGACAAATCTTTACCTGTAATACCAAGGGAAGGGTTAAATGTCAGCACTGGGTCTTGGGCAGCTATGCATGAATCTTGCAAGGACGTGTCCAGCCTAGGGGGAAGTGGAGTTGAGAGAGCAGTCTTCCTCGGAAGCTGCAAGGGAGGTACTCAGGCAGGTAGAGGATTCCAACTCCAACAGTGTTGTAGAGCAGTATGAGGTAGACATAGTTCAGAGCTTCAGCTCTGGAGCAAGACAGAGGTGGATTAGTGTCCCAGCTCTGCATTTTTCTAGATTCATGATCCTTGGGCAAGTCACTTTATGAGCCTCAGTTTCTTTGTCCCGTGAAATAGGGATTAAAAACTGTACCAATTTCACAGGAGTATCATATTAAATGAGTTAATGAATATAATGCTCCTAGCAAATGCCTGGTACAATAAAGAGCTCAATAGATATTATGATGGTGGTGATGACGATGTGAATAGCCTAGGACCTTTATTTGAAGGAGCTGCCAAACCAAGGAAGCAAATACCTGGCAGAGAAGGTGACTATTAATATCCCCTAATTTAGGTGCCTAGACAAGGTCCACCATCATCCCAACAGATTGTTCCTATTACTTCAAGACAAAAGTTTTCTGTCCTGTACCGTACTGGTTGGGCTAGGGTTACCCAGTATGTGCCAAACATGGAGGTTCTCTATGTGGTTATTTGTGGAAAGCTCAGTTCCCTCTAGCACAGTCCTTATGAATCATGGCTGCATATTATAATCCCCTGGGGTTTTCATAATAAACTAATGCCTGGGCCCCACCTCTTGGACATTCTGTTATAATTATTCAGGGGGGAAATTCAGGCATTAGTATTTTAAAAGCTCACTGGTGGATTCTAATGTGCAGCGCTGCTTGGAAACTACTGACTTAGCAGTATAGCAAGTAAACTAAGCATTGTTTTAATGCAATGGAATCAGTAAACATCTAGCAGCAATATAATTGCCAAACCCATAATTTTTTAATAACTAATTGGAGTAATTGGTTCTTCCTCTGACCTCTTTCCAGAATTTACACCACTGGTTCCTCCCTTCCTTCTGAAGCTTTTTTCTTACTGGAGTTCCCTACTCCCTCTTTCCTCTTTATGTCTGCTGCCCACCAGGCTCCCTCTCAGTCTTTCAGCAGCTGTGCATCCTTCACACACGCACTGAATGTTTGTAGTTTCCTGGGGTCTATCCTTGGCATGCTTTTCCCTTGTTCTAAACCCTTTGTGATGTAGCTCTCAGCTGCCACCATACCTATATGCCAGTGATTTCTAGTCCTGGAGTTTTAACTCTCCATCTGTCTTGAGATCCAGGGGTGTAAGTTCCAGCCATTGACCTGGATGTCCTGGGCCACCCAAGTTACAGCTGTGTTGCAATCTTTTTATTTATCCCTAACTGCCTTGAAGGCAATTCTTTCTTTACATTCCATCTTAATTTCATGTGTCCTCATTCCAGGTGGATCACCTTGCTCTACTATACCTCCTCCCCAATTACAGGCTCTAAAAATGCCCCCCCATTTCCAACTATTATTAACCTTATTATTAAAGGCCCATCTTTACCTTGTTTCTTCTTTTCTCAGAGGAAGGGCTGTGCCTTTTGTTCTTCCAAGGCCAACATCTCCACTTGAGTTCTGGATCCCATCTTGCTGAATCTTTTCATTCAGACATTGAATCAATACTTATTATTTACTATGTGCTAGGCATTGTACTAGGCAGGTAATACAGTGGTGCCTAAGACTGCAGAGTCTCTGCTTGTGTGAAGCTCATAGTCTAGTGGAGGGAGATAGAAAATGTACAAAGTAACACATTGTTATATGATGTATCAGGTGGTGATAAACGCTAGAAGAAAAATAAAGCCATGTGGGGACTGAGAGACTGACGGAGACTGCAGTTTTCTGTGGTGTAGTCAGAACCTGAATTAAGTGATGGGCATCTGGGGATAGAGGGAACAGGAGGCACACAGGCAGGCACGTGCTTGCAGTTGGAGGGACAGCATGGAGATCAATGGAGTGGGACAGAAAAGTAAAAGATAAAATGTAAAGGTAGGGGCAAGCTTATGGCCAAACAACACAAACAGTACCCTTCTCTAGCAGGATTACATGTTACCTATGCGTGGGGACTGACTTTTGTTCATTTTTGTGTCCCCAGCACCTAGCACAGTGCCTGGGACATGGTAGGCACTCTATATTGGTTGTCTAACTGCATTTTGTATTCCTCAATTAACAATGGATACAAGAAATAACAATATAGCCAGGTTATGCTGCATTTATAAGTGTTTAGCATATTACCAGGGTATATTGTGAATATGTATCAAAATTGGACAACGGAGACAGAATTCCTGAGGGAAATACAAAAATATCACCCTATTTCTTTCACTGAAAAAATGCAAATTTGATTTCACCACTATTATTAGCCTCCAATAAATATTCATCCTATATCCCTCCAGGGGGGTCCCAAGCTTTCTGCAAGTGAAATGAGCACTAAATGTGCCCAGTAAATCACTCCGATTATTTCTGCCCTGTAGCCAGAATGGAGATTTTAGTTGGTTGTTTCTTCCAACAGCTTAAAGATTCAAATAATGTTAGATTTTTTAATCCCCCAAACTAGAGGAGTCAGGGTAAACTGTCCATATGCCATCAAACTCCTTATGAAGAAGGTAATAGCCTGCTCTTCCTAAACACCCCCATCCCCTATCCCACCAAAGTTCAAAGTCCTAGAGCTCTCTAACAATACTCACTGCTTATACTGGCTAAATTGCAAATCCCTGCAAGGTAGCAGCTGGGCCTGCTTAACTCACCTTGCCACGTCCCGGATCCCATTCTAGTGTCTCCAGTCAGCGGAGGCATCAATCTCAATGACCAATTGAGTAAAGCTGAGTGTGAATGAGATTACAGGCAGAACTTCCTTTCCTCCAATGAACTCTCCTGGTTTCTCTATTCCTGATAGCAGCTATGACTCCATCTCCACATGGGCTCCAGCGGTGTCTGGGTTAGGCAGTGTGACTGGCTTGGTGTAAATCCTTCACAAACAACGCCCTACTCAGCGTATGGAGCACAGAACAAAAGAGGGTGTGATTGGTGACAAATGATGCTACAGACATGAAGACTGGTTCCTGTGTGTCCTTTTCATTGAGGATAATTAACTGCTGTAATTTATAGCGGAAAACAGGCATGTTACCAGAACAAGTTGCTGATCACTTATGACAAGGCCAGCCTTGCCAGACTCAGAGTAACCCGAGTGCGTCCATCTTCTTCAGGTAAATTAACATACCTGGAGTTAGGATTTCAACTCAAAAGCAGAGAGATGGAGCAATGTACAGTATTATACAATTTGTGCATGACTGTTGGTAGGTGGAGAGCAATTCATATCCGCAAAAGAAGAAAATGCAGGCGTTTGAGTAAAGTGGCAGTGGCTTAGCACTAAAGCATGCTGTTAATACGGTATATTGCTGTGATTTGGTTAATTCCCTCCACCCCCACTGCTTTTCTTTTTTTAACTTAAATCAGTTTCTTAGAGCTAAAAGGCATCCAGTTTAGCAAAAACAGCAGGAAATTGCTTTAAAAAGATATACTTCTTCATCTTAGGGAATGTGTTTTAAAATCTGAAGTAATTAGGCCATATAGTTCTTTTCTTCCATAACGAAGGATACAGTGGCCACATCAGCAATGAGGCAGAACTGAGGTCATCTTGCCTGGGGTCAAGTTTTGAAAGTTCAATGAAAAACCCTTAAGTCAAAGTTGTAAATTTTAAGGTTGAAGCATTCTAAACATTTTGCACAAGAGCAGTTTACTGCAGGCAGTCACAGCAGTCATTTCCCAACTGGTGGTCAAGGGATCCTCCCCGTTTTACAGATGGAGAAAGTGAGCAGAGATTTTAGAAAGGCTTAGAGTCACTGCTGAAGATGCTCTCCTGGAGTGGGGAGTGGGAGGCAGAGACAGAAAACCTCTTTCTAGCAAAGAGTGTAGTATAAACTCAAAGTAATCTATCTGAAGAAATGAAAACATTCCTGACCTCCAAGAAATAAAAGGTCTAGCTAGAGTACATATAGGAATCAGGGTAACTGGCAAGCAAATTAACCTTGGCCTGGGACTTCGCTAAATGAGTTTCACACAGCCTTCTCAATCCTTGTTAATCTCTCTTTTTTTTAAAAAAAAATTTTTTTAATGTTTTTTATTTATTTCTAAGAGAGAGAGAGAGAGAGACAGCTTGAGCAGGAGAGGGTCAGAGAGAGAAGGAGTCACAGACTCCGAAACAGGTTCCAGGCTCTGAGCTGGCAGTCAGCACAGAGCCCGACGCGGGGCTCGAACCCACGAACCGTGAGATCATGACCTAAGCGAAAGTCGGAAGTTTAGCCAACTAAGCCACCCAGGCACCCCTCAATCCTTGTTAATCTCTTGTTATGTAAACCCACTCACTTGATCTACAGAAACAGGGAGAATCCAGATGTTAGGGGATGGTGTTCCAATCAAACAAGCTGCCCTAGCTTTGAATATTCCAACACGGTCTGAAGCAAAGTCTAGCAACACACACACACACACACACACACACACACACACACACAAAAGCAAAAATCACCCCCAAACCAAACAAAAACAAAAAACCAACCAGACATATCACAAACAACTAAGAATATTTTCTCAAGAAATTAGCTGCTCCACACTTTCCAGTTTCCCTGGCTTAGAGTTCGGAGAGCTTCACAAAATTGTGCTGAATAAGGAGGTACCACTGCTTAATCAGGTCTTGCCAATTATTTTGCCTGATTTAACTTTTTTCTACCTCATTGCTCCTTTCTGTGGCATGGTGGGCTTCACTCAGCTTTCCAGCAGCAGCCCTCAGTATAAGGGAGTGGACAGGCTCCACTGAACAAGTGGGTACACTTGTACCTGAATAAGCTGCACACTACCTTTGACAAAATTATAGATCATTATGATGTCTATAAAGTGGAGACAGAGTTGTGTGTGACTAGTTATTGATGAGTGAGCAGTCTCTTAGACATAGAATGATATTAAATTGCAGTGGAACAAAGCTAGGAGTTAATGGAAGTGAATAGTTTATATAAAAATTCTAACTTTCCTTTTTTTTTTTTAATATTTTATTTATTTCTAGGAGAGAGAGAGAGAGAGAGCGTGAGCAGGGGAGGGTCAGAGAGAGAGGGAGTCACAGACTGAAACAGGCTCCAGGCTCCGAGCTGGCAGTCAGCACAGAGCCCAACGCGGGGCTCGAACCCACGAACCGCGAGATCATGACCTAAGCGAAAGTCGGACGCTTAACCGACTAAGCCACCCAGGCACCCCTAAAAATTCTAACTTTCCTAAGTCATAATCTCCTAGAAAGCAAATCTTCTTACTAACCTCCATTGTGCCTTTCACTTTTTAATTGTGGACACCTAGAAAATGTCCATTGATTTGGTTTGAGAACCATCTTTATTCAATAATAATGGAAACAAACTGGTTTTATACTTTTATTTGGGGGTCAGACTCTCAGGCACCTAGCCCAGTGACCTCTAATCCCCCATTTGTTCACATTGGTATTTCCCCTTTCCCCTTAGCTAGTGAGAGAAGGAGGAGAATCTTGAAAGAGGGGGTAGCAAACATGGAATAATTAAGGTGATTATTCCTTAATGGAATAATTAAGGTGAATAAATAATTATTACTATTTCTAATTTAAATTTTATTATATAAATTGAAACAAGAACAATGACATGTTTTATTCACCATCAGGCAACCTGAAAATAGATTAAAATGTTTATAATTAAAAAATATTTACAATTCATCTATTCAGTTCATAATTGTTGAGAATCCAATATACGCCAGGCACGATGTTAAAACTGAAGCTCTGGAGGTTATAAGGCTGAACATGAAGACAGGATTTCCATCCTCAGGGAACTTATAGTCTAGAGACAAATAGAAAGACTGAGATCAGTAACCCCATTGCACAAAGAATGATGTTTCTCCCATTTTACCGTCATTACTTGACCTAACGCTCATGCAGTTCACTGTGTGCTTCATTGTGACTCACATAATTCTTTTTATTTCCACTCATTACTGAAAAAATACTGCATATGAAGTTAATGTTGATGAAACTATTATGCTCATACAATTGCTTGTGGGTTTTTTTTCATTACTGTTAAACACTGCATTATGGAATTAAAACTGTTTTCATACAAGGCTATGCCATTAAATCATATTTGCTTTGGATTTAATTTTATCTCTGGTTGGGCTTCTCTTCCCTGTGAATCTAATTCAGAATCAATGAACAAGTGTTTAGACCCAAACATACTCCCAGTGAATGATGAGGATATTTGACAGTTCTATTAATGGGTAAATATGGGGCACTAGATACTTAGTAAGCAGGGATGCCGATTTTCAATAATCTCTATATTTAAAGGATTTTCCTTCATTCACCAAGGGCAAGCTCATTATACAGAAATGTGAGTGAGGTCAAAATACTATCTCTGATGGGCACTACTCAAGAAAAAAAGAGAAAGTAGAAATAATCTTTTGGCTGAATTTGAAGTCAGTTTTGCTTGGAGTTGATAAAAAATGGGTTAAGTATTTAGGAATCTAAGTTCTGCTCTGTTCTGCTTTAGAGAAGTGCTGATTCATCTGTGTGTTGATCAAGGTCTGATGTGATACTGAATCTTCATCCTACAATATTTTGTCTTTGCTTATGTGTCAGTGTGAATTTGTATGCTTATCATATGTATTACCGCAGCACCAGACAGCAGTGAATGCCACACAGTAGAATACAGAATATACATCTACATAAGGGTAGCTTAAAAATATTAGTTTCCTTCATATATTTATTAATAAGGATTGACAAATTAATAAGGATTGACAAATTAATAAGGATTGCCATTTACTTTGAGTTTGGCCAATGGGATTATTTGGAATGGTGGTATTGGGGCTAACAAATTCTGCATTATCTCACAAAATGTTAGAGCTGGAATACTAACAGTAAAACCATGTATCTAATGCTTAACCATATGCCAGGCATTATGCTAAGGGCTTCACAGGGATTATTTTATTTTATTATCTTTTAAATTTTATTATTTTTTAAATGTTCATTACTTATTTTTGAGAGAGAGAAAGACAGTTTGAGCAGGGAAGGGGCAGAGAGAGAGAGGGAGACTCAGAATTTGAAGCAGGCTCCAGACTCTGAGCTGTCAGCACAGAGCCCGATGTGGGGCTCGAACTCATGAACTGCAAGATCATGACCTGAGCCAGAGTCAGAAGCTTAACTGCCTGAGCCACCCAGGTGCTCCCACATGGATTATTTTATTACAGTAAATATCCTCACAACACCCCTATAACCTACGTATTATAATCCCCATTTCCCAGATGAGAATGCTGAGGCTCAGTTACTTACCCAAGCTCACATAGCTAGCAAAAGCCAGGACCCAAATCTGCTTCATTCTAGAGCTCATGCTGCTGGCCATTCACTATGCTTCTTCTTGTGGCTGGAAGAGATTTTAGGGGTTTACTCCAACTGAAGAACTGGAGACCTAGGAAAATTAAGTGACTTTAACCAAGGTCCTCTTCTTAGTAGCGCATTTGGGACCATGACCTAGATCTTTTCATGTCCTTTTGGCTCATGATGAAATAGAAGAATTGGACTGTAGGGGCCTTTCCACTTATCAATGTGCTAAACTCAGAAGTCACCCTGTATTTTTCATTACTTTTTTCTCTTATATACAGTTGGCCAGCAAATACTATTGATCCTTTTAACAGAATGTCTTACATGAGGGAGAGCTCATTTGATAGAATGGTTATGAGTCAGGCACTGCAGTCAGATTTGAGCTGGTTTTAAATCTCAGCTCTGCAACTTGCCAGCTGGGTGATTTGGGGCAAATTAATTAATCTATCTGTGCATCAGTGTTTTCAACTGAAAAATAGAAATAATATTGTGTCTACCTTACAAGATGGTTTTTAGAATTAAAAGCATATGTAAAGAAGTCAGGCCCTGCCT
The DNA here is from genome assembly GCA_017311185.1 of Proteles cristata cristata. Taxonomy (NCBI): domain Eukaryota; kingdom Metazoa; phylum Chordata; class Mammalia; order Carnivora; family Hyaenidae; genus Proteles; species Proteles cristata. The sequence goes on along the minus strand of JAESUZ010004784.1, from coordinate 446,927 downwards.
CAGGGAGCTCAAGAAGCTTGACTCTTGTTCTTAAATCTTTCCCATTGAAAACAAAACATCTTTGTGTGTTCATCAAAGGATGATTCAATAGTTGATTGGTATTGTTTGGTTCTGAAGCCCAGGATATTCTTTCAACCTATAAACCCTTAGTTTCATGCCCTTCTAATTCTGGATGTTTGGGTATTGTGAGTGTGTTTTAAACTGTGTGTGACCAAATGAAAATAAAGCAGGGCCCATGAATATTAAGAGAAAAAATGCAGGCACTTGGGTGGCTCAGTCTGTTTAGCATCCATCTTTGATTTCAGCTTGGGTCATGATCTCATGGTCATGAGATCAAGCCCTGTGCTGAGTTTCACACTGGGCATGGAGCCTGCTTAAGATTCTTTTTCTCCCTTCCCCCTGCCCCTCCACCACTTGTGTTCTCTCTTTCTCAAAACACACACACACACACACATACACACACAAAACAAAACAAAAAAAAAAAACACCAAAAAAACCCCAAACGTGTATGGCATACTCATGATGCTTGGTGCAGCATATGCCCTCAATAAGTGTTATTATTCTATTTCCCTTTCTTAGCTTCTTCCCTGGTCCAGAACTTCATCTTCCTACATCTGAACAAGGAAGAGTCCCCTCACTAGTCTCTTTGCCTCTGTCTTCTGCACTACTGTGAGATGAAACTATACTTTGCTTATCATGTTCTCTTGTTCAAGAACTTAATTGCCTACAGCACTGTGTCAAAACTGCAGGCTTGTAGGCAATACCACACATAACTGAATTCTTCAACCTTTGCCCTGAGTTTCACCAACTGTACAGTTTGAGGGCATGATTCCCACAAGACTGTCCTTACTTCAGACATCAGCCACAAGTTTGGTGGTGCAAGGACCACCTGTACCTCAGACTAGCTGGCTACATATTTGAGGGTTCCCATAATAACCCTCAGTTTTGATAATTTGCTAGGATGACTACAGAACTCAGGAATGGTATACTTACTGTTATAGTTTTATTACAGCAAAAAGATACAACTTAAAATCAGCCAAGGAAGAGACACATAGAGTAGAGTCCAAGAGGGGTCCAAAGGCAGAGCTTTCTGCATTCTCTCCCAGCAGCACCTCCTCCAGTAACCATAAGTGATAATATACACAAATTATTGCCAGATAGGGCAGCTCACTTGAACCTTTGGTGTCCAGAGGTTTTATTGGGGCTCTATCACATACTGCTTGTGTGCCTAACCTTCAGTATTCAAGTACTCCTAGAAGTTGGCTAATACTTTTAGTCATCATTTCCAGTGGAAGTCATAACATAGTGCATGCCCTGAGGGACCCTATCACAAAGCATATTATTAGACTGTCAGTGGCCAAAGCTCCCAAACAACAAAGACCTACCTATTAGACAAGACGTTCCAGAGGCCTAGAGGTCAACTCCTAGTAGCCGAGGGCAAAGGCCAGACCTCTCTTTGGGTGAAGTTAGTTCTTCACTACACAGCCTTTCCCATTGCTCTTCTGTAGGACATGGTTGGCCGAACAAGGTAACACCCAAACCATCCCAGGCTTTCCTGCAGGTTTTTTACTTCCTTTACTTCCAATATGATTAAATGTTATACTTTTTATGAGGCTCAGCTCAAATCTTACTTGCCCCCTGAAACTTTGCCCCAAAATCTCCTAATCACCCACTTGTCTAACTAGTTGGTTATTTGTCTTGTGTGACCTTGTAGTCTGGCTTATATTTATAGACTTCCCTGAGCCCAAGTGTCCACCATAAAGTAATTGCTTGTTAATAATGATAATTTTCCTAGTATCTAAGGCCTTCAATGAAAATTAGGCACCATTATTAGCTGTTTCTCACTGTGATTACTTGGGCTCTAATTTAGGTATGTTGATACCTAAGTGAGTCATTAGATTCTAAGATAATCAAATTCAAACTGAGCTTCAGAATGTTTGCAAGGGAAAAAACAAGTGGTAGACTGACAATTATGGATCTTAATGTTTCCTCCAAAACAAAATGACCAAAAATGTTTCCTGGAAACCAGAACTTTGTGCTAGACTGGTTTGGCAATTATTTTTACTGTGGTTTAGTCCTTATGACTCCTGGTGAGTAAGGACCTAGAAGAGACGGACAATCCTCATTCAGAGAGCCCTTTTGAAAAATAATTGATACCTTAAATGCCAATGCTTTAATTTAAATTAAATTAATTCTAAATTAATTAATCCCCAAATCCTAGGATTAGTACTTAGTTAGGCAGGACCACTGTCTGCTAGGTAGACAGGTGGAGAGGGGTTTTTTTTGGCCTTTGATGTTGTTGTTATTGTTGTTGTTGCTGGGTAGACAAACAAATTCTCTCACTCCTATCAAAACAAAAAGGCTTTACCAAAATGTCTGAATTACTGGCTTCATTCAGATATGGTCTCGATGTGGTTTTGTTTAGAGCATGCCTTGATTGTCATGACAACCATATGTGTGTGTGTATGTGTGTGTCTACTGAGTGGTATCTGGAAACAACACCTTCAACATCCAGGCAGAAATAAAGTGGGTGTGTTGAGCTGAGAGTGTCTCCTTACCCACTCAAACAATAATATTAGACAAGGTTAAAAACATCGTTTAGCATCATCTCTTAAATTAAAATTCTGAACAATCAGCTATTCTCTCCAGCAGAGCAGAACAATCATACATTAAATGTCAATGTCTAAGTTGTCATTCTTTATTGTATCAATGCCCATTATGATTCCACCATGTTCTGATCCTACTGACCCTTCTTTATCAACCTTCTCTCCTTCAACTTCTCCATCCTCATCTCTTGGAGGAATCTCTTACCCCCCCAGAAAGGGGATCCACTTACAGATTATACTATTTCAAGCTTCTGAGATTTTGTCACATTTCTCTAAAGAAGGTCAGCTTTTTCAGGAGAGGTCATTCATTTTGATCCAGGAAATCTACTTTATTCACATTGAGCCTAGAACTTGATCTTTATGAATTTTCTATATTTTTGGAAGCTCCACTGACTCTTCCAAGCTACTGGGCTGCTATTGCATAAGTACCCTTCTGATGGTATAAATGGTCTTGTGGAAGTCTAAGAATTAATGTTTGATACATCATTTCATTATTTCTTGTGTCCCTCAGTAGCTCTTGTGCTGACTTCCTCTTCTTGGTGTGAAAGGCAGATAGAAGAAATTGACTCAGGGCACCTGGGTGGCTCAGTTGGTTAAGCATCTGGCTTTGGCTCAGGTCATGATCTCATGGTTCATGGGTTTGAGCCCCACATTCGGCTCTGTGCTGACAACTCAGAGCCTGGAGCCTGTTTCAGATTCTGTGTCTCCTTCTTTCTCTGATCCTTCCCTGCTCATGCTCTCTCTCTCTCTCAGAAATAAGTAAAAAAAAAAAAAAAAAAAAAAAAAAAAAAAAAAAAAGAAATTGACTCATCCATGGCTGGTTGACCCAAACTGTTTCTCTTGTTTGTTGTGAAACTGAGTATGAGAGGATAAGGCTGTTTCAGAGAGCAAAGAAAGCAATGCTACTTGAACAAAAGAGGCATTGACCAACAGTTGCCAAGAGGCAATCTATTCACATTGTGGACCAGAAATATTTATTGGATCAGTTCATGTCCAGACCACATAAGCTTAGTGACTTTTGCTCTTAAAGACCCATTCCTAGCAGTTTTTCTGGACCTTGTGCCCCACACGAACTTTCCAAGCTACAAGGAAGGTCCAGGTAGAGGTTTGGGATGGCAAGCCTCTACAAGTAGCCTTAGAAACTCAGTCTGCTTTAGTTAACTCAAGTTTGTCATTATTTCATGTGTTTTCAGAGATGGTGGTATCTGTGGTGCCCAAGCCCACTGGGATCCTCCATACTGGGGAAATAGTAAGCATAGCCCTAGACCACGTTGTTATGTGCAAAACCTTTGAGTTTCCACAAAAACCCAATGTCCACTAAAAATGTGTCCTGGGATCCACTCAGGTAAGGAAAGATAGGAGGTTGAAGAGCCTACCCTGTACTTCTTCCCATACCCCATTTTGTAACAGTTTTCAGGAGGAGACAATGACTCATCTATTCAGGGGAAAAAATTAATATTTAAGCTCCATGATTGTAATGTTAACATTCTGCCGAACACTTCCCTTGGAAATAGAAGCAAGGGAAAGAGAAGATAAACATATATTAAGTACCATTTATTATGTACCAGGTATAATGCCAGGCAGTCATACATCTAACCTCATCTGACCCAAGGTTGAAAGATTATTATTATTTGCTTTTTACTTTTTAAAAAATGTTTATTTATTTTGAGAGAGAGATTGAGTGAGTAGGGTAGTGGGAGAGAGAGAGAGAGAGAGAGAGAACCCCAAAGAGGCTCCACACTGTCAGCGCAAAGCCCGATGCAGGGCTTGATCTCACAAACCATGAGACCATGACCTGAGCCAAAATCAAGAGTTGGATGATTAACCAACTGAGCACTCAGGCACCCCATTTTTTACTTTTTTTTAAATTGAGGTAAACATACATATAGGAAAGTGTGCTAATGTTAATTACATAGTTTGATGAATTTTTATTTATGCATACATTCATGGAACCAGCTCCCAGATGAAGAGAGAACAGTTGTAGCACTCTAAGACTTGATCACATTCCTCCCTCACCTCTGCCTCCCTTTTTCTGTTGATACCTCTGACCCCTGCTAGCAGTAACCACTCATCTGACTTTTATCTCCCTAGATTAGTTTCAGCTGTATTTGAATTTATATATTCTATTGTTCCAATTCATGTATTTCCATCCCCTTTGTGTTGTTGCCTGTAGCTCTAAAAGATTATTTTTTCAAAGAAAATCAGACATCCTTAAGGCTACAGTGAAGCATTTTATATCATCCTAGTGATGTGATTGATCTTGTCTGCTGGGGAAATCAACAAGATGTACTGCTTAGAGGAAGCCAAATAGCTCTTGTATATTTATATATATAGTACATTAGAAAGTACAGAAAAAGACAATTGAGTATTGCATGTGGAGAGAAGTTATATAATTCATGGTCATTCAAACTGCAATTATATTCATTTATTCTGGGTTCCAGTTATTCAGAGAGGCAATTCTTCCCAAACCCTAATTTGAAGATGGGAATACATACATTTAGGACAAAATTTAAAGGATACAAAGGTTTGTCTTCAAGTGTTAACAACAGGGTTATTTCTAATAGCTCCGACTGGAAACAACTCAAATATCCATCAACTGGTGAATGAATAAATAAACTGTGTTATATCCATACTATGAATTATTACTCAGCATTAAAAAGGAATAAAATATTAATACATGCAATAACCTGGGTGAATTAAAAAAATACTAAGCATAAAGGTCAAATGCTATGTACTGTTTGGTTTTATTTGTATGACATTCTAGAAAACACAAAACAATCATGACAGCAGATGAGTTGTTGCCTGGGGCCCTGGAAGAAGAGGGGATTGGGGCGCCTGGGTGGCTTAGTCGGTTGAGCATCCGACTTTCGCTTAGGTCATGATCTCGTGGTTCGTGGGTTCGGCCCTGCGTCGGGCTCTGTGCTGACTGCCAGCTCAGAGCCTGGAGCCTGTTTCGGAGTCTGTGTGTGTCTCTCTCTCTGACCCTCCCCTGCTCATGCTGTCTCTCTCTCTCTCCTAGAAATAAATAAAAATATTAAAAAAAAAAAAAAAGAAAAAAAAAGAAGAGGGGATTGACTATGAAGAAGCAAAAGGAAATTTGTAGGATGCTAGAACTATTGTATATCTTGGTTTAGTAGTTACATGATCACATTATTATATACATCACCCAAATTCATTAAACTATGTACTTGAAAATGGGTGAGTTTTAATGTATATAAATCATACCTTAATAAAGCTGTAAAAATCTCCAAGCATGCAAAATGGTATAAACAATACCACACCTGTTTTTCAGCTTCTTTGTCCCCTAGTCTATGTGTCCCCACCTCCCCAACCCTGTTTGCCCTTTGTAGTGGTTCTTCAGATTTACATAATGGGCTCCTGGGTAATTTGAAAATTACCTAAGAATACCAGAATTCAAATGTCAAATTTTGATTACTGGTATCATAAAGAGGTTCCCAATATTATTTGACCATACGCTGAGAAGAGTTCATTCTGTTTCTTAGAGCCCCTTACTGAATGCTTGCTATGGAGAAGCCATTTTTTGCAAGGCTTCTCATTCCATTGTCACCACAACCCTCTGAAATGTGTATCAATATCCTTATTTGATTAATGAGGAAACTGAAGCCTAGACACATATAAGTAAAAATGTTACCAGCTAGTAAATACACAAGGTTACCCAGCCAGTAAGGGGCAGAGCTGGGATTCAAATCCAGATCTGTCCCAGGCAAACACAAAGTTCACGATCCATAATACACTGAGATATGCTCCTGTTTTGATTTGGAAGGGAGAGATGGAGGGAGGATCCACTGGGTCAGCAGAGCAGCCTGTGGGATCTTCTTTCTAAATCCTATAGTTGTTTCAGCCCAAAACTTAGAACAACTTACCTCTCATACCTTTACTACACTCCTCTTCAGAATCTTTGATTAGTACCAGTTCTCAAAACAGGAATATTCTAGTTTAGTCTTATTGTATGAAATTCCTTGGGGCTTCAGCTATTTTCATCTTTGTTTTTTTATTCAATGAAAATTAATTCTCCTGCAAAAAGTAAAAGTCTAATGTGTGAAATGCTTTTTTCAGTCTACATTAAAACTTTATCAAATTTATTTTCCCCATTCTCTGCAACAGGAATAGGGGAGAGCTCAATAATGAAAAAGCCCTTCTGTTCCAAGGAGCACCTTCTCCTTAAAATAGTACCCTCAAGGGACACAGGCAGGCAGACACGCTTACATTGGCCAAAAGATCAGCTGCAAGAGTTTTAGCGAAACAAATAAATCTTCTGAGTCCTATGGGTCATACCTGTTCTGTTGCTTTAATCTCTCTTCAGTTGAGTCTGGCAATGACAAGGTCAGATATTGGCACAATATTGGAAATGACTTCAGCTTGTAAAGGAAAAGGAAGAAATACAGTGAGACTGCCATTGCCAAAAACATTCCAGTGCTCTTTTACATTCTCTGGTATTACACTAAACTATTCTCCCCTGCCCTCTTCAGTCAATGGTCTGGCCTCAGTCCTAAAGCACTGCAATACAATGTCAACTCCAGGAAATTCATGTCAAAATTTCTATAGCTAGTTGAGCATCCTTCCTGAATGTGCTTTTGTTCATCAGTGGGTGTGTGGGATGAGCAGACAGCTGGAATATTTTCTAAATGCAAAGTTAAATCTGTACTGTCAAAGAGTGCCAGCAGCCTCGTATTGTTGAGATTAAGGGTCCACCAGTCTTCCAGCTCCCATACTCCATGAGCAGGGACAGTGTCGCAGTTGCTATTGTATCCCCAGTGCCTTAGCTCTCCGCCCTGCACATAGAAGGTGCCCCCAGATAAAGCAGAGCTGAAACAGACGACAGAGCCATCTAACCCAACTTGGTGCCAGAGGGGAAGTGTCCTCTATGGGCTGGGCAGGAAAGCAAAGAGGACAGCTGAGACTTGGACAGCCTGAGGAAGGTTTGCCCCTTTTCGATGCAGCAGCCACCACTTAGGTCATCTGATGGATGCCATGTGGTCCTAGAATTTCCACGTTTCAAGTTTTTAAGAGAATTCAGGAGTCTGGATTTTTATGTGAAATTTCTTGAATTTTGTTACACTATTCAGGCAAAATATTTGTCTGCCAGCTGGATTAGACTTACAGGCTGCCAGCTTGGACTCCTTTTCTAAGTATTTAAAGGATCTAAAGATTTATTTTGGTCAAAAACCAAAAGCTTGTTTCATAGAATAACTTAAAATAAGTTTTAATCACATTTCCTCTAAGTGGTGGTGCTTTGACTAGAACTGAGGCTTGGGACTAGGAACTCATAAATTGGTATGGCCCCACTTGTGGAATTTACACATTTTTCTGCCCCACATCCCTTTCCTTCTCTTCCCTCTCCTCTTCACTGGGATGGTGAACTCTGACATGCTCTGAGACCCTTAGGGTTTAGTTCCTACCCTGGAGATGAGTGGAGGTCTGTGGTCCATTTCAGGCATGGTCTGGCCCACATTATGTCTTTTTTCTTCCTCTCTTGGCCTCCTCTCTCTGATGGCTTCTCCCTACCAGCATTTAAACATGCTTATGTCTCTCTAAACTTAAAACAAAGTAAACAACCCTCCATCAACCCCACTTTCCTATCCAGCTCTGGTCCAAGCTCTTTGGCACCCTTTATCATCAATCTTCTTGAAGGATTGTGTACGCTTGCTACCTCCACATCCTTCCTCTATTGGCCCCTGCAATTTGGCATTCATCCCTATCACACCTCTGATATGAATTTTGCCAAGGTCATCAGGGATTGCCACAGATATTTCCCAGGGCTCCTTGTCTTGATCTTTCAGTAGCATCGATTTTGTTGATTAATTCTTCCTTCTTCATTTACCTAGTTTTCCATTGACTTCTCTGATTGCTCATTCTCAGGCTCCTTTGGTATTTCTTCTTCTGGGAGCTTGATATTGATGACTCTCAGGGTTCTAAGCCTCCTTCTCTTCTAACTCTACACACCTCCATGGGTGATGTCAACTACTCCCCTGGCTTATGCCGTGACCTATATGCTAGAGCCTCTGATGGTTTAGTCACTAGCTCAGATTTCTCTCCTGAACTCCAGGGGGATTATCACACTCTCTCAGGCACCTGCACCTCAACATGTCCAATACTGAACTCCATAATTTTCTCTTCCAGCACTGTTCTTCTTCCTCTGGTTTTCAGAGAATGGCACCCCTATCTACCTGTGGCTCAAGTCAGAGACCTGAAAATCATTCTTGATTCCTTCTCCTTCATATCCCTCTCCTATCAGTCACCAAGTTCTGTGGCTCTGTCTCCCAGCCATCTTTCAGATCTGCCCCCTTTCCCCATCCTGAAAAGACTCTGGGGCAGGTCACCATCATCTCTTGCTGAGATTATAGCAACAGCCTCTGCCTCTGGTTTGTTCATCCTTCCCCAACCTTCCTTTATCCACAGTATAACTAGCCTGACCTTTACCTTTATTTTCTTCATATATATGTGTGTATATATATGTATGTATCTATATGTGTGTATATATATATGTATATACATAAATTATATAACTTTTGTATCAGAGAAATCGTAAAGAAAATCAAATCCAACCATCTTGCTCTTCTCCTTAAAACTCTGTGCTGGCTCTCCTAATATGGTTTACGAAGCCCAGGATAGCCTGGTTGGGGTTAGCCTCTCCAGCCCTGCCTCACCCTCTATGCCAGGCTCACCCATACTAACCTCTTAATTTTAGCTTTCTTAGACCTCCAGGCCATTGTACCTCTTCCTCTATTCAACACATTCCCGGCTCTCACTTTACCTGGCTTCTGTTTATTCTTTAGACTAGGAGAAATCTCTGATGTGAGATGTCTTCCCTGACCCTCCTTGTCATACTGCTTTTCCCACATGGCTCCTCCCTCACAGTGTTGTAATGGCTGTTTAATTATCCATTCCCCTCCCAGACTATAAGCTTCAAGAAAGGAAGAGCTGTGTCTCTGTTCATTTTTAAAAATCCCCTTTCTACAGTAGATGCTTGGCCTATAATAGAGTAGGTGTTTTTTTCCCAAGTTTATTTATTTTGAGAGAGAGAGAGAGTGTGTGCACAAGTGGGGGAGGGGCAGAGAGAGGGAGAGAGAATCCTCTGTACTGCCAACACAGAGCCTGATGTGGGGTTCAAACCCATGAACCATGAGATCATGACCTGAGCCAAAGTCAAGAGCCAGGCTCTTAACTGACTAAGCCACCTAGGTGCCCCTAGAATAGGTGTTTGATGTGTGCATGCGTGTGTGTGTGTATGTGTGTGTGTGTACTAACAAATGAATTAAGAACTCTTGAATGACATTCTCAGATAAATGTTCAGTGGTGGATAGGAGCCAGCTCATATTGATTCCTGAAAGCCAAATGTGCTTTTGGTGATGCCACATTGGTAGCTTGAAATTAATCATGGTAGATGTATTTATACCGTGAAAATTGGTAATCATATAAGGACTCTACTCTCCTCCTCACCCTGTCCCTAATGGGTTTACTGGCATACTGCTGTATATATTGCTTAAGAGATCTATCCAGAGAAGCTAGAACCCCTCAGCAATAGCTTGGAAGTGATTCATTGTCTCAAGTATACAATTTGATAACTTAGTGATAATAATAATAATAATAATAACAACAACAAATACCATTTATTTTTTATTTCTTTATTTTTAAAATTTATTTATTTTGAGAGAGAGAGGAGAGAGAGAGAGAGAATTTGTGCATGTGTGTGCATACACAACAGGGAGGGGCAGAGAAAGAATCACAAGCAGACTCTGTGCTGTCAGTGCAAGCCCAACTTGGTGCTGGGTCTTATGAACCATGAATTCATAACCTGAGCCGAATCAAGAGTCAGACACTTAGCTGACTGAGCCACCTGGTGTTCCTAACAACTACCGTTTAATGAGTTGTATGCTACTGTGTACCAAGCCCTGTGCTTAATGCTTTCCATACTCGATCTTGTTTAGTCTTTGTAAAAAAGCAGGCAAAGTGGATATAATTAGCCCACTGAACAAAAAAGGACACTGAGAGGGAGATTCATCCACTCGGCTGGCAGGTGGAGATGGAGTTGGATGCCAGAGCTGACCACTGAGCCAATGATCTTAACTGTACTCTGCTCAGCCTTTCACAGCTGGTGCCTGGAGCTTCAGTTCCTACTTCTCACCCTCATTTCTCCAAAGCTGTCCCTGGGTTTCTGGCTGAATCTCACAGCTAACCCTCTAGTTGACTGGAAAAAACAACAACCACCCATGAACACTCATCTTGCCTCAGGCTAACTGAGATCTTGACAGGCATTTCATCCAAGAATAGGATGAATGATTGAGAAATAACCAGGATTGTAAGAACTGGGTGTCAGCAACAGTGATATTTTGAATTGAGACAGTGATTTTAGTTTCTTGAAGACATAATGAGTGGAAATTGTTCTTATATAGAACTTTTCCACCTGCTGGGATAATATGGTCAGTAACTGTATTCAGGGTTTAAGTGCTGTAGGGAAGGATCCAGCCAACCATCAAACATATGACCTGAAGCCATCTCCCCAGCATCTCTTCACAATAATGCTCTAACACTTGGTGGCTGTAGAGTGGTGGCTTTTAATGTGGAATCTAGATAATGTCCTTAAACAAAGGCTTGTCTATTTGCAAGGCTCCCTGAAGAGGGCAATGGGCAAACTGGATGCTGCCAATGCTGCTTTATAATCACAGCCCAGACCTTGTCATTGCTTGAAACTGCTTCTTTTATGAAATCCCATTAGCGTCCACATGGGACAACCCTCTTCTCTCCCCTCACTAAATCTGTTTGTTCTTCAGCTGCATCAAGGCTCCAGTGTAATGGTTCCAGAATAACCAGCTTTCCTGGCTTACTTTCTGACACAGCCTTCGATCCACGGTCAATCTCTAAAATGGTTTCTTATCAAGAATTCTCAACTACCTGGTTTTTCCTCTGCACTCGCTGTGCAATTCACATCTCTCTGTTAGTCTAACAGTTCCCACTCTCTTCTGCACAGTGGAGACTCTTACATAACCTAGTCCAATGACAATGGCTGCATGGAAAGAGCTGGATTCCAGCATTTTCTGAGTATCCCAGTGCTACCTTTAAGGTCTTTTATTTTCCCAGGTGCTTTCCTTTCCAAATTCCCATTGTTGCCTGTTTCTGACTTCCCATCTCTCCTTTGAGCCCCATCCCCATGCCCATCAATCACTGCAGGGGCCTAGGTGTTTCCTTTTTCAGAGGCAATAGAAGTCCTTAGATGTGAACTCTCCCTTTCACCTTTAAACTTGTCTATAAATGTATTTCTTTCCTGTTTTAAAAAGGAGCTGCCCTTTCACCCCTATAAAGCTGATTCCTTTCCCTGTCCCATTTAGTTTTCTTAGTTGTTTAAAAATGTAAATGTGATGATGTAATTTCTCTGTCTGACCAGACATCCTGATTTCCTGGTCAACAGTATTTTTTAAAGACCACCCAGGTGAAGCACACTGTACACACTGTATGCTAGCCAATTTGACAATAAATTACATTAAAAAAAAACCCACCCAGGTGATTTGCTTATGTCTTTTATGGCACTTCATTCTGTTCGCCCCCTTGCTCTGCACCTTGACTTCTACCCTCAAATCTTCAGAAGTCTGTGTCTTTTCCAAACTTCAGGTTTCAGTTCAAATATTGCTATCTATGGGAGGTTGTTTTCTGCCCCAGCACCCCATTTGCTTCTTTCATTACACACACTATGGTTTATATTGTTGAGGGTTTCCTTGTTTTTTACCTGTCTTCCTACTGTTAGGCTGGAAGCTTCCTGGGGTAAGAGCACCATCTCTGTAGTTCACCACTGTATCCCTAATACCAAGCAGAGTCTGACATCTTTGCATTCACTATGGATGTGAGGAATTAATAATAGATAAGCGATTGCTTCTGATCCTGCCTTCTTCTTATGGGAGGCTTGTACCCTTGATTTTCCTTTCTTTCTAGGATCTTTAGGTTTTCTCCATTAATCCATTTTCTCAGTATAAAAACATATTCAAAACCTTTCCATCCAAAATCAAACACATATAGGAAACTTCTCTTGGCACTCCTCCTTGCTTAACTTTAGTCTTGTCTTTTTTCTTCTACAAAGAGAGGAAATTTAGCTTGAGGATTAGCAAGTTGGGGGTCTGAAATCAAATTGCCTGGACTCAAATCCTCATGTTGCTACCTTCTAGATTTGAGGTCTAGATTTGGGCAAGTTCCTTTACTTCCTTGTGCCTCATTTTCCTTATCCATCAAATAGAGATAGTAATAGTACTTTCCTCCAGGAGTTGCTATCAGGATTAAGTGAGGTACTGTATATAAATGATGCTTGGGTTCTAGTAAGCACTCTGTAAATATTAGCCATTATCATTACAACTCTGGATTCCTTAGAGTCATCATCTCCATGGACTGTTTCTACCATCTCCAACTCTCTGGAACCCCTCAACCCATTTAAACTATTCTTTGCCCAGCAGCATTATCTAGTTCTCACTTCGCTTGATCTGGTTGAGGCAGGGGACTCTATTGACCATTGCCACCATCTTTCCTCTTTTTCTGCTTACAACTCGCTTTTCCTTATTCCCACCTTTCTGAATGCCCCTTCCCCAGGTTTCTTCACTCATTCCTTCTCCTCTCTTGATTCCAGGGCTTTGTCCTCAATCTTCCTGTCTTTCACTTTTGCCATTGTCCTTGGGCAGTTTCGTTCATTTCCATGGTTTACAAACAAGTCTTCGCTGATGAAAACTTTTAAATCATTACCTTTACCCTCAATCTCTCTCTTAAGCTATAGACCAGTATTGACAAGTGTTCCTGAGTCACTTCCAATTGGATGTCCTACATGTACATCAGATTCTGTATACCTAAACCAAATACGTTAACTAATCAGCACAGTCTTCTTCAATTTCTATCTCAGTACTTCCTTTAAGATGTTTGCTACTAAACCATTAAGCAAATCCTCTGAATGCTAAACAATGGTTGCATTTCTTTTAGGAACAAAGGAACAAGAATTGAAGTTATTAATCTGCTCCTCCCCCCCTCCCACCACCCAACTTAAGTGTAGTATTTTACAGTGGAAAGAGAACAGACTTTGGAATTAAACAGACACTAGTTTGAATCTTAGCTCTAACCTTTACTAGCTGTGTGATTTAAAATGGGGATGATAGTGCTTACCTCTCAAGGTTGTTAGGATGAGCAAATAAAATGAGAGTCCAAAGCACTTGATGCATAGTAGATATACATCAAGTGGTAGCTTCATGTTTTCTTACTTTAGACTTAGAACTTGCTTCATACGCTTATGTATTTTGAATTCATAAATTTTCTCTGACCAGGCCAGCGGTTGTTGGAATTGTTGGGACCAAAATGCCTAGACATTGTCTATTTGGAGACAACTGTGAACATAGCCTCTTGAATGGAGTTAACCAGCCAAGGTGAGATAGCCCCATTGACACATTTTCTAAGGGATTAATTAGTGTGTTTTCCTACACATCAAGTTACGTGGTAATTCCTTTGCCTGCTGCCTTGTAAAACAACTCTTTGGAACTCTTTCCTTTTACCTTTTCATGTTAAATCTAAATGGGTCTAATTCAGGACATTGATGTTACAACTGCTCAAATGATAACCAGTGTAGCTCAATGGGGAGGGGTGGGACTTGTGAGGTAGAGAATGTTCACTGGAGTGTACAGAAGACAATGCAAATTGAATTGAAATTTTGTGAAATGAAGGGTTGTTGTTTTAGTGAGCTGATTGCTATCTGTATGTGTTTCATGGTTTTAAAGATACTAGGGTCCCAAACATGTCCAGGTATGTTGTATTTGAGTTTAGTGCAGAAAGTGTTTGCATATCAACCCAAGTGAACCTCCAATGAGTAGAAAGTCCTAGTGATGGGGTTGGGGTGGGGTAGATGTCTGATCAAGGCTGAATGTAGTGCTTTTTCCTATGTTGGGATGCTTTCATTACAGTCTCTATAACAGCTGGTCACAAGGAAGTGGAAAACATGGGTCTATAATGTATAGTACTTATTATAACCACCAAGCACTCACTTCTGGCTCCTTATCTTATAAGAGAACCTGCAGTCCCTGGGTCATTACAAGTGCAGAGCCATTGCCAATGTAGAAAGGATGGGTTGCCATAGATTATTGTGAATCAAAAGTATCAAAGAAAATTGCACCAGGGGCGCCTGGGTGGCTTAGTCGGTTAAGCGTCCGATTTTCGCTTAGGTCATGATCTCGCGGTTCGTGGGTTCGAGCCCTGCGTCGGGCTCTGTGCTGACTGCCAGCTCAGAGTCTGGAGCCTGTTTCAGTCTGTGACTCCCTCTCTCTCTGACCCTCCCCTGCTCACGCTGTCTCTTGCTCTCTCTCCTAGAAATAAATAAAACATTAAAAAAAAATTAAAAAAAAAATAGAAAATTGCACCAGATGGAGTTAGACAGACAAGGAAGACCTTATTCAAACAATTGCAATAGTAGAGAGAGATAGAACTCAACTCTGCTGAAACAAAAGAGGAAGAGGTTTTAGTTCTGGGGTGAGCTAATGTAGGAGTACTGAAGGTGTTAGAAAGGAGGTTGGTTTAATGTGATGGTGTTTGCTAGTTGGTGCTCCAGGAAGTTAGACTCCTACTCTCCCACAAAGACTAGAAGATAGGCGCATTATCTTTCCAGATGATTACATTTCAAAGGAATGGCTCCCAGATCCATGAGAAAGACTTTCCTGGGTTGGATAAGTGGCAAGAGGCTGGGAGAGGATGTACATCTTCTCAGAGAAAGAATTTACAGTTGCAAGTTTTCTAAAGTAAATCCTTTAAGAAAAGGGAGGTCAGGAAGAAGCCTATCTAAAGTTTAATCAAGCTGAGGGGAAGTTTAGTGAAGGCCAACTTGGTAAAAATCCAAATCCAAATTGGAAATTTTCCAGTTGGAATGTTATGATGCATTACCACCCAGGCTATTTCAGTTTCTTAGAAAGAAAGAAAGAAAAAAGAGAGAGAGAGAGGGAGGGAGGGAGGGAGGGAGGAAAGAAAGAAAGAAAGAAAGAAAGAAAGAAAGAAAGAAAGAAAGAAAGAAAGAAAGAAAGAGAAGAAGAAGGATACTCAGGGCCTGTGTTCTTTTCCAAACCACTTTCCTTTATTCGTGGAGGCTCTTTCAAAGTAAAAGACTCTGTAGCAAAAGATTAGAATTCTCCTAAAAGCTTTCTTTCCAATCTTCTACTGGGTTAGTAAAAGTTCAAAATAAAGCCTTCCTTTTAGGAAAATGTATTCTCTACTCTTATATATTGTAGCATTTAAACTACCCCATTTTCTACTTCCCATGACTTATCTTTATGGGGAGAGGTAATTTAGGATTTAGGATGATATTATTGAAGTGTTTAATGCATTGGCTTTTGGATCCTGGCTTTGAAATTTATAAGCTGTGTTCTCTTGGGCATGCTTTTAACATCCTTAGCCTCAGTTATCTAATCTATAAAATGGGAGGAAATCTATTTACCTCTTAGAGATGCTATTAAAATCTTAGCACAAATGCCAAAAAATGATAATAATTATTAATATTTTGCACAGTTGTTATGGGGCTTCAAAAGGAAATTTTAATATAAAAATAAAAAACGATAAGTGCTGTTTCAAGTTTATTATCTGCTTTATGGAAAGTAATACAATTTTCATTATTTTTATTTATTTATGATTGGGTTGTACAATTAACACAATTATTCAGGGACTAATTATTCTGGCTGGCATTATCCAAATTTTGCTTCTCTTCCAGCTTAATGAAACTTAATCAAGGGGGTAAGATAATAAAAACACAAGTTGGGGCCACTCAGTATTATAACTCGTTACCAGGGTTTAGGGTTGACTGTGTCAGAGGAAAACAGTGATGTCTAGATCCTACTGACTGAGAAGAACCACTTCTGGGGCCGGAAGGCTTCTTTGTCCCATAGCTCAAGGCTTACATGAGGTAAAGGCGTGGTGAGGCCTCCTTGGATCCTTCCCCCCAGTACAGGATTCTAAGACTGTACGTAAGAGAAGATCCAAAAAGACCACAAATGGGAACAGAATCCTTTTTTATAAAGCCTAGATCAGTCTGGTCTCAGTGTCCTCCTCATGGCTTCTCTAGGTTCTCCCTGGTTTTTGTTTGTTTGTTTGTTTGTTTATGAAGACCAAGGGTAAATGTGGGTCTTGGGAAGTGGGAGAAGAAGGGAAGGAGGGGAAACAATCTATGAGAGATCTAGAAAAGGGGTCGCTTCACATCTAGATGTAACTATTTTGTTTTAACCACCCAAAGTTCCAAACTCTACTGACTGCTGTGGCCCAGTCTGGAGCACTTGAATCAGAGCTCCTCCTTGGTGATATGTGTGTAGAAGGTGGTGTGTGTGTGTGTGTGTGTGTGTGTGTGTGTGTGTGTGTGTGTAGAGGTATAGTGGAGGTCCATAGGCTTTCCTTAGAGCCCCTCATCTCCACCCCATCATTCTACTAGGTGATCTTAGGTGGTCAAAGGACAAGGATTTAAATATCATTAAATCACATCATTTAATGTGAGAAAGTTGTCATGAGAATCTTTCAGTATCTCTTGCAACCATTCTGATTAGGTCAAGGAGAAAGAGGATTCATTTTGGTACTAGGATGCTTTTAACTCTATAAACCTTACACCTCTTCATTAAAACAATTAAGTGGATCCATTCAAAGAAAAATGTTAACTCAGTAATAGTATAGGTTGTGACAAAAAATATCATGATTTGGAATGTACCTGATAAGGTACACCATTTTGGATGTATGGAATGGTTAGGTGAGAGTACAGGTTTTCAGGGAATTTTATATCTTTGTTCTTGATCTGACCACCCACCACAGGTAGTCAAAAGCTGGCTGCTGGAAGGAGGTATGATGAGATAAAAGGCAGATATTGCTGGATAACTGTCCAAAAAGAGTAGACATCAATTTTTCTCTAGAATAGGCAAGGTTTTCCCAGGTCAGCAGCCCCTGCCACATAAATACTGTGGGAAAAGCTAATCAGGTGTAAGATATTATGTGAAGCACTTCAGGATGTTTGCTGGGATGTGCCCTGCGGCATTTCTTTTTCTTTCTTTCGCTTCTTTTCTTTCCTTCCTTCCTTCCTTCCTTCCTTCCTTCCTTCCTTCCTTCCTTCCTTCCTTCTTCTTTCTTCTTTTTTCTTTCTTTCCTTCTTTTTCTTTCTTTCTTTCTTTCTTTCTTTCTTTCTTTCTTTCTTTCTTTCTTTCTTTCTTTCTTTCTTTCTTACAAATAGTTTATTGTCAAGTTGGTTTCCATATAACACCCAGTGCTCATCCCCACAAGTGCCCTCCTCCATGCCCATCTCCCCCCCCACACCCATCAGTCATCAGTTTTTGTCAGCATTCAAGAGTCTTTCATGGTTTGCCCTGAGGCATTTCTTTGGTGAGTGATTCTTGGAGTTAATATCCTTACTCAAGCTGTAGAGTTGCTTGATTTTTCAGGGCAAAGCAAAAGCAGGGGATGTTGACTGGGTTAATGTAACTGTGTTCCTTCCTCTTCTGTCCTTTACCTCTGAAAATCTACTGTAGTTCAGGTGCACAGTAACCCCAGGAACAAACTAGAGACTATATGCTAGTGTGCTGAGGGAATTTTCAAGTCAAGGTAGCTATCAGCTACTTGTATCTATGGAAGCATGTGGGTCAGGGGAGCACTTCAAGGAAACTAGTCACTAAAACCCTATCTGTCACTGCTCTCAGTAAACTCATTGGTAGAATTTGCAACATTGTACATGCTGTCCCTGCCATAGGGGAAAAAGTAACAAACTTGGAAATCCTATGACTTTTAATCAAGATATTGGATTTTTTGGATTGTGCATCTATTTAAGAGCCACATATGTTTATTTAGGCTCATATAGTAAATGTTTTCTTCATTCCTGACCCATTATAAGCTGATCAGACCTTTCTTGGGACACTCCTTCTTTGGGTTAAATTGGAGTGAGATATTTTTGGCAGAAACAGCCAAACTATGTATGGTTTTTCCCACATTTCCTTTCTAGCTCCTTTCCCCTGATTTTGGCATCCTTCTCTTTCCCAGCCACTAGACTCAGTCCTCTTCTATTGCTTGGGGTTCCTCTTTATAATAAAAGTCCATGCATGAACTCATTCCCACTGTGATACTCCCAGGATACTCCCCTTCTAAGGAGTGTTATATTTTTAAAATGAATTTATTCCTAGGAAAGGCAATGAAATTAATTGTATTAAAGTTACTGAAATTAGTTTAGCTATGGTCACATCTGAGGAAGAAGGTGGGGCTAGCTTAAGGGGGAGAAAGATTTTTCAGTCCCCAAATCCTTAACTCCATCCATGGGGAAGGGGGGGGAGGGATGAGCCTGGGGAAGGGATACCACTGTCTCTACTTCACCAGAGCCATATTCGTTAACTGTTCACATCAGCTCTGATGTGACCTGAGACACTTCACAAGTGTGAAAAGTCACAAGAATAATGATTGTGTGACTTAGTAAATCACAAAATTGTCTTCTGCCTGAAGCCAGTTTAACACACTATACAATAATGTGAGATGTATGTGCATTATTTGTGGGCGGTTCCCTCCAGACATTGTCCAAATAGTTTCTGTGGCAGTTTTGTATATTTAAACTATGAATATATTTAGAAGGAATGCCATGGTAACCCACATAGAAAAGCCCAAAGAAAAGCAACTCATTCCTGTGGCTTAACTCTGAAATTAATTTTGCACAGAGCATTGCCTACATGGGTGTTTTCTCTATTGAAGTGAATCACGATTAGTTCAGTTGGATTTGATCAGCAAATATAGGCAGATAGTGTTTCTTTTGCAATATAAATGTGAATCTTGAATGAAAGCTTCTGAAGACCAGTTTACATGTAAATGAGAAGCTGGGGCTCTGACCCCTGGGTTGGGAAGATATAATTAATTGATCCACAGTTGATGGAAGGGCACTGATTTTTCACATGGGAATACTGTGTGCTTAGTGACTGTCCTAAAAAGAAGATGTCAGTCCTCAGAGTTACTGGGTCATCATCTTCTTTTAGCTATGCTGGAAGGACCAAGTAGCTGCAGAACTCAAGTTGTCTCTCTCCTCCTGGGTTGGCAGCACACATGGGATTTGTTAGCCATGGCAGCCTCAGTGAGTATGTGCAGGTGACCATGACTCATTAGTCAGCCAGCATGTCATGGTGCCCAAAAAGCAGTTCTCTCTGCCCTGAATGCAGGGAGTACTCTCTGCAGCAATGTGGGGAGCCAATTAAAGAAGAGTCTCTTAGGGATGCCAGTCCCCAGGGGCTCCAGGGTTCCCTGAGCTGGCTAAAGATGTGCTCTGTCATGTCCAATGAGTTGGTTAGTCTATCACTGGATGGCTTCTTTTCCAGCTGAGTTGGTTATTTCTTCCCTAGTTAAATGTTTGTGGTTTTCCTCCCCCGGGGAAATGAGGAATGGTTACCTATTGGCTGGAAGGAAAGACATTTGGTGCAGTCCCCAAAGACATGTGTGGCACTGCTGTCCCCATTTAAGGACCATAGTGAAACTCTTTTAATTTAATTCATGGAATCATTAACAACAGATATCTCTATAAATCAGCTTACAGTAAGTTATCTGTTCTACACATGATTTTTTTACTCTTTCTAGCCATGTAGCCTGTCACAGTCTTTTCATGAAACATAGAGGAGCCTTGAGTTTTAAAATTTTAGTGGCATCTTGGGCCAATGGGAAAGGAGACATCTACACATTTCAGATCATCTGAAACCACAGAGAATTGAAACTGAAAATGGTTTATTATTCTCTCTCTCTTTCTTTCTTTTTTCTTTTTCTTCTTCTTCTTCTTCTTTTTTTTTTTTTTTTTTTTTAGGGGAAATGAGTGTATAGAGGTCCCTGGTAGGGGTATATATGCAGCCCAAGTCAGGAGTCAGTGAGGACCAAGGTTGTACAGTTTGGGTGGCAGATGTTGGTTTCATTAAGCATGGTCAGGGCTGATCTTCAAGATTCTGAGATTGGCAAATGTATTCTCTAGGCCCCTTCACTCCTTTTCTACATCTGCTTCCTTTTTTAATGAGGTCTCTGCCCCCACTCCTTCCCCACCATATACTTTTCCTGGTCCCTGACTCATGGCCTCTCTCTCATTCAGAGTTCTAGATCATGTCCCCCTCCATGCTCCATGCTCCCAATCAAACCCATCTGTCCTGTGGAGATTCATGAATGACTAATGTATTGTTAATTGAATAAATTATTCTTGTTGAGATATGAAATTTGGATAGGAAAAGTGATCTCTTTGCAATTTAATAAGGATCACCATTGTTTTATCTCTTGGAAGTAACACATAGTGAGAACCTAGGTTTGGGGGCAAGCCCCATAGTAGGGGATTTTTAGCAATCTTCAGCATCTTCCAAAGAGGAAAGTGTCTGTCTGTCCTTATTAAGAATTGTGTGGGGGCACCTGGGTTGCTCAGTCGGTTAAGTGTCCAACTTCGGCTCAGGTCATGATCTCACAATTTGTGGGTTTGAGCCCTGCATTGGGTTCTTTGCAGACAGCCAACTCAGAGCCTGGAGCCTGCTTCAGATTCTGTGTCTCCCTCTCTCTCTGAACCTCCCCTGCTCACATGTACTTTCTCTCTCCCAGAAATAAATAAAACATTAAAAAAAAAAGAATTGTGCATCCTTTTAAACAAGACCATTGGTTTCCTTTCAGTCTCAGTCTTAGTTCAGGATACAGAAGGAAAACTACAAGTTTTTAGAGGTCAGTTTTCCTTGTGACATATCAAGAGTTGCGTTCCAGCTTTTGGTTCAGGCTGGTAGAGTTTCTTGCCATAGGTATTAAATCTTTTTCAACTTCCTCTACATTTTAATTAGGAAATTTGAATGAGGAGGAGGAATCAGAAGGAATGCATCTATTCCCATGCTCTGGGACCCCCTCAGAACCACCACATTTATCTTCGGAGATAGACGTCCCTTTTCAACAGCTCAGAGCCCCGGTCTTGCACTGTGTTTACCCCCCATCCCCACTTCTCCACCTCCATTTTGTTCCATCCCTTATAGCTTGCCAGATTTATAATCTGGCTCTAATTTTGTCATTTCTGACCTCAGAGAAGCTCCCCTAGCTCTTTGTTCTAATTGAGTGCAGATACTTTACTCTGGCATCTCAGACCTTCCATGGTAACAAAGTGCTGCATTTGCTATGTGCCATGTATTGTTCTAAGCACTTACACATATTAATTGATTTGATTCTCACAGTCCTCTGAGGCAGGCCACTATTATTGTCCCCATTTTATAGCTTAAGAAACTGAAGTACAGAGAAATTATACTTAAAGTCACAAACCTAGTAAAAAGCAGAGTGGGGGACTTGAACCCATGCAGTATGGCCCTGGAAGTACATATCTTTTAGTACCATAGTAAGGTGGCCCCACATTTCTCTCTACCTTCCTTTCTTACTACTTGCTCCCTGTACATCCAATGGAACGAAATGTCTCATTGTTTCCAGAACATGTGCCCTTGTTTCCTGGGAGTCACACCTTTGCCTTTGCTCTTCCCTTCACTCACTATACTCTGCCTAGCTCTGCAGGTTCAATTCCTTAAACACGAGCTCCTCCATGAAACCTGATGAAACCTCTCCTTTCTTTGAACCCAACAAAACCATCATAGTTACTTCTTAGTAAATACTCAGTTTTGGTCACCTTGCCAGAGAGTCAACCACAGGCACTGACTTGAACAACAGTAGGCACTGCAGCCCCAACATAGTAAAAAATCTGAGCATAACTTTTGACTCTCCCAAAACCTAACTATTAATAGCATACTGTTGACTGGAAGCCTTTCCTATAACATAAATAGTTGATTAATACATATTTTGTATGGTATATATATTATGTCCTATATTCTTACATTAAGTAAGCTAGAGAAAAGAAAATGTTAAGAAGATCATAAGGAAGAGAAAATATGTTTACAGTACTGTACTGTATTTATTAAAAAACACACATATAGGGGCACCTGAGTGGCTTAGTCGGTTAAGCGTCCGACTTTCACTTAGGTCATGATCTCGCTGTTTGCAGGTTTGAGCCCCGCGTCAGGCTCTGTGCTGACTGCCAGCTCAGAGCCTGGAGCCTGTTTCAGAGTCTGTGACTCCCTCTCTCACCGACCCTCCCCTGCTCACCGCTGTCTCTCTTTCTCTCCTAGAAATAAATAAAAAATTAAACACACACACACACACATATAATTGGACATGTGCTGTGTTCAAGCCGGTGTTGTTCAAGGGTCAACTGTATTTAATCATTCTTTTTTTTTAAATTTTTTTAAAATGTTTTTTTATTTATTTCTAGGAGAGAGAGAGAGACAGCGTGAGCAGGGGAGGGTCAGAGAAACAGGGAGACACAGACTCTGAAATAGGCTCCAGGCTCTGAGCTGGCAGTCAGCACAGAGCCCGACGCGGGGCTCGAACCCATGAACCACGAGATCATGACCTAAGCGAAAGTCGGACACTCAACCGACTAAGCCACCCAGGCGCCCCTATTTAATCATTCTTTATCTAGGTTGTAGGTACCTGGAGAGTAAGGATTGTGTCTTAATCATCTTGATGTATTCTGTGCCTTGTGTCTTTCAAAGTTTAATTTTTGTACTGAATACATATTTAGAAAGACAGTTTTGAACTTTGTGACCTGTGACTGGCAACTCATATCCTGGGTGATTATTTTGTCTGTTTGTAAAGTATGTTACTTTTCTCTTGTGCATGACATGTAATTTGTGTTTCCACATTACAGAGCACATCAGCTTACCTTATTTCTTTGTACTAGATAACCTGTACCTAAACTTATGACTAAACAGTCTACTGGTTTGGCTTTCACTTTGGAACAGGCAGAGGGAGATATCCTGAACTCTCACTGTCACCATCCCCTTGGGTCACAGGCTTGGCTATTGTCTTGGGGTTTGGTAGCAGGACAGATGCCCAGGGAGCTGCAGCCACGAGTGCTGACAGCACTGTCTGGCTGTGCCAGCAGTGCCAGCACTGCTGGTAACACCAGCAACCAAAAGGCAGGCTGTGGAGTCATCAGGACTGCCCAGCGGCTGGCCAGGTAAACAGTGAGCTGGGATGGCTGTGCTTGGTTGTAAAGCTGATATTGAAAACAATCAGCAAATAAAATGGCTGGCAGCAATCCAGACTGGTGATTCTACCTCTTGCTACTACCAAGGACTCTGAAATTTTTTTCTTTAAAACAATTTTTTAATGTTTATTTATTTTTTGAGAAAGAGACAGAGCACAGTTGGCAGTTATGTACTATTTGATTAACAAAGGATTAGGAAACAGATTAAGGACACTTATTAAGTACCGTTTTACAAGAAATTTTTTTCAGAAAAAATGTATTTTAGGGGCACCTGCGTGGCTCAGTTGGTTCAGCATCTGACTTTGGCTCGGGTCATGATCTTGTGGCTCATGAGTTCGAGCTCTGCGTCGGGCTCTGTGCTGACAGCTCAGAGCCTGGAACCTGTTTCAAATTCTGTCTCCCTCTCTCTGCCCCCTCCCACTCATAATCTGTCTCTCTCTCTCTCTCTCTCAAAAATAAATAAACAATAAGAAAAATTTTTAAAATAGTTTTCAGTTAAACATCAGATGGGAAAGTCAAGCGGTTTGAGGAGAGACAATGATAGCTGTAACAATATTGATAATTATGAAGATATGCTATACATTTTTCTCTGCTCCCTTATTTCTCCTGGGGGAACAAGGTCCAACTGGCTATATAAGAGACTGTAAAATGTCATAATGTTTCTTCTGCTGGGGATGTTTCTAGACTGAGAGTGCCTGTGAAGGGAGAGGAGCTGTTGGGGATAATCAGCTGATTTAGTATGGCAGGTAACCTACAGGTTGGTATCTTATGTGAGGCTGGTGAAGGACTTAGTGACTGCACTGTTTGCTGTCTATATCAGCCACTGGAGAACAGATGGTGTCAGAGGCACGACTCAGAGCTGACTGTCATAACTTGAGATCCTTAAGATTTTGAGAAGGGGATAGTGATTAAACATTAAGTGATTAAGCATGAAAGTTTTAGAATTTTTTTCCCGAGGGAAACGTGCGTGTATATGAACACACACACACACACACACACACACACACACACACACACACACACTTTTATGGAGTTTGGTCATGGATTCCAACTTGAGAACTCGCTATGTACGATGCACTTTCTAAAGTTGTATGCATTCTTATTAGCTTTCAGAGGAGAGAAATGCTTTGTAATAATCTCCATTTAGCTACAAAAAAAAGTAGTTTTCTTTTCCTTTTAAATAGACTTTGTCTTTTAAATATTTTAATTATTTGTTTTTAGACTTTATTTTTTAAAACAGTTTTAGGTTCACAGCAAAATTGAGCAGAAGGTACACAGATTTCCCATTTACCTCCTCCCACAACATAGCCTCCTGCATTATCAACATCCCCCACCAAAGTGGTACATTTGTTACAGTTGATGAACCTATACTGACACGTTATTATTACCCAGAATCCATAGTTTACCTTAGGGTTCACTTTTGCTGTTGTACCTTCTCTGGGTTTGGACAAATGTGTAATGACATTGATTTTCATTAAACCATCATACAGAGTAGTTCCACTGCCCTAAAATTCTCTTTGCTTCATCTATTCACCCCTCTCTCCTCTCAACCGCTAGCAAAGACTGATCTTTTTACTGCCTATATCTATAGTTTTGCCTTCTCCAGAATGTTATATAGTTGGAATCATACAGTATGTAGTCTTTTCAGAAGGACTTCTTTCACTTAGCGATGTGCATTTAAGATTCTTCCACGTCTTTTCATGGTTTGATAGCTCATTTCTTTTTAGCACTGAATAATATGCCATAGTCTAGATGTACCACAGTTTATTTTTCCATTCACCCACTAAAGGATATCTTGGTTGCTTCCAAGTTTTGACAATTATGAATAAAGTTGCTGCAAATATCTGTGCATAGGTTTTTGGGTCATACATTTTTAACTCTTTTGGGAAAATACCGAGGAGTGCAATATAGTAAGAATATGTTAGTTTTGTAAGAAATCCTCAAACTATTTTCCAAAGTGCTGTCCCCTTTTGAATTTCTACCAGCAATGAATGAGAGTTTCTATTGCTCCATACCCTTCTCAGCATTTGGTGTGGTCAGTGCTTTAGATTTTTTTTTTAATTTTAATTTTATTTATTTTTTTACTTTAGAGAAAGAAAGAAACACAAGTGGGGGAGAGGGAGAGGGGCAGAGAGAGAGAGAGGTTTCATGCTTAGCATGAAGCCAGACTAGGGGCTCAACCCCTGACCCTGGGATCGTGACCTGAGCCAAAACCAAGAGTCAGACACTCAACCCACTGCATCACCCAGTTGCCCCTCTGTACCTTTTAATATGATCATCTGATTTTTCTTCTTTAGCTTGTTGATATGAAGGATTACGTTAATTGCTTTTTGAATGTTGAAGCAACCATGCATACCTGGGATAAATACCACTTGGTTGTGTTGTGCAGTTCTTTTTATATATTGTTGGATTAGACTTACTAATATTTTGTCAAGGACTTTTGCATCTATGTTTATGAGAGATATTGGTTTATAGTTTTCTTTCCTTTTGAAGTCTTTGTCTGGTTTTAGTATTATGGTAATTCTGAATCATAGGATGATTTAGGAAGCATTCCCTGTGCTTCTACCATCAGAAAGAGATTGTAGAGAATTGGTCTAATTCCTTTGCTAAATGTTGGGAAGAACTTATCAGTGAACCCATGTGGGTCTGGTGCTTTTAACTTTTGAAGGTTATTAATCATTGATTCAATTTCTTTAATAGATATTGTCCTGTTCAGATTGTCTATTTCTTCTTATGTGAGTTTTGGCAAATTGTATCTTTCAAGGAATTAGTCCTTTTCATTCAAATTATCAATTTGTGATAGACTTGTTAACTGTATTCCTTTATTATCTTTTAACGCTTATGGGATCTATAGTGATATCCCCCTTTTCACATCTGATATATTCTGCCTGCTGGATCTGCCTCTTTTTGATAGAAAGGTATTGATGTCTCCAGCTATTTCTCCTTGCAGTTCTGTTGGTTTTTAACTCATGTATTTTGCACCTATGTTGTTAGGTGCATCCACATCAAAGGTTGCTATATATTCTTGGTGAATAGATGCCTTTATCATTATGCAATGTTTCTCTGTCTTAGCATGGGCTGCCATAACAAAATACCATCAACCAGTTGGCTTAAATAATAGACACTTCTTTTCTCCATTTTTATATCGGGCTGGGAGTCTGAGATAACGGTGTCAGCATGGTCAGTTTCTGGTAGGGCTTCTCTTTGTGGCTTATAGGTGGCTGCCATCTCACTGGGGGTGCTCACTTGCTGTCTTCTTGGAGAAAGGGAGAGAACAAGCTCTCTGGTCTCTCTTTTTAGGACACTACTCCTACTATACAATGACCCACCATTATGACTCATTTAGTTTTACTTCCCTCCTTATAAGCCCTATTCCCAAATGTAGTCAAGCTGGTGCATAGGGAGTCAACGTACAAATTTGGGAGGACACAATTCAGTTTATAGCACCTTATTTGTCCCTGAAAATTTTCTTTGCTCTGAAGTCTGTTCTGTGTGAAATTAATATAGTTACTCCAGCTTTCTTTTGAGTAGTCTTATCATGGTATAATTTTCTCCATTCCCCTTCTTTTAATCTACTTTGTATTTACAGTGGAGTTTTTATTGGTAGCATATAGTTGAATCTTATTTTCTGATCCACTTTGACTATCTGTCTTTTAATTGGTGTGTTTAGGCCATTGTTTAAAGTGGTTATTGATATGATGGTTGGATTAATAGCTACCATATTCGTTACTGTTTTCTATTTGTTGCTCTTGTTCTTAATTCCTAATTTTGTCTTCCACTTTTTTTCCTGCTATTTGTCATTTTATTTATTTATATTTTTTAAAGTTTATTTATTTATTTTGAGAGGAGCTGAGGGGCAGAGAGAGAGAGAGAGAGAGTCCCATGGTGGCTCTGTGCCATTAGCTCGGAGCCTGATGCGGGGCTCAAACTCATGAATCATGAGATCATGACCTTAGCTGAAATCAAGAGTTGGACACTCAACCAACTGAGCCAGTCAGGCATTCCTGCCATTTGTGGTTTTAACTGAACATTTTCATTTCTCTCCTTTCTCTTAGCATATTGGTTATACTTAAAACAACAACAACAACAACCTTTTTCAGTGGTTGCCCTAGAGTTTGCAACACACATTTATGACTTATCCAAGTCTACTTTCTTATAACGCTATACCACTTCGCTAGCAGTGCAAGTACCTTATAACAAAATATTCCTGATTTCTCTTTCTTGGCCCTGGTGTCATTGTTGTCATGCATTTTTCTTAAATACGGGTTATAATAATCAAGTACATTGTTCATATAACTATTTTGAACAAATTGTTATTTGTTAGATCAGTTAAGAGTAAGAAAAAGTTTTTATCTTATCTTCATTATTCCTTCTCTAATGCTCTTCCTTTCTTTATGTAGCTCTAAGTTTCTTTATGTACATCCAAGTTCCTAACTAAGTTCCTAATCATTTTCCTTCTCTCTGAAGAGTTTCTTTTACCACTTCTTGCAAGACAAGATGCTTCTTATTAGGATCATGTCCCAAATCAACTATTTGTACTCAAATACTTGGCTCAGTGTCTGCTTCTAGGGGAACTCAGCTGAAGACAGTTAATTGAAAAAAAATCCTGTTGAATAGAAAGACTTACAAACTGTCTTTAATCATCTATGGAATGTAGTGAAGTATAAATGAATAAAAATAAGCAAATGGTAGTATTGACTTTTATGCAACTCAGTTTTTATAACTTTTATTTTTTAAATAATTTCAAGCATACTGATAAATTGTAAGAGCAGTACAAAAAATGCCAACATACTTTCACTCTCTTTCTCATTTCCCTTCAACCAGCTTGCCACATCTGCCTTATTATTCTTCTGAACCTTTTGGGAGTAAGGTGCAGACATGATACTTCTTTCTCCCTAGTACTTCAGTATATAAATCCCTAAGAATGAAACATTCTTTTGTATGACCATAATACAATAATCAAAATCAGAAAATTAACATGGATATAATACTATTATCTCCAAACTTTATTACAATTTTGGTAAGTTTCCCAATAATATTTAACAGCTGTGACTTCCCTCTGATTTGGTACCTTATCCAGGATCATACATTGCATTTGGTATCATGTCTCTAGTCTCCTTTAATCCAAGACCATTTCTTAGTCTTTGTCTTTTATGACCTTGACATTTTTGAAGAGTACAGGCCAGTTCTTTTGTAGAATGTCCCTTGGTGGATTTTTCTGATGTCTCCTTATTATCAGATAGATGTTATTCATTTTTTGGCAGAAATACCATCAAAGTGTTAATGTATCCTTCTCACTGGAGAGTATCAGGAGGCACCATTGTTGGTGATATTAACTTTGATCACAAGTTAAGGTTATGTCTACCAGGTTTATCTACTGTATAATTTCTGTTTCTCTTTTTGTAATTAATAAGTGTTTTATGGAAATATCTTGAGATAGAAAGTAGTGTTTAGAACAGGATGGAGACATGTCATGGGGACAGGAGCAAGCTTTAAGGAGTTTCCCCCTGGCCAAATCTGGGACAATTTGAGCTTTAAATAACAATAGTAACAGATTATAACCCATGTATGAAATAATAATCCATGACATTTTGGTAATTAAAAATTGACAGAAACAGGTTAGAACTCATTGCATAAAGTAATAATCCATTAATCCATATTTGTTTATAAGTAAGTAAGTGAACAAATAAATGGAGTAGGAAAAGTTCTTTCTTAGAGTAGAATTCCAACTGATAAAGATAGAATGAATGAAGAAAAGTGAATATTTAGTAGCCATGATGGTAATAGTCAATTTAGGCAAGTATTTTCTTTTTTTCTTTTTTTTTTTTAATGTTTTATTTATTTCTAGGAGAGAGAGAGAGAGTGTGTGAGCAGGGGAGGGTCAGAGAGAGAGAGGGAGTCATAGACTGAAACAGGCTTCAGGCTCTGAGCTGGCAGTCAGCACAGAGCCCGACGTGGGGCTCGAACCCACAAACCGTGAGATCATGACCTAAGCAAAAATCGGATGCTTAACCAACTAAGCCACCCAGGCGCCCCTTTAGGCAAGTATTTTCAATGGATGCTAGAACTTTCGTCACTGGGTTATAATCATGTTATATTAATTATATGCTATTATTATAATATATTAATAAATACGTAGCGAATTCCAGACAGAAGATTTATGTCCTCCCTAGACTTTAAATAACCTGAGATCTAGTAGAGAAGGTTTGTATACACGAATTATTACAGCACAGGGAAGAAATTGATGGTGTATCACATAAAATGAAGAGAAATATGAAACCATCTAAGAAAGAATACTAGACAGGATCCTCACCATGTCTGACCCACTGTGGTCATTTCTTTGTGTTGCCCCCCACATGCAATTCATTCCCCAACATCAGATGTTTTCAATGAGTAAGAAAACAAGCTGCTAGTCCTTTGGACTGATGAGTGAGGAGGTAGAGATATTTTTGCAGGCAGCTGCTTCTTTGGTTTCCAAGGGAAACAGTGGTAGAGCTGCATCAGAAAAGGAGTGGGAAGGCTGTGGTTTAGCACAGATGGGTCATTCTATCAGGTGTTTATAAGTGGTTACCTGTACTTCCTCAGCAATGCAAGATTGTGGAGAATATTAAAATGTTGGAATAGTGATAACAGATTTTAATTTTTCTTTCTGAATTTCTTGGAAGGAACTTTATTCTTGGAATTTACTTTTCCCATCATCTATCAAAGCCCAACTATATTGCTCTCTCAGGGGCATAGTACAATTTTCTCTTCTACACAGTATCACTGTGACTACTGAGTCACAGGCAAGGAAGAATGAAGTTAGTCATTGGGGTCTGTGCACTCACAGCATGATTAAAATAGTAAAAAAGAAAATAATAAAGTGAACCACTGTTTATTCTGGCTAATGAGGAAGGCTTTCAAGATTTCTGGTGAAGTCTTTATTTCAAAGTTATCCTTGGAACCTGGTTCAGATACCTGCCCCATGTCCCAACATAGCTGTGAAGCTTCAGCCAGCCTCCTGCTGGGGAGCTCAGGAGTGGCCTGGCAGGGAGAGGAATCACCCAGGAATGGCTGGAACAAACTAGATCATGATGGAGTTGGCTTTTACCAGGCAGGCCAGGAATCTAAGGAGGGCCTGTCTCACTTGCGCTTAATCATATCCCTTGTCACTAGTCAAAAGGTCTGGCTTTTGGGCACATGGTGTTTATAGGGCCTGGAGGCAGGCAGAAAGGGTCATGAGCCCAGTTGAGCAAATTGGGTTAAAGGACTGGGCTCCGGTTTCATCAGGGAAGTAGAGTACACTTTCCAAAAGTAGATCTTAGGGATTAGACAAATAATTATTTATAAATTCAAATTATTTACTGAGTGCCTGTTATGCACCAGTGATTAGATCCAAATGCTACTGCATAGCTGGACCCAGGGGACTATACCAGACTTGTGGTTATAAAACCAATTGAAAGCACAAGCAGTGGTGACGAGGCAACCAGGAACTGTCACCATTGGCACCACCTGAGAATTTCACAGTAATGCAAATTCTACTGAATCAGAAACTCTGGGGGAGAGTTCCAACAATCTGTATTTTAACAGGCCCTATAGGTGATTCTGATGTATGCTAGAGTTTGATAACCACTGGACTCCCTTAATGATATTTGCTTAGGTCTTGGGTGAGGTGGAACAATGCTGGTCTTAGGGAACGGGACTAGGGAAGGCAGGGATTCCAATTTCCCATGGGTTGCTGGTTTTATAACCTACTTCTGTATCATAAAGCTTCTTAGAACTCTTATAAACACTCCTCACCAATTTCTGATATCTAGGACCAATTTAATTTCTGAGTTGAAGGCAGGACCTGGCAACCTTTTTTGAGCAAAACTGGACACTTGGGAAATTAACATCCAGAGGCAAAATATGTCTGGCAGATATATCTTTGTTCTGATCACCCATGTTCTCCCAGCTGAGGGAAGAGTAGTTTGTTAGAGGACTGTTCTTCGGTGAATGGCAAGGGCCAAGAACATGAAAGTAACTCCGGAGATTATGTAACTTCTTTCTCTTTCCTTTGACTTTTCATTTTGATTTCTGGAAATTTGTCTTCTTTTTCATGATTAGTGCTTCTAGATTTAGAGATTAGGGCAAGATTTCACAATGCTAGTCCTGAGGATAGCCTTATGGAATGCTGCAAACTCAGTTCCCTTCTTATGTATCACAGAGCATGTGAAGAAATAAATGGCCTTATGAAATTCTATATTTATTAATTCAACAAGTACTTATTTAGTGCCTACTCAGTACTAGGTCCTGTTCTGGATGTTGGGGATATAGACTGTAAAAAACTATATGTTTATCTTGGTTTGAATATTAAAATTTTTATTTGAATATTAAACTTATTTGAATATTAAAATTTTTTACTGTGTAACATATTCACCTATGAAGGGACTAACATACCGTGGAACAGTCTTTGAGAGTGATAGATGTATCAGTGCAAGGATAGATATATCTGTACAAAAGACATGAGTTCCAGGCAGCTGAAGTAAGGGAGAAATTAGGGACATTTTGAAACACAGAAAATGTTGACCATAGAGATATAAATTTCACAATCACTGTTGGCTACTCCATGATGGAAAAAAGTTTTCCCATATATCAACTTGTCTGTAATAATTATAAGTATCACAGTGATGGTGATTTTAGAAGCTATTTATATCAAATATTTTCACTTAATATCTCTTAATATCACTTAAGAGCTCTAAATTATGTTATTTCGTTATTATTCATTTTTTTAAATGTTATTTATCTATTTATTTTTGAGAAAGAGAGAGAGAGAGCACAAGTAGGTAGGGGGCGGTGGAGGGAGGAGGCACAGAATTGGAAGCAGGCTCCAGGCTCTGAGTTGTCAGCCCATGAACAGTGACTTGAACCCATAAGCAGTGAGATCATGACCTGAGCCAAAGTTGAATGCTTAACAACTGAACCACCCAGATGGCCCAAGAGCTCTAAATTATTTTATACATAGTCAGAGCCTCCACCACCATTGTGGCCACCTGGAATAGATGGGACCACTGCCTCTGCCTTACTACCCGCTCCATTGCCTTTGGAGAAGACCTACCTCCAGGCAGCGCCACACCTTCCAGCAAAGAGTAGAAGACATCCAACTTATCCGAGAGCCCAAGTATCCTACGAAAATCCCAGTGATAATAAAACAGTACAAAGGTGAGAAACGACTTCCTGTCGGTGAGAATCGACCAAGTTTTTTTTACCTGATCACATCAACATGAGTGAGCTCATCAAGATCTTTAGGAGGGTTTACAGAGCTAATGGCATTCTTCCTGTTAGTGAATGGCATAGTGAAGTGAGTGTGTCCACGCCGATTTATGAAATATATGAAAGTGAGAAGGATGAAGATAGCTGCCTGTATATGGTATACACTTCTCAGGAGACATGTGTAAGACTAGAAAAATACATCCGTTTT
The DNA here is from genome assembly GCA_017311185.1 of Proteles cristata cristata. Taxonomy (NCBI): domain Eukaryota; kingdom Metazoa; phylum Chordata; class Mammalia; order Carnivora; family Hyaenidae; genus Proteles; species Proteles cristata. The sequence continues at coordinate 413,839 of JAESUZ010004784.1, read as the reverse complement.
GGAATGTTTTTAAAAAATTGTTTTAACATTTATTTACTTTTGAGAGACAGAGAGAGACAGAGCATGAGCAGGGATGGGACAGAAAGAGAGAGAGACTGAGAGAGAGAGAAAGAGAAACAATCTGAAGCAGGCCCCAGACTCTGAGCTGTCAGCACAGAGCCCCACAAAAGGCTTGAACCCACAAACTGAGAAATCATGACCTGAGCTGAAGTTGGATACTCAACCACTGAGCCACCACCCAGGAACCCATTTCTAGAATTTTTTAAAGGCCTTACCAAGGAAAAAAAGGGATATTACCAACTGAGATTGATCTGTTCATCCAGTCACAGATTATCAAAGCAGTAGTGTTCCTGACTAGGAGTTGTAGGAGGTTGTTCTATACTGCAAGCTGAAGAACAGAGCTCCAAATGAGCATGTTCAGCTTTAGAAAATGTATTATTTAACCTAGGCTGTTTTGTTTTCAAATTTAGAGCTTTAAAGATAAAATACTTTGCATTCTAAGTTGCCAATAAAAAAAAAAAAGAGCTCTAAATTATTTTAGTGCATCTAAGAGCAAAACAACTCTTTTAAAGGTGGACTGTTTAAATTGATTAATGACTTGTCCCCAAGTAGAAAGGAACCTTGTCCGTGAAATGCAACCAAATCAAACAGTTGCTTGTTGAATCAATTCTTCTTAAACCCGAATTCCATTAAACCTGCAAACTCCAGTCAAGATGAGTCTAATCTTCCTTCCTTATGGTTGTGCTGGAGACAAGCAGGCTGGCCAGGCCTTCTTCCTCTGTATAATAAGAGGTCAATAGGATTATTTCTAAGCTTTCTTCCATCCCTGACAGTCTGTACAGGGTCTCTTGGACTAGCAAAGCCTAAATGTGGTGGGGGGAGAGGCTCAAGGCATGACCTGGCCCTTCCCTACCTGGACCCCTCTCCAGCCATCTAATGATGAGCATTTCTCCAAATAAATATGTGTCGTGCTTTCTCTCCCTTCTTTGCCTTCATAAAGAGTGTTTTCTTGGCTTGGAACACTTTCTTCCCTCTTTAGTCAGCTACTTCCTACGCATTCTTCAGGCCTCATATCAGGCATTTTCTCCCATGACACTGTGATATTGTGATTCATATTAAGGAACGTGTATTTGGTCTTTGTCCAGTTTTTGGCATAAAGCTCCTAAAACTGTAGAAATTTCCTAGGCTGTGACCACCATGAAGATGTCTTTTGTTATGTCAGTGAAGTGACTTTTGGGAAATTCCTGGGTCACCAGATGGGGGCTGGTTGCCACAGGAATCAACCTCTTGATTAGAGGGTTGGAAATTTCAGTACCACCCACTGATCTCTAGGGAAGGGAGAGAGGCTGGAGATTGAGTCAATCACCAATGGCCAATGATTTGCTCAATCATGCCTATATGATGAAGCCTCTATAAAAACCCAAAAGGTTGCACCAGAAGACTTTTCAGGTTGATGAACAGGTGGAGATTCAGTAAGAGTGGTGTGATCTGAGAGGATATGGAAGCTCTGTCCCTTATTAAATTTTTAAAAAAAATTTTAATGTTTATTTTTGAGAGAGAGAGAGAGAGAGAAAGTGCGAGAGAGAGAGAGAGGCAGAGAGAAAGGGGACAGAGGATCCAAAGCAGACTCTGAGCTGACAGCAGAGAGCCCCACATTGGGCTCAAACTCATAAACTGTGAGATTGTGATCTGAGCTGAAGTTGAACGCTTAGCCAACCAAGCCACCCTGGTACATTGTTTTACTCATCAGCCTCCCCATGCTAGGCTGTGAGCTCCATGAGAACAGCAGCGTGGTCTGTTTGTTGTGACATCTCAGGCCAGCACAGCACCCAGCACATACACACTGCTAAATTAGGACTTATTGAGTGAAGGAAAGAGGGGATGCAGAGGACAGAGACCAGACAAGGGTGACAAAGGTGTAATTGGTGTAATATTCTCCTGTGTTAGGACCTCCAGGAGGCCCTGACTGCACATTGCCCTTCATCATGTTTGCTGCTGGCCTCTATTATAACACAAGAGGGTGAGCGGTGAGCTTTGGAGGGACTTTAGGCTTGTGGGGGAGCAAAAATTTTGGGCTCTGTGTTTTTCCTACCTGAAGGGTGAGGGCCTTTTGGGAGGTGGGAATCTGCAGGGAGGAGAGCTCAGCCTAGCCCTGTTCCTTGTCTGGTCTCACCTCTGCCAGGCACACATTGATGGGCTCCCAGTCCTGGCCTCAGTATTGCTGCTCATATCTTAAACTTTTTTCTTTCAGTGGCACATTTTTGTTGAATTTATGCTGTTAAAGTGATTTAATTTGGAATACTTTACCTGATAGTATTTACTTATCCTCCTTGAACTTTCTAGTGTTTATTGTACTTTTTAATCTTTTGAGTAATTTTTTTTTTAAAGTAGACTCAAGTCCAACTTGGGACTTGAACTCACCACCTGATCAGGACCTGAGCTCAGATCAAGTGTTGGGTGCTTAAGCAACTGAGCCACCCAGGCACCCCTCTACTGAATAATTTTTAAACCAGTTTGATCTTATTTATTGGATGCTATTTTACATTCTTTTTGACTCTGTCCAGCAGGGTATTTTTAGCTAAATTTTGTCCTTATTGGAAGACACTCTTAAATTGTTTGTATTTCTCTTCTTAGCCATTTAAAAAGCATATCAAAATTCTCTAGTATTTTTCTTTTTATTCTTTTCAGTTTTAAAATATTTTTCTGTTTGGTTTATCCTCTCAGTCCATTTCCTAGCATTTGCTGCTAAGTTTGAGATGAGAAGTGGTGATGTCAGGGGAGGAAGCCACAACAGTGACTGGCTTAATGAGGGATTCTTGGCTCTTCTCCCTGTGCTGACAGTTCCAGACAGACACATTCTCCTTTTGCTATCCCCTTCCCTCCTTTTGCTGTTGTTAAAGGAGAACCTGATAATCGCCATGGTCAAGAAAAAGACTTACTCAAATTAAATGCCACTTTTACCCAGCCAGGTAGTTTGGGAAATTCACAAGACAAGTTATGTGAGTCAGAAGTTTATTAAGACTGGCCTCACTACTACTCAGGTGAATCACTGAACAGTGCCATCATCTTGTTCCAGAACAAGCCAGAGCCTTCTCTAAACCACGAAACCAGTCTCTGAGCATCTCACAGTCTTTGTGGAGAAGAAAAGCTTCACTGAGGGTGGGGAGTGAGGGTCTGCAGCTCAGCCCTTTGAGAGGGGCCTGAGTGAATACCCAGGTGGCCTGGAAAGTCCTGTTAAGGATTATTGAATGGAAGCATAGTAAAAGGACAGTAGCTAGGCTGGAGAATTGTATTTTGTTGACCTACTTACAGAATTAACCTGAGTACATTGATTCACTTTCTTTCTGGAATTGAGAAGCTCGGTTGTCAAGTGCTACTAGAGCCACTAGTTCTTGTTGCATGTGTAGTATGGTCACTGACTCATGGAGGGGGGCAGGGAGTGGGAGTTAGGTCAGGCATGAAGGGAGGAGAAAATATTCTGGAATGGTTTATTTCTTTCTTCTCCTTGTTATGTAAGATGCGCTTTCCCCCCAAAGAAACAATATGCTAAATAAAAGTTAGGGTCCCAACCCACAGAAGCCTATTTTAACCCACATTTTTGCTGACTATATTCAATTTAATTTAGTTCAAATCAAGAAGGTAGATTTTTTTTCCCCCTGAGGTAAAGGAGAAGAAGGAAGGCTGTGAGGGTGACCCAGGTGGTACAATTTAGAGTTTTCACTGAGCAGGGCAATGTGTGTGGGGGAAGGTGGAGTGGAAAGAAGAATAAAATGTGGCCCCTTCCCTCAGAGAGCTCACACTGTAGTTGGAGAGACAGACACACCCCCAGCTAATATGTGCAAAGATGATGGTGGAGGTGTTGTCAGACCAGAGAAGTATTAGTTCTGGGTGGGAAAATCTATAAGACTGTGGAAGATGTGGCCGCTGCCCCTTGAAGGATGTTAGGGCATTAAACAGCAGAGGGGTGAGGAGAGGGTGGACATTTGAGGCAGAGAAAAGGACTGATCGAAGGCTCAGGATGGTCAACTGCAGGGCACAATCAAGGCATAGCCAAGAAGCTGCCGCAGAGTATGAGAAGTGGGATGGAAGAGCATAGGGGCAGATGGGCCTTTCTGAGTTGATCTGAAGGTGTATCCATACTTTTCATGCTGAATTATAGGCAGGTGGTGTTTAAAAGCTTCTTTTCTTTTTTCTAAACAGATGTGGTCTGGCCTCAGACTGAAGTGTTGTCTCATATATAATAATTTAATATCACAGAGAGTAAGGAAGTGATTAATTGCAAAAACATTAGTTACATTTAACTTTCTTGGGATATATTTTTCAAAGAGCAGCACAAGATATGCTTTAATAGCTTTATGCCCTTTTTTGTAACTGGTCCATTCTGAAACACGGTACTTTGTGATGGATAAAGCATGTAAAGTCTTGCACAAGTCTGCAGGCTCCAACATGCAGTCAGGAGGAGGAATAGAGGGAAGAATAAAGAAAGGATCTTTAGGAAGGTTCAGGCCCAGAAATAATTTGCAAAAGATTGTGGAGATCTGATACCAATATCCACCTATTTGTGAGTATCTGGACAGCATCATGTATAAACATCTTTCTTTTGGGTATTCATGCAATAAGGAACCTGTGGTAGATGGTGAGAAATCAAGGTCATGACTCAGTGGTGTTTCCATGATTTACCTAGACAAGACTGAATGGAATTTAGTCCTTTATTCAGATACCTGGTTGAAGCAAACACTTGTCCATATCTGCATCTTCGGTTCAATTTTTCCATTGAGAATTGAAACAGAAAACTCATGAGTAGAGTCTATTGAATTCCTGAAATTCCAGTTCATTTGTAAGTCACTAATAGGTAGCAATATATATACATATTAAATATATTATAAAATTATGGTGAGATACTTTAAGAAAGTGCTTTTGAAATATTATAAAGTAATTATTGTTTACATCTATTTTTCATTTTATTTGTTCAACATTATGCTCTTGAAGATGGATGCCATTGTAATCTGATTTTGAGATATGTACTAGTGGCATCTTAACTGGGAAAATGTCCCATCTTACCCTTAATAATACAGACTCCAACTCATCTCATTCTTAAAATTACTGGCTCTGGTCCCAATGTGGGGACCTTTTTGTAGAAGCATTATTTTGTCTCTTACCCTATGTCTTGTCTATGAATCAAGAGAAACCCAACAATGTAAAGTGTTTGATCCATGTGCACATTTCTGCCCCCTCACTCTCATATATAAGGAGACAGCTTTTCAACTGCAAATGTTCACTTCTTTGGGAAAATTACAAATAATATAGCTGTGTTACCAAAAATAAGAGAAAAAAATACAAAACCAACCATAAAGCACGCTATCTGGCTAGCAATAAGAAATGGCTTGTTAAATTATGGTACCACTCAAAAATGGCATATTTCACAATTATTAAATGGTAATCAGGGACACTGCATAGAAACATGAAAACATACTTTGGATATAAATAAAATAGAAAAGAAAAACACACAATTATAATATGTAAGTTGCATGTGGGGGAGTCCTAGAGGATAATATGATAAATGGGAATAAGTAGTTTTGTTAAGATATGGGGCTGTGGTTTAAAACATTTTTCCCTTAACATTATAAAGTAATAGTAACAGTGAATTCAGTGCAAAGGGGAGATATTAATAAATAAATAGAGGTTGGGTATTACAAAAGGGCAAAATATTTAAAAGAATGAATCTTCCTTCCCTACATGTGCTAGCTCAGTGGGTTTTAAGACCCACTGAGTATTGGAAACATTTTCAAACGAGCTGGTTAGTAGGGTTTGGAAGAGAGTCTGAACTTGACCTATCTGGATTTTGTTTGCTGTGATTGTAATAGAAACTAAATCTTGAAACAGTTGTCTAAATGTGCTCCAGCTTGGGTATCTTGGCTGAATTCACACTTTAAAATCAAGAAACATTTTGGAAAAAGAACCCATGTGCATAATAGATAAGAAGTGTCAAAAAAGAAAAAGTCAATAGAAAACATTTCAAAAATAGAATGCCAATTTAAAATCAAGTTGAAATGACTATTTGGATTAACAATGAGTAAAAAGATAACTGGTGCATACTTATTTATGTCTGTCTGAAAGCTCCTGAACGGAACAGTCAACGATCCTCATGTCTATTGCCTTAGTATAATATTAACAGTTTACTAAAACTGTTGACCAGAATGAGCTGCGGTTTCCCTCTAACAAGCTCAGACATTTTTCTTACCTTGTTTTCCTTTTCTTCCAAAAATTTTCAACAGAATGGCTGTTTTCCCTGAATAGTACTTAACAAGTGTTGTTTTGGGGCACTAGGCTACCCTGCTGTATATTAGGAAGGGGTTGCTTAATAGAAAGTTTTTATTTTTAAATCACACATACAATCACATATTTTATTCTCTCTGGTCAAAGTTCAGTCACCTAGTCAACATTTGCAAACCATTGTTTTAGTATTGCAAAAAATGCCCTCAAATGCATATTTAGATACCTTACATATCTTAAGTAGGTGGATAGAAGATGAAGACTGAAGGAAGTTACTTCTGAACTAGAGCTTGAAAATGTGATAAAATATCTTAGATTCTAAACTAGTAATTGACTTTGGATGTGGATATTGGAATGTGTATGTGGTATCAAGAAGTTTGATCTGATTCCAAAAAATCAAAAAGTAACTTTTCCACTCCTTAAACCATACCTAACACTATAAGCATCTCTTTTCAGACTCTGTGTAGGATTTGCTGAGTCTCTGTGAACATCTCTCTCCAATTTCTTGCTATCTATTCATCTCTAAAGACAAATTAGAAGTTTTTATTGCTAAGAGAGTTAGCTAATAATTTTTGCTTTCATTGAAACACGATTTCTTTTTTTTTTATTATTGCTTTCATTTTATTTTATTTTTTTTACAAATAGTTTATTGTCAAATTAGTTTCCACATAACACTCAGTGCTCATCCCCACAAGTGCCCTCCCCCATGCCCATCCCCCCTCCCCCCCACATCCATCAGTCCTCAGTTTTTGTCAGCATTCAAGAGTCTCTCATGGTTTGCCTCTCTCCCTTTCCCCCACCATTTCCCCCTTCTTCTCCCCCTTGTTCCTCCGTCAAATTCCTCCTAATCCTCCTATACGTGCAAACATATGATATTTGTCCTTCTCTGCCTGACTTATTTCGCTCAGCATAACACCCTCAAGGTCCATCCATGTTGCTACACATAGCCAGATTTCATTGTTTCTCATTGCCATGTAGTATTCCATGGTATAGATAAACCACATCTTCTTGATCCATTCATCTGTTGATGGACACTTAGGCTCTTTCCATGTGAAACACTATTTCTATCTTTCAAAATGCACTAGAATTATTAGGAGGTATTGCGATTTTAGGAAAGTCTTTTCCCTCCATGCCAAATCCAAAGTAAATTACACTTAGTGCAAAGGTATGTATTAGATTATTTGGGACTATACCAATATTGAAAAAATTTTACCCTTAATTAACATCTTCATTTTGTTTCTAGAAATGTCTTTGTTGAATAAATAATATTTGTTAATAAAACAAATCTGCTTTCACACATCTACAAAATTCTTTTAAGTAGTAACAAGAATTCAGTCCATGTCACATAATTTTTATCATGAATTGCATAACTTTGGCATGAATTTTGCTGTAACTCATTTCCTGGCATTATATAAAGTGTCATTGACATAAATGCCATAGACTATTCAAACTGGGAAGGAGCGATAGACACACTCTCATACTCAGTCCCACTTCTTGATTTCTGAGGAGCAAGAACTGAGGCACAAGATAACAAACTTTGCCCAGAATCACACATCTCATTTTCTGACATTTAAGCCCTTCTAAAAACAATTATATACTTTTGATGCTGAACTTGATTTGGAAATTGTGATTTTTAAGGGCGTGATTCTTAAGACTGAATAATTGCTACACTTAAAGACTTGCAGAATTGGACCTGAAATACACAAAAGAAGTATGACCAGAATTTTTGTCCTCAGTTTCCCCTTTAGCAGAAAGTGGCTAAAACTATCTGATCATTAAAAATAAATCATCATTCTTTGAAGGATGCAAAATATCATGATTTCTCTAAATAATTTCAACAGGGAATAAATAGTATTCTGTCTGTTTGCCTTCTTGTCTATTACAATTAAGCAAGTGAAATAGAAAATACATGGTAGGCTCCCATTATGATTTTTTTTTCCTCAGTAGCAAAAAATCAACTGTGAAATAAAACAGACCTTTGTCATGCAATGTTCACTGATTAGATGAACTTCATAAAAACAGCTTTAGTTAAATCTGGTAGATTAACTCTTGTTTCATTGGCATTTATAGTCTTTGGGAATGTTGAATAAATGTACAAATAATGACACTTCCAGTAGTTTAACCATTGCATTTTATGTAAATTCTGCACGAAGTTCAAGACTAATGTATTAACTTCATAGTTTTCAGATTTTAAAAGGCATATAGGAATAGTAATTACCAATACATATCTCCCAAAAAAGGTTAAAGACACTTTTTATACATCTGTAAAACTCATTTTGACTTGATGAACACAATTCTAATCTATGAAAACATTATGTCAAGTCATTTTGCACCTGATGAGGAAATTATACATGAATGGTAGTAAATGTTAAAAAACACTTAAGATAACCCAGTAAATCAATTTAAATGAAGAGTGTGAAAAGTAACATAGCCATCTAAAAATGTTAGATTTTTTTTTTTTGTTTGTTTGTTTGTTTTACCTGGCTGGTCACACTTACTTTATTTGAAATCTCTGATCTTGTCAGAGGATAATATCATAAAATTTAATTATATAATTCAACTGTCTTTAACTCCCCCTTTTCCAAAAACCATCCTACCTAAGTTGGGATGTAGCTTTTCTATCTTGACTTTTTTTTCCTTCAGCAAATAAATAAGAAGTGTGAAGAGCTTTCACCAGATAAAAATAATTTCATATAATGAAGCACTAAATTGTTTTGTCTTTCAATTTATTCAGACAGAAAGCAGCTCAGTTTCCCCATGGCAAGCCCATGTATCATTTCATTGCTGTTATCTGCAGCCCACTCTAGATTTTTCTTGCTTTTAGCAGGTGCTGGGTAGCCCTTTCTGGGTTATTTTACAAAACATCCAACATGGTTTAATTGTTAAAAAGCAACTGGAATTGCTTCCTCTCCTACCCACTGCCTCTTCCAGCGTCCTTAACCCTCATCACCCTTCCCTGAAATGTGTCCCCAACATGCCTATTTACATGGCTCTCAGGCACCCGAGGTTTGCACATCCATCACATACCAAGTCCATTTCTAACAGTGTGAAGGCTGTTGGAACAGGGCAGTTTCCTTCCCCTGGAAGCTGAGTGTAGCCACATTTCTATCAACACAGCGACTTTTGTATGCAAAGCTTAGACTATTGTTTCATGGTCCCACCTGCCTTGACTCTGATTGATGTAACAACAGTATCTGTCATAGGGACTGTTCTGCTTGTAGGAGCAAACGATGATACTGTCCTGGGGCACAAAGAAGATGCTATCCTCAGGCTCAGGGCATTCAGATCTGTCCCAGGCTGAGCACTTGGCATCCAAGGCACTGTAGGCTAAGGAACTGCCTGAGGGACAGTAGCCGTCCAGGTATCTGGATGTCTCCTCCTGATGCCCACTCTGGACCAGGCTCTGGCATTCTCCTTCTTCTGTGGGTGTGGGTGTGCTGATGGAACCGACCACAGGCACCTCTGTCTGCCCCTGGTGGGGAGGCTTCCCTCTGAGGCCTGCCTTTTTAGCCAGCTCATCTGAGCTTCCCTTGCCTGACTCCAGGTCTGAAGGGGTCCTCAGCAGTTCCACCACCTCCTTGTCCTTGGGCTTCCGGAAGCAGAGCAACTTACGGACCCACAGCAGCTCATTTTCTGGCCACTTAGTGCATCCCTCAGTTTTCCTGGCCAGGGCAATGGCCGCAATGCCTGGCAGGCAGATGGCTGGCCCGATGGCCAGGAGGGGTATGTTTCCCAGAGTCTCTCCTTTCATCCCAGAAACGGTGAACATGAAGCCAAAGACCAGAAAGACACTGACCAGGGCCACCACCAGCCCAGTCCTCGGGTTAATGTCATCAGGCCGCATCTTTCATTCCATCCAGGTTTGGGGCTGCTTGCTGGCTAGGGAGCAGCGGACCTCCCTTCTGTCAGAGGCAAAACCACAGTGGGTTAAAAAAAAAACACACACACACAGAAAAGAAAAAGAAAACCCGTCAATTTCCCACCCGCCAACTCTCTATCTCTCATACTCTGTGTCTCTCTCTACTTGTCCGTCAATCACAGTCTCTGAGTCTCTATTTCTTCCTGTTTCTGTTGCACACTCGCTCGCTCGTTCTCGTTCTCTCAGCCTGTCCAGTCTGTCTGTCTCTTACTATTGTAGCTTTTGTCTCTTTCATATAAACATCCACCCACTGGGGTCACTGAGATACCTGAGGTTTCCTGCCGTCTCCCAGGAGCAGGGAAAGAAGCCAGTCTGAGTTTCCTTAGAAACCTCCACAACAGCTGTCCCCTCGGCTCTCTCCCTTGTTTCTGGAAGGAAAGTCTAGCTTTCCCCACTGTCACTGCATCCAGGAGGTGGGACGTGAGAGTGCGTCTCTCCCATCAGTGGCCGTCGTTCTCCAGAGCTCTGGGAACCGAGTGGCGGCACAGCCCAGCGCCTGGCTCAGCGCAGAGCGCCGGGTGCTGGAGGAAGGACTTAGTCTGGGAAAGAGGGAAAGCAGCGTGCGAGTCTGGCCTCGTTACATCATTTTCAGAGCAAGCTCAGAAACAAAGAAGGACGCGTGGGGGCGCGAGGGGTTCAGACCTCGGGGGGAAGCCACGGGGCAGAAGAGGTTGCCCAGGGTCCAGTCGGGGCGCTTGGAGCAGCTGGTGTTCGTTCCGCCGCTGCCCAGGAGGGATGAGCAGGACGGCTGCAACCGCCTCCGTGCCTGGGGAGGGTCTGGGTGTGCGAAGCTGCCGTGGGGCCGGAGAGCGGAACTCTAGTCGGTTTGCACATGGGGCAGCCTGGACCCTGAGTTCACGGTCCGAGGGCCAGAGGTGCTGGCTGGATATATCCCTCGCGGACCTGGACCTTTATCGAGTTACAAATCTAGGTGATCCAACCCGACTGATAGCAGCTCCCAGGAGGTTCTCCGACTGCCCGTCTCTCAACCTCGAGGCTCTCAGGGCTCAGCGGGCTGCAGTGCTCCAGGGTCCCGCTGCCCGCGCGGTCTTGGTCCGCGCGCTGGGCTGCAGCGGCGTGCAAAAGCGCTCCAGCAGCAGCGCGGGCTGCGATGCCGGAGCCCACTGGACCGGCTCCCCCAGGCTGAGACAGTGGCGAGGAGTGGGTGTCAGGTCTTGCTCGAGACTTCTGGGGAGTCACCTGAGCCTTTCCCCCTGGTCTTCCAGCTCCGGACTCTGGTGGGGGTGGTCTTGGAGCCGGGATCCCACTCCTACGCTGCGGTGGTGTAAGCCAGGCTGTCTGGGTCAAAGAAGAGCTCTCTGACCCCGGATCCCCATCCCCGCGCATCACACCTGACACCTAGCTATCGAGGAGAAGTAGGGGCCTTCACTGGGAAGGTCAGGTCGACCAGTGCTCCTGCAGCTCCAGCTTGGGGGATTCTCACCTCTCTTGCTGAAGCTGCCTGTCTTATTCCCACCGCAGTGGGAGGATTGATTCTTCTGGCCCCAGAGGCAATACTGATTTGACTGTGATTCTTCAACAAGGATATTCATTTAAGGTAGATGCGAAATAGTAAGGAAGAGAAAGGAGAAGGGTGTACATTCTTTCATGTCAAGGCACTGCAGTGGAAAGAACTTTGAAAGAGCTTTGACATCCAGGCCTTCCCCTGCTTAAACAAGCTGTGTGTTCTTGGGCAAGTGACTTAACCTTTCTGAGAGTCAGTTGACTCATCTGCAAAACAAGAATAGTACTCCCAAATATGTGGGGAAGCATCATGAGGACTAAGAAAATGTAAAGGTCTTAGTGCAACACTTGGTAAGTGGTCCTTAATCACAAGGTGGTTGAAATATATATTTACATATTATGTTATAATCCGTGTAAGGCACCAGTCAAATCATAAAAGGCCTAATGGTGAGGCTAAGGACCTTCAATTTTATCCACTAGGCAATGAGAACCATGGAAATATTTTTGGCAGGGATCAACACAAAAGTATCCCATTTTTGACACAATGACAGCAGATTAGAGGACAGGTTGTGGGGGGTGGGGGTAAGTGTAGAAACAGGGAGACCTTCTAGGAAGGCAGTGCAATCAGCAGGGCAAGGCATGCTAGGGGGCTGAACAATGTGGGACTAGGGGTGGTTGGAAGAAAGTGAATTTGGAGGATAGTTAAGGGGAGAGTCAAGTGTCTTGGATCAGAGGAAGAAGGATGGCGTAGGAGTCAGGGCTGACTCCCATGTTTCTCACTTGTTCAGCTGAGTAGATCAGGAATCAGACTCCTAATTTTCCATATCATTTACTGTGTGTGTCTTTTGTACTCATGTGCATTCGATAGCTGCTGTCTCTGTGGATATAGAATCATAATTTGGGGAAAGGAAGGGGAAAGGCAAAGGGTAGACGTGAGATGCCAGCTGTTTGACCATTTGTATCACTTTTTCTTGACAGCCTCACCAAGTACATGGATAGACATCGACTTAATATCCGTTGGCCACAGGGATGTCATATGGGCCACCTGTAGATGTAAAGGAGCTTGGGAGATCACAGTTTAATTTTGACCAGGTTTATTGGCACTCTGAAAAGAATAAGAATTTCGGAAGCAAGGAAAAAGAGGAGAATGAATATTAATTAAGGAGGCAGTTCCCAGTGTGTGCCACGGTTATAGAACACACTTACCTTCTTGAAACCCTCTCTTGTCCTGCCTTTATTGATACCGTTCTATCCCAATTTTCCTCCTATCCTCTTGGCCACTCATTTGTAAGCCTCTTAGTAATGTCTTCTTTATTTTATTTATTTTTATTTTTAACGGAGCCTTTACATGTTGATCTTCTGCTGGCTATGCCCCTGTTGCTCCCTTTTCCTGACTTCTTTTCCCACTTTATAGAAGTTTTCAACACCAAGTAGATAGGATGCAACTCCTAAATTTGTCTCATTAACTTTGTCCCCTTTCTTCAGCTTCAGATTTGTAGTATCTACCTGTCTGCTTGATATCTGTCTATATGGTACACAGAACCCCCATATTCAACATGACCCCAGCTGAGTTCATCAAATTTCCTTCAGGCTTGCTCTTTCTCATTTGACCCCAACTAAGAAGTTTGCTGTTGTCCTCTGTTCCTTTATCTCCCTAACAACCTGCACCCTGTAAGTCACCCAAGTCATCACAGTCTTGCTTCCTAAATCCCTTGATCTTCTCCTCTTCTACCCGTGGCCTGACGCAAATCACTTTACATCCCTGGGTTTTAATTTCCTGTGAAAACAAAGGCTTTGGATGAGGGGCTAGCTGAGCTTCATTTCAGTTCCATCAATCCATGCTTCTCTGACAGTCACTTCTGCAGGGTAGGGCTGATGTCTTTGTTGTGTAGGTGCTTTGACAATAGTGCTGGAAACCAGTTGGATTTTACTTTTTTTAATTTTTAATTTTAACATTTATTTATTTTTGAGAGACAGAGCACAAGCAGGGGAGGGGCATACACACACACACACACACACACACACACACACACACACACACACACACACAATCCTAAGCAAGCTCTAGGCTCTGAGCTGTCAGCACAGAACCCAACATGGGGCTCAAACCCACGAACTGTGAGGTCATGACCTGAGCTGAAAGTCAAATGCTCAACCAACTGAGCCACCCAGGTGCCCCCCAAGTTGGATTTTAAATAAGTGACATTACTAAACAGAGACCTCTGTTCACTTGTACGAGCATATAATTCCATTCTGATTTTTAAGCCATGCAGTTTATCTACTTAAGCATTAGATAAAAGCCATGCATAAAGCCACAGGAAACTTCAATTACTGTTTAATTATAAGCCTGATTCTCAAAACAGTTCCTTCTTAGAGGTAATTTCAGATGGTCTTTGAACAGCAGGTATACTTGGCCAAGCCCAGCAGCAAAAGTGGGTGTATATGGGGTGGTGGTGGGGGTGGAGGAGACATCACTCAAGGCCACAATATTCAGAGCCAGAAACAGCATTACTAGTATTTAATTCCTTGCCTGTACAGGCTAATTGGACTAGGATTTTAAAACCTTAAGCAGTTCTTGTAGTGCTGTAACCATATACAGCTATGTACAAAAGCTTTTCATAAGAAGAGAAAGGACATTCATGTTGGAAAGAGGCTTTGGCATGTGGGTGTTTGAGAAGGAAATGCAGAACCTTTTATTTCTGAAATTGTAGAAATTATGGGATGCTAGAATTTGAAGATACTTTATAAAATATCTACTCTAACCCCCTTTATTGTACAGATGAAATCCAGAAAGGTTGCGTCCATGCAGTATTACTTGAGTATTTATTATGTGCCTGGCACTGTGCTCCCAGTCAATCTGGAAACAGGTCTGCCTTTATAGAACTCACGTTCACAGAGCAAGGTGGGTGTATTAGCAGGACAGGATAGATTATGCTGTGGCAACAAAAGACTTCCAGACCTCCAGGCTTGTATGCTCATACTGCATGTTTATGCAGGGTTAGCCTCAGCCTTGCTCCATGTTGTCTTCACTCTGGGATCCAGGCTGATAAGGCAGCCTCCATTTGGGACATTCCCCATTCATTGAATCCAGGCAACTCAACTAGAGGCCCTGCACTGGGCCTTCACTTTAGTGGATTCTCTCTTGGCTCCTCCAGCTCTGCCCCTCCTTACTGACTGAAGTGATATGCCCCTACCTGCTCACCTTCCTGCCCTTTCTGGACCATGTAATAGGTTGAGATAGGTACCCAGAAACCTAGAATTCCCTGCCCAAACAGTCCATATCTGCTTCCAGGGCTTGTGCACAGCTCTTTGCTAAGTCGGTCCTCCCAAGGGTTGGGAGGGTGTGCACACCTTGGCCTGTGGGATAGCTAAGGGACCACTGTATTTTTGAGTATGGATAAAGCTCTGGGATGCAAGACGGGATGTCTATACTCTGCCTTTCAGCCCTTCCATGGTTTAGAATAGAACCAGGGATGGGAAGAGAAAGGCAACATTCACTTTATTTTTGCCTGGAGACTCACACATGTTAGCCTTCTTGGAGGGTTTGAGGAAAGGATGAAGAAGTCCCAGCTATTTAACAGGTTCCTAGCTGTGCATAGAAAATAGACTTGAGGCACATAACAGAGGAAAGGTTATTATGTACAGTACAGTGCATCCTTTGGAGGAAATTTTGTACATTCAGTTGAGGGAGTATTATTCATCTGTAAAATTAATTATATTTAAAAATTTTTTAGTGACCCATGAAAATAGTCCCAATATAAGGCTAATGATAAAAACTACTAATAAAAATTTTGTTAAAGTAACTTGAAAAAATTCTGTTTAATAGGATCATGATTGCTAAAGAAATCAGAATAGAAAAAAAACAAAAAGGAAATACTCTCAAAATATGAATAGTGGCCATTTCTAAGTGGTGGAATATTATATGATTCTTATTATTTTCTTTATGAATTTTTCAAAATTTCTAATCTTATTTTATAATAAGTAATTTTAAAAATAAAAGAATAGTCTCCTACACATATTAAGCACTCAATAAATGGTTGTTGAATAAAAGACTCATGAAGACTTGAAAGATTAAATGAACAAATTCAAATTTTCTTAACTTTATGTTTTCCCTAAATTCATCCCCCTCTTCTTCATTCTAGCACTTCTTCACAGGAGGGGAAAGGATATGGAGTAAATTGGGAACAGATGAAAATTGAAAGAACACAAATAGATTTTCATGTTGAATTGGGGTTGAACTTTGAGATTTCTTTCAAATTTATACTAATCATTTTTGAGATTTCTTATAACCTAGTTTTCAACCCAGAAAATAATAAATATACTGTTTATCCCCCTTTTGACTTAAACATGATTGTTTTGATGCCCCTGGTCAGAGGCTTGATTTCCCCCCACCCCCTACTTCTTGGCTGTAATTCTGACTGATTTATTTAACAAATATTTATTGAGAGCCGCCTCTGACTTATCTGGTTGTGTTCACATTTCCTCTGTCCCTGCTCTCATCTTTTCTACTTCTTGGGAGGTAACTAAGATCTTTATTAAAGGCTACATTTATACCTCTAACTTCTTTATTTCACTTGGGACTTTCAGAGATGTAAAGTAGCTTCAATTGTTTTTCCATTGCTGAATTAACAGAGTTTTAAAAACTCTGGCAGCTCATTAGAGTTCATTAAACTGTGCAGAACACATTTCAAAGTACAAAGAGAGCCTAGAATTTTCACAAGTCTTTTCTTATGTTAAAAAATAAAGCTGGTGTAAATGAAAGTGTTAGATTAATGGTTCCGAAGATGAAAACCTTTTAGGTATCTGAGTGCTTCCAACCAAACATCCATTTGCTCTGCAGGACTGAGCTTATTCAACAGCTTAGATCTTTCTCCATGTTGTCCTTCTTTTGATTCTATACAGGATCTTTGGTAAGGGAATAAAGAAAGGATTAGAACATGAATTGTTAGCAATCATGAAGAGCTGAGAGGAGAGAATTCTGATTTGGCTTGATCCCCAACTAAAGATTGATCCGATTTTCTTATTCTCTTGTCCTCAGATTAAACATAGTATACTGACATGTCCAAATTTTTGATAATATGTATGTTTCTAAAAACCCAGAGATCACCAACTCATTTTTGAAACATACATTAAATAGGTTTTTAAAGAAGTGATCAGAGTCATGTGCTGAGATTTATATAAAAGGATGTTGATTACAATGTTAATTTTAATATGGGAAAATATGAAATGGTTCTATAAATTATGTTACATCAATACACTGGGATGTTACACAATCATGATAAATTAAGTTGCAAATTGGATCAACATGGCACACCAAACACACATACCTCTCTTTCTTCAGGCCTCCAAAGTCTAGTAATAAGTTTAGAAATTTGTGTGAATTAATGTGAGATTAATTCTACCACAGTCCTGGAAAATAGGAAAAAAGCTAGGCAAGACAAAGACAGAAAAGTGATGAGATCTAAGTGATGAAGAAATGCATATAATCTACTTAGACTTGCCAAGAATCCCTGATAATGCTTCACCTCAATATGGTGCAAGAGATACATAGGCCTGAGAGTGGTGGTTCTCCAAAACTTAAGAAATATGATTACCCTTTGAGTGGTAAAGAATTCATACCCAGTGAGAAAGTATTCGGCTATGGGATAATATTAAGAGCTAGTCTGAATATTTGTGACTGAGAGTTTTGAAAACACTAAAATTCATAAGTACGGCAGTTTAGAGGTGCCTGGGTGGCTCAGTCAGTTGAGTATCCTACTCTTGTTTTTGGTTCAGGTCATGTTCTTGTGGTTCATGGGTTTGAGCCTGACATTGGGCTCTGTGCTGGGGGTGCAGAGCCTGCTTAGGATTCTTTCTCTCTTTCTTTCTCTCTGCCTCTGTCTCTCAAAATAAATAAATAAATAAATGTAAAAAAATAATTTGAGCAGTTTGGATATATTTTTAGAGAAAAAAATACTAGCAGCTCCTATCATATTTCATTGTTATACAGAGAGTAACTAGAGAGTGACATTCACCATCAACCAAAAAGAAAAAAAGAGAGAGAACCAGTGGGTCAGACATTTGCTATGTTTATCCAGCACTATTCAGATGAAAGCTGGGGTCTACAGAGAAGGAGTGGTTTATAAGGTTTCACAGGATCTCTTGCATCTAAAATTTTCTCAAGACCTTCCACCTTTCTCTCACATAGCAACATTCTGATGATTTTGGCTTCTCAGACATTCTGGTACTGTGAAGGCTATGACCATCATGGCTGATAAAAATCTTTCCTTCCTTCCTTCCTTCCTTCCTTCCTTCCTTCCTTCCTTCCTTCCTTCCTTCCTTCCTTCCTTCCTTCCTTTAAAAATAGCTTTATTGAGATATAATTCATACTCCATATAGTTCACCCATATAAAGCATACAATTCAAAGAAATTTTATTATATTTACAGACTTGTACAGTCTTCACCACAATCTGATTTTAGAACATTCCCAACATCCTAAAAAGAATCCTGGTGCTCATTTACAGTCACTCCTTATTCCCACCCCCGGTTTGAGGCAACAACTAACCTACTTTCTGTCTCTATAGATTTGCCTTTTCTGAATATTTTGTACAGATGGAATCATACCATATGTGTTCTTTTGTGTCTGGCTTCCTCCACTAAGCATAATGTTTTTGAGGTTCATCCATGTTCTAGCATGTATTAGTACTTTGTTCCTTTTTATTGCCAAATAATATTCCACCATATGGTTATACCACATTTTTGTTTATCTATTTGTCAGTTCATGGACATTTGAGTTATTTCAACTTTTTGGCCATTATGAACAATGCTGCTATGAATATTTATGTATATGTTTTTATGTGCACATATACTTTGATTTTTAGAGGGTAGATACTTTAGAGTAGAATTACGGAGTCCTATGGTATCTCTAACTTTGTAAGAAGTTGCCAAGCTATTTTCCAAAATGGTTGCCTCCTTTAATTTTTGTACTTTATTTTTCATCCTGAATTATTTTAAAGCAAATTATAAGTCTTAAGATATACCACTTTGCCAAAGAAGCATTATCCCACCTAAAAATTGTCAATAATTTCTTATTATCACTAATTCAAATTTCCACTATGATCTTTCTTTAGACATGAATATTTGCATGAGTGGAAAGTGACATCTCCATTTGTAAGTCAGCAAAGTGACTTTCTGGTTACAGATAGCCTCCTGTGAGTCTTGTTGGTATGAGTGGGTTTTCCTGATTTGGTTGCTGAATACGTTGACAAGTTACTGGCTTGAATCTTGGGCAGTCTGGCTTTAAAAGATGAGTCAAGGGGCACCTGGGTGGCTCAGTTGGTTAAGCATCTGACTCTTGATTTCGTCTCAGGTCATGATCTCATGGTTCATGGGTTTGAGCCCAACATTGGGCTCTGCCCTGACAGTGCAGAGACTGCTTGGGATTCTTTCTCTTTCTCCCTTTCTCTCTCTGCCCCTCCCCTACTTGCTCTCTCTTTCTCCCAAAAATAAATAAATAAACTTTAAAAAATGATGAGTTAAACCAGACCAGAGGAGGAGAAGGGGCGGGGGTGATCAAGAGCCCAAGGCAATTTGGATAGGGAAAAAAGAGTCATAAGATGTGACCTTTGGTAAGCCCCCCCCCCTCCAAAGAACTGAGTCCACACTGAGGGAGTCAAGGAGAGAGTAGAGGGGGGTTGATAACTCTTATAAAGTTTAAGGTGGGGGCCACAGGAGTAGATGGACTCAAAACAGGAACGGAGACCAGGTACATGGAGGTGGTAAAGACAAAAAAGAAATTTCTAAAAAAAAAAAAAATCAATGGGCTGAGCCACTCTGATCTTCTCCTGTAGGTTTGGAGTGGGCACACTGAGAGGGTAAGTGTGTCGCCTTTGGAGAACTGAATAGTGAACTCAGGGAGTAAGGCCACCATATCAGGCTGTGAGTAAGAGACTAAGAAGAAGAGCCAGAGGAACATGAAGGGGCTGAAGCAGATGCATTGAAAGAAGTTGAGATGAGATAACACCAGACCTTGAGAGAAGGGAATAACCTGAGTCTTTCATGGTTTTCTATTTCCCAATCATAAGTTAGAGAGGAAGGGTTTTTTCCCCCTACTCTTAGTTTCCATAATGAGGCAATTTTCCTAATATGACCTTGGCATCTCACCACACCCAGGAGGTGAGTTACTTATCTACATGATAAGTTTGGGAAGAATAACTGGGCCTGCCTGGCTTGTTCTTCTTCTTGGAAGCAAGCTGCCCATAGGAATAAGGATTCAGCTCTGGTCTTTCTCATGTGAAGTATGTTCTGTTGGTTTGGCAAACTTGGAATGGAGTGGTGGTATAGACTGAATGTGTGTGTCCCTGTCTCTCTCCCCAGGTTCAAATGTTGAAACTTAAATGCACTGTTTCCATTTTATAAGGACACTGGGTACCCACTATGTACTGGGCATTCTGATAGGTGTGAGGTCTTCTTATCTCCTAGAGACCATTGGGTGGGTTGAAAGAAATTCACGCCTTGCAGTCAGAAAATGTGGATTCTTGTCCTGGTTCTGCAGTTCACAGGCCAGATTGCTTTGGATCAGTCACTTGGTTGTTGTTGTTGTTTTACCCTGTTTTATGTCAGTGCCTTATTTGGGTGCTTGGCTCTAATAATGGAGAGGGACATTTGTCCTCCAGACAGAGGTCTTCTGTGCTTTTAATACTTTATTTCTAAAAACCAATTTTCCTTAAAAGCTCCTATGTGTCAGGCACAAATACTTATAGTTCTGGCACAGCACTTACCATAGTGTATGTGAATTTGTCTCTTTACATGTCTGTACACACTGTGCATTCATTTGTGAGCTCCAACGCCTGACATGCTGTTTGACCCAGAGTAAGCAAGCAGTCAGAACATGATTGGTGAAAGAATAAATGGGTCTCACTGGTAAACGGGATCATAGAAGACACTGCTAGTACCCTGGTCAATGTTCTCGGCATCCATCTGCCCCTTTAGGCTGCTTTCTGGAAACACCTGTGATTCTGAGGTTTCCTTCTGGCCTTAGGAGAACACCAGCCTCAAGGGCAGGGAAAGCTGGAAGTGCCAGGGATTTAATACCTCTAGAATTGCCCTCAATCAAGGCTGCATGGAGGAATTGGGTAAACCCCAGCTTCTTCAGCCCTTGGTTGGATAATTGAGGTTTCTATACTATCTCTTAGAGTCTTCCAAGGGATGGAGCTCCAGTTTTCCACAGTGGTAACTGGCTTGATTCTATACCTTTTGTTGGCTACCTTCTCTTCCCTTACTTCTCCTCTCTTTTCCTGTGCTTCTAGGATCACGTCTCAAATAAAAAATAAACCACATGCACTTAACTCCCTGCCTCAGTGTTTGCTTCTGTGAGAACACAAATTTTGCCCAACTTGAAATATTTTTGTGATAATCAAATGAAAAACACATTTTATTTATTTATTTATTTAAAATGTTTTATTTATTTCTGAGAGAGAGAGAGACAGCATGAGCAGGGAATGGTCTGAGAGAGAGGGAGGTACAGAATCTGAAACAGGCTCCAGGCTCTGAGCTAGCTGTCAGCACAGAGCCCGACATGGGGCTCGAACCCACAAACCATGAGATCATGACCTGAGCCGAAGTTGAATGCTTAACCGACTGAGTCACCCAGGCGCCCGAAAAACACATTTTAAAGGTTTTGTGGTCTCAAAATATACGCGGTGTCACTATTGTAATGAGTTGTGCTTAAGAGGAATGTGATAGGTTAAATAATGGCCTCCAAAGATATCCAGGTCCTAGTGTCTGAACCTGTGAATGTTACCTTATATGGCAGGAGGGCTTTGCAAATGTGATTGATTAATGTGTATTTGAGATGAGGAGATTATCATGGATTATCCTGATAAGCTCCAAATGTAACCACAAAAGTTATAAGAAGGAGACAGAAGGAGCTGTGATAGAATAGGGCAATGTAGCCACCAGGACAGACGTTTTGCTGCTGGCTTTAAAGATGGAGGAAGGGGCCAGGAACCAAGGAGCTCAAGGGATCCAGCTTTAGAAGCTAGAAAAGACAAGAAAGTAGATTCTTCCCTAAGAGTGCTGCCTCGCCAAAACCTAGATTTTTTTTTCTTCTGACCATAACTGTAAGGGAATAAATGTGTACTGTTTTTAAAAAAAATGTATGCTGTTTTAAGTCACCAAATTCATGGCAATCTGTCATAGCAGCCATAAGAAACTACTTTAAGGAGGGTTCTGCTGGTTGCCCTAACCCATTCCAGCAGGTGGCAGTGTGGGGTGAAGGAGTAGCAGTGATTCTCACTGGTCTCCAAAGAATCCTGCTCACTCTTCAACCTCCTCCCTCAAATAAAGTTAAGACGAATTTATGCGGTCTTCACGCTCTTGGAGGCCGGTCCTTACCCATGGACCTGTGAGGAATTTCTACTGTTTCATGGACAACAGAAAGAAAGAGTCAGGGTTTTAGGGGCTAATGGAAGTAAATCAACAAACTCTAAAATGAAATCATAAATATGCATTGAGAAAGCTGAGTAGAGAAACTCTGAAGGCTAGCTCCAGTTTCCTGCTGTTATTAAAATTAACTTTAATAATCAACTGTGTTCTTTCTCATGGCACAACTCATATCCCAAAACCAGCAATAGGATCTTTATTGTAGTTGTGGGCTGGATATTTTCCTCTCATTTTTAGCCCAAACCATGTAGGGTGTTCCTATAAAATGTACTTGCATGACTACCCTTTTCTTTTGGTTTTGGTGTAATATGCAGAGAAGCACTGCTTCATCCTTCTTAGTCAATGTCCAAAGCCAGACATTTTTAAGAATTAAAATGACATTTTTGAGAAAATGGGGAAATGTGAATATGGATTGATTCCAAAGAATTGTTGTTAACCTACTTAGGTGTGATGGACATTATGACTATGTAAGAAAATTTTTAAAAATGTAAGAAAATTTTAAAAAATCATATAGGGGCGCCTGGGTGGCTTAGTCGGTTAAGCGTCCGACTTTCGCTTGGGTCATGATCTCGCGGTTCGTGGGTTCAAGCCCTGCGTCGGGCTCTGTGCTGACTGCCAGCTCAGAGCCTGGAGCCTGTTTCAGTCTGTGACTCCCTCTCTCTGTGACCCTCCCCTGTTCACACTGTCTCTCTCTCTCCTAGAAATAAATAAAAAAACATTTTAAAAAAATAAAAATAAAAAATCATATAAAGAACGGAATGATCTAATAGAAAGGAAGAAAGGAAAAAGAGAGAGAAGGAGAAATGGAGAGAGGGAGACAAGAAGAGAGGAAGAAAGAAAAGAGGGAAATAAGGAAGAGACAAATGGATCAAGTATGGCAAAATCTTGATCATTATTAAATTTGAGTGGCAAGTATATGAATGTTCATTGTATTATTGTATGTGTTTGAAAACATTTTATAAGATTTGCTGGACAATATTAAATGGCTAAAAAGAGTCTTTAAAAGTGTTTCAGTGTGGTGGGGGTTGCCTTGGTGGCACAGTTGGTTAAGCACCTGTCTCCTGATCTTGACTCAGGTCATGATCTCATGATTCAGGAGTTTGAGCCCCACATCAGGCTCTGTGCTGATGTTGTGGAGCCTGCTTGGGATTCTGTCTCTTCTTCTCTCATCCCCTCCTCTGCTTGTGTGCACTCTTTCTCTCTTTCTCTCAAAAATAAACAAATAGCTCTTTGAACTGTGAACTGGATCCTATAAGGATCAATCCAAGCTGGAAGGCAGATACACTGCCTTGAGCCCACTGGGAATGGCAGCCTCATCTATGAAAGAAAGACAGGCTTGCTGGGGAGCCCTGGATGAGTACTGAAAGTGTTTAAATGAGAACACAGGGGATGCTTCTCAGTGCAAGAAGTTAAGAAGCTCTTTTGAATCAAGTTGTCCCCAACAGTGGATAAAATATTTTGATAAAAGAAGAGACTACTTTAAGTTCAAAGAAAAATTTGAAGCAGGATAACTCCAGCCTTCAAAACCAACTGCAAAGTCCTAGGCTATTCCTGAACTTTTCAGAAGAGTCGAAACTGTTCTTTCTGAACTTGCAAAAATGCTCCACTGACCGTGGGAACAATGGGACGATAGTGGTATGAGTCATGGTAAACATTACTACTTATTCCACATACAAACGATCAAGTAACAGATTCCATCATTCAGACTATGAAGAGTTGAAATGGTATGAAATATGCTTAGTTTTAATGTAGTAAGAAATCTATATTTTAAGAAAAATTAAAGCCTATTACAAAAACTTCCCCCCAAATAAATAAACTTTAAAAAATTTATTTTAAAAAAGTGTTTCAATGAGAAGCAGCTTCAAAAAATGATTACAAGCACAGGTTCTGGAGTCAACTGGATTCCAATCTGGACTTCTGTACTTTCTAGCTGTGTGAACTTGGGCATGTTATTCGACCTCTCTATTTTGAGTTTCCTTATAGGTAAATTGGATATATTAATAGTATCCATTTCAAGGGATTGTTGAAAATAATTAACATGATAGTACTCCTGTAGCACTGGGAATAGCATCTGGCACAGAGCACTATATATGTTTATTATTATTTTTGGTATTGTCTATTACATGAGTGCAATAGTTCTCAACTGGGGGAAATTTTGACTCCTAGGAGATTGATGGAAATATCTAGAGGCATTTTTGGTTGTCACAACCAGGGGGTGCAATTGGCATTTAGTGAGTAGAGGCCAGGGAAGCTTCAAATGTCCCATGCCACATAGGACAGCCCTCCATAACAAAGAACTATCTGGCCTAAATGTCAAGAGTGCCAAAGTTGAGAAACATGGACTAATATTATGAGGGCATTGTAAAAATATTAGAAAACATAGATAAGGAAAATAAAGAATAATAATATCTCATAATTTCACCATGCAGAAATAATCAGTATCCCAAGCTGGAAATTTACAGAAAGAAAATGACATCTTTATCAAAATTAAGATGCATAATAAAGAGAAAGCTCCTTGGGGCACTGGGTGGCTCAGATGGTTGAGCTTCTGACTCTTGATTTTGGCTCAGGTTATAATTCCAGGGTCTTGGAATCAAACTCTGTTGGGCTCTGTGCGGAACATGGAACCTGCTTAAGATTCTCCCTTTCTCTTGCCCTTTGCCTTTTTCCCTCTTTCATGTGCTCTCTCTTTCAAAAAAAAGAAGGAAGGAAGGAAGGGAGGAAGGGAGGGAGGGAGGAAAGAAGGAAAAGAAAGAAAGAAAGAAAGAAAGAAAGAAAGAAAGAAAGAAAGAAAGAAAGAAAGAAAGAAAGAAAGGAAAGGAAGGAAGGAAGGAAGGAAGGAAGGAAGGAAGGAAGGAAGGAAGGAAGGAAGGAAGGAAGAAAGGAAGAAGGAAGGAAGGAAGGAAGGAAGGAAGGAAGAAGGAAGGAAGGAAGGGAAGAAAAGAAGAAAAAGCCCCTTTATCTCAATGCTTCTAGGGATGACCTGTTCTCATTTCTTCAAAACTATCACCATTTACAGAAGTTGTTCAACCTTTTCAGACTTCTAGTAAATGGACCATTTGACACTTGACTTGGCTATTATCTTCTATTGGAATGCAGCTGAATGAAAAGCAAGAAAACTATTTGAAATTATTAATGATCACCTCAGAAATCTTGTGGGAACCTATTCTGACACCACTTTTTTTGGAAAAAAATTGGCAGATTGAAAAATGTTTTAAAAGTCCATATTCTTTCACTTAGCAATTCCATTTATAAAAATTTGTCCTAAAGAAATAAACAGGCAAGTGTGCAAAGGTGTTTGTATAATTGGTCACTGCTGTATTGCTTCTAATTGTGAAAAATTAGAAGGACCTAAATCAAACAACAGAGAAAGGTTGGCTGATGATATCCTGGTGTACCTCTGAAGGAAAATACCATGCAGTCATTAGAAAAGACAATGCTTATCTCTGTGTACTTACATGTAAAGATAGTCATTATGTATTTGGTGAAAAATAACCACAGGGAAGGTCTAGAAGGGTTAATGTGTTAATGGGTATCACATGAAGGATGTGGGTGAATGCCAGCAGAAATTGCTGGAAGGGCTGGGGCTCTCCAGAAGAAGGGTTGGAAGACACACTGGTCTCTCAGTTCTCTGGCATCCTATGGAGAAGTGTACTTGGGCCAAGGTGCAGCTAGATGCCTTGTGAGGGACCTCACCTCACCTCCTCTTGCTCTCCTTTTTAATGGACTAAAGAGAGTGGCTTTGTCACTGGGTGGCAAAGACTTTGCATCAGGGTGCAGAATAGTGTGTGATTTGGGCAGCTCTTTACAGATATCTGTGAAACACCTGGAGTCTTTGAGGCCTGTGGCCCTGGGGGAAGTTGGTTTGGGCACAGCTCCCCCCCTCACACACACACACACACACACACACACACACACACACACACACACACACACACACACACACAGAGTATCAGTCAAAGGTCCTGGGTAGTTCATTGCCTGAATCAGGAAAGAGTCCTGAGGATCAGCAGGTCTGCTTTCCGTTCTCATCTAAGTGGCTGGCTCTTTATCAGTCGTACAGTGTGGTATTGTGCTAGATGATCTCCAAGGACCCTTTGAGCTCTGAGTATTTTACGGTCCTAGTATTTTAATCACTGTCCATGGTAATTTCTGTTGTTACAAATGACTTGTAATTTTCCCTGGGGTTTCATTGGCTATGCTGGTGAGGTTTACTTGCTATAATATTATCAGTCCACCAGGGAGGCTCATCTCAGTATCAGACAAGACTTTCCCATTCTTCCCATCTCCTTTTCTTCCTAGGTTTTTCTCTCTGCATCTCAGGAGGTTTATATGGCTTAATTAATTCAGATCAGCCAAGTGCTTCTGAGACTCTGAGAGTAAAGTTAATGTCTCACTATGAGTAATAGCCCAATGGGAACTCAAATCACTCACACGATTATTAGCAGAAGATGTTAGTCTTGCTGCTCATGTAACCTGAAGCCTATTAATTCTATTGCACAGCATCTGCTCCTTGGGGGAAAAGGCAGCCCAGGAGACCCACCTGAACTCTGAAGTCTTTTGCATAAAGACCCCAGGGATTTGGGGATGTGCTTGAGGCTGGATGAGGGCAGGGGTGAAATGACGTTCCTTGCAAGTATAAAATGAAGTGTTTTGAAGGATTCATACTCTAGTTGGAGTGACTTGGGGGCGGGGGGACAGGCTTTCTGTGAGCCTTGGGGAAAATGTCTTTCTCCAATTTCTCTTTCCGGTCTCTCACCAGATGGCGAGGTAAGTCACTTAAGCCCCTTAGGGTGAGGCAATTCAACCATCATCAGCTCCAACTATCCCCAAAGCACACCCACCAAGAAGGGCTTTGAGAAAGCTTAAAGTCATAGGTTTGGGAACAATCACCTCTGATCTTCAGGAACTCTGTGGCTTTGGACAGGTTGCAGACTTCAGACTCATCCCCCCACCCCTGCCATCTGTAAATGGGGATAATAATATCTAATTCCCAGGTATCATGAGGGTTAAGTGTGATATTAAACAGTCACTGTATGTGAAGCTCATAGGAGAGTGCTGGCCCGTAGCAGCATCTGCTTTGGCACATGTGAATGCCTCATGCAGATAGCAATGAAGATAGCTGTTGTTCACTGAGTGCTTTTGATGAACCAGGCTCTGTGCTTAAGCACTTTACATATATTACTTCATTTAATCCTCATAACAACCCTGTGAGGTAGCACTATTATATCCCCATTTTAGAGATGAGGAAACTGAGGCATGGAGAGATTAAGTAACTTATACAAGGTCATACAGTGAAAAAATGTGAAACCAGAGCCCAAGCTCTTAATCTATTAGGTTATACAGTACTTTGCTTTTCCGTCCTCCTCTATATCTTCCCATGGGTCTTAGTATTAACTTCCTCCAATTATAAATCAGAGCAGGAGGACCATTTGTAGATGACTTGAAGAAAAAGTCCACACTGCCAAATTCTTAGTATCCTGTGATTCAAAGTAGAGAGGCTGCAAGACACCTCAATTCATCACTCTCTGTCCCCTCTGCCCCTTTTCCTCTCTGACTGACAGTTCCCATTTGAGCACCAAAATCGAGGGCTTGGCAATACTATTCATGTCTGAGAACTAATTCAAGTGGTTCTGATTTAATTTTTGTCAGAGTCTATTCTGAAAAGCCTGGGATACCTTGTGCTCCAGAAATTAACTTCTGGTAGCTATGATGAAGAGAACAGGAATGATAAAGTGAAGCTAGTCAAGGGAAGTGCAAGGATTACTGGAATTCCTCATTTTGTAGGAAGTGTCATTCTTATTTTTACCTCCTTAGAGTTTGAATGATTCCATAAGCATTGAAAAATATGATAAGAAAATGTACATCGATCATGGTTCTGCTACTATTCTGAGAAATCACTGAGGCATGGAGATTTATTTATTTCCAGCTCTTTCAACATCTCTGATACACAGTTGAGATCTTTATAATAAACATATGTATTCCCCTGTTTTTAATTGAATAATATAACACAAACATTGCATTATAAATTATTTGCAAGTATGCAAATGAAAATTTTTAAAAAAATGTTTTAGTATCCATTTTTGAGAGAGAGGGAGACACAGAATTTGAAGCAGGCTCCAGGCTCCGAGCTGTCAGCACAGAGCCCAACGTGGGGCTTGAACCCACAAACTGAGATTGTGACCTAAGCCCGAATTGGACACTCGCAAAATGAGCCACCCAGGTGCCCTGCAAATGTAAATTTTAATGCCAGCATAATTTGGTTTCATGTGGACTTTATATTTTGAAGAAGAATAAAGTAAGCCCTATGTTAACTACTAGTCAATTTAGAAATACAACATTGTGGGGTGCCTGGGTGGCTCAGTCGTTTAAGCATCCAACTTCAAGCTCAGGTCATGATCTCACAACTCGTGGGTTCGAGCCCCGCGTCGGGCTCTGTGCTCACAGCTAGCTCAGAGCCTGGAGCCTGTTTTGGAGTCTGTGTCTCCCTCTCTCTCTGACCCTCCCCTGCTCACACTGTCTCTCTCTCTGTCTCTCTCTCAGAAATAAATAAAAAGCATTAAAATATTGAAAAAAAATAGAACATTGCCAATATTTTAGATGCTCCCTAATTAGATTCCTCATTTGTCCTTTTTATCTGATAGGTGTGTTTTGATATCACATTGCGGTTTTAGTGAATTTTCCTAATGATTAATGAGCCCCTTTTTATATTTATTGGACATTTGATATCCTCTTTTCTACAGTGCCAGCTTAAGTATTTTGCTCATTTTTCTATTTAGTTGCTTTTCTTTTCCTTATAAACTGTTCTTTATAGATTTTGAATACCAGTTGTTTGTTTAATGATTATGTGTTACAAACATTTCCTGCTATTTTCACTGTCTTATATGACATCTTTTAAAATAAGAAACTTAATTTTAGTTTTTATTTTATTTTCATTTTTAGAAAATGTTTGTTTTGAGAGAGAGGGAGAGAGAGAAAGAGAGAACATGAGTGGGGGAGGAGGAGAGAGAGATGGAGAAAGAGAATCCTAAGTAGGCTCTGAGCTGTCAGCACAGAGCCAGACACAGGGCTAGATCTCATGAATTGTGAGATCATGACCTGAGCCAAAATCAAGAGTCAGATACTTAACCGACTGAGCCACCAAGACATGGAACACTTAATTTTAATGTCAGCAGATCTGTCAGTATTTTATTTTATGGTTAGTGCTTTAATTTCTTTTTTTTTTTTGAGAGAGAGTGGGTAGGGAAGAGGGCAGAGGAAGAGAGAGAGAATCTTAAGCAGGCTCCATGCTCAGTGGGGAGCCTGCAGCAGGGCTCAATCCCGAGACTCTGGGATCATTAGTGAGCCAAGATGAAGAGTCCGATGCTCAACCAGCTGAGCCCCTCACGTACCCTATAGTTAGTGCTTTCAAATAAGAAATTCTTTTCTACCACAAAGTCATGAGATAGTCCTATATTTTCTTTTCAAATTATTCTTTTAAGTGACTTTGATATTTACGGTCTTAATATACCTGGAGGGTTTTTTTAATATGGTAAGAGATAGGAATTCAATTTCACATTTTTTCCCCATGGATACTAAGTTATCCCAGCATCACTTATTATAAAGCTTATCCTTTCTCCATCACAATACTAGTTTTATCATATATCAAATATCCATATATAAGAGGGCCTGCTTCCAGGCAGTTTGTTAATTCCTTGGTGACATTGTCTATTCTTGCTTGATATCTTGATATTTGGTGGAGCAAATTTTTTCACCTTAATCTTCAAGAGTGTTTTGTCTCATTTCTACATGAATTGAGCATCAGCTTATCAAGTCCTACAAAATACATAGAGATTTTAATCAGAATTTGCATTAAATCTATTGATCAACTTGAGGAACATATACATTTACAATATACAGTCTTTTAATCCATGAACATTCTATATCTCTCCATTTATTTAGATAATCTTAATATATTTTAATTAAGTTTGTGTAGTTTTCTCTATTAAAATCTGACACATTTTTGCAAAGTACTTTAAAATCCCATTGTAAATTTTTTTTTTCTGTTTCTTTGAATGTATCAAAACACAACTGATTTCTATGAATTGATTTTGTATCCAAAGTTTGCTGACATCCCTATTAGTTAAAAAGATTTATAGAATTGTTTGAATTTCCATGACACAATTATATTATCTGTGAATAATGATGATTTTGTTTTTCTTTGCCCAATATTTGTAATTTTGGTAACAAAATTACAGTGCTTTTCTGCATTGGCTAGAACCTTTGGTATAATGTTGAATAGATGCTGTAATTGCTGGCATTTTTGTCCTCTTGTTCCCATTTCGAAAGGAATTCATTCAATAGTTCACATGTAGAAAAATATTTGCTATCGTTATTTTTTGCAAATAAACTTTTCAGATGAATACAGTATCCTTCTATTCTTGTTTTGCAAAGAGTATTTTTTTTTTATCATAAAATGACATTGAATTTTCTCAAATGCTTTTTGTGCAACTATTAAAATGATCATATGACTTTTTTCCACTCTGTTAATGTGATATTATTTTAAATGATTGTCTACTGACAACTCAATTTCATATTCCTGGATTAATATAACCTGCTGGATTTAGTTTGCTAATATTTCATTAAAAAAAATTTTTTTTTTTTACAAATAGTTTATTGTCAAATTAGTTTCCACGTAACACCCAGTGCCCATCCCCACAAGTGTCCTCCTCCTGCCCATTCATTTAAAAATTTTTAAATGTTCTTTATTTATTTCTGGGGGAGAAAGAGAGAGAGAGGGGCAGCGTGAGAAGGGGAGGGTCAGAGAGAGAGGAAGACTCGGAAGCAGGCTCCAGGCTCTGAGCTAGCTGTCAGCACAGAGCCTGATGCAGGGCTCAAACCCACAAGCTGTGAGATTATGACCTGAGCCGAAGTCGGAGGCTCAACCAACTGAGCCACCCAAGCGCCCCGCTAATATTTCATTTAAATAGTTTGTATATGCCCATGAATGATATTAACCAGAAAGCTTTTTCTCACATTATTCTTCTCAGGTTTCAGAATCATGGTTATATAAGCCTTATACACTCTGAAAAATTTTGGGTATAATGGTATTATTGGCTTTACCAAAAGTTCAGTAAAACTTGCCAGTAAAGTTAATAGATATGGGATTTGAAAATGAGAAATTTTTGACTTCTGATTTAATTTCTTAAAGGTTATAGGGCATGTTCTATTTCTTCCTTTTTAAAAAATGTATATTTTAAAATGTTTATTTATTATTAGTATTTTTAAATATAATTTATTGCCAAGTTGGCTAACATACAGTGTATACAATGTGCTCTTTGTTTTGTGGGTAGATTCCTGTGATTCATTGCTTACACACAACCCCCAGTGCTCATCCCAACAAATGCCCTTCTCAACGCCCATCACCCATTTCCTACTCTCCCCCTGCCATTAACCCTCAGTTTGTTTTCAGTATTTAAGAGTCTCTTATGGTTTGCCTCCCTCCCTCTCTCTCTGTTTGTAACTATTTATTTTTGAGAAAGAGAGACAGAGCACAAGTGAGAAAGGGACAGAGAGAGAGGGAGACTCAGAATCCGAAGCAGGCTTCAGGCTCTGAGCTGTCAGCCCAGAGTCTGAGTCTAAGTTGGATGCTTCACCAAAGGAGCCACGCAAGTCCCTCCCCCCATCTCTTCTTGAATTAGTTTGGTAAGTCATATTTTTCCTTTTTTTCTTTGTTTTAAACATTTATTCAGTTTTGAGAGATGGAGAGAGACAGAGCATGAGTGGAGGAGAGGCAGGGAGAGAGGGAGACACAGAATACAAAGTAGGCTCCAGGCTCAGAGCCCGATGTGGGGCTCGAACTCATGAACCATGAGATCATGACCTGAGCCAAAGTCATGCCCAACCGACTGAGCCACCCAGGCGTCCCGGTCATATTTTACAAGAAGTTGTCTATTTCATTTAAGTTTTCAAATTTACTGGTATGATATAGTTAAAAATATACTCCTATTACCTTTTCAAGGTCCACAACATCATAATTATGACCCACTTTTCATTACTGATTATTGCTTGTTTGTTTCATTTTTCATCCTAATCATCATTTTTCATCCTAATCATCTTATCAAAATTTACCAATATTATTAATCTTTTCTAAGAACCACCATTTTCTTGGCTCATCTTTTCCAGTACATTTTTTTCCTATCTCATTAATTTCTGCTATTATCTCTCTGTTTTTCTTTTTTCTACCTTCTTTTTTTTTTTTTAATTTTTATTTATTTCTAGGAGAGAGAGAGAGAGAGACAGCGTGAGCAGGGGAGGGTCAGAGAGAGAGGGAGTCACAGACTGAAACAGGCTCCAGGCTCTGAGCTGGCAGTCAGCACAGAGTCCGACGCGGAGCTCGAAACCACGAATCGCGAGATCATGACCTAAGCGAAAGTCGGACGCTTAACCGACTGAGCCACCCAGGCGCCCCCTTTTCTACCTTCTTAATTTTAGGTGGCATCTGGGTTCTAACTACTTAGATTCCTTAGTGCCTCAAAGAAGGCAGTTATGAACATTTTTCTCAGATTTTTTTCTTTCAAGTTTTGGCCTGATTCTTCCCTTCTATTTAGAAGGGCTTAGAGTTTGGGCCCCTCTGCACCTAGCTGAGAAAAGAATTTGCATCTGGAGTCTCTTTCTGTATTTTCTGGCCACTGGCTAATACTCTGATGCTACATGTAATGGTCTATCCCTCCATCTTCTGTGTACACAACTATCTCATTTTCAGCTTGTCATTCACATTTCAGCAATCGATCATAGAATACTTTGATCAGAGTAATACTAATTGGACTACTATAACCTTGACTCCAGTGCCTGGTAGACTAAAGAAGTAAGCTTTATGTGGGCATATTGGATGTGATCTACAAAAGGAAAGATTGAGCAGCTCTCTCTTCATTTCTGGGTAACACCCATCCACAGGATCCTGCAAACCATCTACATCAAACATCTTTCCTCCATCTTCTCACAGAACCACACAATAATTATGGAGTCTTTCTCACCTTCACGTGAAACTTCCAGCCATGTGACCAAAAATTAATCTTAGGAACTTAAAGATTAATCTTAGGAACTTAAAGCATTTTGAAATATTACTCTTGAGAATACATGTGTGCAGCTTGTGCCTCCAGCTTATGGGTGGGGCCTGGATTACATGATGGCACTGTCTCATTTCTCTCAACTGAAGTTCCCAGCCAGAAACTGGGGAGAAGTCATTGTACTGGAAGTCTGCATCCCATTTACAAATTTCCTCAATCTGATGCTGTGGAAAAGGGTTTAGGAAAAGAAGGCCCCTGTCATCAGTCGATGTGAATAGAACTGTGACAAGCAGAGCTCTTTCCACAGAATCCCATTGTCCCTCAACCTCTCAGGGAGGTTCCTCTGGAGCACTGGGTCTTGTGGGAACTGTTTGTGGAGCAGGGCCTTCTTGTTCCAGAATCTGAAAGAACTTGGCACAAAAACTTTCTCACATGTGCTATCCCCAGTCCCTCCAATATTCTGTGACTCTGGAAACAAGTGAGGGTAATTTAATAAGAGACATTTTGAAATAAGAAACAGAAAGTTGCCCTGCAGAAACTTTCAGAAGATTCAGATCAGAGCCATGAGGTTAGAGACTTAATCGCTTGTGTTAAAATTATAAGCTTCAGTCAAGAAGTTTGACATATTCCGGGGTGCCTGGGTGGCTTAGTCGGTTAAGCGTCCGACTTTCGCTTAGGTCATGATCTCATGGTTTGTGGGTTCCAGCCTGGCATCAGGCTCTGTGCTGACTGCCAGCTCAGAGCCTGGAGCCTGTTTCAGAGTCTGTGACTCCCTCTCTCTCTGACCCTCCCCTGCTCACGCTCTCTCTCTCTCTCTCCTAGAAATAAATAAAACATTAAAAAAAAGAAAAAAGAAAAAGAAGTTTGACATATTCCTTCACTGGCCTCAGCTTCACAGACACATGAATAGAATGATTTTCCCCATTCATCTCATGTGGTGCTCTGGGAAAAGAGCTGTGTTCCAGGACCCACGGGTCCCAGGAACACCCAGCAGCATCAGCAGATGCCACCTATACCAGCCATATGGCACTTGTTTTTCAAAATCATTGCCTCAAATTGAAACTCGACAAATATTTCTTAGGGATGTACATTGTGCTTGGTTTTGTCGCTGTGGAAGTGAGCAGGATGTGGTTCCTGCCTATAGGAAAACCACACTATCATAGGGAGATAGAAATGTCAACAGATAATTACCACTGAATATAGAAAGTACTAGAAAGAGGTTAAGTACAGAGTCCTGTGAGACCTCATAAGAGGGTAACTGAGGGGGGTCTCTCCTGTGTGCTTCTACAGGTCCACTTTTGGCCCTTCTTTACCCTACTCTTTGTGCTGGGAGGCTGACCTGCATGAGCTATTTCAATAGACTCTCTTGTCTTCCAGCTGGTTGCATTGGTCCATTACAGGCAGCAGTAGATGACAAGGTTGGAGAAGGAGAATGAGTGGGGTATTTATTCCCCTGGCTTCCTCCCTGCAGTGTGGCTTTGGGCCAGCTGCATCCCTCCAACAAGACTTACAGCTCCACTCAAGGCCACCCTCTCTTTAGGACTCTCTCACACCAGTTCCAACAACCACTCCTTCCTTAGCCTGTCACACCTCTGGTGGTAACAGTCTTGCTCTTAATACCCTGGGTACTGCACTAGCCCATGTATTTTCCCTATAAATTGCTCATTTCTGGTAAATAATCCTTTATCAAGTCTTTGTCAAATCATCTTTATTTGAGTGGGTCATTATTTCTTACCAGGTCCCTGGCTGATATTATATCTAATCTTGTTGAGATGGGGCAGTATGTGGTGACCCAGCCAGGAGACTTCATAAAGGAGGTGCTATTGAGGTTAGGATTTAAAAGCTAAATGGAATTTTGTCTAATGTTAAGTTAGCTTTAATTTTTTACAATCAAAAAGCAGTATTAATACATTCCCAGGCACAATCTTCCATACTGTAAGTTTTACTCCTCATCAATGATTCTCTACTTTCGAGAAGGACTCTTGTAAACAAGAAAACAAGATTACCCAAGAATAATGGTAGCTATTCTTTTGGTGTTTATTATTTGAAACAGTTTTATGATGAGTAACACTTACTTTTAAAATGAATTGGCATTTAATTGATCCCAGAAGGACCTATGTAAGGTTAAAAATAGTACACATATGTGTGAAATGCTTTTTACTCAGTCAACAGATGATGCTTGGCTAATATATAGATTTGAGAACCACTTGAAAAAATCCTGTGCCTTCTTTATGAGGGGTCCATGGCCAACCTCAAGAACCATAGGTCTAGGCAGTCTCCATATCCCTCCTTTTTGCTACCCCAGTCCTTCCTGTGCACAGGCATCCAAATCATCAAATGTTAGAACTGGAAGAAGAATATACAATTTACTGAATCCAATCACTATTTTACAGGCAAGGAAATGAGGGTGAAATTATAGTCTCAAGATTTCACATAGCTTGTTAGTGACTGAGACAACAGTATAACGTGGGTCCCTTGCCTCCCAGTCTAGAGCTTTTTCTGTTACTAAAAATTAAAAGCTGTCATTTTCCTAAGGTAACATTTCATGCCAAAATTTTGATTTCCCAGTGTCCTCCAGATTGAGCAGATGGGAAACATTTCCTTTCTCTCCTCACCCTCCCACTCCCTGCTCATTCTAAGGCAGCAAGTCCTGAAATGGCATGGCATCTGCTCCCAGCCAGGACCAAGTCCTACACCATGGGAACAGTGGGCATGACTAGGCTTAGCCCACTTTAGATTAAGGGCAAGAGTGGCCATCTACTCCCTACCCCTAACCCCAAAGACCACAGGGATTTAAGTCAGCTATGGGCATAACAGGTAAGTGTGGGGCCTAAAAATAGAGGGAGCTCTTGGGTATGAGGCCAACTGGCTAGCCTGTAAATGTCTAGAAAAGACCACAGGTAGACTTCTGTTAACAGCCATCCTATGTCTGCATGGCATTTGACAACTCAAGTGTGCATGCTCATCCCATGATCCTACCTGTGTTCTGTGAAACACAAGTACTTCTTGAGAAGGCCAGAGCTCAGAGCCACTATCTCCTTGTCATTCACAGGCTGTCACTGCACCAGAGCCCATGGGACACCTCAGGGCCTTGAAAATGGAAATTTTCCCACCAGAGATAAGAATATTTCCTTTACATTTTCATTCCTAAGACCAGAAAACTGAGATTTGACCAGTCAGTGGTTAACATCCTAAACCAGGAGGGTTCTAGACAGATAGTGAATAAGTTTAAAGAATGGAGGAATCTTCACAGTGAAAAGATCCAGACTTTTCTCTGCAATCAGAGGCATCTACATTTGAAAAATGTCATAGCCCATTGAAAAATAAACAGCACCAGAATTCTAGGAAATGCCCCCACTATAGAATGATCTAAGTGTGAAAGGAACTTGGTCCTATGGAAGTAGTAATGGATGTTTGTTGTTTTATCTGCCAAGAGTTACTTCAGACATACAGTTTGAATGAGATATGCTGCATTCTTATAGTTCTTAGTCTTCTGGTCACTGCTCAATGGCCACAACTAGGCATCTGATCCAAGTTGAGCCAACCATACTACTTGTCCCACTGTTGTACCTGATTTTTCTGGGAATGGGCTCTTGACCTAAGGTGGATCGATCAGAACCCTTTCCTGGGATTGTTTTTTGGTCATGTGTGGTGACAAAGCTGGTTGGGTGCTACTAATAGTCATGTTTCCAGTGACTTGGAGAACTCTAAGAGAAGAAAGCTGACATATAGAGAGAGGCTGAGCTGAGAACTCAAGGGAATGTCCTACTAGCAGTCTCTTCCTGGTTTTAGTTGACTTTCAGGCTGGAATGTCAACAATTCAGTCCTATAAGTTTAAAAAAAAATTTCATTTGTCCCTTGAAACCAGAAGAATTCTGACTAATTCTGCTGTGGCATAAAAATGGTTAATTTCTTGGAAATAAGCTTCACATCTTATTCATTTTAAACTCTCTAGAGTCTAGTGTCACCCAATTTTTTTCTCTGAGTAATCCCTGAGAATTTATTTTAAACTATAGATATAGTCTCTATGATTCCAGGCCCCAAATGTATGTTAAATGTCTATATCCAGATCTATAAAAGAAAAACCACATAGTGAAATCTCCTAGAGAATTTAGTATAATTCCAGGAAACATTTTACACTTAAGAAATATCTTCAAAATTCTAGATCTGGAATTACTATTGAGCAGGCAGGGTAAACCCTGAATAGGATCAGAGCCAAGCTAAGAAAAAAGTTGAGAGCTAGTCCCAGAGAACTAGGAGTCTGATGTTCTTCCAGACCCAGGAGGCAAGGAGATCATGGCATTTATAAGGGAACCAAATCCTAGGATGAGGGCTGAAATAGGTCTGAAGGATTTTTAGCAGAGAGGAATTTGGGGGGTGGATGGGGGAGTAGGAGCCACTGTCCAAGTAGCCAGCTCCCGAGTTTCACTTTCTCCTTGGTCTTTTCTCATATTCATTTGTTTCCTTCCTTCATTCAGATCTTCTTTAAGTGCCTCTTATGTGCCAGGTGTTTTTCCAGTTCTGCCACCATAGCTCCCTGGCTCTCTTTTTTAAAAAAATCCCTGATTGAGGGATGGGATTCCTTGAGGTTCCAGTTAGATGGTCTGAATGTGGTGAGGGGTCTAGGGAAGGCAGGAAGTCATTTTGTGGTTGGGGAGGTGGAGCTGAGTGGGGAAGAGGTGACTCTGTCCAAAGGCAGCAGGATCCTGGCTACCAGCTGAGCCCTAGACTAGGCCAGGGACCCTGGAAAGGCAGACTGGTCAGAGCAAGACAAGGGGTATGAGATATTATAGCATTTTGAAACTTTCAAGGACCTAACAGGGAAAAATGTGTTTTCCTCTTAGCCTTGTTCTCTAGAGTGTATCTTTGTCCAGGACACAGTCTATGGAAATGTTCTGCTTGTTTTGAGGTTGCCCTTTGTGTGCATCTGCTGATTTTCAATGGACTCACAACCCCATAGCTTAATCTTATTCAGCGATTTCCAAGCATGTAAAGAAGATGAAGAGAGACTTGTGTGCAATATATTTTCTACAATAAATCTCTAAAGAGCCTATACAAAAAGAGAGGTCCAATGAGTTTAAAGTGGATTCACAGTAATAATGCAAAAGATTTATTATCTTAAGCTGTGAAAATAAAGCATAGTTTACTTATAACGAGAAAACAACCTTTACCCGATTCACAAAGGAAACACAGGTCCGTAATGGACTACCATCATGATTGATAGTCCTGTATTGGATATTATTATGTCTGACAACCTTAATCTTGGGCACCTGGGTGGCTCAGTGAGTTAAACATCTGACTCTTGGTTTCAGCTCAGGTTATGATCTCACTGTTTGTGGGTTCAAGCCCTGCATGGGGCTCTGCACTGTAATTACAGAATTTACTTGGGATTCTCTCTGCCTGCCTCTCTTGTGCACTCTGTCTCTCAAAATAAATAAATAAACTTAAAGAAAAAAGAAAAACCTCAGTCTTATGGGTAGGTTTCTCTAAATTTAGACTGCAGTTCTAGAAATGAGCTTCATTCAAGTGCTAAAGAGGCCTATGGCATTATTATGATGGTGTTATTTCATGGTAGAAAAAGAAAATGATAATAGAAAAATATTTATTGGTTTAAAATCAAGCATTTAGGCACTGCGTATAGGGAACCATTTTCTGGGACTAGGCCTATGTAAACTAGGTCTTTAATAAATTAGATATTCAATATAGGTAATTAATAAGTTTACTTCAGATAAAAAGAGTATTTATGGATACTCAATAGCAGTGGTCCTTAATTCTTAGGTCATGTATCCCTTTGGAGGTATTTACACACATTGATGCAATTTTACATACAATTTCAGGACTTCATGATTTTGCAGAACCCCTTCTGTCATCCTCTAAGTCAAGAACCTTTGTTCTGTAGGATCCTACAGTTTAAGACAGTTGTGAAATGTATTATAAAAGGCTTAGTTTGGCATTCTGGTAATGATAGACAAGTGTATTGCCAACCAAATTTCCCTTTGGAAAAAAAATTTGTACTCCCTTTGAATAAAAACACAAAAAAAGAGCATTTGAAGGCTTTGGAGAAGTATGAAGATAGCCAGTGCTGGACAAAATTCTGGATGGAAGGGAAACTCACTGAGATGAGCCTGATATTCTAAACTGCTTTTCTCTTCAAGGCACTTCTTCTTGATTCTGGAGCAGCAAGGATGGAGAGCTTGAGAAACTAAGCATCAAGGGACTTGTAAGAGGCAGAGAATTTGAGCTGAGCTTTCATAAGTTTTTCCTGGTGGGGGTAGGGTGGGGGTAAAAATGGGAGTTTAGGGCTACAGAGACCACAGTAACTCAAGAGGCCGAAATCTTGCAGAGAAGCAAGACCATCTGAACTACTTCTCCTCTTGAGGCATTCACTGATGGGAAAGTGGCAAAGTTGCTTAGCAGAGCTTTCTCACAGTGTTGGGGAGATGCAAGCCAGTTTTCAGGGTCTTCCAAGGAGAAGAGACCCTGATAAACAGTCTAAGATGCTAGCTGAGATCTTCAAGCACCATATCCATGGAGTAAGAGCAAACCTGAAATGGATCAGGCCCTACATAACTGCAGTGCAGGCCTGAGTTAAAGTGATCTCCTCTTAGTCTATCTGCTAGAAGTGAAAGCCTTATCCAGAGGCTACAATCGTTTTTTACAGACAATATTTAGAATTAAATAAAAAAGTACTGAACATACCCATGACTAACTTAAGGGCTTGCTGTTTAGTCACTTTATACTCAAGACTGTGAACCAAGAGGCTGGGAGTTCCTAACCTGCTTCCTGCTGTTGCCCTGGTTACTCCCAGAGCCCCATTCAAACTTGCCTCTGTAGTGATTGGCCTTGTAACTGAAGCATGACATAACCAATTCTGTAATTCTGAACTGTTTGAAATTTAGTTCCACCAAAATGACATCATTTTGGCATCAAAAATGACATCAGTGAAACAGGGGCATTATGAAGGATTCCCGA
This sequence comes from Proteles cristata cristata, assembly GCA_017311185.1. NCBI lineage: Eukaryota > Metazoa > Chordata > Mammalia > Carnivora > Hyaenidae > Proteles > Proteles cristata. Next base: position 373,740 of record JAESUZ010004784.1, on the reverse strand, counting down.
CAAATAGTTTTGAAAAGAAAAAAAAGGAAAATAGTTTTGATGGAAGACTCCCTGGTCATCAACTCATGGTTGAATCACATCCAAGCTTGTACCCTCTCACTGCAACATTATTACGGATTTTAGGACTTGGGGCAAGTGCTAAAAACTGTGGACATCCTGGTCCTAAACTCTTTTCCCTAAACTCTGGAGCCATGGCATCCTGTACTGCTTATTGCTCTTTCTTTGCCCCCTATCTTGTCAAATGTACAAGTTATGTTATAATGATGTGATTAGTGACACAGAGATTATATGTGTCGACTCATCTGTGAGAAAGCCAAGTGGGTGGCTCAAGTCATCCTGTGCAAGGTCTCCTTCACAGATATTTTATTTCTACTAGGACATTTGAGAAACACAGAAGCCTTCCTTTTGCTGACTTGCAAACATCATACCCCTTGGCAAAACAGAGTATCCACAGGTCCTTGACAAAGAGCCTTCAACAGCCTGGAGGTTTGAACAATTCTGTTGCAGCTGGCAGGAGGCCCAGATGATGAAATCTCTACCCAAATGCCAAAACTCTCACACTCTAGGAAGCTTCAGGGAAACTGTATATACACTTGATCTTCGCCAAAAGGCCAAGAAGCGATTCAGGGAAAATGTATATAAAACGGCATTTCTTGAGGCGCCTGGGTGGCTCAGTTGATTAAGCATCTGACTTCGGCTCAGATCACAATCTCACAGCTTGTGGGTTCAAGCCCTGCATCGGGCTCTGTGCTGACAACTTAGAGCCTGGAGCCTGCTTCAGATTCTGTATCTGTCTGTCTCTCTGCCCCTTCTCCACTCACACTGTGTGTGTGTGTGTGTGTGTGTGTGTGTGTCTCAAAAATAAATATTAAAAAAATTAAAACAAACAAAACAAGCAAACAAAACCTGGCATTTCTTTCACAGTTCCTAAAGGCAAGAGGAACACCACCAATATTAATGAGTTCTGGTTGGGTATATTGCTGGCACTAGGAAGACTTAGCCCATCGTTTAACATCATAGACTTTTCCATGCACAGGTAACACTCTAGTTTCCCAGGTAGACTACTATCCCCAAAATTTGTGTGCCTTGTCTAATGGAAAGACAATATTTTATGAGTATATGTGTGGGTTTTAAAAAAAAGAATTGCATTTGAAGTACCCAAACAAAGCACAGATCCTCACCCTGTCATGCATGCACGCATGCAAACACACACACACACACACAAAGTTTGAACTCTGGGGGTTCAGTTTCTCTCTCTGTTCTGTAGAAAAGTAACTAGCTGTGTATGACAAGACAAGTATAGACTCCACAGCCAGACAAACAGGCAGTGTGTGATTCAATTACTTCCCTGAACTTGGCAAGTGACTTAACCTCTCTGAGCCTCCATTTCCTCATTGGTAAAATGGGGATAATTAGACCTACCTCACAGGATTGTTCCAAAGTTTAAATGTACAAAAGTAGATGGAACTGCTCCTGGTGCACAGTGGGAGTTGAGTCAATGTAGCTGTTATGACTATTGTTAGGCGGGCTGGTATACTCTTTGTCTCTCCACACTTTTGCCTTGGCCTGCAGAATAGGCATTTTGCTGACAGAAATCATGGGGAGGGGGCCCCTGCCTGTCTCTTCCCCCTCACTTTCCTCTTCTGGCAAGGATGACTTACTGGATTGAAGAGACTCATGGAAGCAAAGTTTCTGCTGATCTTGACCCCATCTCTGAGGACTGCCTACCCAGGCCCATGCATATTCTCTCTTTCTGCTCCAACCTTCCTTTTTGTAAACACATATGGGTTAAGGCCTAGCCCCAGAGCACTGTTTCTCAGCCTTACCTGCACACTGGGATTACCTGGGAGCTTTTAAGTATGTACCAGTGCCTGGTCCAACCTCAAGATTCCAAGGCGATTGGTATTGTCCAGGCATCAGGGTTTTCAAAGCTCCCATAATCCTAACCTGTAGCCTGGGTGGATATCACTGTTCTAGAGGCAGCCTAGAGAGCTTTTCTCTCTTTGATTCTTTCCTGTAATCTGTGGGTGTTGGATACTCTTTGACGCTCCACACTGTAGGTTGGGGAAGTACCTATTCTGCACACTTAGCTGTCTCACATCAAAACCCCAAAAACAGACCTGGAAGTATGTAATGGAGGCATCTTCTTTAAACAGCTTTATTCTTAAATCCAGCTTGACCAGTATTAAAGCTGACACTATTCTTTAAAATAATTTTTTTTAAACGTTTATTTACTTTTGAGAGAGATAGAGACAGAGTGCAAGCAGGGGAGGGGCAGAGAGAGAGGGAGACACAGAATCTGAAGCAGGCTCCAGGCTCTGAGCTGTCAGCACAGAGCCCAATGCGGGGCTCGACTCACGAACCGTGAGATCCTGATCTGAGCCTAAGTGGGATGCTTAGCCGACTGAGCCACCCAGGTGCCCCAAAGCTGATACTATTCTTGCCTTGCCTCTGTTCTCAGTACAAGCGCGGGTCAGAGTATAATTAAATCAGCTCCCCAATTTTCCACACTGCTTTTAATAATGGTAATATTAACCTATGCCCTTGGCACATGCATGTCTGTTTCAGTCTGTGGATTTGTTTTCTGCTCCATCTTCTCAATGTTTTCTACTGTAGCCTCTGGCATCTTTACCTGGTTCTTCATACCTCAAAGATATCACTTGAAGGATACCCATACCCATACCCATACCCTGGCTTATGGGTAGACTGGTTATAGATATCTAGATAATGGAGATTTTTACATAAATTTGTCTGCAAGCCACTTGCCAGGAGAGAAAATTCAGAATCTCTGATGATGTGATGAAAATACCTTTAGCAAGCCAAGCAGGTTATGATGTGTCATTGTGGGTGTACCTTTGATGTCCACCTGAAGTAAAAGACTGGGCCTTTTATCCAGTCCTGGAAACTTGAATCCCTGTTTGGATACCTTTAGTGTCAGCTTGGCCTCTTGTTCCTGCTTATCAGGGAGAGAGATTGCAGAGGATTAGTCCTAGGATTTCCAAAGGACTCAATACAGGGGCCTTTAAATGCCATATTTCAATACCATCCTTGACTCCTGAGTCTGACCCATGTATTGATACTTGATTGACTGGACTCTGAATGATTTTTCCTTCCAGCAAGGATTACTAGCCCTCTGCCTACAGACTATCCTCAGTAGTTATAACTTTGCTTCTTGATCCACATGTCTCTTCATGGGCCCTGTGTGTTTGCAAGATGGGCAGTGAGCTAGAACACACCCTGCTCCTAAGGAGAAAGTTGGTGAAGGAGAGTTTTTGTAGGGGGGGTGGTGCTGGCAGGGAGTTGAAGGGGGAAATCATGATGCATGGGCTTTCAGCTCTGCAAGTGGGAAATGCTGCTACATGGCTGGACAAGAATATCTTGTTTTTTCTGGATCCCCCAAAGGAAAGAGAAGAACCCCACTGTAAGGAGGAGGTCATTCCTGTAGGATGGATTCCCTGCCCTGTGTTCTCCTCATCCTGTTCTGTTGAATTCCTGAGTTCTGTTGGGCTGTGAAGATGTAACTTAGATTCATAAAGTAAACTTTCTGAATCTGTACCTTGGCATGGAGAAAAGGTAGAGGAACTTTGTCTCTAAGTACCATGAAGTAGCCTTCTCTATCCATGAGTTAATAAGGTAATTAAGTATGATCCTTGGATCAGTAGCATCAACATCACCAAGAATTTGTTAGAAATGCAAATTATCAGATTCTGCCCCACAGCTACTAAATCAGAAATTATGGGTGTGGGGCTCAGTAATTTGTGTTTTGCAAAGCCCTCCAGGTGATTCTGATGTACTCTCTAAGGTGAGACCCGCTGGTCTAATTAAAAACACAGATGGAATGTGACTTATCTGCTAGGTGATTCACTGTCCAGGTGAATGATGATTGGTTACTAAAGTTGAAAAATCCCTATTGTTTAGTACCCAGAAAAAGGAGCTGGAGAACAGGAGGTTCTTGCATCTTCTCTTATAAATGTTTCTACCAGTCCTGTTGGCCCACATTCCTTAAGGAATCAGTTCTAAGAAGACTGTTTTGATTCCCTTTTATGGATAGAGGTATTAGGACCTTGCTGAAGCTTATCCAGGTTGGAGATGTGTGATTTTCTGACCTCTGGTCTGCCTAGGGGAATGGACTCTCTGCCGGCTAGGAGGAATCTTGTAGCTGGGTAAGGCTCAACTCAGACTCTCATGAAACAAGTGGTCCCAGGAGGTCCACTTTTCCTGAAGGTTTCATGTAGCAGAAAGAGCATGAGATTTGGAGCTAACACATCTGGATTCACACCTAAGATCTGCTGCTTACTAGCTGTGGGAACTTGTATTTAATCTCTGAGTCTCAGTTTTCTTATCTGTGAAAAGAGAATAATAATAATCCTTCCTAAGATATTTGTGAGGATTAAATAAGATAATGGGGGTCCCTGGCTGGCTCAATCAGTGGAACTTGCAACTCTTGATCTCAGGGTTGTAAGTTAGAGTCCCACGTTGGATGTAGAGATTACTTAAAATCCTAAAAAAAAAAAAAAAAAAAGATAATGGAAGTAAAATGATTATATATAAAATGCCTTGTGCCAGTAGGGTTCTCAGTAAATGCTAGGTTGTTTTGTTAGTAACTGCCCCTCCAAGCTTCCAGGATGTTACTCTGGAGGAAACCTGGGTTGGCCTGTGATAAGGGAACCATTACAAAGAGCCCACAAACCCTCCACATCTCCATACTCTTACCTATGTGGTGTTTGACATGTGTTTTCTCAACCAATTATAGTCTAAAGATAGGAGATCTCCACAAATTTTCCTGTCTTATTCCTAGAGCAGAGTCTGTTTTGTCTAAGGCTGCTATAATTGTAGACATAATTGATAATCAGATTAACCCCTTGCATAGGAATTTATCTCCCCAAAAAACGTTTTTAGAACTAGAGTTGGTGACCATCTGAAGATAGTTTCATTCAGTGTTACTCTTTTTATCTGTTTCAGATGGTTCTTAAGTTTTGATGGTTGGAATAGCTCAAGTCTCTCATTATCCAAAGCAGTGGTTCTCAACTGGGGGCAATGTCTAGAGACATTTTGGGTCATCACAGCTGAGGAGGGAGCTTCTGCTAATATCAGCTGGATAGAGGCCAGAGATGCTGATCCTACAGCGCACAGGTACATGCCTGTCTAAATGCCTGGGTATACTATCTCTCCAATGGGATGGGAATGGAACCCCCCAGAAACGTAATGCTCTGGCCTACGGGATAACTCCACAGACTTCCAAGAATGATCCCACTGATGCCTCTGAGGCTATCTTGTTGTTATGGGTTGTGCGGTAGCCCTCAAAAAGATATGTTGAAGTCCTAACCTCCAATACCGCAGAATATGACCTTATTTGCAAATATGATCTTTATAGATGTAATCAAGTTAAAATAAGGTCATTTGGGTGAGCTGTAATCCATTATGACTGGAGTCCTTATAACAAGGAGACATTTGTACATAGAAATAGACATGGACACAGGGAGAATGTCATGTGATGATGAAGGCAGATACATGGTAATGCAACTACAAGCCAAAAAACACCAAAGATAGACACCAAACCACCAGAAGCCAGGAGAGGGAACAGACTTTTCCATCCTGGCTCTGAGGAAGAAACAACCCTGCTGATACCTTAAACTTGGACTTTTAGTATCCAGAACTGTGAGGAAATACATTTTTGTTGTTTTTAAAGCTGCCCTATTCGTGGTACTTTGTTACAGCAGCCCTAAAAAATGAATGCACTCGTGAAACAAACTACGTTGCTGCTAACCAGCACTACCACACCCGCATCCCTGAGCTGTCCTCCCTGTTGTCCACACAGACAGAACTCCTATCAGTAGTACCCATCACTGCTCCTGAAGTAGTTTGGATCTTACTGCCGCGGCTGTTGCCATCTGCAAAAGGGTCCAGGCCAAGGCCACACTGAGCTGCCTCAGAAGCATAGCCTTAGTTGGCAAATAGGCCACACCACAACTGCTTCAGAAATTCCTGCTGGGGCTTTAGCAATGGCCAACCCACCCTCCCACACCTTATAGCTGCCAGTGCCTCCCCCTCAGCTATTCTTCTTCCTTGACGCTGTTGTCAAAGGCTGTCCCTGGCTTAGCAACCCCTCTTCACTGTGCCAGGCTCTCTCAGGAGCTTCACTACCACCCAAAAACCCACAGATTTCAAGCTTATTTGCCACATTCCCCCCCCCCATCCCCCCATGCCAGGAGAAACCCTCTTCTTTATGCAGGATGGGTTATAGCCCCACATGCTTAGCAAGCAGAAGCTAGGCCTTCCAGGTTTGCAGCTCTGTATTTGAGATTGCAGATATTACTACCGGAGTTAGTATAGCTTAGTAGACCCAAGGAGAACCCCATGTGTTACTGGTTACAGCACATAGAAATACTAACAGGCTCAATTTGGGGGGCACTGGCTATATGCTAAGCACTTAATGTATATGATTTAATTCATATGATATGATAATGTATATGATTTCATTTAATTCACAAAAAAAACTCACAAGAAAATAATTACCATCCCCATTTGTTGATGAGGATCAGAAGATCAGGGATCAGAAAACTGAAATAACTTGTCCAGAGTTATAGCGTAAATAGAAGAGTTAAACTTCAAACTGAAGTATGGCTGACTCCAATGCCTACCTTCTTCCCAGGCTAGGTCATTGATACTCACACAGGCTTCTGCTGGGAGCACCTATCTATTATACAATGACCATAATTTTTCTCTTTCCAACAACTCTGGGCAGTTAATATATCCATATACCCTTTCTAGGTGGACAGTAAAGTACCATGATCCATTTAAGGTAAAAGGATCCCACAAGTGTTCAAACTCTATGGTGAGTGCTGGAGATTTTCGGGAGCCTAACCTCTTTCTCATTTTGCACTCTAGCAATTCTAGAAATAGACACTTTTTTAAGTGTCTTTTTTTTTTTTATTTCTGAGAGAGAGAGAGCGAGTGAGAGCGAGAATGAGAGCCAGAGCAGGGAGGGTCAGAGAGAGAGGGAGATAGAGAATCTGAAGCAGACTTCAGGCTCTGAGCAAGCTGTCAGCACAGAGCCCAACGTGGGGCTCGAACCCACGAATTGTGAGATCATGACCTGAGCCAAAGTCGGATGCTTAACTGACTGAGCCACCCAGGCGCCCCTTTTTTAAGTGTCTTAACTTAAAGTATAATATCAGATGTATTGTCCAAGACAAAGGGCTTCTAATCCATCACATTGGAGAACACATCTTGGACTTGGGGTAGAGTGAGACTTCCTACTACTTCCCTTCCACCTCAGATTAGACCTGAGGATTCATTTGAGGGAAAGAATGAGTCTACACAGTGAACTCCAGGCCCACATACCTTGCCAAGTTACTTCATATCTTGTCAAATGCAAGAGAAAGAGAAAGCATCCCAGAAAAAGAGAGGAGCAGAGTGAGAGAGGCAAGCTGTAAATTTGGAGCCAGAGAATGGAGATGCCCTTGGTTGCTTCCTGGCAGATCAAAAACACAGGTATCCACCGGGTCAGAGTTCATTACCAATGTTATTAGACTGACACAATATAGCTAGAGGTTTGGTATATAATATAAAATGTTTTATTGTATTCTGTCATTTTAATGAAGTGTGACTTATATAACATTGTTTCTGTAACCAGTATTTTTTCCCTTACATGTGATTAATCTTTTAATTAATAATTGATAACAGTTAATGAACCGCATTTCCTACACTTGATCTTAGCCAAAAGGCCGAGAAGTGATTATGAACCACATTTCCTAGAAATAAAGGTAACTGATGCTGTTATAAAAATTAAAAAAAAAAAAAAGAAAGAAAGAAACACAGGTATCCACTGTGCATGGACTCAGAGCAACTCTGAAACAGAGAAAACAAGAAGGCAAAGGCCAGCACTGTTGTCATTCTACCTCAGGGCCCCACTCTCTGGGGAATGTGAACCAGTCAAAGTCAGGATGTTCCCATCTCATCAATCAGCTATGCAACTCTCCCATATGGAGGAACTAGAGTAAGGAGGGAGAGAACTGGTGGTATTTGCTCCAAAATGGCTTCCTTTGGGGGAAAATCCTTTACCTGGGAACAAGAGAAAAAGAGAGTAGAATTCTCATAAGTATTAACAGTAGTTCATCTTGTTGGGAATACTTCAGATACTTGAGAGGAGACTCAATAGGGGGATAGTAGGGAGATCTCAGGGGATCTGAGGTCAACAACTCTCTCAAACCCTCAGCAGGTTGTATTCTTCCATCCTCTCTAAGCTCTCTAAGTCCCACAGGACCCTGCCTGTGGGTGAGGCCATCCTACCTTCCCATTATAATGCTTATACAATCTAGATCACTGGACTCCAAACTGGTTTTGTTTGCAGAATTTTTTCTCAAACAGCTGTAATTTGCAAATGAAATGTGAACATTAGATAAAAGAGGAAATTCCATGGTTGATATGGACCCATTTGATATGTTTCAAAATGTCAGGAATGTCTGGATCCACTGAGGACACTTCCAATGTCAAAGGCAGGTACTGAATAGCACAAGATGTGAGATGCCCACAAGAAGAATGATTGGATGTATTTCCTGCACACTGGCAACAAAGATGTGCTTGCTGTTTTAAATTGCCTTTCTCTCTTAGCTCCTGTTGCTTAAAACATTGGGGATTATTACGGTTATACAAGGGGCGGGGGGTTGGACTGGGAGCTGAGAATAGTTGTTAAAACATGATTATGTAATGTGGAGGGAGGCTTAACCTGTATAAATCTCTGTAACTTTGTTTGTTTGAACTGAGTTTGAATTACTTGCTCCCATGAAGCTGGCAGGCTCTCATGTTATTTCCTAAGAATCTATTAGCCAGTTTGGCCTCTGCTATCCTGAGTCTCCCATCAGTTCTCCTTATAACCCTCCTGGGGAGCGTAATAATCATGATACAGAAACTATCATGATCCCACTTGTGTTTTCAGAGTCTGAAATGGACTGTTGTATTGAATCCTACCAGAAATGGGCAATGGGCTCAAATACAGAGGGAAGGAGGTCTCCTGATATTCCCTCAATACCTAGCAAGCAGATTATTTATGCCAAACAGTACCATTAGAAGATCTTTCTATTCCCTTCACTCTAACATCCTACAACTCTTCACCCAGGGCTGTGAAGAAAATAATCAGATTTTATCAGGTAAAAGGTAAGAGACAAAAAGCAAAAAATATATATCTGTTTGAGTTGAGATAAATATGACTTTTGTTATAAAATCTAATCAGAAGAATTATGTAAAAAATAAAATTTACAGTTCTGAAATTAAATATGTGTCACCTAGAAAACCAGTCTTTGCACATTTACATACTTGCATCCCTTCACTACCCTTTATTCTAGGAATCCAACTGCTGTATTTAGGCTAAAATGCTCAAATATTCTGCGAAATGAAGCCACGGCTGCTCTGTCAGAAACATCACATTAAAATGTGTTCTGAAATCACGTGGCAATGTTCTGAGGACAACTGTCATTTCATGAGTTATGCAACCAGCCCTGGGCATCATGAAGGCTGTGAGCTGTGCTTACAGTTCTTACAGGATCAGGGAAGCCAGAGGACTGTGGTGGCAGAGGCTAGCCATAGCTGAGCCAACTGGAGTAGCAAAAAGAGAAAAATAGATTTTCTTTTTTTATTATTCTTTTTTTATTTCCTTTCTTCCAAATTTTATTTATTTATTTTAAAATATAATTTATTGTCAAATTGGCTTACATACAACACTCAGTGCTCATCTCAAGTGCTCTCCTCATTGCTCATCAACCACAAAAATAGATTTTCTTTAAATCCAACTTTATTTCTTTATTTTTTTCATGTTTCAAAGTCATTCATGATTCAAAATTCTGAAGGTACAAGAAAAAAAAAAAAAGACTGTGAAGTCTCTCTTCTTTCCTTGTCTCTCACCTACCAGGTTTCCCCACAAGCAACAGTGTTAAGATTTTCTTGGGCAAATCTGCAGATATAGTTTCTTTTTTTTAAGATTTCTTTTTTTTTAAGTTTATTTATTTTGAGAGAGAGAGTGCTAACAGGGGAGAAGGGGAGAGAGAGAGAGAGACAGAGAGAGAGAGAGAGAGAGATTGAGCTTAGCATGCCTGATATGGGGCTCATGAAATTGTGAAATTATGACCTGAGCCAAAATCAAGAGTCAGACGCTTAACCCACTGAGACACCTAGGTGCCCCTGCATGTATTTTATGTATATGCCAGCACTTACTGCATTCTCTCCTCTAACCTTTTTCTCTACATAGAGTAATTTACTATATATATTATGATAAATGATATCTCACTATACTTTATATTGAATCTCATATTATGGTGGAGGTTGATTGTATTTTCTGATGTTTTTAAAAGATGTATATTTCCTTCCCTGTGGGGTGATCATATCCTTTGTTTGTTTTTTTTTCTATTGCAGTCTTAGTCTATTTTTTTTCTTCTTGATCAGTAGGAGCTCTTCTGTACTATGGAATTGACCCTTTCTCTGTCAAGTTTTTTGTCCCAGTTTGTTGGATTTTGCCATGTAGAACCTTCAATTTTTTTTTTTTTGTAGTCAAATCTTTCATTCATTTCTTTTATGGCTTTTGGGTTTTTATTATAGTCAAGTCTTTCTCTCTCTAAGATTATAAAACAATTCCTCCATAATTCCTTTCAGTGCTTTTATGATTCATTTGTTACACTTAAATATTTTGCCCATTAAGTACATTTGGATTTTATTCTGGCATAAAATGTTAAGTATGGATCTGACTTTATTTTTATCTTAATGCTACTCGGTATCCCAACTCTATATATTGTGTGACTCACATTTTCCCCATTGATTTCAGGTGCCTATACATACTTGGTCCATTTCTGGGGTTTTTACTCTATTCCACTATTATCTGTTGATGTGGTCACGTGCCAGTATCAACATAGTTTTAATTATTTTATCTTTATAATATGTTTTGACATGTGATGGTGACAACCCCTATTTCTTCTTTATCTCATCATTGTCTTTGTTCTTCCATGTGAATGTTAAAAAATCATCTTTACTAGTTAAGAAAAGCTGTTGGTATGAACAGCTTTTCTTTATGAACATATTTATTGTCAAATTGGCTTACATACAACACCCAGTGCTCATCCCAACAAGTGCTCTCCTCAATGCCCATCACCCATTTCCCCCTCACCCCCACCACCCATCCATGCTCAGTTTGTTCTCTGTATTTAAGTCTCTTGTGGTTTGCCTCCCTCCCTCTCTGTTTGTAACTATTTTTTCCCCTACCCTTCCCCCATGGTTTTCTGTAAGTTTCTCAAGATCCACATATGATATCTGTCCTTCTCTGACTTATTTCACTCAGCATAATACCTTCCAGTTAAATCCATGTTGCTGCAAATGGCATGAGTTCATTCTTTCTCATTGCCAAGCAGTATTCCATTGTATATATTCATAATTTCATGAAATAACTCAGGAAGAGCCAAGATATTTTAATACAGTCTTAGGACTATGTTATTAGGAAGGAAAGATATTGAAATAGAAGAGGAAGAGAATATATTCTTCTTTGTGCTGAATATACCCATAGGTGAAATAAAAAGAAATATAATCGGACTTTGTTCTAGGATAGCCTTTCCAAAAGCATGTATCAAAAACTTTTGTAATAGCAATAGGAATTTTTAAAAAAGTGATTCTGTGTTAAAAATGTCTGACAAATATTATCCACTATATTACCCCTTGGAGATTAAAACCAATGAGAGAGACAAGATGTGCTAGAGGGGAGGGAAGATGCAGATCTCTACTATATTAATGATAAACAAATATTGTTTATAAAAAAAAAAGACTGTGAGAATCCAGCAGTAAAGATACCTATTTTCTTCTATTTTCCATGTTGCTTCCAAAACTGTTTCAAAACTTGTATTTCTTTCTCTAAATAGCATCTCTTAATATTCCACAAGATGCTCATAAAAACTCAGTTTGGAGAACTTCAAGGCCAATCGTAGATATTTAAAAGAAATTTTTTGCATGTAAGGTCCTTTCCAATGTTGATGTTCTTTGATTCTCAGCATCAGTAAGGTAAGGATCTGGGATAATAATCTTTAGGAAATTATTTCTGTATCTTCACATTTATCCCCACAGGGACATCAGGTGATCAAATATCATGTTTCCCTCTTCCACTATTGGATTCCTATGTGAAATCACCAAAGTGGGTGAAATTCCATGTTTTATGCCATCTTTCTAGTCACTAGTTCATTCATGCATTTGGTACTTATTGAGTACCTACTATGTGTTGGGCCCTGCCTTGTCATTTCTCATGAATGAGAGGGCCTCCTGAAGCTGAGCCTCTGGACCTCTCTTGCCTCAATACCTCCTCCTCATGTACACTTTGAGGTATATAATTCTAACAGCAATTGCCCTGAAAATGATTTTGTTCTGTATGGGAAAGTTCTCATCCTGAGCCTCTGGCAGCACTGTCTGCATTCCTGAATATGACTGTGACATAACTGAGTCTGACTCCAGGCAAGATGAGGCGGCAGAGAACAAAGAGAGAGGAATTCCTGCAAGTGATAGGGACTCCATTTAAAACACGGATGTTTCTGAGATACCATTGCAGATGGAAAAGGTACAAAGGTAACTTAGGAAAAGCACAGGAAAAGAGTAGGGGGCTCCTATTTAAATACCTGTTAGAAATCGTTCTGAAATCTCTTTGAAATAAGTACAGGAAAATGAGTAGAGACAGTATTGTACAGAGGCAAAACATCTGACTTGACTAGCTGGGTGACTCAGCACCAAGACTCCTTTGAGCCCTGAGATAGGCTGAAATAACATCCTTTGCTGAAGACATCAGATTCTACAGTGGTCAACATTGACTGGGTTGCGAGATTCATCCGTGGTTTTGATGTGGTTCCATGTTTCTCATATAGAACTATACATGGCCCCTGTAGGGTGCAAAAAATTCAAAAAGATACTCCAGAAGTCTTAGTAGAAGTACTAAAAAGCACCAGAGTTTACTTTCAACTCCTAAAGCATGTCTAAGAGTGTGTACAAGAAACTACTACCCCTCCTTGGATGAGTGAACCGGTCTTTGCCAAGGGCATGGCAGAAACCAGTACACTTAGCCAGTCAGATTTGGTTGGTGAGTCTCCTTTTCTTCTGCTAACATGGACATTTAAGTATATGTTCTGCTCTCCTGATTTCACAATTAACAAAATTTTGGAGGCCCATTGATGTAGTTCTTCCTACAGAAGACATATGCCTTTTTAATACAGAATTTATGTATGACTGAAAGCTTCCGTATCTACTAAGTTCAATCCTAGAAACAGAAAGTTTGGGTTGCCTTAGAGCAAATGCCAGATGGGATCATAAGTGAGCCTTGTGTACACCTGCAAGCATTTTCCTGGTGTCTTCATGGCCATCAGATATTCTATAATTCTGAGAAACCAATGCATTTCCCATGCTTTAGTGCTATAGTGATAAAAGATAAGAAGCTGAAAGATCTATACTTTCAGAGGTTCATGCAAGGCAAGGGGCCTTAGAGATCATCTACTGCAGTGCTTTTCAAACTGTGTTCCATAAAACCTTCAGTTCTGTGTATTTGCTGTAATTCTTTCATTCAGAAATGGCACAAACACAATTCAAACTGTATGGAAAAATCCAGGGTTAATATTAGCAGCAGGCATGCCTGGATTCAGATGCTCAAATAATGTTACCAACTCACCACTTCCCTGCTTTCTCATTCTTGTCTCTTAGTTTCGTCTTCCCTCTGTTTTAGAGCTTCATTCTCAGACCCTCTCCCATAAAGCAGCAAAGATGGCTAGCAAGAGCTTTAGGCTTTTATTCTATCGGCTGAGCAACCTCAGAACAAAGAGGATCATCCTTCCTGATATTTTCAGTAAAAAGCCTTAGAATTCAGTCTCGTTGACCCTGAATGGGTCATGTGCTCATTTTCAAACCAACCTTGGTGACTCTTCTTAGGCAGGTCTGGGTTGCATTGCCATCTTTAGAGCTGGGGATTGGGGTCAGTTCTGTGTGAACCAAATGGACTGTGAGAGTTGTGGTGAGGGGAGGAGGTTGAGGTTCCTCAGAAGAAAAGACAGATTCTAGAAGAGATTCTAGAAGATTAAAAATACCCAAAGAGTTTCTAGAAGATTAAAAATAGCAGATGGCCATGAGCTCCATAATACTGTCTCAAGGTCATCCATGGCAGTCAGGGGGAGGGGAGTAAAGTGGGCAGTTCTCCGGTCCTCTTATATCTTCTTCAGAACATTTCTATTTTTTTAAAAAAATTTTAAATGTTTTATTTATTTTTGAGAGAGAGAGAGAGCGTGAGCAGGGGAGGGTCAGAGAAAGAGGGAGCATAGAATCCAAAGACAGGCTCCAGGCTATGAGCCGTCAGCACAGAGCCCAACGTGGGGCTCAAACCCACGAACATGAGATCATGATCTGAGCTGAAGTCGGACACTCAACTGACTGAACCACCCAGGAACTCCAGAGCATTTCTATTTTTTCCTTCCCCACCAGCTTTATTGAAATATAATTGGCATATAATATTGTGTAAATTAAAGGTGTACCATATGTTGGTTTACTTACATATTGTAAAGATTACAACTGTTGTTTTAGTCAACACCTCTATCATATCACATAACTAGCCTTACTTTTTTTTTTTTGTGGTGAGAATATTTAAGATCTTTCTCTTAACCATTTTCAAGTATATAATACAGAATTTTTAACTATGATCACCATGTTATACATTAGATCCCCAGAACTTACTTATCTTGTAACTGGAAGTTTGTACTCTTGGACAAACATCTCCTCAGTTCCCCCACTAACCTTTCTCTCCTCCTCAGCCCCTGGTAACTACCACTGTAGTCTCCAGTTTCTATTAGTTTGTTTTTTTTTTCAGATTCCACATAGAAATGATACCATACAGTATTTATCATTCCCTGTCTGACTTACTTACTTAGCATGATGCTTTTAAGGTTTATCCATCTTGTCAAAAAAGGTAGGATTTCCTTCTTTCTCATGGTTGAATAATAGTCCACTGTATATGCATACAACATCTTATTTATCCTTTCATCTGTTGATATACAGTTAGGTTACTTCCATGTCTTGGGTATTCTGAATAGTGGGAGAGTGAACATGGGAATGCAGTTATCTCTTCAAGAGCTTGTCTTCATTTCCATTGGATATATATCCAAAAGTGAAATTGTTGGATCATATGGTAGTACTACTTTTGAGTGTTTTTATGAGATATAGAGACAGAGAGACAGTGAGACAGAGAATTTTAAGCAGGCTCCATGCTCAGCACAGAGCCTGACACGAGGCTTGATCCCTTGACCCTGGGGGATCATGACCTGAGCCAAAATCAAGAGTTGGATGCTTAACCACCTGAACCATCCAGGTGCCCCTACTTTTGAGTTTATGTGGAATCTCCATACTGTTTCCTATTGTGGCTATATTGATTTATACTAACACCAATAGTGTATCCTCTTCTCCACATCTGTTTTTTTTCCCAAATCTGTTTTACATACTGGGATTCTGCATTAGATATAATTTGAATAAAATGATTTGTGATTTGCTGCTAAACCAGAATGTTTACAAACTACAACTTAGTGAAACTTTCTCAGCCTGTGAGCCGAGTCTCAGAGAGGTTGCTGTATTTTTTTCTCACAGTCACACAGTTAGTTGGTGGAAAAACTGTGATGCCATTATGTTAGATATATTTAGCCAACAAACATATTTTGAAGACCTATTGTGTGTAGGGTCTTGCTCAAGACAGTGCATAGAAATACAAAGATGAACATCTCATAGAGCTTATAATAATTTAGGGAAGATATGACAGAGAGAATTCACAGGGAAAAATGTGTGGCGGTCTGTAATTTCAAAAACTGTCTACAGCAATAATTCAGGTCCCACATTCTCTTCCAGAATTTTGCCACACCTCATCAAGGGGTAGAGTCTCTTTCTCAGTCCCTTGAATCTGGGCAAGCTTGTGAGGTTCCAACAAATTGAAAGCGGCAGGTTGAAGCTAGGTTACAACAGTCAATACAGTTCACACCTGGCTTTCTCTCACAGGAGGTTCAGCTTTGGAAACCAGCCACCTTTCTGTGAGAAAGCCTGAACCCTCCACACAGAGAGACCACATGGAGAGGCCATGTGGAAAGTAACCAAGCCCCAAGCTGAGTGCTATCATCAACTGCCAGACATGTGAGTGAATGAGCCTTCAGTTGAATCCAGTCCCTGGCTTCAAGTCTTTCATCTAAGGCTTGAGATGCTCTGGAACAGAGACAAGCCATCTTTGCTGTATCCCATCCAAATTCCTGACCCATAGAGTCTGTGACTGTGATAAATGGTTGTTTTATGCCAGTGAAAGTGGAACAGAGTAATTCTGTCTGGATCTTTATAGTTGGTATGATGAACTGTAGGAGTGATTGTTATGAACTGGCCAGAGTAGTTTTCTCCCACCCCCTTCCTCATGTAACAATCCAGTCTCCTTGGTCTCACTGATCATAATACTCCATTCCCTTGGACTTTGAGATTAAGGCAGGGGTTAAGCACATGATCCAAATAGGGCCAACCAGGGCCCTTCCTGGGTTGATAAAGGGATAATGAGAGAGAGAGAGAGAGGTATCTCATATTGCTGAAGTTACTGGGCTGGGAGGGAGGTGTAGAGAAACTGTAGAGGTACAAAGAAGATTCTACCTGCATTAAGTCCATATTAAGCCCTGGTTCCTACAGCAATCCCTTTGAACATGCAGACCACCCTAGTATTTTTCCCAAATGCTCAAACCAATAATTTTACTTTCTTGTTTATTGGACTTCTATCCCTTACCTCCAAGAATTCTAATTTAAAAGGCTTTGTGGAGGATATAGCATTGGAATTTGGTCTTGACATTCTGAGGTGTGGAGAGGGCTTTAGAAAGGAAGACAATGCCCATGGAGAAAGGAGAACCACAGCTAAAAGTACTGACTCTTCAGTCACCAGGTCCTGGCTCCAAATACTGCCCCACCACTTACCCCACCCCTTACCCAAGGACCTTGGACTTTACCTAGTCAAGCACAGGATTCTCACTTGTGTTGTAAAGAAAGTAACACCTAAGGCATGGAATTGTTAGGATTAAGCATCACCCATAGCCCATATTGGCTCCATGCCTGGTGCATGTTAATGTTGAGTTGTGGCCCCTGTGCAAGGATGGTGTGGAGTGTGGATGAGGGGCAGCTTATGGCAGGAGTTTAGCTGAGATAGAACTGGAGGAAGGGACTGAAGCTGGTCTGTGTTAGGTGGACAAGCAGGAACCATGGACATTTCCCTAGCAGGAATAATTAGAGATGTGAATATATGTACCTCCCATATATAAATCACATTCTGATAACAGGAATTTCTTCAATATAGCATCATCAGTATAGTTTCATGAGTATACATAATATATTTGGATGCAATTGTGAGATTGGTTCCAAAAGCCTGTAGACCTAGATGTCAGGTGTTCCCCATTCTCTGTACTTAAAAGAAAAGTCTACTTTTATTCCCTAAAGATTTTTACCTGAATGCATATATCAGGTTTTTTTTTTTAATTACCATGAAGAATGGATTCATATACAATCAATGATGAGCAAATGTAGACTTTATTATAGATTTATGTGGTGGACACCATCAATGCTGTATCTGATTTCCTCAGATCCCCTTTTACCATTGTGTGCTCTGCCTTCCCTACCCTTTCGGCTTCTTGCATACAACACCTTGTGCAACTCTTTCTCAGTGCACGCTGTCCTCCATAGCAGAGCTAGAAGTGCTTGGGAATTTATCTCCTTCCTCTGCCCCACCCTTAACCAGTGACTGACAGGTGCAGGGGTGTGAGAGCCCAGCTCCCTTACAATCTGCGGGGACAACACTGAGATGTACTTACACTCCAGAATTCCCCTGTGGAATCAGGCTGTTGGATTTTGCCTGGATCATATTTTAGCTTGACTTTTCCCTCTTCCCTGTCTCATTTTCTTTGTTCCCTTCTTGGTCTTCTCTGGGAGCACCTCCTTTTTTTTTTTTTTTTTTTTTTATATTTTTATTTATTTCTAGGAGAGAGAGAGAAACAGTGTGAGCAGGGGAGGGTCAGAGAGAGAGGGAGTCACAGACTGAAACAGGATCCAGACTCTGAGCTGGCAGTCAGCACAGAGCCCGACGCGGGGCCGGAACCCACGAACCGCGAGATCATGACCTAAGCGAAAGTCGGACGCTTAACCGACTAAGCCACCCAGGCGCCCCTGGGAGCACCTCCTTAAAAAGCCCCTTGCACAGGAATCCTAGCCTCAGGGTCTGCTTCTGGGAAACCGTTTTCTAGGGCAAATGGAGGGAGGAGTTTATATATACATGCTATAGCAAATAACTTCAAAATCCCCCTAAGACAACTCACTTCTCCTACTCTGCTAAGAAGTACAGTTTTCCTTCTGTCCTTTCTTGCTTACAAAGCTTGGCTTTCTTGGTTCACACCTCTCTCCCTGAACCCTCCACCCCTAGTTTCAAATTCTCACTTCTTTATTTTGCAGAGCAATTCTACCCCAACAATCAACCAAAGCTCCTTACCAAACCACCAGGGTGAAACAATATTAGAACCCTGAGATCAGCAAGACCCTCTCTCCTTAGGAAGCAATTTAGGGAACATCTTTTATCATTAGAACATGCCTCTTGGCATCTCAACCTTTCCTCCAAGTGACTTAGTAACATATCAAATTCTATGCTCCCCCTGCAAGGAACGATTATTATCAGTTGGGCTAATAACATTTTGCCCACTGGTGTTATGTACCTGTGTGTGTGTGTGTGTGTGTGTGTGTGTGTGTGTGTGTGTGTGTCAACAGAATTGTATAAGCATTGCCTTACTAGTCTGGGACAAGGATTTCCAAGTATTTGATTTCTCCACACTTTAAAAAAAATGATATTGGGATGATTGGAGAGACAAGTAAGCAAGCCTTTTGGGGGAGTGGGGTGAGAGAAGAGCTTTATGAGCAGGAAAATGTGGACTGGACAGAAGGGGCTGGCATGGAATTTCCAAAAGTCCTTTTGTCCCCAGACACTGAAGTTTGGATGTGCATGGCTTCCCTTACCATGCAGGCCTGTTTGTTTTCACTGCCCCAGAAGTTTTGCTCAAGCAACTTCATCTACACCTACTGCAGCATGTTTCTAAGACCTTTCACAGGATGCTGCTGGCTGCTGGTGCAAACTAATGAGTATTTTCCAACACAAAGCCTCCAGTTGAGATTATGAAGTAATTTATTAGGCTCTACTGCAGTGAGCACACACAGTTCCTGCTCAGAATGGACTAATTAAAAACTTCCCTACCATGTACAATTTCAATTGTGTTGGGAAAAAAAAAAGAACAATACCACTGGTAATTTTTCAAGGAAAGGAAATGACAATATTTCTTTAAAAAATCATGGAAGCCTTGCATTGCTTAAGTAGACAAAACTGTCTGTGGGTGTTGGTGTGTAACTCGGAGCATGATTGTCTTTATGCAGAATAGATCCAGCTTCCCACCTTTAACTCTGATGTGATGTTTTCCTGGTGTTCAACTGATACAAAGGTAAGAGTCAGTATTACTAATTGTAGGGAGGAAGTGGGTTTCAAGGTAATTTTATTTGGGGGTGATGCTCAGGAATGCTGGTATTGTTGCTCCAAGTTCAGAAGTTTCTCTCTTTTAAAAGCCAAATATCCATCATCTGAGTCCCTAATATTCTACCAAATAGGCCTCTCCAGGGTGCTGTGGGGATTTCTCAGGAACACTGAAACAGTTTGCCCTGGTTGTTGCTTGTGACCTTAGACTGACATTTGACCTTGAACTGTGACCATTTACTGTGTCAAAACTCAGACTATTATAAACTATTTGTGTACTGTTTTATTCCAACAAAAGATTAAATAAAAATTTCACCAAGCTTCAAGCATGCCTATTCAAATTTGTCCAGTGAACGACCCTGGAACCCCTAAGAACCTAATGCAGCCCATTCCAAACCTGTTTTCGAACCATACCTGTGCCTCAATATTTCTAAACCAGAAAAGTATTCACCAGTCTCAAGAGAGACTTTACAATCCACTTTTGATCTAATCAGAAATTTGAAAAAACTTCCCCGTCTCCATATTGTACCTGTCCCTTTCACTTTCAGCTTGCAGGAGACTCACTGACTTCTCTTAAGGAATGTGATTCTTCTTTACCTGGTGGGTAATATACTCTGCCTCCTTTTTAGACTATTTTGGAGGTCTTTGCATTTATTCTATGACAGTAGACATTGGTCACTGTATTAATTCCCCCAGAGTTCAGCTAAGATGCGGTTGTGACATTTCAAAAGCTTTACTGGAGACTAGGGGTGATAGAGGGAATGATACAGGGAGTTAGGAATGCCTTAACGCTGGATAGGTACCACAGGAAAAACAACAACTGGACACCACACGTGTCTTTTCTCAGGTCCCTTGGCCATGCTCTCCCACAGGGATCCCTTCCTGGTTATCTCTGCCTTTACCACCAGCCTGTGCCCGTGTTGCTCAGCCAGTTTGCATCCCTACAAAATGACTGCTCTTTCTGAGTTCCCGTCTATAGGGCCCAGATCCCTACCCCACTGACATTTAGGAAAGCACCCCATTTCATCCTCACTCTCAGTCTATGACCAGTATCTCAGTAGCATGATAATCTTGGGGATGCCTTTTCGTAAGACTACCACTTCTATTTTCATGTGGAACAAGTTAGATCCACATTGTCTCTGGAAGTTCTCCATTGCAACTGAGGATCATAGTTCACTTTTGCATATAGGATCATTAAAGTTGTCCATAAACAAAGGAATAGTCTACCCTCATAGATGAATTTAAACTTTCATCTTTAAAGGATGAGAAACATTGTTGATGGTTAAAAAACAAACAAACCATTTTTCTCTCCCTTCCCTTCCCTTTGGAGTCTAGTTGAGAGCATCTCCTTTATACTTACAAAGAGCCATTTGCTTCTAGTGTTTGTCAGGCTCAGTACCCAGAACCAAGCAGGCAGGGAGAACTAAGGCACAATCCCTGCTCTCATGACTTATTAGAGGATTTCTGGTGACAATGGTGGGATAAGAATAGAGACTGCAGGTGTAAGATGCAGAGACAAAAGGGAGAAGAGAGGAAAGAATTACAGGAAAAGGTGGCACACCATGGGTTTTTAAAGCACCAGCAAGAATTTACCAGATGGATGAAGTGGGAGAAAAATCAGGCAGAGGAAACAAGAGCAAAGTTATAGTGGCAAGAACTAATATGCAATATGGAGGTTAAAGATGGATGAATATAATATGCAGATTAAATGCAGGAGGAATGGGAGAAAATGCAAGGATTAGATCCTTCCTGGATGTTAGCTCCACAAGGGATGAGGAAAACTGGAGTGCTTGGGAGTGGGGAGGCAGGTGGAGGCTGACATGATCAGATTGGTGTATTAGAAAGATCAAGCAGAGGGTTTGTAACTAGAGGCCAAGATAACAATCAAAGAAATAGTGTGGGTTAGGGTTGCTGGGACCTCGGTGGCGGTTGTGGGAATGAAAGGGAAAAAGAGTTGTAAGGACGCTTTTGGAAGTTCAAATGTAGGACATGTTGTCTGACTTAATGTGGAAGGTGAAGGAAAAGGAGTCCAGCTGGACAATGATGTTTCCGATGGACCAATGCTGGTGCCACCAGCTAAGACTGGAGGTACATGGAGGGAAACTGGTTTGTTGGTAGGGGAGGCGAGGGGGAAGTGAGAAGGAAAGGTCAGCAGTTGTCAAATCATGAATTCTGGTTTGGGGACATCATGAATCTGATTTCTTGCCAGACTTCTGCAGATGACTGGTTAGTAGTTGGATATACAGGTCTGAAATTCAGCACCAGTACATGGACTGATGGTGTAGACTTTGGGTGATAATTATAATCATGAAAGGTCATTTTACACTCCAAGAAGTGTAGAGTGAGAAAAGAAGGGAGAAAGAGTTGACTATAGGACCCTGAGATAGTCACCTTATTTTTATAATTTTTATGGAGCTTCTGCCTCTACATTTATTTGGAATATTTGGTAACTAACATAATAGAAAGGTAATCCATCTGGAAATGAGACAAGTAGAATTAACTTGGGGCGCCAAGCAAGCACACAGAATCCAAAGCAGGCTCTAGGCTCTGAGGTGTCAGCACAGAGCCAGACACCAGGCTCAAACCCATGAACCGTGAGATCACGAACCGTGAGATCATGACCTGAGCCGAAGTCAGGTGCTTAACCACAGAGCACACAGGTGCCCCAATAAATTTTTTTTGAATTTTGAAGGCATGATGGCAAATATTCATTTTGCTCAGCCTTTTGGTAAGCACCATGAGAGCCAGGCAATACCTCTGCTTTAATTTGCCTGAGGGTAAATAGGCACAGATAAGTATTGATGGTGGTGCTGCAGCAGGGGCTTGAAAAGAAGAGCAGCACCTACTCTAACCATGGTAATAAGGATGGAGACAGCACCACCTAGAAGGTTATAGATCTCTTTGGAGGCATGTTTGCTTCCATGAACCCTTGCAACTAGGCAACAGTGATGCCACTTCATCCTGAATAGCGGAAAAAATGACCTTGGTGATGTGAAGGAAAGGGCCGTGGTGGCAATAATGTATTCACTTGTTCCTTGATGAAAACAAAGAGAATAAGGCACAGCCACTCTCTGAGCCTGTTGACAAAGACTGAATCCCACTTTTCCACATTTCTTTACGTTGATTCCAAAAATCTCTAATGCCCCTGAGGTCCCCCAGAAGTATCCATTTTGTAATTTCACCAAAGCAGTGACCTAGAATTCATCCCAAATCCTATAGTACAAAATAGAAGAGTATTTCTACTCATAGGGACTTGATGTCATAAAAGTATGCAATGGCCAACTAGCTCAGCTCCGGTGGCTTCAAAGATCAAAGATTGGGAAAAGTTCTTACAATGGCATTTCCTGGTAAGCTGCAAGTTTTTCAGCCTCCATAATATCTGATCTGGCACCCCACAATCTCACAGCATTTCTGATTTAAAATGGCTTCATTGCGTTAATAACAACACTCTCAACAATAGCTAAAACATGGAAAGAGCCTAAGTGTCTGTCAACGGATGAATGGATCAAGAAGATGTGATTTATCTATACCATGGAATACTACATGGCAATGAGAAACAATGAAATCTGGCCATGTGTAGCAACATGGATGGACTTTGAGGGTGTTATGCTGAGCGAAATAAGTCAGGCAGAGAAGGACAAATATCATATGTGTGCACGTATAGGAGGATTAGGAGGAACTTAACGGAGGAACAAGGGGGAGAAGAAGGGCGGAAATGGTGGGGGAAAGGGAGAGAGGCAAACCATGAGAGACTCTTGAATGCTGACAAAAACTGAGGACTGATGGATGTGGGGTGGAGGGGGGATGGGCATGGGGGAGGGCACTTGTGGGGATGAGCACTGGGTGTTATGTGGAAAGTAATTTGACAATAAACTATTTGTAAAGAAAAAAAAACTTTAAAAAAATGGCTTATTGCTAGAGGCTGGTAATGCCAAATGTGTTTTCTATCTCAGAGCCCAGCTAATGGACAGAGATGACCCTTTACAAAGAGAGCTGTCTTAACTGGTATTTCTTCAGATGAAGGAGTGACATAGAGAAGTCACAACTGCTTTCTAAAACTTACCGTCACTTTCCCAGTCAATTCTAGGGGGACTAGACTTGTCTAGTTGTCTAGTTGTAAAGTCGTTTTAACCTTTGTGTGTTTATGGGCTTCTTATTCCCCATGAGATGGTCAGAAGCACAACAGTACCTGTCATACCTGCCAGAAGTCCTGTGGGTAGGTGTTGCCAAACACCCTGTTGGCACCCTAGCCCATGGAGTTTTAGGTTTAGACTCAACTTTTGGTTGGACAAACCTTAGAGATCATCTAGTGCGACTGCTGAGGCCAATCATTACCAAGTGATTACTTGCTTGATAAAAGTATTCCATTATCAGTAAAGAATGCAAGTTTGTTAAAGATGTGCTTTTTCCTTTGTGAATTAGAACAGACTTAAAAATTATCCCATAATAATGTCTCTTACACTCATCTTCTAATAGGCTTTTGGGATAGGGGAGAAGAGGTACTATTATTCTAGTTGAAACTGAGTATAACTTAAAACCAAAACACTCTACGTAGTCTCTGTTAACAGTATGTGGGGCACTAAAACTTTATCCATTTTGTGTTGCTTGTGTACATTTAAGAGGCTAAGCCTCAAACCCACTTCATCATCTCAGAGTATGGTGGGATGCTTCCAGCTGTGGAGACCTTACTACCTTACCAGATGACTCACTCTGCTGTTAGACATCTCTCATTGCTTATGTGTTTTCTGTTCCTCTATCAGACCTGGTTCTGCCTATTTGGACTGTATAGAGTAATTCCAAATTTATTGCTGGATGATTGTCTTCAGTATCTCAGAAGGCCAATTTTCTTGTCACATTGAATGTTTTCCCAGGTGTCACTTTGCCTATTCCTTGAGGTGTTCTCCATGTGAAGAGCTTGCTTCAAATTCCCACTTATCCTGTTTGCTCTATCAGAGTGCAGATCAGCTTGGCAATATCTTTTTTAATGGGTAGTGTCCGGAATTGAACACTCTACTTCCCACAAGCTTATAATTTCTTATCTTACTCAAGGAATAGAGGATAATACCATCTTTCCTAAGAAGCTGCTTGAATTCTGACCATAAAAATGTGTTAATTCTATGGTGTTAGTATCTGAAGCAGAGGAGCATTAATGGGAACCTGAGACCTACCACCTCCAATCCTTTCCACTCGCCTTCCTGGAGTACATTCTTTGCCTATCTTTCTCCTGCCATCCTCACTCACCCCTTCTCCTCTAGACCAGAACAGCTGGGCCCACAGGGTTAGACTAGAGGATTTTTAAGGGGTATTCAGTGAAAGTTCAGTCTATCCCTGAAGCCAAATGTTAGAACTTACATTTAGGAACTGTGAGAAGGATGAAACTCCTGATAATAAATAAGGTTCCCTTGGGTAACATTCAGTTTTTTCTCAAGTGTGGAAGGTGCTGCCCCCTTTGAAAATGTGTGCGAGCAGTTTTAGTTGTCACAGTGATGGGAGGCAGGTGTCACTGGTATTAGAGCCTTGGATGTGAAATGTCTTATGACGGTTGTGAATGTTTTGTAATGTCTCACCCAGAGAAGTATTGTCTCACCCCAAATTCTAACAAACACAAATGGAGAGGACACAGAACTAAGTAAAAAGACCAGATCCCAGTCCTATTCTTGTTCTTACTAGCCTTGCCTTTCTCATTTGTAAAATAGGTGAGAACACAAAGCTCTTGTGAGGACTAAGTCTCAAGCATTTGATCGGACTCTTGTTAATGACACTTGACTACTCAAGATTCATTCTCCTTTCATTCCATGTGGTTTCGGTTGGGCCTGACCTCACACCTTCCTGGAGGAGGGACACGTGACCTAGGGTTATCGGTTAGTTTATCCATTCCATGGCTCAATTATTGGCTCATGAGAGGGTACATGATCATCACTCAGGACAAGGATAATCAGGCCATGATTTTCATTAACACCTGTGGGAGAAGAGAAGCTCTGCTGTCAGGTCAAATCAGGCCTTGGAAGGATTTGAGCCAGAAATTGTGGGTATATACCATAATGGAGCCTGAGAGTGATGCCAACCCAGCATAAGGAAAAGCCATTGAGAGAAGGGACTGGTATACATTATTCCAGCCCCTGGATAGAGATGTCCCTAGAGATTTTCATCATGTGAGAAGTATATTTCCTTTGTTAGTTAAGCCACATTGAGCCACTTACAATAGAAATAATCCTGACTTACTCAGCTCTTGTCTCTATCTGCCTTGACTTACAGTTATTAGTTATCTCCTCCATGTGACTCCATGCTCCTTAAGGGGAGTTATCTTTGAACCCTCCCAAGTAGCCAAATAGTAGATGTTAGTGTAGGATAAAGAAGCATCCCCAAAATATTTGATATATGAGTAAAATGAAATAAAATTATATATATGAAAGAGTTTTGTAGAATCTCAACTATTTTATGAATAAATAGCATTTTACATATATCAGAGTTCTCACTAATATTTCCTTCTAAAATATTTGTCTTGTGAGACATTCTAGAGCAGTAAGATTAGTATGTAAGCAAAGGCATTGCTCACCCAGTTTGGTTTTCATATTTGTCTCCATTTCAGCTTTGTAGCAAAGCAATCTGTCCTTACTACTGTGTCCTTAATAGTTTTCTGCATTATAGTAAGTGGATCCAGTGCAGAGACCTTTTCTGTTTTATCTCTGTGCCCTCAGTACACATGGGAGGTACTCAATTGTTGGGCTCCTCTCCTTTCTCAGACCTTTCCAAAGCACCCTCTTATTGCTGTGGGCTTTCAAGGTGGCTGAGTTGCCAGAAAAGTGTATCCCTGTGGCCCAATGGGCATCTTTGGGGATTTGTAGTGTGTCCTTAACATTCATTCATTTAGAAAGCATTCATAGAGCACTTAACCATGAGCTGGGCATTGCCTTTGAGGATTCATACCCTTGTGGCATTCACAGGTAAGTACATAGACAATTATAATGCAGTCTGATAACCACTAGGATGGAGGAAATATGGGGTGTTATGGGAGTAAACAAGAAGTTGCTAGGCTGAAGTGAATCAGGGAGATCTTCCTGGAAGAAGAAGCATTGAAGCTGAGGCCTAAAGGATCAATAGGAATTAGTCAGGCACTGAATAAGAAAGAGAGCTTCCTAGTCAAAGGGAATGGCAAAGACCAGTGGGTCAGTAGAGTTGGGAGGCAGATGTGGTTGGGGAGCTGAGCATGGGTCGGGCCAGCAATGGGTTTGTAGATGTGGTACTACTGCTTTTTCCTTTGGGTCAGGTCTCCTTTCTAGATCAGCCAGGCAATGCTCTTTTTTTTTTTTTTGCCTATTCAGTGGTTTTCTTGGTTAAGCCTATTAACTTCAACTAATGTCAGGATGCCAGGAAGTCGTGCCCAGCTCTACTGGGCTGAGGGCCTGGCTGGAGTCCATCCTTTCATCCTTTTCAAAATTCATGGATTAACTTCTCTGGAGGAATTCAAGCCTCAACAGAGCATAGGGTGGCCTACCTAGCTTCAAATCAGGTCCTTGATGATGGTAACCACCTCAAAGATGATTCTGTGTGTTTTTGAAAAAAGATCCCTAGGATTCAGGGGCAGGAAAATCTGGGTGTGGGAGAGACAGAGACAAGAAGTGATATGTATGTGTGCCTTTTAGGGGAGTTTGGGGAAGGTAGGGCTCGTCACTGGCTCATTCATTCAGTGTGGATTCTTACGTCCCTACTGGACAGCTTTGGAAGCCTCTTGAGAACATCAGTCAGGTGGGTAGGGTCTTGACAACTAATGGCCTTATCTGATTTATATTCCTTTAGTGATGGACATTGAAACTGAATCTCCCCACAAAATGGAGTCACTACTCTTTGCTCCTTAATGACAAGCCATTCCCCCATCTTCTACTTGGGGGTGCCTTTCCTAAATTCTGTCTGGGCATATGGCTCTGCTTTTAAATCTTTGAGAATCTTCTTCCTGGCTGGGGCATATGGTAAGAGTCCTGGGGGTCTGGGAGGCAAAACCAGAAGTAGCTTGCCACAAGTAAGAATTTTCCCAAAGTTTCATGTGTTATCTTTACATTTTGTGCAAATTTGTATTCCCCCTCCATCATAAATGCATGTTTGCTTTAATGAAGACAGGCTTTTAAATTATGTATCACTGAATAAAACTGGCACATCAGAGAGTGTATTGTGTTTATGTAGATTCTTTTGACTGTAGCCCCGCTGTCTTGTATACAATCTCCACTTTGACAAACGGGGGCTTATAGGTTACACGGATCTGGGTCATTAGATGTGTGACCTTGTAGAGATCACTTTACTTTCCCAGGCCTGTTTTTTCATCTAACATTTGAGAACAATGAAACCTACATGTCAGGGTTAATGTGAGGATTAAATGAAATAAAATACATGAAGCGGCTGGCCCATAGTAGGTACTGAAGAAATATTAACAGTTCCCCTCTTATTAGGAAGATTTCTGTCAGGTTTACATTTCCAGAATTCTGTGATTCTGACTTAGCTGACTGAGAAGGTGACCCCATGGGACATTTGCTACTAGAGGGGTTTTGAGGAGAAATAGTATAGGTCACTGCCTGGTGACACAGCTGATGACACTGGCAATTGAAAATAAACTGTCTGGAAAGAGAAGATGTGATATGGTTATAGGGCTTATCATAGTCTGTTGTTTTCCTTTTTCTAGGTCTTTCTGAAATGTGCGAATTGGTAAGTGGGTGACACTCACAGTGTCCCTCTACTCTCTGGCCCACTTGTCATGAGGCAGCTGCAAGTGACTCATTGGCCAAGAAAGAAAGTCAGAGCATGACAGCTCTCCCTTTCCTGGGCTCACCTTTCAGTCCCACTGCTGAAAAAGGTTTAGGCCACGGTCACTGCCTAGACTAATGAGTCTGTCTCAGGAAATTTCCTTCTAAATTCTGGAGTGATAAATGGGATGCCTGGATCACAATTAAAAAGGAAATATCATATATGATTCCAATCATTAATGTAAAAACTTAACTATTAACTTTAATTTTGAATATCCAACCATTTTATGGAAGAAAAAAAATGTCTTCTCATCACATGATAGATACTTCTGTGACTTGTCAAGGTCAGAGTCCAGCCAGACCTGGAGTGCAGGTGGACACCCAGATAAGGAAGAGTGTGATAAAAACCTAGTGTGGAAGCACATACAGGCACACGCGTGAGAGAGTTGTGTCATGTGGAAGCTTCAGCAAATCTTGGCAGTAGAGGTGATAACCAAATAAGAAATCAGATTCAGGAGAATGGGCGCCTCTCAGGCATGACCATTTTTGTTTTCATTTTCGTTTTTGTTCTTGTTTTTGTTTTTACAGTGTCTCCAGTGATTCTGATGCACAGCAAGGGTCTACCCTGGAAGACATTTGTACTTCTCTTTTGAGCATTTGCCCTTCTGGGCTGAGAGCCCCTTTATGGCAGGGTCTTGCTCTCTCTCTCTCTGCTCAGCATCATTATTGCAATCAGCTGGAGCCTGATGCCAGGTCCAGAGCTGTGTCTTCCACCCTGGGGTGACTCCCATGCTGTAATGGGAACCCCAACGCTCCAGAATTTGGAAGAACTCCATGTCATGTGTTGTAAAAGTTAGAAACTCAATGAATACAAATGTCTGTAGTATTTTACCACCGCTGCCATATCCCCATCTTTCTTCTGAAGGAATGCAGTGTCTCCTTTTCTTTCCAAATGTGTATCTGAATCTCTTTTCAGATTCATATTTTATCTTTGTTTACTGTTATTTCCCTGGCTATAAAAATATACCCTTGAGTCACTTTTCAAGTGCAACACTTAAGTTTGTTTACCTATGAACACAAGGGCCTCTCTCCCCTGTGAATTCCAAAACAATCCCTGGAAAGGAGAAAAAGTTCAGTATAAATAGGGAACTCAGGAAACAGAAGTGAGCTGAAGTGAAGCAGGTACCCAGCTTCAGGCTGATACATGTTTTTCCCATTTCTTCCAGCATATAATTTAAGTAAGTGCAAAAGCAAAGTTTCAAAAATTTCTGAATCTGTGGTCTTACTTCTTCCACCTTTGCTATACTTCTAAATAGGGACCCCACTACATTTGATGAATGAATGAATGAATGAATGAATGAATGAATGAATGCAGAAACAAATGAAATGTGATAGAACTCTGAATGGCTACATTTAGACCCCTTTTTGTCCGTGCCAGGGAAAGTACTAAACCCATCTTGGAATGCAAGATCTTACCTGAAGTAGGAAGCTGGTGTTGACATCAGATAGCAGCCAGTGGAGTGTGGCTTTTCCTAGCCCCTCAGAGGAAAGGCAATGTGAGTGGAGAAAAAAGACACTGGACATTCTAAGTGGACACAATTAACAGGTTTGCCTCCTCTGAGATGGTGGGTTTGCTCTGTCAGCTGGCCTCCCAGAAACCAGTAAACAAAGCACCCAAAGGAGGAGGGGGAATGCGTTGTTCTTGAACAGGTGACACGCTGGAGTGGTTAGCAGAGTTCTGGGCAGGCTGCTGAGCTGGGTGTCTGAATTCCTCCTCACTGGTGAAGCTCAGGGTGGAGCTCTCCCTTCTCAGGGGACATGAGTGCAGCTGAAGCAACCCAGCAGGACCCCAGTTTCTATATGCCATCTATGACATGTGCATGTCTGTGTGTGCTGTGTAGTCTAAGCCCCCTTTTTTGGTTGTTTTTAAGCCTGTGCTGTGATTTAGCACAAAGAGGAGAACAGAGGAGCTGGGCCTCGCTGCAGAAGGCTGGCTGTAGGCACACAATTACCTGGAGAATCTATGCCAGTCCAGGAGCTATCGTCAGTCAAGGATGGATGCGTCCTCAGGAAGAAACTCTCACTATCCCAGCTCATGGAAGCTATAAACAAGCCCTGAGTACCCATGGATTAACCATAGTAAAAACTGTAATAGAGCAGCATGCTCCTGTAGAGACTAAAGCTGTGTTCTTTTTGTAAGTCCTTCTGCCCTGCCCAGAATTGTGAGATCATCATTCTGGAATCACAGCATCACTGCGTGGTTGCCTTGGCTCCCGAGACTTACAAAGTATTGACTAGAACTCATCATGGTGGATGTTCCGTGGAATTGGAGATGACCTAGTGCTACCACAAGAGGAAATTGCCAAGTGGTGCCTTGTGGTGCTTACTGGGGAATGAGGTTCCACAGAGAGATGAGGGGCTGCTACACAGCTTCTTCCCTGTGCACAGGATTGGTTTTTATCAGAGGAAGTGTGAGCAACTGGATGAGTTTAGTCTCTGAAGGTGAATCCATGTTTAAATGAGGGTTCCCCTAACAGTCATGTGTCCTTCTCCACCACCATCACCTGAGAATAATTCCTTATTTCCAAAGCAAACGGTGGATCCCTATTAGTGTCTTTGCCTTGGTTTTCATGAAGAACCCCTTTTCACTTCCAAGAAGACCTTCCCCAACACCATTGTCAAGGATGAAACTGTGACACAGTGTCTCCTAGATGGGAGCAGGAGTCCCAGATGGCAGCTAGGACCCATCACAGGAGTCTTCTGGCTCCTCAGGGCTGTCTCTTCTAGCAGAAGCCCTCAGGCAGCCAAGGTTGAAGGAGCCAGCATTGCCCTGACTGGAGCCCGGGGGGCGGAGAGGAGGACCAGGTGTTTCGAGCAGCCTATTGCCAAGTGTGCAGAAACGGACTCCCCGTTGTGTCTCTTCCGTTCCAGTGACTGAAAGGTCTCATTAGTCTGTGCACACTAATAGCTTTCTTTAGGGGCAATGAGGTCCTTGGGGATGTAGAGGCTGGAGAGAATCTGGAAAAGGTGATGGAGTTTTCCAGGTTTCATGGAGTGCAGCTCGAATCTATCCCTCCCTCCTGGTGCAATTCCAGCTGCCCTCATTGCTTCTTTGTAGTCAGTTGGGTTTTTTTTTTTTTTTTTTTACCCCACCCTGAAATCCCTGACAACAGGATGTTTTGACTTCATTATTAAGAATGTGGACTGGGATATAAGTGTATTAAAGGGAGTAAAGTGAATACAGACAAGTGCTAGGAAAGAATCACTTGATACCTACAGGGAAGCCAACAAAATGTGCTAACTTAAACAGAAAGGGTATGGTCAGCAGTTTCTGGTACTGAAATACATCAAGCTGTCAGGGAGGCACTGAGGCCTCCCACCAGTAAAGCCCCTAGGGCCTCTCTCTATCTCTGGCTCTTTCCCTTTGCACCTCCTCTTTCCTTTCCACCAGCCATAAGATTTTTGCAAAAGCTATCCTTTTAAAAGTGCTGCTTCCTTTCCAAAGTTGTTCTCCTTTTATTATAGAGGGTGGAGTTCATTGTCTTCTACTTCTTCCACAGAGTCCCCTTCACCACCCCGTCCTGGAACACCACTTAAAATTGAACAATAGGATGTTGCTGCACAGTTTTGCTCTGGCTTAATTATAAAGCCAAACCTGTCTGTTTATTTTAGCTAGTTTGTTTCTTCTTGGTTATAAGATGTCTCTGGGGTGAGACATCTGCAGCATCAGCCACATAGGATAGGTTTCATCCCTGACATGCTGGTACCACCTCAACACAGCTGGAGGGGTGAAGAGGGACAGTGTGTGTGTGAGGGTGTTTGTGTGGTGTTGGGTTCTCAGGGTTAGGGAGCAGGGCTCCCAGAATCTAAAGAGCAAATTAACAGTCAGATTAGTGTGGGGCAGCATTCTAGTTCTGGGCCGTCCATCAGTTCAGGGTAAGACCTCAGCAAGAGATGGAAGTATGCAAGGTAAACAGGACTATAAACTTGGGGGAAAAATCCGTTCAACTTTGGAAATAAAGAAATTGGAGGAAGGGCTTTTTCTTTAGCAGATACTCACTAAGCATCTACCATGACCCTGGCTATACAAGAGTACTTTCCATACCTGCTTTTAACTTCATGTTAATCTGGAGAGACCTTTAATGAGGAGACTGAGGTTCTGGGGGGCTAAACTTCTTGCCCAGGATTATGGAGTAAGAAGAGAGGGCTGAGATTTGAAGCTAGGACCACTGACCTGAATTCAGGGCTCTATCTGCCAGACTATCTGCCTTTTTCATTAGGCAGTGGGTTGCAGTGGGTCCTATATAGTCACTCGTTAATTTCATGTAAGTAGCAGACACTTACTTCCTCTGTTACCATATTATGTCTTAATTTGTTATTTTTTTCTGCCACTTCTAGCAGGCTATGAACACAGGGAACTTCTTTCAGAAAGAAAGTGGTAAAACCTCAGACTGACTAAGCAGAATTATCAGTGTCATCTTAGAATGTGGGGCATATTTGGTTAAACCATAAATTGGTTACTCAATTTACAGGGTATCCATAACATACGTCCTAGCTGTTTCCACTCTCTGATAAGTTAGCAAGTATGAATTTTCAGTTCTTACGTTATTTGTTTTTTTTCTGAAACTCAAGCTATTCTCTATTTCAAGCCCCATTTTACTACCTGGCAGGAAAATAGATCTTGATTACTTTTAAGTAAAATTGTTCACTCCAGGCTTATACTTGAGTTAATCCAGGATTTTGTTCTCCCTGATCCCACCCTTAAACTCAGAGTCAGCATCTAAGATCCAGGGGCCTTATGTAGCATCACAGCATCAATGGGAAGAGAATCAGACACCTGGTTATTGGCACCTTTCTACATTGATAGCCACCGAATGTACAAAACTTCCCCTTATGCTTGGGTACTGCTATCCTGCCACACTGGTATCTATTTGTTGAAACACCAAGTTCCTAACTGAACATCTAGCCATGCCATCTTCTGTGCTTCTATTGGGGTGTCCTTGCATCAGGACTATATGTCCCTTTAATTTGGCTTTCCCTTTTCCCCAGTGAAACTTCCCCAGTGTACACATGACCCCACACTCCTCTGGGGCACAGGGGAACTTTATTGCTCCTACTCCTTTCTGATCAGTGGCAAACCCAATGGGGATGTTTTAGGTCTTCCCTGTTTCAGCACTATCTATAACAATCTCTGCTCAGCCACTGCTGTGCTGTGGTAGATTGTTCTGTGAAAATGGCACTACTAAGTCCAGTTGGGATGCAGGGCAGAGGCCTTTTCTCCTCTCAGGTCTTTACTCTTGTTCGGAGGTTCTGCTGTTTCTTCATTTATAGCAAGTCTTGGGGGAATAGAACATGTTAGAGCCTAGGGACCCTCCTCAGATACCATCATCAAACTCTTCTCTTTTGCTTTCCTTCTAATTCTTCCCTCCAACTTAAGACCAGATAAGTGGGGTTTTTTTTTTTTTAATGTTTAATGTTTATTTCTCTTTGAAAGAAAGAGAGAGAGAGAGAGAGAGAAAACTGGGGAGGGACAGAGAGAGTTGGAGACACAGAATCTGAAGCAGGCTCTAGGCTCTGAGCTGTTAGCACAGAGCCCAACATGGAACTTGAACTCACAAACCCTGAGATCATGACCTGAGTCAAAGTCAGACACTTAACTGACTGAGCCCCCTGGGCGCCCCAACTAGATAAGTTTTTAAATCTTTTTTCAGGCATTACAGGGAGAAAGCTGGTTCTGCAAGTGTTCTTCCCAAGGGATTATTCCCCGTGTCATTTTCCCCTCTTAACAGTGGTGGTATAGTGAGTGAAAGGGGAAGGAGTCCCAGATTAGCATGAAGTATAGTTGTAAAAGATGGTGATTATAATTCAAAAGTTTATCCTTTTCCAGTAAAACAGTTTAAACATATGAGGCAAGAGGGGTGCCTGGGTGGCTCAGTTGGTTAAGCATCCAACTTCGGCTCAGGTCATGATCTCATAGTTTGTGGGTTCAAGCCCCTCATAGGGCACTCTGAGGTCAGCACAGAGCCCACTTCAGATCCTCTCTTCCCCTCTCTCTCTGCTCTTCCCCTGCCCATGTTCTCTCTCTCTTGCTCAAAAATAAATAAACATTAAAAAAAAAACACTATGAAGCAAGAATAGCAAGTAATTGTATAGTACATACTATGTTCTAGACACAAGGTACTGCCCATATAACTTATTTATTATGCATCTTATTTATTCCTGAGAGATGATGATAATGATGACGATGATAATTACTATCCTCCTTTTTAGCAATGAAGAAACTGAGACAAAAAGAAATTAAATAATTTACCTGGAATCTGTGAGATAGTAATAGGTAGTAACCTTTGGGATTAGGAGTCATATCCAAGCATTCTGTGTACTCAACCCCTATATGGCTTCACTGCTTACATATATAAGTAATGATTTAGTGTTCAGCATCCTGGGGATTAGAACAGGAAGAGAAAGACATAGTTTTTTTGAAAACTTATGCTTGCTAATTTCTCACTGTTCCTCCTCTTTTCAAAACAGGTTGGCACCACACCCTCAGTTGTGGAGTCTCTTCTTCACCCACATTGGGCTTATAATCACTTGTCCAGTCTGGTGAAACTGGCAGAGATCAGTTCATCATTCATATGAGATGAACCAGTGAAGGAAGATGTGTGCATATGTGTGTGCATGTGTGTATGTGTCTGTATGTGTGTGGTAGGGAGCTCCAGGCAGATAGGCCCTACTCTTGAGATCCATAAGAAATGTTTATTTTATGAGTATTGTATTCTACACAATATACCAAACACATGTGGTAGCTCAATAATGCAAACTCAAGTTGGCAGTTATGTTCTTTTTAAAAAATAAACATCATGAATGAAAACACTTTGTCAAAATCTTCTCTGCACCTATCAGAATTTGTCGGAGGCAAGTGTACACATGACTATATGTGACACTTCTCTTGTACAAGTTCCTCTTCTGCTGTCTCTCCAGGCACCCAACAAAATTCTCTTTTCTCCATAATAAATGAAATAGTGAAATTCCTGGTGACATTTTGCAATATGGTATGACAGCTGGCAAGTTTGGGAAATGATGATGTAATGGAATTAGATGAAACTGCTGAAATTCTTACTTTCCCCATGGAACTCTGCCAGCATTTTGTTTTCTGTGATTCTGCAAAAATAACATGAAACAAAATCGGACTTTCTCATCAGTTGGAGAAATTGCAGCTCATGTTTATCTAGTCATTATGACATGCAAAATATTTTCTCATGGCTTGGAATTAGAAGGGAGTTAGATGAAATTGTGACGATTTGTTGAAATTCTTGAGAAAGCTTTTGAATGGTAGGGAAATGCAAGTGAAATAAACAGCCATTAGGAAATCGTGTAGAGGGGAGTTGTCAGAACATGAAGAATGTGGGGAAACCAGATTGGGTATTGGTGACCGAGAGATTGGAGCCCACATGGCAATGGTGATAATAACGCAGCAAAAATGATGCTTCTCCCAATACCAAATACTCACCCACATTTTCAAGGATATGGAGTGATCTGAGTAGTGAGAACATTTAAGTGTGAGAAACATTCAACTACAGGGTTTGCCTCCTGATATAAACTTCAGTTCTGTAGGTCTGGCTCATACAGCCCAATGGCCAGCACTTCTAAAAACCCTTAAAAGCTTCGTTTTAATGGCACCAATTCTCTTTATCCAGGCACCCATCTCTGATTCAAACTCCTGGCAAACCAAACCAATTTTTTCTTGTCTCTCTAGGAAATGGGCAACTTGAACCATCTTAATCTTCTACATCCCACTTCTGATCCAGTTTCAATGGGGTCTGACTGGAAAGGAAAGCCCACCAGTGCCACAGCACAGCCAGCCCTCTGGACGTGGGCATGATGATAGGAGAAGGGCCAAGTCTCCCAAAGGCTCTTGTCTGAGACACACAGGCTTAGCCAAGGAGCAGCATTCTCTGATGAGCTGAGAGCTGGGCACCCCAGGGAAATCCACAGGCAAGAGTCCTGGAGAAATGGAAGAGGAACAGGTTTGACAGGCTGGGTACTTTGAGAGGGGGTGGTACTGGGTGGGAATCTTATATTTATCTGATCACAAAGAAAATCTTTCAGTCACATTCAAATTCATGCCTTTTCAGTGCACAGAGATAGACAGTGGTCTTATACTGGGATGTATGAAATCTCTGAAATTATACATAAAGCTCTCTGTGTGTGCATGTGTGTGTGAGTGTATGTAAACACTTTCCAGAAAAGAGAATCTGTCTTTCCTGCTGGGTTCTCAAAAGAATTAGTAACACCTCCACCATACCCACTGTCACAAAAGTTAAAAACCAGTGACTTAAGGAGATTACAGAATTTTGAGGTGAAATGAATCTTGAATGATATTTAGCTCATTTTTGCCCCTCTTTTAATTTTTCTGATGTAATAATTTGAGTCTGATTAACATGAGATGTTTCATGAACATTGAAGTCCTCTAGGTCTTTCTCTTCCAAAACACCTTCCAGATGGTTCTTGGAAAATACATCATGATAACCCAGAGTAGGGCTCTGAGTGGTGAAGTGGCTACCTATCTCTGTTTGTCAGAAAGACTGATGAAGAGGTGGCAGGCATAATATTGTCCTCTGATTTATCTTCATTTTTCATTGGAGCACAAAGACAGGGTTTTGTGGTTTAGAACCTCAAGTCCCTCCATTTCAGAGGGAACTGATGAGATTTATTCTTATTATAAGAACTTGGCATAGTCCCACCAAATGAACTCACTATAGGGATTTTCATGGCCCAATCTTCTCCTGAACATTTACACATTTATTTCTTTTACTTTTCTGCTTAAAGCAGCTCAAAGATACATAATTCAAGATAATTATAGTTGGAAAAAAAATCTCATCTGTTCAACACAAATATTGAAAAGAGAAATCAGCTTGACACTTGGCACCCTTCACTGCAGCTGGGTTCACTCTTCCCAAGTCCAGTGTTTTTGTTCAGTGGATGGAAGTTATAGATGAAGAGCAGACTGAAAGCTGCAGAATTCTAATTTCCATGTAAGATTGACCTAGGGTGAGACAGGAAGCAGGAGAATAGTTGATTCTTTTAATAGGTAGGTCATAAATAAGGCCTTCTTTTTAAGAAGTAGCCTAGAAAGAACTTGGCAACCATTGGCTGTAAGGATGGTGTTTGGAGAGGGAAGATTAAGAATGACTCCCAGGGGGGCGCCTGGGTGGCTCAGTCGGCTAGGTGTCTGACTTCAGCTCAGGTCATGATCTCATGATTCGTGGGTTCGAGCCCTGCATCAGGCTCTGTGCTGACAGCTAGCTCGGAGTCTGGAGCCTGCTTCAGATTCTGTGTCTCCCTCTCTCTCTGACCCTCCCCTGCTCACTCTGCCTCTCTCTCTCAGGAAAAAAAAACATTAAAAAAAAAAAAAAGAATGACTCCCAGGATTCTGACTTGACCACTGGGGACACACAGAAGGAGGAGCTTTTGGGAGAATTAAATGAGACCCATTTTGGATATGTTGCATCTGGATTGAGGTGAAGACTTTAGTGTCCAGTTCAACATGAAAGTCTGAACTTTCAAGCAGAGAGTTGGGCTGGAGATGTGGTTTGAGAGTCATCAGAATACCCACAAGCCTATAAAGCTACAGGAAATTAGAGAGGAAAATTTCAAAAAAGGAAAGCAGACAGTGTTGCCAAATATTTCAGAGAAGTCAAGTATGGAAGAACCAGCTACCCGCTGACTTTAGCAATGAGGAATCACTGATGACTTTAGGATAAGCAGTTCCTGTGGATTTGTGGGGTGGAAACCAAATCATATTTGATGCAAGATGGTGTGGACAGCAAAGAAGTGGCAAAGCTGAGTGGAGATAACTCCAGAGGCCTGGATGTGAAGAGAAAAATGTATACAGTGGTAGCTGGAGAAGCTATGCAGGATGGTGGGAGTTTTATTTATTAGTTTTTTTTTTTTCCGAGAGAGAGAGAGAGACAGCATGAGCAGGGGAGGGTCAGAGAGAGAGGGAGATACAGAATCTGAAACAGGCTCCAGCCTCTGAGCTAGCTGTCAGCACAGAGCCCGACCTGAGGCTTGAACCCACGAACTGTGAGATCATGATCTGAGCCAAAGTTGGATGCTCCACCGTCTGAGCCACCCAGGCACCCATATTTATTAGTTTTTAGAAGAGACTTGAACATGATTAAGTGATGATATGAAACCAGAAGGAAGAAGGTGAAGAAATAGAACAAATGATTCATTGTTGGACGGAAATGGAGAAGAGTAAATTCAAGAGCACTGTGGTGAATACCGGCCTTGAAGCACACATCCTCCAAGTCACTAGGGAAGGATGGATATGGTGCAGATAAACTTGTGACTGGGGGTGGAGACCTCAGGGACCTCATACTGATAATCTCAATCTCATCAGTTAAAGAAAGTGGGGCAGTGGGCACCTGGGTGGCTCAGTAGGTTAAGTGTCCAACTTTGGCTCAGGTCATGATCTCATGGTTTATGAGTTCAAGCCCCGTATCTGGCTCTCCGCTGTCAGCACAGAGCCTGCTTTGGATCCTCTGTCTGCTTCTTCCCCTGCACCTCCCCCACTGGTTCTCTCTCTCTCTCTCTCACTATCTCTCAAAATAAATAAACTTAATTTTTTAATGTTTAATTATTTTTGAGAGAGAGAGAAGGGGAGACAGAGCACAAGTTGGGGAGGGGCAGAGAGAGGGAGACACAAAATCTGATGTAGGCTCCAGGCTCTGAGCTTGTCAGTACAGAGCCTGACTTGGGGATCAAACTCATAAACCACAAGATCATGACTTGAGCCAAAGTCAGACACTTAACCAACTGAGCCACCCACGTGCCCCCAAAATAAATAAATAAACTTTTAAAAAGTTTTTAAAAAGAAAGTGGGGATACTTGAGGTAGGCTAGGGAGCATTAGAAAAGTGGTAAAAGTTTGGACGTACCATGGAGAAGAAGAGAAAAGAGACACTGATTAGGCAAGCAGACAAAATTGGCCAGAAGCACTTGTTACTAGATGAGACTGGAAATCCTAAACCTAAATCCAATCCACCCAACCATGTGTATTTCTTTAATGCTTGGCTACCAGTGTGCAGAGCTAGAGAAGTTAAAGATGTTTGGGTTAATC
The DNA here is from genome assembly GCA_017311185.1 of Proteles cristata cristata. Classification (NCBI taxonomy): domain Eukaryota; kingdom Metazoa; phylum Chordata; class Mammalia; order Carnivora; family Hyaenidae; genus Proteles; species Proteles cristata. The sequence goes on along the minus strand of JAESUZ010004784.1, from coordinate 334,332 downwards.
CAGGGTTGGGCATTATAAAACAGAAGTAACAGCAGGACAAAGGGATGAAGAAGTTGGGTTTTCTAGGTAGAAAGTAGCTAAAGTGATGAACCAAGGGATCTGGGCAAGAGAGGGAAGGATGAAGCAGGAAAGGACTTATGTAAAGTGAAAGGCTGAGATGAAATGAAGTATGCATGTTGCTGAAGATCTTGTGAAGATCAGAGAACAGGTAGTAGGGTCAGAGGACTGGAAAGATCTGGAAAGACAGGATAGTGTGGTCAGAGAATGCTTATATTAAAACATGTTTTTCAAAACACTTTACTTTTATGTCCACATTGTACTGTAAAATTTAAAAGTACATTACAAATGAAAATACAAATATTTGGTAAATTATTTATTTCATATTATCTGTGCCTTAGGCTCTCTTCTATGTGATAATCCCATTCTCTTCATTGGAATGGGAAAATATGAACCAGGTCTTAAGAGTATTATTTCTCTAATGCTTTGATCATTTTATATGTACAATGATATTATATTTTTACTTTAAATATAGGATCTTGGGAAAGAAGCCAGTGTTTTCTATTTCAGCAGTCCCAGCAGCTGTTATAAGCATAATAAAACCTTCAGTATGTGTGCTTTCTCTGGCTTTGTGCTTTCCCCTAAATATAAGTTGATTTTGTAAAAATTTAACCTATAAACCTCAAGAGAACAGATCACATCAATAGATCTGACATGGCAAGTGACTAATGACAAAGAGTGGACCCATGGAATGCCAGGGAGGCTGTGCACACCACTGTGACCTAGACTGGAAACTGAGTCCAAAACTCAGTTGGATACATATAGGTTAGGGTAGATGAGCAGTGCATGTAAATAAGGCACAGGTGGCCTCCATTCCATCTAAGGCTGCTTCTGCTATAAATTAGAAGAAATGTTAAAAGTCAGGTGTGTGCATAATTTGAACATAGTTCAGTAAGAATACAAATATTTCATTTGTTATGCCTGATTTTGCTAAAATATATGTTAGTAAGTTTGAAAATTGGGTTGAAAATGCAAACAAAGTTATGGGTAATGAATTAGAATCCCATTTGCAGAGAAAATTGCCCTCAGACATTTTATTAGTCAGGAGGACTAAGGTGCTTCTCAAGAATCCTATTCAGCTGTCTTATAACTAAACAGAATAAAGATGGAGTGGACACATGTGATGGCCACCAGGGTCTCAGGAAAAATAGCACCCCTCGAAAAAGAGCAAGGATTTATCATTAGGACTATACACACAGAAGATTCTGGTTCCTGTGCCAAGCATTTTCCTACAAGATTAAAAATAGGGACTGTGTCTCATCCATAACAGGTGCTTAGTTAAATGACAGGCAGGTCTGTTCTTATCTGCCTGCTTTTGGTGAAGATTGTGTCTCTGGTCACCACATCTCATGACATTAATGTCGTCTAATTCCCATGCTCTTAGTCCACGCTCATCAAATCACCTGCTGATGGTAATTTGCCTTCCTGTGTAGACTTTTCTAAAAAAGAGCAACTCCCTGGCATGCTGACATGAATATTCTAGTTTGCTTAGCAGTTCTGTCTTTCTTGTAATTAATGACATAACATTCTAGTTTATTTACCAGTCTCTTGTGAGATGGCTAATTAGGGTGAGTTGCTGCCCCTCGTTCTGATGAATTCGGAAAGGAAAATGTGAATTTCTTCACCTTTAAAGAAAGAAAGCAAGCAGGCCTGGACTGTACAAAAGCACTGCCTTTCGGAGAAGCCCCCCCGTGGCAAACCTCTCTCTGATATTTTTTCTGTTTCAACAAATACCACGTATGCCTTCTGCAGTCACGCCCTGTTAGCCCTTATTCCAGTTTCTGTGCCTGGAATCCCACTAAGTTGTCTGGAATTCAAGTAACCTTGATCTTGATGAGGGGCTTTGTTGTGAAGCAATGACACTCAAACTTTAGTCTCATCCAGATGCTTGTGAAAATGCATATTCCAGGCTTCCTCACAGAGATCCTGCCTCAGCAGATCCAGGTAGGGGCCGAATGTGCATTTTTCCCATGACTGATTCTGATTCACAGAGTCAATAGACCACATCTGGAGAAATGGCTTTAGACTGGGGGTGCTGACTCCTTAATGGCTATGGGCACTAGCAAGGGATATTTTCTGTGGGATGCCCCCCTTCACCAGAGTGAAGTTTGAGGCATCCTGGGGAAGGGGTGTGGGAGGAAACAAAGCCAGTTTGGAGTAACAAAGGAGAGAAACCAAATGGCAATGGCCTGGGAAAGGGGCCAGAAGGCTTTCTTTCGCCACTTCAAATGGAGGCTGTTTGTCTGCTCATGGATGAGGTGGTTTGTCTGCCAGGCAAGTTGGTTCTGTTGCACACTCTGTCAGGCAGAAGCTGACCTCAGGTTTAAAGGGATGTTTACCTTAATTCGGCAAAAACTGCTTTGGCCAGCCAGGGACATATACTCCCAGGCTGCCTCAAATGATGGTGGCAGCCTGTTGTGTTGAAAATGTGTATGTGACATTCAATGCGATCCCAGTCAAAATTGCACCAGCATTCTTCTCAAAACTAGAACAAACTATCCTAAAATTTGTATGGAACCACAAAAGACCCTGAATAGCCAAAGTAATATTGAAGAAGAAAACCAAAATGGGAGGCATCACCATCCCATACTTTAGCCTCTACTACAAAGCTGTCATCATCAAGACAGTGTGGTATTGGCACAGAAACAGACACATAGACCAATGGAACAGAATACAGAACTCAGAATTGGACCTACAAATGTATGGCCACCTAATCTTTGACAAAGTGGGAAACAGTATCCAATGGAAAAAGGACAGCCTCTTTAACAGATGGTGCTAGGAGAACTGGACAACAACATGCAGAAGAATGAAACTAGATCGTTTTCTCACACCATACACAAAAGTAAACTCAAAATGGATCAAAGACCTGAATGTGAGACAGGAAACCATCAAAATCCTAGAAGAGAAAGCAGGAAACAACCTCCTTGACCTCAACTGCAGCAATTTCTTACTTGACACATCCCAAAGGCAAGGGAATCAAGAGCAAAAATGAACTATTGGGACCTCATCAAGATAAAAAGCTTCACAGCAAAGGAAACAATCAATAAAACTAATAGGCAATTGATGGAATGGGAGAATATAGTTGTAAATGACATATCAGATGAAGGGCGAGTATCCAAAATGTATAAGGAACTCACCAAACTCCACACCTGAAAAACTAATAATCCGGTGAAGAAATGGGCAGAAGACATGAACTGACACTTCTCCAAAGAGGACATCCAGATGGCCAACAGACACATGAAACAATGCTCAGCGTCCCTCATCATCAGGGAAATACAAATCAAAACCACACTGATACCACCTCATGCCGGTCAGAGTGGCTCAAATGAGCAAATCAGGAGACTCTAGATGCTGGCAAGGATATAGAGAAACAGGCACCCTCCTACACTATTCGTGGGAATGTAAACTGGTGCAGCCCCTCTGGAAAGCAGTGTGGAGGTTCCTCAAAAAATTAACAATAGAACTCCCCTAGGACCCAGCAATAGCACTGCTAGGAATTTACCCAAGGGATATAGGAGTGCTGATGCATAGGGGCACATGGACCCCAATGTTCATAGCAGCACTCTCCACAATAGCTAAAACATGGGAAGAGCCTAAGTGCCCATCAATGGATGAATGGATCAAGAAAATGTGGTTTATCTATACAATGGAATACTACATGGCAATGAGAAAGAATGAAATCTGGCCATTTGTAGCAACATGGATGGAACTCGAGGGTGTTATGCCGAGTAAAATAAGTCAGGCAGAGAAGGACAGATGCCATATGTTTGCACATATAGGAGGATTAGGAAGAACTTAACAGAGGACCATGGGGGAGAAGTTGGGGGGAGGGAGGCAAACCATGAGAGATTCTTGAATGCTGAGAACAAACTGAGGGCTGATGGGGGTGGGGGAGAGGGGAAGGAGGGTGATGGGCATGGAGCAGGGCACTGTGGGGATGAGTACTGGGTGTTATATGGAAACCAACTTGACAATAAACTATTTAAGGATAAAATGTTGAATTCAAAAAAAAAGAAAGAAAAGAAAACGTGTATGTGGCTATAAGGCTTCTTTCTCCCGTCCTAGAGGTCAACAATATTGGAATTTGTTGTCCATATAAAGTGCTGGAAACCTTTTATTAACTGGCATATGGCAATCTTATCTGGAAAATCAGACTACTAGAACAACGGCCAATTCATGGAGTTTGGCCGAGGTCTTCCTCCCTTTAGAGATGCGGAAACCAAGGCGGAGGGAGGATGGGCGGTTCACCGAAGTCCAACAGCCTCATAGAAGAGCAACTGGGACTGGAAGTAGGTCTCTTGCCATCAGGGCACTCTGCTGCCTGCTCCCAAACCACAGTCACGAGACAAGTGCCTGCTGCGTCAGCAGACGAGCCAGATATATTGGTTTGATAACTGCTTAGGTATGTTTTATCATGCAGATAGCAGACACTATTAGCTGCTTTACATTTCGATTTCATCTGTTTAGCCCTACATAATTCCTCCCTTGCTTAAGCAGCCCCCCTTTTTTTTTTAAAACAGTGATCCTTCTAAGTCAGCATCTCTCCTCAACTAAGTACAATTGCCACCTAGTGGCTCAAAGATAGCAATAAAATTCCCTACAAAAGCTTTGTATGTAGGCCAAAGAAACCAGAGAATTTATACAACCTGGAAGAGATCATTCTGGATCTTCATGTTCAACACCCTCATGTTGCAAGTAAGGAAAATGGGCTCTAGAGGGGAAAGCAACATGCTGGAGGCCCCGCTGTAGGTGCACGGAGCCGGGGGCATCCTCCACTATCGGAGGCCAGCCCCGGCATGTCCAGGGGTCCCTGAAGGATGGACGGTGTTGGCAAGAGAGGGATGAGAGAGCCCAGAGGTTCTTTCTGGTCACCAGGAAGGCATCTCTGCCCTGGCTGGGGCTCAACTTTATAAGTGTTTGGGGGATGGCACAGAAGTGGCATTTGCCTTAGATAATGGTTTCTGACAACAGACTTCTTTGACATGTGAGCATTTCCCAGAACATAGATTTGTATAACCTTTATCAGTAGTGATTGAGGTAGGGGATTTAGATGCTTATCTTATGGGGAAGGAAGGCATCTTTAGCATACCAGACAATGTTTTTAGCATAAGAGGGTGAAGTTACTTCTCTGTGAGCAGGGGTCAAACAAGTCTTTCAGGAGATACCTTTGCTTTCATAATCACAAAAGAAGTTCCTCAATAGGGGGTCGCCTGGCTGGCTCAGTCGGTTTAGCTTCTGACCTTGGCTCAGGTCATGATCTCACAGTTCATGTGTTCGAGCCCCGCATCAGGCTCTGTGCTGAACGTTTGCCCAGAGCCTGGAGCCTGCTTCAGATTCTGTCTCCTCTCTCTGCCTCTCCTCCACTCATGCTTTGTCTCACTCTGTCTCTCAAAAATAAATGAATGTAAAAAAAAAATGAAAAAAAAAAAAGAAGTTCCTCAGTAGGTTCCTTCACAGGGAGTAATCAGCATATACAAGGCCAGAAAAGTGCTCCAGGCAGAAACAAATGGGTGGGGGTAGATATTTGCCCTTAACTCTAAATTAGGCTCTTTGCTTCAGGGCCAGACTCAAGCCCCCTTTGTTATGTAAGTCTTGGATCTGCAAGACCCTTAGGAAGAGTCTTTCGACAATCATCCATAATGCTATCAACTGAAGTCTCTTTGGAAAGGTAAGGACATGCCTTTCCTTATGAGCAATCTGTGTGGGGAATATCGGTCTGATCTGGAATATTGTGAGATCTGGTCAATACCAGCAGCCTCATTTCCAACATGAGCCAGTAGTAGCAGAAGGAGATACCAGTTTTCGTTCCTCATGGCAGGAGCTGTGCAAACACTGCCATTTCCTTGCTGTGACTGCCATCCAGAGAGGCCGGTGTGGCTCCCAGCACTCCACCACATTGAGTACGTGACGTGGGGACTGCCTGGCCCCGCTCTCTTGCAGAGTGGATGTGCTCCTGGAGGGCAGGGTGGTGGGTGCACTTGGGATTCCAGAGGGCCTGGCCCAGGGCCTGACACACAGTAGTGCCCAGTGTATATGTAACAGATGAGTGGGTCCTCTATGACCAGACTCGTGTCGCTAGGCTCCATGGTGCCGTCAAGCCACAGCAGTTGTCCACACAAACGAAGCTCCATCAATGTGGTGCTGGTGGCAGGATGGAGGCCTGCGTTAGCTGAGTCCGCTGAACAGTGTGCTGTGCCTTCCAGCTGGCACAGTGTGCTTTCTGCCTCACCTTCGAGCCACGTACTTCTGCACCCTTTCTGGGTTGAGCATCTCTTGCCCAGGATACTTTTGGGTTCAGAGTGAATTTCCTGACAGGCAGCAAATCTAAGCATCCCCTCTCAGAAGTGAGGTGAGCACTCAGGGCCTCATCCCCTTCTATTTATAACATGTGTTGGTGTCAGGCAGTCCCATAAAGGGTGCTCAGGGCAGAGCTCAGAATGCACCTGACCTCCAGGAAGAGGCCCGTGGAGGATGGATCCACAGGGGTTGAGAATGGGCAGGCGCTTTAAATGGCTGCAGATGGTGAGGGTGCCAGGGTGACAGACGGTGGGTGGCAGTTTTCTTTGTATTCCAAATAAGCTGAGGCTTTTCTTTTATTCACTGAAGCTCTCTGGAGGAAATGGGGACAGGGAGAGTTGTAGGCATAGGCAGCCCCTGGGGGGAGGGGTTTGCGTCCTGGGGTCCACGGGGGGACTTCCCAAAGGGGATGAGTTCTGAAGCCCCTTCAGTCATACACAGAATTTGGTGTCTATGTATGTTTTGGAGAACAGAATGTCTCTATCTTTTATGAGCTATTCAAAGGAGTCTATGATCCAGTCATATGAAGAACCACCAATGTACAGAGCAAATCCATCTCCAAACTCTTTGAAATGAACCAATTTTTAGTCTCATTCTGGAAAAGAAGATTCAGCCACAGTTGTTTTCTCTGACCAGTGTTCTCATCCATATCTGATGTCATTTTTTAAATGGTATGTGTATATAGAAAACAAGTACATAAGTAAAATCCTACTGTCTTTACTGTCTTTTATAATGAGTACATAATTGAGTCCTAAACAGAGGCATGCAGAAAATATGCATTTCTTTTACTTTTATAAAATGCAAATTATTTTCTATTTAGAGCCCCTATTCCTTCCATGTGGCAGAGACTTAACCTCTCTGTTTGGGATTTTCTATTTCTCTCTCTGCCCCAGGGGACAGTGTGTCCATTCTGGAGTGCTTACCTAGAACTGAGGTGCCTACCTAGGACAAATGGGTGTAAATGGGGGTATCTGTCTTTTATGTCACTTGTATACAAAGTCATATGCTGAGATCCACCCTTGATCTCACTGAGTCTTTGGCTGTGGGACCACATGTGTCACCTGAGCTTTCTATCTTCTGGTCCTGGCCCTGGCAGACCTCCCTGTAATCTTCCTGATGAGTCCCTGGGGCTGTGTGTGCCTCTGCCTGCCTGAGCTAAGGCTCTGTGGCCTTGCTTCTTTCCTTTGATCTAGGAAAGAGGATGCTTTGGGCCTCTCTTTATGATCCAAATTTACCAAGTCTTCTAATTCGTTTTTCAAGAAGCTGATCATTTTCACTTTATGTAAACCTTTCTGATTTTAAATGTTGGTAATTAATTCATTTTGGGGGCACCTGGGTGGCTCAGTCGGTTAGGCGTCTGACTTTGGCTCAGGTCATGATCTCGTGGTTTGTGGGTTCAGGCCCCGCGTCGGGCCCTGTGCTGACAGCTAGCTCAGAGCCTGGTGCCTGCTTTGGATTCTGTGTCTCCCTCCCCTGCTCATGCTCTCTCTCTCTGTGTCAAAAATAAATGAAAACCTTTAAAAATAAATAATAAACTTCTATATCCAGGGGGGGAAAGGCTTTAGATTGCACAATATATTTTCAATAAAGTAATCATGTTCAGCAAATGCTTTCAGTGCAATTATAGAATTTTATATTGGGTTTCCTAGTGATTGTTTAATCTAATTCCTGAGACTGGATTAAATAAATGAGACAACTGAAGCCTACAGAGGTTAAGTGAGTTGGTTTTGGTCACCCAGCAAGTCACTATCAGTGAGACTTATAGACTCTCAGCTCTTTCTTTCCAGTGCCTCCTCCTGGAGAAGTTGAGGACCAGAGCATTGTATCCTGCTTGGGGTGGAAGTAGGGTGCGGCACGAGAATGGAGAAGATGCTGGAATGCAGTGCTCAAAGTCAAGGAGGGAAGACCCAAGAGACCATGGCCCCAGGAGAAGTCAAGTCAAAGGGACTAACAACCTCTTTTAGTTTTCATCAAAATTTGAGAAGTGCTATTTTGGCCTAATAGGTCTCTACCTTGGCTGTAGTTTAGAGATGTTTAGAGCCTGAAGAGCTTTAAAATTTAAATTTTAAAATTTGGTGGAAGCCTTTTAGGCTTTTAGGAAGCCCTAAAGATTCTGATTTCATCAATCTAGTGGTAAGGTCAAGGTGTCTGTAGTTGGAAAGGCTCTCCTGGTTATCTTTATGTGCAACAATGTGGAGATTGACTGCTCCAGCCACACAGAACCACCACCACTTTCCAAACACAATACACCTGCCCTCCCTGTGCACTTGCTGTCCTCCTAGCCCGCAACAAACTTCTACTTAGGCTTCAAAATCCAGGTTACCAAGTCTCCTTCGGGAAAAGGTCCCTAAAGCCCCCTCCCCCCCCAGAGTTAACTGCTCCCCTCTTTGTGCACCCTCTTGCAGATAGATCATATAATTGTAATTATGTATTTTCATGTCTCTTTATCTTACTATGGAAAGCTAAGCTGTGACTAGTTTTGGAGCAGAGGATCTGGTTTATTTACTTGTTTTAAAACTGCAGAGCCTAGCGTTTGTGTAGTTAGTTCTGCATCTGGTTCTCCGTATCTCTATTGGTGACTGAATGCACACATGAGTTAAGTCAAGGTTTTAGAACCAAGTATGTATCCTGCAGATGTTCTCAGTCTCCCAGTCATCCCCACCAGAAAATTATCTCCTACTCTGCCAACTCTTAACTGTCCCAAAGAAAACAAAAGACAGCAAACAACAAACAGATCACAAACAGATGTGTGCATAGTATATATGTCCTGGCTATTTCAAGCAGGAATAGTTGGGAATGAATTGTGTGATCCAAAAAGGCAGGGATTAGTGTTGGTTTTGTTCCTTGCTATATCCGTGGTACCTACAACAGTACCTAGAATCAAGAAATCGTTAGACTGAATGAATGGATACTGAATAAGTGGTGATTCTTTTTTCCTCCTCCTTTCCCATTTATCATCCGTTCCAGTGACACTGAGCTTTGTTTTGAATGCTGTGACAGAATGCTGTTTTCAATTGCCAAGACAAGATCACTGGGAGCTCCCTTTAAGGATGTTCTGGCTTTGGAAATTTGCTGACCCTGACCACAGTATTTGCAGGCAAAGTGTGAATCAATCTCCAGTAATTTCCTAAGTGCTTCTTAGTCACCTGACAATCTTTCAGACTGACTAAATATAATATAGTCATAAGACCCTAACTTTATCATTATTCACCCTCACTTCAACACACACACACACACACACACACACACACACACACACACACACACACACATGGAAGATCCTGAGTTACAATGAGCTGTTTACACTGAGTATCACTTGGGGCTTGGTAAACCAAGACTGCATTATGTTCTGTCCTTAAGAACTCGGAAGCCCTTCCTGCCCAGTGGCCTGAATCAGCAATGAATTTGATAATCTCTTGATGACTGCTTGTCTTGCTGAAACTGTGACAGAGAATGACAGAATTTTAGACCTGGAAGGGATCTTACAGATTATCTGATTTAACCCTATGAGTTTGGTGAATAAGGAGGCTGAGATCCAGAGACATATCACTTGCTCAAAGTAACACAGCTCATTAGCTGCTAAATAAGGGCATCAGCTGGTGCCCTAACTTTTGGTCCCTGGCATTTTATGTTTACCTTCTAGAATCTACCTTATACTGGGTTTAAATCATTTAAAAAAAGTTTTAAAAATATTTTTATTTATTTCTGAGAGAGATTGAGAGAGAGAGATGGTATGAACAGGGGAGGGTCAGAGAGAGAAGGAGACACAGAATCCAAAGTAGGCTCCAGGCTCTGAACTGTCAGCACAGAGCCCAACACGGGGCTCGAACCCACAAACCGTGAGATCATGACCTGAGTCAAAGTCAGACACTTAATCAACTGAGCCACCCAGGACCCTCTGGGTTTAAATCATTTAATGTAGGAATGGCAATTCATTCTCTGTTCCTTATGATGAAAAAAAGACTAAAAGAGAATTGTGATCCTTAAAAGTCAACTCCTTTAGGTTAAAAGTGAGGTTAGAATGTGTTGAAATACATTGGTCTCAACTTGCAAGAACAGATGGTGATTTTTTGGCTTTCAACTGAAAGCATTAGTTTCCATTAAAGTTTTTCTCAAAACGAAATTCTTTTTTCCAGATTTAGAACTTCACAAAACAATGTCTTAACCAAGCTGAATTATTCACTGTCCCACAAATGCACTGTATATTTGTAGCATATCCTTTTCCTCCCTAATCCAATTTTTTGTCCTGGCTGATCTCTATGCAGTCACATCCTACATGTTCTTCCAAATCTAGTTAAATTTCCTCTCCTCTCTAAATGTCCTCTTGACCATCTGCCTTGCCTGGAATAGTATCTTCTTTTCCCCAACTTCTTTAACATTTGTGAGAGTATTTAATAACTACATATTCTTTTTTTTATGTATTAGGAAAATGTATTAGTAGCATATCAGACTCATGACTTCATAGTTATTTTTTTTAAATCACAATGATATTTTTTATATCATTAATGGAAGGATGTATTTGTTATTGCTGCAAAGCAAACTATTCCAAAAATGTAATGACTTGAAAAAAGAATGAGGGGCACCTGGGTGGCTCAGTCGGTTAAGCATCCGATTTCAACTCAGGTCATGATCTCATGGCTCGTGGGTTTGAGCCCCGCGTTGGGCTCTGTGCTGACAGATCACAGAGCCTGGAGCCTGCTTTGGATTCTGTGTCTCCCTCTCTCTATGACCCTCCCCTGTTCATGCTGTCTCTCTCCCTCTCTCTCTCTCTCAGAAATAAATAAAAACATTTAAAAAATATTTTAAAATAAAAATAAAAAAGAATGACTACTAAGCTCATGATTCTATGGCTTGGCAGTTTGAGCTGGATTAATTTGGGCAGGTTTTTGGTTTTGCTGGGCTCCATGTGTCTGTGGTCAGCTGCAAGTTTGCTAAGTGGCTCAGTGTATGGAGGTTGGCTGGCTGTCAGCTGGAGCCCCTTCTTTCTTTTTCACATAGGCTATCATCTCCTATTAGGTTTGCCACCAGGCTTTTCCTACGGCAGAGCCAGGAGTCCAAGAGATACAACAGAAGTATGCAAAGCCTCGTGGGGCCACACAAAACTGGTATGCCATCACTTCCACTGTGTTATATTTGTTCAAGCAAGTCACAAGACTAGTTCCCCTCTCTCTAAGTGGGAGGAGCTACAAAGTCATATTGTAAGGGACACTGATGGGGAGAAGAGCTAGGGAAACTTTGCAATCAATTTATACAAAAGTTGATTTAAATAAAAATGCACTTTGTAGGAGACTATAGTAAAGACTGAAGTTGTTACCCAGATGGCCGAATGCTTAATCATCTGATGCTTAACCATTTATTGCCTTGTGACAATTCTGGTATGACTATCAGTGGCACCAGCCTGAAATGCAGTTGGAATGAGGTATCTCCTTGGTCTTGATCTCTATGACTTGGATGTCTGGAATTCTAGCCCCATCTAAGGTCTCCCTTCAGATCTCAGTATTAGAATGTGTTTGAGGAGATCTCAGTATTAGAATGTGTTTGAGGAGTGGGGGAGGGAGTGTATTAGGGTAGAAGAAGATCCCTAATGGATCTTAGGATGTTGTCTTCCTCCACAGCCTTCTGGCAATGGATGTCATCAACAAGGAACCTGGATCCCTGTCAGTGTATCTGGATACCAATGTTGCTAACTTGCTCTTGCGCTGCTAGTTTAGGGCAGGGATTCAACATTTTGATTAAGTATTCTGACTTAGCCATTATGATACAGCCATGTTGAAGCCAGAGGCATTTTGCTGGGGCATAAACGACGACAATTAAAATTTCAGTTTAAGAAAAAAAATTAGTAATGTGAAAATGGACATTTTCATTCTATTCCTGAGCCCTGCCCAGAGTTGAGACAAGGAGTGGGGGTGAACCAAGCCGTATTAAGTAGTTGACAATGAAGTAAGAGTCTAACCTGGGCACCAGGCTGAAATGCTAATATTAAATTAGAATCTATTGATGATATGGTTCCAATTAACTCAGATTTCCATGAGCAACTGCTTAAATTTAGAAAAATACAAAGTGACCCAATCTTGCTGAGGGAGACAATATAACCAAGTTGAACTTTAAAAAGGAAGGAAGGAAGGAAGGAAGGAAGGAAGGAAGGAAGGAAAAGAGAAGAGAAAAAAATTCCTCAGAGGGAAGACACTCACCTGTTAAGTACTTCCGCAAGGAGTGACTGCAAATTACCTGGTGCAGTGAGAGACCACAGTAATCCTGAGAATGTCTGTCCGATAGTCCAGCATGACAGCAATGGCAGCTGAAATGCTGAGACTGTTTAATACATGATGGATTAGCTTGCTGGGGCTGCCATGACAAAGTACCATAGACTGGGTGGTTTATTGTCTCACTGTTCTGGAGTCCACCAGTCTGAAATTAAGATATTGGCAGGGCCATACTCCCTCTAGAACCTGCAGCACAAGGAGTTTCCTTTGCCTCTTCCAGCTCTGGTAGTCCCAGATGTTCCTTGTTTACCTGCAAAACTGCAGTCTTCCACCTTCGCGTGGCATTGTCCCTGCGTCTCTTCACATTGTCCTCCCTAGTGTATGTCTCTCTGTCTCTGTGTCCAAATTTCCCATTTTTCGTAAGGACACAAGTCATTGGGTTAAGGCTCACTCTAATGAACTATTTTAGCTTCATTACTTCCTAAAAGATTCCATTTCCAAATAAGGTCACATTCTGAGGTAGTGGAGGTTAGAACTTAAACACGTCATTTTTAGGGGGACACAACCCATGACAGATGACATGGTGCCATTTATCTGGAATGAGTAATTTATTTAATCATTTAAACTATAAACTGCCTTGTAAACATGTAAAATTTAAATACGCCTCTCAAGAAGTTGTCTGGTTTTAAAAAATCACAAAGGAAATCTATGGAGAAAACAAGAATTGCCAAAAAATTAGGAAATGTTTTACTATCTGAAAATCTGGAAAAAGCAGTTTTTAAACATATTTTGAACTGCATCTATATTTCCATGTTATCATTTATTGCTATTACTGGTGAAGATCAAGTAGCAAATGACTATCTAATCATTGTCGGAGGCTGTGCGAGCTCTGACAAGTCCAGGGGTCCCTGAAGGATGGACGGTGTTGGCGAGAGAGAGAGTGAGAGAGCCCCAAGATCCTTTCTGATCACCAGGCAGGCATCTCTGTCCTGTCGGTTTTGGTGTCTTTATTTATAGGTCAAATGTTAACATGGCATCAGGAAATGGAATTTTTACAATGGATAGCTCTTTGTGATAAGATGTTTTTGGAAAATGCACAGAAACAGGTTTTACAGAAGTCTTCTTGCAAAACTGCCCCAATTATAGTGACGTTGAGTAACTAAGAAAATAACAAGGTGTTCACATTATAATAACACTAAGATTAAGTCATAGGTTTGTAGATACTCTTATCCATCCTCATCACAGCTGTCAGGGTAAGGGAAGGTGTTTGTGGAAAGTAGGCCTTAGGGAAGGGGCTGCCATACACCAGTTAGCAAAGGTGTATGTACTAACTTATCTTTTGCCCTTATCTGTTCCTTTTCTCTAAGTTAGGCTCTTTGTCTCCGGACAAGACTTGATTTTCTTTTCTTTTTTTTTTTTTTTTTTTTTACAAATAGTTTATTGTCAAATTACTTTCCACATAACACCCAGTGCTCATCCCCACAAGTGTCCTCCTCCATGCCCACCCCTCCTCCCCCCCACATCCATCAGTCCTCAGTTTTTGTCAGCATTCAAGAGTCTCTCATGGTTTGCCTCTCTCCCTTTCCCCCACCATTTCCGCCCTTCTTCTCCCCCTTGTTCCTCTGTTAAGTTCCTCCTAATCCTCCTATACGTGCACACATATGATATTTGTCCTTCTCTGCCTGACTTATTTCGCTCAGCATAACACCCTCAAGGTCCATCCATGTTGCTACACATGGCCAGATTTCATTGTTTCTCATTGCCATGTAGTATTCCATGGTATAGATAAACCACATCTTCTTGATCCATTCATCTGTTGATGGACACTTAGGCTCTTTCCATGTTTTAGCTATTGTGGAGAGTGCTGCTATGAACATTGGGGTACATGTGCTCCTATGCATCAGCATTTCTGTATCCCTTGGGTAAATTCCTAGTAGTGCTATTGCTGGGTCATAGGGGAGTTCTATTGTTAGTTTCCTGAGGAACCTCCACACTGTTTTCCAGAGGGGCTGTACCAGTTTACATTCCCACCAACAGTGTAGGAGGGTGCCCGTTTCTCCACATCCTCGCCAGCATCTAGAGTTCTCTGATTGGCTCATTTTAGCCACTCTGACTGGCGTGAGGTGGTATCTCAGTGTGGTTTTGATTTGTATTTCCCTGATGAGGAGGATGCTGAGCATCGTTTCATGTGTCTGTTGGCCATCTAGATGTCCTCTTTGGAGAAGTGTCTGTTCATATCTTCTGCCCATTTCTTCACTGGGTTGTTTGTTTTTCGGGCGTGTAGTTTGGTGAGTTCCTTGTAGATTCTGGATATCAACCCTTTATCTGATATGTCATTTGCAACTATCTTTTCCCATTCCGTTGGTTGCCTATTAATTTTCTGGGTTGTTTCCTTTGCTGTGCAGAAGCTAAGACTTGATTTTCAAGTTATATGCTTTATTGCACCAAGAGCCAACCATACCTTTAAAGAGTTTCGCTCATTTCCAATACATAGAATAGCCTCTTCGAGGGCATTTACCTTTGTGTCTAGTTTTATGATTTCTTGAATAGCTAGAGCATGAGAGACATTTTTGGTTAGTTGATTTACATGTTGAGCTATATGAACATCTTGGACTAATGCAATGGTAGAAACAGAATTGTACATGTAAAGGTCAATCTTTTATGACTAGGGGTCATTAGCCTGTTCATAGCTCAAGGGAAAGTACGGAGGGAAACAGGACCTTCTGGAGACACGAGGTCTGTTCCCATAATCAAAAGAAGAAGTTCCCACAATAAGTTCCTTCACAAGGTGCAATCATCATACCAGGGCCGGAATAAGGGGACAAGTCACTCCCGATATTGATCAACAAGGTACCCTAGGGGTCAGTGCTCAAGCAGAAATAATTGAGTGGGGGTAGATATCGGTCATCATCTGATTGGCAAGAGACCGTGCAAACTTGCTTTAACCTCACCAGGAGGTTTCTCGACTAGTGGGCTCAGAATGGCTCCCAACAAATCATCAGAGATAGAAAAACAGTAAAATGAAGACAATTCCACACCAACTTGTCTTTTTATGGTCAGTGTATCTAATAAATGCTTTATCTGTGTAACCCACATGTATCTGGAACCTCCTGTGGACCTGTCACCCTGTAGTGTTACATGAATGAAAAAATACATCCCAGGATTAGGACAGGAAGATATGGTTGGAAGCAGTTCATATCTTCTCAGTGCCTTTCAACAAAATGCCGAAGTGGCAGAATATCCTTAATAAATAGTACGTGTTCTGGGAAAGAATGTTCTCCAGACATACACACAGCACATCTGGCAGTGGCTTCCGAAGTGAATGATTCCTCTCTCTTTTTATCCTGCAAACTCTTTTAATATCCAACCACGTAGTTGGTCTTCCTCTCTCTGCTTCCCTTTCTTCTTGAGCCCTTTATTATGGAGAATAACCAAGTCTCTGATTTCTTTAAGTTTGGTTTATTTCCCCCTCCCCCATGTGCTTGCTTCTCAGGTGCAGCAGAGCAAAGGAGGGTCTGGGCACCTGTCTAGCAGCCCAAATTCACTCTTGTTAGGAGAAAGTGGTAGAGGCTGTGAACACTCAGACAATATTTTTGTTAGCTGCTTGCATTTCAATATTTTTGATGGTGTTACATTTTTAATAAAAGCAAATGGTATACCTTCTCATTAATAGAAGCCAGTTTCTTCCTGACAGCCATGAAATAGATACTGAACCAATATATTTTTTTTTACTTATTTTGTATCAACGGTGCCTTATTCTTTTATTTATTTTTATTTTTTAATTTTTAAAGTTCAAGTATAACTAAGATACAGTGTTCTATTAGTTTCAGGCATACAATATAATGTTTCAACAATTCTATGCATTTCTCAGAGTTCTTCAAGGAAAGTGTACTCTTGATAGCCTTTATTTCACCTGTCCCTCCACCCACCTCCCCTCTGGCAACCATCAGTTTGTTTCCTGTGTTTGAGAGTCTGGGTTTTTTGTTTGTTTGTTTATCTCTTTGCTGATTTATTTTGTTTTTTAAATTCCATGTGAGTGAAATCATATGACATTTGTCTTTCTCTGGCTGACTTATTTCACTTAGCATCATACCCTTGGATCCATCCATTTTGTAGCAAATAGTGAGATTTCACTCATTTTTATGGCTAATATTTTGTAGATATGTATACATCACATCTTCTTTATCAGTCCATCTGTGGTGGACATTTGGATTGCTTCCCTGTCTTGGCTATTGTAAATAATGCTGCCATAAACATAGGGGTGCATATATCTTTTCAAATTAGTGCTTTTGTTTTGTTTCTTTGGGTAAAAAGCCAGTAGTGGAATTACTCAATGATATGTTAGTTCTATTTTTAATTTTTAAAGGAACTTCCATACTGTTTTCTACAGTGGCTGCACCAGTTTGCATTCCTACCAACAGTGTACAAGCATTCCTTTTTCTTTTATATCCTTGCTAACACTTGCTGTTTCTTGTATTTTTTTATTTTAGCTATTCTGACAGGTGTGAAGTGATATCTCATTGCGGTTTTGATTTGCATTTCCCTGGGGATTAGCGGTGTTGAGCATCTTTTCATGTGTTTGTTGGCCATCTGTATTTATTCTTTGGAAAAATGTTTTATGAGTTTCTGTACCCACTTTAATGGGATTATTTGGGTTTTTTCAGTGTTGACGTGTAAAAGTTTTTTATATAGTGTGGATATTAACCCCTTATAGGATATATCATTTGCAAATTCTCCTCCCATTCAGTAGATTGTCTTTTTGTTTTGTTCATGGTTTTCTTCACTGTGTGAACCAATATTTTAGAATATCTCCTTAAGTACCAAATTGTTAGCCCCTCAGTACTCCCACATATGAAGGTCTTGGGAAGAAGTGCTTTTGTGACCAAAGGCAATAGGGTGTTGGTGAAGGAGTTTAAGTTTGAAAAACTTGGAATTCAATGCAAAAAGATGATGACTGAGAGATGTAAAAAATTTTAATAAAATCATTATAGGCATAGGAAGTATATGGATGCTAGTTAGTTCTCTAATCCCAGAATATTAGAACTCAGCTGAAGACGTGTGCTTAGAACCATAAAGGAGGTGTAATTCCAAACAGCTATTTTAAAGTTCAGTTTGTGTCATTTAAAGTTTTAGCCTGATGAAAAAATGGTTTAAAATGAAGTAATGTGGGGGCGCCTGGGTGGCTTAGTCGGTTAAGCGTCCGACTTTCGCTTAGGTCATGATCTCTAGGTTCGTGGGTTCGAGCCCCGCGTCGGGCTCTGTGCTGACTGCCAGCTCAGGGCCTGGAACCTGTTTCAGTCTGTGATTCCCTCTCTCTCAGACCCTTCCCTGCTCACGCTGTCTCTCTCTCTCTCTCCTAGAAATAAATAAAACATTTAAAAAAAATAAAATAAAATGAAGTAATGTGGAGCGTCCAGGTGGCTCATTTGGTTAAGCCTCCGACTTTGGCTCAGATCATTATCTCACAGCTCATGAGATCGAACTAGGTGTCAGGCTCTGTGCTGACAGCCCGGAGCCTGGAGCCTGCTTCCAGTTCTGTGTCTCCCTCTCTCTGCCCCTACTCTGCTCATGCTCTGTCTCTGTCCCTCTCTCACACTCTTAAAAACAAATAAACATTATAAAAAATAATAATAAAATGAAGTAACGAATTTCCACGATTCCATATTAGTGGCCTCCCAAAGCTTCCCAATAAAATGCCAAGGAAAAGGCACAAAAAAGAAACACCAAAAAACAAAGAGAAACCCATATGCTCTGGTCTAGTGTGAATTTCTCCTAAAGATAATTTCTATGAATAGAAACACTGATGAATGTGCCTCCAGTGATGAAATTAAGAAAAGGTTTTGATCGCCCCTTTTCACCGCACTCCTAAATATGAGATGACATTAACTAGAAAAACAGTTGTGAGGCACCTGAGTGGCTTAATCAGTTAAGGATCCCTCTTGATCTCTGCTCAGGTCATGATCTCTTGCTTTGAGAACTCCAGCCCTGTGTCAGCCTCTGCACTGAGAGTGAGGAGCCTGCTTGGGACTCTGTCTCCCTTTCTCTCTGCTTCTCCCCTGTTCTCTCTCCCTCTCTTTCAGAAATAAATAAATAGACATTTAAAAAAAGAAAAAGAAAAACAGGTGCTTGCCCCTTTCTGCAAGGGGACTGTTTTCTGTGATAGACAGTGTTATGTAACTTGTCCCACATCTGTGTCGTTATTATCCTTTTACGTTCTTTGCAAACTAAAACTCCAAGTATGTAACACAACCAGGAGTCGAAAGATCTGACTAGGTTCACACTGCAAGTATTCATTGTCTCCATTCAAGGGTTTTATATTGGGTAGGGGGGAGTGTAGGTACACACACTTTTGTGCTCATATTTTCCAAACATTCTTCTACTTTATTTTTATGGACCTAACCTGAAAAAGAGAGGCATGGAAAATACACTAGTACCTACTGTCATGAATATTGCTATAGAACTGATTCTCCAAGCATTTATAATTACCTAAGCAACACTTTTCAGCCCCTCTATGAGGTAATGTTGACATTAGGACATAGCAAATTTGGAGGGGGATGGGGAGAAACCTAACAAAATGCCAAAATGTTGGAATTGCTAATGCATATTTTATAATTCTAGGAGTTTATGAGATCGCACTTGGTGCCTATAATCCCCGGGGTGCAATTTGGAGAAGAGAAAATGGAATCTAACCAAGGGCAATGTAGAAGTTTTGGAGAAGTAAATAGAGGGTTTGCAATTATAATGTCAAGGATCTTAAAATTCAAACTCAAATTTTATGCCACTATACTTACATATATACATAGAATAATAATTTTTAAAGCTGATTATTTCTGTATAGTAAAAGGGAAGATGGAAAGAAAAATTTGCCCTACAACTGTTGTCTTTTTTTAAGTAACATTTTTTTCTTTCAATTTGAAAAGTAGTGTCTGCTTGCTATAAAGGACTTTAAAAAATAACATTGTATTACTATAGACACTTAAAAAATACAGTATAATACTATAATATGCTAATATTATATAGTACCTCCAATGTGCCAGACATTATTCTAAACACTTGGTGTACATTAACCATTTTGATTTTCACAACAAAAAATCAGGTAGGTGTTATTAGTGCTATTACAGATGGGGAAACTGAGTCATGGAGCATTTAATTAACATGTACTTGTGGTCTTCTTATATCTTTTATAATTTTGTTATCCTTATAGATTAGGATATATCTGATATAATTTTATCTCCTTTCATTATCTTCTGCTTTTGAAGATCACTAATAGTTCTTCAACTTCTTAAAAAATATTAACTGTATTTTTTCTCATTACCAAAATTAGAAACAAAATGTATCTTTGGATTTTCTTCTATATATGAATGAAGAAGTACAGTTCCTTTCCTCAACTCCATTTCTAGTCTTTGGCAATATGATCTGGAGCTTAATTAAAATGTTTTTATACTTTATAACCTTTGTTTTCTGCCAGGATTACAGTTTGACAACTATATTCCATTTTGTAACAAAGTTTATAATTCTTTAGATTTATTTCAGAATGTTTTCATTGCTTGTTGCCAATTCTTTTACATTTTCCTACTTTTCCCATTAATTCTGATTTGTCTCTTAATCTTGAAGATTGTTCTCTGCTTGCTTGCTTGCTTGCTTGATTTTTAACAGGATAGGTGAGTAGAGAGTTTTAGTTTCTCACAAACATGAAGTTGTCTTTTGATTGCCTTCATATCTGTTTGAGTGAATTGTTTAAGTCTGGGTCGGAGCATTTCCCTCCTGAAAGTTCTGAAGATGCTACTCCATTGCATTCTGGCACTGGTGTTGCCAAAGAAAAGCCTGAGGCCAGCTGGGTGCCTTTGTGCACAACATGTCTGTACGTATCCCTGTAAGGTTTTTTCTTTAACCGTACAATTCTACCCTTTTTTTTTTCTTCAGAATATGTCTATGCGTGTATCCTTTTTTCTAAAAGAGGCAGGAAGCACAGTAGTTAAGGACTCAAGCCTGGCAATCGAATAGCACAGATTAAATCTCAACTGTGCTACTTGAATTGAGACCTTTTTCTTAAAAAATGTTTTTTAAATGTTTTTATTTATTTTTTGAGAGAGAGAGCAAGCAGGGGAGGAGCAGAGAGAGAGAGGGAGGCAGAGGATCTGAAGTGGGCTCCATTCTGAGAGCAGAGAGCCCCATGTGGGGCTTGAACTCACAAACTGAGATTATGACCTGAGCCAATGTTGGTCTTATAACCAACTGAGCCACTCAGGTGCCCCTTGAATTAAGACCTTTAAATGACCTCAGAGGGGCACCTGAGTGTTTTATAGTCAGTTAAGCCTCTGACATTGGCTCAGGTCATGACCTCTTTCTTGAGTTCAAGCCCTGAGGCTCTGTGCTGACTGCACAGGACCCGCTTCAGATCCCCGCCCCCCTCTCTCTCTCTCTCCACACACACACACACACACACACACACACACACACACACACACACACACAAATAAACATTTAAATACCTTCAATTTCCTCAACATAAAGTGGAATGACAATAGTACTTTACTGATTAGGTTTGTTAAGATTCAATGGAAGCACGGATGCAAAATGCATAGCACAGTACCTGGCTCCACAGTAAGTGATAATTATTACTGTTATTAGTCTTGTCCCAGCTGACAAAGTTAGAACCGAGAAGTTTTCCTTCTCTGCCTTCTCTGGTATCTCACTTCTTCTGCCTTCCCCTCACCCCCCTCCAGTTTCTGCTCCACCTTGGGTGCAGCATACATAACTGGTTCCTGTACCATCCTCAGTGTCTCAGGCACCATCCACTCTTCCCACCTTAAAGGTCAAGTAGCAAAGAATCCCCTTGGACCACCCACTTCAGATTCCACCCCAGGCATCCCAGGTAAAAACTGGTATGGGGAATAAATGGATTGTCTTTTAAGTGGAGGTAGGTGAAACAATTCCGTGTTTAAACTAATTTAACTTTGCTGGTTTAATTAAGATAGACCTGTCTTTAGAGTTATCAGCATTAAAATGAAGCTTTTATTTTACCAAGGTTAATTAAAGGTCAAATTGGCTCATTTTATCTCAGTTGCAATTTGTTAGCAAAACCATGACTTGAAATAATGGTTAATTTAAACTGCCTTAAGGTTTTCATGGTTAATTGTTAATATAGTTTTCAAAGTCTTTGGTAACCTGAGGAGCGCCTGGGTGGCTTAGTCAGTTAAGCATCCAACTTTCGCTTAGGTCATGATCTCACGGTTCGTGGGTTCGAGCCCCTCGTCGGGCTCTGTGCTGACTGCCAGCTCAGAACCTGGAGCCTTTTTCAGAGTCTGTCACTCCCTCTTTCTGACCCTCCCCTGCTCACGCTGTCTCTCTCTCTCTCCTAGAAATAAATAAA
Source organism: Proteles cristata cristata (assembly GCA_017311185.1). Lineage (NCBI taxonomy): Eukaryota > Metazoa > Chordata > Mammalia > Carnivora > Hyaenidae > Proteles > Proteles cristata. The sequence goes on along the minus strand of JAESUZ010004784.1, from coordinate 312,402 downwards.
ACATTTTTTAAAAATTAAAAAAAAAAGTCTTTGGTAACCTGAAACTTTTAAGTCTTCGTTTGCAAGACAAATGAGATGAAATTCATGGGACATCTAGGTCTTTCCTAAATGGAATGCAGTGCTAAAGCTTTGATTACTAAACGTAGGTGTGTGTTTTTAACTTCTTATTGCGGAGAAACTAGGGCTATTTGGGTCTATTGGAAAACAATTGCTTAATTGATTCATGAATTTGCCTTCTAAAGAATTCTGGTGTAAACAGTTCTCAGCTGGTTACTAAGTTTTCATTGGAGACTAAGGCTTCTAAGAGTTAAAATTCTGCTAAGTGTGCTTAAGACTGATGAAAATAAGGAAAGCAACTCCATGTAGGAAAGTAGGAGGTATTTAAGAAAGATGTAAGGAATGGGGATACATTTTTTGTTGAGGGTAAAAGAAAGTAATTTTGCGCTAAATCAGATGGCTTGTTTGGAGAGAAATGGCTTGGGACAAAATCTGAAGGCAAAGGAAAATTGTATAAGGTTCATGAAAGAAAATCTTTGGAAAAGAATTTGTTATGCAGTAAGAATGGACTAAGGTTGCCATGGATGGATTTTAAAACTCCACTGATAAAGGATTAAAATTCTGGTTTTCTCTCTTTTGGAAAGACAAAGTTTTCTTGGATTGTTGATCTGCTCTTGATAAGAAAATGTAAACAAAGTTTGTTTGTGTTTTCTCTTTTTTTTTTTTTTCTGCTGGGAAAACCAAAGCTTTAGGTTTCATCTTTATCAAGTCTTTGATTACTTAAAGTTAAAACTTCTCAATGGTAAAGGGGTTAGGTTTTGCTAACAACTATATAATGCTACATATTTTCCTTCGGAATCTCTTATTGCCATCTTGGTTAAATAAATAATTTAAAGTTTAAAAAAATTATTACTGTTATTGGTCTTGCTTGGAGCATGGTTCATCCTTTCAATCTTTCCACTAACACAGAAGTCAAAAGCAGACTCACAGGAATCATAGATCTTACTCCTCAAATTTTCCTAATAATTCAAAGGATAGAGGCAAACACCAGGTATAAACAAGCTCTTTTCCTGGAAGAGCCTGAAATCATCAGAAGCTTTCAAAAGTTTGTGAAAATGCCCTTTTTATTTTTACATATTGGGCTTGAGTTTTGGTTTCGGGTTAACTAATGGAGTTTGAACAACGTGTGTGGAACCAATTAATTTTGAACAATGCGTGTGGAAATCTTATTCACAAAGGAAGTCATTTTGGTTTTGAAGGACCATTTGATTTATATTCCATCAACTATACATGGACAGGAAAATGCCCACATTTTCTGGACATTCCAGCTCTATTCAAAATAAGCAACGAGACAACTAGGCATATCCTGCTGAAAATATTCAATAGATAGAGAATGCTCAGAAAAAATACCATTGACATGTTTACAGTGAGGTCTGATTGAGGTCATTTATTCCCCTGGGTAGAGAAAAAGTCAACCCTTTCCTTCTTAACTTTCATAGTCCACTGTTTTTCAACTCAGAAAAATGTTCCCAAAATATGTCTTTGATTACTACTTCTGTCTCAAGTTTTCTTCTATGGAAGGAACATGAATAATTCTTCTAATTCTCTTTCTTTGTCTTCCATAACTATTGTTTTTTTAAAAATTGTTTTTTCTTCATTCCTTTTCCCTCATGTTTTTTGTAGTGTAAATGTTACCTCCAAATATAGATTTAAATATTATTATATACTGGGGTTCATATCTTATCTTATTCATCTCTGTTTTCATCTCATCCTGTTATTTTCCATCTTAGATTGTTCTTATATTTTTATGAGTTTTTTATGATAAAGAGCCTTATTTTTTTATACCCTGCTAAAAATAGCAAACAAATTTCTTGAGTTTTCTTTTTCTGGATCTTAATTAGATTATGTTCTGAGGTTTCTTATTATACTGAGCATGCAATTCCTTTTTCCTTGTTCTACAGCATTTTAAAAATAAGCTTTATGCTTTCCCCCTACTATCTTAAAATTAAATAAGAGCTATTTCTACCAACAGATATGGTAAATGGATAGTCTTTGATCTTATTCTTTGCCTTCTTGAATCTGGTTGTATTCTATTTTCAGATAGCAAAATCTAGCACTCTTTCATTTAGTCTGGCTTGGGTGGACTGAGATGCTATAGCCTTCTATTCGTACTGCCAGCCTCTCTAGCAACTGAACAGATGACATTGTGAAAATCTATAATTTCCTGTATACCTTTTCCCCAGGGTTTATCTTTCTCCAGCTCCACCTACTGTCCTTTACCTGGTGGCATTATCTGATTTTGCTGCCCTAATCTATCCCCTCCCTCTATTCCCCACTTCATGCTGACATGGTTAATGGTTGTTATATCTGCTGATAATGTAGAAAACGTAGAATAAATAGGACAGAACAACATTCTGATATCTATTTATTTATCTATTATCTATTATCTATCTATCTATCTATCTATCTATCTATCTATCTATCATCTATCTATCTATCTATGTATCATTCCTGGAATAGATTTGTATTCTCAGTATTTTAGTTGGTAAAGTCCTTGACTTTCTTAATAGGGAAAGAAAAGTAGTTAGAAGCTAAACAAAATCTCTTACTATCTGTGAGAGTACTTTCCTGGGTTCTGAGGCTAGGAAAGAAAAGATATGGCATTTGCCTTGCTGTCTCTGTGATCACTCATTTTTGGAAAAGCCCGTTGCCTCATTGTAAATACACTTGTCCGCCCTGTCAAGAAACCTACAGTGAGAGGAATCAAGGCCTCCCACAAACAACTTGCACCAAGTTGATAGCTGTGTGAATGAACTACAAAATTTCTCCAGCTCTAGTCCAGTTTAGTCTAGACCTTCTTAAGATAACTATAGCTTCAGCTGATATCTTGACTATCTATGAGAGACCCCAGATTAGACTCTCTCAGACAATTCACTCCCAAAATCTTGATCCACAGAGATGGGGAAACAGTAAATGTTTATTTTACTTATTTTAATGTAAATTTTAAAATTGAGATAAAATTCATATTCCATATAATTTTCCATTTTCACCACTTGATATTGCACAACCGTTACCACCACCTAGTTCCAGAACACTTCCATCACCCCCAAAATAAATCCTGTACTTCCTAATTCTTCTCTCCTCCCATCCTCTGACAACCAACAATTTATTTTCTGTTTTTCTGAATTTGCCTTTTCTGGACATTTCATATAAAATGGAATCACAGAATATGTGACATTTTGTGTCTGGCTTCTTTTGTTTAGCATAATATTTTCAAGCTTTATTAGATTGTAGCATGTATCAGCATGTCATTCCTTTTTATGGCTGCACAATATTCCATTGTATGGACATACTTTATTTTGTTTGTGCATTCACCATCAGATGATCCATTTAATCACTTGAGTTGTTTCCACCTCATAGCTCCTAAGAATAAGACTTCTATGTACATTGGTGTGCAAGTTTTTGTGTGAACATGTATTTCAATTCTCTTGGGTATATACCTAGGAGTAGAATTGCTCGGTCATTTGGTAATTCTGCCTTTAACTTTCTGAGAGAAAATATTAACAGAGTTTAAACTACTAAAATTTGGAGGCAATTTATTATGGAGGAAAAGATACCATTTGCCCTTTGTTTAGTGTCCAGAATAATTGACATGGCACAGGTTCTGTTCATGGCGCAGGCCCTTCAAGATTCCAAAAATAGACTGACTCTCAGATAGTGTCCAGTCTTTTTTGTGTAATTTCATAAGAATTTTTGTTGAAATTTGGGAAAGGCCATGAATGAGGCAGTGTATTCATATAAAATGATCACAGATTTAGCAACTTAAAACTATACATGCTCCTATGTGTCAGAGCCTGACTTAGCTGGGTCCTCTGCTCGGGGTCTCCCCAGGAAGGTGTCATTTGGGCAGCCTTCTCACCTGGCGGCTCATTTAGGAAAGAGTCTGCTTCCAAGCTCAACTGGATTTTTGGCAGAGTCCATTCCCTTGTGGTCATAGGATGAAGGGCTCCAGCTTCTTGTTGGCTGTTGCCTGGAGGGTACCCATAGTTCTTAACAGCTACCTTCACTCTCTTTTCACATGGACTTCCTGACATGGCCATTTATTTCACCAGGACAGCAGGCAGAGTCTCTAGAACAAGTGTGCTAGCAAGATGGTCTTTAAAAATGTAACCTAGTATACACCGAAGTGACTTCCCATCATCTTTGCCATAGTTTGTTGGTTAGAAGCCAGTCACAGGTCCTGCTCACTCTTATTGGGAAAGGATTATCCAAGCATGTGAACACCAGGAGGTGGGGGTCAGGGGCGCCTTCCAGAGTCTGTCTGTCACGGGCTGTAAACCAAATACCATTTTAAGCAAGATGTGGGGGAAATCTTGGAGATAATCAAATGCTTTCCCATTTTACCTTACTTTGTTTCTAAAAGACAAAAATGTATTTGGTGGTACTTTTATGATCTATTTTCACTCTCAGCTTTAAAAAGTTCTGTACTTTCTGGGGCGCCTGGGTGGCTCAGTTGGTTGAACATCCGACTTCGGCTCAGGTCATGATCTCACAGTTCATGAGTTTGAGCTCACGTCGGGCTCTGTGCTGAAGCTCAGAGCCTTGAGCCTGCTTCAGATTCTGTGTCTCCCCGTCTCTCTGCACTTCCCCTGCTCATGCTCTGTGTCTCTCTGCCTCTCAATAATAAAATAAACATTAAAAACATTTTTTTAATCTGTATTTTCTAACATTGCTCTAACTCAAATTTGGAAAAAACTAATTGGAATCTAGATCTAATTTCAATGGCTTTGTTGTTTCCATATACTTATTGTCCTGAAAGCTTTATGAGGCAATGTAGGATAAGGCTTACAAACAAGGGCTCTAGCATTAGGGAAACCTAGGTTCAAAAAAGTGTTTCTTATTAGCTGTGTCACTTTGGACAAGTTAGCCAACCTTTTGTGCCTTAATTTCTTCATCTGTAACATAATAATAATATTTATTCCATGGGGTTATGAGTATTCAAGGACAGAACATATGTGAAGTGTTTAACATACCATTTGATATATTGTAAGCACTCTATTAACGTAAACTTAGAATAATAAGAAGAACAGTAATTATTATTATTGGCCTAAAGAAGAGAGTTTTGACAAGGAGGGAGCAGTAAACAGTTTGGCATAAACACAAGTATGAAAGGACTCGATAGATTTAGCAACTGAAAGGTTATTGGTGGTCATGGTAAGAGCTGTACCCATGGATGGGGGTGAGGCTATAGCTGTACTGCCTTGCAGGTGTGTAGGGAGCGGGAAGTTAGAAGAGAAAGCAAAAGGAAAGGGTTCTGGCAGGAGGAGAAACTTTGAAGAAGGGGAAATCCAGCAATATGTACTATATGCTCTTTGTGTCTACACCACTGGTTAACAGGGGTTCACCTTACAAAGACAGTATATCCAGCAACTTCTTGAACCTGTGCTGGAGATTCAGTCTTTTCCCTCTTTGGGTTAGTACATCTCTAACCCTTTTGTATAGAAAAAAAAAATTTAATCCAGACTTTTATTTCTGGCTTCTCTGTAGTTTGCTAAATTACAACTTTAAATATTTAAAAGTTTCCAGCATACATAGCGAGGTGATGCAATAAATGCAAAAAAAAAAAAAAAAAAAGAGGAAGGAGGGGTAAGGGGAGGGGAAGAAGGAGGAGAACCTGATCGATAAGAGGCAGGGGAAATTTGTAAAGAGTTACATATTCCCAGCTAGCATAGAAGTGAAATCGTGGAGTCTTTGAGCATGTGGGGGAAATCGGACACAAGCCAAAGATGGTAGATTGAGAGGTTTTAATGTCACACACTAAATTGCAAACCAAACCCATTTGGCACATGACCAACTATCAATATAGGCAAAATGCAGAAGCTGATGTTTACATTTTTCCTGAGCTAGTGGGAGGGTTTATCTGTGTGGTAATCAGCTGTCCAAACTGGAACAGTGGGGAAAATGTTTGAGGTTGTAATTTATTATTATTCCATTTACCATTGACCTTCGGGCCAGCAGTCACACTTTACCTAAGATCTTTCTGAATAATTTCAGTTCATCAGTCAGAAGGAAGAATAATTCCTCAAGGTAAGGGCTATGAGCCCAATGCTGTGCCTTTACCTTAAATGGGCACTGGAAACAGCACATGATGCAGTATTTGGACATTTATAGAGCCAAGGAGATCCTTATTTCTTCCTCCTTGAGAGTGCTAATAGAAACTTTAATAAAGTGTTGCCAGAAAAGAAGTAGAAAGGACCTGGACTGGAATCACAATGTCCAATAATAAATCATCATTCCATTACTTACTGTATGAATTAAGGGTACTTCATGACCTCTCTAAACCCCATTTTCTCAGCTATGAAATTGGGTACTTATGTCATTCTCATGGATTGTAGTACAAATGAGATGATATTCTTGGTGTCTAGCATGTTGAAGGTTCAACAAATTCCTTCTGGATGATTTGGATTCCTAGCACATCTCTACTTTCTACTCAACAAATATTTTTCATTCTTCATTTGAATTTTAAAAAAAAATTTTCAATTTATTTCTGAGAGAGAGAGAGAGCGAGAGTGAGCAGGAAGGGTCAGAGAGAGAGACACACACAGGATCTGAAGCAGGCTCCAGGCTCCGAGCTGTCAGCACAGAGCCCGATTCGGGGCTTGAAGCCACAAACTGTGAGATCATGACCTGAGCTGAAGTCGGATACTTAACCGACCAAACCACCCGGGCGCCCCTTGGAGCCCCTGCATACTTCATTTGAATGTGACCTATGTAATATCCTTTCAGTTCCATCCCCAAAGTGAGTTACCTGTTCACAGTTACTGCCATAGTTATATAGCAGAATGTGAATGGGGAAGGGTGGTGTTGGGGAGGTGACGTGACTTCAAATTGCTAACTGCCCTGCAAATCAGGACCGGTAATTGTGTCTCAAACTTACTGAGTGACCTTGAAAATGACATAGAGCCTCTGAGCCTGCTTCATGATTTGTAAATTATGTCCACAGGGCTGGAGGTAGTGTAGAATAAAACATCTAAGTTTTTTCTGTCTTGAATATTCCTGATCTAGATCAGAAGGTTTTTTACATACTGGGGCTATTGAGTCATACTTTTTACTCATGGTAATTCATTAAGAAGCATTATCATCAGTCATTATTATTACCAGGAACTCTAAATGATCCCCATGGAAGAATTTAGCAGATAATTAAATCATTTGCAATAAATAAGTTTGCTAACTAAAATGTAGTGCAGTCCTATAAAGAAGATAATAAGTTTTATTATAATTACAATTTATTAAAAGAAAGTCATTATCATTCAGCTCCAGAATTGTATGTGCATGAATATTTGTTGATTTAACAAATAAATAGTTTCTTTCATTCTGTACAAGCAATCTATACAATAGGGTCAAACAGGAGCGTGAACTATTTGGACATTAGAGGAAACGGTGAAGGGGCTGTGTTCTGATCACTTGCCATTCTGTGATGCTGTTGGGTACTTCTGTCCTAAAATATACTTTTGCCTACAAGGATCCTGCAGGCTAATTTCAGCAGCTGGGAACCTGTCCAGGCTGTCATTGGCTTTAAGGTATGCTGCCGCAAGCGGTCACCAGCAGGCATCTGTCTCCAAATCTAGGGGGAACGTGCAGTGGCTTGACCCCAGCCCCAGAAGGGAGCTTAGTGGAAACTGATAAGTCATAGTTACAGAGTCAAATGTTTTTGTCAGAATAAGTGTGGGACTTGTTTAAAAATTGTATTTACACAGAAAACGGTTACCTTGACCACACAGGAATTGATGCTGCTATTATTCAGGACCTACTATTGACACTGATTAGCAAGCACGTTACATATAAGGGGTCGCTCTGCTCCGAGGTGCTCAGAGCACCTGCCCTATCAAGAAGTCCTCCTATACGGCCATTAACTTCATGGGCTTTGCAGTCAGCCAGACCCAGATTCAATTCCTACCGTTACTTACTAGTTGTGTAACTTCAGGCAGGTTTTCTTTTCTTTAAAATGAAGATAAAAACGGTTTTTACTTCACCTATGGTGAATGTATGAATTAAATGAGATAAGGCATATTATATGCTTTGTAAAGTGCTTTCCACATTGTAAGCCCTGAAATATTATACTTATTTATTATAAATATATTATTGTTTTTGATAATAAAACTCAAGGCTTAGAGAAGGTTGCCCCAGCTCAGACAACTAACAGCTGTCAGGTCTACCGCAAGCACCCAGGTCTATCTGCCTGTGGCTATAACCATGCTGCTGCAAAAGAGAAATGAGTATGCTTACTCCAAGGGCACCAACAGCAATGATAGAACTTGCTGACTAATGCTGTGTGGACTGTCGATTCTGGGCAGGATCTTGTTACTCCAGGACAGAAGCAAGTGGGAGTCAATCAGAACTACAACAGCTTTTCCCCATTTGTTCCCACAGGCTACTGGAAAGACCTAAGCCTGGGCCTCAGGGGCACTCCTGAAACCAGGCAGACCCTAAGCTGGCCTACTTGTGAACTGGGGTTAAAATTTAACAAAATGAATACCAAGCAGTGCGACAAGTGTAACTTCCTTTATGTAATTTTCTCTTTTGTCTTCCTCGATGCTCCTGTCATACCCCATGTCCACATGGTGTACTCTGAGAGGCAGTCTCCTTCCAAATCCCATTTTGGAGTGGGGCACAAATATCTCCGGTTTTCCTTTTCCCCAACTTTCTGGAGTCTTCTTTTGCATAGCCTGTAAGTTGCCACCCAGAAGCAAAGGTCAGAAGGGAAGGAAAGCCAGGGCCTGAGCACCTGACCTCTTGCTGTTCTTTTTTTCTTTTGGTAAAATGCTTTTCTTTTCTTTTCCTCTTATAGGAACTTCCCTTGGGTCACCTCGGTGTCCACTCTGCCCATAGCTTAGAGGAAAATTTATTTTCACACATCATATGGAAGCGTTGCTTCTTATATGTAAAAAAGGATATTTTAGAATTTCTAAAAAAAATTTTCTCTCTCTGCAGTTTTGGTTTTCAAGTCAGTCTTGCTATGGGATTAGAAAAAGAAGACATTTCAAGATATAGTACAAAGCTGTAGTAATCAAAGCAGTATGATGCTCGCATAAAAACAGACACATGGATAAATGGCACAAAATAGAGAGCCCAGAAATAAATCTACACTTATATGTTCAATTAATCTATGACAAAAGAGGCAAGAGTATACAATGGGGAAAAAACAGACTCCTCAACAATGGTGCTGGGAAATCTGGACAGCTACATACAAAGGAATCAAAGTGGATCACCCTCTTATACTATAAACAAAAAAAAACCTCTCAAAATGTATCAAAAGACCTGAATGTGAGACCTAAAGTCATAAAACTCCTAGAAGAAAACATTGGCAGTAATTTCTCTGACATCAGCCATATCAGTATTTTCTAGCCATGCCTTCTCAGGCAAAGAAAACAAAAGCAAAATTAAACTATTGGGACTATACCAAATAAAGAGCCTTTTCACAGTGAAGGAAACCATCAGCAAAACAAAAGGCAACATACTGAATGGGAGAAGATATTTGCAAATGATATATCCTATAAGAGGTTACTATCCAAAATATATAAAGAACTTACACAACTCAACACCAAACAAGCAATTCAATTAAAAAATGGACAGAAGGGACACCTGGGTGTCTCAGTCGGTTGAGCATCCAACACTTAATTCCCACTCAAATCGTGGTCACAGGGCCATATTTTCGAGTTCTGTGTCAGGCTCTGAGCTGGGCTCCATGTTGAGCATCAAACCTGCATGAGATTCTCTCTCTTTCCCTCTGCCCCTCCCCCATCAAATAAAAAAACTAAAAGCAAAATTTAGACTGAGGACTTGAGTGGATATTTTCCCGAAGAAGACATACAGATGGCCAACAAACACATGAAAAGATGCTTAACACTACTAATCACCAGGGAAATACAAATTCAAACCACAATGAGATATCACCTCATAACCTGTCAGAATGACTAAAATCACAAACACAAAAAATAACAAGTGTTATCAAGGGTATGGAGAAAAAGGAAGCCAGGTACACTGTTGGTGGGAATGCAAACTGGTGCAGCCACTATGGAAAACAGTGTAGAGTTTCCTGAAAAAATTGAAAATAGGATTACCATATGACCTAGTAATTCCATTACTGGCTTTTTACCCAAAGAAAACAAAAACACTAATTCAAAAAGATATATACACCCCTATGTTTATGGTAGCATTATTTATAATAGCCAAGATATGAAAGCAACCAAGTATCCATCCACAGATGAATTGATAAAGAAGAAATTATAAATAATGGAAGATTACTTAGCCATAAAAAAGAGATTACCTAGGGGCGCCTGGGTGGCTTAGTTGGTTAAGTGTCCGACTTTCGCTTAGGTCATGATCTCACGGTTCGTGGGTTCGAGCCCCGCGTCGGGCTCTGTGCTGACTGCCGGCTCAGAGCCTGGAGCCTATTTCAGAGTCTGTGTCTCCCTCTCTCTCTGACCCTACCCTGCTCACACTGTCTCTCTCTCTCTCCTAGAAATAAATAAAACATTAAAAAAAAAGAGAGAGAGATTACCTTGCCATTTGCAACAACATAGGTGAACCTAGAGGGTATAACGCTAAATGAAATAAGTCAGTCAAAGAAAGACAAATACTATATAATTTCATTCATATGTGGAATTAAGAAACACAGCAGATGAACATAAGGGAAGGGAAGGAAACATATGATAAAAACAGAGAGGGAGGCAAACATCAGAGACTTTTAAATACAGAGAACATACTGAGGGTTGCTTGAGGGGAGGTGGGGGGGGTATGGACCAAATGGGTGATGGACATTAAGGAGAGCACTTGTTGGGATGAGCACTGGGTCCTACTCCTGAAACAATACAACACTGTATGTTAACTAACTTGAATTTAAATAAATAAAATTTAAAAAAACAGACTCTTAAATACAAAGAACAAACTGGTGGTTGCCAGAGAGAGGTGAGTTGGGGGAGTGGGTGAAATAGACAAAGCGGGTTAAGAGTACACTTATCTAGGGGCACCTGGCTGGCTCAGTCTGTTAAGCATCCAACTTCGGCTCAGTCATGATCTCACATTTGTGAGTTCAAATTATGGGTTAGAGGGGCGCCTGGGTGGCTTAGTCGGTTGAGCGTCCGACTTTTGCTTAGGTCATGATCTCACGGTTCGTGGGTTCGGGCCCCGCGTCGGGCTCTGTGCTGACTGCCAGCTCGGAGCCTGGAGCCTACTTCAGTCTGTGACTCCCTCTCTCTCTGACCCTCCCCTGCTCACGCTGTCTCTCTCTCTCTCTCTCCTAGAAATTAAAAACAAAAACAAAAACAAATTATGGGTTAGAGCCCCACTTTGGGCTCTGTGTGACAGCTCCGAACCTGGAGCCTGTTTCAGATTCTCTGTCTCTTTCTCTCTGCCTATCCCCCACTTGTGCTCTCTCGCCCCCCCAAAAATAAATGAACACTAAAAATGAAAGAGTACATTTACCTTGATGAGCAGTGAGAATTGTATAGAATGTTTGAATCATTATATTATATACCTGAAACTAATATTGTTGCAGACTGAGTCTGGAGTTCTCTCTTGTCCAGCAAGAGAGTGGAGATAGAATTGAATATGAGAGAGGCTAATGTCCAGGGGTACACAAGAACCCTGAACAGGGATTTTTGTTTCTGTATTTATTGAGTGCTCAAGATCTTATGTGGTGAATGTGAAGAAAACAAGATGTTACAAATGTGGTGAATGTAAAGAAAACAATCAGGTAGCAATCATTAACTTGTGTGTGTAAGAAGCAAAGGGTCTGGGAGGCAAGTGGAGTTTGTGATCAAAGTACAATAGTATATTGGTGTCAGATGAAAAGTAATTTCCTTTTATAGGTGGTAGAATAAGTTATTTGTGGTTCCATTATAATATCTCACTCGCTAACCTTGGGTGCTTTTGCCTCTTGGGGGTGGCTTTCCAGCCTGAGCTTTTATCTCACCCATGTAGGTAAGTATAAGGAATTCTTGAACCTATTTCCCCACATAATATAACACTTTATATTAATTATACTTCAATAAAAAACTAAATATTACTTTACAAAACATTTTCTGATTGAAAAAAGGCATTTGTTTGATTTGGTGCTGACCTCCTCCTTCCTTAGGATAGCATGATTCTTGGCTTATCTTTAAGGCAGATGAGATTCATGGGAAAGAAGTAACTCCTGGGTTAATAAAAAATTATGAAAATAATTGAAGATATTTTAAAAATATTATCTCTGATACAAGCAAAGACCCACAGTTATGCCATTAGGAGAGATCTTTCATTCATTCATGATTATTTATAGAAAGCCAACATGGGCCATGCACCGAGGATAGCAATACACTAAACTTTCCCACTTTTCACAGCCCAGATAATAACACTGATACATCCACACATATGATTGTCTGATTCTCATAGAGCCTTGAATAAGTCTCACAGAAAATGAGTTAGTGTTTTTCTGGACTGTCTGTGATGAAAATAAAAATATATGCTCTTTGAGGGACCATTGCATCAAGCCTTATGTTCAGGGGGTGCTTTCTCCCAACCATGTCTGCATCTTGTATTCGTTATTTATTGTTGTATAAAAAATTACCACAACATTTAGCAGATTACAACAGCAAGCATTTATTATTTCACAGTTTCTGTGGCTCAGGAATTTGGAAGCAGCTTAGCTGGTATGTTAGCCCAGCGTTTCTCATAAATTTGCAGGCGGGCTGTCAGCTGAAGCTGCAGTCATCTCATGACTTAACTGGGGCCAAAAACCTGCTCCCAGATTCACTAACATGATTATTATCAGACCTTAGAATATCTGCTGCTAAGCTTATTCAGGTGGCCCTCTCCACCAATCTACCTCACAACATGGCAGATGGCTCCCCCAGGGAGAGGTGGTGAAGGTGGAAGATGAAGTCTTTTTATAACTTTGTCTCAGGATTGACACCTTATCACTTCTGCTGTAGTCTGTGTGTTAGGAGCAAGTCAATGAATTCAGTCCACACTCTGGGGCTTGAGATTACCCCAGGGTGTGCATACTAGGAAGTGGAGATTATTTGGTATCATCCTAGAGACAATCTGGTACAACCCTCTTCGCCCACCATGAATACGTCTTGGGTTACAGGTCAGAGGATAGAATTTGATTATTTCTCCCAATTCTTTGGCATAAATGGTCACAGGCATTTGATGATGAGTTTCACACACTGTGCCTTTTTCTCAAGTGAGTTTAGGCAAAATGGCCATCATGGTGATAGCTTTCAGGTCTGCAGTGGCTTGTAGGACACTTCCTGCTAAGGCAGCTTCTTGTAATCATGTGCCCTGTTTGCTGTTGAGAGAGCATCTTAGGATATGATCATGGAATTTCATATAAATGGCTAATGGGATGAATGAGAGACACAGGAGGTTTTCCCTGTGATGATTCATGCCTTGCTGTCTGAGGAGTGGTTTTAACCACAAAGCACTTGAACTCATTGGGTCACAGATTTAAATGTCAAGAAATCTGGATTTAAACTTGGGCCCTGCTCCTAACTAGCTCTTCACATGGGACAAGTTACTTTACCTCTCAGAGGTTCCATTTGTTTGGAAAAGAAAAGTTTGAACTGAGTGGTATGTAAGGGCCCTTCCAGCTTTAATGGGCTCCAGCTCTAATGGGCTGTGCTTTATTCACAGATGTTTTTCTTCAGCAGCTTTGTGTGGAGCCAGGTCAATGGTCTTGCTGCAATCTTATTCTGTTGCATAAATTTTGGGAACTGCAGAGATTACTATCATTTGGCCATTTTCTAGTTTCAGTTTTTGGAAACTGCTAGGATGCATTCCCAAAAGTTATGTATAGGAAAACAGCCAACATTTGTTGAAATATTACCACGTGCCAGGCGCTATGCTAAGCACTTTATAGGCTTTCTTATTTGATCCTAATAATAATCCTATGAGGTAGATATCTTTTTATCCATAGTTTATAGAAGGAACTGAGAATTGAAAGAGTGATTTGTCTAGATCTCAAGCTAATAATGAGCAGGGCCGAAGTTCTAGTGGTAGGTCTATGTGGCTCAAAACCAGGCTATTGACCTCTAAGTTATCTATTTTATGCACCAATTCCTTGGTTGGGGCCTATCAGTCAAGGACCCGAGACCCTGAACAATGGAGCTTTTCAAAATATTCCTGGCAGTGTGATATTTTAGAAATGCAAAGCAATCCTTGGGAATTAGCAATTATTATTTTTTATTTTATTTTTTATTTTATTTTTTTTATGTTTTTTATTTATTTCTAGGAGAGAGAGAGACAGCGTGAGCAGGGGAGGGTCAGAGAGAGAGGGAGTCACAGACTGAAACAGGCTCCAGGCTCTGAGCTGGCAGTCAGCACAGAGCCCGACGCGGGGCTCGAACCCACGAACCGCGAGATCATGACCTAAGCGAAAGTCGGACGCTTAACCGACTAAGCCACCCAGGTGCCCCAGCAATTATTATTTTTTAAATAAAATTTTAAATTATTTTTTGAGAGAGAGAGAGATTGAGAGCTGGGAAGGGGCAGAGAGGGACAAAGATACAGAATCTGAAGCAGGCTCCAGGCTCTGAGCTGTCAGCACAGAGTCCAATGTGGAGCTCAAACCCATGAGCTGTAAGTCAGATGCTTAACTGACTGAGACACCCAGGCACCCTAGGAACGAGCAATTATTATTTCCAGAATAAGCCAATGATGTAAAGCTGACCAAGTCCTATGAGCAGGTATCATTTTCTGACAAGACCTCTAAATGTGTGGTATTGGACAGAGATGGCCAGGAAACGTTGTGCGGCTTCCCACCCACACCCTCCCCTGTGATTTTTTTATTCTTCATGAATGTACACATATTTGAAAACTTCTCCTGTGCTTTTGGTTTGTAAGAGAACTGCAAAATGGAAATGCTTCTCTTAGCCCTTTGGCCCTATTAGAGGGATAGCCATACTTTTCTTGTTGCCAGAGGTCTCTCAGAATGGCAGGACTTTGAGGATGTTTGGGGGTTTTGTTTCTTTGTTTGTTTGTTTTTCTCCTTTAGGCTTTTAGTCACACAACTAGAGCTTAGAATTGAATTTGAGCCACAGCACACTGAAGAATAGTCTGCAAAGCTCCACTGGGAGCCCCCTGGCAACGGATGTGTCTGGTCCCTGGTTCTTCTCAGTTCAGCCTGATGCTGCTACAAAAGCTAGCTCCTGCCATGGGCTAATGAGACGACATCAATCGCTTTTCAGTGGCTCTTGTTCCTAAGTATCTATTTTGGAAGGGAGCCCTTTGTAGTTGGAGGAAATACTATTTTATATAGCCATTTATTTGGCTGTTGCTATAAGGAAAATTTCCACCAACATGAAGAAACCATTCTAAAGATTTTACTAGATGGGAATGGCTGTCCTTCAGTAATCAAAACTGTAAAGTAACAAGGCATAATCACTACCATTTGTGGAGAATTTTGTGGGGGCTTTGCATATTATCTAAGTAAATTCTTTCACAAAGCTTGGGTGATAGATATTATTATTTCCATCCTGTAGATAATATGTAGAGTTTAAGAGACTCATCCAAAGTTGCAATTTCTGTAACCAGGAGGGCCAAACTAGAACCTAGGTCTCTCAGATTCCAAACCCAGTGTTTTAGGCGACTCTGCAAAGTACCTGCAAATAAGTTAGAACCTTCTTTGATGTAAGCCCCAGAAACTTGGAACCATGTTCATCCTTTTAGGGTGGGGTTGGCACGTAAAAGTTTCATTTCATGAATTCGTAGCATAGACCAAATTTTAGATTGAATAAATTATTTGAAAAGAACAAACATTTGCAAAACACTTCAAAAGTACCCATTTACAAAATTGATAGAATATGGAATCATAAAACTTCCAGGTTAGAGGGATCTCAGAAGTAATAGAGCCTTCTCTCCCCCTCCTCATCCCTCTCATTCCCACACGCTCATTTAAATAGTCTTCTTGGCAGAGCATTCTTAGTTTATAAAGCTCTGTGCCTTTAAGACATTCCACAACTTGGGCACCTTTCTCATTCAGTTTCTACTTCCCCCAAAACCAGACCAAAATGGTGTAGGTTAATTACTATTGAGTCTCAACACACCCTTCTGGGGTGCAAAGTTTATGCAACAGCAAGAATGCCTTAAATTTTTCTATATTTACTTTCTTCTGGAGAGCTTGTACTATTTCCTTATTTGTGTACTCTTATCAACTTCTTTGACTAGAGCTGTACTATCCCATGAGGTCACTATTAACTACATCAGGCTAATGGATGCTTGAAATGTGGCTAGTCAGCACTGAAAGGAGATATATGTATAAAATATATACTAGATTCTAAAGCCTTGGCACACACAAAAAAAGAAAAATTTATGTCATTAATAATTTTTTATATTGATTACACGTTAAAATAATATTTTGGATTCATTGGGTTAAATATGTTATTAATATTAATTTCACCTGTTTCTTTTAATTTTATAAATATTTTAAAAAATGACTTGTCACTCACATTTTATTTCTATTAGACAGTGCTAGACAAGAGCATAGATTAAATAGCAAAAAGGGTGTAACTAGAGGTGCTGATTGAGTCCCAAGCTTGGAAGGCCTTGAATGAACATTTATGAATCAATCCAGGTGTGCCAAGTATTGCCCACAGCTTATACAAATACACAATGTCTTAACTCCAGATGCATGACTTCTGTATGATATGGTAAATATAACTTAGCATGTTAATGTCCACAGTTGTTTGAGCCAGTCACCTTTTGTAGTTCTTTGCTTATGTTTTATGAAGTTGGTAGTTAGAAAAAGCTACCAAGAATGGAGGTGAAGGAAGAAGAGGGCGTAGTTCTGCAAAGGAATTAGGAGACAATTGTAATTTCCATCTAAAAGTGATAAAAAGGATGGGGTGCCTGGGTGGCTCAGTTGGTTAAGCGTCTGACTTCAGCTCAGGTCATGATCTCACAGCTCATGAGTTCAAGTCCTGCATCAGGCTCTGTGCTGACAGCTTAGAGCCTGAAGCCTGCTTCAGATTCTGTGTCTCCCTCTCTCTCTCTGCCTCTTCCCTGCTTGTGGTCTCTCTCTCTTTCAGAAATAATAAACGAATAAACTTAAAAAAATAATAAAATTAATGAAAAGGAAGGCACCAAGCCATTAACTCAGGGTGTGCTCTCTGGCAGGTCTTTGGCAAGCGGCATAGCACTTACTTAAGTGGGTCACAGCCTGATTGTTAATTTCCATTCATGGAGTTTGTTTCATTTTCTGGTGTCTCAGTTAGCTCCAAGGTGATGCTTTAAATAGTTGTGAAGGCATTTGTAGAGGTAGTCAAAGTTTCCAAAGGGGTCATCATTAACTTCCTTTGTCAGTATTTCTCCACTTTCTGATGAGTCTTCAGCAGAATCTGAGTTATTCTCCTGGAATTCAACCAGCAAGCTGTTATCAGAATTCTCCAGCCACTCCTGGATACCAATGCCAACGAACTGGAAAGAATTGTGTAGGAGGAAATGCCAGACTTGCTGAGTCAGGCAACTTCTTCAACCCAAAGTTGACTGGTAATTATTGTGACTGTGTTCCTAGGACCACAGGAGGTACAGGCAGTCCTGATCCAGCTCCATCGGATTCGTTCATTATGAGGAAGAGCACTATCCAGGGTAGTGAAATGTTCCAACTCCATGCAGAGAAGAACCAGCAGAGTTGAGCCAGCAGAGCTGGGCTGTATGCAGGCAGCAGGTGTGGTTACTAGCTCTCTTAACTCTGGGGTTCTTCTGGTGTAATCAGATTGTGAATAAGAGAGAATAAAAGTTGAGGGTTGACAAAGTCTGTGTCACTCTCAAGCTCATGTTTTCAGTTCAGACCTAGTCTGCATGAGGGTGAGCAGTCCTGTAGGGATAGTCTCCAAAGTGACTCTGCTTTGGAAATTTAGTTGAAAGAGGGCTTTGGAGGCAAACAAATTGGAGTTGAGTAGTGACTCTGCAAGTTAACAGTGCATGATATTGGCCTAATCACTTCACCCTTCTAAGTTTTAATTTTCTCATCTGTAAAGTGGGCATATAGTAGCTCCCTTCCAGGGTTGTGGTTAGGCTTACTTGAGATGTATATATATATATAAAACAGAACAAACAAACAAAAAAAACCACCTGGCATCCTGCACAAGGTATGCAATGAATCATCTTGACCTCTCCTCTTTAGTGTGTTTTACCGTTAAAGCTTTAATATAAATAGATATCACCCTTGTGAACTTGAATTCCAATGTTTGGCAATGATCATACTTACTCTAGCTTTTTTGTTTTGTTCTATTTTAAGCTACTTGACTTTGGGATTGTCCAGTTCGAATGATGATGATGATGATGATGATGATGGTGATATCAATGGTAATTTTTTATTCAGCATCTACCAAAGTCTTGGCCTTGTGTTAAGTGCTTTTCATATATCTTCGTGTAAAATCACCATAATAACTCTGTGAGGCAAGTACTATTATCCCTATTCATAGGTGAAGAATGAGGTTAAGAAAGATTAAGTGGCTTGCTCAAGGTCATGAAACTAGTAGAAGACCTGGGATTTAAACTCAAGTGTGATGGACTCACTCCAATGCTATCATTCTTTTTTTTTTTTTTTTTTAAGTTTTTATTGACGTATTTGAGAGAGAGAGAGAGAGAGAGAGAGAGAGAGAGAGATCCCAAACAGGCTCCACTCAGTCAGCATAGAGACTGACTCAGGGTTTGAACTCACAAATGGTGAGAGCATGACCGTAGCTGAAATCAAGGTCGGATGCTTAACTGAGTTAGCCACCCAGATGCCCTACCATTGCCAATTTTAAATATCTTAAGTAGTTTTAGCATATCTAATATTTTACTGAAAAAAATTATTTTTAACTTTTTAATAGTTTATTTATTTTTGAGACAGAGAGAGATAGAGCATGAGCGGGGGAGGAGCAGAGAGAGAGGGAGACACGGAATCCAAATCAGGTTCCAGGCTCTGAGCTGCCAGCACAGAAACCGACAGGGAGATCGAACCCACAAACCGTGAGATCATGACCTGAGCCAAAGTCAGATGCCTAACCAACTGAGCCACCCAAGCGCCCCTGAAAAAATTTTTAATTAAAAGACAATTGGGAAATATTTCGGTGAAAGAAAATTTAATGTTTGGGAATTTGTAGACATGAAACCTTGTTTGTGTTATTTTAAGATTCTGTTATTTTTGTTTTGTGTAAGAGCTCAAAAATTATGTAATAATATCCACCTGCTCCCACGTTACCAAATATGAGAATATTGGATAAATAAGAGAAATTTGAGAATATGAAAAATAAAAGACAATCCAGAAATTAGAGTAGACAAAGCTATTTCTGAGGCCAAAGAAATAATACTTCAGGTAAATAAACAAACCACTAAGCATTTTTCATGGCAGGGATAGGGAGGCACTTATATCTGTTGAGATGACATCATGCAAGGCTGTTACTTGCTACTGCCCAGAAGGTCCTATTAGAATTATTTTTCTTGGATTTTGCTCAAAAGAACAAATGTCATTCTAATGCCAATATTGTCAAATGCCATTTATTGTTTGGATTTACTTTTCTAAAACTTGCTCTTTCCTTCTTATGTTAAGTTTTGTCTTTCTAGAGTATGAAAGCCCTAATTTAAGCAATAATGAGATTATTCAGAAACAGTAAAGCCACTTTGAACAATTGGCTTCTCAATGTAATTCACATTAACTGTCTCAGAGGAAAATTAGTAAATTTCATGTTGGTACAATAAGCATCATCTCTTCCATTAAACTTGGTAAAGGTTATTTTTAAAGGAAAAGAAGAGTCATTTTTCCTTTTATCAACCTCATTTACTGAAATAGCCTCTGTCAAGGTCATCAGTGACCTGGACATTGCTTAATAGATGGCTTTACTTGTACCTCTCAGAACTGTTGTTCATGCTTTCTTCTTGGAACCCTTCTCTCATTTAGCTTGAGACATCAGTTTCTCATAGTTCTCCTTCTTTTCTGGCTGGTCAGGTCCTCGTTATCTACTGACTGCTAAGTGTTAAGACCCTTCAGAGTTTAGCCTAAAGCCTTTTAAATTCTTTGTCTTTTTTAACTTTGTAGGTAATGCTGTCCCCAGTCTCTTAGCTTTGAAAGCATCTACACACTCATAATTCCAAAATTTACATTTCTAGCCCAGACCTCTTTCCTAAATGACAAGCTTGTAGCCAACCATCTCCTCAAACTTGAATTCACTTGAATATCTATTAGGGATCTCAAGAACATCCTCGATTGCTCCACTGACAAACATCTCCTTATGTAGTTTTGTACATATCAGGAAACGATATCTCTGCCTGTCCAGTTGCCCAGGCAAAAAAACCTACTTCCTGTCTTTATCTATACCCCACATCCATCAGTAAACCCTATTGGCTTTACCTGCATACTGTATATTAAAAAAATCTGTATTTTTTATACCGTATATAAAAAATCTGAACACTTTTCACCATCTCCTCTGCTATTTTCTTGGTCTGAGTTTGTATCCTGCTTCACCCCCTCACCTGAATTATTTCTACAACTTCCCAATTGGACTCTTTCTTCCTTCCCCCCTTCCCCACCATATCTGTTTTGGACATACTGGCCAGAGGGTTCTGTTTAAATTGCAGGAAAGATCAAGTCACTCTTTTGCTCAAAACTTTAGTGGCTCTTCATTCAGAGTAAAATCAGGAGACAATATGACCCATAAGGCACTCCATCACTTTACCCTCAGCTACCTCTCTCACTCCATATTTTTAATCTCATGCCCCCATTCCCCTCGTACACACTCTGTTTCAACTTCTCCACAATTTCCTAGAACAACTACCTCTCACTTTTCAGAGTTATTTGCCCACATATTATCATTTTGGAAAGATCTTTGACAACTCTTTCCCACATCATTGGCATTCCTATATCCTTTATTCTGCCTTATTTTTTCTCTATAAAACTTTTTACCACCTGACGTATGTCTATTCACTTATTTATTTGTTTATTTTTGGTCTCCTCATTATTTGAGATTCAAGGACTGGCAGACTATATGATGCCAACTGTACCTCCCACTGAAGGCAGTTTAAAGAGCTGAAACACACACACTTTCATGCATGCATTGGAGACCTAATGAGATAGTAAGAACTTATAACAAGGAAATTATCAGAGTTCAAAAAGCTAAACCAAAGGAGGATTTACTGATAGTCGAAAGGAAACTGAAAGGCAGAGCTTCACTGAGATCTTGAGAAATGACCCACACTGTATCCTGGAACCCAAGGGCTGACATTTAGCAACCCACTGGAAGCAGCTGAGACACAGAGCTAAGGTTTTGAGAACTCAGTTGCATGAAGGTTTGAGGATTGGTATTTGACCCCCTCAAAGACAGAGAGGCCCTACTGTAATATCTCTTCCTCTGAGACACTCGAAGCCTGCAAAAAAACCCTCATGCTTGGTCCCAGACTGCTAAAGTACTTAGGTATTTTGTAGAGAAAAAAGGAATAACATCATGCTGGGTCTCAAACTATCACTAAATGTAATTTTCATTTGTCCAGCCAACAATCAAATATTATAAGGCAAATGAAGACTCCAGAGAAAGGGAAAATAATATAGTTCCAGACCACCTCTCTGTTTAGCATATGAAAAGATCCTCAACATCATTAGTTATCAGGGAAATGCAAATTAAAACCAATATAACATACCACTACCCATCAAAGAGAAAATTTAAAAAAGCAACTGATAACACACAGAATGCTAGTGAGAAGACAGGGCGATTGGAACCCACATGCATCACTGGTAGGGATGCAAAATGTATACCCACCTTAAGAAAACATTTTGGCAGTTATTAAAAATTTAAACATACACTTAGTGTATGACCCAGCAATTCCACTTCTATATATTCACCCAAGAGAAAATAAGATATATATCCACATAAAAGCCTGTTCATAATTGTTTATAGTGGCTTTATTCATAATTGTAAAAAATCATAAACATTTATCAATTGGCAAATGAATGAACAAACTGCTATGAACACACAATAGATTACTAGTTGGGAGTATTTGCAAGAAGAATCACTTAAAAACAAACAACTATGTTTTTGACCCTTTCAGAACTGGTGTGACATTTCAGTCACCTCTATGGTTGGCTGATGAAACATGGGAGCTCTTGAGAGGGAGAGGATGATAAACCTTTAACTCAGGGCAGGGCGGGCAACCCTATCACTTATATTTCTCCCTTCCATTTGGCCCTCTTGGTACCTCATCTGACTTCATGCTTTTTCCAGATGTTCCTGTTGTCACCTGTGGTTGAGCTCATTCCCACCCCCCCCCACCCCCCTGCCTCCCCCATGATACAGAACACTTGCTTTGTGGACAGATTTGGTTTATTTTTAAGATACTAACTTTAGTTCCTAGCATCCTCAAGTGTACTGAATGCTATACTAAAATTGCTGTGACAGGAGCTGTACTTAATTCACTGGAAGAGAAACAATAACCTTGATGTCCTCGGTTTTAGAATATTAGCTATGTGATATATTTTTATTCATGTATTCAACAAATATTTATTGAATGCTTATGTTCTAGATTCTATGCCAAATTATTTCGATTAATGGGATGTATATTCAAGAACAAAAATCAATTGTTAATTACAAATTTCAGAGATCTTGGTCTTTGCATACTTTGCTTCCTAGCAAATTTAGGTTTTTTTTCCACGTATATGTAGGGAAGTAGCTGTTTTTACGTACAGATGCCCTAGAAGAGCAATGAGCAACTATCTTTTCTGTTCCAGTATACTTGGAGGATTTGGTTCATTTCCATGCATAACAGTAGCTCTCCCGGGGAGAACTTTCTACGTAAAGGAAGGATGGCTGAGGATGAGAGTGAAGTATCAGAATTCAGGAGAGTTAGGGGCACATGTGTGGCTCCAAGCCATCTACCCACTCTCCTTTTGCCATATCATGACCAACAGCCATTTTATCTGTTTTATCCAGAGGGAAGATGTTTCCTGTGTATTTCCTTTATCTTAACAGGAAAGATGCTATTGTTTGACTCATGTTCTTGCTACTTCAAGTTTTCATTGAACAGTAACTGAATTCAGAAAAAAAAAAAAAGTAACTGAATTCAGGATGTTAAAGATATACAGTTAAGTTTTCTCTATTGGTCCTTTGTCACCTGGGGTTTGTTTCTATCCTCCCTGTCTCCCTCTCCCCAGAATACAAGCCTTTCTTTCTTCCTATGTTTTGATGATTTTGATTTTATTTTGTTTTGTTTAGCCTTGGGTATTGACATTGATTTTTATAAATTATTGGTGGGAATAAGCAGAAATGAAACATCTAACAATGTTTGGAGACTTGTATATATATGGACAATCAAATCATGTTCAGTTTTATTGATGCTAAGGGGTGACTTGAATCATTTGAGATGTTTTGTATTCAGTAATTATTTAACTTGAAAAATAGTTTCAGTGTTTTTTTGTGGGGCGCCTGGGTGGCTTAGTCAGTTAAGCGTCCGACTTTCGCTTAGGTCATGATCTCGCGGTTCGTGGGTTCGAGCCCCGCGTCGGGCTCTGTGCTGACTGCCAGCTCGGAGCCTGGAGCCTGTTTCAGTCTGTGACTCCCTCTCTCTCTGACCCTCCCCTGTTCAGGCTGTCTGTCTCTCTCTCTCCTAGAAATAAATAAAACATTAAAAAAAATAGTTTCAGTGTTTTTTAATATTTATTTTTGAGAGAGACACAGAGAGAGAAAGGGAGGGGCAGAGAGAGAAGGAGACAGACGATCCAAGATGGGATCTGTGCTGAGAGCAGAGTCTGATGTGGGGCTCGACACATGAACTGTGAGATCATAACCTGAGCTGAAGTTGGATGCTTACCCTACTGAGCCACCTGAACATCCCAAAAAAATAGTTTTAGTTTTTACTCTCAATACAATTCATGTGTTTTTATTACTATTGCTGTTATTGATAACGTGTTTCTTTTAAAACAATTTTTTTAAGCTTATTTATTCTGAGAGAGCAAGGGCAGGGAAAAGGCAGAGAGAGAGGGAGAGAGAGAGAATTCCAAGCAGGCTCCGTCCACACTGTCAGCATAGAGTCTACCATGGGGCTGGAACCCACAAACTGTGACACCATGACCTGAGCTGAAACCAAGAGTTGGATGCTTGACTGACGGAGGCACCCAGGCACCCCATAATAGCAGGTTTCTAATGTATGACTAAGCATAAAAAAGTTGTCACAGGTAAATTTAAAATAGAAATTGCTTGCATTATACATTCATCAGTTAGCTATCCCAAAATATTAAAAAAATAATCTGAAAGTGCTTCAATTTACGTATCATAAAGCCAATGTACTTTTTCATATACACCTTTTCACTGAGTTGAATAGGATAATTTTTAAAGTTATTTATTCTCATATATAGAAATAAGACCTAACTTATAAACTATATTCAACCTATATGTGAATATTCATAAGCCATGATGTGGAGAGATTAAATTCTATTTATGGATTAATAACTCTACTTTAATGGACAATGTTTATATTTTAAATAGAATTTTTCTACATTGAAAAATTCTGACAAATAAGGTTACTGAGAATAACAGAAGAATCTCCAAAAGAATTCTCAGGAATTCTTGCTATGAATTCCCATTTGCAAAGCATATACATACATACATATTCATACACACACACATATATATATCACCTTTTAAAAAAAACTAAATAACTGCTCTGCCTAAAGAGTATTTCCATTATTAACTATTACTAACAAATGATTTTTTATTTTTTCTAGGAGAGAGAGAGAGAGAGACAGTGTGAGCAGGAGAGGGTCAGAGAGAGAAGGAGTCACAGACTCTGAAACAGGCTCCAGGCTCTGAGCTGGCAGTCAGCACAGAGCCCGACGCGGGGCTCGAACCCACGAACCGCGAGATCATGACCTAAGCGAAAGTCGGACGCTTAACCGACTAAGCCACCCAGGCGCCCCAACAAATGATTTTTTAAAAGTGATCTTTTGATTTGATTGATTTGATCTTTTGATTTAAACATATGTTCTTAATTTCCTAAGGGAAACAAAGAAAAAGAGAAGCAATTCTCAGTATAATTGTTAAGCACAATAGAACAAGAAGAAAAGGAATAAAGAAAAAGTGGAAATATTCCTTCAAGTACAAGAAATTAGAAAAAAGTGTCTTATGACACAAAGCCACTCAGCCATGGATTCCAATTTTCAATAGACATTTGAGTAATATGCCATATCTCCTATCTGTGATTGTCATTGCAATATACTCTGCTACTCATACATTCTATCAACCACACAGTTACTATGGCCTGGTAACCACAAATCCAGAGTGATCAGCCTGTTAGTATCACCCTGAAGTGGTGGTATGAATGTGACCTCACTCTGTTCCTCTGGAATGTCTTCCACATCCATTTCCAACTTTCTATGTTTTTTAGATATGAAGCAATCATTTTAAGACTCCTAATTCTCCCCATATCATTCTGGTTCTTGATGTCCAGTGGGAAGTGGAGATAATAAGTGGCAAGTTTGGGACATGGGTCATCGTTGGATGAGGGTCTTTGAATCAATAAATGCTCTCTTTAGCTTTTTGGTAAGGCCAGTTGATGTCCTTTCTGTGTCACTTGTCATCAGAGAAGAGATCTTCTAATTAGGACTGTGACAAACTTTTTGTCAATCTCTTCCTTGCCCCCTTGGGGCAACCCTGCCTCCAGCATCAGCAGTTTGATAGGCGTCCTGTGTGTGTGTGTGTGTGTGTTTGTGTTTGTGTGTGTGTGTGTGTGTGCACATGCGCACCCGTATGTGTTTTAAATACTATTAATCAACTGTAGCTTATCTTTTCATATTTAACTAATTTTACTTTCTTACTAATTTTACTTTTAAAAGATATAATAAGGGCGCCTGGGTAGCTTAGTCGGTTAAGCGTCCGACTTTCGCTTGGTTCATGATCTCGCGGTTCGTGGGTTCGAGCCCCGCGTCGGGCTCTGTGCTGACTGCCAGCTCAGAGCCTGGAGCCTGTTTCAGAGTCTGTGACTCCTTCTCTCTGACCCTCTCCTGCTCACACTGTCTCTCTCTCCCTCTCCCCTAGAAATAAATAAAACATTAAAAAAAAATTAAAAAAAAAAAGATATAATAATGTAAAGAAAACAGTGTATCTTGTAGTAAATGTAAGTATATGCAATGTAACTGACAGAGTGGCCCCAGGGGAGCTTAGATTCTGACATAATGAATTTAGCTCTTCTTCTATCTCAGCTCAGGTTTTCAGGCAGGAAGGTGAGATATGGTGAGTGGGAGAGAAAGGAAGTCAACAGACTGCCCTATCTCAGGAAATGGGAAGGCACAAAATGGGTTTCCATATCCTCATTATTTTCTAGGCACAATCTCCTGAGGTAAAATGGAGCCAGTTAATCAGAAGATTTCTGGAAGCACTACTGCTGTTCCAGAAACTGCAGCCCAGGAACATTTCAACTGGAGTGGGTTACGGCCACCAGGTAGTGGCAAACTGTAGTTAGGACTAGGTAGGATTTGAGTTTCAAACTGGACCTTAACTCCAGGTAGGAGTCATTTCATTAACCTCACAGTAAAGGAAACTCACATCTTGGGCCACTGAAAAATTTTGGACTTTGCTTATAATATTAAGGTCAACTTTTACAGAATATGTTTGTATATTATTCTTTTTAAAAAATACAAAATAATAATTATATATATATGCATATATATATAGTTTTGCATCTTATCTTTCTTCCACTAACATGTCTTGGAAAGCTTTTCATAGTAGTGCATGTAGATCAATGGTTTTTAGTGGTTGCATTATATCCCACTACATAAATGTGCCATAATTTATTTGACTCACTTAATGAAAAATAGGATTTTCCCCCTGCCTTTGTCATTGTTTTTGCTATTATTACAAATAATGTTGTAATGAGAATTCTTGGATATACATCTTCTGACATTTGAAAGTATATCTGTAGGACAAATTCCTAGAAGTGGGCTAAAGAGTATGTACTTAATAGCACCCACTAACAGAAGAATGAGATTTGAAGCCACAGGAGTTGACTAGAAGGGGCTGTGGTCAGAGCCTCAGGAAACATTATACATAAAGTACAGGAAAGAAAGGTGGCTACTAGTAAGTACCCACTGCATTTAGTTGACAACAAAGTTAGAAGAAGAACAGGAAAAATAGTTGGGGAGAGGAAGGGAGGCAAACCATGAGAGACTCTTGAGTGCCAAGAACAAACTGAGGGCAGATGGGGTGCAGGAAGGGGAGGGGGTGATGGGCATGGAGGAGGGCACTTGTGGGGATGAGCACTGGGTATTATATGGAAACTGACTTGACAATAAACTATTTAAAAAAAAAAGAAAGAAATGTTGAGAGAAGTGAGAGACCAGAAGTTAACGATATCATGGAAATTGTCTTCTATAGTTTTCTTGTATAGGAGTAGAAAATATCTTTTTTTGGGGGAAAAAAGAACAAAAGAAGACAACTGAGATACCCATTGATAGGGACTTAGTTAAACCAGTTATGGCATAGAATAGTCATGTTAACAGTCACATAATAGAATACTATTCAGCCATTCAAAGCAGAAAATGTTCACAATATATTCAGCAGAAAAGCCAGGTTACAGAACTTTAAGAATAGTATGACATCAGGAGAGAATGTTAGCTGCCTGCCTACTTCTTCAAATAACCTACTTCTTCATATCAAGGGACTCTTTTGTTTAGCTAAGCACAATGTCACTCAGCTAAAAGATTATATTCCCTGCCTCCCTTGCAAGAATGTGGCCATATGACTGCGTTCTGGCCAATGAGGTACACTCAGAAGTTTTCTGAAAAAGAATAACTGTATCCTTACTCCTCACCTTTTCTTATCAGCTGCTTGGACTGTAATGACCGAAGTTTGGACCGTCTTTTACTGTGAAGATAAGAATCACAGTGTAGGGACTATAGAATGAGAAAATTGAAGGTGCCAGGATGGAAAGTTCCTGATAACTATGAAGCCACTGTATCAGTTCTGGAATACCTACCTCTTGTTTTTTTGTTTTGTTTTGGTTTGGTTTGGTTTGGTTTTGTGAGAGAGAAAGGAACATTGATTTTATCAATTGTAGTTTTAATTTTTTTAATGTTTATTTATTATTGAGAGAGAGAGAGAGAGCACAAGCTGGGTAGAGACAGAGAGAGAGAGAGACAGAGAGAGAGACAGAGATCAATTGTATTTTTGAGTTTCTGTGATGTATAGCCAAATCTAATCTTAACTGGTACAGATCCCATTTGTGTTTAAAAATTAAATATGTTCACACATATATAGCACAAATATACATATGTATGTGTGTAAACCATATATGCATAATTTATCTGTAAGTATATAGAATAAACTGGTAACTGTTTATCTCTAGGGGTATGGGATTATAAACAGGAGGTATGAGGGGGCTATTAATTCCTTTGTACTACATGTATTTTAGCCATAAATATGTATTCAAGAAAAATGAAGATATTTCTATTTTTATGAAGAAAAGAAAATAGCTCTTGACTGGTAACTCAGATCACTGGGTGACTTCCTCACCTATCACTGTCTCCTTGAAGGAGTGCCATTACCATCCCGCCAGTCTTCCATCTATGCTTCAATGCTTCCAACTTCATCTGGATTACTTTTTCACCATTCTGAATATTTCAGGTCTCTTCTAAATATGTGTCAGCCTGCTTCTGATACAGACAGTATAAGAAGAAGCTCCATTTAAATTGCTTTATGAGGTATCCACATTTTAACAATATTTGTTCTTCCAATATGGGAGCAAGGGATTTTTTTTTTTTACAAATAGTTTATTGTCAAATTACTTTCCACATAACACCCAGTGCTCATCCCCACAAGTGTCCTCCTCCATACTCATCCCCCTCTCTCCCCACATCCATCAGTCCTCAGTTTTTGTCAGCATTCAAGAGTCTCTCATGGTTTGCCTCTCTCCCTTTCCCCCACCATTTCCCCCTTCTTCTCCCCCTTGTTCCTCCGTTAAGTTCCTCCTAATCCTCCTATACGTGCAAACATATGATATTTGTCCTTCTCTGCCTGACTTATTTCGCTCAGCATAACACCCTCAAGGTCCATCCACGTTGCTACACATGGCCAGATTTCATTGTTTCTCATTGCCATGTAGTATTCCATGGTATAGATAAACCACATCTTCTTGATCCATTCATCTGTTGATGGACACTTAGGCTCTTTCCAGGTTTTAGCTATTGTGGAGAGTGCTGCTATGAACATTGGGGTACATGTGCTCCTATGCATCAGCATTTCTGTATCCCTTGGGTAAATTCCTAGCAGTGCTATTGCTGGGTCATAGGGGAGTTCTATTGTTAGTTTCCTGAGGAACCTCCACACTGTTTTCCAGAGGGGCTGTACCAGTTTACATTCCCACCAACAGCGTAGGAGGGTGCCCGTTTCTCCACATCCTCGCCAGCATCTAGAGTTCTCTGATTGGCTCATTTTAGCCACTCTGACTGGCGTGAGGTGGTATCTCAGTGTGGTTTTGATTTGTATCTCCCTGATGAGGAGGGATGCTGAGCATCGTTTCATGTGTCTGTTGGCCATCTGGATGTCCTCTTTGGAGAAGTGTCTGTTCGTATCTTCTGCCCATTTCTTCACTGGGTTGTTTGTTTTTCGGGTGTAGTTTGGTGAGTTCCTTGTAGATTCTGGATATTAACCCTTTATCTGATATGTCATTTGCAACTATCTTTTCCCATTCCGTTGGTTGCCTATTAGTTTTGTGGGTTGTTTCCTTTGCTGTGCAGAAGCTTTTAATCTTGATGAGGTCCCAATCAGTTTATTTTTGCTCTTGATTCCCTTGCTTTTGGGGATGTGTCAAGTAAGAAGTTGCTGCGGTGGAGGTCAAGGAGGTTGTTTCCTGCTTTCTCCTCTAGGGTGTTGATAGTTTCCTGTCTCACGTTCAGGTCCTTTATCCATGTTGAGTTTATTTTTGTGCATGGTGTGAGAAAATGATCTAGTTTCATTCTTCTGCATGTTGCTGTCCAGTTCTCCCAACACCATCTGTTAAAAAGGCTGTCTTTTTTCCATCGGATATTCTTTCCTGCTTTGTCAAAGATTAGTTGGCTGTATGCTTTTGGGTCCACTTCTGAGTTCTCAGTTCTGTTCCATTGGTCTATGTGTCTGTTTTTGTGCCAATACCATACTGTCTTGATGATGACAGCTTTGTAGTAGAGGCTAAAGTCTGGGATGGTGATACCTCCCGTTTTGGTTTTATTTTTCAGTATTATTTTGGCTATTTGGGGTCTTTTGTGGTTCCATACAAATTTTAGGAAAGTTTGTTCTAGTTTTAAGAAGCATGCTGGTGCAATTTTGATTGGAATTGCATTGAATGTGTAGAGTGCTTTGGGTAGTAATGACATCTTAACTATATTTATTCTTCCTATCCATGAGCATGGAATGTTTTTCCATTTCTTTGTGTCTTCTTCAATTTGCAAGGGATGTTTTTCTTTTTGTCTTCTTCAATTTCTTTCATAAGCTTTCTATAGTTTTCAATATACAGATCTTTTACCTCTTTGGTTAGGTTTATTCCTAGGTATCTTGTGCTTTTTGGTACAATTATAATTGGGATCAATTCCTTGAATATCTCTTTCTGCTGTTTCATTATTGATTTATAGAAGTGCAACCAATTTCTGTACATTGATTTTTGTATCCTGCTACTTTGCTGAATTCATGTGTCGCTCTAGCAGTTTTTTGGTAGAGTGATTTGGGTTTTCCATGTAGAGTATCATGTCATCTACATAGAGTGAAAGTTTGACTTCTTCCTTGCTGAAATGGATGCCTTTACTTCTTTTTGTTGTCTTATTAGAAGAACAAGTGTTGTTAAAATATCAATCTACACATTCAATGCAATCTCTATCAAAATAACACCAGCCTTCTTGGAGCAC
Organism: Proteles cristata cristata; assembly: GCA_017311185.1. Classification (NCBI taxonomy): domain Eukaryota; kingdom Metazoa; phylum Chordata; class Mammalia; order Carnivora; family Hyaenidae; genus Proteles; species Proteles cristata. The sequence continues at coordinate 281,528 of JAESUZ010004784.1, read as the reverse complement.
CTGTGTGACTCAGTCAGTTAAATGTCCAGCTTTGGCTCAGGCCATGGTCTCACAGCACATGGGTTCGAGCCCCACAGCAGGCTCTATGCTGACAACTAGGGAGCCTGGAGCCTGTTTCAGATCCTGTGTCTCCCTCTCTATCTGTCCCTCTTCCACTCATGCTCTGTCTCTGTCTCCCTCTCTCAAAAAGAAAAAAAAGTAAAACATAAAAAATTTTAAAAAATAACACCAGAATTTTTCACAGACCTAGAACAAACAGTCCTAAAATTTGTATGGAACCAGAAAAGACCCTGCATTGCCAAAGTAATGTTGAAAAAGAAAACCAAAGCTGTAGACATCACATTCTGGACTTTAAGCTGTATTACAAAGCTGTAATCATCAAACAGTATGGTACTGGCACAAAAACAGGTGCATATATTAATCGAATAGAATAGAGAACCCAGAAATAGCGTCACAAATATGTGGTCAACTAATCTTTCACAAAGCAGGACAGAGTATCCAATGGAAAAAAGACAGTCTTATCAGTAAATGGTGCTTGGAAAACTGAACAGTGATATGAGAAGAATTAAAGTGGACCACTTTCTTACACCATACACAAAAATAAATTTAAAATGGCTGAAAGACCTAAATGTAAGGTCAGAAATAATCAAAATCTTACAGGAGAAAACAGGCCGCAAGCTCTCTGACCTAGGCCACAGCAACTTCTTACCTGACATGTTGCTGGAAGCAAGGGATATTAAAGCACAAATGAACCGTTGGGACCTCATCAAGATAAAAAGCTTCTGCACAGTGAAGGAAACAACAAAACTAAAAGGCAATCACAGAATGGGAGAAGATATTTTCAAATGATATATTGAATAAAGGGTTAGTATCCAAAATCTATAAAGAATTTATGAAACTCAACACCCAAAAGCCAAATCATCCCGTGAAGAAATGGGTAGAAGACATGAATAGTTGCTTTTCCAAAAAAGACATCCAGATGGCTAACAGACACATGAAAAGATGCTCAACATCACTCCTCATCAGAAATACAAATTAAAATCACAATGAGATACCACTCCACACCAGTCAGAATGGTTAAAATTAACAATTTAGGCAACAATAGATGTTGGCAAGGATGCAGAGAAAGGGGAACACTCTTGCACTGTGGTGGCAATACAAACTGGTGCAGCCACTCTGTTTGGAGTTTCCTCAGAAAATTAAAAATAGAACTACGCAACAACCCAGCAATTGCACTACTAGGTATTTATCCAAGGGAGAGAAAAATGCTGATTCAAAGGGGCACATGCACCCCAATATATAGCAGCACTATAGACAATAGCTAAATAATGGTAAGAACCCAAATGTCCATTGACTGATGAATGGATAAAAATGATATAGTATATATATTACACACAACACACACACACACACACACACACACACACACACACAATGGAATACTACTTGGTGATGAAAAAAATGAAAATGAAATCTTCCCATTTGCAACAACATGGATGGAACTAGAGGGTATTATACTAAGTGAAATAAGTTAGAGAAAGACAGATATCATACTAAGTGAAATAAGTTAGTCAGAGAAAGATATATGATTCCACTCATATGTGGAATTTGAGAAACACAACAGATGAACATAGGAAAAGGGAAGGAAAAATAAGATAAAAACAGAGAAGAAGGCAAACTGTAATAGACTTTTAAATACAGAAAACAAACTGAGGGTTGCTGTAGGGGATGTGGGTGGATAGAGTGGTTAAATGGATGATGGGCATTTAAGGAGGGCACTTGTTGGGATGAGCATTGGGTGTGATACATAAGAGATGAATCACTCGGTTCTACTCCCGAAGTTAAGACTACACTGTATGTGCTTTTCACAAAGATGGCGCCGAAGGCGAAGAAGGAAGCCCCTGCCCCTCCCAAAGCCGAAGCCAAAGCAAAAGCCTTGAAGGCCATGAAAGCAGTGCTGAAGGGCGTGCACAGTCATAAAAAGAAGAAGATCCGCACGTCACCTACATTCCGACGGCCCAAGACACTGCGTCTCCGAAGGCAGCCCAAATATCCTCGAAAGAGCGCCCCCAGGAGAAACAAGCTTGACCACTATGCCATCATCAAGTTCCCACTGACGACCGAGTCAGCCATGAAGAAAATAGAAGACAACAACACTCTTGTGTTCATTGTGGATGTCAAGGCCAACAAGCACCAGATCAAACAGGCTGTGAAGAAGCTCTATGACATTGACGTGGCCAAGGTCAACACTCTGATCAGGCCCGATGGAGAAAAGAAAGCCTACGTTCGACTGGCTCCTGACTATGATGCTTTGGATGTTGCCAACAAAATTGGAATCATCTAAACTGAGTCCAGCTGGCTAAATCTAAATATAATTTTTGTCACCATAAAAAAAAAAAAAGACTACACTGTATGTTAACTGACTTGAATTTAAAAATAAAAAAGAAACTCCATTTAATAATGGAATGAATAATTGATTCAGACAGATAAGGCACACGCACACAGCTGCTTTGATAGTAAGAGTTTTCCTCCAAATAAAGCTTCTTGTTATCACCAACACTCAGTTATTACCGTAGCTATGTGTTAACCTAGAAGTCAATCACAGTAAGAAAGGATCCTCCAGTTCTCCAGATAACTGGAGTAGGTTTAAGCACAATTTGGAGAAGAACTTGGAAATGCTTGGAGGCATTGGAAGGCTAGAGACTACTGGTCTGAGTATGACAATGCCTCAGCCTGCTGTGTTCGACTTTGTGAATAGCACAAAGAAGTGAACACATGCAACATAGAGGTAAGTGACAGGGAACCTGGTACCCCAAAAGAAACCCAATCAATGAGCCAGAAGTAGGATAATGAAGACATTGGTTAATGATATGATACAGATTCAGAATTTAAGTAGAGAAAGTTCTTTGTATTAAGTTGTTAATTCCAGAGCTGCCTGAGAGGTATGAAATTATTCTGCTTACAAGTTCAAACTGTAGATGGCATGTATACATACATAGTTCTATCTCTGGGTGCCAATAGATATTTATAAATTGAGAGGCAGATGGCTAGGATATCAGAGGCTGAACACTTGAATCCTAGTCTCTACTAAATACCAGTCCCTGCATGATCCCAATAGGAAATAGCATAAACACACAGAGGACAAACTTAGCAACTGGAGATTTTTTATGACTCTGAGGATGGGTCCCAAGTCCCAGGGCAGAACTCTAGTTAGACTAAACCACATAGAAGACTTCTTTCAAATATTGTACCTTTAATATTTTATTTTATTTTATTTTATTTTTTTTTTTAAGATTTTTATTTATTTCTAGGAGAGAGAGAGAGAGACAGCGTGAGCAGGGGAGGGTCAGAGAGAGAGGGAGTCACAGACTGAAACAGGCTCCAGGCTCTGAGCTGGCAGTCAGCACAGAGCCCGACGCGGGGCTCGAACCCACGAACCGTGAGATCATGACCTAAGCGAAAGTCGGACACTTAACCGACTAAGCCACCCAGGCGCCCCAATATTTTAATTAGTTTTTTTATTAAAGTAATGTATCATGGGGCAGGGTGTAAAGCAGAAAGTGAAAGTGTCCTTTGATTCTAGGCCACAGAGATAAACATTAGAGCCAATTTGGTTTGTATCTTCCAGGCATCCCTTTTAATACCTGCACAGTGTCATTGGAGGGATGTGCGTATTTTATTTAACCAGTCCTATACTAATGAGCATTTAGACTGTTACCAATTTTTCTGTTATATATAACTCTATAGGAAATATCTTTACACATAGATCATTGTGCCCCTAATGGGTTCTTTCCTTAGAAGGAATACCTATTTGAAATTTCTAGATCAAGAGTCTGCAAATTTTATAATTGAATGCATATTGCCAAATTACCTTTCAGAAAGATCATACAGACTCTGCACCCAAAAATAGTATAGCAATGTTGGTTTCCCTATGTCATGCTTGTAAGATTAAAGATTTGTGTGTGTGTGTGTGTGTGTGTGTGTGTGTGTGTGTATAAAGATTTGTGTATATAAATTAGGTATTTTCTTTTTTATGTGGATTGTCAGTTCACATGTTGCCAGGCTGTTGTTCCAGTTATCTATTGTTTATCCAATTGTTAACTACCCAAAATAAAACAACAACTATTTTATTATATCTGGTTATTTTTCTGGGTTAAGAATTTAAGCAAAACTCAGCAAGATGACTCTTCTCCCCATATGATGTCGGGGACAGTCATTTGATGGTGTGTAGCTGGTGTATGGAGAGGGTTCAGTATGGCTTTACTCATCTGCTTGGTATTTTGGTGGCGACAGCTGCTATGGTGCTCAGCTGGGCTCTGGTCCTTCTCTGTGGAGCCACAGAGCCTCTCCATGTGGATTCTGTAGCAAGGTGGTCCAACTTCTTACAAGTGGCTCAGTGCTCCAAGAAACCAAAATGAGAGCTACTGATCTTATCAAAAGCTAGGCTCAGAGCTGGTATAGTGTTACTTCCATCATTGTAAGTGGTCAAAGCAGTCACAGGTCATCCTAGAATCAAGATGAGGCCAAATAGACCCTTCCTGTCAATGGGAGGAACGTCAAGGAATTTGTGGCCATTTTTTAGTTTGTCACAAATGTCAATATTAGTATATTTCTTAATATTAAAAAACCTTCCTATTTACTGGGAAAATCTTACTTGGACACATTAGAAATTCCCGGGGCGCCTGGGTGGCTCAGTCAGTTGAGTGTCCGACTTCAGCTCAGGTCATGATCTCACGCTTCGTGGGTTCGAGCCCCGTGTCGGGCTATGTGCTGATAGCTAGCTCAGAGCCTGGAGCCCGTTTCAGATTCTGAGTCTCCCTCTCTCTCTGACCCTCCCCTGCTCATGCTGTCTCTCTCTCTCTCTCTCTCGGAAATAAATAAAACATTAAAAAGAGAGGGCGCCTGGGTGGCTTAGTCGGTTAAGCGTCCGATTTAGGTCATGATCTCGTGGTTCGTGGGTTCAAGCCCTGCATCGGGCTCTGTGCTGATTGCCAGCACAGAGCCTGGAGCCTGTTTCAGAGTCTGTGTCTCCCTCTCTCTCTGACCCTCCCCTGCTCACGCTGTCTCTCACTCTCTCTCCTAGAAATAAATAAAACATTAAAAAAAATAAAAAATAATAAATCCTATTTTAAAAAAAAAAGAGAAATTCCCTAAATACATTTTAAAGTCTAATTTGTAGGTGTTTTACCCAAGATTTTTGCATCTATATTGATATGTAAGTTTTTTTTTTTAATTTTGAAGTTTTTTTTTTGTTTTTGTTTTTTTTTGAGAGACAGAGACAGAGTGTGAGCAGGGGAGGAGCAGAGAGAGAGGGAGACACAGAATCTGAAACAGGCTCTAGGCTCTGAGCTGTCAGCACAGAGCCCTGTGTGGGGTTCGAACTCACAAACTGTGAGATCATGACCTGAACCCAAGTCAGACACTTAACCAACTGAGCCACCCAGGCGCCCCTATGTAAGTTTTGTTTATAGTTGCTGTGATTGTTTTAAATGTGGGTGCCAATGTAATTTTAGTTTTTAATAATTAATTAGATAAGTCTCCATGTTTTAAAAAAATCTTTGAAGCAATTAACAAAGGATGAGAATCATGTGTTTTTGAACATTTGAAAGTCTTACCCACAAAGCTATCTGAGACTAGGGGGTTCTTTTGGAGGGAATTCTCTGATCATTTTTTAAATTTTGTTATTGGTATTCAGATTGGATAACTGAGTCAGCTATAGTCATGTAATGTTTTATTTTTCATATTTAAGTCTAAAGTTGTACATTGTGGCTATGTATGTGAAGTTGGAAAGCACTCTGAAATACTGTAGTAAGGGAAACAAAGTGCTCAAGAAACACGGGAAACACGGGAAACAAGTACCTTCTGTAAATGTCTATTGCAGGCACAAGGAGCTAACTTTAAACCTCATCTCAATTTTTTTCATAAAATTCAAGAAGGTATAGACTCTTTAAAATTAAAAAGAAAATGAAGGATACAGTTTATGAGATACCGAGATGCCCCAGAAGCCAAGTCAGGGCTCATAGGAGCATCCTTACTTCTAGCAATAGGAGGGATCAAAACATATTTGTTGGTGAACATGTGAAGAATAAATGGATAAATGAATGACAAGTAATATCTGTTCTCACAGTGTGGTTTGGTCTCACAGTCCTCACAGACTTTGGGAATATACTCTGAACACTGCTCTTGTCAGCATGCTTGGCTCACTCTCCTCCAGACCCTCTTAAATTATACATGTTTATTCTCCATGCAGAAGTCCAACATGATGGACTCTTGGTTTTTCTCTTCCCATTGCTTGCTGCCACTTTCCTGGTTCACCTTTTTCTATCCCTGAGTGTTGCACAGACCATGACTTGTTTAATCACTTAATTTCCCCAGCAATTACTGAGGTATATACTCAAATTCTGGATTTTCCCAGGTTACACAGCAAATGAAAAACACACTTGGACTCATGGAAGACTACATCTATAAGATGTTATGGGACATCTAGTGACACCATCTCATTCTTTTTGTAGACTGAGAACAAATTCATTTAAGAGTATATCTCAAGAGGCCTGAGTGTGGGAGCACCTGGGAAGCTCAGTCAATTGACTTCACCTCAGGTCATAATCCCAGGGTAATGGGATTGAGCCCCACATTGGCCTCTATGTTGAGTGTGGGGCCTGCTTGGGGATCTCTCCCTCTGTGTGTGTCTCTCTCTGCCCTCTCCCCAGTGCTCTATCTCTTTCTAAAAAAAAAAAAAGAAGAAGAAGAAGGAGGAGGAAGCTGATTCTGGTAATAAGAAAACAAAAGACACCATTTGGGTAAAGTTATCAGATTTGAAGGCAGTCATGCTATGAAGATGAATACATGAGAAAGTATCAGTAGCATCTATATTACACTTTGAAAATCATGACATTTTAAATGTTCTACTTAATTTATTCAATTCACTATGGGGAATCAAAAAATCTTTTCAGTGAAATTTTCCTTGACAACCTGTAAGATGTGTGCACTTTGCAAACAGGAGACTATTTATTTTCATCTCTGGTATCTCCAGTACCTACATTGTCCCTGGTCCTAGCTTGGTCCTGCCCTGTTGAAGATATATGAGTATGTGTGCTGCTTCCACTGGCCTTTTAAAAGCATGCAATATATATTGTATACCTGAAAACAATATAACATTGTATGTTTTTTTTTAAACATTTTATTTATTTTTGGGAGAGAGATAGAGACAGCATGAGCAGGGGAGGGTCAGAGAGAGAGGGAGACCCAGAATCCGAAACAGGCTCCAGGCTCTGAGCTAGCTGTCAGCACAGAGCCTGATGCGGGGCTTGAACCCACAAACCATGAGATCATGACCTGAGCCAAAGTTGGACGCTTAACTGACTGAGCCACCCAGGTGCCCCTATAACATTGTATGTTAATTATACTTCAAATTTTTTTCTTTTTAATTTGTTTATTTTAATTCAAGTTACTTAACATACAGTGTAGTATTGGTTTCTGGAGTAGAACCCAGTTATTCATGACTTACATAGAACAGCCAGTGCTTAGACCAGCAAGTGCTCTTCTTAATGCCCATCACCCATTTAGCCCATCCTCCCCCCCACCACCCCTCTAGCAACCCTAGGTTTCTTCTCTGTCTTTAAGAGTCTCTTACGGTTAGCTTCCCTCTCTGTTTTTATCTTAGTTTTCCTTCAAAAATCATACAATTCAGTAACTCTTAGTAAATTTACAGAGTTGTACAACTATTACCACAATAAAAATTTCAGAACATTCCTGTCACCACACACACACACACACACACACAACCTCAACTGTGCTTGCTTTGCACACATATTAAAGCAAAACAAAACAAAAGAAGACAAAACCCTTGTGCTTATTTGCAATCAGCACCCTATTCTGCTACCCCGCCGTCCCAGGATTTGCCTATTCTGAGTATTTCATAGAAATGGAATCATACAATATGCGGTGTTTTATATTTGGCTTCTTTCATTTAGCATGATGTTTCTGAGACTCATCCATATTGAAGTATATATCAGTACTGGGTTGCTTTTTATTGTGGAATAGTATAAGTATACCACGTTTTATTTCTCCATCTGCCAGTTGATGAATATCTGAGTTGTTTCCACTTTTTGGATATTATGGCTAATGTTCCTATGAACATTCATATAGTCTTTGTGTGGACATAAGTTTTCATTTCTCTTGGGTAGATAACTAGGAGTGAAATTGTTGGGTTGCAAGGTGATTTTATGTTTAGCATTTTTAAATGTTTATTTATTTTTGGAGAGAGAGAGAGGGAGAGAGACAAAGTATGAGTGGGGCAGGGGCAGAGGGAGAGGGAAATACAAAATCTGAAGCAGGCTCCAGGCTCTGATCTGTCAGCACAGAACCCCGTGAAGGGCTCCAACTCACTAGCCACGAGATCATGACCTGAGCCAGTCTGCACTTAACTCTCTGAGCCACAGAGGTTCCCTGACTATGTTTAGCATTTTCACAAAGTGTTAAATGTTTTATAGGATGGTCGCACCATTTTGCATTTCTATTAGCAAAGAGTTACAGTTTCTTTACATTCTCACTAACACTTGTTATTGTCTATTTTTTTTTTATCAGTTGGCTTTCTAAGTATTATAAAGACCATGCCACCTTCCCAGATCGTTAGGTGGAAGCTGCCATCCTGAACTACATTTCAAGAAATAGATTAATTATCCCTCGTAGAAGCTTCAAACTTAAATGCACCTTTCAGCTGTTGTATTAAAATCCAGAAGTTCTAGTACTTTTGTGAAAATAACACACTACATAAAACTTTGTGTGTGTGTGTGTGTGTGTGTGTGGTGTCAAAGATTATTAACTATAGTCCAATATTCAGTCTTCCCTTCTTACACAGAAGTAGAATTAACCAAAAAGTACATTTCTTAGCCTCCCTTGCTGCTACATGTAGGCATAAGACTAACTTGAGGGTACCTGGGTGGCTCAGTTGGTTAAGCGTCCGACTTTGATTCAGGTCATGATCCCTCAGTTCATGGGTTTGAGCCCCCCGTCGGGCTCTGTGCTGACAGCTAGCTCAGAGCCTGAAGCCTGTTTCAGATTCTGTGTCTCCCTCTCTCTCTGATCCTCCCCTGCTCATGCTCTCTCTCTCTCTCTCTCTTTCAGAAATAAATAAAACATTAAAAAAAAAAAAAAAGACTAACTTGAGGTGAATGGTCTTGGACAAAAATGTTGTGTACTCTTAAACAGAAAAAATTAAGTCCACCTTTTACCCCTCTCCACATCTTTACTGGAAAGTGGAGATGATGGTAAAGGTTGGAGTAGTCCTCTTGGACCAAAGATCGTCACTGTGTGCTGAAGTGGGAAGGGCATCAAAATAGAGGAAGCCTGGGTCTCTGATGGTTGCCAGGGCCACCATCCCAGCCCTGGATTGCTTACCTGAACTTTAACATGAGAGACAAATCTCTAATTTCATCCGGGTTGTTTTGGGGTTATCTGTTAGAAAAGCCAGAACGTAAAGTTACTGACATGTAGAAAGCCTCTGTAGAATCATGGCTACAACATGAGAATCTCTACTGATGAATATGATCACGCATGGAAAGGCAGCATAAGTCAGTAGAAAGAGCACTGGACTCAAGGTTATTGAAGGTTTAGTGTTAATTTTATTTATTATTAGCTTTGTGACCTCAGGCAAATGGTCTTATCCATAAAACAAGGTGATTTTATACAGTTACAAATAAATTTTTAAAGGAATTCCAGATTCTTTTTTTAAAATGCTTGTTTAGTTTTGAGAGAGAGAAAGAGAGAGTGCACACACGTACACGAGCCAGTGAGGGAGGGAGACCCAGAATCCAAAGGAGGCTCCAGGGTCCAAGCTGTCAGCACAGAGCCCGATGTGGGGCTCGAAATCACAAACCACAAGATCATGACCTGAACTGAAGTAGGACACCTAACCCACCGAACCACCCAGGCATCCCAAAAAATAAATTTTTAAATTTGAAAATAAAAAAGCATCTGGTTTCAGAAGTACTTCACTATATTCATTTTCATTGGTAAAACAATTCAGTAAAAAATTTACATGTATCAACTTGAACCTTTTGTATCAGCCTTCTCTAATAAAATAGTAAGATAATCATCTTCAAAAGCTTCATCATTTGCATAGAGCTAAAAATTCTCTATATATTAGCTTTTTAAAAAAATATATTTATTTTGAGAGAGAGAGAGAGAGTTCACCTATATGAATGGGGGAGAGGCAGAGAAAGAGAGAGAGAGAGAGAGAGAGAGACTCCCAAGCAGGCTCCTTGCTCACAGTGCAGAGCCCAACTCGGGGTTCAAACTCATGAACAGCAAGGTCAAGACCTGAGCCAAAATCAAGAGTCAGATGCTTAACTGAGAGCTACGTGGGCACCCCCCACCCCGGTATATTAGTTTTTTAAAAATCCTCCCAGTTGTTACCATTATTATCCTCATTTTACAGATAAGTAACCTGCAGTTCAATGAAGGTAGGTACCTTACCCTGTCATGCAATTAGTTGATGGGGCCAGGATTTAGATTCCTGAGTCTAGAGCACAGGTGCTTAACAAATGCTGCTCTGGCCCCGTACCTACACCTAACAAGTCGTTGTGAAGCATCTCAGGAAATCAATAGTAAAGACCATTGGCCTATGTGGCCTCTTCAGCCATTGTGACTAGGAGGTACACTTTAAAATGAATAAACGACTCCTGCAAATTTGCTCAGTAGGTTAAAGTGACATGTGGAGCAATCACTGTGAATCTAAGAATCACTGTGAACCTGAGAATACAGAGGATTAAGCCAATAGTAAAAGCACACCTGCCAAATGCTGAAAAGAAGATAAGCCATCCACAGGAACCCATGACCTGCAACGCTAGCAGTGTGATTGCTGAACCCCAAGGACCAGGCCTCCTGGGCTTGGCTGGCGTCTGCAATTCAAGGGGGGTTCAGGCTCCAAGATGCGCTGTTTTCTGCCTGTTGCATTTTGAAGAGGCACATCAGAGAAGCTAAGCCTGATGGACTCTGAACACTGTTGGTGGTTGTTTTTTTTCCCCCCTGGCAACAAAATTAAAACTGCACCTAGGGATTTATCCACCCTTTTGCTGATCTCGATGTGAACTGTGTGGCGAAATCCCTGTACACAGCACTGACTCTATCTCCCAGGGTGTTGCTTAAAATGTGGCTGAGCACAAATGGAAAACATCAAGTCTTGTTGAAGTCAGCACACAGAATTAATCTCTAAAAGTAATGAAAGAATTCGTTTCATTCTGTAAGATAAATAAATGTGAAGTATGGTAAAGTCAGAGATGTTCAGCTCAGCTGCTTTTAGGAGGAGACATCTTGGGGGACAGGATATCATATACTTGGGACACATTTTAATGCCCCACTGATACCCTTATGTGATTAGGAACATGCTTTGGGTTTCTTTTTTAAAACATATTTAATATATGAGGTTTTAGACCTGCAACTATTTGCCTTCAGGGCGTTTTAACATTGGGAAAGGTAAAAACTTAAGTGTCCTCCCCCTCTCTTTTTAGCTCTTGGATGCATAAGTATATTATTTAAGTAAATATAAAATTAGGAACCATCTCAATATTTAGAGCCAATATGAAGAAAAGCTCTCTGCTTTCCACTCCATCCTTAATTTTATTTTTCCCTTGTCTCTGTGCATCATGCTTTGGTTTTTTTCCAAGTGTGATCTGTGAACCACCTGCTTGGAATCACCAGCCGTGCTTGCTTAAAAGTTGTTTTGGGAGCCTGGGTGGCTTAGTCGGTTAAGCATTGACTTCAGCTCAGGTCGTGATCTCACGGTTTGTGGGTTCGAGCCCCACGTTGGGCTCTGTGCTGACAGCTAGCTCAGAGCCTGGAGCCTGCTTCAGATTCTGTGTCTCCCTCTCTCTCTGACCCTCCCCTGCTCATGCTCTCTCTCTCTCTCACTCATAAATGAATAAAAATATTTTTAAAAATTAAATAATAATAATAACAATAAAAGTTGTTCTGAAAGTCTGGGGCAAAGGAAGATAGATCAGATAATATCCCTGCCCACCCCAGTACTTAATGAAATGAACAAAAATATCACTTTTTAAAAGGCCAAACTTCATCAGCAATAATCAAAATTGAAAAGTGGTTCAACCTTGCTCATCACACCTGCTTCCCAGAAAAAGAACTTGAGGAAAGTTCCAATACCCTGAATTGACCTTGAAGAGAAGTGGCTGGAAGGATGGGTGTGGGAGACCATGAACATCACTGTAGGTCCTGGCTGAGGCATAAGGGCTGACAAGGGAAGCCATTCTCCAAGGTCGCTGCTGGTTTGGGGGAACCAACCGAAGCCCTTGGATTAGGAAATGTCTGGCCCTTGCTGAGAAGACTGGCCCCAGTAAAGGACATTCATGGGAACTCAGAAGACAGGAGGCAGTCCAGGATCCCAGCAAGAACTGCAGGCAGGTCTAGAGGGGCTCTTCTTCCCGCTCTCTCAAGTCGGGAATACAGAAAAGAAAACAGAAAATGACATCTAGCCTCCAAGTTGTCCACAGGGGTAATAAGTAGTTTCCAGGGAAGCTAAGAAGGTCAAAAAGAACTACTGTCAGGATGCCTGGGTGTCTCCATCGGTTAAGTGTCCAACTTTGACTTAGGTCATGATCTTATGGTTCATGGATTGAAGCCCCCACCCCCACCCCCCACCCCCGTTCAGCTCTGTGCTGACAGCTCAGAGCCTGGAGCCTGCTTCAGATTCTGTGTCTCCCTCTCTCTGCCCCTCCTCAGTTCATGCTTAATGTGTGTGTCTCTCTCTCAAAAATAAACATTAAAAAATTTAGAAAAAAAAAAGAAGTACTGTAGATCAGAGAAACTGAGAGCAAATCAAAATAAACAACATGTCAACCTTCTAAAGGTATTGCTGAGAGGAGGTGGGGGCAAGGAGAGGGAGAGAGAGAGTGAGAGAGAGAGAAAGTAGAGACACAAAGGAAATAGTCTGGAAGAAAACAAAAACCAAAAAAAATAGAAGAAAATCCTCCCAGATTGCCTTAATGCTAAAAAAAGAAAATACTTAATAAAAGCATGCTATCAGGAAAATAAGAATTCAAAAACAAAATGCTGAAACAACAAAAAGAGATGAAAGAGAAATTGCAGAGCTAAGGAAACCGAATGGAACCAAAATAATACTATTACAGATCTAACAAATAAATTAGAAATCAAAGAGCAGTCTAGACACAACTAAGAAGTGACTAGAATTGAATAATAATCATAGTGACTTAAAATAATCACTATGAACACAGCAGAAAATTATAAAGAAATTAAAATAATGAGATGGAATAAGGTGTTCATATCTAGAAGACATAAAATATAGATAATTATTTTCTCTGAAATAGCGTACTCAACAATAGAAGATAAAAATTATTCTGAAATATAATGAAGGAAAATTTCCCTGGAGGTAAAGAATGAAATCTGCTATTGAAAGGGTACACCATAGAGTCAGAAACTATTTAATGTAAAACAATTGACATTGATTAAGATATTTACCTTTAGGGATAAAGAAAGATTTCTTGAGGCATCCAACCAGGGGGAAAGGTCAGGCTGACCTGTTATTTTTCTACAGAAGACAGGTGAGCAATATCTACCAGTTTCTGCTGGAAAGAAAATGGGATCTAATGTTATTATACTAAGTTAAGCTGTTATTCAAGTTGCAATGTAAAAGGCAGACATTTTTAAGTGCACAGCAAAAAAAAAGAAAGAAAGAAAAAAGAAAATAAGAAAAAAGAAAAGTGAGAAGGAGGGAAGGAAGGAAGGAAGGAAGGGAGGAAGGAAGGAAGGAATTACTCATTTTAAACACACATACACACAACACAAATCTTTCACTTTTTTTACTGTAAAATCAAGCCAATCGAGAAGTGAATTTTTCGATCCACTTTTTTTCTTCATATTGTCAAGAATTCCGTTTTCAAATTTCAAAGGAAACCTTACCTACTTGAGAGCATCAGGAAAGAGGATTGGAATATTGGAAATAGGGGAGTGAGAAATGGGAACAAAAGCATAAAAGTCAAACTTTATAAAGTTGACAATTTTGCAGCAGATTAACCCTTCCTATCCTCCATAGTCTCATTGATAAAACAAAGATAACGATCCTCCTTTCATAGGGATGTTGGGAGAAGTAAAAGAGAAAAAATAATATTGAGACTAGACCTCAGAATATGATATATTCTGAGTGTTTGGTAATTTTAGTGTCTCCTCCATTCCCATTGCTTACTCATAGCCCTATACGATGTTGTTTGGTTTGGTTTTGTTCACTCAGCCTCACTTTTATTCTTATGCCACTGTACTTTTTCAAGTTGAGTAATTCATGGCTTAACGGTAAATGTTAGCTAGCAAACTATTCTTAAATTAGCATGGGAAAAATCATGGGTTTTGGCATTAGAATTTGGCTTCAATCCTGGGTTGCCTCTTGCATACACATAATGGGACTATCTGAAGAAGAAAGAGAGAAAGGAACAGAAGCAATATTTGAAGCAATAATTACTGAGAATTTCCCCACATTAATGTCAGACAGAAAACCACAGAGCTGGGAGACTCAGAAAATATCAAATAGGATTGATGCCCCTTCTGCCCCCCACCAAACTACACCTAAGTATATCATATTCAAATTGCAGCAAATCAAAGTTAAAGAAAAAATTTTTGAAAGAATCAAGGAAAGGTAAGAATTATATCCAAATTCTCCTCAGAAACCAGACAAGCAAGAAGAGAGAAGAATGAAATAGTTAAAGTGTTGACAAACAAAACAAAACAAAACAAAAAACTGAACAGCAACCTAGAAGCCTATATCTTGTAAAATTATCCTTAAAAATTAAGGAGATGTGTACCCAGGTAGTTCAGTTGGTTAATGTCTGAGTCTTGATCTTAGCTCAGGTCTTGATCTCAGGGTCATGAGTTCAAGCCCTGTATTGTGCCCCACCCTGAGCTTGGAGCCTACCTAAAATAATAATAATAATAATTTTTTAAAATGAAGGAGAAATGCTTTCTTAGATGAATAAAAAATGACAGAATTTTCAATAAACCTCACTTGAAAGAAATATTAAAGGAAATTCTTAAGAGAAAAGCAAAATGATAGAGATCAGAACTCAGATGTACCGTAAAGAGGAATATTAGAGAAGGAATGAATAAAGTTGAATTTAAAACTTTCATTTTTTATTCTCAATTTATCTAACAGATAGCAGACTGAGGTAAAAATAGCAATGTATTTGATGATTATCACTTATGTATAAGTGAAGTGAGAGACAGTAATGATACATGTGATAAGTGGGAAAAATAAGGAATCTTTTATTATTACAAGGTATTTACACTACTTGTCAAGTGGCATGGTGTTACTTGAAAGTGGACCTGGATTAAGTTGTAAATGTATACTGCAAACTCCAGGACAATGACTAAGAAAAGTAAAAGTGATATTCATTACAATTGATTAGAAAGGAGAGAAAATGGAATAATATAAAATGCTCCATTAAAACCACAAAATGCAGAAAAAAAGTGGAAGACAAAAATAGGAACAAAGAACAAGACCAACAAATAGAAGGTGGTAACAAACATGGTAGATAATCATTCAACTGGATCAATAATCACTAAATGTCAGTGGTCTAAATACATCAATTAAAAAGACAGAGATTATCGGGGTGGATCAAAAAACAAGACTCTATGTGGTCAACAAGAAATCTACTTTAAATATAAAGACACATAGATAATGTTACTCTGCTCTGCCATCCTTCTCCCATGCCCCATCAACGTCCAGACATTGCTAGACCTGTTTTGCTCATTGGTTCAAGGTCTCCAACCAAAAGCACTGGAGTACACTCTTTAAATCCCCCTGCCTGCCAGTATTCTGGTTCAATTCTCTCAAGACAAGCGCTCTTCTGTTTTCCTAAACATCCATGTGTACAAATTAGAGTCTCCCAGGAGCATTTCCTTTTTGGGTTACTCTTAGAATCTTAATTACCTCCTGTATTTCCCTTAGCACTAATGTTCTTGTGCAGTGGCCTCCAGCTCTTTGAGATGCTAAGAAGTGTATTATATTTTATAGGTGTTCACAGTGCAGGGTGGTATTCCTTGTTTTAGTTAATGGCTCTACCACCTACCTGGTCATACAGGCTACAGTCCAACACTGCTGCTTTTACCATCTGTGATTTAGCATCCAAGAACTTCAGAGGCAAAATGGATCGTATGGTACCACAGACTGTGACCTAGCTGTAGCCCAGCTTCATGGGATGACCTCATTAATTAGAGTTGATGGTTCTGCTATGATTCCTCTGGCAGGCTGTTCACAAATGATGTTAATTGTTGGATGTATGCTTCTCTTTTAACCTGATTCTCTAGAGGCCTGAATTCTCCCTCAATATTTCTCTCTCCTTCACACTCAGTTCATTAGCAAGTCTTGCTGATGCTTCTTCTGAAATATCCCACACATATGTCACACATATGTCCCTGCCACTGCTTTAGAGGAGCTCTTAACTCCTTATAGCTCCTGACTGGATCTTTTTGCCTGCAAGCTCTTCTTTCTCTTAGCTGACCTCCTTTTTTTTTTTTTTTGAAAAATTTTCTTTTTACAAACAAAGCTTGTTACTCTGATTATAAGATTTGATGGACTGTTTACAGGAAAGCCCAAATTTCTTGATATACACAATCATCCAGTGTCTACTGTGTCAGCCTCAGAGTCCAGCACCCTCTCATGCACCTTCCAGCTTCAGTGAGCATCTCCCCTTTCCCAGGAGGCCTCTCTCCTCCTGTTCATATTTTGTCAAAATACCCTTTTCTTCCTTCTCCACCCAAACAATTACTCATAGTTTCAAGGTCCATCAAGAAGTTTGCTACCCTGACATGCCCAGGAAATCGAATTTGGGAGTTTCTCGGGGCCCCTCAGGCTTTGCCCCTCTTCTCTATATACTCTTTGCCTAGGTAATATAATCTATAACATGGCTTCAATTATTGACATGCATGCAATTCACAGTTTTCCTGCTCTGACACAGTTTTCCTCCAAGTTCCAGACTCATACCTAATCACCTACATATTGCCTTTTTAAAAAAATATTTAAGAGCCCTTTTAATCTTTGCAAAAATTATGATGTAAGCACTATTATTACTCTTAATTTGAAAATTAGAAAACTGAGGCTCATGAAATACATTGTGTAAGTTTGCACAACTAATTAATGTTTGATTGAATTTGAACCTAGGACCCTGTGCCCTTAAACTTTATGCTTTTTTTGCAACATATCATTACTGCCTCTTAAATATTTACATCAGAGAAACTGAGATATCTTGTTTGAAATAATAATAATAATAATAATAAATAAAGGTATTACTGTTAAGAAAGAAATGGAATCAATTTATTTGAATAGAAATATATCTACATCCTAGACAATTCAAAAACTTATGTAATAGAATCCTAGGTTTGGGTGAGATTTTGAAAATCATTCAGCCCATCCATCTTTCTTTCCTACTTGATTCTGGGACATGTTTGAGTTCACTCTTGTTGTTGTTATTGTTTTTACGCTATATTTTTATTTTTCATTTGAATGAATTAACATTTCTTTTTCTGGGAAATTAGGAGAGAAAATGAGCCACATTAATATTGTTTTGGCTTCTGACTCCAGCTGTCTGATGACCTATCTCCAAGGTCTTTCTTTTGCAATATGTGCATCATTAACCCTCCCCTATCTTTTTTCTTTTTTAACGAATTTGAGTTGGAGGCCTCTCACTTACCTGATATGGCCTTTTGGATGTCTCAAGCCATTTCAAATTAAACAGGTTGAATATTAAACCTCATGACTTTCTCTGCCAAACTCACTCTTTCCTAGCGTTCCCTGTCTTAGTGATTAGCACCACCGTTGCTGCGGTTGTGCCAGTCAGAAATGGAGGCGTCGTCCTACATCCACTTCTGTCTCACTTCCCACATCTGCCGTCAATCACAGCCTATCCTGTGTACTTTCTAAATAGCTCTTGACTGTCTTCCTCTTTCCACTTCTACTGCCACCACTTGCATCAACCTCTGGCCTGGATCATCGAAGTAGCCAAGTAACTGATCTCTCTGCTTCCATTTTTTGTTCCTTCCAGTTTGTTGTCCAGAGTGCAAAGGTAATCATTTTGATACACAAATTCAATGGTCACCCCTATCTTAACATCCCATAACGGCTTCCCACTGCTCCTGGAAAAATTGAAGTCCTCTAATGTGACCCTTGTGATGCTGCATGGTCCATCCTACGTTCAGTGCCTGACATGCATCATGCTGTCTTCTACCACAGGACCTCAGAACATTCCATTTCCTCTGCTTACAACACTCTTCCCTCTCCTTTTCACCCAATTACTAAGACTCAGGTTCCTGCTACAAACACACAAAGGAGAAGAAGGTCATTTCTTGTCCCCTCATGCAGGAAGATGCATGATCTTAGCCTCGACAAGAAATATACCTTGAGGCAATGCCGCAAAACCACAGGGCTAATGAATTATTCTTGGTTGGGCAGAGTTGGCTGGGTAGTGTTATTATGGAAAGTAACCAGGGGTGGCCATCATCATTAGCCCCTTTAGTAGCATCTTGACTATGTCTGGCTTCCCTCAGCTCCTACCTTACTTAGTCTGGTTCTCTAATATTTCTACCAATTTTGTGAGCTATCTGATACCCTTGCAGGAGGTTATTTTTCTACTTAACTTGACTAGAGTCAGTTTCATTTTTATAACCAAGAATCCTGATGAATAGTACAATGTGATGCATTTATTAGTGGTTGTTTCATCTCCAAGAGAGGAAATTCTGTGGCTATCTCGCATATCATTGTATTTGAAGATACTCTTCCAGTGCCTGGAATATAATTAGTATTTAATAAATGTTTTTTAGATGAATAGAGTCCTCTCAAAATTTCAGTAGCACTTTGCACTGATTTTTTGTATTGTAATCCTGGTTTTGCCTTTAAGGACACATGCCTTGTCTGTCATCTTTGGATTATTCCTAGGGACTGACTCTCTGGTCATTCCCTGCCTCTTATGAGGTGCTCCAGATGCATATGTGGATTTAACCACAAATTAACTTGCTTTGTAGAGTTGGCTGGGAGATTCCTATCTCAGTATCATGTGCGAAATTCACATCTTCCCAACTCACCCCCGTCCCAAGCATCTTGTCCGAGTACCTTTTATACCTCCATTATTCAGTTCTCTCTACCTTGTCCCTGACAACAGGATAGCTACCTATGCCTGTCAAATTAAACTTTCAAATTGTCTAAGAGACTTGGCATTGGAATTCCAAGTAATAGATGTATGTTTTGTCACTATCCTATGCAATGGGCCTTGCAGATTTTTGACCTTTCTATGTATTAAAAAACAAAATCATGCTGAGCGAAATAAGTCAGGCAGAGAAAGACAAATATCATATGTGTGCACGTATAGGAGGATTAGGAGGAGCTTAATAGAGGACCAAGGGGGAGAAGAAGGGCGGAAATGGTGGGGGAAAGGGGGAGAGGCAAACCATGAGAGACTCTTGAATGCTGACAAAAACTGAGGACTGGTGGATGTGGGGGGGAGGAGGGGTGGACATGGAGGAGGGCACTTGTGGGGATGAGCACTGGGTGTTATGTGGAAACTAATTTGACAATAAACTATTTGTAAAAATAAATAAATAAATAAATAAATAAATATTAGAAGAATCATTGAAATATACATTAGAAGCTCTAATTAAAACATAAAAAAAAAATCAAACCAACAAACCCCTGCTTTATTGAGATATAACTTATACACAATAAAATCCCGCAATTTAAAGTGTATAATTTATTGAGTACTAACAAATACCTCTAGTGATGTTATCACTACCATGAGCGTGATGAACATTTCATCACTCCAAACAATTTCTGTGGCCTTTCCAGTCATTTCTTACTTCCTTCCTCTAGTCCCTGGCAATCACTGATTTGCTTTCTATCCCTATAAAATTCCCTTTTATTGAATTTTGTATAAATGGATTTATATAAAATGTAATCTTTGTGTCTGGCTTCTTTCACTCAGCATAATGCTTCTAGATTCATCCATGTTACTGCTTATATAGCAGTAGGTCCTCCTTTGTTTACTCATTTACCAGCAGATTCATTAGGGTCGTTTCCAGTGATTGACTATTATGAATAAAGCTGCTATACATATTTGAGTACAAGCTTTTGTGCAGACACATGTTTTAATTTCTTTGGGTTAATCTAAAAGTGGAATTGCTATGGTAAATGTATGTTTAACTTTTTAAGAAACTGCCAAGCTGTTTTCCAAAGTGGCCACACCATTATGCATTCTCACCAGCATGTATGAATGTTGTGATAACTTTCTTGTAACATTTGGCATTATTGTTCTTTTTACAATTGCATTAATTTTTCTTTTTGCTTTTCTCTAATGAGTAATGATTTTGAACATTTGTAATGATTCTTTGATGAAGTGTGTATTCAAAAATTTTACCCATTTTTTAAGTCAGATTTTTGTGTTACTATTGAGTTGTAAAAGTTAGCATGTCATTAAAAACCTGGTGCTATCTGGCCGGAATTGTGTTAATTCTATAGATCAATTTTCAGAGAATTGTCATCTCAGCAGTGTTTAATTTTCTATTCCATAAACATGCAATATTTTTGCATTTACATAGATCCTTAATTTCTCTCAGCAAAGTTTTGTAGTTTCTCAGTATATAGCTTTTGCATATATTTTTAAGTGTATGCCCAAGTATTTAATATTTTTGATATTATTGGAAATCATGCCTTTTATTTCAACTTCTAATTGTTTTTTTTTTTACAAATAGTTTATTGTCAAATTAGTTTCCACATAACACCCAGTGCTCATCCCCACAAGTGCCCTCCTCCATGCCCACCCCTCCTCCCCCCCACATCCACCAGTCCTCAGTTTTTGTCAGCATTCAAGAGTCTCTCATGGTTTGCCTCTCCCCCTTTCCCCCACCATTTCCGCCCTTCTTCTCCCCTTGGTCCTCTGTTAAGTTCCTCCTAATCCTCCTATACGTGCACACATATGATATTTGTCCTTCTCTGCCTGACTTATTTCGCTCAGCATAACACCCTCAAGGTCCATCCATGTTGCTACACATGGCCAGATTTCATTGTTTCTCATTGCCATGTAGTATTCCATGGTATAGATAAACCACATCTTCTTGATCCATTCATCTGTTGATGGACACTTAGGCTCTTTCCAGGTTTTAGCTATTGTGGAGAGTGCTGCTATGAACATTGGGGTACATGTGCTCCTATGCATCAGCATTTCTGTATCCCTTGGGTAAATTCCTAGCAGTGCTATTGCTGGGTCATAGGGGAGTTCTATTGTTAGTTTCCTTAGGAACCTCCACACTGTTTTCCAGAGGGGCTGTACCAGTTTACATTCCCACCAACAGTGTAGGAGGGTGCCCGTTTCTCCACATCCTCGCCAGCATCTAGAGTTCTCTGATTGGCTCATTTTAGCCACTCTGACTGGCGTGAGGTGGTATCTCAGTGTGGTTTTGATTTGTATTTCCCTGATGAGGAGCGATGCTGAGCATCGTTTCATGTGTCTGTTGGCCATCTGGATGTCCTCTTTGGAGATCAACTTCTAATTGTTAATTCCAGCATACAGAAAAACTAGTAACTTTTATATATGGACTTTGCATCCTATCATTTTGCTAAATTAATTTATTATTTCTAGTAGCTTTATTGGTCTGAAAATATGGACAATTTTACTTCTTCCTTTCTGATTTGTATATTTTTTATTAACCATATGGTATTGGCTAGGGCCTTCAGTACAATATTGAGAAGAAGTGGTAGATTAGTTGTAGCTAAAAGTGATGGAGATAATAAAATTAGCAGACAAGGATGTTTTAAAAAACTATCACAACCATGTTCCATATATTAAAGAAGGTAGAGAAAAACATGAGAATGATCAGAAGAAAAAGGAAAGACGTAAAAAAAAAAGATCCATGGAACTTCTAGGCAATAAGAATACAATATCTGAAATAAAACATACAATGAATCTCATTGTATCTCATAGGAGACTTTTTCCTCTGGTGATGGATTTTATTTTCCTGGTCCTTTGCACTCCTGGTAATTTTTTTTTATTATTGAATCCAGGACATTGAGCAAATTACTTTTTTAGATGATGTGTTTTGTTTTATGCCTTATATAGTATTGGACTTTTTTTCTAATATATAGCTAAGTTCGTTGGAATTTATTGGATTGTTTCAAGGTTTAGTTTCAAACTTTATCAGGATGGATCCAGAGTTAGCGCTACTACCAAGAGGGCAATACTTTTCTCAGGTCACTACCTGATGTCTTTTGTAGTGTGAGTTCTCTTCACTCTGGCTGATAGGAAAATGAACTATTTCCATCCCTGTATGAACTACAGGCACTGTTTGGTGTACAGCTTTCCTGGGCTTCTTTCTTTCCTCTTTCTTCTACTCTGGTAGTTTTCCTTCACACATGCAGAGATTATTGCCTAGGTGAAGACTTTAGAGCTCTCTCTATTAATTATTTCCTTTCAGAGGGAAAGTCTAGCTATGTTGGCCTGTTCAAACTTCAATCTCTATCTTCCCAACTCAGTGAGACTGGTGTGCTGTTTGGGTTATCGCTTCCTGTATTAGGAATTTCTTCCAGAGAAAAAACTGGGGCAATTATAAGGCTTATCTCATTTATTTCCCTTCTCTCAGTCCTTTGTTGCCTGTTGTTCAATGTCTAAAAACAGTACTTCCTTCATTTTTTTCTGACTTTCTAATTGCTTAAGGCAGAAAGATAAATTCAATTCCTGTTACTCCATGGTCAGAGGTGGAATTACACACACATTAGCTTTGCCATACTTAATCCTTCAAGTGTCTGGACGCTCAAATGTACAATTTTCGCAGTCGGAAATTTAATGGATAAGGAAATATATGAATGCCATAATTTGGAAGAACCACGATGGGAAATGTTTTCAATTTAATATTGAAGATAACTCAGATGACCACAACACTAATGGGAGATTATTTAATACTGAATATAGTATTCTGATTTCTTGTCTACAGTTGTGGATGTGAATGGATTAGTAATGTTGAGTGTAGTGTCAGAGCTCTATCTAAATGTAGGAAGAATCCTGGAGGATGGTAGGAGTGGAGAAATAAGGCTCTGGTGTTGACTTTCTTTGTTTCCAGGAACAAACCTGTGTTGCTACTATCAGATTTGCTTAGAAGGATGATGACAGCAGAAGCGATGGGAAATCTCACCCTTGGTCTCCTTTCAACAAGACTGAGGGCTGGGGAAGGGAAGGAAGGGAACGAGCCTCTATCCATTTCCTTGAGTTTCTTTATTTTTAATTAGATGAATTTCCTTTTTACACTGAGACCTAGTACTTGCTCCAAAAGATGCCAGGATTAACGGATGCATGGATAGGAAAAAGAGACATTAGTGTCTTCTATTCTTTCTCATCAGCAATTCTCAAGATGCTTTATAATGGCAACTACCAGGTTCTAGTTACTAAATACTGGGTTTGCAGCTTTTTATTATAGTCATCCCATTTTAGTTTTAGAGAATATTTTAATTGGATGGTTTTGACTTATTTGAAGTTGTCAGAATTCATGTAACATAGTAGAATAACCTTAGGGATTTTGAAATGTGTGTCTCAAAATAGAGCTGGGGAAAAAAAAAGAGGAAAAGAATTTGTGTTGGTTTTAAAATCCACTTGGAGCAAGGGAAATTTCCAGTGTGGGTTGCTCTGTGGACTCTTCCGACATCACTGCTGACTCTGCACTTTGGGAGACAGGCTGTCGTTTCAGTACTGCCAGGTTGTTCATTTTAAATGATCTATTCTGAACAAAATATTCCCTATTAAAAAAACTTTGGGCTAAATTCTTTTACCAAAACAGCTTCCATGTCGTACTAAAAGATGAAATTTGCCACATCAATAGTATTTTAGAGAAACCAGCTACGATTGATAATGAAGTGCCCTAAATACTTGAAAAGGTATGAGAGTTGCAATTCATCAGAAAACTGTTCATCCCCAGCTTTGTAATATCTTGAAACAGGGCCATCTAGTGGAAATGTGGGTCATTTCCTAACTCTGAAACCATGAGTGCATCCTCAAGACCTTACGTTCCAGTTTTTAAAATATGTTTTAGGGGCGCCTGGGTGGCTTAGTCGGTTAAGCGTCCGACTTTCGCTTAGGTCATGATCTCACGGTTCGTGAGTTCGAGCCCCGCGTCGGGCTCTGTGCTGACTGCCAGCTCAGAGCCTGGAGCCTGTTTCAGAGTCTGTGACTCCCTCTCTCTCTGACCCTCCCCTGCTCACACTGTCTGTCTCTCTCTCCTAGAAATAAATAAAACATTTAAAAAAAAATAAATAAAATAAAATATGTTTTAATGCTTGTGAATCCAAATTACCTGTCCCTATGTAAATAGTCTGCTCAGAAATACATTTCCTCTCAAGTTCTTGAACTGATTAATTTAGTAATATCATAATCTGTCAGTACACATTCAATTAGGTTTCTCAAAGTTCTAAGTTGTTAACAACCCCCTCCCCTATGAAAAACAGCTTTTTCTAGTCTGCTTCCTTCCTACTACTACCCCCTCTACCATGAAATCTTTTTGAAGAACCAACATGTATACGTGGGACAATCTGAGAATTATTATTTTAAAAATTTTTTTATAATGTTTATTTATTTTGGAGAGACAGAGACAGAGCATAGCAGGGGAGGGGCAGAGAGGGAGGGAGACACAGAATCCAAAGCAGGCTCCAGGCTCTGAGCTGTCAGCACAGAGCCCAATGCATGGCTCGAACCCATGAACTGCGAGATCATGACCTGAGCTGAAGTCAGTCGCTCAACCGACTGAGCCACCCAGGCGCCCTGACAATCTGAGAATTATACAAGGCAGTGTATGATGTGGGATCAAGATGTTGGTTACAAATGTAACTGGACTGTGTATGACATTAAACATATTGTTGAAATTGTGTGAGATGTCGAAGTGTGTTTCCTTGGACTGGTTGAAGACTAAAGACTTCTAAGGAAAGATATATAAAAGTTTCTCCCTAATCAAATGGGATGGAGAGTTTGTTCAACAAACCCATTTGTTCTCTTCCTGGAAACATAGCTAAATTATATTTCTCACTCTCCCCCTGCAGTTAAGTGGGGTCCCATGATTGAGTTCTGGCAAACAGAAAGTGGATGGAAGAGATATAATATCCTTTCCAGTTCTGGTTCCTAAAATGTCCTGCATCACCATTCATGTTTCTTTTGTATCCCTTCCTCGTCCTCCATCCAGTGGATGCCATTGCCCAGGCAGACCATGGAAGCCCTTATCAGCCTGGGCCCTTCGATGCCTGTGTGGAGCCTATGCCTGCTTCCTAATCCCCACAACCTGCCACAGACTGCAAAATGGACATGAAATATATTTTCAGCACTTTTAGCCATTGAGATTTGAGGATTGTTTGTTCATTACCCTGATTAACCCAGGAGAGAAGAAACAACTGAGAGAAAGGAAAGAAGATGATGAGAGAAAAGCAATAAGGTCCAAATTTCCTTCAGAGACATTTGTGAGCTTTCTGACTCTTCTCCAGGTTTCAGAGTAAGCATAAATTCTGAAAACATCTAGCATAAAAGCAGAAAGTAGAACCACAGAGTGCTTTCTGACAGGGTTTGAGCTTATGGTGTCAGGAAGGTGGGCTGTGGATGGAGATGATGAGGTTTGGATGGAGATGCTTCCCACTGCTTGAGACATAGTGAACCCAGGGTGAGGTGATTACAGTATGGGATATTTGGGAATGGGGCTTGTCAACTTTAGCCACCAGACATTTGCTAATGTTATACATTGTTTTACGCCAATCAAACTTTTCAATGAACTCAATGTCCTGCAAGATACAATATGTGCCATTTCCGTATAATAGGTGTCCCAGGTATATTCAGGCTAGGCAAAGTGGGATTTCAGCAAAGGTGTTTATCTGAACCATTTGTGGGAGCAATAGATGGCACAGGTTTAACAAACAAGGAGACTTTTAAGTGGAAAAAGGAAATAGAAATAATTGAACCAGGCACCTGGGTGGCTCAGTTGGTTGAGTGTCCTACTCTTGATTTCTGCTCAGGTCATGATCTGAAGGTTGTGGGATTGAGCCTTGTGTTGGGTCTGCACTGAGCATGGAAACTGCTTAAGATTCTCTCTCCTTCTGCCAATTATATTGGTATAATTAATAGGTGTCATGTTCTTTCCCTAAAAGATGCAGGTGAAAAGTTCAAGTATCACCCAATGAATCAACAATCTTAACAAGCAGTGGCATGATTCTGGCTAAAATAAATAGTGAGGAAAGAATTTTATCCAGTTTTGTGTCTCAGTTCTACCTTTCATGAGGCCCAGTGTCGACATGCTACTTCATAATTTAAAGTCACCAGGTAAATAAATTGATGATAGTGGATGTGGTGTTATCTGAAGTAGGCAGCATCTATTCTTGTGTGCGCGCGCGCGCGTGTGTGTGTGTGTGTGTGTGTACATTAACAAAGAAATGGGGAGAAGAACAATAACTCTTCTGGATTATGACCACTGCATCATCATGCTAATGAAATGCATAAGTACAGAAAGAGAACAAAAGCCATTCAAATGAAACGTTCCCATCACTCATATCATTACAGATACCTATGTATATACCAAAGCAGGTGTGTGGAGATCAAAGATAACTTATCAACAGAAAAAACATAAAATGTTACGTCAAAAATACAAATGTAAAACAGCTGCATTTTCATAATAATGGTCTGATTGTTAATTAAAAAATTTTTAATAATACTTTTCGTCTTCATTATTAATAAGGACTTTAAGACTCTTATGGCAGATCTATGAAGTAAAAAGGAAAGGTAAAGTTTATCAATTATTATGTAAATTTGAATTATCAGTTGGGATGATTGAGATTCCACCTCCTTCCCTCCAAAAGCCATGTCTTTTATTGAAGAAAACCAACTAAAATTAATTCAGGACACGAAGATAAAACTAATTGCTCCTTGGGGGATAAAGGATAAGAAAACAAAAGGAAGGAGAGAAAAATCGTCCTTCTGGGTAGAGTTTAAAGAATTTTAGGCTTAAACAATTTGCCCCAATGTTTTGTGAAATGTGCAACTTATGAAATATTATTTACTAAGCTGAAATTATGGGATGAACTCTTACATTTAGGGATATTAGAATTTATAGAGAGTTAGTTGTCAATCTAGTCCCCAAAAGGCAGTACAGCTGTTCTTATGAAGACATGCCCACTGTTTTCTCTTTAGTTTGTTCCCTATTGGTCATTAATAATTTTATGAAAAAGAAATGAAACTGTATATTCTTTACAAATTTTAGTAATGAGATAATACCTTTTAAAGGAGGAAAAACAAATTCTTGCATATTTCTAGAATAAAGTAATTTTCATTATAACTTTATTTAAATATTCACAAACACAAATTACATATCAACTCACTCATTGTCTATATTCTGTTTCATCTATAAAACTGAAATTAATTTACCAATTATGTGTGAATAAAAATATAAGGCTAAAATTTGAATAATAAAACAAGAGCAATGATGTGTTAAATAGTGGAAAGATGCAGTTTGGGATTCTCTGCTTTATTGTGTATTGCTGGAACATTATTTGAGTTATTGAGCATTGTTTTTTTTTTCCTTTTAAACAACATTAATTTCAAGCCAATTCTTGTCTTGTTGGGCTGATCTGCTTACTAACATCCTTCAAAATGCGATAGAAACAAAATATTCTAACAATAAGAAGACATAATGAAAACTTTTTCATTTTACTTGTTTATTACCTCACTGAATTAACTGTTGCTAGTCAATACATACAAAGATAGAACTTTTGTTGTGAGGTTCTGTGTGCTGTGAGGTTGCTCCATTCACCTCTTCCCTACTTCTGAGTGACTGAGAAACTTGTATTCATACAATGTGCCATGAGGCATCTGGGTGGCTCAGTCGGCTGAGTATCCGACTTCGGCTCAGGTCATGATCTCATGATCTGTGAGTTCAAGCTCCGCATTGTGCTCTGTGCTGACAGCTCAGAGCCTGGAGCCCACTTCAGATTCTGTGTCTCCCTTTTTCTCCACCTTTCCCCCACTTATGCTGTATCTCTGAATCTCTCTCTTAAAAATAAATAAACGTTAAAAAAATTTTTAAACAATGTGCCACAACATCACATGGCATCCCCCTTGGCTCCATGCAACTGTAAATACACATGCAAATTTGGGTATTTGGTTATAAGATGGTTATCAAAATGATCTAGAATATGCTTACACAGAAAATTTTAAATTGTCGTTGAAAGGAAACACAAAATTTAGAAGCTTTTGTAGAGAACTTGAGGGCGCCTTCTGTAATGGAGAGATAATGATTTTAATCAATTATTCTTTCTAGAATGTCTCTGTTGGCCATCACTTGCCACTGTAAGTGCAGGCGTCCGACTAGAAGTAACAACTTGAGGAGATGGACATTGTCTTAGACTACTTACATGCTTAGGACGTCAAACAACTTACGCTGCGAACTGTAGGGTATGAAGACAGTTGTAGTCATGCCAACTGTGCCCCATTGCTGGAAACTCTATATTATTCCACTCAAAGTTCTACCTCTGGCACACAGTATGTGACCTTCTGCCTGTGTAAGTGATGAACTTTGTTGTGAAGCTGATACTAATTTCTGTATTACCTCGAAGACACTGATTTAAAAAAAAATTCCAAGTAGGGACTTCTTCCCCCCCCCTAATGTTTTACTTATTTCTGACAGAGAGAGAGAGAGAGAGAGAGAGAGGCAGTGTGAGCAGGGGAGGGTCAGAGAGAGAGAGGAAGACACAGAATCTGAAGCAGGTGCCAGGCTCTGAGCTAGCTGTCAGCACAGAGCCCGATACGGGGTCGAACCCACAAACTGTGAGATCATGACCTGAGCCAAAGTCAGCCACCCAAACAACTGAGCCACCCACGCGTCCCCACAAGTAGAGACTTCTAAAATGCTCCCTCTTGCAGGTCTTCTAATCAACATGAGCAAGTATCCTTTCCTCCTTTGGAAATAATGATGCCTTGTGTGGTAGGGTAATAGATATTTTTTTAAATGTTTTTTTATTTATTTCTAGAGAGAGAGAGAGAGAGAGACAGCGTGAGCAGGGGAGGGTCAGAGAGAGAGAGAGATACAGACTCTGAAACAGGCTCCAGGCTCTGAGCTGGCAGTCAGCACAGAGCCCGACGCGGGGCTCGAACCCGCGAACCACGAGATCATGACCTAAGCGAAAGTCGGAAGCTTAACCGACTAAGCCATCCAGGAGCCCCTAGATATTTGTTTTTAAAGCAAAAGAACAAGAGGAAAGAAACTAACTGAAAGGTAAAGGAGTTTACAGAAAAAAATAAATACGCTTAAATACATATTTAAAATGAAGACAGCACAAACCCTTTTCAATTTCTGACTGGCAGTTTGAAAGGGAACTTTGATGGCGGAAACTGAATCTCAATTCCAGGTTGCAAATTCAGTTCTGGTGGCAGAGGGTCCTGCGCTCAGTTCAGCTCTCTGTCCCACATCACCTCAAATCTATGGTCTCAGGGTCATGTCTGCTCTAACTGGGGTACTCTTTCAGGGCTCAGATCAAGCTGGCCTTTAAAAACATACTTGGAAGTATTAGACCTTTATTAGACAGATCCTAAGTTTATTAACAGAAGACACCCTCCCATCTCCTCTCCCAGCACCTTCCTTTCCCTGCCCATTGCTCCTTCCTGGTTTTGTGGACTGGTTAATGAGACCTTACAGAAAGCTCAACTTGATTGTACAGCGTTTATAATTTTCCCACAAGCTAGAGTGCCCTCTTGTGGGACTATCCAGGAGTTAACCCAGGTGCTGCCGTCTCAGTTTGGGAGCCCACATTTCCCGAGTGTGGTAGGTGAACTTGCTCCCCAACTGTGTTTTATTTTTAGGACCATGGTTCATAGCCATAAGTAAATGGGAAGGGGTAGAAATATGGTAGGCAGTAGCCAGTGGTGTAAGAATATATTTTCGAAACCAATATTGATTTTTCTTTCTTTTTTTTAAGGGTAGTGGTGGCAGGACGTGAGGAAAGCATAGTGATTTTCCAGAGTAAGTCAGAATGAAGGTCCCAAATTCAAGAAATTACTAGGTTTCTTTACTCACAGAGAAACATATATGTGGGTTATCAAATGCCTCACTGAGGATCCCTAGCCTTTCTGGGATGATTAAGCACTTAGAAGCTTACTCTCCTTTGACTATCAGTTGTTTGCATCTCATCCTAACAGAGTTGAGAGCTCTAACCGAAGAAGGGTATAGAATTTTAGTCTAAAACGTAGTTATTATAAGATGGAATGAGGATTGGTAATAGCTTAAATGCATAGTTTACTTACTACTTCAAGGCACAGATTTCTAAAAACTTATTATTCAGAAGAACTTCAAATATATACAAAATAGTATATGAGAGGACTATAATTACTCTCCCCCTTTACCTATTAGACAGCACCAACAATGACCAACTCATTACTAATCTTATTTCCTCTAAACCTCTTTCCTCCCTCCAATTATTTAGAAGTATTTAGAAATTATGTACAATTATTTAGAAGGCATTGCATCCTCTCCCCCACAAATATTTCAGTAGGTATCTGTAAGAGATAAGAACTCCTCTTTGAAAATATAACCACAATGTCATCACGTAAGAAATGAACAGTTATTCCTTAATATCATAAAAGATCAAAGTAGTGTTCAAATTTTCCTCATCGTTTCTCATTTTAAAAAGACTTGATTGTTTTAGTTCTAGGTTTACAGTAATATTGAGAAAAAGGTAAACCAATTTTCCGTATACCCCCTGCTCTCTCACACATGCATAGCCTCCCCCATAATCAACATCACTCACTAGAATAGTACTTTTTTTTTTCTTTGTTTAACCAAGGATGAATCTACATCAATGCATCACAATTACCCGAAGTCTGTAGTTTACTTTAGGGTTCACTCTTGGGGTTGTACATTCTATGGGTTTGGGCAAATAGCATATATCCATCATTACAGTGCCACCCAGAATATTTTCCTTGCCCTAAAAATCCTCTGTGTTCTGCCTATTCACACATCACCCCTTGCCCCCTGGCCTGGCAACCACTGATCTTTTTATTGTCTCCATAGTTTTGGCTTTTCCAGAATGTCATAGAATGTGAGTCATACAGTATGTAGGCTCCTCAGATTGGTTTCTTTCTTAGTAATACACATTTAAGTTTTGTTCATGTCTTTTCATTGGTTGGTAGCTCATTTCTTTTTAGTGCTGAATAACATTCTATTGTCTGGATGTACAGTTTATCCAATCACTTACAGAAGGACGTCTTGGTTGCTTCCAAATTTTGGCAGTTACGAATAAACCTGCTATTAACACTTGTATGCATATTTTGTGTGGACATAAGTTTTCAGCTTCTTTTGTTAAATACCATGGAGTGTGACTGCTGGATCATATAGTAAGAGTATGTTTAGTTTTGTAAGAAACCACAGTCTTCCAAAGTAACTAATATTTTGCATCCCACGGGGACGCCTGGGTGGCTTAGTCGGTTAAGCGTCCGACTTTCGCTTAGGTCATGATCTCGCGGTTCGTGGGTTCGAGCCCCGCGTCGGGCTCTGTGCTGACTGCCAGCTCAGAGCCTGGAGCCTGTTTCAGTCTGTCCCTCTCTCTCTCTGACCCTCCCCTGCTCACGCTCTCTCTCTCTCCTAGAAATAAATAAAACATTAAAAAAATTAAAAAAAAATATTTTGCATCCCACTGACAATGTATGAGAGTTCCTGTAGCTTCACATTCTCACCACCATTTGGTGTTGTCAGAGTCCCAGATTTTGGCCCTTCTAGCAGTTGTATAATGGTATCTCATTGTTCTAATTCGCATTTCCCTGATGACATATGCTGTGGAGCATGTTTTCATATGCTTACTGGCCGTCTCTTCTGATATCTGGTATATCTGGTATATCTTCTTTAGTGAGGTGTCTGTAAGGTCTTTGGCCCATTTTTTATTTGGGTGGTTCATGTTCTTAATGTTGAGTTCTCATCTCTTTTTTTATCTTCCAAGTTTTTGTTTAAACTCAAGTTAGTCAACATACAGTGTATTAGTTTCAGGTGTAGGATTTAGTGATTCATCACTTGCATACAACACCCAGTGCTCATCACAACACGTACCTTCCTTAAGACCCATCACCCATACCCTCACCCACCTCCCCTTCAGCAACCCTCAGTGTGTCCTCTAAAGAGTCTGTTTTATAGGTTTGCCCCTCTCTTTAATCCACTATATTCATCTGCTACATTTCTTAAACTCAACATATGGGTGAAATCATATGATTTTTGTCTTTCTGACATTTCACTGAGTATATTTTCTAGCTCCATCTACATTGTTGCAAATGGCAAGATTTCATTCTTTTTATAGCTGAAAAATACTCCACTGTATATAACAACTTCTTTATCCATTCATCAGTTGATGGACATTTGGGTTCTTTCCATAATTTAGCTATTTAAAACATTTTAATTTAAATTCTAGTTTGTTAATATATGGTGCAATATTGGTTTCAAGAGTAGAGTCCAGTGATTTGTCACTTATATACAACAGCCAGTGCTCATCATAAGTACCTTTCTTATCCCATCACTCATCTAATTCATCCCCCACCTCCCTCCCTCCATCAACCCTGAGTTTGTTTTCTTTTTTTTTTTTTTTAATATTTTTTATTTATTTCTAGGAGAGAGAGAGACAGACAGACAGACAGACAGCGTGAGCAGCAGAGGGTCAGAGAGAGAGGGAGTCACAGACTGAAACAGGCTCCAGGCTCTGAGCTGGCAGTCAGCACAGAGCCCGACGCAGGGCTCGAACCCATGAACCGCGAGATCATGACCTAAGCGAAAGTCGGTCGCTCAACCGACTAAGCCACCCAGGCGCCCCCTGAGTTTGTTTTCTATCATTAAAAGTCTTCTATGGTTTGTTTCTTTCTGTCTCTTTTCCCCCTCCATATGTTTATCTGTTTTGTTTCTCAAATTCCATATATATGAGTGAAATCATATGGTATTTGTCTTTCTCTATCTGACTTATTTCACTTAGCATAATACATTCTAGTTCTATCCACATGGTTGCAAATGGATAGATTTCATTCTTTTGATGGCTGAATAATATTCCTCTGTGTGTGTGTGTGTGTGTGTGTGTGTGTGTGTGTGTTTGTGTGTGTGTGTACACTACATCTGCTTTATTCATTAATCAGTCAATGGACATTTGGGCTCTTTCCATAGTTTGGCTATTGTTGATAATACTGCTATAAACATTAGGGTGCATGTACCCCTTCAAATCTGTAATTTTTTATCCTTTAGGTAAATACCTAATAGTGCAATTGGTGAGTCATGGGGTAGTTCTATTTTTAAGTTTTTGAGGAACCATATAGTTTTCCAGAGTGGCTGTGCCAGTTTGCATTACCACCAAAAGTGTAAGAGGGTTCTGCCTTCTCTGCATCCTCACCAACACCTGTTTCTTGTGTTGTTAATTTTAGCCAATCTGAAAGGTATGAGGTGTTATCTCATGGTTTTGATTTGTATTTCCCTGATGATGAGTGATGTTGAGCATCTTTTCATGTGTCTGTTAGGTATCTGGATGTCTTTGGGAAAATATCTATTCCGGTCTTCTGCCCATTTCTTTCCTGGATTATTTGGGTTCTGGGTGTTGAGTTTGATAAGCCCTTTATAGATTTTGGATACAGACAGCCTTTTATCAGACAGGTTATTTGTAAATATCTTCTCCCATTCCATAGGCTGCCTTTTAGTTTTGTTGATTGTTTCCTTCACTGTGCAGAAGCTTTTTATCCTGATGAAGTCCCAATAGTTCATTTTGCTTTTGTTTTCCTTGCCTCCGATGACATGTCTAGCAAAAAGTTGCTGCAGCCGAGGTCAAAGAGGTTGCTGCCTGTTTTCTCCGATAGGATTTTGATGGTATCCTGTCTCACATTTAGGTCTTCATTCCATTTTGAATTTATTTTGGTATATGGTGTAAGAAAGTGGTCTAGTTTAATTCTTCTGCATGTTGCTGTCTAGTTTTCCCAACACCACTTGTTAAAGAGACTGTCCATTTTCCATTAGATATTTTCTCCTGCTTTGTCGAAGATTAGTTGACCATATAGCATGAGTCCCTTTCTGGGTTCTCTTTTCTGTTCCATTGATCTATGGTCTGCTTTTGTGTCAGTATCATACGGTTTTGAGGACTGGACACCTCTGTCATATAGCTTAAAATCTGGAATCACGGTATCTCCAGTTTTGTTTTTCTTTTTCAGGATTGCATTGGCTATTTGGGGCCTTTTTTGGTTCCAGAGTTATCATCTCTTTTAATCTATGAGTTATCTCTCTATCTCTCATTCTGTTTTTCCCTTCAATATATTTTTGTTTAAGAAACGGAGTTATTGTTCACAGTTTCGACGGTTTGGATTTTTCTCAATGATTTGATTTCTCAAATCATTTTGGTGTTTGGTATAGGAGTTACAGGAGTCTTTCCATCTATTTCCTTTAAATGATCTAGAAACTTCCTTTAGATCTAAAAACTTGATCAGATTCAGGTTCAATTTTTTGTTTGGCAAGGCTACTTCAGAGGCAGTGAGGCACTCTTCCACCAGGAGGCGCACTTGCTCTCTTTTTGAGACAGCAGCAGCTCTTGATCACTGCATTTATTCATTAACTAATGGTTGCAGAATAGTGATATTCTACTTCTGCCATCCCTTCTTCTTTTATCGGGTTTTATGCTTCTTTGATTAACT
The DNA here is from genome assembly GCA_017311185.1 of Proteles cristata cristata. Taxonomy (NCBI): domain Eukaryota; kingdom Metazoa; phylum Chordata; class Mammalia; order Carnivora; family Hyaenidae; genus Proteles; species Proteles cristata. The sequence goes on along the minus strand of JAESUZ010004784.1, from coordinate 246,828 downwards.
TTTTCCTTCATCAACTATTTTGTTACTCAAAGATGCAACTTATTTAGAGATGCCAGAAAAATGCTTGATTTTCCCCCTTTCACTTAACAGCTTTTAACATAATGAGTTGGTTCCCTAACACCATCCAGAAATGATCAGTGAGTTTGTTTTAAACTCATGAACTCATGTATCTGAATCTCTTTGATATTTTTCATTCCACTGAGGTCATTATACTTTTTGATACTCAAATTCTTGTAACTTTGGCCAATGGAAGTCTATTCAAGTTGGCTCCTGAATCCTTTTAATTCTTAAGTTTATATATTAAAAAAAAATTTTTTTTAATCTTTATTTTTGAGAGAGAAAGAAAGAGAGAGACAGAGCGTGAGCAGGGGAGGAACAGGGAGAGCCGGAGACACAGACTTCAAAGTAGGCTCCAGGCTCTGAGCTGTCAGCACAGAGCCAGACCTGGGGCTTGAACTCACAGACTGTGAGATTATGACCTGAGCTGAAATTGGATGCTCAACTGACTGAGTCACCCAGGTGCCCCTAAGTTTATATACTTATTTTGAGAAAGAGAGAGAGAGCATGAGCCAGCCAGGGATGGCGGGTGGGGGAAGGGGGGGTTAGAATCCCAAGGAGGTTCCAGGCTGTCAGTGTGGAACCCAATGCAGGGCTCCATCCCATGAACTGCAGGTTCATGACCTAAGCCAAAATCCAGAGTTAGATGCTCAACTGACTGAACCACCCAGGTGCCCCTGCTCCTGAATCCTTTTGACATGACCCCGTCTTTAAAATTTTCCCTGCTTTCTGCTAAGCAAGATGTTCCTGGCTTCTTTTACACTTCTTACCTCAGACCTGGAATTAGGTATTTCCCTAAGGCAGTTGTTCTCAAAGAGTGATCTGAGGACCCCTTGAGAGTCCCTGTGTTCCTTTCATGGGGTCTATGAGGGCAAAATTCTTTTCATACTAATACCAAGATGCTATTTGCCCTTTTTAATTCTCATTCTCTTACAAAAGTATAATTTTCCAAGGGCTGCCTGGTGTTTGATATTATGATTGAATGTAGAAGTGGTTTTAAAAATTCTGCTGTCAGTTTATTAGGCCAGACTTTAAAGAGATTTACAAAAATGTAAAACAATGGCACTCTTCTCACTAAATAACTTTTGTTAATGGATACTTAGTTATTTTAAAATTTGTTTTTATTTCAAATGCAATAAACATCAATAGGTATAACCCATATACACAAAAGCTCTTTGGGATTCTCAGCAACTTTTAAGAGTTTAAGGAAATTTGAGAAGCAAAATGTTTGAGAAGTGCTGTTCTGAGGAGTCCTGGTTTCTTCTAACAGAAAGTAGTATTTAAAAATCACACTCTAGGCGCTAGAGATGTTCATGGTTACTGGATTGGCCGTTGTTTTTAAGCCATTTCAATGGGCAGAGCTAATGTGCAATGATAAATATGTGTGTGTGTGTATGTGTGTGTGTGTGTGTATACACATATGTATAGTTTTTAAACAGAAAGAGGAGAGAGAGCTCACGCACACATGAGCAGGGGAGGGGGCAGAGAGAGAATCTTAAGTAGGTTTCATGCTCAGCACAGAACCCGATGTGAGGTTTGATCCCACAGCCCTGGGATCATGATCTGAGCCGAAATCAAGAGTCAGATGCTCAACGACAGAGCCACCCAGGTGCCCCAAATAAATATATTTAAACATACAATATATTTAGAGTTGTTACTGAGTCTTTGATTCAAATTCAGGCCATCAGTTTTTTTTTTTAATTATTTAACATTTATTCAGTTTTGAGAGACAGAGAATGAGTGGGGAAGGGGCAGAGAGAGAGGGAGACCCAGAATCTGAAACAGGCTCTGAGCCGTCAGCACAGAGCCCGATGCGGGGCTCAAACCCACAAACCGTGAGATCATGACCTGAGCTGAAGTCGGACGCTTAACCGACTGAGCCACTCAGGTGCCCCAAGGCCATCAGAGTTTTTATGTGAAGTCATACAATTTACATTTGTATCTTCTTTCTCCTGTTACAAAAATTCCGGTGTAAATGTTTATTTTCAGTGTCACATTAATAATACTAACAATAATACCAATATATATTACTTGAAATAGTTTAAGATGGTATTTTTTTTGCAGTTCCTCTGTCTTTGAGGTCTCTCTATAGATGTACAGTAATTTGATGGATTAAACTTACCCAAAATGGTGCTTGGTTTGGGGGTTATGCCACCTAACAGATCAGTTAAGATTCACGTGTTTTTAATTTTGAATTTTAGAGGAGATTTTGTAAATTTAATTTTGTTTTATAATAATATAAAATGTTTACATGGTCCTAGAGTCAAATCTGTTACATAGGACATACACAGAGATGACTCGCTTCTATCCCTGTCTCCTCTATCCTATTCCCTTTCTCCCCCAACAGCAAGTTTCCTTCACATTATTTTTCAAATGTAAGCAATATAGATAGATAGATCTATAGATAAATATATAGATAGATATATGCTTAGTATTACTACCACTCTTCTCTTTTTGGATAAAAGGTAACATACTATATACACTTCTCACCACTTGGGGTTTTTTTTTTGTTTGTTTGTTTTTGTTTTTTGTTTTTTGTTTTGCTTAACAATAGATTGTAGAGATCCACAGTTGTGTATAGACCAGGGAATTGCATTATTGCACCATAATTTCTTCAACCAGTCCACCATTGAGGAATTTCCAGTATTTTATTGTAAATAGTGCTGCAGTGAATATTCCTGCACATTCTTTTTATATTTTCATATCTTTTGGATACAGTCCTCGGAGTGGAATTGCTGGTCAAAGCATGAACGAGACCAATTCTGTTAGACACTAAGCTACTTATTTTGCCTCCACAGTACAGATGAAGAAACAGACTGAGACTGCTCAAGGTCACTTTACCAGTCACTGACAAAGCTGGGATTTAAACTTGGAAGTAACTACGTTCTCCATAGGCTAAGTCACGGGAAGAGGAGTACCAAGGTGGGATTGGGAGGTGAAGACACCTGGACGTCCTATTCACGGAATCACAGTCTCATCCTTCCAAGTCTCAGCACAACACTCTAGTCCTCCGACATCTCTCGCCCCTTCTCCCACAGCTAGGGGGCAACCTCTGGCCACTGGCATGTAATCTGGGCGGATAAAGACTTTGCCGAAGCCCAGCCCCTGCGCCGAGGTTGGAGCCTCTGCGGAGGCAGGGCCAGAGTGACGTCATAACGGCGCGCCGCTCCCAAGCGTCCGCGCAAGGTCGCCTCGGAACGGAGGTGGCGCGCGTAAGTGACAAGACCCTGGTCGGGGACGCGCCGTGTCCTGCCTTGGTACCAGCGGCGACATGTCGGGGTACACGCCAGACGAGAAACTGCGGCTGCAGCAGCTCCGAGAGCTGAGAAGGCGATGGCTAAAGGACCAGGAGCTGAGTCCCCGGGAGCCGGTGCTGCCCCCGCAGAGGGTGTGGCCTATGGAGAGATTCTGGAATAAGTTTTTGCAGGACCAGGCCCCCTGGAAGAAGATGGTGAGTGACAACCCATCCTCGCCCTGACACACCCCGCCGCAACCCCCAGCCTGGCCGTTCGACGCCTGCTCATTGTAGCCACACTAAGGACTGACAGCACTCTGGGCCCGCAAATCCCCTGGTTCCTTGAGGGAGAACCAGGTTTAGCCGACGTTCAGGTTTATTGGGGACGCTGTCTGGTCCTAAGAGTCCTGGGCTGGGAGTTCTGGAGTTCAGGAGTGTGTATGGCTTCGAGAAACCCATGCTCTTTTGCTGTCCTGTGTGATGAGAAGGGGACGACTCTTTGCTTAGGTTTTACAGAATGTTAGAAGGATTCCTTGGGTGAAAATTATGTGACTTTAGTATTTAAAGACACCTGCCTGCTTTTTAAAAGTTGAGGTTATAGAGACTACACTGCACCCAACTACCAGAAGACACAATGAATCTCTAACTGGTAGTACAGCCCCCATGTGATCGCATAAAAGATAGGGGCCTGTTTGTATGCTTATTGAGTAATAGTCAAGAGCCACCCTCGGAACAACCACTGTGTGCTTCTAACACATTGTTTAATTTAAAAATGCCATTTCTGGACTTGACATGGCAGAAAAGTTACTCGTTTAAGAGCTGTCCTTATTTTTTTTTTTTATTTCTAGGAGAGAGAGAGAGACAGCGTGAGCAGGGGAGGGTCAGAGAGAGAGGGAGTCACAGACTGAAACAGGCTCCAGGCTCTGAGCTGGCAGTCAGCACAGAGCCCGACGCGGGGCTCGAACCCACGAACCGCGAGATCATGACCTAAGCGAAAGTCGGACGCTTAACCGACTAAGCCACCCAGGCGCCCCAAGAGCTGTCCTTATTTTAAGGGTCTCTGCAGCGGTCATTTTCTTGAGGATGTTCATTAAATTACATCAGTTTAAGTGATGGACACCGTATCTCAGAATTGCTTTCAACAGTGTATACCATTGACTAATAATAATGATACTAATCCTATTAAGTAACATTTGGGTGCTTACTTTCTGCTTTGGGTTTTGCTGAGTGTTTCACATGTGTTACTTTATTTCTTTACTTCTGTAAGATAAGGTAGACACTGCTTCAAATGCTTATTTTAAATGTGTGGGAAATGAGGCCTAAGGAAATTGAATGATTTACCCATAGTCACAGAGCCCCAAGAATTGAAGGAGTTCACAGTGAGATGCATGTGTATCTACTTCTTACTGTGCTACTGAGTCTTGTACACATTTTTCTGAGAAAGTTGAATTAGCTACTTGTTTATGGTGGTAAAATTAAACTCTAATTCAACCCTTCTCTCACCCTTTGTATCCCTGACATTACTTGTTGATTTGGGCAGCTACCTGGTTGAAAGTTGATGAAAGGAAGTAAATAATTATTGAAGTCTGTTTTACCTTACTTTGAGTTAATTTTTCTTCCATAATCTGATGTATTATAACACCTAGAATCTAGTTTGTCCTTTCCCTGGTACGATAGGTGTGTTTCAGTAAAATTGGCTGTCACGGAAAAAGTTCCGTTTTAGCTCTAGTTTGCCTGTCTTTTTTAAGACTGTGTTCCTGAAGGCATCTCAAAGTGAACTTTTACATATCTCGATATGTAAAACATTCTTTTTCAAACTCTGGTGTACTCAAGGTTCTCTGCCTTATGCCTAGAATAACGATTGTGTGTTGACTGTGGATATCTGAAATTGGTAAATTAGGGGGTTGACTTTACCTGAAAAATTCTGTAGGTTTGATTACTTTAGTTAAATCGATTAAAATTATTCTTTCATTATTTATGGCATGTTTTGTCTAACAAGCTTATATTAAGGATGTTTTTTTGTAGTCTTTAAAATCTCTGTATATCTATAGATATCTTATTGTAGCTTTGCAAGATGTTACTTGTCTTAAACCTTGTTTGCTCTGAAGTCTGTAGATATCCCCTAGCAGGCCCTGTGTTTAATAAAAATATTTGAGTGGATGAGGTTAATGACAGGCTGTAGGAAATATGTAGTATGCAGGCATTTTAAAATAATCATGACACTATATCACTGATGCTTTTTTCCTGCCACAGCACAGACATAAAATATGGGATATATGTTTATGTATGTTTCTTTTCCCCCCAGATTTATAAAGCATACGGACACAGTATCTTTGCTTTTACTCATGTACTTATACCTGCCTGGATTATTCATTATTATATCAAATACCATGTGAATGTAAGTATGTTTTAAATTTGTATTTTTCAAAATAATTTTAGTATTATACAAAATTATTTCCTGTTTGGGCATGCCTTGTCCTGCTTTACTTAGTGTAAATAACCTGCACTTATAACTGGTTTTGAACTACTTTGAACCGTTTTAGGTAAAGGGCTTAATGAAACTTAAGTATGGTTTTTCAAAAAATTAATCTTTATATTGATTACAATTTGAAATGCATTTTCTCATAAAAACAGTGTTTAAATGATCAGAATGTAGTTGACCTAATAATACTAGTGTGAACTTGGGGTTCTAAGTAGGAAGGGAGAAAAGAATTTCTGCTCCTTTGAGCATAGATGTGATACAAGATAAATTCAGATTAGACAAAGGTTATTTTTGTCACTATTCCATTTCTCTTTTCTCCATTCTACTGGATTTTTCATGATTTTCTTTCTTTAGGATCCATGATGCCCAAAAGCTTGAACTTTGTCATGGAAAGATCTTACATGTGGTGATTAAACTGAGCCAGTTGCCACATTTTAAAGCTAAGGGATGGTCTGGTACAGGGTGTTGGATCTGAGGCAGGGTGAGGAAAGGAGTGCATTTGGGGGAGTGGATGGAGGGGAGAGCAGTGGTGGCTGCCCAGCATGGAGTGTCTTAACCCAAACAGAGTGAATAGGGCATTCTTGTGCCCACTGAAGATACTGGTCCCCGGAAGAGGGAAAGTGGGGAGGGGGAGAGTTGCTGAATATACTTGTTTGGAGAGTAGCAGTGGTTGTTAACCTGGGGTGGGATATTGGAACCTGAGCAAGGGGAGGAAGACATCTGTAAGAAAGGTAGTTCGGGGCAGTGGTGGAGGAGGCAATCAATACTAAGATCTCAGGACCTGAGTGAGGTGAGGTTATTATACTGGAGTGTGGTGGTATGACAGGAGATTGGTTATATATAGGAGAATGGATCAAATAAGTACATACATTGATGGTAATAAGACCCAGAATTCTCATGGTCAGAAAAGGGATTTGCACATATGGAAAGGTAGAAAACCCTGCTGTACTGTAATGGAATTGGAATTTTTGGTATAAACTCAAGGTTTTTAGTGTGTATTGATAATTCTGTATATAAATGTGGATATTCCCTGGGTCTGTCCACTGACAGACCTGGGAGCTGTGCTACCACATGGTAATTAACATATCTAGCAGCCTGGTCTTATTTTCTAAATCAATTCTCCACTGAAAGGATCCAGAGCTCTTTGGAGAAATGGTCAATTCCAGGGCTGGAGCAGGAAGAGTACACATTGAACTTATTGTGCTCGTTCATCTGCACTCCCACAGGACAATATCAGAATAACTAATGATATGGGGCACCTGGGTGGCTCGGTTGAGTGTCTGACTTCAGCTCAGATGAGGGTCTCATGGTTTGTGAGTTGGAGCCCCACATCAGGCTTGCTGCTGTCAGTGCAGAGCCCACTTTGGATCCTTGGTCCCCCTCTCTCTCTGCCCTTCTCCCACTCATGCTCTCTCTCACTCTTTCTGTCTCTCTCTCAAAAATTAATAAACATTAAAAAAAAACTAATGATAATTGTAGGTCATAGCCAATTGAATAAGTAAAATGAAAAACCATAAATCCATACACATCTAAAAAATAAATGAGTAGGGGAGACCTTTTTGTTTTGTACAGTAGATTGCTAAATAATAAATCAGGAGAAGGACTGATACAATTAAAAAAGTCACCACTTGAGAATCATCAAAGTTACATTTTCTAAAGCCAGAGAACATTGAAAGTTGCTAAAGTTAATCTCAAAATACCTATCTTCACCATACTTTGTTACAAATAATGGGATCTACTGAAATTGTTTACTACTTGAGAGGATGCAATGAGAAAACAGCTATCAAGTTTGTGCTATTCCTGTCAAAAATGTATAACCTGAATCTAATCATAAGACAAAATGAGGGACTTCTCTGTGTAGTTGGCTTGTTACCTTCCAAAGTGTCAAGATCGTGAAAGTTAAAGAATGACTGAAGGTTTGTTCTACATTGAACACTTAAAGAGGCATGTTAGCTGAACGCAGTTGTTGATTAATGGCATAATCTGCTTAGTTAAAAGAACAAAGATGGCATTGGCATTCAGAATTTTTGAACCTACCACAATAGAGAACAAGTCCTGTTAAGAGGGGGTTTCTGAAAATTCCAGACAATTATTGAGACAGCTGGTAACATTTGAGTGGGTTCGTTAGACTAGATAGAAGGTAGTAATGTATCAGTAATGAAACAGATTAATTTCCTGATCTTGATGGTTGTATTGTGATTGTTTTAAGAATATCGTTCTTTTCCATAGGCAATACTAAAGTAATATTTGCAGTTTACTGAAGTGATTCAGGAAAAAAAATATTTTTATAATTCTTTTTTTTAACCTTTTATTTGAGAGAGAAAGAGAGTGAGCAGGGGAGGGGCAGAGAGAGAGGGAGAGAATCCTAAGTAGGCTCTGCACTGTCAGCACAGAGCCTGATGCACATGAACTGCAAGATCATGACCTGAGCCAGTCAGATGCTTAACTGGCTGAGCTACCCAGAGGCACCCCTGTTTTTTATAATTCTCACAACTTCTTGAAAGTACAGAATTAGATTGAGATAAAACAAAAGCTAGGGATTGCCTTAACAAATTGTAAATAATCCAGTTGAGGTTTGCTTTCTGTTAGCTTGTTGAAAGGAGGACGAAATAAATAATTGGTATTCTCAGAAAATTCCCTTTGACATGACTTGTTCTCTCGATTGTCTGGTCTCTTTAAATTTTGATTGCTAACATAATTTTAGTTTTCTTCACTGAGCAGATTATGTCCGCTGATCAACAAATATGGAGTGTCTAGTATGTCATCTTCCTTTATTGCTCTGGAAAGAATATACAAGATAAAATTCCTGACCTTAAAGAGTTTATAGTAAGGTTGGAAGATGGGTATGATTTGGGTAAGAGTATGGAGGAGAAAAGATTCCAGCTAGAAAGAAAGATAAGGAATCGGTAATATGCGCATCATATCTACCCAAGACTGAGAAGGTGACTAGAATAGCAGGTCTCTTGGCTCAGTCGGCTGGGCCCATTTAGTGGAAGCTCTTGAAAGCTAGGCAGAGGGGGTTGAACCTTATCTGGTAGGCAGTGGAAAGCTTTCCATTTTCAACAGGAGACTGTTGTATATTTAGGAAAAGCTAAAAAAACATTGATATGATGGTGAAAATTGGAGGGAGGAAAGTACCGAAGTCAGCTAGAGGCTGTTGCAGTTTAGTAGATGTTAGTTGATGAGAATCTGGGTAAGATGAAGACAGATAGCAGGAATGAAAAAGAAAAGTGGAGGCAGAAGACATTTTTTAAGGAAGACATAGCTCACGTTAAGTTGGGGATGAAAAAGAGTTCAGAGACACTTGTGACTAAAATTTCTTGCTTGGAAGCTGTAAGTAGGGTTTTGCAACGGAGTAAATTTGTGTGGGAGCATCTGCTGGCACAGCACTTTTGGGGATGTCCAAGTGGACATGGCCTGTCTTCTGTGTTAGAAACATGAAATTAGTGGTGGTTAGTAGGAATTAGAGTTGGAGTTTAGTGGCTTCAACAAAATTTTATATTTGTGTTCATCTTCAGGTCCACAGCCCATTTCATATCATTATATGTATGTGATTTTTTTCACTGTCTTAACATGCAGACTCCACAGAAGAAAAAAAAAGTTACTACATTTCTTGTCAGTATAAGTTTTATTATTATTATTATTATTTTAGCATCCAAGAGTGGCTTTTATGTGCAGAAAGTACTGTTCACAGTTATCTGGAATGTATATTAAAATTCAGTTTATTAGTTTCAAGTTTAAAAACCTCTTTTTCCCCCTAATTCTTTAAATTCAGTTTTAAAATTCTTTTAAACTATTTATACATCTAGTAAAATGTGAAGTCTCCTTTGTTCTTATGTTTGGATTAATTCAAGTCAAACTGTCTGAATACAATTTCACTCACAAATATACTATCTTCTATATTTTAAGCTGCGTTTATACGTTTGTGTTTATATGTTGAATTATATTTTTAAGTATGTATAGGGAAAATTAATGACCCTAAGAAGCAAAATCGTTTTAAATTTAGAATCACAAGCCTAAATCAATTATGCGTTTTAACTAGAATCCTAAAACTAATCTTTTAGAACCTCTAATGGCCAGATTACCTTAAACATGACATATGTTCTAAATAACAGAACACTGTATATGGATTGTGCCCATGTTTTAAGAACTTACTAAATTTGACATTTATTTGGTTATACTCTAGGTTTAATCTTTGTTATATCTATATTTAACTAAATTTTTCTAGGATTGAAAAGACATTTATCTACTAAGAGAAGCAAATTTAACAAGCTGCAGTTACTGGGTTGACAATTCAAGACATTAGTATGGTTGTTTATCTGAGGGAGTCCTACTTCAAGGTGATTTTTCCTGAGCCACAAATGGACATAATTAGTTAAAGGTTTTATGTTAGTAGAGGTCCTGAGGCCTCTTCCTTCCTTTATTCTTCCTCTGGATTTCAGCAGGTCTGCATCCTCATTAATGTTGCAGCCAGTTTGCTTCTGCTAACACCTTTAGTTACTAACTGACTTTGAAATTCTTTCTAAGCACATTTCAATGTTTTCTTGCCTCTGGCCACAGTACGTAAAGACATAAAGACGGTTAAATGTATATACATTGTATTTTGAGTATATCTCCTGCTTTTGGCTCTAGCTTCCTTTAGTCTTACATTATGCCAGTAATCTTTCAATAAAATTTTGTTGGTGTGGTATCTTAGCGCTGTGCTTAGTAAATACATTTATTTAACAAACATTTATTTAGCACCTCTTGTGTGCTGTACTAAACACAGGGATATAGCAGTGAACAAAGCAGATTGAGTCTCTGCCCTCATGAAATGTTTAGTCTTGAGACTGGCAATAAGTAGATAAACAAAGAGGCATGTGATGTTATAGGAGGTTATAAATCTATAGAAGGAAAATTAACCAGGGTAAGACGATACCTCTGTGGGGAAGTGCTGTTTGAAGAGAAACATAAATGAAATGAGGATATGAACCAGGTAGGTGTCTAGAAGAGCACTTCAGGTAGAGGAATCATTTTGTATAAGGCACAAGCAGGCCCAGCTGATTGGACTAATAGCAAAGGAACCACTGTGACTACAATATGGAGAGAGAGCAGGAGACCTCAGAGAGGTAACCAAGGGCTGGATAGTGTAGGGTCTTGGAGATCACGGCAAGGACTTTGGCCTTTGCTGTAGGAATTACCAAACTTTAAGCAGAGGAGTGGTACATCTTAAAAGAGCCACTCTGCCTCTGTGTTGGGAATAGACTGACAGGGTATGCACCAATGCTGGGGACACTAGCAGGTGAGAAAAATGAGAGAGGCTTGAACAGGGGTGGTAGTTCTAGAAGTGGTGAGAAGCAGTTGGATTCAAGATACAATCTCAAGACAACCAGCAGGATCTGCTGAGGAATCAAGGTTTTTGGCCTTTGTAACTAGGAGAACCAAAGTGCCATTTTGCTGCAATAGGGGACCTTTTGGGGCTGGGGGAATGTTACAAGTTGGACCGGGTTACGTTTGAGATGATGAGCAGAGATAGTCAAGTAAAGATCTTGGGTAAACAACTGAACATAGGAGTCTGGAGTTTGGTGAAAGTTTGGGATTTAAGATAAAAATTTGGTTTATGATCTATTGTATTTTAGAAGAAACTCTAAAACCATAATTAACAGAGCATTACTTTCATTGCAGGCAAAACCATATGGCATTGTTGAGAGGAAGCCCAGAATATTCCCAGTGAGTCTTAATATGTCTCTGATTTTTCTTTTATTAGGTTTCTCTCTTCTTTCCCTCCCTGAGTGATCATTAAAGTGTTTCTTTCTTCTCATGGTCATTGTATAAGTGCCCATTTTGTATATTCTTGCAAGAAAACATAGGAAATATTGTGAGGCAGCAGGAATAGTTGCAAAAGGGAGGTGTGCACATTTCTTTTGAAGCTGGCTGTAGAACTTGTGTGACCTTTGTAGTCCTAAAGTGAACTGAAGGTACCAACAGTTGTTCATTGGTACCCTGTTTCATGTAGAGTTGAGGACTTAGAGCATAGCCTGAGCAGACACTTGAGCACATTAACAGCAATTCCTCCTTTAATAATTTCCAAACTATCATTTCTTACGGCAATTTGGCCTTAACCTCTCCATCTGTGAATTTAAAATGTGTTAATGTATACTTTAAGTTTTGGGATGTGAATATGTAAGCTGTTATCCTAATTTAAAATGAGTCTTTTTAGCATTAAAAGATTACTTATCCATCAATTGGTATTTTTACTGTTGTCTGTGAGGTTGCTGTTTAGCATAGCAAGATACAGATTATGTTCTTGTCCTATTTCCAGTCATAGATAACGAACTACCATCAATCTCTAAGTTCTACAGTTAAAAAAACAGAACTGTGTTGGTTCTTGCTTCAGTCAAATGACATAGTCACAATAACCCATTATTGTCTGCAAGAAGGGAATTTTAGGGTAAACCACCAAAATTGGCTAACCCTTCGGTTAGAAATAGGGAATTTCTTCTATATTTCATTGTGTATAATTGATGTGTGTCAGGGCCTACGTAATTTCAAAATAGGAAATTATCTTACTATTTTCCCCAGTTGGGTAATTTATTTAATGTTCCATTGACCTATCTGTTTATTATTTATTTTGCCAGTACGGTTCAAAGGAAAAGAAGGGTGAGGCTCTTTTAGAAGACCAAAGTGATGGTCTCCTAAATGCTGTGGAGCATTTTGCCTCATTCTGTGTGTGTGTGTGTGTGTGTGTGTGTGTGTGTGTATGTATTTTTTTTTTTTTTTTGCATTGTGGTTCTTTCTGTGCCATTGATCCCTTTGAGAAGCTTCCCTGTGAGGACTTAAAGAATGATCATTTGTACATATATTAGAATAGGATAGGCACTAACAAACCCCCAGATGTCAGTGGCTTAACAGATCAAAGTCGCATCTTACTGACAGCACAGACTGATATGCATCAGGTGGTCCTCCACAATCTAATAGTTATGCCATCTGGAATATGAGGTTTCCAAAGATCAGGTTAGGAAAAGAGAGGGATGGACATCTCAGGAGGATTTTAAGGTCTAACCTTGGAAGTAGTTTACATCACTTCTCAGATCCTCTTGTCTAGGACTCATTGTTACTGTCCCACAGATCTCTGCTTTTTTATATTTCCCAGCCCACCATGCCTGGATCTGTGCCAGTCCATCCTTCTCATTACTGAATAGCTCTTTGCTTCCTTCTCCCCACACATAAAACACAGTTCCTTCCTGGAGAGAAATCCCACAGTCCCATACCATCACTGCAACCAGCCCCAATGCAGGATCTCCAGATGCTGTACAGTAGTATCTGGTAGGTTTACATGTGACTTCTCTTTGGAGATCTGAGGATCAGTGAACTAAGAAGGCTACTTAACTGTCTCCCTTGTTTAACCCCAGCTGCCCATTGTTCAGTGGTGGAATTCGGATAGCACAGCAGTCACTAGTTCTTGGCAATTCTGAACTCCCAGTGGTCAGATATGAAGACTCCTAACCCCCTGTATGCAGTACTGCACACTTGAATGGGCACTGATTTTGTTTTCTCTAAGGAATACCTTTGTTCATCGTTTTTCCTGGCCCCTGGCTCTGTTTAGGTTTTTTTTTCTTTTCTTTTTTCTTTTCCATTATCAACTTATAGCACATCTAAAATGCATACTGGGAAGCCTGCTCTTAGGGTTGTACAGCCTTTAAAATTTGCCTTCTGCTCACAGAATATTTTAAGCTCAACCATTCAGTCTTTTGTTGCCTATGTGTTTGGTTTCTTTGACTATCTTCCCAAAACAGTAGGTATGGAAAGAAAAATACCCGATGGGAGCCTTTTTGCTTCTAGTCTGTCCTATACGCATCTGTGCTTGGTGTAGCTACCAAGTTCTCTTATTTCTTTGGTCCTCATGCAACTGCATCTTCAACTCCATGGCAGTTGTGTGGAAGACATCTGAAACACTGGTTCAAGACCTGATCTTTGCAGGGGCGCCTGGGTGGCTCAATCGGTTAAGCATCCGACTTCGGCTCAGGTCATGATCTCATGGTTCGTGAGTTCAAGCCCTGCATCAGGCTCTGTGCTGACAGCTAGCTCAGAGCCTGGAGCCTGTTTCAGGTTCTGTGTCTCCCTCTCTCTCTGACCCTCCCCTGCTCACGCTGTCTCTCTCTCTCTAGGAAATAAATAAAACATTAAAAAAAACAAACAAACCTGTCTTTGCCATAGCACAGAGTTCCTCTGCTTATTGAGTTTTATTGGGCCTCTGATCTCAGGATCTCTTCAGTGTTAATTCTCAGTGTTTAGAGATTCAGAAGCAATATGATTTTCCAGTACTGCAAGGTCCTGAATTTTTTTATTTTTTCCATTTTAATTTTTCCTTTTAAATCAGCCACTTTTTGCCTAAGTTCATGTTTCTTGAAGTACATTCCCAAGGCAGCTGGTAGTAGTCAAACACACTATAACTTTTTTCAGCTACTTCTCCTAGGACCTCAGTTCACTAGATGCTCTGCTTCCAAGTTACTACTGCCTTTTGTTTCCATCTTTTAGCCTCCCGTGCCAGTGCCCTTGTCTCCATTGTTAAACCAGTGCCATTGGTTCGATTTTTATTACGGTGGCATTAGAACCACTTCAGGGTACTAATTTCTATGTTTGGGTAATGCTAACTGTGTAACAAATTACCCCCAATATATAATGGCTTAAACAATACAAGTGTATTTCTTCCTCTGATAACAGTGCTGAACACTACCAGGTCAAGGAATGGCAAGGGTGGGGATGGGGGTAATTCTCTCTACCTATTCATGGACTTTTAGGCTGACAGACTCTATTTTAAACATAAATTTGCCTAAAATTACACAGCTTCTTAGTGAAGGTTCCAGGATTCTCACCACTTGGTTCTGGCTCCAGAGCCCATGCCCTTTCTACCACACAGATTGTATTTAGATTGGCAAAGATGCATGAACCAGCTACCCAGGCAAAGTTTGCATTCTGCACCTCATAGCTGAGCCAAATGGTAAGCTGGTGATTGTCTAACACATTCAGTTGCTGGGAATACATTACCTGCTTTTACTGGACTGAAGATGTTTCCCTGTAACTTCCTTCTAGGGCTTTTCCTATTTCTTAGGGCCATGTAAAATAAACATCTCTTTGTCACCCTGTGAAGACCACTTTCATGCCCTTTCTGGACATTTTGTTTGAGTGAAACTTTCTCTTCTACTTCCTTCATTTACACCTCCCCTTCACTTATACCTTAAGATTCTGAATATTGCTCATCTTTAGACAGCCTCTGCAGACAAGATTTTTCTACTAATGCATCTTTGTTTTTTTAGGGTGATACAATTCTGGAGACTGGAGAAGTAATTCCACCAATGAAAGAATTTCCTGATCAACATCATTGAAGATTACTTTAAAATGTCAAAGGCATATGAGCCCAAATTTGTTGCTGCATTACTGTATTTACTGAATATATTTTCTGGAAAAGTAATAATAAAGTTTACTGTGAGATATGTGTTGTCTGTTTCTTCCCAAATATTGTACAGTTTGCAACTCTGAATTATTTAGCAATAAGTAAAAACGGACAAGATGGAAAAAAAAGTAAAATGAGTGATCACCTTTGTCTGGCCATTCCTGAAAAACAGGATGTAGAAAAGTAGTCACAGATTTTTTTTTCTTGCACAGTACTTAACCTAATCTTTTTTTTTAATAGTTGAGAAACTTTATTCTGCATCTTACTAATAACAGTCTCCCCAGTTAAACTTTAAGTAGATCTTTTCTGTTTGTTACATCATTTTATGCAATAATCTATACAAAATGATTGTAAGATGAATCGCCAATATAGTTATTCTCTTATTCTTTTATTTTCCCTTCCCTCTTAATATTAGAATACCTACAGTCCCCAACCTTGATCTATTATTGCTACCTTTCCTCATTTCCTTGCAGAGTTTATATAGTGTCATGGTTTAACACATATCCACATGCTAACAATTACGAAATTGATACCAGGTTTTGTTCAAATACTTACTTTGCTTTTTCTTTTGGATTTTAAAAAATGTTCCCAAAGTAGCATGCCTAAAAATATTTTTCTCATAATTCACAAAACCTGCTTCGCTAATTTCGTTTAATGGCAAATCCATTTTCTAGATTCTCAGAGTGAAAATTTTGGAATTAGTATTGATCCTTCTCTCATAATTCCAAAATCAGGCAGTCATATAAATGCACTTTTACCATATATCTACAAGCTACCTACCTTATGTCAGCTTACTAATTGCAGTAACTGCAATTACTTAACCTAATCTTATGTGAAGGTATGCAACAGAATGCAGTGTTGCAATAAACAAATGTAAGAACAGCAATTCCACACAATTTGTTTTAAAGAAGTACTTTAGAAACTCTTAAGTTGAAAAACAGGTCATTCTACTTAGGATCCAGTACTCCCGTCCTGTCAGATCTAGGTTGTATATAAGCATGTAAAAGACCAACCTCTATGTGAAAATTAGCAGATTAGTGGTTATTATAAAGGACTATACAAAAATAAATTTGGAAACTTTGCAATAATGGATTTTACTTTAAATCTAGACACGTCTCGGATAAGCATGAGGTAAAGTACTATATGCACAGAATTAAATCCAGAAGAATTAGAAATTCTCATTCATCTCCAAGATTTTGTCTGGGTATTCCTTGCTTAGCTGTCGTCGTGCAACTACTGTCGATGCATAGATGACGTATCCCCAGGAGAGCAATACGATCGCGAGTAGCAGCTAAAAAATGCAAGACGGGGAATAAAAGCAAAAAAAAAGGGGGGGGAGGAAGTTACTGTAAGTGGTACTTTTCACCCTCCCCTCGCCCCAACAGGTTGCCGTGTACGTTGCTAAGGTGGGAATTAGAGTTAAAAACTGGAATAAAAGGAGTTCCGGAGAAGAGTACACCCAGCCGCCCTTACGTAAGAAGCGGAAGAGCGTGTCTTCCAGGAAGAGGCGGAGTCGAGGTGAGAGTAAAATCCTTAATACAGGAATGGATTTTAGAGTTACTGGGCACTGAAGAAATAGGGGGCCTTCCGCCGGCGGGCCTAGGGAGTCGACACCGTGGAGCCCCGCCAGACTAGGAACCTACCACTGAATAAATCCAGTCCAGGGTGCGGCGATTCACTGGCTTCATGGTAAGGTGGCTGCGGCGGTCCGCGGGAACGGAGGGAAACTGCAGGCCCTAGACTAACCTCCGGGGCGGCGGCTGCCGAGCGGTGGCGGCCATCTTTCAGCCGGGCATCAGCGCCCGCCCCTCGCCTCCAGGAGCGTTTCCCATCAGCGGGGCCGGCCTCTTCCGCCCGGAGCTGGGGGCCGGCTCACGTGATCTGGGGGCCTAGCTCTGGGTGCAAGGGGAGATGAGATAAAGGAGAAATTATGTTGAAAATGGCTTTTTTTTCCCCCCCTACTCAGAGAGATGGGCGTGCTTTATTAACCGGTCTTTCAGTTGCAGTGCTCAATTCGTGCAAGATTATGAACCGTCGTGTGCATTTAAAAGTGTATTTGAAAAAATAATCTCCATTTTTAACACCACACTGGTTTCTGACGCTGGAGGGATTAACGTTTCTTCTTGCATTTGTTTCCACGTAATACAGATAGGCGTTCATATATTCATCATTGATTTGAGAGTGGCACCCATTTTTATATAACAGTGACGAATAGTTATATGAGTTCCTGTTAATTGATCCCTTCTGCTAGAAACAAAAGTCTTTTGAGAACTCAGTGGCTTGTGAATGTAAATGATACTTCCAAGAAGAAATAATGTAGCGCGGATTACCTGGCATAATGTACGTGCCGATCAACAAGTGTTCTTTTTGTTTGTTTTTTTGAGTGCTATGTTATGTGCTTAGAATGGTAGCACGTATCAGATATTAAGCCAAAGACGGAATTTTGTACCCGGTTGGTTGTACCAAGTTTAGCTCTAGAATGTATGGAACGCTCCCATCTGAGGCCTGTGGGTAGGATGGGGCAGTGGGCCACTTTACGCTCAGACGTTGTCTGTATACATCTCAGATATCACCTGAAGTGGGTTTTAATCCAGATTTCGGGGAATGGGTTAAGGGGAAAAGTGTTCGAGAGAAAAACGTTATCAGTTTTGGGAAGATTTCAAGGTTCTGTTTTCTTAAGTAACCCCTGTTTATCCCTAGACTGGAGTAGATTTATGAAGAAGACTGTATAGGACACTGGTTGGGCTCTGGCTTTGGATTCCCTTTGAATCCGTGTTATTTCCTAGCTGTGCAACCGGAGACGGTCACTTCACCTCCATGTAACTGAAGTTTCTTTATGTATACAACTAGAGATAATTTTAGTAACTTTTCGCAGAGTTTGGTGAGGTTTAAATGAGACCAAGCTAGTTATCGTGTTCTTTGGGTAAGTTAAGAGCAAAAATTAAGTAGTGCTCCTGTAATCCCCAGAAACTGGTGGTAAGAAGAATGACGGTGATGGTAGTGATTTCCGCTTGGAAGGGTCTCGGAGTTCACTTTCCGGGAACGGAGGGCACGGTGGGGGGAAGGGCCGGGGCTCGGCGATTAGCTCTTAGGCCCCTCCCTCGGTGCCGGCGCCCTTCTACTGCGCATGCGTTACGCACGCGGGTGTTGTGTTTTGACGCGCGGGGGGCCGCGGAGTGGGTTTAGCTTTCTGCCGCCACCCCTCCAAGCTGCCGTTGGTGATGAGCGTTTTACGTCACAGGGGTCGCAGCAGCCGCCGGGGTCTCCGCTGTCTCGCGAGGAGGGTGAAGCGCCCCCGCCTGCTCCGGTTCCTGAGGGCCGGCGGAGAAGTCGCCGAGTACGCCTTCGCGGATCCTGCCGTCACCGACCTAGCTTTTTGGGCCGCCGGGAGCTTGGCACGAACGGTTCAGCCGGGTCTGCGGCGACATCCTCCGAGGTGAGTGAGATACGAAACAATGGGGCGCGGGGGTCGGAAGGGCTGGGCGAGCCGGCGCTCCTGGCCTGGAATGAGGCCCAGGGAGCGGGGAGCTGCGGTCGGGGCTTGAGGGGTCGTCCGGGCCTCGGTGGGGCGGGGCTCCCGGCGGGCGGGCCGGCGGCTCTGGTGTCGCACCTGTGGATTTGTGGGGGTGCGCGGGGGAGGGTTGCGGTTCCTGGAAGCTCTCCCGAGGGGCGCGAGCCCACCGGTGTACTGGAAAAAGCTTGCTCTCTGGAGGTGGGGGTGGGGAACTCGCGTCTCAGTAGTGGCATCGCCACAATCAGAGGTTTGCCAGAGGTGAGGTTCTCCATTATCTCCGTCTGTCAGTAAAATGGGAGTAACTGTTTTAGTTCGTTGTGATTATGTAATTCACGTGGTGCTTATTAGCGATCCTGGCGGGTGGCACTTCTCACCCCAAGGAAGCCACTATCGCCGTGACTATTGGAGTTGTCTGCGCTGTGCTACACATTGTGGGTTGGGCACTCCTGCCTGTGGTTTTTCCAGCCATCCAGTCAGTGCAGCTTTCCTCGTGGGCTGCTGATACGTAGACTGGAAGGGGGCCGTACTGAGATGAAGCAAACCGTGTTTTAAGGGCGAAAGTGAATAGAATTTTTAGTAGGTAATTTTCAAGATTTAGAATAAGTTAACAGTTACCCAAGATTAAATGGTGAAAGTTGGGATCTTCGTTATTTTTTTAGTCAGTGAAATTCAAAGCTTTAGGGAGCCAAACCAATAATGCTTACCTGGAGTGAGTGGCTTTAGAAGGGAATGGTTCCCAAGCAGTTCTTTTTATGGCTGGAATTGGAGTTAAAATTCACAGCATCTGGTCAGTAGATCTTGTAAGATCCATGTAATCCTTTGGAACTGAATTGCAGGTCAGAGAGGTACAGTAATTTGTCATAAAAGGTAGGCCCGAATTATTTTTATTTTTTTATTATTATTTTAATGTTTGTTTGTTTTTGAGAGCGAGACAGAATGTGAGCGGGGGAGGGGCAGAGAGAGAGAGAGGGAGACACAGAATCTGAAGCAGGCTTCAGGCTCGGAGCTGTCCGCACAGAGCCTGACGGGGGCTCGAACTCTGACCTTAGCCGAAGTCTGCCGCTTAACCGACCAAGCCACCCAGGCGCCCCTCCAGATTATTTTTAATACTTGCGGTTTATTTTACTTCATCTACTTGTGAACTGTTTTTTAGCTACCTTGCCTGGATATATATTAAGTACAGTAATTATTAAGATTATTTAATTGTTATAGATTGTCACCTTTCTGGGTTTTTATAATGGAAATGGGTGATGGAAAGAACTGAGATTCATTTTCACATAACATAGGGAAACAGTATTAAATTCTTACTGCATGCTAATCACTATGCTAAGAGTTTACATAGAATATATGCCCTCAAACAATTACCTTTTCAGGTGGGTACTGTTACTTAACCCATTTTAGAATTGAGAAAATTTGAAGGTTTTGGGAAATTTCCTCCAGATCACACCACTAATAAGTGGCTTTGATTCTCAACCCTGGCTCTGGTTTAGAATTAACATCACTATATGTAATCGCCGTTTTAAATAATAAAATTTATTTTGAGTGAGAGAATGCATGTATGTACAAGTGGGAAAGGGGGACAGAGTGGGGGGTAGAGAGAATCCTAAGCAGGAATTCTCCTTGACTTGGGGCTCCAACTCATGAACCTCAAGATCATAACCTGAACCGAAATCAAGCGTCAGAGGCTTAACTGAGCCAGCCAGCTGCCCCTAATTAGCATCATTTTTAAACGACCTGACTTAATTTATAGACTCCGGCCTCTTGATTCTTTAGCCCCCTCTCATTCATTTTCCCTAGGTAAGTATGCTTGTTAATTATCTTCAGTTACCCTAGAATGTGACAGGGAGGCTTCTTATCTCTGTTAAAGCCAGTAGATTTGAAGATTTAGGGAAGGTTTGGTTTAATCAGTGTATCCTGAAGGTGGCAAACTTTATTTAGAATTTGGGAGGCAGTTACGGAAAAAGCATCAGAAGAGTTGATTTCTTCTTTTTCCTTGTGAGGATATTAACTTCAAATCCCATTTCCTAGAGTGCTTTCATAGAGAAAACTTTATCACAAGGTTCTAGAACCTGAAGCACTAAATCCACCATCAAGTCCACCTTTGCTACCTAAACCCAGACTTTATAAACCTACAAATCTTAATCTGTCACCTAGCCATTCCTGTTTTATGCCTTGATTTGTATTTTTAAAACAGCTTTGTTGAGATAGAATTTATAGTCCATCCATTAAGTTCACCTGTTTAAAGTATATAATCCAGTGGTTTGGGATATATTTACAGGGTTGTGCAGCTATAATTGAACATTTTCATCATCCCAGAAATAAGCTTTATACTCTCTCTCCTTCCCCCAGCAGGCTATTTTCATCCATAGATTTGCCTGTTGTGGATGTTATATATGAATGGCATCATGCAACATGTGGTCTTTGTGATTAATTTTTTTTTCCATTTAGCATAATGTAAAGTTTCATCTGTGTTTTAGCATGTATCAGTGCTTCATCTTTTTTATTACCCAATTATATTCCATCGTATGAATATACCACATTTTATTTGTCTTTTCATTAATCGATGGGATTGTTTCCACCTTTGAGCTGTTATGACAAATGCTGCTATGATTAGTCACATGCAGGTTTTTGTGGGGACATACGTTTTCATTTCTCTTGGGTAGGTGTTGAATTCTCGGTCATGTATATGGTAATTCTACTTCATTAGTATTTCAGCAAATATTTTGGTGAATTAAAAAAAAAAACCCTAATCTCTACATCCAATGTGGGGCTTGAACTCATTACCTCAAGATCAAGTGTCACATGCCCCACCGACTGAGCCAGCCACATGCTCCATTAGCAAATGTTTTAATTTCAGCATTAGTGATGCTTTTGAAGGAGTAAATCTCTTATTTGATGATGTACATTCATTGCCATTTGTTTGATGTTTCTAGTGACTACCATTCTTTAGATCTGAAGATACTACTGTGAGAAATACACAACTCAGTTTTTTCTTTTTGTCTATTGTGGATGATATTACTGATCATTCTTTAGCCTTATGCTATGCTGTCAAAGTGGTTAACAGGTATATAAAACTAGGGAAGGGAAGACTTAAGATTCCACTTTTTTTTTTATAGCAATTTTTTTGTTTAATTATGATTTAGTAACAATTATTTTATATTTGTATTACTACAACTTTTCACTGAGGATCTTTTTTTTTTTTTATTTGTTTCTAGGAGAGAGAGAGAGAGAGAGAGACAGCGTGAGCAGGGGAGGGTCAGAGAGAGAGGGAGTCACAGACTGAAACAGGCTCCAGGCTCTGAGCTGGCAGTCAGCACAAAGCCCGACGCGGGGCTCGAACCCACGAACCGCGAGATCATGACCTAAGCGAAAGTCGGATGCATAACCGACTAAGCCACCCAGGCGCCCCAAGATTCCACTTTTAAAAACAATTCTACGTAGTTAGGATTTTGTTTTATTTGAACTTCAAGTTTACTATCTACTAATTTTCTTTAATAAATGCATTCAGGGTTGGAATTTTTATGTGAACTGCAAATGTTTAGTAAATACTAAAAGTCTGTATTTCTAAGAAATAAGATACAATGTATTAGCTTTAAATTCACCAGTCTTTAAAAAGTCGAGTAATCCGCTTATTATATAGAGGTAAAAACGAAAATCTAGAGCTAATTGGCTATCTTCAGTTTACAGAGTTAGTTTTAGGGGAAATCTGCTTTTCAGTCCAGGTTCTCTGTTAGCCTCTCTGGTTCCCTCTCCACTCTTCATTCCTTCCCCTAATGCACAGACTTTGATCATAAAAATTTTTATTTTTAGGCTTTTTTTCTTCTGGGGGGAGAATAAAAATGTTAGAAGTAGGGGAAAATGCTGAGAGATTTATGCAATATTAAGGTTTCAGAGTTTTAGAATGTTAATAATTAGTATTGTATATGTTTAAATACATAGTTATAAGCAATTTGTAATTCTGTGCTGTTTAAGAAGAGTGTTGATTTTTGTATTTCTAGTCTAGAAAAGAAAGGACTAGAAATATTTAGATCCCTGAAGAAACATTAGTTCAGCATTAATTGATTTCCTATTACGTCCTTGAGAAAGTTACCCTCGGTGAGCAAGTTTAATTTGAAATCTGTGATGAAATAGTTATATTTCACAATCATGGATTTTTGTCATGGGTTTTGTTAGAGTTTGGTATGGCCAATGTTTAGAAAGTTCTAATTGTATTATTGGACTGACTTGGTAGTTAACTACTGATGGAACTCCCTGTAATAGATGAGGTGAAGAAAGATGAATGATAGACCCAGGAAACATAAAAGAAGAACCTAATATTTCATATATACTAAGTGATTTGTATAGAATGCAGCTAAAGAGAGATAAAATAACAAGGCCAAAAATGCAATGCACACCAAATTTCAGCCCTGGCAAACTCATTTTGTAAGTTATGGGTTGACATAGGCTGATAAATTTAAAGAAAACAAAGCTAATCTTTAAGATTTTAGCGATCCTTGTGAGAAAAATATAATGAGACTAAAAGCATGATTTCAAGAAACTTTTTGGGTGACTTTGGATTAAATAAAAAAAAGCTAAGCAAGGCTTTTAAGGGATGCTGTAAGGAATC
Source organism: Proteles cristata cristata (assembly GCA_017311185.1). NCBI lineage: Eukaryota > Metazoa > Chordata > Mammalia > Carnivora > Hyaenidae > Proteles > Proteles cristata. The sequence goes on along the minus strand of JAESUZ010004784.1, from coordinate 223,501 downwards.
AGTGAGGAACTGAAGATAATAATTTAACAATAGTAGTAATAATATGTAATACTTATACAGTAGTTGCTATGAGCCAGAAACTATCTTTGAGTGCTTTTACATATTTCATTTAGTCTTCACTGAAAGATACTGTTTTGTGTGTGTGTGAATCTTCTGCTGTATACTAAAAGATACTTTTGTATGTGTGTGAAAGAATCTTCAGCTAAAAACTACAGAATTGATTTAAACTGGTGAACTTTCTGGTATGCAGATTATCTTAACAACAGTTATTTTTATTTTTATCTTTTTTGTGAAAGAGAGCAAGAAAGCAGGGGAGGGATACAGGGGGAGAGAATACCAAGTGGGCTTCACGCCAGCATGGAGCCCCGCTGGGGGTTGATCCCACGACCATGAGATCATGACCTGAACCAAAACCAAGAGTTGGAAGCTTAACTTACTGACTGACCCAGGTGCCCCATCACTACAGTTATTTTTAAAAGTGCATATCCAATATTTAACACATAAAACAAGTCACTCTGTATTATTCAGGGTATTTGAACGGTATAAAACCATACATAGAAATAACACCAGCTTAGGATTGTGGTGTTTTGGGTTTTTGTTTTCTAGAGAGGGATAGAAGGAGAAGATAAGGAATGTTTTAAAAAATTTGGACAACCTGGAAAAAATGTTAGTGTGTTAAATCTGAGTGGTGGATAAATGAGTTTTTGGCAGATTTTCTTAATTTTTTTAAAATTTTTATTTCTGAGGGGGAGAGAGAGAGAGACAGACAGACTGTGAGCAGGGGAGGGTCAGAGAGAGAGGGAGATACAGAATCTGAAAAACGCTCCAGGCTCTGAGCTGGCAGTCAGCACGGGGCCCGAACCCACGAACCGTGAGATCATGACCTGAGCCGAAGTTGGACGCTTAACCGACTGAGCCACCCAGGCACCCTGCAGCAGGTTTTCTTTTGTATAGTTTTTAGTTAAATTCTCTGCTTTTTTATTTTTTAAGTCTTTATTTTGAGAGAGTGTGTGTGTGTTGTGGGAGACAGAGAGTCAGGGGAAGGGCAAAGGAAGAGAGGGAGAGAATCCCAAGTAGGCTCTGTGCTGTCGATGCAGAGCTGGATGCAGGGCGCGATCTCACGAACTGTGAAACCATGACCTGAGCCAAAATCAGGAGTTGGATGCTTAACTGACTGAGCCACCCAGCTGCCCCCAGTTAAATTCTCTTTAAAAAGAATAGAAAGCTAGGGTCACCTGGGTGGCTCAGTCGGTTAAGCATCTGACTCCTGCTCAGGTTATGACCTCTCAGTTTGTGATTTGGAGCCCTGCATTCAGCTCTGTGCTAACAGTGTGAAACTTTCTTTCTCTGTCCCTATCCCATGTGCGAGCTCTCTCTCAAAATAAACTTTAAAACAATTTTAAAAAAAGAATGCTATATAGTACTTGAGAGCTTAGTATATACAACAATACGCCTTTTCTAAAGGCTTTTTATTTTTTTTTTTATATGTTTATACTTTTAGAGAGAGAGTAGGCACAAGCTGGGGAAGGGGCAGAGAGAGATGGAGACAGAATCTGAAACAGTCTTCAGGCTCTGAGCTGTCAGCACAGAACCTGATGTGGGGCTTGAGCTCATGAGCTGTGAGATCATGACCTGAGCCAAAGTTGGACGAAGGTGGCTCAACCAACTGAGCCACCCAGGTGCCCCTCTGAAGACTTTTTATATCCTCACAAACACTGTGATGCAGGTTCTATTATCACTGATCTGCGTAGTCACACTTACTAGCAAAGTTTGGAATCAGGATTCAATATAGGACTCAATTGAGTATTCAAATACCTGCCTTTAGAGCTTGTGCTTTAGGTACCATGCTATACTCCCTTTCATATTACAAAGATAATGAGCTACACAACTATTTTCACCAAAGTATGTTTCATAGTCATTATTTGCTGTTTTTAAAATCAGATTTAGTCTCTTCCTCTTTTATCAGATTACTGATGTATTTTTTTCCCTTTTACAGATAATGGCATCAGCTGCTAAAGAATTTAAAATGGACAACTTTTCACCTAAAGCTGGTACTAGCAAATTGCAACAGACAGTACCAGCTGATGCATCTCCTGATTCTAAGTGTCCTATATGCTTGGATAGATTTGATAATGTGTCTTACTTAGATCGCTGTTTACATAAGTTCTGTTTTCGCTGTGTACAGGAGTGGTCAAAAAACAAAGCTGAATGTCCACTGTGTAAACAGCCCTTTGATTCTATCTTCCATTCTGTGAGGGCAGAAGATGACTTCAAGGAGTATGTCCTAAGGCCTTCATATAATGGTTCTTTTGCCACCCCTGATGCTCCACGATTTCGCTATCGTACAACTATGACAAATCGAAGTGCTTCTGTTTATTCACCTAGTGGTAACATGAATAGAAGAACAACAACTCCACCAGATAGTGGAGTACTATTTGAAGGGTTAGGCATTTCAACAAGACCTAGAAATGGTGAAATTCCTCAACTTATGAGGCAGATTGCAATAAGGAGACCAACTTCTGCAGATGAAAGATCTTTGCGAAAAATTCAAGAACAAGATATTATTAATTTCAGACGAACTCTCTATCGTGCTGGTGCTCGGGTTAGAAATATTGAAGATGGTGGTCGCTGCAGGGATATTTCAGCTGAATTTTTCCGTAGAAATCCGGCTTGCCTTCATAGATTAGTACCCTGGTTAAAACGTGAACTTACGGTTCTTTTTGGAGCACATGGATCTTTAGTGAATATTGTCCAGCACATCATCATGAGTAATGTTACTCGCTATGACTTGGAGAGTCGGGAATTTGTATCTGACTTAAGACCATTTTTACTTAATCGGACTGAGCATTTTATACATGAATTTATCAGTTTTGCTCGATCTCCATTTAACATGGCAGCTTTTGACCAGCATGCTAATTATGATTGCCCTGCTCCTTCATATGAAGACGGTAGCCATTCTGATTCTTCAGTCATAACAATATCTCCAGATGAAGCTGAGACCCAAGAGTTGGATATCAATGTAACCACTGTCAGTCAGGCACCATGGGATGATGAAACTCCAGGGCCATCTTACTCAAGCTCAGAGCAGGTGCATGCTGCCATGTCTTCCCTTTTAAATACTTCTGATAGTTCAGATGAAGAGCTTGTAGCAGGAAGAGCCCCGTCTCAGATACAAGGAGTACAAACTAATGAAGACCTAAATAATGACAGTGATTCTTCTTCAGATAATTGTGTCATTGTTGGGTTTGTTAAACCACTAGCTGAGAGGACCCCAGAACTTGTTGAACTGTCCTCTGATTCTGAGGAGTTAGGCTCTTATGAGAAAATGGAGACAGTGAAGACACAAGAACAGTCTTACAGTTCTGGTGATAGTGATGTTAGTAGATGTTCATCTCCACGCTCTGTCCTTGGAAAGGATGAGCAAATAAATAAAGGTCATTGTGGTTCTGGTAAAAGAATCAAGTCAAAGAAGGAAGAGAAACACTCCACGTCATTGTCGTCTCCTAGAGACCTGAACTCGTCTATCAGAGGAGACAGAGTATACTCCCCTTATAACCGTAGACACAGGAGGAGGGGAAGGTCAAGAAGTTCAGATTCACGTTCTCAGAGTAGAAGTGGTCATGATCAGAAGAATCGTAGAAAGCATCATGGGAAGAAAAGGATGAAAAGCAAAAGATCCAGAAGCCGGGAGAGTAGCAGACCTAGAGGTAGAAGAGACAAAAAGAGATCAAGAACTAGAGATAGCAGCTGGTCAAGAAGAAGCCAGACTCTCTCTCTAAGTAGTGAAAGCACAAGCAGATCAAGATCTCGTAGCAGTGATCATGGTAAAAGAAGATCACGGAGCAGAAATAGAGATCGTTATTATTTAAGAAATAATTATGGAAGCAGATATAAGTGGGAATATACTTACTATAGTAGAAATAAGGATAGAGATGGCTACGAGTCATCATACAGAAGGAGGACTCTGTCCAGAGCTCATTATTCCAGACAATCTTCAAGTCCAGAATTTAGCTTTTCTGAAAGAACAAATGCTCGGAAGAAAAACAATCACAGTGAAAGGAAGTATTACTATTATGAAAGGCACAGATCAAGGAGCCTATCTAGTAATAGATCAAAGACTGCATCTACAGGGCCTGATTGGGTAAGAAATGAAAAGCCTGGAGGGAAACGAAAATACAAAACACGCCATTTGGAGGGTACTAATGAAGTGGCTCAACCTTCTCGTGAATTTGCTTCTAAAGTAAAGGAAAGTCATTACCAAAAATCCTCATCAAAATTAGATGGAAACCACAAAAATGAGAGTGATAGCTTTTCAGACAGCCGGTCATCAGACCGAGAGACAAAACACAAGAGGAAAAAAAGGAGGACCCGGAGCCTGAGTGTAGAGATAATTTATGAAGGGAAAGCTACTGATACGACTAGACACCATAAAAAGAAAAAGAAGAAGCACAAGAAGAAGCATAAGAAACATCATGGGGACAATGCTTCACGTTCACCAGTTGTAATTACCATCGACAGTGATAGTGATAAGGATTCTGAAGTAAAAGAGGATACAGAATGCGACAATAGTGGTCCTCAGGACGCTTTACATAATGAATTTTTGTCTCCTCCCTTTGAACCATTTGAAGCTAAAGATGTAGTTACAATAGAAGATGAATTTGGCATCCTAGACACAGAGTGTAATATTACCACATTTAATAACAACTTGAATAATGCCAACAAAACTGTGGATTCTGTTCCACCCCAGGCAGCTTCAGTTGAACAAACTCTTGATGTAAGAGAAGAGAGTACCTTTGCTTCTGATTTGGAGAACCAGCCCAGTAATGTCTCTGTTCAGACTGAGCCATCAAGGCAATTGCCATCTCCACGGACATCATTAATGTCAGTGTCTCTTGGTAGAGACCATGATATGTCTTAAAACTGCCAAAGCATCTCATTGAGAATTCTGATGGAAAACAAAAACAAAAAAGTTTCATCTACCGCAGTCTATTTAAAGATGACTTTTGGTGAAAACTCTTTTCCCCCTAAAAATATTTTAAGTGGTTTTTTTTGTGTTAAAAAGTTTGTAAAAATCATTATTTGTTCAAAAAGTATGTATGTCCCACCCTCAGAGATATGCACTTTTAAGTGAGGAAAATGATATTGTTAGCAGTTTATTTAAAACTTGGGATCCTTTTTAAATAAAAAATATAAATTTTAGAAGTTATTTCATAAAGCCATATGGTATTGACATATTTTTAAAGTAGTCAATGAGTATTTTTGAATTTTTTTTTGAGAGTTATTCTGGAAATGTGTTATAAGCTAGGAGAATCCCTTTGGACAGTCTTTATTTTTCTTCTTAAAAATTTGTATGATTCAAAACCATTTCTTCAGGTTAAATTAAGGCATTTTAATCTGCACAGTTTATCTTGACATCTGCCAAAAGAAAATTTAAATATTTCCTTTATATACTTGTTTATCTGGACTGCCAGTAAAACGTGTATTCGACAAAATAAAAAAATAAAACAGTAACACTTTACAAGAATCCAGAAATTTTTCTATGTAGTACTGCCTTTAAAAAGAAAAAATTTAGTGGAGCTAAAATCTTGAAAATAGTTAAGGCTATAATTGTTATAAATAGTAAATTTCAGATGATCTGCATTTAACTTTATAGTTTTAATTATTTTATTTCTTTAATCTGATTCTGAAGAATATCTTACTTGCTTTCTGTCTTCACTAAAATGCAGTTATGTAGCATTTAGCTTATTTTTTAAAAACAAAACACCCTTGCCAAACTTCTACGTTGGTAGTTGTACACAAAGTGGTTATGTTTTATCCTGTTTTAGAGATGATGAAATAAATTGCTCTCTGTCTAGCCTGATGTAAGATTGCCAGGGAAGAACAGAATTTGGATTAGGTCTAATTTAGCCTTCAGCTTGCCTTGCTACCATAGTCATTCAAAGTTGGAATGCCTGCTGGGTGGCAGGTTCTGTACTATGTTTTTAGGGTTTCAGTGATGGAACAAAGCAGATATGATCCCTGTCCTTGGGGGTCAAGGATGTAAACATTAGAAACCATAAATTCTCTGAAGAGAAAATGTAATGTCTTATAAGAGCATACAATGGGGGCCTAATTTCATGTGGAAGTGATAGCTGAGTTGAAATTCAAAGAACAAGTAGCTGTTAGCTAGGAGTAGAGTTGTTCTTTGCAAAAGAAAAGGTGTCCAAAGATCCAAAGGCAGAAGGGGAGCCCGACATATATTGGAAGAACTCAAAGAAGGCAAAATTAGCCAAAGAACAAAGTAGGAGCAAGCTTTATAGGTCATAAAGGGGAATAGGAAATTTTTTTAAAATGCCAATTTAAATGGATGTTGGCAGTTTTTAGAAAGCTCCGACACAGAAATAAGGGGAAGACCATAGTTGATCCAGGAATATATCTTGAAATTATGACACGATTTTGTAGTTTTTTTCTTAAGTGTTAAAGACGTAATGCTATTTTATTTCATTTTCTACTTTTATATGTGTAAGCATTTAGTGAAAACCTATCAAAGTTTTGAAACACCTAAAGCTCATCTTAATACATGGCATCATGACATCATCCTCTTAGGTGTTCAGGCCAAAAATTTCCCAGTCTTTGATGAGTCTCCTCCGTCAGCTCTCTCATTCAATCCCCAAACCCTGGCCAGTAAATATTTCTAATGTGTCTATACCGTCATCCAATCTGGGCAGCCATAATCTCTCACTTGTGCTATTCTAGTGGATCTGTGTGCATCCACTGTTGCTCTACACCTACTCCTCCCACCCTTTTGCCTCCATCCATTCTTGTTTCATTCCCCTGTTTAAAATCCTTCAGTAAGTTTCTGTTATTCTTAGGATACTTAATAAAAGCAAGCAAAAATCCAGCACAATATGTTTTACATGCCTCTGCTTAATCAGATTCTGGTCCATCTTCAGCTTTTCTCACCTCATTTGTGCTCTGGCCACCCTAGCCTGCTTCCTCCTAATGCAGAGCCTTCGTATGTGGATTTTTCTTCTGCTAGGAACTGAATTTCATCCTAGCTAAAGGAGGCTTTTGCTAAAGTGTGCCGTTTTCCACTTTTTCCCCCAAACTTGGTCTCGTAATAACCCTGGACTCCTGTAGTAATTGATTATGGAGTGTTCTCTCACCAATCCGCAAGTTCTTTGGCCACTATATGTATGTGTGCTGGTAAATCCCTTCTCTTTTGTCTCATATAGGAAGTACTTAAAGCACTTACTAGGTGGATGACTGCGTGCTAGGGATTTTTAATTTTGGCTAAGACCTGCTTCCTCCTTTCAGGGGGCTCCACTGTTAACTTTTAGCCTAGCCTGTGTTCTTTTAACCTGTTCATCTGAATTCAGTGTCTATGAGATTTTATTTTACCCTAAGTTTTTAGTGTTTTTGTGACTTTAATGGGAATGCGACCTAGCATTTGCACTTGGTTGTTCATCAGTCCTCAGATTGACAACAGGAAAACGTTATTACTTTTACTTTCAGTTTCAGTAAGCTCCATGGGAGCTAATCGAAGGCCCTCCCCAACCCCTCTAATCTGTAATAATGGTCTGTGCGTACTAAAGGGCAACAATTTACTCAAGGTAAGCTGACAGCCCATTCTTACTGGGAATTCTTCCATCCTGGGGAATCATTACAGTCCCTTGCCAGTGGGTATGGATGCCTTGAGTCAGTCTATATCCCTGGACTCAAAATTTTTCAGAAGGTTCTTCAGGATCCCAGAAACTATGTATAACCTGATTTGGGTTGTGGCCACTCCACTGTCCACACCAGTGGGGGCAAGAGATGGGAAGTAGAGGGAGAAGCATTCCTCTCCACAAACCAGATTTTCTCAGAATTCTGAGCATGGGTCCATTTATAACATTAAGCTATGTACAGCTGAAATATTAACTGACTGAATTACTTGATAAGGTAGCTATTACTGAGACCAGAATTTATATGGTAGTGCCCCTTTAACTGCAGAGAAGAAGTTCCAAGATCCCCCAGTGGATGCCTGAAACTGAATAGTTCTGAATCCTGTTATGTACTTTTTCTATACATACATACCTATGCTCAAGTTTATAAATTAGGTGCAGTAAGAAACTAATAATAATAGAATTGGACAGTTAATATATTGCAATAAAGATTATGTGAATGTGGTCTCAAAATAACTTGTACTCATCCTTGTGATGATGTGAGATGGTAAAATGCCTACGTGATGAGATGAAGTGAAGTGAATGATGTAGGCATTGTTATAGATAATGTTTGGCTACTATTGACCTTAGGATACTTTAAAAGGCAGATCTGCTGCTTCCAAATCCCAGTTGACTGGATGAATGGGGTGGGGCGGTACTACTATATGGATATGTCCAGTGATTGGTGTCTTTAGGAAAACCCACATGGGAAGCTGAATCATAATCATTGTGTATGTAGCCTACTCTCAAATGGGTCAGAAAGAATGCTATGTATATAGACAAAAGATGATAAAGCAAATTGGGGCAAAATGTTAAAAAATGAGAATGAAAGTACAGAAAGTCTATGTTTTTTTGTATTTCTGTAGGTTTGAAATAATTTAAAAACAAGTTACTAAAATTGCCTCCATAGGCCTGGCTGGGTTACCTGTATGAGTGTCAGAATTTTCAGCCACATATACTTAGCAAAAGGAAGAAAAGTCACAAAGGCAAACATGTAACTATTAGAGCCACTTTGTGAGAAAGAGCCAGAGTCACTAGAGGTCTAGGGTCTTAGTCTGAGATTTACAGTTAACTGCTCTTGGTTCCATGCTCAGAAACAAGTTTGTGAGGGGTGTAAAAACAAAGGTGAGGTGTATTTTAAGTTTATTATTTATTTTGTGAGAGAGCATGAGCAGGGGGAGGGGCAGAGGGGGAGAAAGAATCCCAACGCAGGGGTCAAATTCATGAAACCATGAGACAACCTGAGATAAAATGCAAGATTTGGACACTTAACTGACCAAGCCACCCAGGGGCCCCAAGAGAGGTTTTTGTTTGTTTTGTAATTTAGGTTTGAGGGAAGACCAAGTTTCTGGGAAGGGGACCCTGAAATAGGAAAAGTTGAAAGGAAAGGTAACTGATGGAGCAGAGTACCTGAATGGCAGAGCATAGCACAGGTAAGTGAACTGGTAATGGATAGAGGCAGATGCAAGTCTTGCTGTAAAATGACAGAAGGAGGTAATGCACAGAGATGTGTTTCTGAGCACGATGCTCTAAGATGAGGTTGTTCACAGTGTAAAGCCTCTCGTCTCTGTGAAGTAGGAAGTAATGGCCAACTTCTGAGAAACAGAGGTCATGAGTAGATTGGGCTTGAGAAGAGAAATGAGAAAATGCCATTGAGGGGCATGGAGAGAAGGTTCACTAAGAATTACTGCTGAGTGCTGAGGCCTCCCCTTGAGATATGGGGAGTTCTGTGAAACACCAAGATTTGTAATTTTGTCCTGGTACCATTCATTCGGCACTGTGGGAGTAGAAGCAGAAACTGATGTTGGAGGTATAGTATGTGTTCAGTAAGTAAATAAATAGATGGTTTATGGTTGAAGTTCTGAATGTGACTAGTAAAATAACAGGGGCAAGGGATTTGAGAAACTGGGGAGTATAGGTGGAGTAGATGGTTTCTGGGTTCTGTAGGAAAGGAAGTGAAGCTGAAGTTTTTTATATGTAAAGAATAGGGAGATAGCAAAGAATTTGTTTTCCAATGAGGTTCAGGTAGATCTAGTGGAGGAAGGAATAAGACAAAAAGAATTTTAGAGAATGCCTAATTCTAGGCAGGATTGGAAGTAACTAGAATGGGTGGAGGTAGAGGTGAAGTGATTGGAGTGGAGGATAGTGATTGATGTGGCTGGAAGTACCCTCTACGTGGAAAATACTGTTGGTGATGACAGAAGATAAAGGATGGAGAAGAAAATGGTAGTTGTGTCGTGAGTATTGTGTCTTGTACTTTAAACTATGCTTGTGTTCCACGATAGCATCTGGCATGTGTACAGAGAAGATAATGAAAACTTAGTAAATAGTTATTTCCTCATTCTTGAGTTTTTAGTTAATAACTGAATCACTTAGGTATTAGAAAACATTCAGGGCAATATGGCTGTTTAAAAAAGTACAGTAAGATTGGTTGTTAAACTGAAAATCAAGAAATTCTTTCTCACTTTCCCTGCAAGTGGGGGGATAGTAAATCCACTGGATCTGTGCGTGAGAAAAGCAAGAGGCAAGGAAAATGGAAGTCAAGTTAGGCCAAGGTCTGAGTCCATAAACTGATCCCTGTAAAAGCTGCAGCTGCACTGTTCTGCTGGAGCATTAGATGATATGCTTTTATACAGCCACAAGGGGGCAGAATTAGATCTCTAGCATTTGTCTGGAGTTGGCTGCCTCTCTGCATGACCGTCTGCACTTTAAATAGGTAAACCATTCTCTCCCAAGCACAAGGATATCTCTTTGCACTTCTGTCTGTAAAATTCATGTTTTCATCAAACACTGAGTGTATATGGTCCAAGTCTATATGCTAAATGCTAGAGGTGTAACAATGAATAGGATGGAACCAATAGGAATTTTAAAGATGGTGGGAATGGAACAATTAGATTTGTTTTTAAACAACTAGTACTACTGTAGAAGAAAGTTTGGAGTGGGAAAACCTCGATGAAACGTTGCTTACGGAGCTCTTTTCAGTAGCTCAAACCAGAAGTCACGAGGGCCTATAGAAAAACAATAGGGGTTCAGTGGAGAGGCTGGATTCAATCAATTTCTGAGGTAGACTAGACAAAATTTGGGTACCCTGTAGATGAGGATGGGCTGTAAGGAGATGGAAAAGTCTGGTATGATGAGATTCCCCTGTGTGTGAATTAAGAAATAGAGGAATAGGGATAGTTGAGGAAGACAATGAGTTCAGTTTGAGCCTGAGCAGCCTAGAGCTGCACTGTCCGAGTTAGTAGCCACTAGGCACATGTGGATATTGAAATGTGAATGGTAAAACTGAGGAACTGAAATTTAAGTAGTGTTTAATGAGGCTCATGGCTGCCATATTGACCAATACAGATAGCATTTCCATCGTGACAGAAAATTCTTTTTTTTTTTCATTCTTTTTAAAAGTCTTTTTATTTATTTATTATTTTTTTTAACAAATAGTTTATTGTCAAATTAGTTTCCACGTAACACTCAGTGCTCATCCCCACAAGTGTCCTCCTCCATACCCATCCCCTTCTCCCCCCCACATCCATCAGTCCTCAGTTTTTGTCAGCATTCAAGAGTCTCTCATGGTTTGCCTCTCTCCCTTTCCCCCATTTCCCCCCTTCTTCTCCCCCTTGTTCCTCCGTCAAGTTCCTCCTAATCCTCCTATACGTGCAAACATATGATATTTGTCCTTCTCTGCCTGACTTATTTGGCTCAGCATAACACCCTCAAGGTCCATCCGTGTTGCTACACATGGCCAGATTTCATTGTTTCTCATTGCCATGTAGTATTCCATGGTATAGATAAACCACACCTTCTTGATCCATTCATCTGTTGATGGACACTTAGGCTCTTTCCATGTTTTAGCTATTGTGGAGAGTGCTGCTATGAACATTGGGGTACATGTGCTCCTATGCATCAGCATTTCTGTATCCCTTGGGCAAATTCCTAGCAGTGCTATTGCTGGGTCATAGGGGAGTTCTAGTGTTAGTTTCCTGAGGAACCCCCACACTGTTTTCCAGAGGGGCTGTACCAGTTTACATTCCCACCAACAGTGTAGGAGGGTGCCCGTTTCTCCACATCCTCGCCAGCATCTAGAGTTCTCTGATTTGCTCATTTTAGCCACTGTGACTGGCGTGAGGTGATATCTCAGTGTGGTTTTGATTTGTATTTCCCCATAGTGACAGAAAATTCTGTTGGACATCTGGAGGACACTGGACAGATGAAGATTTCCCGTGGGTACCTGGAAACAGTATGAATCTTGCAGGAGAGATGGGGACTAGGAAGGTGTTTTAGGAGTCACTGGAAACCTAGGGAGTACTAGAGAGGTTGTAGAAGTTGATGAACTCTCTGAGAGAAAGCAGAACAAGGAGAAAAGCAGACATAAGTGAAGATTCTAGAGAATACAATGTTAAGGAGGCTGGCAAAAGAAGGAAAGCCTTTCAAAAGAGACAAATGTGTCTTACATTCCCATATACTTTTCTTGCCTCTTCAGTCTTACGTTGTATATCCTGTATCAAAGGCAGTGACTTGCATGCAGTAGCACATAAACAGAATTTCCAAGAGGGTAATCTTATTTTTAAGTTCCTGGGAACATGGTCACTGTTACCTTCATGTGATCATTGAATCAGGGAATTCTGTTCTGGGTGGAGCAAATTAGGCCACCTCCAAAGATACCTCATACCATTTTTAGAATACATAACTGGAAAGTACGATCTTTTGACCCTACTCTATAAATCACCCTCCTTTTCTGTACTTACCTTCATGCTCAGCTATGATTTTCTGGATTATGTTTAAATCATTCCCTTGCAATAACCTTTCTCTAGTCCTTCTGTGTCTTTGTTCACTTAGTTTAGGGGGTGAGCAGCCTTTTCTTGTAAAGGGCCAGATGTAGTCTCTGTTGTATAGTCTTTTTTTTTTTTTTTTTTGTAACACTTTGAAGATATTAAAACAATTTTTAGCTTGTGGTCTGTTTAAAAAGTAGTCACATGCCAGATTTGTTCTGCAATAGTTTGCTAACCTGTTACCCAGCAAGACCTCCATCTGGATGAACCCAGCTCCTCAGTTGTGCTTACATGCATCCTTCTGAGTGAAGGAAATTAGAAACTGCAGGTTGGTGTCACCATAAAAACACAATCCCAATTGGACAAGTTTCTGTAGTGTTCTTGCTCATTGGTATAATGGGTATATTTCACACCTTTTACGTCCGCAAACCTCCCATTTGTCTCTACCATAGGCTTTCCATAGTGGCTGAGGAGCTGGCCAGTGCCAGGTTTGGGCAAACACAAACTCTCTTCACCAAAATAATACCTCTCTAGCGTATTATTACAGACACTGCCTGCCCATTTGGTCTTGACTGGTTTGTTTGTGTGTCCTCAGTCAACTAGTGGGTGTGCTGATCTCGGCTGGCCTCATCTGGGATTACTGGACTCTATGTAGTCCCTCATCTTCCAGCACATTAGCCTGAGCTTGTTCACCTTGTCACAGGGGATCCAAGAGAGAAAGCAGGAGTGTGCAGTCTCAAGACCTGGGCTCAGAATTGAAACCATCATTGCCTCTTTTATTTTTGTTATTATTATTATTATTTTTTTGATCTATAGCAAAGTTCTAAGACCAAGCTGATTCAAGGGGAAGGAACAGAGACTCCTGTGTTGATGGGAGGAGCTACAAAGTTACATTGTAAAAGGTAAAAGTATTGGGGAAAGTGAAGAATTGTAACTTTTGCATCCAGCCTACCAGAGTATCCAGGTTTGCTCCACAGCAATGGAAAGAGCCCTCTTCCTCTAGGCCTTTAGCCCTCCCACTTATATGTGCATCTGTAGCATGTGGAAGGTTTGTAAAAACAGATTGCTGGGGCCCACACCCACAAAATGTCTGGGATGCCAAGAATTTGCTTTTCTAACAGGTTTCCAGGTGGTTCTGATGCTACTGGCCTGCAGACCACAGTTTGAGAACCACTGTTCTGGGACATACCCTCTGCATGCATTTCACTTATTCCCACTTGAAAAGGAATTTTGATTTTTGAATTATCTTTTTTTCCTTTATCTTCTGTTTTTTAGTTCTGTGATTATATGTTACTTACTTTGCTGCTCAGAATGAGGTCTGTGGACCAGCAACGTCAGCATCACCAATGTCAGCTTCTTAGAAATGCAGTCTCAGACTTACTAGGTCAGAATCTGTACTTCAATAAGACTTGTGGGTGATTTTTGTGCATCCGTGTTTAAGAAGCACTGCCTGTGGATCATTCTCATCAACAAGCAAGCTAGTATGTTCTTGATTTCCTCCTCCAAGCCTGCCTGTCATCCAACTTCCCATGCTAATAGATGACACGGCCATTCCTGCAGCTGCTCAGGCTAAACAAACAGGAATTCTCTTTGACTTCTTTCTCACATATCCTACATTCAGTTCATCACCACCACACTTTACCACTTCCACAGCTAGTCCAAGATGCCATCATCTCTCATTTGGTCTAGTGCTGGTACTGGCTTCTTACCCGGTTAGTAGGCTTCTACCCTGTCTCCCTGCAGCTTGTTTTCTTCCAGTCAACCACAGTGAGACTTTAAAAACAGGTCTTGTTATATCCCTTCTCAAAATCCTGCAGTGGTTCCGCATCATATTTAAAATCAAAACCCATACTGGGGCATCTGGATGGCTCAGTCGGTTGAGCATCCAACTCTTGGATTCAGCTCAAGTCGTGGTCTCACAGTTCGTGGGATCCAGACTCTACTCTGATAGCTTGGAGCTTGCTTGGGATTCTCTCTCCTTCTCTCTCTGCCCCTCCCCTGCTTGTGCTCTCTTTCACCAAAAAAATAAACTTAAAAAAAGTCAAAACCAAAACCAAAGCCCTTATTGTGGGCTGTCAGGCTGTATGTGAACTGCCTTGGCCACTTCTCTCCTCTGTTTCTCCAGCTCACTTCACTTTAGTGACTCTGCTCCCCTCCTTTTCTTTTGCAGACCTGGTTCACCCCTCTTTTTTTGTACTGTTTTTCCCCCCACTCTTTGTACTTTGTTGCTTTTAGTAGAATGCTCTTCATCCAAATGGCATGCTATCTCACTTCACTTAGGTCTCCCTGAGTAACTCATCTATATAAGCAGCCCTCTTTACTCTTTATTCCCTTATCTTGCTTTATTTCTCCTTCCTGAACTTACCTTTACCTAACATCTACTTTCTTGTCTTTCACACTAGAATATGATAAGTTGTAAACCTGTCTTCTCCATTTTAGTCATGGTACTACCATTCTCCTGGTTCTGAAACCAGATGCCTAGAATGTAACCTTGATTTTTCCCCCTATTCCTTTCCTACTTCCTTCACTCAATCCTATCTCTAAAGTATATCTGAAACTTTTTATTTCTTATACTCTCCATTGTCCTTATCGGTGCTCTCATCATCCCTTAACTTGAGTCCCCTCCCATCGATCTGCCCAATCCACATAGGAGCCAGAGAAAGTCTTTTTAAAAATGTCATCAAATCATTCAATGTCATCATTGAGTGTCATCAATCACTCCTTGCTTAAAATCCTGCAATGTTTTCCTAGCGTATATAATTCCTTGCTTTACAAAGTCCCGTTTACCTATTCAGAAACGGTCCATGCCATTTATCCCTTATTCAAGAAATTCCTGATATACTTGACAATAAACTATTTAAAAAATAAAATAATATTCTCTTTTAAAAAATTCCTGATACAAATCACTTTTTCTCTGACTCATTTGTGCTTTCGGTTTCCCTGTATAGAATCCCCCCACTTACATTTTTTTTTTAATAATTCATTCCTTCTCATTCTTACGGACTCAGCTAAAATGTGACCTACTTAGAAAGATAGGTCCTTACCACTGTATTAAAACAGCTTTTTTCAATCTCCATTATTTTTTATCTCATGACTCTATTTGCTTTCTTTATATCATTTCACACTTGCTTGAAAGACACCTTTAAGAAAATGAAATGGTTGGTCACAGACTAGGAGAAGATATTTGAAATACATATATTTGACAGTGGGCTTTTATCTAGAATAAATAACTTTAAATTTATAATACAAAGAAAATAATACGTCTCAGGCAAAAGATGGGAACAAATGCCTCACAAAAGAAGACATGTAATTGGCCAATAGGTACGTGCAAATGTGCTCACATCATTAACTATTTGAGGAGTTAAAACCACAATAATACACCATTTCACACTGACCAGGATGGCAAATTGACCAATGTGTATCCACTGGAGCTCTCTCACTCTACCTGTGGGAATGCAAAATGGTGTATCCGGTTTGGAGAACAGCTGGGAGACACCGGTTAGGTTAAATATGCACTTAGGACCTACACAACCTGGGGGAAGCAGTTAACACATACATTTTCCAAAGCTCATGGAATTACACACTTAAAATCTGTGCATTTTATTGAATCGAAACTTTACTGCTATACAAGAATGAAAAAAAGTTCCTACGGGTCCTCCTCTGTCCCTCCGGGTTGAGTGAGCACGTACCTGCAGGTTGGCAAACCTTAGGAATATGTGCGGTTGGGGAGGCAGCGACCTGGGTGGGGCAGCCCAGCTTCAGGGAGCTGCCCGCCACGCCGCACGGCCGGCCGGCCCACCTACCGCTAGTTGCGGTTTCGGTTTCCGTTTCATTTCCCTTCTGCATTTTCGGTTTCCCGGTGGCTCCGCCTCTCCGCTCGGCCAAGATACCTTCTCAGAAAATCCGTCCGGCCGCTGCTGGGCTTTAAAAGGGAGTGAGGCGCGGGCGAGGTGGCACCGCGCTGGGAGCTGAGCCACAAGCATGACGGCGGAGGAGAGGAGGAATCTGCACGCCTTCCAGGACTATGTCATCAAGATTCTGGACCCTACCTATATCCTGAGCTACCTGTCCCCCTGGTTTAAGGACGGTGAGTTGTCCCCAGCGGCACTAGCGCCTTGAAGCAAGGAAACAATTTAGAACTTGTTTTTCTCTTGCCTTTCCCCCCCCTTTCTTTTAATCAATACATGTAGACAGGAACCAGATCCCCACAGCATTTAAAGAAACTATTTTTAAAACATTTTTTAAATTTATTTAATCCAAGTTAACATATAGTGCAATAATAATTTCAGGAGTAGAAATTAGTGATTTATCACTTAAGGATAACACCCAATGCTCATCCCAACAAGTGCCCTCCTTAATGCCCATCACAGATTTAGCTCATCCCCCCACCCAACACCCCTCCAGCAACCCTGTTTGTTCTCTGTATTTAAGAGTCTCTTACGGTTTGCCTCCCTCTCTGTTTTTATATTATTTTTCCTTCCCTTCCCCGATGTCTGTTCTGTTTCTTAAATTCCCACCACATTTAAGACTAGAGCTAGCCAAGAGGAGTCTTTGGAGGTCCAGATGGGGAACTGAGTCCCAGAGAAGTGATCTGCCCTGTGTAGTGGTGCACATCTATTCAGGTTCAAAGCTGGAGAAACATATCATTGTACACTTCAAGTATTTCCTCTCATGGTTATGTCTAATGTGTCTTCAGCTTTGTACTGACATTGAAATTAAGGGATTAGATTTAGGTGCTTCTTAAAAAAGATTTTGGGGGTGGGAGACTGGTGAGGACAGATGTACACAAATGATGACAATGCTATGAGAACTGCAAAGTATTTGACCTTTACTCTTGCTGTGTCTTACTTGTGCTTACAATTGACTGGAAGCTTGAGAGAAGCAAGACTCTGGACTGAATGGGTGTAGGCTTCCATTCAGGTGTTTCTGTCTAGCTTTTGAGACCGGTGATGATGGATGAATGCCATATTGTAAATTTGCATCCAAGTGCACTGTATGAGAGATAAGCAGAGACTTTGAGGAAAGAGGAAAAGGGAGGTGGTGCCTAGAAGGAGTTGAGATGAGAGAGGGGATCTGGCAACTCCTTTTCCGGCTCCAAGTGCCAAAATAGCTTTCCTGATGTGAGGCAGTTTTGGGAGATGTCCTGCAAGCAGACAGGTAATTTAAGTGCTGATTTCTCTGCAAATCCATGGGGGCTGTGGAGTGAGGAGTGAAAGAATACCATTAACAAAAGTAGACTTCTGCTCTCTAGTTGTGCCCAGGGAGAAGTAACAAAGTAACATCCTAATGAACCACAGAGTAGCTTGGGCCTCTGAAGAATATAACCCCCTGCAAGAATCTCTTTTAGAAATCTTGGAATAAATGAAACACTCACTAACTGGTGTGAATCCCATTCTTTTCTTGCACTGTGTGTCCATTCAATGAACAACTCATATATGTTAGGCAATATGCTAGTACTGGAGAGAATTTACATACACTTACTACACATATTATCTAATAGGAAGCATCATGCTAAGAATTGAGAAATCAGTGGTGAGTGTGATAGAACTGATCCTTCCCTAACAGGGATAAGAGTGCATACATACACGACGGCACATTGCTAAATAAATACACCATAAATGATAAAATGTGGTAAGTGCTCTGATGGAAAACCGTAGTGTGCTATGGGAGCACATAGGCAGCATAGTTTTTAATATATATATATTAGTTTTAATTTGTAGTTATAATGTAATCACAGCAAAAATACCTAAAGGGAAATAGAAAAAGCTAGCTAAAGAACCCTATGCATAACTATGTCTTATTTTTGAATGTTAAAAATACAATAGAAGTTTTGTTTCCAGTTTCTTACCAACGGCAACTGATATCATTTGATTGGTTTATATCTATCCTGTTCATTTCTTTATACTTTATCATGTGCACATGTATCTGTAAAGTTTTTTCTTCTCATCTTTTTCTGTTTTCTGTTAGATTGATAAAGTTTCTCTATCCCTATTTTTGGATATATTGGTTAACCAATATAGAATCCAGAGATTTCAAAGCATCCAAGAAAAAAAAAATAGGGAAAGAGAAACTTTATCAATCTAACAGAAAACAGAAAAAGATGAGAAGAAGTTTACTTGTGACGAGTGTACTCTATCAGGATTCAGTCAGAGAGCTGAGACATGAGTGTTATGTCTGGATATAAACTTTTTGACTCATTCCTCCCCCCCCTCCCCGTAAGTGGCAGCTTATCCACACTCTCCTTATGCCTCCAAAATCATTCCCCATGCACACACAGATACACCAATATGTCTAAATTACACCAGGAATATCTAGTCTCTCTTTTACCATAATCTTGGTCTCTACATGTTGGATACTGTACACTAGTTGAATCTTGAGAAAGGAGATTTGAAGCCATGTTTCTTCTGGAGAGCTTGCACAGTCACTAGGGTACTTCAGGGCTTTGCTATTCACTGGTTGTCCAGGATGTTTCAAGGTAGACTAGGTTGTGGGCTACACATTTTTTGCAATAGTCTTTTGGAGTCTAAGGCTAGCTCTTATCTTGGAGGAGCCCTTGATGAGCAGTATTCTGAGTATTTACCCATTCAGTAACATTTTCTGGACCGTACATGAACCAGACTTTGCTGGTGATTTGAATACAAAGATGAAAGTAAAAATGGATACAGCATGTCCATGATCACTGTCAATGGGAAAAGATAAACCCTCAGGCAGTTACTATATACTATGTGGAGCCAGTGGTTTAGTCAGCGGCCTGTAAAGAGACCAAGAAAGCATAGAAAAGAGATCAAGAAATTCTACCTTGAGAAACTGAGTATGGCATCACAGAGTGGCCAGGATGGCAAAGATAGTAGGAAATACTGAGGGCCAAAAGTAGAATTTTGCCTGCATTGAACCCCCAGTGCTTTTGAGGAAAGTAGACTCGTCAGTAGGAGATATCTGGGCTAGGTAGCAGCAGGATGGGACTGACCTCATGCAGAGTGATGCTAATCTCCCCAGGATGCAGCAAGGCAGTTTCCCTGGGAAGGTTTCAGCTGTGGCTGGACGTTCATACAAAGTGTCAGTCATGGCTGGTGCCATGCCTATGGAAAGAACGAACAACAGGGAGGCCTGGGAGTAAGAACCCAGCTCTAAGGATGAGGTCTAGGAACAGGATTAACTATCTCAAAGGAATAGGGTACAGTTGTGTGCCCAGGGAAGTTGGGGTAGGTGACAAGATAGGTGAATGTTATGGGTTGAATTGTGTTGTCCCTAAAAAAAGATAACTTTTTCAACCAAAAGTTAGGTTGAAATCCTAACCCCACTACCTCAGAATGTGAGCTTATTTGGAAGTAGGATCTTTATAGAGGTAGTTAGTTAAGATGAGGACATGCTGGGGTAGGGTGGGATCCTAATCAATGTGATTGGTGTCTTCATAAGAAAATAGCCACGTGAAGACACAGAAAGACAAAGAGAATGTCATGTGAAGACAGAGGCAGAGATTGGAGTGATGTGGCCACAAACCACAGAATGCTAACAGCCACTAGGAGCTGGAAGGGAAGATGGGTGTATTGTCCCTTAGAGCCTTCAAAGGAAGTGTGGCCCTGCCACCGTCTTGATTTCAGACTTCTGGTCTCTAATACTGTAAGAGAATAAGTTTCTATTGTTTGAAGGCCACCAATTAGTGCTAATTTGTTATTGTAGCCACAATAAACTTAGAGATAGGTAAAATAAAAAACAGAAGTGTTGGGAAGGATATGTAAAAAAAAAAAAAATGGAATCCTCATCCATTGCTGGTGGGAATGTAAAATGGAATAGGTCCTTTGGAGAGCAGTTTGATAATTCCTTACAGTGTTAAATGGAGTTACCATATGATCCAGCTATCTCACACGTGGGTATAAACTCAAGGGAATATCTATGTCTACATAGACACTTGTATTGCTATTCATAATAGCCAAAATTACCAAAATTAGAAACAACCTAAATGCTCATTAACTAATGAATGGATAGACAACAGGTAGTATATCCACACAATAGAATATTATTCAGCAATAAAAAGGAATGAATGATACAAGCTACAATATGGATGTATATTGAAAACATTATGCTTAAGTGGGAGAACCCAGTTACAAAGACCACATATTGTATGATTTCATTCATATAAAATCTCCAAAGTAGGCAAATCTATAGACACCCAAGTAGATTAATGGTTACCTGGGGTAAAGAGGAAGGGAGATGGGAGTGACTTGTATAAGATTTCTCTTTACTATTCATAGTGTACTAACATTAGATAGTAGAGATGGACCCATAACTCTAAAAACCATTGGATTTTGCATGTTGAAAGTGTTAATTTTATTGTTCCCAAGACAGAAACCTTGGCAGAGAAGGAGGCTATCCTTTCCTTTCTTCATTCATTCGGTATCTATTATGTGCTGGGTCCTCTCCTAATCTCTGAGAATACAGTGGTTAACCAGTCAGTTAACTGGTTTATTTCTTGGAATTTATGTGCCACTGACAATGGGTTGCGGGGGGTGGGGGGGACATTATCAAATGTCAGGTCATATGAAGGCAACCATTTGGTCACTACCCCAGACATGGAGTTCATGTACAAAGTTAGCAAGACCACCAGTAGTTGGGTGGATAGTTTTCTGCTACCTGGTCTCACTGGGATTCTGTTTAGCACCTCTTGCGTTTTTCTTTTCTGCCCTATTTCATGCTGTCCAAGCAAAAACCTAGAAAAAGGACCATGAAAATATCTATTTCTAACTCGGCTTTCTGAGTCCAGTGTAATTGAAGATGCAATGGAGTGGTCCTTTCTTCACACTCTTTTAGTCCTACAATTAACTCAGACTTTTGAACAAGAGATTATCAAAATGTTGGAAGAAGCCTTTGTTTTTCAGTCTAATCCAGTCCTTTATGATGATTAATTCTCTGTTGTGGGGATGCTTTCTCACACATTGTTAAGAAACTCCCTTTTTAACAGATTGCTTTAGAGCATGTTCCCAGACTTCCATACCAAACTAGAAGAAGTTTCTAGAGTGGATGGGAGGGTGGACTTAGTTGGTGAAGAAAGGGCATACTCAGCCTGAACAGAGAATTGGCTGCCTTCTTGCCTTCCATTACTGTGATTTGTTAAAATCACCATCCCCATTTGAGAAGGTCTGATAACCCTTTGTAGGGTTTTTTTTTCTTCCAGTGATTAGTGGTTCTGCAGTTTGATGAGTCACTCTTGCTTCTGTTTGTAGATGAGGTGCAGTATATTCAGGCTGAGAAAAACAATAAAGGCACGATGGAGGCTGCCTCACTTTTTCTTAAGCTCCTATTGGAGTTGCAGGAAGAAGGCTGGTTCCGTGGCTTTTTGGATGCCCTTGCTCACACAGGTTAGTTCATTCTCCTTATTTACAAATCAGAGTATATTACTTGACTGTTGCAAAATGCTGTAAAAGTGAAATGCTATTAACTTTGAACTATCCACATGAACTTCCTACCTCTTAATCTGAAGCAATGTAAAGATTATTTTCAGTCAGATAGTATAATTGCCCACCTGAAATATCCAGGGGAAGCTACAGGGTGATTATTGTGAGAGTTTATTATTGGGCAAGTGTATTGGATATAAGATCGGTATACAAAAATTAGTTGCATTTCTGCACCATACACAAAAATGAACCCAAATTGGATTAAAAACTTAAATGGAAGACCTGAAAGCATAAAATTCCTAGAAGAAAACATAGGCAGTAATTTCTCTGACATCAGCCATAGAAATATTTTTCTAGATTTGTCTCCTTTGGCAAGGGAAATAAAAGCAAAATTAAACTATTGAGACTACACCAAATAAAAAGCTTTTTTTTGCACAGCAAAAGAAACTGTCAAGGAAGCAAAAAGACAACCTACTGAATGGGAGAAGATATTTGCAAATGAAATATCCAATAAGGGGTTAATATCCAAAATATATGAAGAATTTCTACAACTCAACATCAAAACCCCCTGAAAATTCAATTAAAGAATGGGCAAAAGATGTGAATAGACATTTTTCCAAAGAAGATAGCCAGATGGCCAACAGACACATGGAAATATGCTCAAAATCACTCATTATCAGAGAAATGCAAATCAAACCACAATGAGATATCCCTTCACATCTGTCAGATTGGCCAAAATAAAAAATGCAAGAAATAATAATTATTGGTGAAGATATGGAGGATAAAAGAACCCTAGTGCACTGTTAGTGGTAATACAAACTGGTTCAGCCACTGTGGAAAACAGTATAGAAGTTCCCCAAATATTAAAAATAGAATTACCATATGATCCTATAATTTAACTATTATTTCCTCAAAGAAAACAAAAACATTAATTCAAAGGGATATATGCACCCCTGTGTTTATTGCAGCATTATTTACAATAGCCAAGATATGGAAGCAACCCGTGTCCATCCATAGATGAATGAATAAAGATGTAATATATATACTATGAAATATTAGCCATAAAAAAGAAAGAAATCTTGCCATTTGCAACAACATATATGGATCTATAGGATATAATGCTAAGTAAAATAAGTCAGGCAGAGAAGACAAATAGCATATGATTTCACTCATATGGGGAATTTAAGAAACAAAATGAACAAAGAAAAAAGATAAACAAAAAAGTAGACTCCTAGAAATAGAGAACAAATTAGTGGTTGCTAGAGGGGAAGTGGGTACGGAGGTGGGTGAAACAGATAAAGGGGATCAAGAATACACTTACTGTGATAAGCACTGAGTAATGTATAGAATTATTGAATCATTATGTTACACACCTGAAACTAATTTAACACTATGTTAATTTTACTGGAATAAAAATAAAGCATAAAAATTAGTTGCCTTTCTACCCACCAGAAGCAACCAGAAAATGTAGTACAAAATGGTATTTTTACAACAGTCACAAAAGGAGAAATGTATTTAGGGAAAAACCTAGCAGAAGATGTGTAAAATCTGAATGGAGAGAATGATAGAAGTGTTATTGAAACATATTAAAGAAGTCCTATTGAAGTGGAGATATATACCCATGCACATTGAAAGGAAGACTTGATACCATAAAAATATCAGCTCTCTCAACATTGATATTTGTATTCACTACAATTATTATTGCTTCTTGGCCTTTTGGCTAAGATCAAGTGTTATACTCAATACAGTTTAATAAAAATACTACATGCTTGGGGCGCCTGAGTGGCTTAGTCGGTTAAGCGTCTGACTTTCGCTTAGGTCATGATCTCACGGTTCTTGAGTTCGAGCCCCGTGTCGGGCTCTGTGCTGACTGCCAGCCCAGAGCATGGAGCCTGTTTCAGAGTCTGTGACTCCCTCTCTCTCTGACACTCCCCTGCTCACCCTGTCTCTCTCTCTCTCCTAGAAATAATAAATAAATAAATAAATAAATAAATAAATAAATAAATAAATAAATAAAACATTAAAAATTTTTAAAAAAATACTACATGCTTTTTCATGCACTTGACAAATTTCTAAATGATTCTAAAATGTAAATGGAAGAATTATGATCTAAGAATAGTCAGGACATTCCTAAAGAAGAATTAAATAGTCTGGGGTTTCCCCTTCTAGATAACAAAATTTATTTTAGAGCCGCAGTTGGTCCTGGCATTGACCAACTGACCAATGAAATAAAGAGCCTTCATTTAAATCCCTGTATTTATGAAAACCTGATATATTTGAGATCACTTGGAAGGGAGGATGGTTAGTAATGGAGGGGCTTTTAATAAATTGCAGTGTGCTGTTATAGACAGCATAATGTTAAAAAACCAAACAAACCCTAACTTGGGTACCCATGTAGAATAAATTTGTATTCCTTAACTCATTCCATTCACGTATACACACAAAATGAATCCACGAGAATTAAAGACGTAATTCCAAAAGGCAAAATCTTAACAGTTGTTAAAATTGTTAACAATTACACTGGGAAGATACTTAATAATTGTATGATGTTTTGACTCCTTGGAAGAGGAGTCAGAGGTTGTAGCTGAAATCCAAGGCACACTTTGGAGGGAAGATTTTATACTAAAACCAAATGTTAAGACTTCACATTATCCTTCGCACTTTCTCCTAAGAGATGATAAATATTGTTAGAGGACCTAAATAAAATGTTGGGTGCCCGAAATGAATATTGAGTTTTCTTTTTGAAAGATTATTAATTATTCAGGTGGTTTACAGGTATCTTTTGGGTTCTCTCACTGTACATTCAAACATGATCATATGATATTAATCTTCAAATATCTTTTAGTTGGTTTCATAAAAGCCCCCATTTTCTTCTTTTCAGGTTATTCTGGACTTTATGAAGCCATTGAAAGTTGGGATTTCCAAAAAATTGAAAGGTTGGAGGAGTATAGATCACTTTTAAAGCGTTTACAACCAGAATTTAAAACTACAGTTAATCCAAAAGATATCCTTCCTGAAGTATCTAAATGTTTAATTAGTCAGGAGTGTGAAGAAATTATGCAGGTAATTTAATTACTATAATTACTATAATTAATTAATTAGAATTAATTTAATATAATATAAAATACTGAATTTGGGGGAAGTAATTTGAACATGGGAAATGTATTCTGTTTTCTCCACTGATTTAGACCCGAGAAAGATCATTGAAATCCACAAAAGTCCTCAAATATAAGGCATAATTACCTAGAATAGTATTTTTAGTTGTGAACTGAATAATTTTTAATGTCACAAGTTTTTCAGGCTTATCCTATTTTCAGTTAAAATTGTTACTACTTTTGCAAATAATATTTTATGCAAATTTAAATAAAGTTGAACAGTTTAGCAAATAAAAAGAAAAACTATAGAGTTTAGTGGTTAAGCATTCACGCTTTGGACACAAATTTTGTTAGAATCCTAGTACACCTGTCTATTTGTGGTATGATCTTAGGCAAGTTGTTTAGTTTCTCTAAACCACTGTTTCTTGATGTATAAAATGGAAATATAGTACCTAATTAGCATAATATTTTTATAAGGATTAAATGAGATAATATATATATGTGCTTACATATACCTGGCATATAATCATAGGTGCTCAATACATTTTAATTACGATTAATAATAAAAATCATATAGATCCCATTTGCCCTGAAAAAAAAAATTTGTTAATATTTTGTTATATTTTTCCAAATATCTCTTTATGCCAGTGTACCCATGTTTTGAATGGTTGTCAAATGGATTATTTCCTAACATTACTTCTGCTGATAGATACAAGGTCTCCAAAAAGGTGAGAACACCTGGCTTGACATAGTGATACCATGTGTAACAAGGACAAAGGAAAGAGTGTCTTAAAAGGTACCATGTTGGATGGGGCAAACATGGTCAGGAATCATACCCATTGAACCATATTATACAATGATTTTAAATCAGTGCTTGAATGGCTATTTCTTCAGTAAAAACTCATAAAAGGAAAACTTTTGAAATGATTGACTGATCAACAGCAGTTGTCTTGCTTAGGTCTGTTCCAACAAGGGGTTGATGGCAGGTGCAGAGAAGATGGTTGAATGCTTTCTCAGATCGGACAAGGAAAACTGGCCCAAAACTTTGAAACTTGCTTTGGAGAGAGAAGAGAGCAAGTTCAGTGAACTCTGGATTGTGGACAAAGGTGGGATATTCCAGGGAAGAGCTCTGAAGGGTGGGAAGGTCTGAAAACATGCTCTACCCTTCTTGTGGTTCTACTTAGGGCCTGTTTCATTCATTCCTATTTTTCACTCACTGTCATAGGCATTTTACCCTTCAGAAACCCATGGCTACATCTCTAGAGAGAGAGCAGCTGCGAGTTGAATTCTGGGAGGGAAGTGGCTACTTGCCTGCAGAAGTAATTCAGTTGTGTCTAACCCCTAAAACTAACCAGGGCATACTGCTCTCATCCAGAATTAGCCCATCTGGTCCAAAGGATTTGGAGAAGGCAGAGTCTGAACTCACTCTCTGAGTTTAGATTATCAGAGAAATAGCTTTCAAACTCGAAGGCTTGCTCCCTTTTCAGAGCAAGAATCACAAGAGACATAGCCTGGTTGTCTTGCCTGGGAGCCATCAGGAACTAAGCCAGAACAGGACTGAAAAAAAGAATGAGTTGTGATGAAATTTCTGTGCCATCATGTGGTTTCCTGAAGCTAACGTCTTCTCAGAGCATTGTTTTAAAGGCTGAGTTTGGCGAAACCATCTGAGTGTCTGCTCTTTGCTTTTCATAGGCTTCCTTAAGTCACATGTTGTTCTGGAAAATGTCTATATAAATACACATCTGATTTCTTGGGTTAGGTCAAGAATGGAAGACATAAATATCTGCTAAATATTGCTACTCTAGTGTGCATGAGAATCATCTAGGGATTTTGTTAAAATGCAGATTCTGATTTAGTAGGGACTCAAGAGCCTGCATTTCTAACAAGCTCTGGAAGTTGCTGGCTCATGTTCCACACTTTGAATAATAAAGTCTTAAATGACATTGAAGTTCAGACTCCAAATAGAGACATCAAACTCAAAAAGGTTTTTTTAATTGTATTAGAAGGTGAAGCAAGTGGTTGTGCAAAATCTTAACAGAAGTTGAAAATTTTAGTATTAGGAGTATTATGTAGGACTTGTGCTATCAAGACAATAATCAGATTAGATGAAGTTTCTAAGGTGTTTTTTGGTCTCATACAGATGCAAAGAGTATTGAAGTGAAAGTTCTTGAGGATGATGAAATGGAAACTTCTGAAATACAGATTTTCTACAAAGAAGAATCTGAATGCCAGAATCTTAGTCAGAATTCATGTCCATCTTCAGGTACCCAACACTGTTCTTTTCCATAATGCTGTTCATCAGATGTTTTGTGTAGGGACATGTCTTCCAGTGCCAAAAATCATAGTCTTAAAAAAATTTTTATTTTTGAGACAGTGCAAGATAGGGAGGGGCAGAGAGTGGGACAGAGGATCCAAAGCGGGCTCTGAACTAACAGCAGTGAGCCTGATGTGGGGCTTGATCTCACAAACTGGGAGATCATGACCTGAACTGTAGTTAGATGCCTAACCGACTGAGCCACCCACGCATCCCAGGGAAGAAATTCTGATTAACATTAAGTAGTGTTAGAAGAAAAGTGTGATTTGGTGCTAACACTACTAGAAAATTTACAGATTACTTTTGCACTGAATGATACAAGTTTTCTGACATTTCAGAATAAAATCAACGAATATAAGCTGCTTTAAATTTTTCTGACATGTAAAGGCCCTTAACCTTTTAGAAATTTTTATTTTTCTTTAAAATAGGTTGGAGTCTGGAGCTCCTGGGTGGCTTAGTCGGTTAAGCGTCCGACTTTCGCTTAGGTCATGATCTCGCGGTTCGTGGGTTCGGGCCCCGCGTCAGGCTCTGTGCTGACTGCCATCTCAGAGCCTGGAGCCTGTTTCAGTCTGTGACTCCCTCTCTCTCTGACCCTCCCCTGCTCACGCTGTTTCTCTCTCTCTCTCTCCTAGAAATAAAAACCTTAAAAAATAATAATAATAAAATAAAATAGGTTGGAGTCAATAGATAATTTCAGTGGTCTTTTCTAGCAGTAACATTCTATATGTTTATCTGCTAGTGAGAAAAAGGCTCTGGTTATTTTTTGGAACTTCTGGTTCTATTGAGAGAAAATACCATGTGAGAGCCTGAAGAATAATAAAGAATGGTTGCTCATCTGGCGAGGATGTGGAGAAACAGGCACCCTCCTACACTGTTGGTGGGAATGTAAACTGGTACAGCCCCTCTGGAAAACAGTGTGGAGGTTCCTAAGGAAACTAACAATAGAACTCCCTATGACCCAGCAATAGCACTGCTAGGAATTTACCCAAGGGATACAGAAATGGTGATGCATAGGAGCACATGGACCCCAATGTTCATAGCAGCACTCTCCACAATAGCTAAAACCTGGAAAGAGCCTAAGTGTCCATCAACAGATGAATGGATCAAGACGATGTGGTTTATCTATACCATGGAATACTACATGGCAATGAGAAACAATGAAATCTGGCCATGTGTAGCAACATGGATGGACCTTGAGGGTGTTATGCTGAGCTAAATAAGTCAGGCAGAGAAGGACAAATATCATATGTTTGCACGTATAGGAGGATTAGGAGGAACTTAACAGGGGACCAATGGGGAGAAGAAGGGGGGAAATGGTGGGGAAAGGGAGAGAGGCAAACCATGAGAGACTCTTGAATGCTGACAAAAACTGAGGACTGATGGATGTGGGGAGGAGGAGGGATGGGCATGGGGGAGGACATTTGTGGGGATGAGCACTGAGTGTTATGTGGAAACTGATTTGACAATAAACTATTTGTAAAAAAATAAAAAAAAAGAATGATTGCTCATCAATATGAAATTGCTTTGGGAATTCAGTGTTTACAGTTTCTTACTTTTTAGAGGTCTTGAAGGGATTTGTTGTTTTGTTCCATATAGCATTTCCTTTAACCAGTGGCCATCTGCTTGCTCTGAATTAGGCCATTCTTGCTTTAGTTTTTTCCCTTCTAGACTTGAAGATTGTTTAAGAAAGAAATCTTTGTGGCTTTAAAAAAAAAAAACTCTCGCCATTGGTGCTTTGTCATTGAGGGAGGATTCTGTACTTCACATCAATGGAGATGCTAGAATGGTTAACAAGAGGCAAGGATTCTACATTTTCTCAAATGAGGTCCTTCTTGCTAAAGTCAGAATTCCTGTCTATTTATTTATTTATTTATTTATTTATTTATTTTACAATGTTTTATTTATTTCTAGGAGAGAGACAGCATGAGTAGGGGAGGGTCAGAGAGAGAGGGAGTCACAGACTCTGAAACAGGCTCCAGGTTCTGAGCTGGCAGTCAGCACAGAGCCCGACGCGGGGCTCGAACCCACGAACCGCGAGATCATGACCCAAGCGAAAGTCGGACGCCTAACCGACTAAGCCACCCAGGCGCCCCTATTCCTGTCTATTTAATGATAGATAGCTATTTCCTCGATTCTTCAGAGCAGTAATTACTTGGAAATTTTGTTCCCTTTGTATTACAGAAGTCTCTCATATTTACACTCCAGTGAAGCCAAGAAATTACCAACTAGAGCTCGCTTTCCCTGCTAAGGAAGGCAAAAACTCAATAATATGTGCTCCTACTGGTAAGCTGATTGCCACTACTTACGTGGTTTGCTTTTGTGTTTGCTTCCCTTTTTTTTTTTGTCTTTTATTGAATACTGGGACAAAATGGGTGAGGGTCAATATTTTCCTTGGTCCATATGTCTTTTGAGAAGACTGTCCTGGTAATATAGTCTCCAGGTATTTTAAGGAACATGAGGAGGCAAAGAAAAATGTCCTCTTTTAAGTTACTTTATGCCATGACTATTTATTTACATGTTACCTAGGAAGCAGCTTGATATTTTCCTGTCCTGGTGTAAATTCTGCCCCGGTTAACCCATCCATATTCCCAGTTTACCAGTCATTGTGGTGGTTTGAGGGGAGACAAAGGTTGTCACATTTGTATAGATATATTTTAGTATAATATTAGTTACACGTTTTCTTTTTCTTTGTATGTGAAAAGGTTGTGGAAAAACCTTTGTTTCACTTCTTATATGTGAACATCATCTTAAAAAATTTCCTCAAGGACAAAAGGGGAAGGTCGTCTTTTTTGCTATTCAACTCCCAGTGTATGAACAGCAGAAATCCGTGTTCTCAAACTATTTTGAAAGACTTGGGTAGGTATAACAGTTGGTCCTGTTTCTCTTCCTCTAGTTTCATGTAACAGGTGTGTTTTCAGCTTTGTTTAGTTTTGGGAAAACCATGATTCAAAAATGTATAGTAGATTTAGCTTTTATATAATCTAGATATAATTAACTTTTTATGGATTCAAGTCTATTTTGTGAGCTACACTTGAAATCCTAAACTCCTTTGGCTAGCTTTTACAGAGTGAGTAAATGACCAGAGAGGGGCGCCTGGGTGGCTCAGTCAGTTAAGGATCTGACTTCGGCTTAGGTCATGATCTCACGGTTAGTGGGTTCGAGCCCCATGTCGGGCTCTGACAGCTAGCCCAGAGCCTGGAGCCTGTCTTCGGATTCTGTGTCTCCCTCTCTCTCTGACCCTCCCCTGCTCATGCTGTTTCTATCTCTCTTTCAAAAATAAATAAAACACTAAAAAAATTTAAAAAAAAATGACCGGAGATAAAGTTTGCATTTAAAGGGCACATTTAACTTTTTAATGATTTCATAATTTATTTAATATTACTCTTTTAAGTAGTATTTTCTTTCTTAGTGACTTGAAAGAATTAATATATACTAGCGACACTTATAACCATTTTGCATTTATTGATCATTAACTGTGTGTAAGGTTCTGTGCTAAGCACTTGTTTCCGGATTCCTTTCCGAGTTAGGAGAGCTTAATCAATTGATGCTCTGATCTAGTGTTTCATATTTTTGTGGTTCCTCATTTACATTGTGGTTGGTAATAGGGGATTTCTGTTGTTTCCCAGGTACAAAGTTGCAGGTGTTTCTGGAGCAACGTCTGAGAATGTCTCAGTGAAACATATTGTTGAGAACAATGACATCATCATTTTAACTCCACAGATTCTTGTGAATAGCCTTAAAAATGGGACTATTCCATCACTCTCTGTCTTTACTTTGATGATATTTGATGAATGTCACAACACTGGGAAACAGCATCCTTATAATATGATCATGTTTAATTATCTAGATCAGAAACTTGGAGGATCTTCAGACCCACTGCCTCAGGTATTTCTAGATTCAGATGGATTCCTCAGAAGAGCTGTAACCTTCCTAAATCCTATTTACTTACTCTTAGGACCATATTAAGGATGTTCTTTTCAGGTGCTAAATCCATATTGTATAGCTCATGATTAATTTTGATTGATTGATTCATTTATTCACTTAAAGATGCCTCAGCCCATGCCTGCACCCCCTACCCCCACCCCGCACTGTGCTAGTCACTGGGGATACAAATATAAAAAGACATAGTCCTTGCCTTCAAACAGTTTAAGTTTCATGGGAAGCCAAACATCTATGAACTATGTCATAATGTATGGTGATGGCACACTCTGGAGATGGGTACAAGGTGTAGTCAGAACAGAAGAGAAGCTGTGCTGTGAAAGTAAGGCAAGACCCAACAGAAGTTAGGCAAAACCTAACAAGAGGGTACAAATTAGATAGCTGGATGGTCTTCAGGAAAGTCTGCTGTGTGTCCAAAGGCACAGAGGTATGAGAGAACATGGTGTGCCCAAGAGTGAAGAACCATGAAGCTCTTCAACATCATTTGAATGTAGAATGTGAAGTAGTAAATAGCAGTAGGTGAGGCAGAGTGGGGATAGAGGGAATGACTGATAGAACAGAATGTCAGGGGAGACCAGAGGTTATGCGATAAGTAGACACGTACATGCATTAGTCTGGGAGAGTAGATGGGACACCATTTTTGGTGTCATCAGAGGTGAGGGTGTGAGAGGAGTTAAGACAGAGGGTAGTTCTTAGATCGGGACAGGAAAGGTGAGGAATCCTTGGCATTTAATCTATCTTTTCTTTTAAATGTAGGAGAGGCAGATTATTTGCTGAGAATAATCAATATGGGGATGGAAGAGGGAACTCAGGGTGCCTGGTATACCAGTATCACATTGTATAAAGCTCTCTAGCCCTAATAACTACCTGTTTAGGACGCACAGGTTAAAAGAAATTCAGCCTGTACCCATAGACAGAATTCAGTAGGAATCACATTTCTTTTTCTTTTTTTCTTTTTTAAAAAAAGACTGACTCTCTCTGTCAGTCAGAGAGAGAGGGAGACACAGAATCTGAAACAGGCTCCAGGCTCTGAGCTAGCTGTCAACACAGGGCCCAATGCAGGCTCGAATCCACAAACCGTGAGATCATGACCTGAGCTGAGGTCAGATGCTTTACCAACTGAGCCACCAAGGCACTCCAGGAATCACAATTCTGAAAGCTTCTTCTAGAAAAAAATTGGTGGCTAACTAGATATCTTGCTAATGAGTCAGTTATTCAATATTTACTGAGTGGCTATTTGAGTAGAATTTAAATAATTAGGTGACCATTAAGCTAAATTTTTTACAAATCTTATCTTACTGAATTCACACAACTACCATTTTAAATAGCTATTGTTTCCCAAGTTTCCCAAGTTTTAAAGAGAGCTGAAGATACTTGTTCAGGGACACACAGCCAGTGTGACATGGTTGAGTTTAGAATGGAATTGTGTCTGATTTCAGTCCCTTTCTGTTCAGTATGTTGTTCTACACATTATAGGGGGGCACAAGAGTAGACAAGTCCTTCCTTGAAAGGGTTTCTGCTCTTGGTTTCTTTGCTGATTCATGTTCATCTTATGAGTTGTGGTTCCTGCATTTATTCAATGTTTAGCCTAATGGGGACCTTTACATTTGCAATGTCATGGGGAATATCAGAAAAAAATAAATAAATACTGTTTTTCTGAAATTAGTAAAAACAAAAACAAAAAAACAAACCCTGACTTTAGCAGGAAAGAGTTGCATGTGGAATTGTGCAAATGGTATGCACGTTTCTCATACATCTAATGATTTGCAATATTCCTCATAGGTCATTGGGCTGACTGCCTCAGTTGGCATTGGGGATGCCAAAGACACAACAGAAGCCATGGAATATATCTGCAGACTGTGTGCTTCTCTTGACACATCAGTGATAGCAACAGTCAAAGACAACTTGGAAGAACTGGAAGAAATTGTTTATAAGCCCCAAAAGTGTAAGTGGAATTCCATATCATGCTCTTTAGGACTTTGTTACCCTCTATGTTTCCTAGTTCAGAGCCATTTGGATGAATACTGAATTTATACCTTTTCCATTTAGTAGAAAATACTTTACCCCAAACTTGGGGTTAAATAATTATGTTTCACGCCTCTCTCCTCAGCTAAGCTGTATCCCCAGGCAGTGGATAAACCTCAGGAGTGGACTCTCCTAAAACAAATATTTTTACTCTTCAGTTTGATAAAATTCTTTTTTTCATTTTCTGTGTTTTTGATAAGGTTCTTATAAAGATGCTAACAATGAGAGATGATGAGAAAAACCACAGCATTAAGAACTGGCCTCAGCCCTTCCCTGCAGTGAATGCCTGAGGAAGTGACTGTGTGGTCATTCATTATTGAGTACAGATCTGATGATTTGGGTTGAAATGAAGCTAATCTGAATTCACCATATTTTTCCTCAGCAGATCAGAATATGATTTAAAAAAAAAAGATTTGAGGGGTGCCTGAGTGGCTCAGTCACTTGGGCAGCTGAATTCGGCTCAGATCATGATCTCAGAGTTGATGGGTTCGAGCCCCACACTGGGCTCTGTGCTGACAGCTAGCTCAGAGCCTGGAGCCTGTTTCAGATTCTGTGTCTCCCCCTCTCTTTCTGACCCTCCCCTGCTCACGCTGTCTCTCTCTCTCTCGGAAATAAATAAAATGTTAAAAAAGTAAAAAATAGGGGCACCTGGGTGGCTCAGTCGGTTGAGCGTCCGACTTTTGCTTAGGTCATGATCTCACTGTTCGTGGGTTCGAGCCCCGCGTCGGGCTCTGTGCTGACTGCCAGCTCAGAGCCTGGAGCCTCTTTCGGATTCTGTGTCTCCCTCTCTCTCTGGCCCTTCCCTGCTCACGCTGTCTCTCTCTCTCTCTCTCTCTCTCTCTCAGAAATAAATAAAATATTAAAAATTTTTTAAAAAAGTAAAAAATAAATAAAAAAAGATTTGACTGGCAAATGTTTATTAAATTCCAGTGCTATACTAACCCAACAAGGGAAAGAGGAAGAAGAGACACATATGCCTTTCTCCTTGCTCTGGGGATAGTATATGACTATATAAGGCAGAACAAACAGACATGAAGTAGCCAGAGAGGGGCAGTTAAGTTCCCTTCTGGGACCTGCCTTTAAGCAGTTTAGGGAAGGTACCTAATCTAAACTTTTTAGTATCAAGTACAAATTTCTTTATAATCCAGTCCCCCTACCTCTATGCTTCGTCTCCCCCCCGCCCCTCCCATAGCCCAACCATGTTGCATTCCTCTGGGCTCCTCCAGTGCGTTGTGTGCTTCCTCCTTTCCTCTTCCCCTATTTACCCCACAACATTTCCTCCTTTGGAAGAATTAGAGATTCTTTTTTTGTGCTCCATGATACCTTGCACATAGTTATTGTTACAGCACTTTACTGTGGTTATTTGGTTACGTATATTTCTCCCCTAAGAACACAGACCTCTCTGGACCACAGAGTGTGTTCTTTTCAACTGTGTATCACCAGAACATGGCACATGGTAGGTAGTTAGTAAGTTTCTGCTGAAACAATGCAATAATGAATTTTCGGAACAGTGTGAACATTTCTGAGGGTTGGGTGGGAAAGGAGAAGATCAAAGAAGAGAGGGTTAAAAAGGTGTATTACAAAGATAACATGGATACCAGCCTTGTCAAAGTAGAGTTGAGTAACAGGAAAACCAGAGTTAGAAGTTGGATTAGACCCAGACCATGAAAGATAAGGGTGTTAGAATCTGTGCATTAAGCACAGATTAAGTACATTAAGCATAGGGAGCTATTGCAAGGTTTTTGAGCATTTGATATATTATTTAGACTACCTCCCTGTGAGCTCGGTGCCTCAGGTCTTACAGAAGAAGTAACAGAGGCAGAGAAAGATGTGCATCTGCCTACTTTGAACTATGATGTGTTCTTCCTGAAAAATACTTTACTCTGATGGCTCTAGTTTTCAGGAAAGTGGAATCACGGACTACTGACAGATTTAAATGCATCATATCTCAGCTGATGAGAGAGACAGAGAATCTGGCAAAGAGTATCTTTGGTGAAATCGGCACCATAACTCTCGGTGAGATAAATCTCATTTTGTATTCTCTCCAGTTAAGAATAACCATGTAATTGGAATACTACATGGCAATGAGAAACAATGAAATCTGGCCATGTGTAGCAACATGGATGGACCTTGAGGGTGTTATGCTGAGCGAAATAAGTCAGGCAGAGAAAGACAAATATCACATGTGTGCACGTATAGGAGGATTAGGAGGAACTTAACAGAGGACCAAGGGGGAGAAGATTGGCGGAAATGGTGGGGGAAAGGGAGAGAGGCAAACCATGAGAGACTCTTGAATGCTGACAAAAACTGAGGACTGGTGGATGTGGGGGGGAGGAGGGGTGGGCATGGAGGAGGGCACTTGTGGGGATGAGCACTGGGTGTTATGTGGAAACTAATTTGACAATAAACTATTTGTAAAAAAAAAAAAAAAAAATAGTAATTCTATCCTTCCCGGTTCTCAGGGCAAAGATTTTGGTGTTACCTTAGACTCTTCACTCTCTCCCCTGAGTCTAGTCTGTCAGAAAGCTGTGTTGGCTCTATCTTCACATATATCCAGTATTCCCCCACTTCTATCACCTTCCTTACCATTTCTTTAGTCTAAACCTTTATCCTCTCTCCCTTGGAGTACTGCATTAGCTTCTTAACAGCCCCCTTATTTTTAGCTCTGTTCTATTTCAGTCAAGCCTCAGAAGAGCTACCTAAGAGACATTATTAAAATGTAAACCAGATCACCTTACACTTCTGTGTACAACTCTTCAATTACTTGCAATCCAAAAGTCCACATGATCTCACCAACCTCCTCCTTATCCCCAAGTCCTCTCTGCCTTCATCTTCATAATCCCTTCGTTCACTCCATTGCAAATTCTTCCCTCAGACATGACTAAAATTTTACCTCATTAAGACCTTCTCTAGCCACCATATCTAAAATTTTGATCCCCTCCAAGACAAAAAAAGGTTTTGATACCTTCCCAATATTTCATATACCCCTTTCTACTTTATTATTTTCTTCTCAACACTAACCATTATTGAGCGTATTTATTTTTACTTACTGTTCATTATCTGCTTAACCCACTTGAAGGTAAGCTCTATGAGGTCATGGATATTATCTATTTTTTTTTTAACCACTGGCCTTGGAACAGAGTCTGGCACCCAGTAAATAAGTAAATACTGAGGATGTTACTAAGTCTGTATAGAACTAATTATCCCTAGGCTCTACCATCCTATACAGAATTTTCAAAGCTAGAAGAAACCATAAAAATCATGTAGTCCAGTCCTTCTGAACTGAGGGCACTGGAGAGCAGAGAGGTGAAGAAGATTCTTCACAGATTTATTGATAGCAACAAAGCCTTCCTGAATGCTTGCATTACGCATCTTACAATAAACTTTACTTTTACCATTAAAAAAAAAAAAAAAAGAATAACTATGTATTATTCACTTAGTGTCTTTTTGCTTTCGCTTTAGTGCAGACAGTGTCAAGACTATATCAAGAGATTAGCCTTCTTGATTATAGGTTATTGAGGAACCTTATAATTTCTCCTTTAGTCTCTTAGTTTTTTTTAATCCAAAGTAAATCTGTTGATGTACATACCTGAAAAATACCATATTTAAATCAATTTGTGGCTTTCTTAATCTCCCAAATTAGCTTTATGTTTTGACTTCCCTATTTATATGAAACCACCATTTCCCTGATGGCTCACATTGAAACAGGAGGTGACCTTTGATTCTTTGTTCTTCTGAGACTCTCTCATGAAGTCACAAAGTTCTCTTCTTCTCCTCTGTTCTTTCATTCATTCACCAGATATTCATTGTGCTAGCTAATGGGAATAGCAAGATTAAAGATATAGTCCCAACCTCAGGGAACTCACAGTCAAATCATGAGAATCAGATGTGGGCAGCAGTACACACTCATTGCTATGGGAGCACGTTGGGAACTTTGGCCTAGAATGGGCTGCAGGGAAAGCTTCCTGAGATGGGGTGATGCCTGAGACAATCTTGAAATCTTGAAGCCAAGTTAAGAAAGAGAAACCATCAAATGAAGTTGAAAAAGTGTCAGGCATTGAAAGAAGAGAATGTTTTAGGAACTGGAAACATTTCAAGGTACTTGTAATACATGAATAGTAGAAAGAGGTGAGTAGAAAGAGGCAGGCAAAGGACATACGGGGAAAGCCTTGGTAGGGCTGAGTTGGACTTTCTCCTAAAAGCACTGGGAAGCAACTGAGGATTTTAAACTGATAGATAAGGTGATAAGGATACCAGTGAACAAAGAGAGCCAAACAGGCAGTCAAGACAGGTTGGTGGAGGGAAGAGACTTGTGGAGAGCCCTGCAAACAGGAAGTATTCAGATTTCATGGCCAGCTGGCTTTGGATGGGAGTGGGGGTAACTTCCGCCAGGCTTCTGGCTTGTGCACTTGTAGGTACCTGGTGGGTAGTGCTGCTTCCACAACTAGGAGCAGCTCTGGAGATCCTGAATTTGTGAGTTCACCTTTTTTCATACTTAATTTGCTTTTTTATTTCCTCTTCTTTTCTTTCACAACTTGCTTTAGGACTTATTCTGACTGATGGCTGGCTAGTTTCCCCACCCCTACTTACTTTTCCGTTCAACCCCCCCGTTACCTGGTTGGTATTTCTGAAATACCAGTTTTATCATGGCAGTATCCTGCTTGTATCTCTCTGCCTTATAAGCAAAGCCTCTAAGCGTCTAGCCTGCCATTCTGAGCCCTGCCTGCACAACCTGGTTCCACTTATCTTTTCAGTTTTACCTGCCTCTCCTTCCATACTTGAATCCTTTGATTTAGCAGTTCCTTGAACATGCTCATTCATTCATCATTCACCTGGTCCTAGGCCATATGCCAGGTGATAGGAATATAGCGTGAACCCTGAGACATAGCTTCTTTCCTGTGGCATTTCCAGTCTACTGTATAAAGCCAAAATTAGATAAGAAATAATAAAACAACAGTATAGGGGATAGGTGGGTGGTGGTGATAAGGTGTGTTTCAGGCAGAGGAAACAGCATGTGTGATGGCCAGGAAAGTGGAGAAGCATGAGGACTTCCATTAGTCCTGTCACCTGCAGGAAGGGGCGCAGCTG
Source organism: Proteles cristata cristata (assembly GCA_017311185.1). Lineage (NCBI taxonomy): Eukaryota > Metazoa > Chordata > Mammalia > Carnivora > Hyaenidae > Proteles > Proteles cristata. Next base: position 185,200 of record JAESUZ010004784.1, on the reverse strand, counting down.
GAGATAAGAATCCAAAGCAGGCAGGGGCGCCTGGGTGACTCAGTTAAGTGTCCAACTTTGGCTCAGGTCACGATCTCACAGTTTGTAAGTTTGAGCCCCGTGTTGGGCTCTGTGCTGACAGCTTAGAGCCTGGAGCCTGCTTCAGATTCTGTGTGTCCCTCTCTCTCTGCCCTTCCCCTACTCATGCTCTCTCTCTCTCTCTCTCTCTGTCAAAAATAAACAAACATTAAAAAATACTTTTTAATTAAAAAATGAAAATTAGAGGGTAAAGCATGCTTAGAACTTTAATGACTGACCATATGGAATAATGAAAACCTTTTTCTTTTTCCAGAAAATATATCTGAAATTCAAAATAGGGAATTTGGAACACAGAAATATGAACAGTGGCTCAGTACTGTTCAGAAAGCATGCACGGTGCTTCATTTGCCTGACAAAGATGAAGAGAGCAGGATTTGTAAAGCACTGTTTTTATATACTTCCCATTTGCGGGTATGTAGCTTCTTTGAAAAGGCATATTTTAGTTGTAGCATCTAACTGGGAGCTTTGCTCTTGTAGCTAAAAGAACATCAACTTTTCACCCTGTTTCAAGAACTCACTTAGGAACTTTCCAAGAGGTTCCTATGAAGCAGACTTTAAAGTTATCCCATTCAGCATCTTCTCTGCTTACTGAAACTTAATACTAGTAGGAACAGGATGGAAACAAAGGCTGGGATTCTATGCCATGCCTCTAGCATTGGCGTGATTGATGGGATTGAAAGAAATTAGAGAATGATGACCCTTATTGTAGATACGTGATTGGTGACAGCCATCTTGAAAGTTCATTAAGTGACTCCTGTCACCTTATCTTGAGCATACGTGGTCTTACCTTTGGCAAAGCCACATGCTCAGAAATCCAGGGTCTTTGGTTGCTCACTGATTAACCAAGAAGTTAAGACACAATAACCATCACCTCTGCTCATCATGCCGTTGAAAGTATTTGAAAATGCACTCAGTCTCTATGCATTTAGAGAATTTGAGGAATTTCACTGAATATTTGGTGTAGGCATTGAATATTCAGTGCCATCATTCTGAACAGAAGCAGTTGCAATTCAGTAATGGCTCTGGATGTATGAAGAAATTAAGTTGAATGTCTGAATCATGAGGCAAGTTGATGTGGGAATTGATTTGCTCTTGTTTTTTAATCTTTGACATGTATTTTTCTTGTAATTTCCTCTTTCTCTTCTAAGGTGGAATTCTAGAATACAAAATGATCCTAATTAATGAATGATCCTAGCTAATTCAGATTTTTTAAACAATATTTGGTTCACAGGTTTTATTGCAGTTCCATTAGAAATCATTCATCTTGAGGGGCGCCTGGGTGGCTTAGTCGGTTAAGCATTCGACTTTCGCTTAGGTCATGATCTCGCGGTTCGTGGGTTCGAGCCCCGCGTCGGGCTCTGTGCTGACTGCCAGCTCAGAGCCTGGAGCCTGTTTCAGTCTGTGACTCCCTCTCTCTCTGACCCTCCCCTGGTCACGCTGTCTTTCTCTCTCTCTCCTAGAAATAAATAAAAATCTTTAAAAAAAAAAAAAAGAAATCATCTTGAAAAGCTAAGTTGGAATAGATTTGTGAAGAGTTTATTTTGCTCCTCCCTTACTCATGCTAAGTATAGCTAATTGAATTTTAGTACAGTGAATGCATTAGGCATTGGAGACACACTGAAATGCAGTTTTCATTTTCAACAGAAATATAATGATGCCCTCATTATCAACGAGCATGCACGAATGAAAGATGCTCTGGATTACTTGAAAGACTTCTTCACTGAAGTCCGAGCAGCAGGATTTGATGAGATTGAGCAAGATCTCACTCGGAGATTTGAAGGTGGGTGTTGTTTCCACAGGAGGAAACCATTTGGACCTGGTGACTCCAGTGGCAGCTTACGCTGTATTATATTTAGCATGCCGTGATGCTCAGGGACTTGTCCTGGGCTCAAGAAGATACTATGTAGAGAGCAGCACTATTAAGCGTCAGTGAAACCTGGTATATAAGGGAAAAAAATCTGTTGCTTACATTATTTCTTCTTCTGAAGAAGTAAAATAGGATTTGCAAAGGATACATCCCATAGAAATTATAATAGGTAGTGGCATTTTGGGGGGTTTAACTTTTAGTAATTTTACAAAGGTTTAAAAATTTTTTAAAAAGCATTTAGTGGTATTAAAGAGATTATAATTTATATGTACTTCTATAAGGAAGAAAACCAACATGGCCCATAATCCCACAGCTCTCATGTTTAGAAAACTATAGGAAGATTTTAAATGAAAAGTAGTTCTTCTCCTTCTCTCTTATTTTGGCTGATACAGGAGTATTTAGTATACATATGTGTCACTCAGTGGTGTGCTGCTAAACATTGAGCAACCAGCTCTGGGGCAAAAATGTGTATACATTTATTGCTACATTTAATGTATATGGTAAAGTAGTGGTTATTGCTCTTAAAATTCTTGTCAAAGATTGAGAGATTATTTGAACTCCAGCTAAGGGTCACGGTGTTCTAAATTTCTAGAATTTGTAAGCCACTTATAGAATGTTCCCCTTTTGCAGAAAAGCTGCAGGAACTGGAAAGTGTTTCTATGGATCCCAGCAATGAGAACCCGAAACTCACGGATCTCTGCTTCATCTTGCAAGAGGAGTACCACTTAAACCCAGAGAGTAGAACCATCCTCTTTGTGAAAACCAGAGCACTTGTGAATGTAAGCTTCTTTCTTCTTGTGGATTACACATCAGCCTAGTACCATTTTACTGAAAAGATTGTCATTTGCTTACTGCTCCACAATCAGGCACCCGTATATGTGTGGGCCATTTCTGGGCTCTCTGTTCTACTCTGATTATCTCTTTGTTTACCCTTATAATAATACCTCAGTGTCTTAATCAATGATTTGTAGTAAGTCTTGGTACCTATAGAGCAAGGGCTTTATACTTTTTAAAAATTTTTGGGTCAGTTAAAAACATTGTAACCATTCTCTGGGCATGTAGTAGTATCTCCCGAGAGTAAATGTTCATTTTACTATATTTGCATCTCAACTAATGCAGTTGAACATTTTCCCACAAACTTATTAGCCATCCATATATCTTCTTTGTTTTTGTTTCTTTGTGTATTTTTTGTTAATTTTTAAAAATTTACATCCAAGTTAGTTAGCATGTAGTATAACAGTGATTTCAAGAGTAGATTCCCTAATGCCCCTTACCCATTTAGCCCATTCTCCCTCCCAAAACCCCTCCAGCAACCCTCTGTTTGTTCTCCATATTTAAGAGTCTCTCATGTTTTTGTAGCCGCATATATCTTCTTTGGTGAAGTGTCTCTGCACTTCTTTTTTCCCATTTTAAAGTAGGATCTTATTGGGTTGTTTACCATGTTATTGTTGAGTGTTTGAAAGTTTTTAAAATATATTCTGACAAAAAAGTCCCCTGTGAGAAATGTGATTTGTAAATATTTTCTTCTGGTCTTTTAATTCTCTTAACAGTACCTTTTACAGATTGAAACTTTAAACTTTTTACAAAGCCTGGGTTATCAATTTTTTTTTTTTTTTTTTGTGGTTTGTGCTTTTGGTATTGTACATAGGAACTCTTTGTTTACCCAAGATTACAAAGATTTTCTTTGTTATCTTCTTTTTTTTTTCTTTAATATTTTTATTTATTTCTAGGAGAGAGAGAGAGACAGCGTGAGCAGGGGAGGGTCAGAGAGAGAGGGAGACACAGACTCTGAAACAGGCTCCAGGCTCTGAGCTGGCAGTCAGCACAGAGCCCGACGCGGGGCTCGAACCCAAGAACCTAGAGATCATGACCTAAGTGAAAGTCGGATGCTTAACCGACTAAGCCACCCAGGCGCCCCTTCTTTGTTATCTTCTTGAAGCTTTATAGTTCTGCGTTTTTTAGGTCTACAGTCCATTTTGAGTTATGGGTTGAGATGCTTTTTTTCTTTTTTTACGTGGATATCCAATTACTCTAGCTCTTATGTTGAAAAGATTGTCCTTTCTCCGTTGAATTGACTTTGTAACTTTTTTAAAAAAATCTGTTGACTGATTTATATAGGTCTATTTTGGATTCTTGATTCTGTTCCATTCATCCATATCCATCTATCCTTTAACCCATTCCATACTGTCTTGATTAGCTTTATATAGTATGAGTCCTCCAATATTCTTCCTTTTTTAAAAATCATTGTAGCAATCTTACTTTGCTTTTCTATTTATATTTTAGAGTCAGCTCATTCACATCTATGAAAAAGTCTGTTGAAATTTTGAGTGGGATTGCATTGAATCAATAGATAAAACTGGGGAGAAGTGACATCTTAACAATATGGGGTCTTCTAATCCATGACCTTATTATATCTCTGTCTTCATTTATGTAGGGCTTCTGTATTAGTTACTCACTGCTGATAATGAATTACCTCAAAACTTAGGGACTGGTAGTAACAAACATCTATTATGTTAAAATACCTATGGATCAGGAGTCTAGAAACCACTCAACTGAATGTTTCCAGCTCAGAATCTCACAAGGCTGTAGTCATCTTAATGCTCTACTTGAGAGGCTCAACTTCCAACCTTACCTACATGGCCACTGGCAGGCCTCAGAATCTGTGCTTCTGAGCTCACTCATGTGGGCCTTTCCACGGGGTTGCCTCAGAGCATGACAGCTGGCCGCCTCTAGGGTGAGTGATCCGAGAGAGACTGAGCCTAATGTTGAGGTCCAAGTCATTTTATAACATCAACTTAGAAGTCATCATGTCTGCCATTTTTTTATTCATTAAAAGCATATCAGTAAGTTCAGTTCATACTCGAGGGGAGGGAATTGCACAAGACCAGGGCAGGAAACCACCTGAGAGGCCACCTACCACATCTTCTTTGGTGTCTTTTATCACAGTTGCATTGTTTTCGGCATATAGCTTCTTCACATATTTTGTTAGATTTATACCTAAGTGTCAGTTTTTTAATGCTATTGTAAATTGTACTTAGTTGCTTGTTGCTGGTGAACAGAACTACAGCTGATTTCTGTGTATTGATCTTATGTCCTGAGATCTTGCTAAACTATTAGTTCTACACACGCACTATTCTGAGCATTGTTTTTTTTCATTTAAAAAATATCTTAGTGGGGCGCCTGGGTGGCTTAGTGGGTTAAGCGTCCGACTTTCGCTTAGGTCATGATCTCACGGTTCGTGGGTTCGAGCCCCGCGTCGGGCTCTGTGCTGACTGCAAGCTCAGAGCCTGGAGCCTGTTTCAGTCTGTGACTCCCTCTCTCTCTGACCCTCCCCTGCTCACGCTGTCTCTCTCTCTCCTAGAAATAAAAAAAAAAAAAAATCATTTATTAAAAAAAAAAAATATCTTAGCGATTAAACTGTATTGGATTACAAAGGTCTTAACCATTATGGTTAAGATTGCATAGAATTCCAGAAAGCTTTTATTCTCAGATTTGTCAGTCAGAAAACTATTTACTAAAAGATTTTTTTTCTTCTTGCAATATTTCAGTGTTAATACCGACGTTATACAAATAGTGTCCAGCTGATAATTCCTTTTGATTTTCAGGCTTTGAAGAAATGGATTGAAGAAAATTCTGAACTCAGCTTTCTAAAACCTGGCATATTGACTGGACGAGGCAAAACAAATCAGAACATATCAGGTACTCATATATAATGAATTAGAGTTAGTATATTACCTATATGAATATTTATAATATATTCAAATTCTTTTTTAATGGTTATATCAGTTGGGACAAATAAAACCAGTAGGAGGTTGTACACAAATATATATATACATATATATGTTGTTTATGTGTGTGTGAAACATACATTCATAGGGATTTAGGAGTAAGCATACACAGACTGGCAAAGGAAATCTGAAATCCATAGAGCAGGTGGTCAGGAGCAGGTCTGACCTCCACAGGCATGAATTGTTTGGAGTCTCTGAGCTCAGAAACTGATGCCTAACTCCTCTTTCAAAGGGCCGATTGACTGTGGGTCAGGCCAACCAAGGATGAAACGTCTTTCACAACTTCAGTGTCAAGTGATTAGGAACTTTTTATTTTTTTAATGGTTATTTTTTGAGAGAAAGAGAGACAGAGCAAGAGCAGGGGAGGAACAGAGAGACAGGGAGACGACACAGAATCCAAAGCGAGCTCCAGGCTCTGAGGTGTCAGCACAGAGCCCGATGTGAAGCTTGAACTCATGAACCGTGAGATCATGACCTGAGACAAAGTTGGACGCTTAACTGACTGAGCCCCCCAGGCGCTCCTGATTGGGAACTTTAATTACATCTGCACATTTCCTTCAAAAAAACACCTAGATCAATAACAAGGTACGGTAGTTCAGCCTAGCCAAATTGACACATCAGAAAGCCATCACAATGCTCAGATGCCAAAAACTTGTAGACACTGCTTCTTCCCGTATGTCCAGTGGGCAAAACCAAAGTTATTTTTTATAATATTGTTTGACATGTCACTCTTTTTCTCCAATTCTCAACCACTGGATTAAAATCACCTGGAAATAGAAATGTTCTGTTTTTATTTTATTGTTTTTTAAACTATAGATGCTTTTATGTGTATTAGATATTTTATAATTTAAAAAGTTCATGCCACCTGGGTAGCTCAGTTGAGTGTCTGACCCTTTATTTTGGCTCAGGTCATGATCTCACACTTTGTGAATTTGAGCTCTGAGTCAAGCTCTGTGCTTATAGCATGGAGACTGCTTGGGATTCTCTCTTCCTCTCTCTCTGCCCCTCCCATGCTCACTTGCTTACTCTCTCTCAGAATAATTAAATCAACTGAAAGGCTGCCTCTGGTATTATCCAAGAAGATCTTGGGTGGCCAGCTCCACCTGACAGTCTTGCAGCTGTACTCCCCCATGTCAGTGACCAGTAGGGACTGGTCCTCACTCTGTTCCTCCTGTTTAATTAGTTTTGTTTATAATAAGCAGTCCCCATCCTGTGAGTCCACACTCATCACTCTTGTGCTTTTCCCTTATGCGAAGTTTAAACTTCTTGAATCTAAAAAGTAAATTCAGATTTTGAAAATTTAGCTTACCAAATGAAGTCTAACACCAAATTATGGCACGTGGAATTTAAAGTTCTCTGCATTTTGACTCCTACGTGAGTTGATTTTCAAACTTTGTTCTTTCTTCACAAATAGGCACTCAAAGCATTTCTTGTTTATTCATTTATCTATCTACCCACCCATCATCCACCCATCATCCAACCATCATTTATCCATCATCCCTCCCTCCCTCCTTCCATCCATCCATCCATCCATCCATCATCCATCCATCATCCATCCATCCATCCACATTTGCTTGGAAATGTACTGTGTACCAGTCATTGTGCTTATCCAAGTGGCCTTCCCCAACCTCCTAAAACTAGTTGAAGTGTCTCTCCTTCTCATCCCATAGATCCACTCTGCCTCCATTTCATTGCTTATCACACTGAATTATAGTTCCCTATTTATATCCTTCTTCTATGAGATCCTTGTAGAAAAAAGTGGACCTTTTAGCCATTATATTTTTAGCTGGCAAATTATAATTGGTGAATAAATATTTGATGAAGAAATGGATGAATAAGTTTAGAAATTAATGAAGTATGGTGGCTGCCTTGGGCATGCTCATTATTCAGTAGAAGATGATGGTAAAATAAATTGTTTTGGCCTTAAAATGTATCTGAAGATTTTGGCTGCCAACTTTTATGAATTAACTTAGAGGTAGAGATCTTGAAGTTCTTTTTTTCTTAGTATACCAGTGACTGAGAACTGCATGCTGTTAGGGTCTCAGACTTAAATTCAGGCCTGGTTCTGCCAGGCTGTCAGTTTATCAGACCTCCAAAACCTCAAGGTCTTCATCTGTAAAGGGGAGTTATAACACTTGCCACATCAACTGAAAAGGGCTCTGTGAAGTTCCAGTGAGTAAGTAGTTGTGAAACTGTTTTGTCAGCTGTAAAGTCCTTGACACATGCAAAGGCATTATGATTAGTTGTTGATAGCTTTGGAAAAAAAATTAAAAATAATTAAAAAATCAATATTTGTTTTGAGATAACATGGCTGAAGTCACACAGCTAGTCAGTCCCCCAGCTAGGATTTGAACTCAGGCAGTCTTGTAGCAGAGTCCAAATTGTTAAACACCATCATTATGTCCTCTAAAACAAGGATAGGAATATGTCCTACCCCCTAGGGTTGTTTTGATATCATGGTTATAAAGCACTCATCGCAGTATTTGGCACGTAATAAGCATTCCATCATTAATGGCTATTTTTCAAGGGTAAAATTCTCTCTTTTGGTGAGTTCTAAAATGCCCTCTGACTCTGATGCAGGGATGACACTCCCAGCACAGAAGTGTGCATTGAATGCATTCAGAACTAATGGAGATAAAAAGATTCTGATCGCCACCTCCGTTGCTGATGAAGGCATTGACATCGCTGAGTGCAATTTGGTCATCCTGTATGAGTATGTGGGCAATGTCATCAAAATGATCCAAACTAGAGGTGAGAAAAGCTTTGATGTCATTACTAAGTGTCTGTCAATTGGTCTGAGTGTGTCTGTCATTTAGAAACTTTCTTTCTACCAGTCATTGTGCTTCTGGCCTTTCTCTTTTACTGACCCTTGGTTGGCACAGTGGACTTTGGCGTCATTGGCCCTAGCAGTGACTTACTTGACCAGGATTGGGGGGGTGTACAATTTTGCCCACTAATATATATCCCACCTTGATTCTTGGTCACAATGAATACTGTTTAGTTGACCTATATTGACTGACACTTATCAAAAGATAATTCTCGCTTGGATGGAGACTTTGGCAGCCAACATGTGGACCTCTCATGGTTGTGCTTGTGGTACTGATGGACCCTGTATTCTAGAAGATACAGTCCATGGGATTCTTCTGTCTTACCTCAACTAGGTGATCTCCTAAATAGCCTCTCTTCCTTTTTTCAGTTTCCATAATAGCTGCCACTTTACTTCTTGAAAAACAGCTCTGGGCATGTCACTTCCCTATATAGAAACTCTAGTACGTTCCAATTTACATGATGTTAAAAAGTTCAAACTCCAACACTAACTTATCTTTCCAACCTATTTTTCATTCTTCCCTTTTATTCATTATCCACTTTTGCCAACCTGATTTCATCATTGTCTCATTGTTGAAGAAAGTGCTCATGTACTGATAATCTTTGTTTTACCTCTTTACCTCTTCCCCGATTCCCTATTACTTGTCCCTAGTCGCCCCCAGCTGGCAATAATCTTTAGAATGCACATGATACTTTACAGTGATCATTCTGACAGCACTTATTATTTCTATCTATATTCTGATGACTGTGAGCATAGCTACTTACCCAATTCCCTGAAAGCTTTTGAGAGAGGGTGTGTTCATTATTTGTCTTAGAGTGCTCACAGTGTCATCTTGAGGGTTCCTGCTGGATTGTCTTTAAGGCAGTGTCTCTGATAACATGGCTAATCACACTGTCTAATCACACTGCAACATGGAGACCCCAAGGAAGCCAGTCTATGGTGGGCTCTTAGTTTAACAAGTAGTTTTTATATTCACATATATACCTGCATTGAAGCCCATGCTCTAACAGCTCAGCTTTCCTATGAAAGTGGGGTTCGGTGAACCAAAGTTGAATTGTATGAATACCCCTTTGTTTACCTATTCTCAGATTTATCAGAGTTTTAAGTCAAAGGCACTGAATAAAAAATTTGTTTTCTGATAGGCAGAGGAAGAGCAAGAGGTAGCAAGTGCTTCCTTCTGACTAGCAATGCCGATGTAATTGAAAAAGAAAAAATGAACATGTGCAAAGAAAAAATGATGAATGACTCCATTTCAATGCTTCAGACATGGAATGAAGCAGTATTTAAAGAAAAGGTAAGTCTTTTAATCTGTGCTATTCTTTCAGACTCTGACTGTAATAGAATGCGAGCATAGTTGGTACCTTTTATCCATTGCTCTGAGTGTTGCATTAGAACAGGAAGTTTATGCTTAAATTTTTGTCCCGGAGTGAACATCGGAGTCATTCTGCTTTAAGTCTCAGTGAGATTAAAATACAAATTATTAGTGCTGATACTTGAAGTTCGGTTTTTAGTTAGAAAAGGCAAACTGAGTCAGAATGACCCTTAAGTTGGGAGTTCATCTTGAGGACTACACTGTAACAGGCAAGACACTGCCCTTATCCGTCTTTTCCTCATACCCCTCTCGCTAACATCTGGAGTCCTCTGAAAAGAGCCCCCAGTGCACTGCGCATGTGGTAAAATGCCTGTTGTGGCTGTGGATTGTAATGTACACTTGGGAGTGGCGTTACCTGTTCAGTGCAGCCTCTTGGTAGTAACCTTCATTTAATTGTAATTTCCTTTAGAACCCAGAAGCGTGGAACCAGATTGGGGAAAGTTAAACATATGCACACACACACACACACATGCACGCACGTACATGTACCCCCACACTTTCTCTAGATCCTTTGTGGGGACTTTCATCCCAGAATTGCTGCCACTTAAGAGAGATGTGACTTAAGGCAGTTACTCTGTCTCTTAAGGCATCAGTCTCCTCATTCGTAAAGTTGGGAAAGGAATGGCATTTAATTCATAGGGCAGTTTGGGGGATAAAATGGGGTATGTGCATCGTTCAGCACAGTGCCTGGTATAAAGTAAGTGCTCAAAAAATGAGAGTTGTTATGGACAGAGGCATATGGAAGGTAGACTTGATCTTCACAAAGATGAACCTTACATTTCAATAGATTAACTCCATAGTGTCCATATTTTTAAAAAGTCATAATCTTTTTTATCAAAAAAAGTTTTAAGAAGCAGTGGCCGTATATTTATTTTAGGACATAAAATCACAATTATATGTCAGTGTTTACTCATTTTTAAAAACATTTCTTCCTAAAGCTTAGAGACTAAAATATTTAAAAATACTTCTTTGACAGTTTTACGGAGTATGGCAGGGAAATTTTTTAGTTCCTCTTAATTTTCTTCCTGAATTTTACTGAAGATAGGGACTTTTCACTGAGCTACCTTCCCATTTTGTAACAGATGGGGATGTTGGCAATAAAAGTTTTAAAACCATAATAGCTTTAATAACCATGCCATAATTTTTGTCTCTTCCATTGGGTGACAAGCTGCTTGGACTCCTATGTGACAGAAGAAATAGAGTAAAAATTTAATGAGGGAGATGGAGGCTGGTCCAGACACAGACATTATTTTGTAGTCAGCGTACCAGGACAAGTAGTGGGATGAGGACCAAACAGGTTCAGTATCTGTTGAGTTAGACTACCGAGTCACATTTGGGATTCCCCTCACAGCCATAGAAAACGGGCAGAGATGGTAAAGAATGAGAGGGAGTCTGGAACGACTCCAGGACCAGGACCTATTGGTAGGTGGCAATTTTGTGTGTGGGTGTGGGTGTGTGTGTGGGAGTTCTTGCTCCCCACAGGGTCTCCTCGACATCACAGGCAGGGGCGTCTACCGTTTGGCAGGGCTGACAGTCATGGCTCCCCACTTGTCCTTCTCTGACACCATGGGGGGAGAATGTCAAGGTTCTTTGTTACAGCTCTGCAGGTGGAAACCTTGGTGACCCCCGCCCCCCTCAGTCTTTGCTGGCATGAGTAGCAGTGAGGCTAAAAATCGGTTATTTATTTATTTAGTTTATTTATCTAGGGGCACCTGGATGGCTCAGACAGTGTCTGACTTCGGCTCAGGTCATAATCTCAGGATTCTTGAGTTCGAGCCCCACATCAGGTTCTGTGCTGAGAGCTTCATTCCCGAGCCTGGAGCCTGGTTGGGATTCTGTGTCTTTCTCTCTCTCTGTGCTCCACCTTCATCCCCCCCACTGCCCCGATACTCTCTCTCTCAAAAATAAGCAAACATTAAAAAAGTAATAGTTCATTTATTTGGGGGGGGGCATGAACACAAGTGGGGGAAGGGCAGAGAGAAGGAGAGAGAGAATTCCAAGCAGGCCTTGTGCCATCAGCACAGAGCCCAATGCAGGCTCAAACTCAGGAACTGTGAGATCATGACCTGAGCAGAGATCGAAAGTTGGACACTTAAGCTACTGTGCCACCCAGGTGCCCCTAGGCCATAGTTTTTTTGTTTTATTCTGTGATGTTTCGAGTAGAACAGCTAATGTCTAAAAGTTTTTTGTCTTGCTAGTCTGTGCCTTTCCTGATCCTTTGGAGAGAGTAGAGAGAGTAGGCTTCTGTTGAGATGTTTTTTATCTGTGCCTATAGGCATTTCTGCTTGCTGGTTTCTTCAGCCCCAAGTCTGGATATATGAGGTGAAAAGAAAACCCAGGGAATTCACTGTGGTGTTCTACCATGTGTTTTCTAGCTGTCTGGCATCCTCTCTTCACCCTTCAGAATCTTCTTAGGTTTATTTTATCTGTAATGTCAAGGTTCTTAGTTATACTTAGATGTCCTGAGTTTTGAAATAGAATGCAGTCACACTATATATACATTGAACTTGACTGTAATTCAACAATACTCTCTATGGTTGGAAGGGAAGAGAGAAAAAAGATTTTAGATGATGGGGACTCTTCTGCCTGCTGTTCCATGTAATGGGTTTTTGCGCTAGAAGTGGGTGTGATTATGCCTGAAACCATCAATATATGTCATATGTTTATTTGTGAGGAACTTAAAAAATTTTGCCAACTACTAAAGTAGGAAGCATAGTTCAGATGACTTTTATGGACATCCTTAGTACTTCCTGGGCATCTCTGATCAAGAAATTAAAAGACTAATTGGAGGTTACAGTTAAACAGTGACTAACAAAGAATTAGGAGAACCATTATTTATGGTATTTTTTTAAAATAAACAAAGGCAGGTACTGTATATTCATGGCAGTTGTATATGAATGATTATATACATATATATGTGTGTATATATATACCTCCTAGTTGTACTCAAATTACACTGACAATGTGGGTTTTGGTTTGTTTGTTTTTTTTTTTGTTTTTTTTTGCATGTAGGTTCTCCAGATACAGATTCAAGAAAAATTCATCAGGGATAGTCAAGGAAAAGTAGAACCTGTACCAGATAAGGAAAATAAAAAACTACTCTGCAGAAAGTGCAAAGCCTTTGCATGTTACACAGTTGATATCAGAGTGGTGGAGGTAAGCAGCCTTTTTAACAAAAAGCACTTGGCTATTTTTTTAGCACTAAGTAAAGCTCACTATCAGTGAGATGTTTATAGTAAGACATTATTATTTTTGTTGTTTTCATGGCCATGGTCCATGTATTTTAAAAGAGACAAAAACATTTTAATAAGAAACCCTTAACAATAAAGAAGAAAAAGAAGCCACTTAACTGTTCCATAGCCATTAAAAATAACGGTTATGCTAAATGAATGGGGGTATCCTGGATTCAGTCATGGAACAGATAAAGTATATTATTAGAAAAGGTAGTAGAATCTGTAGTTTAGTTAATAGTAATGTTCCAATCCTAATTTCTTACTTTTGACAAGTGTACTATGGTGTGTTAGTATTCCGGGAAGCTGAATGAAGGGTCTATAGGAATTTTCTGGACCATCTTTGCAGTTTTTTTGTAAATCTAAAATAATTCCAAAGTAAAGTTTATTAAACAAAATGATCATGAAGCTTATGTATAATGAAAAACTTCTTACAAACTAATGGTGAAGTGGGAAAAATAACAAGGATACAAAAATGTAAAATTTTGAAAAATTGTAAGTTTTGTATTTTGCTAAATTTTTTGCTAGGACTATAGCAGTGTGAAATAATAGCAACAATACCACCATCACTACCAACAACCAAAAAAAATTTAACCTTCTATAGAAAAAAGTAGGGGAGGGGCGCCTGGGTGGCTTAGTCGGTTAAGCGTCCGACTTTCGCTTAGGTCATGATCTCGCGGTTCGTGGGTTCGAGCCCCGCGTCGGGCTCTGTGCTGACTGCCAGCTCAGAGCCTGGAGCCTGTTTCAGTCTGTGACTCCCTCTCTCTCTGACCCTCCCCTGCTCACACTGTCTCTCTCTCTCTCCTAGAAATAAATAAAAAAACATTAAAAAAATTAAAAAAAAAAAAAAAGAAAAAAGTAGGGGAAATATATTAAAATGTATTACTATTTTGCAGTGAGACTTCGTGATTTTTTCTATTTTTAAAAAATTTTTTAATGTTCATTTATTTTTGAGAGAGAGAAAGAGAGTGAGTGCGCGGGGGAGAGGGGCAGACAGAATCTGAAGCAGGCTACAGGCTCCTTGCTGTCAGCACAGATTGTGACGTGGGGCTTGAACCCACAAATCATGAGATCATGACCTGAGCTGAAGCCAGATGCCTAAGCCACCCAGGCACCCCTTCTCCCTACTGTTTTATGTTTTCTAAACTTTCTTTCTGGGATACAAATCACTTTTATAGTGCAAACAAAATATCTCATTTTAAAAAACAGGTTAGTTTTCTGTATTTTTTTTATTTATTTTTATTAATACTTTAGGATAAAACTTTTGGACACGAAAATGTCTAAAGACAAAAATTGGATGTAACTCCATTGCTGCTGATAGAGGGGAGGCTGGTTCAGATGACGAGTTTTTAGGGTTCTCTTTGGTTTTCAGAAAGCTGAAGTCTCTAATCAGTCCATCTGTTTGAGCGAGAGCATATTAGGGGTGATACTAGCAAATTCCCATGCCTTTAGGAGTCTGCTGCTGTAGCTATAAAAGGTCTTTTTAGCTCTAGTTACAGCGATTTTTCTATTGAAATGGTGCTTTATGACTGTTTCCTGAGGGCCTGGTGCGTTGGGTCTGTGTTTGTTCTGTACAGCGTGGCCTTTCTAAAGTTGACTATCTGGCAGAGCCTCTGGACCCTTGAGTCCCCCACCCTCTTCATATCCATATTGACCCTTAGCTGTTCTTCTCTGTATCCTGTGGATTATGCCTGGCCTGTGAACTCCGGCTTTGTGGAGATCAATAAATGCTCACTTTTGTTTCTGAATCAATAAAGAGTATCTACTCTCAGAAGCGCAGTTGCCTGGAAACTTCTTAGTCCTCCTCTTCATGAGATGGCCCCTGTCACCTCACTTGCACCCTCACCCCCACCCTCATCTCCATCCATGTAACTGGGAGCCAGGCTGCATGGATTCCAGTCTGGCCTTCAGGTGAATGCATATTTCCTTCTTACCCCATCTGTAAAATAAGTGGGATCCCACCTGCTCTTCATCTCAGATTATGGTGGGGTTTTTTTTTTTTAAAGGAATTTTTTTTTTTAATGTATTATTTATTTCTAGGAGAGAGAGAGAGACAGCGTGAGCAGGGAAGGGTCAGAGAGAGAGTCACAGACTGAAACAGGCTCCAGGCTCTGAGCTGGCAGTCAGCACAGAGCCCGACGCGGGGCTCGAACCCACCAACCGCGAGATCATGACCTAAGTGAAAGTCAGACGCTTAACCGACTAAACCACCCAGGCGCCCCATGGTGGAGTTTTTTAAAATCGCAGTTTTGTACTGGTTTTAATGTTTTGTTATTCAATCCCTTCATCTGTAGGAATGCCATTACACTGTGGTTGGAGATGCTTTTGGGAAGTGCTTTGTGAGTAAAGCACACCTCAAACCAAAGAGCTTTGGACATTTTGAGAAGAGAGCAAAGATCTACTGTGCCAGACCGAACTGCAGCCATGACTGGGGAATCTGTGTCAAGTATAAGAAATTTGAGATTCCACTTATAAAAATGGAAAGTTTTGTGGTAGAGGATATTGTAACTGGAGCTCAGAAACTGTATACGAAATGGAAGGACTTTCATTTTGAGAAGATACCGTTTGATGCTAAGGAAATGTTCAGATAACCTGGGTGCCTCATTCTCTAGCTACAGGGAATGGATGACCCTGACAAGAAATTAGCCCCAGTGGATACAATCACAGATTGCTTGTACCATTGTGAAGGTATTTTTTGCAAGGCTTGTATCGAACTATATTATCTATCCCTTAACTTCACCCTGTTTATTGTTTTCTGTAGGCCAGTAAAGCTCTAAGTACTTGGTAAAAATTAAAAAGCCTTCTTTCTATCCTTCCCTTCACAGCTGGTTGCCAATGTACACCCAGTGGCCACCAGTACGTACTGGAAGGAATGAAAGAAAGGTTGCAAATTTTTTTTCATACTTCCCTTTCTTTCCTTAACCTACTACCATAAACTGACTTTTTTCCTTAATGTACTGAAATTGTTCTTAAGACCAGTTGACTCTGATTGCCAATCCATTGGACACTTCTTAGGCCTTCTCTGTCTCTGATTTCTTTATTGCTTTTGGCCCTGTTGAGTATTCTTTTCCTGGAAGCCCCTTGGCTTCTATTTCTTATAGCTCTGTCACAGTCTTTCCTGTTGATTCCTCTATGCTGATCTTTTAAACAAACACTGATGGTTCTAAGGGTTCAGTAAATATTCACATACAGAGGTATAACAGTTACTCATATTTTCTATATATCAGTGTGTGGCATGTAATCTTAAAATTCTGTAGGATAACTTTCAGTAATGGGAGCATGTAAATGATCTAGTTTTTAAGAAATTTGATTTCTGTTCTTATAGTTTATTGTACATCTTGTCCTATTTGTTAAACTGTGCCCTTGTTCCCTTTGAATGGTCATCTCAAGCCATTTTGTAATAATAGTTGATGGTCAACACTTGGACTCTGTTCTCAGGTGCCTTGGATGAAACTGAGGAGATAAATTTGGCTGTCCTTTCCACTTAAAAAATTAGAATATGTATTCAAATGGCATTCTTTTGTCACTAAACAAGGTTGGATGATGTCCTGAGAGCTTAGTTTAGGGTTGTCTAGACATGGGGACAACTGCCTGAATTTTGCTGCTCCCATGCAGGCCAAGGTATTTTGTGTTCAATTCAGGATAGGCTCTGTAGTAACTTAACTATTTTCCTAAACAGATTCAGATTAGTTGTTTGTAATTCACCAGAACCATCAATGGCTTAAACAAACCTTCGAACATCACAAAATGTTAATAATATCTTCAACATCTTTGATTGCACAACCCTTTTCAAGTAGCACCTATTTACATCTAAAGGCTATTTGGTGTCCAAGAGACCACCCAGATCAATCCTGAAGTTCAATGGGGTGACATGGTTCAGCCACCTCACTCTCCATATGATCTGATGAGCAGCTGTGCTGGCCAAGAGTCAGCAAACTTGCCAGGTACCTAATGTCTCTTTGGCTTAACATCTTTCCTCTGTAAGACAAGGATAATACATACCTGGAAAGGTTAGTGAAGTTTTTAACTGAAATAATGTATGAAAAGTATATTTTATATAGGAATTGCATGGTAATGGTTACTCTTAGTAATGTTCTTAGTAAGACACAATAAAAATGGATTATTTAAGCCAAACTACTTGCTGATTTTTATTCCCTTTCCATTTATATTTTACTAGATTATGTAAGGTTCTGGTCACCAATTCCAGTGTTGGGGGTTTTCCCATGTCAACAAGTAATTGTCTGACACCAGCCAAATAACCTGTAAATCAACCCAATTCTGACATTGTCAACCATTGAAGATAGCTTCAGATCCCACAGGTCAAGGGTTCTCAGTCCTAGAAGACTGCCCCACCCACTCCCACTTCGGCATCATTGCAAATCCAGGTAATCACCTGTGTCTCTGATAGGCTATAGATCAGAGGTTCCAATGACCTCCTCTTCCTTGAATTTGATTCATCTGTTAGAGTGGGTCACAGAACTCAGAGAAACATTGTACTTTCTAAATCACCGATTAGGAAAGGATATAACTCAGGAACAGCAGGGAGGTCTCATGCCCTCTCCAAATCTCCACCTGCTCACAAACTAGAAGCTCTCTAAACCAAATCCTTTGGTTTTTTATGGAGGCTTTATTATATGAGCATGACTGATAAAATCATTGGCCATTGGTGATTGATTCTACCTACAGTTCCCCTACCCAGTGGTCAGGAGGTGGGACTGAACATTCCAGCTCTAATTTGAGAGTTGGTTGCCCTGGCAACCAGCCCCCATCCTTCAGTGTGGTCCAAAAGTCAAGTCGTTAACATCGCAGGAGACACTTCAGTCCCTTGTCACTTAGGGAATGCTGAGGCTTTTAGGAGCTCAGTGCCAGAAATGGAGACATAAGTCAAATATATAGTTATATAAATCATAATTTCACAAGTACCTCTTTTAATAAGTGATTGCCTTTTTGGGATGCTGTTAAGAATTTTAATAGGATGTTGGGGCGCCTAGGTGGCTTAGTCGGTTAAGCGTCCGACTTTCGCTTAGGTCATGATCTCGCGGTTCGTGGGTTCGAGCCCCGCGTCGGGCTCTGTGCTGACTGCCAGCTCAGAGCCTGGAGCCTGTTTCAGTCTGTGACCTCCTCTCTCTCGGACCCTCCCCTGCTCACGCTGTTTCTCTCTCTCTAGAAATAAATAAAACATTAAAAAAAGTTATTAAAAAAAAAGAATTTTAATAGGATGTTGAAAACAACTACTGGAGATTAATTTGAGAAAAGTTCTTTCAAGCATCTACATGGGTCAGTTTGGATAAAGGTGTGTCATCCTCTCTTCAGCCATCAGAAGGCAGACTGCAGGGAAGAGAAAAAGAACCTAGGATTCCCTTATAGGACTTTTGCACCAAATCAAGCCACTGCCAGGGTACTCAGTTACTATTTATTGAACGGAAAAAAGTGGCAGTTTAGGGTTTAAAAAACTGCAAACTCTTGACTGATGCCCAAATGCTGGTCATTGGATTTCTAGGTCAAAGGCTGTATGCCAAAACCCACCGGGGAGTCTATTTCATGGGTCTATGCCCCACCCCCATGAGGATGCCCCAGGAGGGCGTCCAGCCATGTGTACTTTCTGAAGTTCATCAGGTGGTTCAGACACAGTCTGCTATGCACCCACAGGACCTGGATTCTCTTTGGCTCCTGCCAGTGCTGACGTGGTGATGGGTTTCTCACCTGCAATGAAAAGTGGCCTTCAGTCAAATGCCTGATTGTGTATCAAGGGCTGTAAACTCCAATTCCTCTCCTTAAAACTTATTGTCACTTGAATTTAAAAAGACTAACCCTCATGTCAGCGTTTCTTCCAGCACGTCCTGTGGAACACATATGCTGTAAGATGCTCTGAAGAAAATACACTGTGGGCAGATGGGTTCCTGTACCGTCTGCTGCCAGCCTGCCTCTCAAGTGAGTGATTTACAGCCTGCTTGGTCATTGTGTGTCATTGTGTCGGTTCTGTGCTAGTAAGACCCACTTAACCCAGCGGTTCCCAAATACATGGACCCTGGAACCCTGTTGTTCATAGGACCCCATTAACATCCTATAGAAGCACAACAGCAGGTCCCTGACACAGACTAGACAACCAGAGCCACGTTGGAATGTTAATTTCAGGATCATAACCAGTAACTCTTATTACTCTATGTAATAAAACTAGACGGTTTTGCTCAGCAAATCTGTACTTAATACATAGGCCTCAGTTCTTGGGATACAAAATTATTAAAACTATCAGCTATAATTATATAATCTTTGTTCATGATAATGAGGCGATCCGGCTGAACAAAAACTACTTGGGTATTAAATTCTGTTTGTGGTCATGACACTGAACAGCTTCCTCAGAAAGGAGCCATGAAACGTCAGTTTCTCTTTTCCAGAAGTGACTCTCTGTTGCTCCTGCATAGCCCTCCTCACATAGCCTTGAAAGGGACACTGGGCCAAAAATATGGTTTCCCATTTTGGTGACTTGGAAAACTCCCAATTTTAGCCTACAAAATACTGGAAGAAAAATCTCTAAGTTCACAAACTATTACCTGCTAGCCTCGAGCTGCTGGAGGCCACATTCCCTGCACATGGAACAGCCCTGAAGAAGGAGGCCATTGGAGATGGAAGGTAAGAACCGAGGGAGATGACGGGGAGAACCTGGGTCTGAGTCACCAGATCTAATCAAGCCTAGGGCCATGGCCACCTCTGGTCTTCGAGTTCTATGAGCCAGTTATTATTACTGTCAATATTTTTGCTTAGCCAGTTTGAGTGGTGCTTCCAACACCATAACTAAGAGCTGTGACTAATGCACCCTTCCCCTAGCTTCCCCTCCACCTAGTAAAGGCTGCCCTAGAGCCAAAGACACATGCACTTATTTGCTGCATTAGAGAAGCCTGTCAGTCACCTGAGGGTGCACACCAAAGTACGTTCGGTTTCCCAGCAGGCAGCAGGCGTGATGGATTTGGAAAGCTATAAGAACCAAGGAGATGAGACTCCCATGGAGAGGAGGGAGGCCTAGCACCAACAGGAGCAGCATACTTGCATTTGGCAGGGAGACTGGTACCTTCTTGAGAAACTAGGCCAGAGGAGTTTACTTGTCCAGTCTGGTTGTGGCTGAGGGGGTGTTTGCAGGCAGAGGAGTCTGGAAGTGAAGGGACCCCGTTTTGGAAGTCATAGCCACAAGAATGTCTCCGCAGAGCCCCTAAATGCTGGGAACCACACAGCTCCGCAGGAGCTCAGTCATGGAACACTGAGGCAGTGAGGTCTGTTTTCTCAGCCTTTCTTTGTGTTTTCATGTTAGGACGGATCCTTATTTGAAGGTCACGGGTTTATACAACAAGGTTCCGTCTCTCATTTTTTCTTAGGAGCACAAACTAGGTCCCAGGACATCAGAAGCAGGGATGCTCAATAAGTGTCTTGTCCCTCATCTTGGAAGAAGTAGAGACAGGACTTGATCCTGGGTGTTCTGATGGCCAGGCCACACTCCCTGAGTGCTGAAGTTGAGATTTAAAATTCATGACAAGGAGACTAACTTGTGAGGTGTAAGGTACCCTGTTATGGACTGAATGTCTTATGTCCCACCCCTCACCCCAAAATTCTATGTTGAAGCCCTAACCCCCTGCGTGTCTCCTTGGAGAAGGGATCTCTAAGGAAGTGATTAAGGTTCAGAAGTGATGAGGTCAGAGGGGTGGGGCCCTGATCTGATAAATCAGTGTCTTTAAAAGACACCAGAGAGCCAGCTCTTTCTCTCTCTCCTCATACATGCATTAAGGAAAGACAGGTGGGGTCAGAGCAAGGTGATGACTATTTGCAAACCAGGTAGAAAGCTCTCACCAGAAAATGAATGGAAAACCTGATCTTGGACTTGCAGCCTCCAGAAAGGAGAAAGTACATTTTTGATGTTTGAGTCACCCAGTCTATGATATTTTGTTACGGCAGCTGGAGCAGACTAAAACATGTGCCCCAAAATGAGGTCAGTGATGACAATAAGGACATAAACTATAGGACACAAAAAAAATCAAAAGATTATGATCTGCTCACCATACTTACATTATTGTGGCTACTACCTTGTCTGCTCCCAACCAGGGCAGCAAAATCCTGGCTCCCCAACTCTTCCATTTCCCCTGTATATAGTACGGATAGGGTTGTAAAAGCAGGAGAAATTAAAGGTCACCCAGGCTTCAAGATGCTGGCAGCCTGAGACTCGCTCTGCTCTAAATATGCCCAGACTAGAGCCTCACATACAATAGAAATCAATTGCAAAGTCAAAAAGTTTTCCTTGAAAATAGATTTAATCTTATTCAAATTACCAATGTTCTAAGTCTCTCTCCAAAAACACCTCCAAAGTCCTCCCCTTGACAAGTGAGAAATTTTCTGGGGAAAATTTTTGAAGGTAGTAAAAGAAAACTGTCACAATTTCTTTAGTGTTGATCCACCTAAAGGTACATAATAAAAAAATGTCAGTGTCTGATCCAAGGTGTCTGGATCATTCGCTCTGAAGGAGGAAGGGCGCAGGGGAGTCACAATCACCACTGTGATCTCAAGTGTGAGAGAGTTCTTACCGACCCATGTCAGGCAATGCCAGCATCAACATCCTGTGATAAGTTACTTTAAAGAGAAGCTTAGTTCTCCCTTTCTGGCACTACTGACATCGCCACCCCTCTTGCTTCCAAATTCTAGAAAAAGGGCCAAAGATTCACAAGAATAGAGAAAGTAGAAACTGCTCGTTTTGTGCCTGGAGGGATGGCACCAGAACACGTCCACGTTCGTGCGCCTGTGTGCCAGGCAGCACCCCTGCGGGGAGGCCCATGCGTGGAGGGGGGTGCTCTGCACCAAGGGCCCAGCTGGTTGGTGGCACTTTGCTCCCTTCTGGTGCAGCTCCAAGTGCAGGTGACCTACTTGGCCATCTTGCGGATCATGTAGTTGAGGATGCCCCCGTTGTGGAAATAAGCGAGCTCCACGTCGGTGTCAAACCTCATGACAGCCTGGAAGGTCTTCCCGGTGTCCAGCTGTGGTGACAAAGAGGAGGAGAATCTGTGAGGGAGGAGGGTAGGCAGCTCCGTCAGGAGGGGCGGCCGCGTGCTGTCCCTGACTCCCGCCCAGATCCAGGAAATCAGAGGCTGCCCGTGGACAAGCCCCCAGAAGACTTCTCTGCGCAGGGAAGCCCGGTGGAGTAGGAGTGATGGCAGTGATGGGGCGCGTGAGAACCAGGTGATGTGCGAGATGGTATTTAAGTCTATTTGTTTTGAGAGGCAGAGAGAGCGAGCATGTGAATGGGGGGAGGGGCAGAGAGAGAGAGGGAGACAAAGAATCCCAAGCATTTGATGTGGGGCTCAAACTCATGAACCATGAGATCATGACGTGAGCCAAAGTTGGACGCTTACCAGATTGAGCCACCCAGGTAACCCTGGATGGTATTTTCTAAACACTCTCCGGGAGCTGGAGAGAGGTCAGGAGAGGTCTCATTAAGGTTGTCAAGTAGGCAGCGCTGGGTCCTTGGCTTCACCTCATGGAGGGAGCTGTCATTTTTACCTTTGGGCTAATCAAAATCTGGGGTCTGGGGTGAGGCTCAGGGATGGGGTGTGTCTGTTCACAATTCAGTAATAAAAAGGTATTTTGGGGGTAATGTGAAAACGCCCTGTCATTGAGCTTCCCCCACCCCTCTTTGGGCTAAGGGACACTGGGTGGCAGAAAAGACAGTGGGGCTGGCTGGAGTTGGGGAGGGGGGTGGGGGGCAGGAGGAAAGGAAGTGAGGGTGTCCGCACGCATAAACAAACACTACGTGATCAGTCAACAGCTGCCAAGCCCTCCATGTTGTGAGAACAGGAGCCAGCAGAATCCTGAGTCTAACGCACTCCTACTGTGAGATTTGTTTTCCTTCCAAATTCCACTTGTTTCCTTCTGACTGTATCGATTATAAATACACGGCCCTGTTTCCTTGGGCCGGGCGTGGAGAGGTTCAGCTTACCTTGACCTGCACTTTCATTCGTGGTTTGAGGTTCTCTGGAATGATGATCGTGTATCGTTCTTGCCCTGTGAGTCCCAGGGTGTCTGCAGTCTCCCCAGGGAGATATTCAAGGGGAATCACCCCCATTCCCACCAAGTTACTGCGGTGAATGCGCTCGTAACTCTCCGCCAGGACGGCTTTGATTCCCTGAAGAGCCAACACAGGACTTTGGACACAGTTCCAGTTTTCTTTAGCTACACGGAAGCTTTACAAAAAGCTGCTTAAGTCAAGTCTTCTCATACCTAAATTCTTTGTAAGTACCAACTTGTTGTTTACATAAAGTTGCTCTCTAGTTATAAATAACACAGGAGCTAGTCTGAACTGACTGCCTACACAGTACAGGCAGTGTGCAAGCACCTGAATGGATTCTCTCATTCCACCCTCTGCCACCTCTGGGAGGTAGAGGCCATTATTGTCCCCCCTGTACCCACGCCGTCAGTGGAGTATCTGGTATTTGAACCCATGCAGTTCGACAATGCACTTAGCTGCTCTGTGATACAACATCTCTTAGCGAACTTCCTTTGTTATCTGGAATCCACAGCACAAAAAAACAAACACGTTTTCTTCTATTTCCCTTGAATTTTGCTCTTATTATAGGTGTAGACATCAAAGATTTAACCAAAAAAAGCAACTTTCAGAACATACTACAGAGAAAAGTAAATGATGTGCTGCTTTTAGAATTCCTGTTTCAAGGATCGAATTGCGTTGACTATGTCTTGATATTAAGGCTTCCTATAAAGTACACTGTATTGGTAAAATAGAACTGGCAAAAAATAGCAGTGATCAATAAGCCAGGATCCTTAATTAACTACAACACCACACTCGTAAGTATTTGTTAATTGTAATATAAGATACTCCTAAAAGGTCTCTTGATATGTAGGGTACACTTTTTTGACGGGGAAGGGGTGGTAGGAGAATGAGAGAGAGAATCTCAAGCAGGCTCCACACCCGACTCAGGGCTCCATCTCACAACCCTGAGATCATGCCCCAAGCCTAAATCAAGAGTCGGACGCCTCCCTCACTGAGCCACCCTGGTGGCCCTGTAGGGTACACTTTTAAGCACCCCTGCATGAGGATCATTCGGCGAACTTGTGAAAATGGTAGGTTCTTTAGGTACTATCTTAGATCTACTGCTCAGGACCTCTTGCAGGGAGCACGGGGTGGGAGGAAGCTCGTGATTCTTGTGAGTTGTGAGAGCCATAGGCATAAAAAGCACTGGTGCTCAAACTTGGCTGCACGTTAGAATCACCAGAGCAGGCTTTTAAAATACCCGTGTGCAGGCCTTTCTTCTTACCAATGAAACCAGAATCTCTGGGGCTGAGATCCTCGCACAGGTATTTTTAAAAATCCCACAAGCGTTTCCACATTTAAAAATAAGTGTACAGAGGGGCGCCTGGGTGGCTTAGTCGGTTAAGCGTCCGACTTTCGCTTAGGTCATGATCTCGCGGTTCGTGGGTTCGAGCCCCGCAGTCGGGCTCTGTGCTGACTGCCAGCTCAGAGCCTGGAGCCTGTTTCTCTGTGTCTCTCTCTCTCTGACCCTCCCTGCTCACTGTCTCTCTCTCCTAGAAATAAATAAAAAAAAATAAGTGTACAGAGGAAGAACAGGTTGTTCAGAGCAGCAGGTATTCTGTCTGGATTTACGTGCACATGTACTTACTAGGAAGGGGAGGGGCACTGTGCACGTGCCTAGCGCCCGGTAAGGGCCGCTCGGCACTGCAGACCGCGGTCGTCTGTCCCCCTCTGCCGGGAGAACTGCCCCGCGCTGCTGAGCTGGCGGCCGGCTGCCCGAACCCGGAGCCGCTCTGTACAGAAGTGTAGGCTCAGGGAGCCCCTTGTGTCCCGGTTCTCATACCCTCTGCCAGCTCTTACAGTTCCCTCTCTGGCTGCATGCCGCATGGGTCTCTCTTCTACAGCCAGCAACCAGCCCTGTTCCTAAAAACTCTTTCCTCTTCTGTCACTTCTCTGGTTCTTTCCAGCAGCTTCTTGAAAAGGCAGGCTTTTGATATATTACCAAGTAATCAGAGAACATCCTTCTCCCCGCCCCCCAAACAAGGCAGAAGGATTAAAACAAAAAAATAGGTGTGATAGTCAAACACGTTATCCTGGACTTCTGGAGGGCACCTGCCAGACCCCACATTCTTTACTGTACTTGTGGATATCAACTTAATTAGTGCCTCCCAAGGCTTAATTTGCTGGAGCCATAAATCACTTGGATTGACACTGGCTAAGGCAGCTCACCCAACCCTGAGCATTAAAGCTGAGCTGCAAGGTTCTTCCAGCAAATAAATGCTTGGAGGTAAAAGCTGCCGGCTCCCTGCACAGCCCCTCCATGGGGACGCCTCAAGTGGGTCAGGCCCTGAAATGGTGGAAGGTTCTAAAGAGCTGCCTGTCTACATCCAGAGAGAGCTGCCCTTTCCCTTGAGCGTCTATAAGCTGATTCAGGAGCAATGAGAAGCGATTGTAAAACGTCTGTCCAGACCGCAGGCTCCTTGCTTTTCCCCTTCTGTGAACTTCCTGACAGACAATACAGGATCAGCCGCCCAGCTTACTGCTCACCTGGACAACCGCCTGAGAGAAATTCCCACTCCTCAACCCAAATATTAGGCAAACCATGAAATTTTTCCCTACAAAACAAAGACATACGTACACACTTTTCAAGAGAATTTCAGAGACTTCACAGACCCTCGTCCAATTGTTCTAAAGACACCCCCAAAGATCCATGGTCCCCAGAAAATGAATAACTGATCTGAGGAACCAGTTCAACTCTAGGTCACCCTTCACTGAGATAAATCCAGGCCCACCAAGAAGCAGATGCACAAACATCACATGCTTCCCTGAGCTCGCCTACTGGGATCCCTCTCCATCATACTCACCAGGAGGAAAGGGCCCTTGGCTGCCCAGTCCCGGGAGCTGCCCGAACCATACTCTTTGCCAGCCAGCACGATGAGGGGAAGGCCTGCCTGCCGGTACTGCTCTGCGGCATCGAACACGTCAAGCTGAGGAAGAGAAAAGGAAGGTTTTAGGGATGCGGTAAAGGCTCAGAGTGTGAACACAGGCAGTGGCACCTGGTACGTGCAGGGTCGGAAGGGTCTTCAGTGGCCCAAGTCAACACAAAGCCAGTGGAAACTCAACCAATCCACTGCTTGGCTCACAAATTTCCAACTAACTCCATCTACTTACCCCTAACAATGAAGTGTATATTCTTTTAACTGAAATGCCTAGTCGTTGTCCTGGTTTTAGAAAAATATTCAAATCTTAAGGCATCAAGGGAGAAAAGAGGAAAGAAGATGAGATTTTTCCCCCCTCTTCCATTGATGCAGCTATTTTAAAAACATTTTTAATGTTTATTATATTGAGAGACGGAGAGAGGCAGAGAGAAAGGGAGACAGAGAAAACCAACGAGGCTCCAGGATTTGAGCTGTCAGCAGAGCCTGATGTGGGGCTCAAACTCACGGACTGCGAGATCATGACCTGTGCCGAAGTAAGACACTTAACTAAATGAGTCACTCATCACCCCCTGATTAAACTATTTTAAAGCTTAAAAAACAGAGAATCCCACCTAAACCTGGGATTTGACTCAGAGACTCAGTGATGGTCCATTGGGAAGGGTATCCCAACACAAAGAAGGAAACATGTCCTAAAATTATAAAAAATGCAAATTCTTATTAGCCACCTTTTTACATGAAGATCAAGACAGAGATAGTAGGAAGTGGAAGCCCCAATCAATAAAGGATAGGAGAGGACTAATATTTTACTGTATGTGAGAAATATCTTAACACAAAGAGCTTCATTTGCTTTTCACAAGAACTCTGAATGTTCTGCTGGGCAGAGACCTTCCCAAGGACATGTGATATCACTGCTGGTGATTAAGTAATGAAACAATTGTTTCTCCTGGCTACTTAAAAAAAAAAAGTCCCTCAGAAGAGTGTTTCCTTTGGGAAAAGCTCTAGAAAGGTGTATAATCAAACTCTCAAGTCAGCTTTCACAAATTACTATTCTAACCGGCTGCTGGAGCCTCTGGTTAATTGCACATGGCGCTCCCGGAATCTGGGACAGAGTCCCAGCAATAGCGCCCTGCACTCTCCCTCTCTTCTAAAGAAAAGGACATAAAATTTGATTGTTTTCTTCTATTATTGTTCCTCTATAGCTCTAGTGTTGTATTGAAACCACCAGTTCTTCATTTCTTCATTTTTGTTCTCATCTATCAATTTCCTGCTTTAATGGGGATTTGGTTCTTTTAACTACTATTCCCCTAGGGTCGCCTCCCCCCAGGCCCCTAATAGAATTAACGTATACATTTTGGGTAAGTCAATATTTAGTATTTGCACTACTCTGACTACGTCAATGTTATTTATAGCTGAGTCATACAATATATATACTATGATTTCCTTTTTTTGGCAATTAAAAAAATCTCCACTGGTATTAATGATATTTGTGTGTGTGCGCGTGCACGCGCATGCTCATCTGTTTCTATGTCCCTACCCATCAATGAATCCCCAAACACTCTGCCTCAAGTACAAATCTTCTCTGAGGACATTTAAATGTATCAGGAAGTCTCTTTTTTTCTTTCTTCTTTCATTTTTTAAATATTCATTTTTTATTTTTGAGAGAGAGAGCACAGAGCAGAGGTAGAGAGGACAGTGGGCTCTGTGCTGACAGCAGTGAGCCTGATTGCGGGGCTCAAACTAACAAACTGTGAGATCATGACCTGAACTGAAGTCAGATGCTCAACTGATTGAGACACCCAGGTGCCCCCAGAAGTCTGTTCTTTAAAAATCTTTCCCATGGAGGGGCTCCTGGGTGGCTCAGTTGGTTTTTGATTTTGGCTCGGGTCATGACCTCATGGTTCATGGGATCAAGCCCCGCTGTTAGCCCTGTGCTAACAGTGCGAAACCTGCTTGGGATTCTCTCTCCTCCTCTCTCTGCCCCTCTCCTGCTTGTGTATGTGTGTGTGCTCACACATACACACTCCTTCTCTCTCAAAATAAAGAAATAAACATTTTAAAAAATAAAAATGAAAACATGTTTTTCCTGGAGGGATCACTCCTGGAATTTCAGACCTGTTCCAATTCAGATGGATTCTTCTCTAGATGTGGTGCACTCCTGTTATGGAAGGATCTTCCTTCATCAGCGTCCTGGGGATTCCTTGCATTTCCTTCTCCTGGGTCCTACATCTCCCCTTTTTCTGGCTTATTCCCTCATTTTGTAAAACATTCACCAAGTTATTTCCTGAGACAGGAATTGAGGGATATTTTTAAAGTTTTTGAATCTGAATTCTACTACTTAACACAGGACATGGAATTCTGGGGTGCAAACCAGTCTGTTTCCAGTGTTGCTTTGAGCGCTTCTGATCCCCAGAACTTGCACACGAGCTGTTTTTCTCTCTGTTGAAGTTTCTAGATCTTTTCCTTATCTCTGCTGCTCTTAGCTTCACAATGATGCGACTTGGAGCTGTTCTCCCATCATCACGTGGGCATTCGGCGGATGTAATCTGGAGTCGGAGCTTGTAGTCGGGGAATTTTCCTTGTGTTACTTCTTGAATAATTTCTTTTCTTTTCAGCTCTGTTAAGTCAGATGCTGAGCCTCCTCATTTTAGTCTTTAATTTTCTTACATTTTCTAATTTTTCCTTTGTCTTTCTGTTCTATATTCTGAGAGAGTCTCTCAACTAATCAACTTTTCCCATGAAATTTTTTTAGGGGCTTTTTCTTTTTTTAAGTATTAAAAGAGCCTTTTCTTTCTTATCTTTTTTTTTTTTCTTTTTTTTAACGAAAAGCCCTTTTTGTCCTCTGATGACCTTATACCAACAGAAAATCACTTCAGCACTCTGAGAAGACAGTATTTTTCTTGGAGTTTTCTTCTGCTCTCTGCATTATCTCTGTTATCTTCTTTCCCTCCTCTCCCTCCACCCTGGTTCTTTGCATAGGTCTATCTTTCAGGTTCAAGGCTTGTTTTCTGTTTATTTGTCTCCTTATTTAAGATGAGGCATTGAACATCTGACCAGAAGTTCTATGTCATGGCAGGACTTGTAAATAAGAGGCATTCACCCTGACAGTCAGTACACTGGAGGCCTCCCAGTGTCTATACCTGCATGTCTTTCACCTTGGTCTCTTGGGCATTCGACCATTTAATTTTATTTTTTCCCCATTGAATAGTTTATCGTCCCTGCTATTCACTGAACAAGTATCTACTGGGCACTGACTCGGTGTTGGGTCCTGGTGAGCAGTGACTATCTGTGAAGAGTTTGCTTTCCTAAAATACATTCCGTTACAAGTGACGCGTACGGGTGGCGGTAAACCACACTGGCTTTGGAGCCAGACTCTCTAGGTTTTAATATCCATTTTTGGTATCTTAAAAAATGAACGATCATGCTACCTACGTCAGAGGGTTGTTATGAGGATTAATAGACCAACATATACAAAGAGCTTAGAACAGTACCCAGATATAGTAAGTTCCATATAAATACTAGCTATTATTATTGTTAACATAAGTCAAGAGGGTTATTTTTCAAGTAACTTAAACCATTTTCAAGCAGCTTTGCAGTATCTGCTGGATGTCGAGGGCTGACGACATGCGCCTGAAAGTGTCCGCTATGTTTTACGTGTCATTCCATTTAACCTTACGGCTCAGAGCCATACAAGGTAGATATCATTCTACTTTGCATGTCAGAAAAATGAGGCTCCGAGAGGAAAATAACTTGCTGAACACCCCACAGATGGTATGTCTGACTCAAAACATAGACATTCTCCACCTCTCACATGCCTCCCATCTGTGACTCAACAAATCCTGCCATAACAGGCCAACTCCTAACAGCTCTCATTAGGACCCTAGCAGGACTCTGCGGGCCTTCTCCTTTTCCTAGTGGTGCGGTGAGCGAAATTAAAGTCCGGGCGCCTGGCTAGCTCAATTGGTTAAGCAAGCGTCTGACTTCGGCTCAGGTCATGATCTCACAGTTCGGGAGTTCGAGCCCTGTGCGGGAGGCTCTGTGCTGACGGCTAGCTCAGAGCCTGGAGCCTGCTTCAGATTCTGTGTCTCCCTCTCCCTCTCTCTCACCAGCTCATACTCTGCCTCTCTCTCTCAAAAATAAATAAAACCTAAAAAAAATTTTTTTAAGGTTAATAAAGTTATAAAACAGCACTTATTGATAAAGAGCCTCTAAAGACCTGAACCTGGAATTTTTCCCCTCAAATACTTGAACTGATGAAATTTCAGTCAGAGGCTGAAATTCAGTTTCTCATTCAGGCAGAAGAGACAGTACTTACAATTTCTCCAGAAGGCAGATGTATAGTCTGTGGTGCCTGCTTGTTCAAAAATTTGTTTAACAAGCGAATGTTGGCAAATGTCCCCCGGGCCATGATGGCATCATTACCTCGGCGGGAGCCGTAGGAGTTGAATTCTCGTGGAGTCAAGCTAATAATGCAAGCGAGAGAGGAGCTGATTTAGTGAACGGAGCAAAGACAAAACTTCCATCAAGACAAGAGAAAAACCATAGACCTAGATAGCTCTCCAAGTCTCCTAAGCATTGCTCTTGAAGGCAGAAAAGCGGTTCCTCCATCTTCTGCTGAGGACAGCAGGGGCAGATGTCAGAGGTGGGGCACAGAAAGGCAGAAATCAACATTCTCCCCAGGTTAAACTGTAGTCTTATAGATTTGGGTAAGGAACCCTGCTACATATTTATTTTAGTTATTCAGGAGCGTAGCCCAGAGAGCTTCACAAAAGATAAAACATTAAAAAGGGGTAAGAAGGAGGAAACAAAAAGAAGAATCTGTGTAGGGCAGTCAGGTGGAACCAAGAATGAGGGAAACATAAGATACATTCCATAAACTAACCGGAAGGAGGTATACTTATCAGGAACTCAGTGTGCTGGGAAGACATATGACTGGCAACATGGTTGACAATTTTCATAAGATAAAAATCAGAGCAGTGCTGAAGAGGCAGAACAGCTATTCCTTGTCCTTAAATCAAAGAATAGTCCTGTCTGTGGGCCCCAGCAGAAGGACACTGTGATGGCAGGGACAGGAGCCTACAATTAACACAGCGATCAGCTCACTGGCTGTTTCTGAAAATGCTAGGAAGTGTATCTGAGGGGTGATCTGATCTCAAGATGAGATGTAATTTGAAGATTGAGAGAATCTGTGAATGGGCTTTAGGAGCAGGTGAGCATGTCTACAAACTCCTAAAATCATATGTGGAACGCTGGGGATATGTGCATTTTTCTGGGAAAGTATTATACTTCCCTTCATTCAATTCCCTATGATTCCCATTTCTCAAAGGATTGTCACCAATCGCCAATCAAGAAAAGTATTGGTCATGGCTTGTTTCCTTAGTTTCTTTATCCAGCCTCAACCTCTATATTTCTCTGTTTGCTGCTGAATCCTTTTCTCCCATTCATTCACTCAACATTTACTGCGCACCAGTTATGGGCCAAGAACTATTCAAAGGGCCTGAGGTACATCGATAAACAAAAGAGATTAAGATCCCTGCCTTTGCAGGGCTTATATTCTAAAAGGCAGAGACAAAGAATAATAATAAAAATGAGCATTGTTGGGATGCCTGGGTGGCTTAGTCGGTTAAGCGTCCGACTTTCGCTTAGGTCATGATCTCGCGGTTCGTGGGTTCGGGCCCCACGTCGGGCTCTGTGCTGACTGCCAGCTCAGAGCCCAGAGTCTGTTTCAGAGTCTGTGACTCCCTCTCTCTCTGACCCTCCCCTGCTCACGCTGTCTCTCTCTCTCTCTCCTAGAAATAAATAAAACATTAAAAAAAAAAATGAGCATTGTCATAAGTGTTACTAGAATGTGGCTAATAAGTGAGGGAAAAAAAGTACATCAAAGCAAAGAGAACAGGAGTATGGGGAGGCGGGGGGTAACCTCATGCAGGAAGACTTGAATTGGCAAGGGAGTTAACCAGGCAGATATCTGGGGGAAGAGCATCCAAATTTTCAGACAGAAAGGTGTTTCGCCTTGCCTGGAACATTCGGCAAGCGAGGCAAACACCAGTGTAGCCAGAGCTGCACAGATGAAGGGGAAGGGCAGGGATTCGCTGATGCCTCTTGACTATCACCTGCCTGTCTCTGCTTGTTGACGGATGCATGTCTCCCATTCAAAGTACAGCCTCATCCCTTTAAAATCTTTTTTTTTTTTTAATGTTTTATTTATTTCTAGGAGAGAGAGAGACAGACAGCGTGAGCAGGGGAGGGTCAGAGAGAGAGGGAGTCACAGACTGAAACAGGCTCCAGGCTCTGAGCTGGCAGTCAGCACAGAGCCCGACGCGGGGCTCGAACCCACAAACCACATGATCATGACCCAAGCGAAAGTCGGACGCTTAACTGACTAAGCCACCCAGGCACCCCTCATCCCTTTAAAATCTTACCATATGCATCTGTGTATAGAAAATTCCTGTACATTTAATACAGCAGTTGCCTCACGTTAAAAAAAAATCCTGACATAGGCTCCTGTATATCACCTCCCCTGGAGGCGGGTTATCTTAAACCTTCAGCGCTCACATTTCTGGGGAACATGGGACACTCTTGCTCTGCATAGGACTGTCCCATAGGATGCACTCGGAGAAGGCGGAGACTGAGTGGAGCACAGCAGGAGGGGCACGTGTGAAGAAAACAGGTCAGCTACCAGGCAAGTGAGGTTGAGGTGAGGGCAAGGCAGTTTTCCTCGCCCACCGACAAGACAAAACAAAACATGAGGAGGAGGAGGAGGAGAGGGCAGGGGAGGAAGAAAAAGCTGCTGGATTTCGCTCTTCAGATTAGCTCTAGGCTCCCTCCCTGAAGAAGCAGATTCAGGAGGTGCAGAGAGGAACGAGGGACTTTTATCTCCCCAGAGGATTCTCAAGGAAAGGCAGATCTGGGAACGAGTCCAATTACCCTCAGTGTATTAGGTGACAAGAGATAATGCTGGTATGACAGCTGTTAAAATCAGTCTACTGCTGAAGGATTGGTAAATGGATGTGTCAGCCCCTGTTCTCAGTAATTACTCCTCCCAAACCAGGACCTGGCTACGCACCTCAGGTGACAGCCCTGCTGAGGGCGCCACAGGCGAGAGCAGAGCCTGTGCGCTCCCCTCAGCCAAGCTGGGGCGGGAACGACAGCTGGGTCTAAGGAGGACATTAGAAGGAAGGTCCCCTCCCTTGCTGGGGTTTGTTCGCTGATGGCATCTCCCAAGGAAGTTTGGAAGCAGCAAACAGAAAGGCTGACTGTTTTTCAAGCCTCAGGGTTCAGTGAAAAACCAGAGTATGAAGCAAAAAAAGAAATACTGGCCTCATTCACTCCAGTTTTGCTTTTTTTTAGTCTTTCTTTCCCTCACTCACACTTACCCTCTGTTAGTTAAGTAACGGGCAGCAGGGCTGTTTCTTGCAATGTTTCCAGCTGGAGAGATGTGGTCAGTTGTTACCGAATCCCCCAAATTTAACAGCACGTACGCATCCACTATAGACTTAGGCGGCTGGATATCTAAAGTCTAGAAAGAATACAGCGAGTCAGTGTTGGCCCAGGTTTGCTCCAGCAAGTCACCAGGGGAGTCTCAACAGTCACAACAGTGGTCTGTGGACTTGAACTGAACTGAAAATTCTACTGTTTTTTTTTGTTTTATCAGGGGTGTTTAGAAAAGTAAAGTGAATTTACTCAGAACGTTCACATCCTACCCTTGAGGGGGGACAAAGTTAGGCTCTATTCCCTCAGAAGCCACAAGGATGCCGCCACAGATGGCATTCTCTGTGTCCACATCCACGGAACTCAGATGCTGAAGACACTTGAATCCTGACTTCTCCTCCCCGCTCTCCCCATCCAGGGGGTCAGGGGCTCCTGGATCATCCCTGGCAGGGAAGAGTTCCCTTGATTTCTGAGTATGAGGTTTAAATAGTGCAGGCCTAGGGAGGTCTTCCTGGGACAGTCAGTCCCCCACGCTTTTCCGAGTCTACGTCCAGGGGGTACTGGACCCTCACGGTGTCTCTAACAGCCACACAGAAGCCCGGGCATGAAGCCACAGGCCCACTAGGGCCAAATATCCCAGCTTCTCAAGACTTCCCAGCATCATCTTTTCGGCTTTGTACAGGTTCCAATCATCACATTGTAATGGACAAAGCAAGTGTACAGGGTAATAAAGTAGACTTTATAAGGAAAGAAAACTTTTGGAAAACTGATTGTGTCAAAAATTTTTTAAAAAAGCCATACCAGGTTTTCAAAGAACGGTGGTGACTTAATGTAGGTCGATTTGGGATTCCAGCAATACAGCTTATCTGAGGGGGCTGCTAAGGCATTCCAGCTCTCATTCACAGTCTTAAAAAAAAAAAAAATCAAATTACATTCCATTCTAAGGAAAAGTTAACATGTAAGCAAAAAATGTGTAAAATACTGCACAGCAAAGGAAACAATCCACAAAACTAGTAGGTAACCAACGGAATGGGAAAAGATAGTTACAAATGACATATGAGATAAAGGGTTAATATCCAGAATCTACAAGGAACTCACCAAACTACACGCCCGAAACACAAACAACCCAGTGAAGAAATGGGCAGAAGATATGAACAGACACTTCTCCCAAGAGGACATCCAGATGGCCAACAGACACATGAAACGATGCTCAGCATCGCTCCTCATCAGGGAAATACAAATCAAAACCACACTGAGATACCACCTCACGCCAGTCAGAGTGGCTAAAATGAGCCAATCAGAGAACTCTAGATGCTGGCGAGGATGTGGAGAAACGGGCACCCTCCTACACTGTTGGTGGGAATGTAAACTGGTACAGCCCCTCTGGAAAACAGTGTGGAGGTTCCTAAGGAAACTAACAATAGAACTCCCCTATGACCCAGCAATAGCACTGCTAGGAATTTACCCAAGGGATACAGAAATGCTGAGGCATAGGAGCACATGGACCCCAATGTTCATAGCAGCACTCTCCACAATAGCTAAAACATGGAAAGAGCCTAAGTGTCCATCAACAGATGAATGGATCAAGAAGATGTGGTTTATCTATACCATGGAATACTACATGGCAATGAGAAACAAAGAAATCTGGCCATGTGTAGCAACATGGATGGACCTTGAGGGTGTTATGCTGAGCGAAATAAGTCAGGCAGAGAAGGACAAATATATGTTTGCACGTATAGGAGGATTAGGAGGAACTTGACGGAGGACCATGGGGGAGAAGGGGGGAAATGGTGGGGGAAAGGGAGAGAGGCAAACTGTGAGAGACTCTTGATTGCTGAGAACTGAGGGCTGATGAGTACGGGGGAGAGGGGAAGGGGGTGATGGGCACTTGTGGGAATGAGCACTGGGTATTACGTGGAAACTAACTTGACAATAAACTATTTAAGAAAAAAAAATAAATTAAAAAAAAAAGAGACTCTGCCTTCTGTCTCTCTCTTGCTTGCTCTGATGGAAGCCAGTACCGCACTGTGAGCTGTGAAAAGACTCACTAGCAAGGCAAGGAGGGTGCCCTCCAGCTAACTGTCGGCAGGGAACTGAGGCCCTCAGCCCAACACCCTATGAGGCACCTTAGCCTCCCATAACCACGTGAGAGGCCTTGGAAGGGGATCGTTCCCCAGCAGAGCCTTCAGATGAGCTGCAGCTCCAGATGACACCTTGGCTGGAGCCTTGTGAAGGCAGAGGCATCCAGCTAAGCCACACTTAGATTTCTGATCCACAGAAACTGGAAGATAATAAATGCTGTTTTAACCTACTAAGTTTTGGAATAATTTGTTGGGCAGCAACAGATAACTAATCCCTATACATAATATAATTTATGAAGCAATAATCCAGGATGTACCAATGGGGAAGTTATTTACTCTCTGAAGATTTGGGGAAGTGGACATCCAGGTCACACGGACACTGGATAGTGAATGACAGCTGCTAGGCATTAAAATCAGCTTGAATGGTCTCCACATGGTCATTACCTCAGGCTTTGGGGAAATGCATTCAACCCAATGCCCAACAAACTTGCTCATAACCACCTTCCAATGGGCAACTTGTGGGAGGGCATGGTGTGTGAATATGGCCCCCATTTGACCCTTTTCCCCAGACGTCTGCTGTCTTATTTCAAACCTGAACACAGAAAAACATCCATGGGCCTCCAAAAATGATCCTGAACCCCAAGCATTTTCTCTGTTTGTAAAATACACAGCAAGTTTTATTTATTTCAGTAGTTTGGTAGTTTGGGGGCTTTTTACTGAGTGACTTTGAAAGTTTTTTAAGCATCCAAATAATTCCAAGAGGTGCATTCCACCTCTACCTCAGTGACACAATCTAGTAGACATCACGGACCCTCAACCACAGTTGACATATACCCAGGTGTCTAAGGAAGGTGGGGGTGAGGGCCAGCTGTCCAGGAATCACACACAAGCTACAGCCTTTCTGCCTTAGTTTGATGCCAAATGTGGGGCCTTGTGCAAATCTGGGAACGTTTAGGAGCGTGGGGTTTGTAAAAATGGGAGTCCCAGGAGAAATGACTGAGAGTCACTCCTTCGCTTATCTTCAGAAGTGTCACCCTCTATAGTTTCCACCCTCATCAGCCTCAAGGTCTGCAGAGATGCCACAAAGAAACAGCTTTCCCGCAGACGCATGGGGGCAGGGTGGGTGGGGACCTCACCTCTATTTTCTGGTAGACCTCCTTAAACATCCCAGGGATTACGTACTGACGCTCCACCACCTGGATCTCGTCTCTGGTTGGCCAGATGTCTTTCAGAAACACTTGTTGTCCCTTTGCATTTACCCCTGGGGGAAAAAAGTTTATTAATTAGAGAAAAAACACATTTAATACCTCATTTTCATGACCACATAAAGTCAGATCCCATTCTCCATGGGAGAAATATAAAGTCCATGCAAACACTAAGTAGTGAAGATTCAGTCGCTGCTCCCAGGGGATGTGGGTTAGGCCCCTGAGGGCCTCTAGACTAACATTTTTTGGCAACCGATCAATACATAATCTTGCTTTATGCATGCTTCTGCTTAAGGACACCCTATCTAATATATCTTGTAGTGCGTTAACACTGAAGCTTCAGCCTGAACTCAGTCTCCCTCCCAAGAGGCACACTCCAGCCTTCCCGGGCTTGCATATATGAGACAGCACATCAGCACTATGCTCGGGGCTATTTTAAAAAGTGAAATCACCAAAACCACAAAACTATGGGAAAACATGGTGCCACACAGAGCACGAACAGGATACTTGGTGATAGCAGGAGAGCTGAAACCCCGCCTCGTTTGGCTGCAGCTGGGGACGTGCCATGGAGTGACTCAAAGCTGCCGCCCCCAGAGGGCCGTGTCTGCAAATGACCTTGGAGGCAAGGTGAGTATTGATTTGGGGGTTAAAATACATTTTGGTGAATAAGCAAATTTGCAATATTGAATCCACATATGAGGACCGTCTATAGCTCTAGTTTTAATTTCCTAAAAGTAAATTCAAGGGGCACTGTTTTTATATTACTTAATCTACCCAGAATAGATTAATAAGACACAGGACGACCATCAGAAGAAAGGAGACACAGCATCATTTCTCTCTGAATTTGGGGAAGTTGAATTATCTGGGATGTGTTTCTATGGAGGATATGTTAAAGCAATGCCGATCACTAGATAAAAGCAGGAGCTAGAAAGAGAAGAACCAGGGAAAAAGCCAGAAGGGCATGCTCTCTATGCCTTTCCATATCTCTTTCCTTTTTAAAACCTTTTTATTGTTTTATTTTTTCTTTTTTTAAACTATTTTTAATGTTTATTTATATTTTTGAGAGACAGAGTGCAAACAGTAGAGGGGCAGAGAAAGAGAGACACAGAATCTGAAGCAGGCTCCAGGCTCCGAGATGTCAGCACAGACCCTGATGCAGGGGCTCGAACCCATCCATGAACCATGAGATTATGACCTGAGCCCAAGGTGGATGCTTAACCGGACCAGCCAAGAGCCCTTCCTTTTGTTTTTTTTTTTTAAAGTTTTATTTATTTATTTTGCAGGGAGAGAGAGAGAGAGAGAATGAGCAGAAGAGGGGCAGAGAGAGAAAGGGAGAGAGAGAATCCTAAGCAGGCTCTGCAGTGTCAGCACGGAGCCTGTGTGGAACTCATGAACGTGAGAGCTTGACCTGAGCCAAAATCAAGTCTGCTGCTTAACCAACTGAGCCACCAGGCCCTTCTCATTTCTTTCCTTTTGTTATCTCTGTCGTTCAGCGAATTCTTGTCTACTTCAGGTATGTCTCTGCTATGTATGAGGCAATAAAGAAAAGACTCCTTCTCATCTTTGTTAGTTCTCTGCTTCATTATTTATTAATGAAAGCAGTTACTTTCCTCTAATAATATTTTCAAATTCATTGGGGAAAAAAACAAAACAAAACAAAACAAACCCAAAGAGTGTAATAACCACACAAACGAAACCTTACCCAGTGGCTCTTTCTCAAAGTTGATCCGGATGGTCCCGGCAATTGCATATGCTATCACTAAGGGTGGAGAGGCTAAGTAGTTGGCCCGGGTATTGGGGTGGACTCGACCTTCAAAATTCCTGTTCCCAGAGAGTACTCCAACTGCTACAAGGTTTCCCTGTGTCCGGCAAGAGAAAACTCAGGTCACACAGAGAAGAGATTGCCTGGGCTTTTTGTCTCAGACCACCTGCTAAAGTTGCCCATCACCGGAGGAGGCTCTTTAAATCCCCCTTTCACCTGGTCCTCTGGCTGCAGGGAAAAAGCATGCATGGGTGTCCCTGGGGAGACGCCTCTGGGTCAAAGGACACAGAGAGGCATGGTTTCTGGGCATGAGAAAATCCCAGGTGGGTCAGAAGGCAGCATCTGGGTTACTTTGCCACCTGGGGCCTGAGAACAGGAGGGAAAGTCTAACAGCTGAAAGCTCAGGGAAGCCACATTGACCTACGTGTTGATCCTGTAATTCATGAAAGCAAACCAAACAGTGTTTTTCAAAGCTACAGAATTTAGGGAACAAAGGTCAAACTGCTGCAACTTAGTTTTGGTTTGTTTGTGTGGAGCTCTGTCTGGCTCTGAGCCAGTTTTCAGATGACCAGGAAAGAACAGTTCTGGAGCTGCGTGCAGTCAATGCCAGCACTGACGGAGCACTTGTGTGTCAGCACCATTCAAAGGCTGGTATGTCCGTGATCACCTCCGCGCTCACAGTATGTGCTGTTATCACCTCCAGTTTACAGTCGGGAAACCTGCCGCCCAAGGTAGACAGCTAGAAGCTTATCCTGACCCCGAAGCCCACACATCTAATGGCATCCCCTGCTTCCCCGGACCTTCCTGTGACAACCAGCATTTTGGTCGCACATCTTATAAAAAGAGACAGCAGCTCAAAGCCCCGCGGGCTCCTCTGTAGTTACCTCCGTGATGGCTTCCACCACAGGCTCGGGTAAGGGTCCACTGTTGCCAATGCAGGTCATGCACCCGTAACCCACCACATCAAACCTAGGGGTCGGGAGAGAAGCACAGGTGCGGTGTGAGTCTCCGCGAGCCCCAGCCGGTGACAAGTCTAAAGACCACTGATTTAAAGGGAACACGTTTAGTACTCTTTCTATAAAGCTTTCATTCTCAGGAGGATTTTAAAGGCTTTTTTTTTCCTTTAAATTTTAAGTACAGTATGACTCCCAACATGGGGCTTGAACATAACCCCAAGATCAAGAGTCACATGTGACTGAGCCAGCCAGGTGGGGCATTTTAATATACAATTCATCCGTTCTAGAGCACTGAATTAAAGTCTTTCCTGAGGGGCGCATGAATGGCTCAGTTGGTTGAGCATTTGACTCTTTAAGTTCAGCTCAGGTCATGATTGCACAGTTCATGGCATCGGGCCCCACATTAGACTGTGTGCTGATGGCGCAGAGCCTCCTTGAGATCTTTCTCTTGTTCTCTCTCTGCCCCTCCCCTTTCTCTCTCTCTCTCTCTCAAAATAAATAAATAAAACTAAAACTAAATTAATTCTTTGGGTAAAATGTAAAAAGGAGTCCAACTGAATGACCTGGACTTAAAAAATTTTTTTAAAATGATTTTGAGAGAGAGAGAGTACACGAGAGTGAGCACGAGTGGGGGAGGGACAGAAAGAGAGAGAGACAGAGAAGCAGGCTCCAGGCTCTGAGCTGTCAGCACAGAGCCCGACGTGGGGCTCACAACCACGAACCTTCTGAGAATGATCTAGAGTGTTTAAAAGTTGAAATCATATATGTCATTTAATTTCTGTATTCACTACTTTGTACAATCCCAAGGACTTTGACTTTTATAAGACACATGAATAAAATCCTTCTCATCCAAATTAGGAATTGTGGGCACACTGGAGGAATTGTATTTGATAACAAATGACTAGTTTACGCCAAGGAATGAAAACATTTTTCGTCTAAGTAAGTAATTATTTTCATACCGAAGGGTAGACTCTCAGTTGCGGAGCCAATGGTAGCCCACAGCATACCTCTGTCAACTGAGAAATGGCACCCCCTCCTCCAGAAGGGTGCAGCCCCATACCAAAACGCAGGCTTCATTTCAGCTCTGCTTTGCCCTTATGGGCACCCTTGTAGGATGAACAACCAGCACAATTGTCTACGGGAGGGCCCTTCTCTGTTGGAATTTATGGGTTGAAGTCTACTCACCATATGACAAAATATATAATATACATATAATAAAATAGATACCATCAGATAGGCTGACGTGTGTTACAAAGCGACATAGTAAGATATGTGTGGAATAAAACACAACAAAAGCAAAGTGTAAAAGAAAATTCTTGCTCACCCAAGCTGTGACAGATAAGGCATGACGCCACTCTCTCGCAGGTAGTAGGTGACCACGCCGCTTCCAGGAGACAGGCTAGTTTTGATGTAAGGCTTCACGGACAGGCCGGCGTTCACAGCTTTCTTTGCTAACAATCCTGTGAAATGGTGAACACCGACACCGGGTGGGGTGGCCGCCTACTCGAGGTGCCAGGGAGAAGTTCAGGAAGGAGACTGGTCCTTCCGTCTGGATTTCCTGCCATCGCGTGACCAAGACTCATTCATGGTGCTTTCTATTTCTGCCTAGCAGAAATCAAAAGCTCACTGGCTCAAAGTCATTTACACGTATGCAGTAAATTAAAAATTAGTCATGGAAACGGAGAAAGAGATGGGCTTTTTTTTTTTTTAAAGAGGTAAACCTAAAAATGTTTAGGAATATATTACAGGATAAGTTTTTAACTTTTGGAGGGAAAGGAACCTTTCTAGTTATGTTTTATTTGGATGAAAATTATAATTGGAGGGGCCCTTTTTAAAGGGATAAGAATTGTGTACTGGTTGGTGAGGAATACAGTCTAAAGTAAAAATCTAGTCTTCAGATATTTGTCTTAAAGCAAAAAATGAAGAGGTCTAGGCCCTGGATTTTTGGCAAATACAGAGACCATTACGGGGGCATGGGATGCCCTCATAGGAGCATATCACAGCATTGGGAAAGAAATGAGGAGTGGGGGTGAAAAGACACAAAACGCTTAGGTGTCAACAGATGAGTTCTTGGACAAGGAAGGTCCTCCTTATGAACTTGTGCACTTTGTA
Source organism: Proteles cristata cristata (assembly GCA_017311185.1). Taxonomy (NCBI): domain Eukaryota; kingdom Metazoa; phylum Chordata; class Mammalia; order Carnivora; family Hyaenidae; genus Proteles; species Proteles cristata. The sequence goes on along the minus strand of JAESUZ010004784.1, from coordinate 143,537 downwards.
AAGAAAGAACTCTGTGATGATCTTTGGTCTTTGGGCATAACAGGACCTCTTGGGAATGATAAAAAAAAATTTTTGGAAACTAAAGAGCCTTCTATTAATTAAACTCTGTATGTAAATATTAACCGCTTAACCAGAATTGCATAACAGACCAGGAAGTTTTTATCAACCAGCGCGCTGTGCCCTGAGTCAGATGCACTGACAGCACTTCTAAGATGGACGGAAGTCCATTGTACAGAAAGGCCCAATAGTGGTTTTACAGAGAGGTCTGTGATATTGATATGAAAACAGGTTTTGTTTTTTTTTTCCTTCTAGAGCCTAACACATGATTCTACACTTCACCAGAATTTTTTTTTCTTTCTTCTACTTATTTTTTGTGTTAATTCTAAAGACTGGTATGCATTACATATTCTACTGTAAATAGTTGGCTTTGGACGCTAGTTACTATGTAAACACTTTCAGGCTAATAAATCTCTGTCTCTGGAAAAGACAATGTTTGGACATGTAGAACTCAGTTAAGCCCCTGGGTTGTATCTTGAAAGATATCCACCCACACGTCCACATGACCACGCGGCGAGATTCAAATGCACTCACCTGCCCCCAACATCACTGATGGGTTACTGGTGTTTGTGCAGCTGGTAATGGCCGCGATGACCACAGAACCATGAGTAAGGGTGAATTCACTATTATTATAGATAAACGTCTTATGGTCATTATGATGGTCCAGAGCAACCTGGAATCCTTTAAACCCTTGCTATGGGGAGAGAGAAAAAAAAAAGAAGAAATTCTAAATTTCCATCACGTTAGAATCAGCGGCCTTGGTTCATATCCATTAAACTCTACGATAATGTCATTGAGTTTAATGAGACAAACTTGGAACTCAATTTGTATTTTTAGCATTTCCATTTTTGAGATGAGAAGGAAGTAATTGTTGATAGGACTTCAAAGTAGAAGAAGATTCAGAAATGATGACTGCTTTTTATAAAGATTTAAAAACAATAAAGAGAACTTTAATGTTTCTGTAGCATTTCAGAGTTCACTGGCTGAGATATTTATGTTTTGACACTGTTGGTGGGAATGTAAGCTGGTACAGCCCCTCTGGAAAACAGTGTGGAGGTTCCTAAGTAAACTACCAATAGAACTCCCCTAGGACCCAGCAATAGCACTGCTAGGAATTTACCCAAGGGATACAGAAATGCTGATGCATAGGAGCACATGTACCCCAATGTTCATAGCAGCACTCTCCACAATAGCTAAAACATGGAAAGAGCCTAAGTGTCCATCAACGGACAAATGGATCAAGAAGATGTGGTTTATCTATACCATGGAATACTATATGGCAATGAGAAACAATGAAATCTGGCCATGTGTAGCAACATGGATGGACCTTGAGGGTGTTATGCTGAGTGAAATAAGTCAGGCAGAGAAGGACAAATATCATATGTTTGCACGTATAGGAGGAACTTAACGGAGGACCATGGGGGAGAAGAAGGGGGGAAATAGTGGGGGAGAGGGAGAGAGGCAAACCATGAGAGACTCCTGAATGCTGAGAACAAACTGAGGACTCATGGGTGTGAGGGGGGAGGAGGGAGATGGGCATGGAGGAGGGCACTTGTGGGGATGAGCACCGGGTGTTATATGGAAACCAACTTGACAATAAACTATTTGTAAAAAACAAAACAAAACAAAACAAAAAAACCCCTGGCTTTTAAAATTATGGTTACCAAATTATTTCTTTTTCTTCTAAAGTGAGAACATTTCACTGTGTGTATTCATATACCTTTTAGCCAGATTCAACTAATCATGATCAATAAGGCAAATAAAATACGGCTCAACATCTTGTTTAATGCTGGTGGCCCAAGGATAAAACCCATCACATATCTTAATCATCATCTGGGGAATGTTCAATGAAAACCTGCATGCAAGATGTTATGCTGGGTACTTTGTGGGGTACACAGGTGATTCTGACACAAATCCTATACTCAAACATAAAGTCCAACAAGGAAAATCCAGTAAGGAAAATACGAAGGACGTAAGCAATGTAACACGGATGCCATCCAAGGGTTTCAGACCAAGTGCCAGAAGGTTCAAATGATGACTTTCTGCTATGAGATGGGAGGCCATGCTATGGGGGGGCCGGCAGATGCAGAGAAGGGAAGAGGCATGCAGGCGGGTGGAGGCGGGGCATGGACAGCAAGCACAAGGGCCAGAAAAGCTTGAGCAAGTTGAGCGGACATATGAAAAGCAGGTATGTTTTTAAAAAGGCGGGTTGAGTTGTGTTCACAGGCGGTCCAGTGCTCTAGGGAGGTTGTGTGGTTCTTGGCTAATGGGAGAGGCACTGAGGACTTCAGGACAGAGAAGGAACGCCCTCAGCGTCAGGCTTCGGGAAGCTTCCTCATCAGGGGGTGAAAAGAAGTGGAGGCACTAAGATATCGGCCATGGGGCAGGGACGGGGAGACCTCCACCTGCCTCCCGGCCCCCTACCTTGGCTCCGAGGCAGCTCTCAAAGTCCTTTTTCATGTCGGTCACAGCGACTTTGTCCTGGGGCCTTTTTGGTCCACTGCAGCAAGGCACGACTGTTCTCAAATTCAATTCTACAACCTGTCCACCCAAAAGAGCAGGGACTCAGGAGAGGACATCATACCTCAGAGAAAACACTCCAGCTGTGTCAGAGAATTTACAACACCGCAGCTACAAAACCAAACAAACTAAACCACCACAGTCATAAGCAAGGAGTCAATGTTCGTTTTAATACTTCAAGAATGAATTTCCAACGATCAAGATGGGCACGTGAGTGGCATGGGACAGGCAGGGAGGCTGGTTACCTCTCAGGATGACCAGGGTGGGCGCTGTAGCCGCTGGCAGGCATCTTCTACGCGTCCGCCTTTCCAAAGCAGGTGATACACCCTATTTACTGCTTAACTTAGTTTGAGATGGATTTATTTCTAAAACGATACATACACCAGTGTCCTTTTTTTCTCAAATGAATTGGTAGGATGCGGCCACTCAGTTATCAATGCCAGGAAATGGACCTTGGTCTAATTACATATTTCCTCCTCTCCGTGCATTACAAAACTAAACCAGGGGCTCACATCCAGGTTACCCTCCAGGCTTGCCTCTCAAGAAAACTGTGGAATCAGTTTGCACCCGAGAAAATGAATGAAGGTAAGTCAGTGGATAAATCAGAACTAATTGCTATGCTTGATCTCCGTTTCTTTTCTGTCTATAATAACAATGAACTTAGCCTTTAAACAGCCCTACTCCCTCTGGCGAAGACCTCCTTCAAAGGTTTTGCTTCCGTCTTAGAGGAGTAAATCAGTAGGTCCGAAAGGGGGTGCACACTCAGCCTAATGGCCAGGAAGAATGGAAGAAGTTATTTTATGTTTTTAATTCCTTATCTTTTTAAAATTTTTTCAGACTTTTAACACGTTGTTCTCCTGTGAGGACTTGGCAGTGACTAATTTCCTGCAAGTACACCTCCTAAGAAAAAACAGAGGCTTGAGGAAGAGGAAGCACACTCGATAGAAGGCGCTCTCATACCTGGGCAAAGTCAGGGTCTTGAGAGAGGTCACTGAAATCCCGGAACATTCCTACAGCTTGAAGATACTTTTTCATTTGCTTTACTTTTTCTTCATCCCGACCTAAAAGGGCATTTTAAGAACAAGTAACAGATGTTAATACTTCCTGGTGAAACTAAAGCCTCTGCCAGAAGTTATAGGAGTCAGGTGCATTTCCCTCATACCCCAAAAGCCCTGCTTGTATTTCAACATTCAGTCTAATGTTTTGACTCCCTGGGTGATGCTGCTGTTTATCAGGGGCCATTAATGGATCTGGACTATGTGCTGTAAGAAGATTCTGGTCCTATGTATAAGTACTCCCCTTCTCTTTGGTCATCGTTCTTCATTCGGAGTACCTAAGGCTTAGTGAAGTGTCAAAGCACATGGATGCCTCTGCCTTCAAGTGGCCAGACTCAGCATTCCACAATATTCTTGTTAAAATAGCAATCCTCCCAAGCTCCCACCAGCTCTGAGCATTTCCTGTCTGCCCACCATTATGTGCTGAACATTTCAAATGTATCGTCTTCATCTCTAATCTTTACCATTACCTTATGAGACAAGTTCTAAATAAGGAAATAGTGGCTCAAGACTCCACAGTCCCAAGTCTTAACTCCTAATTGAATATGACCCTGAATGCTCTGCTGTTTAATTCTTTTTCTTTTAACATTTTATTTTCAAGTACTGTCGACACTGAACATGGGGCTTGATCTTGTAACCCCAAGATCAAGAGTCACATGCTCTACCAATGAGCCAGCCAGGTGGCTCTCTGCCGTTTTATCTAGACCATGGTTGTAGATGACAATATTCATGGAGTGTACCAAATCGGCATGCATCCCACTCATTTCTCTGACAGTTCAATAAGACTGTTCGAGAGTCTGATTTGTGGACCATGAGAGATTAGCCTGTTTATCTGCTGTTTAACTGGACTGTGAAAGTTACTAGCTTTCAGCGTGGACCTCATCAAAGATGGCTGGGCTTCTTTAACGTATCTACCATGTTTGGCACAACCCAGCCATCCTCCCCATGAAGATGCATAGGAGAAAATTCTCTTAGGTTTCAGAGTAGAGAAAGGGTTATACTTCTCTGAAGCAGTATGTTTGTTTCAATTCAATGGATGCAGCAAATGTGGCACCAGATCACCAAGCAGCTTGGTGGCCACCTCTGTCTACAGCCATAGAAATCAGTCCGATCTCGAGATGTATTTTGCAGCTTTCCCTTTCCCTCCTTGCCAACCCTTCCCTTCTCTCAGTGGATTCCCTCAACTATTTCTTCTCTTCTTTTATTTCTACCTCTTCTTCACTTTGACTCTTTGGGGAGTAAGGGAGATATCAATTAATCAATTTCAATATGGTTATATGTAATAAAATGTTAAAAAAAAAAACAAACCTTTTTATCACTTCCCTTTTTAACGACTTCCAGAGGGTTTGCCTCAGGAAAATCAGGGAGAAGACCCGGATTAAAGCTGAAGTCTGTAAGCTTCACAAACCCTCACGACGAGATGTGCATTTGCCCTGTCCTCGACTTTACCTTTACCTGGGATGCCTGCTATTCCTGAAGTCTCAAAAGGAACATCAGCCATTAGAACCCTTCAATAGTAAACCCTGGATATCGATGAGAAGGCCCAAGTCTGTCTGTTCTTTTCTCTTTAGTAACTCAGTTTGAAGTTTAAAAGTCATCTAGAAAATAAAAGGTCCCTTTCACCTTTGTCACATAGAATGAGCATTCAACAACAAAACTGTTTCATGTGAGCTTCTTGCTCAAAATGACCCCGTGCCTTCCTAGAACATTTAGAACTTAAAATAAATTTCCAAGTGTCCACTATGGCCTGCAAAAACCCCTGTGTGGATCTGGTCCCTGACCTCCCCTCCCATGACCTTGACCCTGGGGTCCAAACACAAAGGCACCCCTCCCCACCTCGGCTGTTGTCTGAACACACCAATACCGTCCCTGTCTTGAACTGTTGTACTTGGGTTCCTCTGTCTGGAAAATGCCTCCTCCACCACTTCCCACTGCTTGTTTCCCACTTCACTTAGACATCTCTTCAAATCATGCTTTCAAGAGCCCTGGTTGATCTTCTTTAAAAACAATTTTTTTGGGGCACCTGGGTGGCTTAGTCAGTTAAGCGTCCGACTTTCGCTTAGGTCATGATCTCGCGGTTCGTGGGTTCGAGCCCCACGTCGGGCTCTGTGCTGACTGCCAGCTCGGAGCCTGGAGCCTGTTTCAGTCTGTGACTCCCTCTCTCTCTGACCCTCCCCTGCTCGCGCTGTCTCTCTCTCTCCTAGAAATAAATAAAACATTAAAAAATTTTTTTTAACGTTTAATTTTTGAGAGACAGAGTACAAGCAGGGGAGAGGCAGAGAGAAAGGGAGACACAGAGCCAGAAGCAGGTGCGAGGCTCTGAGCTGTCAGCACAGAGCACAACATGGAGCTCGGACCCATGAACTGCGAGATCATGACCTGAGCCAAAGTCGGGCACTTAATCAACTGAGCCACCCAGGTGCCCCCCTAGCTTATCTTCTTATATATAAATCAGCATCCCTCAGCTTCTTCAGCCACCTTCCCTGCTTTCTTCCTCATTCTCTTATAAATATACGCATACTTATGCATTTGTTTGTTTACTTGTTCATGTCTGTCTCCCTCACCGGAACATAAGCACCATGAGGGCAGACTCAGTCTTTATCTTGGTCACTGCTGTGTCTCTGAGACCTGGATCAGATATCGATAACGTGTTAATGACTAAATATTTTAAAAATGAATTTGAAAAATTAAAAAAAAAATCCCTTTCTCCAAGTTCAAGTCAAGTCTCTTAACAAACACATACAGATTCAAGAAACTGCCAACATTTCAAGATGCCCTCCTATGCCAGCTTTCATTTTACCTTTCGGGACAGCCCAGACTGAGGTGCCCTGGAATGCTGTCCCTGTGTGGAGCCTCAGCTTTGGATACTGACCCTACTTCCTTCTCCAATCCTATTTTCTCTATTAGTTTAATGAACTCATCAGTCAATCTACCCTAGATCTGTGAAGAAGGCCGAGAACAAATACAGAGCAAGTGCCCAGCACACAACAGGTGTCCCACAGACAGCTGCTCTCATTACTAAGATCCCTTGTTTCCTGTCAAATAACTACAAGTAGAGACCAGTATGAATAGTCCGCTTCCAGAACACCTGAGCTCTTTCTACTGGCCATACTGTGTCTGTCTCATGTCTTCTGAAATCCCAACAACCATCTTGACTCCACAGAGAAAAGAAGAAACACCGTAAGTCTGACCCTGTGCACTCCAAGGGGCAGAGGCAGAAGGTGGTGCTCCATCTCCAGAGTTCTACGAAACTTCGCAAAGGGTCTTCTGCCTTGAAGGTTCTGCACTTACCCGTCTGCACCAGGTACTTGATGCTGACTTCGTCAACCGGGAAAAATGCAGCCGTCGCCCCGTACTCTGGACACATGTTCGCGATCGTAGCTCGGTCGGCAATGGACAGCTGGGCTATTCCCGGCCCGAAGAACTCGACAAATTTGCCCACTACCCCAACCTGGCGCAGGTGCTAGGCAGCAGAACACAGAGGAGTCTGAGGCTTGACAGCCCACATTTAAAACGCAGAACTAGCTCCTTACAATTCTTATAAACTAGCCTGGTGAGTAAACACAAACAATGAAGTGGCCCAACATATTTTTGATTACTCTAGGAAATAAAATGTAAAAAGCAATGTTAACTACGTGCAGTATGGAATCTTGGATTGAATCCTGGAACAGAAAAGGGGTATTGAAAACACTGGCGAAATTACTGGTTTCACTAGTCGTGCTGGGCCCATGTTCTTCATTTTGATTCGTGTATCGTGGTTATGTGAGCTGTTAACACTCGGGGAAGTTGGGAGAAAGGTAACAGAAACTCTCTGTATTGTCCTTATATCAACTCTCCTGTAAATCTAAAATTATCATCACAACAAAAAACAAATGAAAAAGAAAAAGTAATGCCCAAGCCACAAATAACAACGTTAATAAAAGTTTTCCAAAATGAGAAGGGCTTTTTCTCTCTAAGGAGATCACTGGAAGTACCCGGGAATGCTAAAAATTAAATTCATTCTTTCAACCCTAACTGGTCTTGCACTAGTTGAGCAGATAAGTAAATGGATTATTTTCAAGAGTGTAATGATCAAATTTCCTGAACACAGGTACAAGTCAAAAGATCTAGACTGTCTGACTCCCATCTATTTTCAATACATGCCATCAGGCAGGGTGGGGCCTCAGTGACTGACTTGGCCCTGCATGAAGCCAGTTTCATGAACTGTGTGGACAATCACATGGACAGGCTCTTTGGGTTATGTGGGATTCTGCCAAATTCTATGGACAAGCCCTACATCATTCTACATTCGAATGAAAACGCATAGATTTCTCCAATAAGTTAGACCGCTCAAATAAATGCAATTCCAAATTCCATAATGAGTAAATCAAAGAGAAACATTTGCTCTTTAACGGGACTGTTGCCTAACACTCCAAGCCCCCAAACTGTACAACCAGAAAAAAAAATGTTTGTGATAATAAAAAACCATCACTTTTCTAATAATCCTTGAAAATGAGACTGCCTTTTTTTTTTGCAAAGCAAGCAAATCTCTCTCTCTCTCTCTCTCTCTCTCTGTCACACACACACACACACACACACACACAGATTATTTCTTGCAAAAGCTAAAGAAAAAAAGGATATTTCCAGCATGGAGACAATATCTGTTACAATAAAGTAATTTAGAATTCAGAGAAGAGAATTAAACGAGCCAGACATTAAATTCATAGAAGCAGTTTGTTATTTACATATAAAGGGGAACCACGTGAGAAACTGTAGTTAAAGTATAAACACATGCTTGGGAATGAGTCTTAGAACCTTAAGACAGCCATTGTTTCTAAGAATGTGGAGGATGGCTTTAGCCATAAACATCACATTTTTTAAGAAGTATACATACAGACAGGGCTCTTCAGAAAATGTGGCAAAGTGTGACCATCTGTTAATCTGGGTGGTAGTGCCCGACAATGCCATTTTAACTTCGGTGTGTCTGAACTATTGCACAGTTTCAAAGTATCTTTTTAAAGAAAAGGATCCATGCGGCCATGGAAGAGTAAAATGAACATAATTATCTAAAACTTCATCAAAGAACTCTCTGCTTATCTCATCTCTTTTTAAAAATCATCAACATCTGTTTCCAAGAGCATGTGGAAATGAAGACAGATGCCATCATGTATTTCCTCCCGGTCACAGTGACTGCCCAAGTCCACAGAAGAGGTGGCGAGTTGTTACCTTGGTAATGGTGAGCACGATGTCCGTGGATGTCACCAGAGGGTGGGGATTTCCCATCAGCCTGTAGCCGATCACCTGGGGAAGCACCATGCTGATCGGCTGACCCAGCATGACTGCCTCTGCTTCGATACCACCCACTCCTGCAGGGAAGGCACACAGAAGAATGCTTTCGGCATGTCTTCCGATATCCCTCAGGCATAATTCAACCCCATTACAATGTTTTCCTAGTGGAGATTTGGGTCATGTAAAGAGTAGTTATCTTTTTCTAGTTCCCTCTATAGAATTTTTATAAGCACTTCTCAGAGTATGGTCCCCCAAACACCTGTATCAAAATCCCTTTCATTCCACACCAAGTGGAAAGTGGAGTTAAAAATGTAACAAACAGCTCCAGCTCATTCTTCCAGACATTATTATTGAGTGCCTATGAGGTGCTGTTCTAGGCAGTGGAAACCCAGCTACAGTAAACCAAATAGACAAAAATACCTTTCCGATAAGTGTGGTCAAAGTCATGCTACCAGGATGTCGTAATGGGATCAGTGTGAATTAGGCTACACACTACACAACTGCGTGCAGAATAGGAACCTGGACCAATACTCACCCCAGCCGAGAACTCCCAAACCATCAATCATGGTAGTGTGCGAATCTGTGCCCACAAGGCTGTCAGGGTAATAATAGCCATCGTGATCAAATACCACTCTTGCCAAATACTCCAGATTCACCTGGTGGATGATTCCTGAGCCGGGGGGTATAATCCTCATGTTGCGAAAAGCCTGAGAACCCCACTAGGATGGAAAATGGAAAGAACACCATGAACGCCCAATGCACTTCTATGCAGCCCAGCTCCTTGGCACCTCTCCCTCGTACCCACACACATAAACAACCAACAGATGGAACCAAACTCCGCCCATACCTTTAAAAATTCAAACCGTTCTCTATTTCTTTCAAATTCCAGGTCTTGATTCTTCTGTAAACTGTCTGCCCTGTCAGAGAGAAAAGCTGAATGTATAAATTTTAAGGCTTAAAATGTTACCAGTCAAACTTCTCGGTGATAAATAAACCAACTAACAATGTCATCTGCAGGCTCGCTGGGTGAGACAGATGGTGGAATGATTTCTCATTCACATGGGAAATGTGAAGCAAAAGTAAAAAGAATAATTATTATTTGGTTCAAGTGATCCCTACAATACCTTTAAACATGGTGAGTAGCAAACATTAAGTGAATTCAAGTTATAACGGGTCTAGTCACAAAGCCTGACTTTTAGGAAGTGTCTAGACCTTTACGATGATGACAGAGGCTTAGAGATTTAAAGAACCTTAGTCTCTGTTCTTCTTCCCCATGTGTGACCTTGTTATGACCCCTCTCTGAGCTGAGCCTGGTCCGGGCTGGCATTTTCATCTGTTTACGCTGGGAGACATCAAAAGAGCAATGCCAGGAAGTGCAGGCCTTTGTAAAATCACAATCTCCTAGCACCCAGGAAGGTTTCTGAGGAGGATGAGGCGACCCAAGAACATCTAGAAAGCACAGATTAGATGCTGAAGTTCACTCAAAGTCACTCAGTCCAGCAGGAAAGACACAGACAGAGCAGGGCATCCGGAAGCTTTTCCAGGTTTTTCATAATCAAATTACATACATCGTCTTGAGTCAAGGTAGAAGAACTCATAGTTACAACTTCGCAGGTTTGGCCACAGAAGGCGCTCATAAACTTACATCATGGATTGAGTGAAAAGGGTAGTAAAATTAATAGCTAAGACCCAAGTCAGACTTCAGTCACAAATAGTGAACACTTACTAATTTTCCCAGGAACCAGCCACTATTCTAAAGGCTTAAAATTTATTTTCTCTGTTAGTCTCCACTATAACTCTTTGAGTCGGATGCAACAATCATCCGCATTTTTCAAAAGAGGGAACTGAGACCAGAGAGGCTAAGAAACTTGCTCAAGACCACACAGCTAGTAAAGGGTGGAACTGGAATTGAACTGGCAGTCTGCCTCTACTGGTGATGCTCTGAGTCCCTACGCCACTCTGCCTTTCTGATGTAGTAGCTGCAGAGACTGCAGCAGTGATGGAGCTAGTGGGAATCACCACCACCGCCCAGGACCAAAGTACAGAATTATGTCACAGGCTTTAAGTGCTTTGCATGTATGAACTCACTCATCATCATGACAGTCCTTCACAGAGGTACCACCATTACCCCAATGTGCAGAAGAGGAGCAGAGGCACAGAAAGGTTAGCTAAATTGTCTAAGGCCAAACATGTGTCAATTACAGAGCCGTCGTGTGAGCCCAGGTCTGACGGCCCTGGGAACCCTCCCCTAATCGCTGTGCTCTACTCCTCGTCCACCCTCTTCCCTCACTTATTAATGATCCACAGGGCCCATCCTGGGACACCTGCTGGGCATACAAGTGTGCAAAAGCAGCAAGTGTACTGCCCAGTTGGTGCCCAGAGCCTGGTGAGCAATACAGAGAAGCAACCAGGCAATTAGGAGAGGGTGATTCTGCATGCCATGATACAGGAGGTACAGAGTGCCAGGGAGACACCCACAAAGGGTCACAAACTCAGACCGGGGATTGGGAATGCCTTCGAGAGGAAAATGACACCGATGCAGTCTAAAGGATGAAGAAGAGTCAGCCAGATAGACAGGTAAGTGCTCCTTGGGAAGAAAAGGGCTACAGGCACTTATCATTTACTCAGTTTACACATTTACACACTCAGATTTTTTTCCTCTTGATGTGACTATTCTCCAAGGTAAGTGTCAGTTGCTTTAAGGGAATTAGCTCCTGAGGGTGCCTTAGAGCAGGGGTCCTCAAATCATAGCTCCCCGGGCCAAACCTGCCCAATGTCTGCATAGGTTTGGCTTTGAAGCAAACAATAATTTTTACATTTTTAAAGGTTGAAAACAACAGGATTTGTGAGCAGAGACGGTGGGTAGCCACAAAACCTAAAATATTTACTACTGGCCCTTTACAAAAAAAGTCTGTGGATCCCTGATGTATAGTATGGATGTCTGTGAGGAGGTGTGTGTGTTAGAGAAAAACAGGAGGTAGAAACAGAGAAAGGAGAGATAACGACACAGGGGAAGGAGGCAGGACACACTTGAACCCTCTGCGGAAGGGCCGAGCCTCTGGACCCGCTGGGCCAGTGCAGCTATTCCTCAAGGGGCTCGTCTCTACCTTCTCACCAGTACACTGAGGGCTCCATCCCTCCAACTGCCACCTGTCTTTTCAGGTCCAGGTCCACATTTCCAATGTATCCCAGGCATCTATCTGCATCAGGAATACCTCAGGCACCACATACTCAGTGGGTTAAACCCTAACATATGAGCTTGTTTCCTGAATCTCATCTTCATCCCCATCTGTCCATAACGTCTAATGACTTCCTCTCCTGCCACTTAGAATCTACAACTATCAAAGCATTTCTTTCAGAAATTGCCTCCTAACTGGCTCTTCTGTCAGTCTATTCAACCTACCTTTATACCATCACCAGAGTCTATCTCCTAAAATATAGATCATCGTGACCCATCTTGAACCTGCCGATGGCTTCTATTTTCTCAATAAAGTATAAATCCCTTGCCCTAAAAAACAAAGTTCTTCAAATGTGTCTGAGTGGCCCAGTTGGTTAAACATCCAACTCTTGGTTTCAGCACAGGTCACGATCTCACAGTTCATGAGTTCAAGCCCCGCGTCGGGCTCTGCCAACACCGTGGAGCCCACCTGGGATTCTCTCTCTCCCTCTCTCTCTTCTCCTCCCTGGCTTGTTCTCTCTCTCTCAAAAAATAAACAAACATTAAAAAGAAAATTTAAAAAATGAACTTCTTCAGCATAACCTCAAATTTCCTTTTTTTAAAAAAAAAGTTTTATTTATTTATTTGTTTGAAAGAGTGAGAGAGAGCAAGGGAGGGGCAGGGAGAGAGAGGGAGAGAGAGAGAGATAATTCCAAGCAGGCCCTACACTGTCAGTACAGAGCCCGATGCAGGGCTGGACCCCACAAACTACAAGATCATGACGTGAGCCAAAATCAAGAATAAGGACACTTAACTTACTGAGCCACCCAGGCGCCTCTCAAACTTCCTTTATAAGCCCTCTTCAACCACCTGGTTCAACCTTTCTTTAGCTTCAGCCACGCCGAAGCCCTCACATTCTTCTGAGCCTCGCTTCCCTCGTGACTTTGCAGCCTCTATTCATTCTCTCCTATATTCTCTCAGTGCCTTTTCCAGCTCTTCCCTCCCGGGTCCAAACCCTTCAGGACCTGGATCAAGCAATACTGCTGGCCGAACCCTCCAGACTCCCTGTGTGGCCCTGCGTCTGGTGGCCCTGGCTCTTCCACTCAGAGCACTTGTGGACGCCCAGTCAGGACCCCTCACCCTTTTGCCTCCAGAAGCAGAAGGACGGCGGAGCCTCTCCCAGCAGAAGCGGGGGTGGGAGGGGAACACTCACCCCAGAGAACGCTGGGGCGTCGATCTGACGCAAAGGACATATTCGCAGGACAAGCAGGAGCCAGAAATGCTCAGGCTGCTTTAACAGGGGTTAATGCCAGGTAAAAAGCTATTTACTCATTAAAACAAAACTCCTCTTATGCTAACCCTGGCTCAGTTAACGGTTCAAGTTACTGGAATGAATAAACAGACCTAGAATTCAGATTTTTCCACCACTCAGGAGTTCCCTAAATTCACCAATCCATGGAGCTTTTAATAAGGTTTCTGAATATGGCTAAAGAGGAAATTTCTCCCTCGTTACATAATTTGAATTCAGATTTGGATGTATATCAAAGTTCAATGGTACTCTAGAAATTCACAATTAGTATTTACGGAGGAGGGAGTTTCCATACTCTTAAAGTCTGGTCAGAAGCTGTTTCGAGATTCTTACTGGGGTTTAAAAAGAAGGTTATTTCTGAGATAACTTTGAAAAACATTACAATAATGAATTAGCTAGACCCTCCATTCCTAAAAATGGTTCGAGGCTAATTATTATTATTCAAGCAAGGAAAAGAGCACAGACATATTTACATGAGAACCTTTATCATCCCAGCACCCTGTCACAGTTTTTCAAGTTCATTTCTGGAAATAGCTGGAAAGGAGCCCACAGCACACAGTAACACAGAAGTTGAGACATACCACATTTAATTCCTTACAAAAATGAGGAAAGAGACGGGGAGGTCAAATTGCAAAACCAAACTCAAGCAATAAAAACAAAACACCACTAATGAAAACACTTCTCACAGAAATGTTCTCTTTAAAAAAAAAAGTGCTTGTTAGATTTGGATATGAATTTGGATCAAAGTCTCCCCACCCTAGACTTTGCTGCTTTTCTAATAATGTTTTCAGTACTACAGTATAAATGTGAAGGGTCCATAAAAAAAATTGAAACCAGAGTTGATGGATCTCAAGGAAAAAGAAATCACGGTGAACTTGGTGATGACTCAGATTCATTAATTGCTTAATACTAGTCAGGAGCTCTTTGAATTTTCAGTCAAAAGTGAAAGACACTAAGATAATTACAATTCTATCTCCACCAGTACTTTCAACTTCCAGGCAGTGAAATAAAGGTAAATTATGAATACCAGTGAGAATCTCCAAGAAAGATAGAGTTGCCAAGGATTTGGACTGCCTGGGTGGCTCAGTCAGTTAAGTGTCCAACTTCGGCTCAGGTCACAATCTCACTGTTCGAGGGTTCAAACCCCACATCAGGCTCTGTGCTCAGAGCCTGGAGCCTGCTTCAGCTTCTGTGTGTGTGTGTGTGTGTCTCTCTCTCTCTCTCTGCCCCTCCCCTGGCTCATGCTCGGTCTGTCTCTCTCTAAAATAAACATTAAAAAAAAAGTTGCCAATGACTTTGTGAGGCTACTTTTATAACTTCTGAAGTGGAGAGTTAGGAAACATCCTTATCCTCAAATAGAATAACATTTTGTCTATGCATTTTTTAGTCTTCCCTTTGACACCAAACCATTAAATTGAGCTTATGCGATTCAAGGAGGAAAAAAAAGACAAGACAAATTGCCTAAGGATGAGTTTAGAGTCCAAAGGAAAGGGAACAGCTGCCGAATCTCCCGTCTGTTTGTTCCAAGAACCATCAATTCAGGGGCAAAGCAGATGTCTTTTTATTCCAAATTTATCTGGCTTGGATATTGACATTAACTTGAGAACGACAGTTACTGCACTTCTCTTGACACTGTATGGAACCCACTTAAATCCCCAAGAAAGCAAATAAAGTTTTTTCTCTCTCTCTTTGAACAGTTTGTTTTGTACTCTTAAATGACTTTTTAATTTAAAAACAACAGCTTCCCAGGGCACCTAGGTGGCTCAGTTGGTTAAGCGTCCGACTGGAGCTCAGGTCATGTTCCTGTGCTTTGTGGGTTTAAGCCCCATGTCAGGCTCTGTGCCATCAGCACGGAGCCTGCTTTGGATCCTCAGTTTCCGTCTCTCTCTGCCCCTCCCTTGCTCTCTCTCCCCCTCCTCTAAAAATAAAAATAAAAAATAAACAAATTAAAAAAACCAAACCAATAGCTTCTTACTGTAAAAATAAAGAACAGTTACAATCCCAGAGATAAATCATTTAGCAGTTTGGCAACTCTTTCCTCAATCTTTTCATCTCCATAAGTTTTTCATCTAGCTGAAATCACGCTATACAAGCAATTCATATTTGGCTCATTGAACTAAGACACGAGCATGTTCCAAGTGTTATTAAACAGTTTATAATTATAACGGCAAATGTTACCTAATAATTTAGTTTAAGGACATATCTTAATTTAATAAATCATTCTCCTTTGTTGAACATTTAGGATGCTTCTACATTTTCATTATTATAAATGATGCTTTAATGAACACTATTTAGTCATTAAGCTATCTCTCATTTTCAGGCATCTGTGAAGGATATGCTTGGAAGTGGAAATTCCAGGACAAAGGGCATGGCGATTTCTAACTATCTTAATACATACTGCCTTCATCATTTCTAACTCAATGTTATCAGAAGTACATAGAAGTGTCTTCCTCATGACATCTTTATAATTAATAATGTTTATTTTCTAATCTTAACTGGATTGATAAAATGGTATCTCAAGGATTTAACCTACTTTTTTATTACTTGTAAAGTCGAAAAGGATTTATATAGTGTTTACCATTTGTTTTTCCTTTTATTGCGAACCATCCACTTTCCTTTACCCATGTATCTGCTGGGTTTTACAATTTTTTAATGGATTATACACAATGTTTATATAGTAAAGATATTAAACCTTTGTTATATTTGTTGCAAATATGTTTAAAAGATACTTAAGCCATTAAATCTATAGTTCCTTGTTCCTTTTTTGCTTCATTTATTCCTATGAAATTTAGAAAGGTCTTTCTCAAGACAACTGACATATACATACTTGTATTTCTTTTAAAGTTTTTTATGATTTAAGAAATATTAATGCTTTAATTCATAGGACCTGCTCTATCAAATAACTAATTTCCCCAGCATTGGATATAGTATAGTTCTTTCTTTCTGTGCTCATAGTTGATGATAACTTGTTATTCTTCTAGGTTAAGATACCAGACTTTTGGCAGTACCTGGTTACCTGCCCTGTATCCAAACCCTGGCTGTATAATCTTTCAGATACTTTTAAAACAGATGGAGTGTACTGCCCACCACTGACTTAGGGCTTGCCTGTGTATCTTGCTGTGATGACTATTATTGCAAATAGACAGAATTCTATGCCAGCCCTAATCTAAGCCTCAAGAGATACTGTGGGTTCATTCCCATTTGCCCTCCTGAGCCTCTGTGATCACCAGGTGCTTTCTCCTTCAGCCTGGGCCCCAAGAGAAGGGAAAAGAAAAAAAAACACATATGATTAATCCCTCCTTCCCCTCCCCCCCAGATCTTCACTGGAAAATCTGTATTGAGTTTTTCTGAATACATCGTTAAAAGATTTTCTTCGTTTATTTACACACACACACACACTCACACAAAGAAGACTTGATCTCCAAGATTTGGCACAAAACAGAAAACCCAAGTATGCGTCCTAATCTCTCACCTTCTGTTGAAATCAACCTGGATGGAATGATCAATTACAAGATCAGCAGGACAAACAGGGTTTATTTTCTCTGGATCCCCTCCTAACTTTTTCACAGCATCACGCATTGCCGCGAAGTCAACCACAGCTGGCACGCCCCTAAGAAAAAAGAATTAAACAGAAAACAAATCTGTGAAACAAGTATATTTGGATTTTCAACTTTGGCCTCCACTAACAATACTGGTCATGAGACAGTCTCATCAGTGGGGCTGACAATGGGTGACTTAGAAAAGTGGAAGTTTCTAAACACATCTCCTTGAGCAGAAATTGGTAGTAAGCACTGTGACTCATCTCTACACATGGTTTTGTCATTACCTTAAAGTTAACAACAAATACGTCTAAATAGAGACCAGGGGAAGTGGGCACTTAAAAACTCTGGGGCTGTTACTGCCACGGCTGATTCCCATTCACATGGGGGGTGGGGGCAACAAAGGCCTACAGAAGATACACGGATTTCACCTCCAACCTTGACCAACTTTAAAGAAATGGATGTCATTCAGAGAAGAATGCCGTGAATCAAATTACACTAGGTGAATCCTTCTTTTTTATTATTTTAGTATAAAATTTGTCCTCTAGGCTGTCCTTTAGAAAAATAAAACTTGGTCTCTAGAAGGAATAAAAAAAAAACATTTAAAAATATAAAGGCAGGGGCGCCTGGGTGGCTTAGTCGGTTAAGCGTCCGACTTTCGCTTAGGTCGTGATCTCGCGGTTCGTGGGTTCGGGCCCCGCGTCGGGCTCTGTGCTGACTGCCAGCTCAGAGCCTGGAGCCTGTTTCAGAGTCTGTGACTCCCTCTCTCTCTGACCCTCCCCTGCTCACGCTGTCTCTCTCTCTCTCGCTCTCCTAGAAATAAAAACATTAAAAAAAAATAGAAAGGCAGACTCGGAAAGCAGGCCATGATCAGGAGTAAAGACACCCAGGAATAGCAGGATGTAAACTGAGGCTGAATGGCAACAGGTCAGACCTTGGGAACTAGAAGTCTCTCCTCAGGACACAACACATCGATGTTCGAAGGACAGCTATTTGAAACCAGGCTCTCTGGGTGACAGGATGTGAAGGAGAGAAGATTCTAAGATAGCTCTACTCCAGGCTGTTTCTTCCACCTTTTGTCAGTATACATAAGGCTAGGATCTCCAAAGACAATGACATTTGTCATTGGAAGAGGTGGAGTGACTACACATCCCACTTTGTCCGAGACAATCTCTGGCTCTCCAGGATAACTGACCTATCACATTTATAAAAGTGTCTGGATACTGAGTGATAAGTTATACAGTCATTGCACGCGCTCGCGCGCACGCATGTGTGTGTGCGCGAAAGCGTGTATCAAGCTTTCTTTAAAGGCTGGCAAGGGAGGCAGTGAAGAGGGGAGTAAAGTAAGTGGGCTCACGTAAAGTCCTGCAGGATGACGCGGGCAGGCTTAAATGGCACTTCTATGTTCTTATGCTGCATGACATTCCAATTTAGGATATTTTCAATGTCATTTTTCTTCACCAAAAATTGATCACAGTTCCGAATGGCTGCCTCCAGGAGAACTCTGATAGAAAATGGTAAGCGTTCTAGGAAAAAAGAAGGAAGCATAACAAAATAAACAAAAGTCATGAGACACCTTGCTATAAGGGCTATTTAAAAGCCAGTCTCTACATAAACCTGAAAGGAGGCATCAGACTATTCTTCCAATAAGAAAAGATGGTAAATTCATATTCATTTCAACAGTTCGATATATAAGAATATTGAATGGGTTGAAGAGACATTCAGTAATAGAAAAAGTTAATTCTTTCATACTGATTGCCTTACATTGGATTTGAGTAACAGTTTTCCTTAAATCATCATAATACACGTTAGCCTAGATATTTACTATATTCTGCGTTGGCAAATGACACACACACAGAGTAATATTTCTTATGAAAACTAGTGTTCAAGAAATGAGAAAAGAACTTCTTTACGACCTACGTAATTAAGACCAAAGTATAGTCACATACGTCTTTCAAAGGAAATATAACCTTACACACCATGGAGAATGGCCACTGGCAATGGGTTCGAGGATAAAACAGTAGTTCGGAAGAAAAACCGTTTTGTTTACCTATAAAAGAAATGTTCATTCCTGATCTACGAAAACTATTCACCAATATTATTTGGAAAAGACAAGAGTGCCAAGGCAGAAAAGCAGAGGATTTGGGATAAAAAAAAGACATGTTTGTGTCCTCTTCTCCTACCCACATAGTTATTTCTTGATCATGCCACTGACCCTTTCTGGGCCTCGGCTTCCTCAGGACTTCTTACATTTTATAAACGTGACTTCACGGAGTTGTTATGCAGATTAAACAATATAGGGGCACCTGGGTGGCTCAGTCGGTTAAGTGTCCAATTTCGGTTCAGGTCATGATCTTGCGGCTCATGGGTTCGAGCCCCGCGTCAGACACTGTGCTGACAGCCAGCTCAGAGCCTGGAGCCTGTTTCAGATTCTGTGTCTCCCGCTCTCTCTCTGACCCTCCCCTGCTCATGCTGTCTCTCTCTCTCAGAAATCAAAAAACATTTAAAAATTTAAAAAAATATATAATATATACATATAAACTCTCTATATACTGTAACATGTTATATAAATGTCACACATATATAATCATTACTTATGCAAAAATGAGCAATGTAAAAAAGGTGTGTGAGTTTGTGTGCTTAATTCAAGACCATTCAGCCATCTCCCTTGTTCAACTCTCCTAAAGGCTAACTAATTACACAGCTTAATTATTACGCAAACAAGATGTGAACTGCTGCCAGAACAATTAACACCACAGAGCCATACACCTACCATATCTTGAATCCTTCAGTTTGTTCAAATTGAAGAATTTCTTTCCTGGTTGTGCAGGATCTAAAGGCTCCACCAGGTGTGCAAATGGGTTGCTCATGATTCTTGATGGCCACGTGTCTCTGAAAAGAAAAGGCAACATTTCATCTCTGTCAATACTGGACCTCATTTATTCTGATGAGTGATTGATTGCCCTCTCTCTAACAATTACAGTAGATATTCACTTCAAGACATCACTTATCAGGCTAAAATGAGCAAATCAGAGAACTCTAGATGCTGGCAGGGATGTGGAGAAACGGGCACCCTCCTACACTGTTGGTGGGAATGAAAACTGGTGCAGTCCCTCTGGAAAGCAGTGTGGAGGTTCCTCAAAAAATTAACAATAGAACTCCCCTAGGACCCAGCAATAGCACTGCTAGGAATTTACCCAAGGGATACAGGAGTGCTGATGCATGTACCCCAATGTTCATAGCAGCACTCTCAACAACAGCCAAAACATGGAAAGAGCCTAAGTGTCCATCAACGGACGAATGGATCAAGAAGATGTGGTTTATCTATACAATGGAATACCACATGGCAATGAGCAAGAATGAAATCTGACCATGTGTAGCAATGTGGATGGAACTTGAGGGTGTTATACTGAGCGAAATAAGTCCAGCAGATAAGGAGAGACACCATGTTTGCACGTATAGGAGGATTACGAGGAACTTAATGGAGGACCATGGGTGAGAAGAAGGGGAAAAATAGTGGGGGAGAGGGAGGGAGGCAAACCATTAGAGCCTCTTGAATGCTGAGAACAAGCTGAGGGCTGATGGGGGTGGGGGGAAGGGAAGGGGGGTGATGGGCATGGAAGAGGGCACTTGTGGGGATGAGCACTGGGTGTTATATAGAAACCAACTTGACAATAAACTTAAAAAAAAAAAAAGGCATCACTTATTCCATAGTAGGAGAAAGGCAGGACATACGACTACAAGAATAATATTCTTAGTAAATAAAATGGCCTTCTGTGAAGGTATTGTGAAAACTAGCATTCACCTCTGAGAGACCATAAAATCCCACACTTCTGTCTAAGGTCTACAACTTTCCAACATTCTTCCACTGATAAGATAAGCCATGTCTTATGGTAAATCTTGAATATGCAAACTGACCTCTGAGCTGGACTCCTGTCTTGCTTGACAGGAAGTAAGAGGTCATAGCAGATGACGTGCAATTGTATAAAACTTGAACTTTGGAAGTGGGGTTTGAAGACAGCTCTTTTCTGTGGTCTTTTTTTTTTTTTTTAATATTTTTTATTTATTTCTAGGAGAGAGAAAGACAGCATGAGCAGGGGAGGGTCAGAGAGAGAGGGAGACACAGACTCCGAAGTAGGCTCCAGGCTCCGAGCTGGCAGTCAGCACAGAGGCCAACGCGGGGCTTGAACCCACGAACCGTGAGATCATGACCTAAGTGAAAGTCAGACGCTTAACCGACTAAGCCACCCAGGTGCCCCTCTGTTGTAAGTCTTGCAGCATTTGAAATAAACATGGTAGCTGGAAGTGTTCCTGATTCACTTTTGCACATGGTGGCAAAAAGTGTTCACATCGAGTAATTTCTGTTACTAGAGTGTGGCATAAAGGCCTAAACTTCCCAGAAACGTGTGGAAGAAACTCTGGAGGAGACTCTCTACCCCAGCTCCAGGCAGGATTTAGGTTATCTTTGTAGAAATTATAAGCAGTGAACAAGGGAAATAATTGTTTCTGGCCTCCACCACATAGATCAATAGCAGTTTCAAATAACTTGAATGTATGACTCAGAGTAAAACACAGTAGGAATAGAAAGTAGAGTAGGAATTAGAAGACTTGCTTTCCAGTTCTACCCTTTGGGCAAAAATGCTTTAGCCAATCCATTCCCCAATTTTGAGCTCAGAATAATAATGTTCTGGGGTGTCTGGGTGGCTCAGCTGGTTCAGCATTTGACTTTGGCTCAGATCATGGTCTTGTGGTTTGTGAGTTTGATCCCCACGTTGGGCTCTCTGCTATTGGAGCAGAGCCTGCTTAGGATCCTCTGCCTCCCTCTCTCTCTCTCTCTGCCTCTTCCCTGCTTAGTCTCTCTCTCTCTCTCTCTCTCTCTCTCAAAAATAAAGAAAAACATTGAAAAAAAAAGAATAGTAACATCTCTGAAGCGTCTGGCTAGCTCAGTCAGTAAAGGATGTAGCTCTTGATGTTGGGGTTGTGGATTCAAGTCCCACACGGAGTGTAGAGATCACTTAAAACTAGAATCTTAAAACAAACAAAAGGAATACTAATGTTTCACCAATTAATCCAGGGATTTTATAAATACTTAAATACTCAACATATTTTGGGGATGACTAATAGGGAACAATCAACATCTTACTGTAAAATGAAAAAACAACATCAGTAGGCAAACTCTAGACAGATCATGGGTTCAGTCCATTCCACCACAATAAGGCAAATATCACAATAATTTGGTTCAAAATAATGCTTTGGTTTCCCAATGCATATAAAAGTTATGTTTATGCTATCCTATAATCTATTTTTAAAAAAACCAATGTACATACTTTAATTTAAAAACTATTGCTGGGGCAGCTGGGTGGCTCAGTTGGTTAGGCATCTGACTTTAGCTCAGGTCATGATCTTGCAGTTCAAGCCCCATGTTGGGCTCTGTGCTGACAGCTCAGGGTCTGGAGCCTGTTTCAGATTTTGTGTCTACCTCCTGTACTCTCTCTCTCTCGAAAATAAGTATTAAAAAAATTTTTTTAATAAGAAATACTTTATTACTAAAACATGTTAACCATCATCTGAGGTTTCAGTGAGTCATAATCACTGATGGTAGATAACTATACCAAATCAATGATAAAGAATAAGTTTCATAAATGAAAATTGTCAAAATATGACACAGAGACAGGAAGTGAAGAAATACTGCTGGGAAAACAGTACCAATAGACTTGCTCAAAGAAGGGTTGCTGCAAATCTTCCATCTATAAAAAATATAGTATCTGTAAAGCACAATTAAATTAAATGAGCTGTGTATGTAACAGGAAATGACTGTTTTGAGGGATAAAAAGTTATAAGTGGTTCTTGTCTCCATAGACTGGCCCACATCTTCATGAAAACACAAAAGTGACTGGCTCCTTTAAGAGGGATAGAGGCCTCAAAGTCAAGACTGGGAACAAGACTCAGTTTCCACTATACATCCTTTCATTTTTGCCTGTGTTTTTACCCATGTACGATACAAATTTTTGGAAACTAGTTGAAAGCTTAAAAGAAATAGGGGCGCCTGGGTGGCTTAGTCGGTTAAGCGTCCGACTTTCGCTTGGGTCATGATCTCGCGGTTCGTGGGTTCGAGCCCCGCGTCAGGCTCTGTGCTGACTGCCAGCTCAGAGCCTGGAGCCTGTTTCAGTCTGTGTCTCCCTCTCTCTCTCTGACCCTCCCTTGCTCACGCTGTCTCTCTCTCCTAGAAATAAATAAAAAATTTAAAAAAAAAGAAAGCTTAAAGAAATAGATATTTGTGTGTACCCTCTGTGTAAAGACCAGTGCTAGGGAATTCTGGGGAGAGGCAGTGGATTGAGAAGCAGCGCTTGCCTTCCTGGAGTAAGCAGTGCCAGAGGCCACGGGACAAGCCAGACACCTGTCACGGGCACAAGAGAATGCAGAGGACAGAGTGAGGTTGTCTGCCAGCATGGACTCCTTTCCCAGAGTTCCATGTTTTTTTTGCAGGAGCTGCCATTTTGTCAGGGAGAGGGAAAGCTATCTGCCCTAATCTGGGCCAATGCACTTTCTTTCTTATCTGGGAATTCTAGAACTGAAACTAAAGAAAGGCCAGCAAGGGAAACTGTGGTTATAAAAGCATATGCTCCAGACCATCTGAGTTAGAACTACTCAGGGATAGTTCTTGTTACAAATACAGATTCCGGAGTCTCACTCCTAAGTTACTGAATCAGGATTGATGGGGGGAGGGGAGGGAGGAAGCCTGGGCAGAGTGTGCCGTCTAAGGGGGCAGTGGACACTTGGCTCCGGCCTAGAGCTTCATGCAGGAATGCCCAGCCCAGTGCTCACAGATCATCCAACTTTTCAAGCGAGTCTGGCAGTCTGGATTCCTATGAGAACTCTCTTGATTTAGAAATGTTGGTAACTAAATGTTTCTACCGTGTGGGACTGCAGTGTGACGGCTAGCCGAACATGCCCGCGGGCTCTACGTGACCACCAGACTGCCAGCCTGTGACCGATGTCCCAACCTACCTGGCAGACGTTTCAGGCTGGAGAACGGCAGGGTAACCACAGAGAGAAAACTCAGGTAGGAAACTACAGAAAGGGAAGAGGCGAGATGTAACCCGCGTGGGCAACTGGATGGTGGCAGCTGAGGTGGAAAAGAAGTGGTGGATGGAAAGAAGAGGCAAACACTAGAGAAATCACAGGGCAGAAGAACTATAGCTGAACCTAAGTGCGGAGGGCTGGAGGGTCTTAGGACTGCCTGGGGAGGGGACACTGTGGCTGCGGAGACAGAATGCATTTCTTTCTTTCCTTCCTTCCTTCCTGTCCTCCTTCCTTCCCCCCTCCCTCCCTCCTTTTCTTTCTTTCTCTCTTACTTTCTTTCTTCCTTCTCCCCTCCCTCCCTCTTTCTCCCCCCCCTTTTAAGTTTTATTTTGAGACAGAGAAAGCATGAGTAGGGAAGGGACAGAGCGAGAGGGAGAGAGAGAGAGACCCATGTAGCCTCTGCACTGTCAGCACAGAGTCTGAAGCGGGGCTCAAACTCACGTACCATGAGACCATGTCCTGAGCCAAAGCCAGATGCTTAGTTGACTGAACCACCCACATGCCCAAAGGATGGAGTGCATTTCTTAAAGTGCTACCCAGATGTGAGATATTCATTATTCATCCCCACTAAGTGAGGAGCCACTCAGGTGGGGGGGAAAAAAAAACAACCCTATAAATGTGCTCGCTTGTCCGCAGAAGTTTACAAATCTGTGGGCTCAGAAAACAAGACTAATAACTCCACTGATTGGAATTCTGAAGCTGTAAATCGAAAAAGGCAGTAATAATCCTATTCTCCCTGTGATTTGCTACCGATTCCATTGCCTCTAGACTTAACTTTTCTACCCCAAACACTAGCAACTGAAACAGTGAAACTGCTGTTTTGCCTACCTGGGAAATGGGTCAGGGGAAGAGCCTCTCCACAGAGGCTGTGCGGCATCTGAGAGGAAGTGGTGGGAGGCCCCTGTAGAACCGGGCAGGGTGGGTCATCTTTAAAAAGCCTGGTGTCTTTGTTTTAAAATTTTTTTAATGTTTTTTATTTATTTCTGAGAGAGAGAAAGAGAGAGAGAAACAGACAGACAGCGTGAGCAGGGGAGAGGGTCAGAGAGAGAGAGAGGGAGACACAGAATCTGAAACAGGCTCCAGGCTCTGAGCTGTCAGCACAGAACCAATGCGGGGCTCGAACCCACAAACTGCGAGATCATGACCTGAGCCGAAGTCGGATGCTTAGCCAACTGAGCCGCCCAGGCACCCCTAAAAATCCTGGTGTCTTTGACTCATCCCTATCTCCATGTTAAATCCTAACAGGGCAAGGTGCCTCAAGTTTGCCAAAACTCTATGGTTAAATCAATTGCTAAGTTGTAACTGTATTTGCCACGATGCAGTGAGGATGAAATGCAGTGAGGATGAAATGCATCAACCTACTTCCCTATAGCTTACAAACGCCCTGGGGCAGAACTCTGGAAACCTTAAGCAATTTCTGCTGTTCTCACCACCCTATGAAGCCCTCCAGCATTTCAGGACAGATATGGTGACCGACAGGGCTCTTAGGGCAAATTGGTTGTGTAAAGTGTTCTACTGTCTGCCTCCCTTTTTCCTTAAAAACTAGATAATTATCAAGGGTGCCAGCAAAGGAAACAAGCCACAAAACTAATAGGCAACCAACGGAATGGGAAAAGATAGTTGCAAATGACATATCAGATAAAGGGTTAATATCAAGAATCTATAAGGAACTCACCAAACTACACGCCCGAAAAACAAACAACCCAGTGAAGAAATGGGCAGAAGATATGAACAGACACTTCTCCAAAGAGGACATCCAGATGGCCAACAGACACATGAAACGATACTCAGCATCGCTTCTCATCAGGGAAATACAAATCAAAACCACACTGAGATACCACCTCACGCCAGTCAGAGTGGCTAAAATGAGCCAATCAGAGAACTCTAGATGCTGGCGAGGATGTGGAGAAACGGGCACCCTCCTACACTGTTGGTGGGAATGTAAACTGGTACAGCCCCTCTGGAAAACAGTGTGGAGGTTCCTCAGGAAACTAACAATAGAACTCCCCTAGGACCCAGCAATAGCACTGCTAGGAATTTACCCAAGGGATACAGAAATGCTCATGCATAGGAGCACATGGACCCCAATGTGCATAGCAGCACTCTCCACAATAGCTAAAACCTGGAAAGAGCCTAAGTGTCCATCAACAGATGAATGGATCAAGAAGATGTGGTTTATCTATACCATGGAATACTACATGGCAATGAGAAACAAAGAAATCTGGCCATGTGTAGCAACATGGATGGACCTTGAGGGTGTTATGCTGAGCGAAATAAGTCAGGCAGAGAAGGACAAATATCATATGTGTGCACGTATAGGAGGATTAGGAGGAACTTGATGGAGGAACAAGGGGGAGAAGAATGGCAGAAATGGTGGAGGAAAGGGAGAGAGGCAAACCATGAGAGACTCTTGAATGCTGACAAAAACTGAGGACTGATGGATGTGGGGGGGAGGTGGGGATGGGCATGGAGGAGGGCACTTGTGGGGATGAGCATTGGGTGTTATGTGGAAACTAATTTGACAATAAACTATTTGTAAAAAGAAATAAATAAAAATAAAAGCAAAACCTAAAAAAAAAAATCATCAAGAGTGCCTGGGTGACTCAGTCGGTTAAGCATCTGACTTCGGCTCAAGTCATGATCAAGTGAGTTTAAGCCCTGTGCTGGGCTCTCTGCTGTCGGCTCAGAGCCATGCTTAGGTCCTCCCCCTCTCTCTTGTGCACGTGCAAAAACCAACCAGATAATTGTCTAAGTTCACTATGTTAATGAACCAAATTCTACTTGCAGAAGCTAAAAGAGAAAGGAATCAGTCATCAGTTACTAAGTACTGACACATAAGTACACTGGTACATAAATACCCAGTGCTTTACACCATCTTCTCTAATTCTGGCAACATCTCTGTAACCTAAAGCATATCATTATTTCCATTTTACTGCCGAGGAAACTGCAGCTGAGAGAGAGAGGAAAAACTTGCCTAAGGACATATATCTAGTTAGAGGCAGAGCCAGGTTTGAAATCCTGGCTCTTTCCACCTCCCCTGCCCCCCAGGTGCAGCAATTCCTGTTCCGAAGGTGGTGCTGTGTAGAGGTCACAGACCAACCCCAAAGCTAAAAAAAATCAAATAAAAAACCAGGAGAGGTTTGTGGGCCTGAGAAACTCGGTTTTGAATTCTGAAGTTGCTTCTTCTTTCTGGAGGCACCCAGCACGCTGGTCTGAGCTCAGCATTGTCACGTGCCGCTTGCCACTCTTGACTGAGTCACAGGTCAGTGACAAGCAACAACGGCGACCCAAAACTGGTTTTCCTTCTGGGAAACTGTCCTTTCATACAACCTCGAAGGCTCTGGAACTCCCTCCCAGCTTTCACTCATGCTATTACTCCTGCCTTAAACCACTTTACAGGAACCCCTCCCCCCCCAAGGTGTTAGCAGTCCCAAGAGAAAGCTAAAAACGACTGGGTTTCAAGGAGGGTGGAAAGGAAAGATCTCTGGCTTGGGGAAAAGTCCAGACCCAAAGCAGAATCCAGGCATCATAAATGCTTCCTAGGTCTGCCTTCCTCTGGCCAGAACTGTACCCCATCCTCAAACCTCAAGTGTTACTGCAAATCCTGCAAACTCCCCCAGTTCTGGGTGTCTTCTAGAAACCCCACCAGCTGCCCAGGGAGCCCTGCCTCCTTCCCACACCCACATCAAGCACAGACCCCACCATTTCAACCCCCTTCTTTCCTCATCCCCCATCCTCTCTTCCCTCTGCTTTGTTCTGCCTTTTTTTTTTTTTTACCTAATCCCCATTCAATAATAATAAAAGGGAGGAGTGAATGGAGAGAGTCATTATGGATATTTTGGGAGAGGGTGGAGTTTTGTTTTGTTTTTTTGGAAGGGTGAGGGTTAGTGTGCGTGGAAATAAGAGCGAGTGCTCTCTTTTCTGCTCCACAGAGTAAGACAGTGCTGCATATAGGAAGAGAAAAGAAATTTTTTAAGAAAGAAGAAAGCTAAGAAGGGGAACTAGTATCTTTTAAGCAGTGATGTTGGAGCTCATTTGGAGCTTGTGCTTCGTGAACCTTGTGTTCAGGACGGTACGGCCCCTGAACGCGTGTCCCTGGCCTGTGAATCAAGTAGGATGCATGAATAGGTTCTTATACAAAAGGAATTTAAAGACAGACACCTGCACTGTACTTGAAACCCTTCACTACACCTAGCTCATACTCTTAAAATCAAGAGACTTATTCGGTTGAGAAACAGTGTGTTTCAAAGCTAACCTGTCCTGAAATTCCAGCCGGATGACTTGTATGTTGTCATGATCCCCTCAGGTACATCCTGCAAAGAACAGGAGGGGTTGGGGAAAGAGTGCTGAACACTAGAGTTTTAAAGGAAAGTACTAAAAGCACTAAACATCAGGCAGAGGCAGAGAGATCTGATTTCGCAAATGAACCGTGCTCTCGGCAAGAAAGGTGCAGGCTGTTCAGAGCTGGGGTTCCTCCCCAACTACAGTCTTGCTGCCAACCAACCTTTGGCCTCAATTTTGGACACCTGCTGGTGACTCAGAGAGGCACCACCTTCTGTGCATATGTGGCATGGCATTAACCCAACCCCCACCAATGCCCTTGGGACACCTGGTCCTAGATGCTATGAAGGTGAGGAGACAGAATAAGAGAAAGTGGAGCCTTCTGGAAAGAACTTAGAGATACAATAGCATTTTCCTGACCAGGAAACAGAGGTTTTCTGTTGGGTGGCTCAGTCGGTTAAGTGTCCGACTTCAGCACAGGTCATGATCTCATGGTTGGTGGGTTCGAGTCCTGCATCAGGCTCTGTGCTGACAGCT
The DNA here is from genome assembly GCA_017311185.1 of Proteles cristata cristata. Taxonomy (NCBI): domain Eukaryota; kingdom Metazoa; phylum Chordata; class Mammalia; order Carnivora; family Hyaenidae; genus Proteles; species Proteles cristata. The sequence continues at coordinate 114,731 of JAESUZ010004784.1, read as the reverse complement.
AGCTCAGAGCTGGAGCCTACTCTGCTTTTGGGTCTCCCTCTCTCTCTGACCCTCCCCTGCTCACGCCGTGTCTCTCTCTCTCTCTCTGAGATAAATAAAACATTAAAAAAAAAAAAAAAGGAAAGAGAGGTCCCCAGAAGCAAAGTGGGATCACTGGATTTATGAGTGGTAGACCAAGGAAGAAAATACAGCTGATTTTCCCTGCAGCAAAATGGAAACTTCTGGCAGGGAAAAAAAGTATGTGTAAAATCCTCCAAAAGGAAAATTTTAAAAAGTACCATTTAGGCATATCACAGTCTTCCAGAGCTTTTGTGACTGAGTTCTTTAATCACTGACTGAGCCTTCCACTGGTGCAAAATACCAGAGAGCTGACAGGCAGCTGAACTTTGGGAAAACTTAACTCAGGGTTAAGTTTTTCATAATCTATCCTGGGTGACTACATTTTTTCTAAGAGAGGCAGAGAAGTAAGAGCAAATAAATTTTACTGATATAAATATCAAACATACCATTCCTTACTCAGATTCAACACAAGAAATGTGAGCAAAGACTCACATTCATAAAAGCAAAATAGAAAAAGTTGCAGAATAACACATATACTAGAATCTAATTTTAAGTTAAAAGCTTCAAGACTATTAGTATTTTTTCATTCATACATACACATGCCATCATATATAGAAATGAATACAAAAAGAAAGACCTAGAATAAAGTTAACATTGATTATCCCTAAGTAGAAAAATACACTAGAATAAAGTTAACATTGATTATCCCTAAGTAGAAAAATACACTGCGGGGTGGGGTAGAGCAGGGGTCTGTTATAAACCTCTGAATAGAATCCAAGTACTATTTTCCATAAGCATCTTTCATTCTTTACTTACTTTTTCAAAAGCTATAGTAGCCTTTTTCAACGTTCACATAAATATCTATAGAGGATATTGCATATAGGAAGGAATAGCATCTCTGTAAAATGAAAACTTGACATCTTGGGCACTATCTTTCAAAGGGAAGCTAGAATGTTCATAAAGTTCCTGGAACCACAATATACAGTTCTTTAATAACGCCTGATGAGGATTTATTTAAAAGTAAATCTGTGACTATTACTCTTTAGATAAACCCACTCTGCTCCCGCAAACTATGTCCTTGTTTGTCCAATGATGCAGTGAAACGGTTCACTAAAGAATCCGTAAATGGCTCATATTTAATTTCCGGTAGATCAGTTGCATATCTCATACAGGTCACAACTATCAATCCAAGCTGGACCCCTGCCTTCTCACCACCCTCCCAAGCCCTCCTCCAGCCCCCCTTCTCCCTACCACCCTGCAATCCCAGCAGGAGACCAAACTTGCTGTGGAACCCTGTCTTCTAGGCTGGTGATAACTTCATAAATATAATACTAAGTAAAAGATGATCATCGCAGAAACCTTAGAAAGTGCAGGTAAACAAAAAGAAGAAAATAAAAGTCACCTGTAATACCATGGTTTAGTTTCATCTAACACGACTTTTAAATGTATTTGGATTTCAGGGCGCCTGGGTGGCTCAGGTGGTTGAGTGTCCGACTTCGGCTCAGGTCATGATCTCACTGTTTATGTGGGGGTTTGAGCCCCACATTGGGCTCTGTGCTGACAGCTCAGAGCCTGGAACCTGCTTCGGATTCTGTGTCTCCCTCACTGTGCCCCTCCCCACTTGCGGTTGGGGTCTCTCTCTCTCTCCCTCAAAAATAAACATTAAAAAATATCAAAAAAAATAAATGTATTTGGATTTCTTTACAAAAATGGATTAGACCTCACAGTGTTTTGCAAATTACTTTTTTTCTCACTCAGCAATACATTTGTATCAGGCTATCATGTGATATTTTATATCATTTTTAATTACACCATAAAAATCTATTATTTAGATATACAACTTACTTAAACCTTTTATTAAAATACTTAGTTTCCAGGTATTAACACCCAAGCAATGCTGCAACCTTTGTACACACTTCTTTGAGTAGGTCCTTGATCCATTTCCTTAGTATAAATCCCTAGCTTCTGGTCCCTAGAAGTACGACAGCTGGGTGAAAGGATTTTCAGGTCTCCATTGTGTCTCCCATCACCACGTGGCCTGGGAATGGCCCTTCTCTGGGGCAGTGAATGGAGGTGCCTCAACCAGGCAACATAATTCTTTGTCAAATGGAGAGATTAAAAAGCTCATCTTGGGGGCGCCTGGGTGGCTTAGCCGGTTAAGCGTCCGACTTTCGCTTAGGTCATGATCTCACGGTTCGTGGGTTCGAGCCCCGCGTCGGGCTCTGTGCTGACTGCCAGCTCAGAGCCTGGAGCCTGTTTCAGCCTGTGATTCCCTCTCTCTCTGACCCTCCCCTGCTCGCGCTGTCTCTCTCTCTCCTAGAAATAAATAAAACATTAAAATAAATAAATAAATAAATAAATAAAAAGCTCATCTTGGGTGTATCTTTAATTGCTAGTGAAGGTGGATACTTGGTCATCTGTCCCTTTGACATCTGAATTTGTTTTCTTGTAAACTGTCGGTCTGCTAGACAGGCAAAACCGAGTGACACCCAGATGGCCTCTGGTGGCGAAATGTTCTCATCTCTGAGGAGGACTTGACTGGGCTATTAGCGTGGAGGAGACTTGGCCCTGGGAGTCCTAAGGTCTGATTCGCATGTCGACCCCATGTCAAAGTGCATCAGGAACTTAGTTGGTTATAACAAGGTAAGTGACCCCGTTACCTTAATCATGGGCAAAATCCCATGATTTTGGTTCAGTGAGCTTTGCTATCTGTTACCCAGACTGAACTTCCAAGTCCAGGCAGCAATCTTGCAGGTGGGTTTTATGTAAAAGACTGAATATAGGGCATGGGCAGCACACTGCTCACCCATCGCTCTTGCCAGAGGAACATCTTGGACCATACACCCAGCAGAACGCCCCACCATGAGGCTTCTTCGGCACAACCAGATATGTAGAAATGTGTGGAAAAGTCCACTGACGTTAGCTAAATGCCAGTGATCAGATCCAGTAAGACTCACCTCTTCGAGTTCAGATTCTGAAGTACAGAAATCCAAGCTTTGGCTGCTTCTGTTATCAGAGTTGAATCCTCGTAGGTTATCTTAGGATAGGGAAAGTGGGGCAGTATGAGTGGGCCCCACCCCCCCCACAACCAGCCACAGGGTTGGCTCGCACAGTAGGAAGGAGCAGGGAGAGGAGGGAGCCTGAGCAGCAGGGCTCCTGCAAGTGATCGGTGGGGAGGACAGAGGTTTTGTTTAGTTTTGAAGCGTGGGGTGTGTGCAAATCAGTTTCCAGGAGAGCTTGTATAGTTTGAAAGAGTTTGCAGGTGATTCGTCGAGAAAGATCTCTAAGGTACAGACAACAGGTCCGCATTGCTTAGAATGTCTGAAGACACCAGAAGTGGGCTTTTAAAACCTATCCAAACCACAGAAAGAGGTTTCTTCTGTATTTCATGTGGTTTTCCCATCTCTCCCCTCCTCACATTTTCCTAAATACACCCATCCTGAATTTTCACGGATCCCATCTCTAAAGTTAAAGTCAAGTCTCTGCACCTCAAGAGTTCATTTTGGTTCACCCTAAGGATTAGCAATGCTTCATTTCTTTTCTGTTTAAAGAGAAATTAATTGGTCCCACTCCCAAACTGACTGCTGTGTATTTAAATATCATGCTACTTACAAACAACTTTTTGTCAAAAGGGTGATTCCAAGGATGTCTACGCAAGTACAAATAAGACTGAGGTCAGAACCACTGGGGCCAGCAAACCGCCATGGCTTGTCAACTGGATTTTTTTCCCACAAAGTAGAGAGCTAGAAAGATTCGTTCTTTGCTTTCTTTGATGTAGCTGCATCTGGAAAACTGGAATAACTAAATATCTCTGGATTTCCCCAGAGACCAGGTCACCTAAAAACAAAACCAAAAAAACCCAAACCCCTGCCCCCCTCCCCCACAGAAATCTCTTAAATGGGATAGCTGTAACTGAAAGAATTTTGCAGGAAAAGCCATAAGAGCAACTATCTATTTTGGGAGAGAATGAAAACAAGGAAAAGGGTAGTGCAGAAGAAGGGTCTTGCAGAAAAGAATGGCTGTATAACAACATAACCAAATCCATCAACCCGTTTTTCTTGAGTACTAATTATATGCGACATACACTCTTCTCTGTAAACATGAATAGGATTCTGACTCTGTATCAGAAAGTTTTGGCATCACACAATTAACTTGCCAATTTTTTTTTGCTAAATTAAAAAAAATGTTTTAATGTTTATTTTTTGAGAGATAGAATGCAAGTGGGGGAGGGGCAGAAAGAGAGGGAGACACAGACTCCGAAGCAGGCTCAAGGCTCTGAGCTGTCAGCACAGAACCCAAGCGAGGCTCAAACTCACAAACCGTGAGATTATGACCTGAGTCGAAGCCAGACACTCAACCAACTGAGCCACCCAGGTGCCCCTTTTTTTTGCTAAATTTTTAAATAGTGAGTCTATATTCACATATTCTTCCATCTCATCCTGCAAAACTGACCAGAAGGTGCCACATATATTCCTAGATTTTTAAAAAGAGCGGTTACAGTTTTTTTAATTCTTTTTTTTTTTTTTTAGTGTTTACTTCTGAGAGACAGAGTACAAGTAGGGGAGGAGCAGAGAGAGGGAGACACGGAATCCAAAGCAGGCTCCTGGCTCTGAGCTGTCTGCACAGAGCCTGACATGGGACTTGAACCCACAAAGCACAAGATCATGATCTGAGCCGAAGTTAGACACTTAACCGACTGAACCACCCAGGTGCCCGGAGCTGTTATGGTTTTGAAATGACTGAGTTCCATTTTGAATGAGCCATATAAGCTTTCTGTGCCTCGGTTTCCCAATCTGTAAATAAGTTTAGCTGATGATCCTAAAAAGTCCCTTCTGAGTGACAAAAATTCTAGGCTTCATTATTCATGTATTCAACACATATTTATATTAACCATCTAACATGTGCCAGGAACTGTTTTAGGCACTGGGGATACACCCAAGAACAAAACTGACAAAGTCCCTGCCCATGTGGTGCTCCCATGAGGAGGGAGACAAACTACACCACTAAATAATATAAAAACAAATGTCAGGGGGTGCCTGGGTGGCTTAGTCGGTTAAGCGGCCGACTTTCGCTTAGGTCATGATCTCGCGGTTCGTGGGTTCGAGCCCCGCATCGGGCTCTGTGCTGACTGCCAGCTCAGAGCCTGGAGCCTGTTTCAGTCTGTGACTCCCTCTCTCTGACCCTCCCCTGCTCGCGCTGTCTCTCTCTCACCTAGAAATAAATAAAAAATATTAAAAAACAAAAAACAAAAAACAAATGTCAGATGGTGACCAGCTCTGTGGATACGCAGGTCAAGGGCAGCAGGGAGTGTTGGGCCATGAAGGATACTGGGAGATCAAAGGAGGTCTCACTGATAGAGCCACTTGGCAGAGCCTTGAAGGAAGTGAGGGGACAAGCTATGTATCACTGGAGGAGGGGTAAAATCATGTGCAAAGTCCCTGAGGTGGGTCTGAGGAAGGCAAGGAGGCCAGAGCAAGGTGAGTGAGAACAGAAAAGGAGACAAGATGGGGAGGCAGAATTGGCCAATGTAGGGACTGTGACTGAAGACAAACTACAAAGTACTGACCTAGCTTTGCACTTGGTTTAAATTAACTGTAGATTCCCAACACTGGAATTTGTTAAAATCTGATACGAAACTAAGTCATAATATGAAAATACTGGATTACATTTAAAAAGCAGCTAACTTCCTAAAATCTAACCCTTCTGTTTCTCGAACTTCATTATTAAGTAACACTGGAAATTTTTAGGATGTATCATTAAAATGATGACTCACTCTGCAAATGTACACAGCCACTGTCAAAGGCAATAGTCAGGATTTGGGGGACAGGGGTCATGGTCACTGTCTCATGGAACAGCCCCTGTACCTTAAGACTCCCAGTTCTAGGCTTGCTGGCCAGGACAGTACAACATCATATGTAATTCCTCAAGGAAGAAGGCTTATCCGACACACCCTTTAAGCTCATTTAAACTAACTGCAGTAACACAAACTCAAAAGAACAGAATTAGCTTTAAGTTTTGATACCACTGTGGGCTAATATAAGCAGTTTCACAAAAAGGCTTGTGAACTTCAGAATTTCTCCTCCCAGAGACGCACTGAGAAAGGAAAGTCATCGTGGGGTCATAAAACATTTGGCCAGAAAGGAAAGGAAGAAGCAGGGTAGGCCCTCCCCCACCCCGGCCCAGTGTCCTGACCCAGCCCTCAGCTCCTGACCTCATCCTCTCCTCATGAAGGTCAGTCTTCAGCCTCTTCTCGGAATGTGGGTCTCCTACCCTGCAGTAACCCACAGCTATCAGTGGGGCCTCAAAAATGTCACCTGCAGACACCCCAAAAGTGACATTTTGCAGAGCCAAGTCCTATAGCATCTAACTTTAAAAAAAATTGTTTTTAAATGTTTATCTTTTTTTTAAATTTTTTTAAAATTAAAAAAAAAATTTTTTTTAATGTTTTATTTATTTCTAGGAGAGAGAGAGAGACAGCATGAGTGGGGGAGGGTCAGAGAGAGAGGGAGTCACAGACTGAAACAGGCCCCAGGCTCTGAGCTGGCAGTCAGCACAGAGCCCGATGCAGGGCTCGAACCCACGAACCGCGAGATCATGACCTAAGCGAAAGTTGGACGCTTAACCGACTAAGCCACCCAGGTGCCCCTAAATGTTTATTTATTTTTGAGAGAGACAGAGAGAGAGACAAGGCGTGAATGGGGGAGGGTGGAGAGAGAGGAGAAGACACAGAATCTGAAGCAGGCTCCAGGCTCTGAGCTGTCAGCACAGAGCAAAACCCAGGGCTCAAACTGGGAGATCATGACCTGAGCCAAAGTCAGATGCTTAACATACTGAGCCACCCAGGCGCTCCCCCCATTGCATGTAACTTTTGAGGCAGGAGGAGTGGAGTAGGGACAGACAGCTGTGTTTTTAAAAGCATTAGGGAGCAGGCCTACTGATCATCCATTCTTTAAGAAAAGCTGCATGATGTCCTCAGGCTTCTGAACAAATTCTGTATATGTTTGGTAATGAACTTTCCTAACTCAAATTTTACCAACTAGAGGGTCTTTCCAGGAGGTGGGGTGTCAGGCCGCCAGGGGCTCAGAGGGCAGCCTTTATCTCCCCGAGTTCCCCCAGCTTCTGAGGTCATGTATCCCCACCCCCCTCAGAACTGCTTGGACTCTAGAACGATAACTCATGCTAATAAAGTTCCCAGAAGCTTCAGGTATAAACCCATAGATTTACTGACTTTCCAGAAGAAAGGCCACTGCCAGGAGGACCGCCACTCCTGTTTTCTGACCACCGCATTCTTTCCCCAGAGCAGTTCGGCGATGTGGTTCAGAGCTGGAAATCTGCAGCTAAACCTCAGGCATACTGCAAGCGGGGACTGGAACTCAAAATCAAGTCCATCACACTCTACAGCCTACCTCTTAAACAGCTGACCCTTCATCCCATCTCAGTGGCCCAGACACTGGCATGGCATCTATATGCAAATGCCAGTTCATGGCATCAAAGACATAACCAGTAATAAAATAGCATTAGACATTTTCGGTGCCTGGGCCTCTCTGGATTGTCTAAGAGATGGGACGTAAATTCATTCATACATTTGACATTTATAGGCCACTGGGATAAAGGGACACAAGTCCCCGTCGCTCTTCAGTAACACGTATACTGGTCAGGAGGAATAAATGACAGTATCAGGAGATCAATGCTACAGCAGTGGTGAATGGTGATAAAGAAGCCTCTAGGGAGAGGAGCTAACCCAGCCTGGGAGGCGGGTCAGGAAGGCCTCCAGGGACATGTAAAACCATGTCCCATGTCCCTGGGTAGGAAAGCTTCCCAGAACTATACGGAGGGAGGGAGTCACTGAAAGAATATCCTGGGCAGAGAAAACAGTGCATAAAGGCATGGAAGTGTGTCCCTGTGAGAGTACTAAAGCGGGCCCAGGTGCATAAAGTACAGGGTGCATGTGGGCGGAGCTGAGGAGGGAATGGAAGGGGACAGGGTCCCCATCACCAGGGGCCTCACAGAAAGCGTCAGATTTATCCTGAAGTCATGAGGCACCATTAAAGGATTCCAGGCCGGACGCTTCAAGACCTGATTGATTTTCCGAGATCACTCTGGTAGTCCCAGGGACTGCCTCTGGGGAAGGATGCTGGACTGGGGTCAGGGAGGCAGGTTACAGTCAGAAAAAGAGGTCAGAGGCAATAGATCTCAGCGAGAATTAAGAAAGCAGGAGGGACTGAGGGTGAGCAAGAAGAAGGGGTCTAGGATACTATATGCCTTATGTGGACAAAATGGCAGAGCCAATGACCAAGACCAGAGCCAAGATGTTAGTTCCAGCTACGGTGACTTTGGGATGAAGACATCCAGCAGGCAGCTGCAGTGGACCCGGAGCTCAGAAGCTCTGGGCTGGGACAAGAGCAGAACGGCAGCAATGTGTAGCCACGATGCCACGAATGCTCCATTAATCCATGAGCACTTGCAGCCTCGTGACAGGTGCCGAGTGACTGCTGGGTGCCAGGCACCTCAGCCCAGCCATGTGGTCCATCAGCAGCCCCGTGAGAAAGGCATCACCCTCCCATTTTACAGCTGGGAAGATTGACGGTTAGAGGGATTAAGTAATCTTCAATGGCCCTGTGGCCGGTAAGCGGAGAGCTGGGAGTTAAACTCAAGCCCTGTGATACCAGGGCTGACTCTCGCTCCATGTCGCCTCCCAGGAGGCAGCACCCGTGACAGAACTTACAGTCGCTCCTCCTACAAAAACCCAAATTTACCACTTGGATTTGAAAAATGTAACCTCCTATTAAAACGATTTTCACACTCGAAGGTACATATGTTAAGATTAGATACTCAACCTCTAATTCTCCTAGAATATTGTCGATTTTGGCAAAATCTGCAGGATAGGTAATTTTGAAAGGATGTGTTAATGTCAGTAGTAATACAGACATTTAAAACGGAACTGATTCCTTAACTGAGCAAATGCTGGTTTTATGAAACATACCACCATTAAAAGCAATCCTGGGGCTGGTCTTTTTGCCACCACAAGTACAGAATTGTACTTTTAGCATGACTGGCCTGGCATGGCTCTTGCCTACAGCAGACTGTCAGCAATGATGTATTTACCTTGTTTTCCCTTGACCGTGTAGGAGAACACTCTTAGACTGACACACCTTCTTCATGAACTACGCTACGGCTGTGTGCTGTGCTTTGTAATTTTACAATAACAGTTGTAAAAGGATGATGCGGATAAGGAATAATTGAGTCCTCCATACACATCTGCTTGAGCAAGAGCCCAGGCAAGTCCACTATCCAAAGATGGGCTTGTCCAGAGCTCCCCTTAAGTCAGGGAGACTTAAGGGAAGGAGAACCACACAGCATTTGTGCACAACAGCCATGCTAATTCATCAGAAGGTGGACTGACTTTTACAACTGGAGGCAGAACAAGAGGAATCTGAGAAGTGACTGGTTTGGGAAGTATGTGATCACTTCAGTGGTCCTATGGCATTAAGGGACTCATACTTAACCTCCAAAACTTGGTCTGTCCCCCAACGACATGTATTATTGAAAAAGACAGTTTCCAACTTTTGCATGTTTGCAACATCCAATCCCAAAGTCCTTTGGTGTCCAATACACACTTAAAATCAGAGTCGCCACTTTTTGCCACAGGCAAGATTCACTCCATCTCCCTAAACCGGAGTTTACCTTGTAGATTAAAGGTAATAATACCTGCCCCACACTGCTGTGCCCAACTCACGAGGGCTGCTGTGATAATTAAACAAGGGAATAGGTAAAAGCATAGTGTACATGGGAACTCTATACCTGTGAGCTACCATTATTCAGGAGATACGTATCAACTTACTTCACGGGCACGTGGCTCCTAAATGTAGTCTATGTCTTTTACTGAAGGTTTAAACCTACATCTTCTTTTTAAAGGTCTATTTAGGGGCGCCTGGGTGGCTTAGTGGGTTAAGCGTCTGACTTTCGCTTAGGTCATGATCTTGCAGTTCATGGGTTCGAGCCCCGCGTCGGGCTCTGTGCTGACTGCTAGCTCAGAGCCTGGAGCCTGTTTCAGTCTGTGACTCCCTCTCTCTCTCTGACCCTCCCCTGCTCACGCTGTCTCTCTCTCCTAGAAATAAATAAAAATATCTTTTAAAAAGTCTGTATTTTGAGAGAGAGATAGAGAGCAAGCAGGAAAGGGGCAGAGAGAGAGGGAGACAGAATCTGAAGCAGGCTTCAGGCTCTGAGCTGTCAGCACAGAGTCTGACATGGGGCTTGAACTCACAACCCGAGCCAGATCATAGCCAGAGCCAAAATCAGCTAAGCCACCTGGCGCCTCTTAAATCTACATCTTAAAACACACTGGATATTCTAAAATATAGTCAGACTCACTCTTACCTAGTAGGGTTAAAAAGCATTCTAAAATCAGAGAAGAGGGGCTCCTGGTGGCTTAGTCAGTTGAATGTTGGACTCCAGTTTGGGTCATGATCTCATGGTTCGTGAGATGGAGCCCTGCATCTGCTGTCAGCACAGACCCACTTCAATCCTCTGTCCTTATCGCTCTCTGCCTCTCCCCTACTCATGCTCTCTCTCAAAAATAAACATTAATAACATCAAATCAAAGAGCTATAGGCTCTAGAGGTATATGTGAAAAAAATGACAACAGATTATAAAGAAAAAATATTTTCCTCCTAAAAAAGTTGCCTTTTCATATTGGTTCAAATGGAACATGTTTGTCTTCACAATTCTTTAAAGTCTTTTTTTTTAATGTTTTATTTTTTATTATTGAGACAGAGAAACACAGCATGAGTGGGGGAGGGGCAGAGAGAGAGGAAGACACAGAATCTGAAGCAGGCTCCAGGCTCTGAGCTGTGAGCACAGAGCCCGACGCGGGGCTTGAACCCACTAACTGCGAGATCATGACCTGAGCCGAAGTTGGAGGCTCAACCAACTGAGCCACCCATGTGCCCCTCTTTAAACTCTTAAAATCCTTGTGGGGGAGATGAAATGTTCTCAGTCCTAGGCTATCGCTGAACGTTTTCCTTTGAATGGGGTGCATCTCTTACAATAAAAAATTTTCTTTAATGAACTTAATTCAAATTAATTTAGCATCGATTTCTGAGCACCTTCTCCACATTAAGCTTTGCTAAGTCCCACTGGAGAAAGGGAGATAAAGAAAATACTCCTGGTTTTAGACGATGAGTATGATCTAACAAGGAGACGAAGATAAGCACACACCTAACTATAACGTGGTAAGCGTTATAAGGAAGGTCACAGGAAAGACAGCTAGAGCTGGGAAAATCGAGAAAGGCTTTACGGAGAAGTGGGAGAAGAAACGAGGGAAGACTGATTTAGACTCGTAGGCAGTGAGGAGATCAAATGCAAAAGCAGTGAAGCAGGACAACATAGCGAGTGTTCGAGGACCACGCAGTTGTTCAGTTGGGCTGTTAGGGTAGAATGTAAAAATTTTGCTACAGCATCAGTGCCTGCTTTTCACTAAAAAGACCACAAAGAATAATTTTTTGTTAATTGATATAGTTGAAAGTAAGATGCTAACTCCTGGAAGAGGGGAAAAAAAAGCAAGTGAATTTGGAGGAAAGCCTAGCCAACTGTTAATGCTCATAAGCGTTGAGGCTGGGGATTTATACCCTCCAGGTCTCTGTCGGTCTGAAATGCTGCATTAGAAACAGCTAAACAAGAAATAATTGAAACCTTGTCTTTTGCAACTACATAGATGGAACTAGAGGGTATTATGCTAAGCGAAATTAGTCAGGGAAAGACAAATGTCATATGACTTCCCTCATATGAGGACTTTAAGATACAAAACAGATGAACATAAAGAAAGGGAAGCAAAAATAATATAAAAACAGGGAGGGGGAGGGGCGCCTGGGTGGCTTATTCGGTTAAGCGTCCGACTTTCGCTTAGGTCATGATCTCACGGTTCGTGAGTTCGAGCCCTGCGTCGGGCTCTGTGCTGACTGCCAGCTCAGAGCCTGGAGCCTGTTTCAGATTCTATGTCTCCCCCCGTCTCTCTCTCTCCTAGAAATAAATAAAACATTAAAAAAAAATTTAAAAACAAAAAAAAAACAGGGAGGGGGACAAAACATAAGACACTCCTAAATAAAGAGAACAGGGTTGGGACGCCTGGGTGGCTTAGTCGGTTAAGCGTCCGACTTTCACTTAGGTCATGATCCCACGGGTTCGTGGGTTCGAGCCCCGCGTCGGGCTCTGTGCTGACTGCCAGCTCAGAGCCTGGAGCCTGTTTCAGTCTGTGACTCCCTCTCTCTCTGACCCTCCCCTGCTCACGCTGTCTGTCTGTCTCTCTCTCTTAGAAATAAAACATTTTTAAAAAATTAAAAAAAAAAAAGAGGACAGGGTTCCTGCAGGGGTTGTGGGAGGGGGGATGGGCTAAATGGGTAAGGGCCATTAAGGAAATCCTGAAATCATTGTTGCACTATACGCTAACTTGGATGTAAATTAAAAAATAAATAAGTTATTAAAAAAAAAAGAAATGCAAGCCCATCAATTTAGGAAGATGGTGGGCTAATGGCTTCTCAGGTGATGGCAGGCAGGAATCCTACGAACTTTCTGACCTCTGGCTCATCTGGAGGGAGAGGGAGGGGCTGAGGCTGGAGCCGGCCCCACAGGGAAGCAGACAAGGCACCACATGACTAAGGTTTATCAGCTGCCCGTTTTCGGCTCCCCATGCTTTTTGCTCCCTACTTGTTCCTCTATTTCCCACCGGCAGAAAGGGAGTAGCAGGGGTCCGGCTGCGAGGCAAGTAAGGAGTAACCCAGTCTAAGAAAAACGAAGGCGGGGCGCGTGGGTGGCTTAGTCGGTTAAGCGTCCGACTTTCGCTTAGGTCATGATCTCACGGTTCGTGGGTTCGAGCCCCGCGTCGGGCTCTGTGCTGACTGCCAGCTCAGAGCCTGGGGCCTGTTTCAGAATCTGTGACTCCCTTTCTCTCTGACCCTCCCCTGCTCACGCTGGCTGTCTCTCTCTCTCTCTCTCTCTCCTAGAAATAAAAAAAAAAGAAAAGAAAAATATTTAAAAGAAAAATGAAGGCAACTGTGTTGTCCCTGATGTATAAGTAACTAAGTGGTTATTTTTGGTCATATCAAATGTAACAGTTGTTTGAATTTAATGCTTATTTCAAACTTAATACTTGGGACACCTGGGTTAAGCCTCTGACCTCAGCTCAGGTCATGATCTCACAGCTTGTAAGTTCGGAGTTAGGCTCTGTGCTGACAGCTCAGAGTGTGGAGCCTGCTTCAGATTCTATATCTCCCTCTCTCTCTCTCTCTCTCAAAAATAAATAAATGTTAAAAAAATTTTTTAATTTACTACTTGTTTAATACTTGCTAGAAAATACTGATAAGCAACGTGAAGAAAAATTTATAAAATCAACGGTTCCCCATCACCAAGAGAAAACTACTCATCATTTGGCAAACCATTTGCCTCTGTCCATGGGTGTGCACACCCATGTGAACACGCACATGCTTTCTCTTCTCATAAAAACAGGATCACAGGAAAATATTTGTGGGTAACATGGTTTTAAAAGTAAAAACTGTACTTCACAGCATCTCACGAAACAACATTTTATGACACTAGTTTGAGGGCTGCATAGGAGTCTATTAAGAAACACTGATCTGGTTCTTGTAACCTTGGACACAGGGTTAAAAAAATACTGTTTAATAAAAGATTTTGATCTGAAAGGCCTCTTTCTCAATATTATTTTGAACTAATATACAGTAGTACATATACTAGTTCAGAATTGTGATGTGACATTTAAAGTAATAAGTTAAAAAAATTTTAACGTTTCATTTTACTTTTGAGAGTGAGGGCAAGCAGGGGATGGTGGGGGGGCAGGGGGCAGACAGAAGATCTGAAGCAGGCTCCACATTGAGAACAGCAAGTCTGATGTGGGCTCGAACCCACGAACCATGAGATCATGACCTGAGCTGAAGTTGGAGGCTCAACCGACTGAGCCATACAGGTGCACCAAAATAACTTGTTTTATTGGGGGAGAAGGGATGGTAGTAACATTCTTACCAGAGAAATAATCCTGTTTTCCTTTTAAAAGTATAGGTTTTGGGATTTTAGTGTTTTATTTTGGGTTGGATAGGCAATACATGAATGTTGAAGAGTAGGCAGACACATAGTATTACAAACAGTAATAAGTAAAAGTTCCCATCTTTCTTCTACCCCATTTCACTGCCTAGAACCGGCTACAAGTACTTCCAAACATTCATAAGCCTCTTTTAATCTATGGAAAAGTAGGGGCACCTGGGTGGCTCAGTCGATCGAAAGTCTGACTTCAGCTCAAGTCATGATCTCATGGTATGTGTGTTTGAGCCCCGTGTCAGACTTTGTACTGACAACACAGAGCCCACTTGGGCTTCTCTCTCTCTGTCTGCCCCTCTCCCCTCTCTGTGGCTTCCCCTTTCCGCAATATGTGTGTGTGCTCGTTCTCTCAAAAATGAACAAACATTTAAAAAAAAATACATGGAAAAGTAATTGCACAGCCACATACCTTAGGTATATACACGGACATACAAATATGCACATATAGTAGGTATACATACACACAATGTACGTATACAGTGTATAAAATAAACACATATAATGAGGGTTTTCCTTCCTTTTTAAAATATTACTTTTGTCCTTCTCCCTGGAGTCAGAACAGCTATTAGATGCACTACTGATTTTTCCATAAGAACACCCAAAATTCACATGCTGTAGACTGTCTGAGATAGCTTCTGAATGGCGGTTGGGAATAAAAATGCCTTTCTCTACTCACCATCCATGGCTGTGTCCTCAAAACGGGAACATACTTGGCTTGGATTTAAACAACTTACTATAGATTCTTTTTTGATTGATTCCATATCCTTTGCAGTTGCCACTTCTGGCTCGGTCTTAGAGTATCAAGTCTCTGCTATTCACGGATAATGTCCTAAAGAATGTCCTTTTCCATGACACTACCTCCTTGAAGCAGGGCTCCTTTTCAGACATTCTAAGATGGGTCTGCAAACCAGGGCTTAGCACCTGTATTTGTGAATAAAGTTTTATTGGAACCCAGCTGTGCCCATTTGTTTGCATATTGTCTTCAGCTGTTTTCACATTACAACGGGGCAGAGCTGAGTAGTAAGAGACTGAGAGTCCACAAAGCCTACTCTCTGCCTCCTTAAAGAAAGGTTTGCTGATTCACATTCTAGAATAGGGTAAAAAACAGATTGTTCTTTGCCTACCAAAAGTTCTGGGGGAAATGAATCACATACTTCATATTCAATGTCTTTGTCCAGGCTGAAGAGTTTATTTAAAAAAAAAAAAAAAACCAACAGGTGACCCATGAACAAGGGTTTGAACTGCGTGGGTCCACTTATCTACAAATTGTTCTCAATAAAGTACAGTGAAGTATGTGTATTTTCCTATGGTTTTCTTAACATTTTTTCTCTAGCTTTACTATGAGCTTACAGCATATATTGTAACACACAAAACGATGAGTTGTTTATGCTATTGGTAAGGCCTCTGGTCAGCAGTCGGCTATTAGTAAAGTTTTGGGGGAGCCAAAAGTTTTACTTGGAATTTCTACTGCATAGGAGGGTCAGTCCCCATAACCTCCATGTTGTTCAAGGGTCAACTGTACAAACAAACAAATAGCACCCTGGCTCTGACAGTAGCCACGGTGTCCTGGTAAATGTTTAATCACTTGCTCTCGGCCACAGGGGAGCCCTGGATTATCCATTTGCTGATTTCCATGGTGTAAATAGCTCCAGAATGGCTTACTTCAAGCTAAAAAATGTGATGCCATTGAACATGGAGTTGGGAAGAGATGGCCACAAATGCTGTGCAAACTAGCTCCAGCAAACCCTGGCTCCCCAGGACATCAGTGGCCCAATCACCTACTTTAAAGGTGAAGACACTGAGACCCAGAGAGAGTGTCTTGCCCAAGGTTGGCCCAGTGACTGGAACAAGGCTGGAAATCATTTCCCAGTAGAGTCTGGCTGCTTCAGAGGGAGTTGCTTCCTTCCTAAAAGGAAGAGTAGAGGAAGGCAGGCAAAGGAAGTTCTTTGCCAGGCACAGGGTAATAACTGTTGGTTTTTATCATTACCTTCACAGTTTGGGACTCAGGCTTCCTCGGCATGTGCTTTGAGGCACACATCAGGTAGAGGTAGTGTTCTTCACACAAGACCAGGTTTCACGCGAACACTTGACAGTGGCCTGTGTCAACTGACCAGCAGTTACCTAAGCTACCAGACTGTAAACTCCAGGAATAGAGGGACTGCCTCTGTTTGTGCTATTTGCCCCAGTGTCCAGTACAGAACTGGGAACTTGGTAAGCAGACAGTCAATAAATATGTACTGAAGGGATAAAGGAATGAAACCCCACCATCGAAGTGGAGCTTTACTCCAAGAACGCAGCAGGTATGCAGAGGTTAGATCCCATTCCCTTCTCCCATTTGTGTGGCCAGAGCAACAAGAGATACAACATACCCCTATGCTTGCAACATTTCTTTTTTTTTTTTAGTATTTTTATTTATTTCTAGGAGAGAGAGAGAGACAGTGTGAGCAAGGGAGGGTCAGAGAGAGAGGGAGATACAGACCCTAAAATAGGCTCCAGGCTCTGAGCTGGCAGTCAGCACAGAGCCTGACGCAGGGCTCGAACCCACGAACCGTGAGATCATGACCTAAGCGAAAGTCGGACACTTAACCGACTAAGCCACCCAGGCGCCCCGCGACATTTCTTTTTTATCTTATTTTTATAAAATTTTTTAAGTTTAATTTTTTGAGACAGGGATAGAGAGCAAGCAGGGAGAAAGGGAGAGAGAGAATCCCAAGCAGGCTCCATGCTGCCTGTAAAGAGCCTGATGCGGGGCTCGAACCCACAAACCATGAGATCATGACCTGAGCTGGAACCAAGAGTCGGACACTTAACTGACTGAGCCACCCAGGGGTCCCTACTTGCAACATTTCTAGACTACCAGCTGCAGTATCCAAGCTGCTTCATCAGAGCAGGAGAAACTGTGGATGGAGGGGCAAAAGGGAGGAGAAAGTTAGAGACCGGTTTTCCTCTGATATATGTATGTAGGTACTTTCTATCTGGAACTTGTTCTGACAGAGCATAGAGTCAAGGAAATAATCCAGTGAGGGATCCTACCTCCCACACACCAGGATGCAGGGCATCGCTTTCTGGGAGGAGCTGAGGAAGGGCCACTCCAAGTGGCACACCTCTGAAAATGGAAAGTGAAAGACTGCCACGATTGGGTTATCGTGATAGTCCAATAAGGCTACGCAGCTACAAAGAGCAGTGGACATGGCGGAAAGGAAGGCACTGTTCTTTGGCAATGACTTTTTGACTACTTGGTAACTCTCGCACAAACCCCTACACACTTGGCACGGGCTCCCCACGGGCACTTCTCTGAACCCACAGGTCTGGTTTGCCACATCACTGCTGCAATCTGGACGCACAGACAAATCGGTTCTTGGGGCACAGGAACAACCAAGCCACCTGTGAGCCTTGCTGAGTTTTTAGGAGGCCGCTGGGGCTCATCACCTCTTATGTGGAGACTCACTACTAAAAGTTGCCACCGTGAGGTCCGGCTTGGTCCCAAATACCAGAGGTTAACACTGTCCGTGCATGGGGTGCTACGTGTGTTTCCATTTAGAGAAAGCATCCTCGGGGCGCCTGGGTGGCTTAGTCGGTTAAGCATCTGACTTTCGCTTAGGTCATGATCTCGCGGTTCGTGGGTTCGAGCCCCGCGTCGGGCTCTGTGCTCACTGCCAGCTCAGAGCCTGGAGCCTGCTTCAGTCTGTGACTCCCTCTCTCTCTGACCCTCCCCTGCTCACGCTGTCTCTCTCTCTCCTAGAAATAAAATAAAAAAAAAATTTTTAGAGAAAGCATCCCGAACAAGCGGGACCAATGATTTAAGCCTCCAAAGCATTTCCTACACCAGCGGCTCTCAAAGTGTGGTGGAGGAACTCTAGGAGTCCACAAGGTCAAAATAACTCTCATAATAATACCAAGACGCAATTGGCCTTTTTCCCTGTCACGTGTTCAGGAGTATACAGTGGAGTTTTCCAGAGGCTACATGATGGGACAGTGCAACAGGCTTGAGTGCAGAAGCGGATATAAGAATCCAGCTGCCTTCTATTAAACCTGCCATTAAAGAGATTTGCAGAACTATAAAACAATGCCACTCTTCTCAGTAACGTTCCGTTTTGGAAAATAAGGATATTTTCATAAAATGCTCTGTTAATATAAATAGGTCCGCTATTTAAAAAAAAACAGTAAATATTTACTGTATAAAACTGTTTTATATATATAGTAAGTATCAAAACATAGAACCCACATAAACGAAAGCTTAGTATACGAATTTTTAAGTGCCAAAGGATTTTTGGGTCCCCTCAAAAGTTTGAGAACAGCTGTCCAAGAGACCATGTCCCCATCCCCCGGCCACCCCTCGCCTTCACGCTTGTGGGGAGGGTTATGTATGTTATGTAGGTTGCAGGGAAGACGTGCCATTCAAATATCTGGCTGGATTAGGAAAGGCAGCCCATTCTTCCTGGATCTCTGAATTCATCAGGGCAGGCTCTGTGCCGAACTCTTCCATCTCACCCCATTTTCTCCTCACCACTCGGTGTGGCTTCCCCAGGCTGCCGGCTGGGTGAGGATTTCCCTATCCTGCAAGCCCGGGCGCCGTGAGAACTCCCTGGTGGGACCCACACATCCTCCTTGGGGTTAGGACTCCCCAGGGAGGCCCGCACACCCTCGTTGGAGGTGAGGATTCGCCGGTTCGGCCGGCCTTACAGCCTGGGTGAGGGCTCCCAGGGAGGCCCGCACAACCTCTGAGAGGACTCTCCAGCGGCGCACATAGCCAAGGCAAATAGGGACGAGGAGAGCCATTTCCAGTCCCTGAACCCTGTCCCCCGCGCGGCACAGGCTGCAGACAAGGCGGAGAGGTCAGTCCCCAGGAGCTAGTCCGTCCCCGCTTCTCACCCCAGGCCTTCCCCGGCCTCTACCCAGCTCCGGGCCGCTCCACGCGCCTCGGAAGAGGCTCCGCCGTCTGCCCCCGGGGACGGGACGGCCGGCGCCCCCTCCCCGGGACGTCCGGCCTGCCGGGCGGGTACTCACCGCTAAGTGCACGGCCTGGATCTGCGCGCGGGCAGGCGCCAAGTGCGGGACGCGCTCCCGAGCGCTGCGTGGATCTAGGGGCAGCCGCCTCCGCGCCCCTCCCCCTGCGTCCCCTGGGGCCACCGGCCGGTGGGCGGAGCAGGGGCGGGGCGGGGGGCGCGGGGCCCGGGCGCCGCAGGGTAGCGGCCCGAGAGGCGGGGCGGAGTCTGCCGCGGCTGCCCCGCCCCGCCCGGCGGGAGAGACTTCGCCCCCGGCGGGAGGGGGCGGTGGCTAAGGGCCCAGCCGCAGGAAGCGGACGGACGCGTGCTCCGGCCCGTTCCGCTTCGGAGGGCCCAGGGCCTGGGACTCGGGTGACTTTCGCACTCTTTGAGGGATCGGGGGTGGCTGTCCGGCTCGCGCTAGCAAGTGAGCCCAAGGGGTGGGGAAGAATTGTAGTGTTCTTTTTTGCTTTTAAAAATGATTTGGCCATAAAGGGAGAGGCTTCGTTCTTCAGCTGCTGCAGCACATGTGGTGCACCTTCTCACCCCCTTGTGCCCACCCCTGACCCCTACTCCCGCCTTAATTTCTTGCAAAGCGTGCCAAGTGGACATCGGAATCACGCTGACATATAATAGGACTTTGACGTTTCCATGGTTATGAATGCAGAGTTTCTGGTGTAAAAAAATTTTTTTCTTAACATGTGACAACATTTTATAATGCAGGCTATTCACCAGTCAGAAATCAGAGAAATGGCTGAGGGTTGACGCTGAATGGACCTTCTTCACCAGACCTGTTTTTGTTGGGTGATTTGACTTGCACCCTCTCTAGCAAATCTGAGAAAGAAGTGATTAAATCTTTCTAGATCCAAGGTGGTGAGGTTTTCCTGTCGATTTATATGGAAAACTGTTGTTTTCTAACTTAAATATCTGAATAAACAGCTTATAGGACGGATAGCTAATAGCTAATACTAATTTCCACCGCTACCAATTAGTTTCCGTTTTGTTCCTCTGTGCAGGGCCCTATGATTGGATCTTTATGTATCTTATTTAATCGACTCTTCCATCTGTCCTGTGAAGTGAAAAATATTACCCCGTTTTGCAGTTATGAAATGCGATAGCTGGGATTCAGCCCTCATGTCTGTTTCCCAAGCCCATACTTTTCTCATTATATCTAATTTTTAAATATAAAGGGTTATATTTAAAAAATCATATTTAATTTTGAAAAATGAGATTACTTACTGTATTCCCAATGTGGGAAAAGACTTTCTTTCCACACACTTCCTAAATTCATATTCATTCATTCTTCCTTTCACATTCATTAATTTTCCTTGAGTGTCTACCCCATGTCACAGAGTCACCACAAACTCTGAAAAAGAATAATATTAGAGTTCCCTTGGAAGTAAGGGTGATAGTGTTCAATGATAACAGGCATATAACACAATAAGATATAATCCCTTACAGAAAAGAATGAAATCAAAACTCTAAAGGGAACAGGGATTTATTCGTAAACCCTGGTCAAAACCATGAAGGAAATACATTTGAGAGTTGGTGTTCCACCACTTCGATGTTATAAAAGACATTACCTTAGTACCTGTTTTCACTAACTGAAGGAAATCTGAAGCGGATTTTCGCTTTTACAAAAAATTTGAAAAGTGAAAATGGCATTCAGCATTTGTTTTGCAGCAAGCTGTTACAGAGAGGGCCCCCGTCAAGATCCTTCCCTGGGAACTACACTCAGCCTCTCAGCACCAAGCCACCATAGCTTTGGACTATGTCCGTGAGCATCTGTGCTTTATCTGGATTAACTTTGTGTATCCATGAGCAAGATGTGTCCTAAGGAATCAGAAAAGCCTAAGAGAAGCTGTGTTTTGGGTCTGGGAATGCTGAAAACCTTTCCCACAGAAATTAATGGTAATCGCTTCTTTGCTTTCTGCCATTTTGGTTTCATGGGAACCCTCTACTTTCAGAAAGCACAAGAAACCTGTACTCCCCACATCACTCGGCTCTGTTGCTCTCTGGAAAGTCACCAGTACCATGCAGATTGTAAATCCACTGGCCTGTCTTCTGTTCCTGTCCTCACTGACTGCTCTGTGTTATTTGACACTGGTGACTAGTCTTTCCTTGAAATTTTAACCTCTTTTTGGCTTTAGAGCCCTCTGCCCTCATGATCACTTCTCCATCTTTGATCTCTCTTAGGCTTTTTGCCTATACTTTTTCTCCTCTCCCTTTACTTGTGATTCCATACACTGAGTTTTTCTTCATTTATTTTCTCTCTGTGTAGACTCTCTGTCACCTGCAGCTAAAGCCTGCTAGGTCTCTGTCACTGTTCTTAACTCTCTTCAGGTCTCCACATGCTTTATTTCCAGCCACTTGTGGGCTATCACCACCTGGATACTCCAAAGGTGCCTGCCATTCTTCACGTCTAAAATGAGACTTCAGCATCTTTTCTAACCATCAGTCTGTCCCCTCCTTCCCTTCCAGTTTCTTCCTCACTCTGAATCTCACATCTTGAATTTGGGTCTCATGGAGTGTTGCAAAAGCTAAATATTTAAGGGCTTTAGAACCATATTACTATGCTTATACAGGGTCCACCTGATAAATATTTCTGCCATGGTACAAAAACCCTGCGAGTGGCCTAGCGGAATATGTAGACTTTATGAACCTTGTGAGAGGAAGCCAGCCAGCTGTGGAGCTGCTCAGGCACCGCAGATCACTCCAGGGGCCAGTGGCAGAAGGACCTTCCATTGAAGCGACTGCACTATTCTAGCAGCCTCACCTGCCAGAAGCGTCTGCTACTGTAAGTTGAACCATGAAGATCTGGTCAGAGACCTGTTATGCTCCGAGGAATGCCTTATTGTTCTTCATGCTGACTTCAGTTATTTGTATACACTGGACTTCTTCACTTTATAGAAAGGTCCTAAAAACTGTACCCTATTAACTTTGTACCATGCTTTTCAATTTATAATGCACGTGCACATATTTTATTTAAGAAAAAGGAACTGGTGTCAGAGAAAGGCAGCCTGAGAGCACAGTCATATGCTGTTCTCTTGGAGAGATTCAGTTTGACAGTCTGACCACCTTTCGAGAAAAACTATTGGTGGTTCCCAAACTGAGTGTTTCTTGGCATCACCAGAGGGCACTTAGTAAGAATACTGCCTCCAGTGTCCCCCACCTCCTAGAGTGTCTGATTAATTAGATCAGGGGTGGGATCTGTGCTCAGAGCCTGAGGAATCTAAATACTACAGGTGATTCTGCTCTAGCAGGTCCACAGATTGGCACCAGGGGGTTGCTACCTGGAGATATACGCTCCATAGGGCGAGACCATGTCAGTTTGTTCTTCACCCCTAACCTGGGGCCTGGCACATAGCAGGTGCTCAATGCAGTTTGTTGACTCTTTCTTCCTGCCCCCTACTCCATTACTCTCTGTTCGGTGTTCTCTAGCACAGTACAGAGGAGAAACATCTGGCAAGGAGTGAAGCATAAGGTGGTTCTTCCTGAAATACTTGTTTGAAGGAACTCTAGAATACCTATGTTCCTCGCTGAATGTATGTCTTTCTCATCCTAGAGGAACTTTTAAGTAAATGTTTTCTGTTCCTTTAAAAAATGCTGTATTCATAATAAGGAAAGGCAGTGCTTAGCCTCCTCTTCACCTCCCCACCCCCAAATATCCAACTGCTACCCCCTTCCACACCTGTCCTATATGTAATGTTTGTGCTCCTTTTCTTACCGTCCAAGTGCCTGAATCCTTGAGATGCTTTCCAGGATCCGCTGGCCATCTGGTTTACCCTTAAACACCGGCCTCCCCTCAACCTAACTAGTGATAAAAGCCAAATGTGGTCAAATGTCCCATTGAATCTTCACAACAACCCTTCGAGGCTGGTGATATTCTTACCATTCCACAGATAGGAGAGCTGAGATTCAGGGTGACTTTATAACTTACTTTAGGTCACAAAACTGGCAAATGGTGATGCGGGGGTTTGAACCAAGGGTGATCAAACTCCAGAACTTGTGTTTTTAACCTCGATGCAGTGATGTAGCATTTTATTTAAGTGAAATCATTGGATACTCTGAGGCTATAAATCATTTATTCTCTGCAGAAAAGAAGAGGAACGTCAGTGTGCTAGGAGAGAACTTTGGTCTCTCACTGTACAGTCTAGAATTCCTTGTTCACTTACTTTCAGTGCTTCTTCTCCCTGATCACAGCACAAAGATCCCTGGTGCAGCATGTACTTTAGATGCACATGGATAAAGATCCTCCTCATCCTGGTGGATGGAGATGTTGAAAATTGGGAGCAGTAATGTCATTGTTCTGAGGCTGCTTCTCCTGACATGATTTATTAGTTTTCAAGAAAATGATTTGGTAACATCAACAAATGAGAGTTAGAAAAATAGCAAATCTGTCACTAGTTGGACTTATTTCTAGTTCCAGTTTATGAGGAGACTGCTTTCATGGGTTAGATTAACTACTATTTAAAAATCTTACTACAGCCCCTGTGTCCTTGTGCTCTCGTCATTCTTCTCCACCCTTTAGTCGCTTTGTCCTTCATTCTGGGCATTTCTTTCAGTCACTAAAAAAGCAGTGGATTCCCCAAACTCATTTTTCCTAAGCAACACAGCAGACTCACTGTATGCCTAGCCTCCACCTGGGCCTTTTACCTGTTGTCCCCTCAGGGAACCAGTGTGACATTATTTTCCTGCTCCTTGCTGTGTATGAGTAATACTGTATCTCTGACCCAAGAATCTCATTTTTTCTGCCAACATCCATGAAACAGTAAGAGGCTTATTTATTAGCATGTGTAGGGTAAAGTCTTAGTTGCTGACGCTTTCGGTGACACAGTGGGATGCTGGCAGAGACACTCCTTTCTGGAAGACCCTACAGGTTATGTTAGTGGGCAAGAGAAGACTCTCCAGGATCTCATAGCAAATGCTTTTACCCAAGTGGTGAGCAAGGGGCACGGGAAGGGTCCTCCACTGCCATCCTGTTAATGTATATTTATATGTGATGAGAAACAGGATTGAAACAATTTACCCAAATGATGTTTTGGTTGTGTTCATGATCCTCAAGAGTAGGATGCAAAAGGGTTGTTATATGACAGTGGGGTGGCCCAAGGTGGCTGTAGCTGCTGAGTCAAGGGGTCCCCAAAGTTTAAATAAATGCTGCCAACAATATGGAGATAGAAACTTAGGTGGATCAAAAACAAGTGTTGATTTGGATGAGCCCAAGCCGTGGGATTGAAACCAGACGTTGATACAAGGCCTTGTTTATGGACAAGGAATTGCTGTGTCCCTCTGCACCTCGTGACTCTTCCCTTCCCCCACTTCCCAACTTCAGCTGCTTTAAGGATAAAGCTGAGTACGCTTGGGGAACTCCAAGAAGGGGGAAGCTCAGATAGTTTTAGCTTTGTTGTGTATAATTGCCCAGGTTACAATTCTGCCCAGTTAGTGGAGGGGGTTGGGGTGCTAGATGCAAGGGTAGCTGAAGGCACTGAGGACTGGAGGAAGCTGTGTTATATGAGCAAGGAAACTGGTATCAAGCCTGTCCTGAAGAGACCAAGGAGTTAAAAAAAAAAAAAAAAAAAAGCCATCCTCCAAAGCCTACCTTCCTCCTCTTCCATCTGCATCCCCCCACTTTCTGGACTTCCAGCAGCTGTAGCCCTTTGTATGCTTATTCTGCCTCTTGATCCATTGGCCCATGTTCCAACAGGGTAGTGGTTCTCAGCCGGGGTGATTTAGTGCCCCCTGCCAACCCTAAGACATTTGACAATGTCTCTAGAGATGTCTTTGATTGTCTTGACTAAAGGAGGGAGGGTGAGTTCTACTGGCATTTAGTGGGTAGAAGCAGGGATGCTGTGAATATCTTACAGTGGACAGGGTGCCTCGCCAAACAATGATCCTGCCCAAAACGTTAGTACTGCCAAGATTGGGATCCCTGCTGGCGGGGGGCAGGGGGGACTCAAAAATCAACTGATGGGGTTTAGAAAACTTTTTCTGTGAAGAAGGAAAATTAAAGTGAGCTGGTAGGGCGGGCTTTTTGGGCTGATTCAATGTACTACCATCCTTCACTGCCGAATGTATAATTGATATTCATGTTGTACGTGCTTGTGTTGTGAATACCGACGTAATCCAGAAGGGGTTCTTCCATTCAAGGACTGTGGTATATAGAGAGGTGTTCTCTGTCTTCTTACTGGTGGTCTAGCAAAAAGAAGATAAAATCTGAGAAGAAAAGGAAATCACAGCTTTTGTCAGACTTTGCTAGTGAAAAAAGAAAGGCAATTCGCTAGTACAACATTGCCACCTGCTGACTCGGGTACCAAGTGCACCTCTTTTAAAAAGCTGGGGTTTGGGGACTAGGAGATGCAACTGTTGACCTGTTGCCCGACCTGTTGCGGAGCTCTTTTTCTTGAAAAAGAAACGGGAACCCTATTATACTGTTGGTGGGGATGCAAACTGGTGCAGCCGCTCTGGAAAACAGTGCGGAGGTTCCTCACAAAATTAAAAACAGAACTATCCAATGTTCCAGAGCACTGCTAGGAATTTACCCAAAGGATACAGGAGTGCTAATGCATAGGGGCTATGTTTATAGCAGCACTTTCAGCAATAGACAAATTACGGAAAGAGCCTAAATGTCCATCAACTGACGAATGGATAAAGGATACTACTTGGCAACGAGAAAGAATGAAATCATGCCATTTGCAGCAACGTGGGTGGAACTGAAAGGTATTATGCTGAGTAAAATAAGTCAGTCAGAGAAGGACAGATATACGTTTTCACTCATATGTGCATCTTGAGAAACTTAACAGAAGACCATGGGGGAGGGGAAGGCGAAAAATAGTTACAAATAGAGAGGGAGGGAGGCAAACCATAAGAGGCTCTTAAGTACAGAGAACAAATTGAGGGTTGATGGGGGCATGGGGGAGAGGGGAAATGGGTGATGGGCATTGAGGAGGGCACTTGTGGGGTTGAGCACTGGGTGTTCTATGTAAACCCATTTGACAATAAGTTATATTTAAGAAAAAAGAAAAAAGAGGCCCCACCCATAAAGACTTGTGACTCTGCAGCCTGAGGTCCCCATTTTTTTTTTTTTTATAAATTTTTTTTAATGTTTTACTTATTTTTAGGAGAGAGAGAGAGACAGCGTGAGCAAGGGAGGGTCAGAGAGAGAGGGAGTCACAGACTGAAACAGGCTCCAGGCTCTGAGCTGGCAGTCAGCACAGAGCCCGACGCGGGGCTCGAACCCACGAACCGCGAGATCATGACCTAAGCGAAAGTCGGACGCTTAACCGACTAAGCCACCCAAGTTCCCATTTTGGAGTGGGTTAACTCAGGCTTGACAACCAATAAGGAGAATGCCCGATATATCTCACTTTCCAAATGGGAAAGTTTTTCCTCACTTGGAAATTAGGTATTTAAGGACAAAGTAGCCTGGCCCTGGCAGCATCTCAGTTTGTATATGAAAAGTGGTAACTGTTGCTTTGGGGAAACTATATTCATGTTATACCACGTGAAGTAAAGCCATTGGCTCAATGGAGTCCTCAGTTCACAGAGGTACACCTTAATGCTGGGGCCTGGTTCCCTGATGGTCTGGCTAAGTTCAAACCTGTTGGTGGGGAGGCTGTAGCTGTTCAATTGCTGCTTTGTATATGCCATACTGAAAACTGGCATTGTTATTCACTCACTGCATAGAACTCAAGGACATTTTCACAACTCTGGCCAATATTCCCTATGATGAAACATATTTTTTACTGACTCTTGGGATAGTAGCAATGATTTAGCTGTCTGGTCTGTTATCTGGTCCACCCCTTAGAAGACTGTGGACTGATGGATTAAACAACCCTGGAACCTATGGTAGGAACATCTTAGGCTACAGATGTACAAGGGAGAGGGCCATAAATATTCTCTTTGTCGCCTAGATCCAACACCATCACTCAAGTCAAACAGCAAATGCAGCTGACAAGTTGTGGACGTGGCTGATCATAAATGACACTGCTGTGCCTGGGCGTGATAGCAGCTCTCAACTCGGAGCCCTTGTAGACAGGTACAAACACATGGACTGGCACAACCTCACTTCATTCTGTTACCAAATCTGCTTCTCTGATGCTTGAGAGGGATATGCCATATATAGAAAAGGAAGTTAACAACCATTCAGTGACACTGCCCGTGTGACTTAACCAAACTGAGGGAAGAATCTGTTATAAAATGGCTGACAGGACTGATAAGGACCTGTCCCTCATCAAAGACTCCCCCTTCTGGGTTCTTCTTCTCACTCTGCTTGTTGCACATATTAATGAGGAATGCAGAAGTAACAGGCTATAAATTTTTCCCTCTTTTGATGCTTTGGGCTCAGACCTCTGAAGAACAGATCTCCTCAGAGCTCTCCTGTGTAAAATACACCTCCTGCCTTTCAAGATCTCCGAGTGCTGCTTGGTTCTTCTGCCAGGTGATCCAGACCATATTCCATAACAAAACTAATGTAGTCATGTTGATCTAAATCAAGTTTAATGACAAATCCTGATAGGAGTGACCTGTGCCTGCTTGGGTTATATGCTTGTATGTGGCTAGACATGGGCCAAGGAATATCTCTCCATTAGGAATAGAGGTTGTTTTTTGGCTCATCTATTACCTCCGGTAATTATTGGCAATGGCACCAAAGATCATCAGGTTAATGAAATGGATAATGGACAGGCCTTAGACTAGACTACATCCTGACTGTCTGAAGTAAAGTCCCCTGGTCCCTCCTGGGACAGTTACCTGGGTCCAGGACTCTGGAAGGCATAGTTGAGGTCAATACTGCAGGTTAATTTCATCTTGTTGTTTGGAGTCCTGATGATAGTAGCCTCAATTAAATGCTGCATGAGAAACCTAGTTCTAGCCGCTGTTTGTTAATCAATCAGAGTGACCAACAGAGTGACATACTTTTGTGACAATTTGCTAGAAGCCAAGATAGCTAGGGACAACAGGCAGATTGATGGGGAAAACAATCTTCCACAGGTCCTGAACATCCCTGTGCATTTTTGCTGGGCATGCCAAGAATGCAAGTTCCTTTCTGACTGTTCTTTCCTAATACCATTTCTCAGGGCTGTGTTTATAGTGAACAACCATGAGGGTTGAAGTTCTATAAAGTCAGATATTTGCTTCTAAATTATTGGGGTGGTGGTGGTGGTGAAGAACTGAGTAAGAGTGTAGATGAACTATATCACCTAAAAATTTGTAATTGTTGAGTCTGGCCCATAGGTACACGTGGGTACAAAGTACAGGCTTTCTTACCACTTACTATAAAAACAGGGGATCCCCAAGCCGTGTTCCTCATTAGCAATACAAATCCATTGTATGTATTATATCCTTCTGGGCCCTTCCATGTTACCCACATGGGGTCTGCAACAAGGCTCCTGCTGCTTTCTGTCTCTGAGTAATAAAGTCGTCTTCTGTGACCTAGGGGTCTTGGGTCTTTTTCCAGTATTTATAAAATAGTAACAGGATCTTAGTACCTTGTAAGTAGAGTAAAATTCCAGACCCTGACAGTATCTATATTGTTTTGTGGGGAGTGGGGGATGCTATGATAGTTGATTGAAACCACCAGGCACAAATTCAGTCATGTAATTTTATTTTCACATTGAGAAAAAAAAAATCAACTGTCTTACAACTGCCCCACATTTCGCCAAGCTAGAAATTTGGAACTTCCCTATTTAGTCACTTTTTAAGCTTTATTTTAAAATTTTAAAATTATGAATAATGTCAGCCATTCACAAAATTAGACAGACTGGTGTAATGAGCTCCAATATAGACATCACTTGGCTTCAACGATTATAAACTCATGGCTGATCTTGTTCTATATCTACCTCCCATTGCCAATGACTTTGCAGCACATATATAAAATTATATAATTTCATTTGTAATATAATCTGTTTTAAAATCATTGACTGGAACTTGCTTTGTTTTAGGGTCTAGTATATTTGTTTTATTTGTACTTCTAAAGACCTATTTTGTGAAAATAGAATATATTGCTCCGTTAATAATAAATTTTTAGGCCTTATTTATTTATTTGAGATTAAGAAAGAGAGAGAAAGGGGCGCCTGGGTGGCTTAGTCGGTTAAGCGTCCGACTTTCGCTTAGGTTATGATCTCGCGGTTCGTGGGTTCGAGCCCCGCGTCGGGCTCTGTGCTCACTGCCAGCTCAGAGTCTGGAGCCTGTTTCAGTCTGTGACTCCCTCTCTCTCTGACCCTCCCTTGCTTACGCTGTCTCTCTCTCTCTCCTAGAAATAAATTAAAAAAAACATTAAAAAAAAAAAAAAGAGAGAGAAAGAGGGGGAATTCCGAAGCAGGCCCTGCACTGACACAGCCCCATGTGGAGCTTGAACTCACTGTGAGATCATGACCTAAGCCCAAATCAAGAGTTAGACACTTAATTGACTGAGCCACCCAGGTGCCTCTCCATTAATAATAATTTTTTTAAAAGCGTCACAAGCCTGTCTCACCCCCACCCCAGAAATATTTTGGGTGTAACTAAAGCTGTATATAGTGGCAAATGTATAATCTTCAGTTCTGTAGTAATTAAAACAAAAAAAGAAATTAGGGGAAAAAACTAAAGAAAAGATAAATTAGTAATGCAAAATATTAATGAATTATGTAATATATGTAATTGACCACTTGTGAGAACTGCACCTTGGAAAAAATAAATAAAATATACAGATCTCTGACAAATTAAAAAATGAGGTAAAATGTATAAATACTTGAGACATATAACTTCAAATATAGTGGTTAAAATAATTTAATATAATACTTAAAGTATTCAGTGCAAATAATTTTGAAAATCATAGAGAGAAAGAAAAGTTCTGACCAATATACATAAAATCTATATCAGTTGTAGCTTCCAGAGATTTGGTTGACTTTGGTTCAAATGCCACTTTGGTTTCCTTGCGACAATCCCAGAACCTGCTCATGCTTTGAGATTTTGTGGCTGCTTTATAGTTTTCTAAGTGTCCACACTTGCATCCACGGAGGCTGTCATTTTTTCAGCAACATCTTACAGGGGGCATTCTGTCCCCATCATTCCATTTTTTCGCATGGAAACCACTGAGAGCACAGAAAGGATTGGTCAGTTTTTCTGTAATGTGTTAGATAGCAAATATTTTAGTCTATTCATATACTACTAGTATTTACACTACTCCTCACCTTTTCTTATTTTACAATCTTAAAAAAGCTCCAAAACATTTAGCTCTCAAGATGTATGGGGGGAGGGGAACGGCGCTCGTGGCTGCCCTGGAGGGCGAGACGCTGGATGGACTAGAAGCGCCCTCTATTCATGCCTGAAAGTTACCTGCCCCGCGCCAGGGGCAGGGTTGCGGTGGGCGGGGCGGCTGGCGGCACGGGGCGGGGCTTACCTTCCCGCTTCCTCCTCCTGGTCCTTCTGGGCAGTGCAGCTTCTTGTTTCCAGGTCCTACCTGCAGCTGACACCGGCCAAGTGCTTCGACAGCTACCAGCGGGTGTGGTGGACGGTCGCTCTGTTGCAGGTGAGCCCCGGGCCAGGCGCAGAGGGCGCGGCAGGCATCTGCGGCTGCCACTCTGCATCCCTGCAGCCGGGCTGCGGGGCCCCAAGCAGCGCAGCCCCCTGGCAAAAAAAAAAAGAAAAAAAAAAGTACAAAACCAAGCTGCTGGTTGTGTGCGGCCTGTGGGCGGTAGTTTTCTCAACCGTGCCCTGAAGAATAATGGCTCCAGTGCAGGCCCTGTAGCCATATTGCCTTTCGTTCTGGGTTTTAATCCTGACTCCAGTGTTTTCTAGTTCTGTCAACATGCTGGGAAATACTGATCTTCTCTGGGCCTCAGTTTCCTCATTTAGAAAACAGTGGTAATAACAATTGTTACTTCATCAAGTAGTATTGAAAATGGAGTGAGCTAACCTGTGTACCGTGCTTAGAAAAGTGGCACATTGTGAATGCTCACTACATGTTCGATGTTACTATCAAGCCTTTAATTTTGTATAGACTATTTCTGTTCATTGGATTTAATCACATCTTGCATAGCCATCTGCTATCTTTCTTCTTATTCCTACTCTCCTTCTCCCCTCATTCTTTCAGAGGTAGCCAAGAAATTCTTCACTTTCTTTTTTCTTAATCGGGCGCTATTGTTCTTCCCATAGTCCGTTTGCTGATAGTCTTACACTCTTCACAGTGGATTTGTTTATTTTATTCTGTAAGAAAAATGCTAATGAATAATTTTTTGTTCACAGCATTATTTATAAACTGCCAAAAGTTGACTCTAGAAGAAATGAAAATGCAAGTCATAGGAAAAGTTATCAAAGAATTGCATCCAAAAATGCTCTTAACTCAGATGATTTTGCATTTTAAATGGACTTTTTATTATGGAAAATACAAACATATGAAAAAGTAAAAAGAATTATATAATGAACCCCCATGTACCTATGTCCCAGACTCTACAGTTACAAAGTCCTGGACAGTATTGGATTTGTTTTTGTTTCTGTTTTTTTATTTTAGAGAATAGCATGCAAATGGAGAGGGGCATAGAGAGAGAGGGGGGTAGAGAGAGAAAGAGAGGGAGAGGGGAGGGGAAGAGGGGAGAGGGAATCCCAAGCAGGCTCCATGCTGGGATCATGACCTGAGCCAAAATCAAGAGCTGGATGTTCAACCAGGTGAGCAATCCAGGTGCCCCTTGGGCAATATTGTTTTTAATATATCCTCACCCACTTTTTCTCCACATCTAATAATTTGGAAGCAAATACCTGACTTTATAATTTCATTCTTGAATTGTAAATTTTGTTTTAAAAATGTAACCACAATATTATATATTGACATAGTAAACAGTACAGTAATCCCAAAATATCATAAAATATGCCACCTGTATTTATATTTCCCCAGTTGTCTTATAAAATTGTTAAACAATTTGTTTAAATTTCACCCATATCTTTTCTCTGTTAATTTACACATTCTCTTTTTTCTTGCAATTTATTTGTTGAAATAATTGTCCTGGGGTGTTCTACCATCTGGGTTTTGCTAATTGCATCTCCATTGTGTCATTTAATACATTCTTCTATCTCTTGCTAATAGGTAAATGCATATTGAAGCTTGATTACCTTATGCTTGTGTGTTTTGCACAAGAATACTTCATAGCTGATGTTGTGTACTTTTTTTGGGAAGTACAGAACATTTGGTAGTCTCTCTTTTTCCTTTTTTATTATGTTAATAGGCCTTGATGATCATTTCCTAGACCCATTAATCATTAGGGGTTGGAAATGAAGATGTTCTAATAGAATATCTTCAAGTTGGCTCCTTGGTCTTTTTGCTGTAGCCTAGCCGTGTTTGATAGCTTTCTTGCTTTCTGGTGTAACAGGAGATTCCTCTTTCACTTTGTGTTTCTGTTTCAGATCTAGAACCTAGTTCTTGTTTTTGGGAAATGGGATTTAGAGACATAATCTGCACCTCAGGGGTGCTTATGGCTGTGGGGCTGGTCTTTCTGGGAACAATGCCTTTTCAGTGGATGGAGTTTTTGTTTGTTTAGAAAATACATCATTTAAAACGTTTCAGTTTTATTTATGAATACGATTTATGATTATGTAAATTATTTTTTGTTTCAAAGTTGTAATATTGTGATTTGAGATGAGGACGATGTATTTGGTCTTTGTCCAGTTTTTGGCACAGAGCACCTAAAACCCTTGGAATTTACAGAATGATAAGAGCAATAAAGGAATCTTTTGTATGTTAACAAGGCAGCTTTGGGAAAGCATCTAAGGATGGGGGGCTGGTTACCAGAGGAGCCAACCATGTGATTAGGGTTGGAACTTTCAGGCCTGGGAAGGCGAGAGGGACAGGAGGTCAAATCAGTTGCCACCAGTGATTTAATCAGTGGTGCTTATGTAATGTAGCCTAAGGCTACATTAAAACTAAGGACAGGGTTTGGGGAGCTTCAGACTTGGTGAACATGTGGAGATTTGAGAAGAGTGGTGCATCTGGAGAGCACGTGGAAAATTTGCACCCTTTCCCCGTACCTTCCTGTATACTTTGTTCCACCCGGCTCTTCTTGAGTTATATCCTTTTATAATAAATTGGTGATCTAGTAAGTAAAATGTTTCTGTGAGTTCCGTGTGCTCTGGCAAACTAATTGAATCTAAGAAGGGGGTTGTTGGACCCTCCAGTACATATGGCCGGTCAGTCAGAAGCACAGGTGACAATGTGGACTTGTGACTGGCACCTAAAATGGGGGTGGAATGGGTGGGGGGGAGTAGGACTGAGCCCTTAACCTGTGAGATTTGATGCTATCTCCAGGTGGTTAGTGTCAGAATCCAGTTAAATGGTGGGACACCCAGCTGCTGTCTGAGAATTGCTTACAGGTGTGGGAACCCCCTCCCCAACTACCCTCCCCCCAACATGCACACACACCCATATTGGAATTGGTACCAGAACCTTTCAAAGTGAAATCTATAAAACAAGGTGTATTTTAAGAAGTCTAGCTTCTATCTCAATCTATTCTTTCCTACCATCGCAGGAGTTTTTAGCCTTAATGCCTGGGATTCCTTGTCTTGCCGCTTCAAAGAATGAAGGGGTGGACACAAAATAAGGTGAGCAGCAGGCAAAAGCTTATTTGACTATAAGATCAGAAAGGAAGAATAGTAGGAAGGCTCTCTTTACAGAGAGAGGGCGTTCAAAAGTGAATGCCTGAGGACTATAGGCAAGGGACTTTGTTGTAGAGGATTTTGTTCCCAGCTGTCCTTCCCGCTGCTCCCTCATTCCTTCTCAGATCCTACCCTTAGCGCTAGGTAACTCGAATTGCCTAGTCATTCCTTTTTAATTGGCTTGTTTCCATTGTATGAGGGGTTGCCTAAGGCCATACCTTTCCTTGTGGGTCCGTATGTTTTACATTCTACTTGTGTTTAGTCAGGTCTTTTGTCAAATTCCTGGGGGAAACCTGAGAGGGAGTAGGTGGGGTCTGTTACATTCCTAAGAGGAACTTTACACCTGAGGGAGTTTGCTGGAGAAGTTCCCCAGAAGAAACGTTTTAAAATGTGTCTTCCCCCCCCCGGCCCCCCCCCAGGGACCTCCCAGCCTTAGTCTCTCCCTTTTAGCCTATTGAATCCTATCTTTCCCTGTCATACTACCTCCTATAAGGTATCTTATGTGGTTTTTTTTGTTTATCCTTCAGTTTAATTTAACAAAAGCAAATAGGTGAATATGCTTTTATTTTTTCTTTTGTAGGCAAATAAGTGTCCTATGCATATTTTCTCCCCATGTGTTTTAAGTTTATTTATTTATTTTGAGAGGGAGAGAGAGAAAGAGAGAGTGTGTGCGCGAGCATGTGCACTGGAGAGGGGCAGAGAGGGAGAGAATCCCAAGTGGGCTCAGTGCTGTCAGCTCAGAGCCTGACATGGGGCTCGATCTCATGAATCATGAAATCATGATCTGGGCTGAAATCAGGAGTCAGACACTTGACTGACTGAGCCACCCAGGTGCCCCTCTCCTCTCCTCCATGTTTTGTTTGTTTGTTTATTTTTGCCTAACCACTTCTCATGGAGATGACCCTGTAGCAGTATATAGAGTATATATAGTATGTAGAGCCTTTTTCCATTCTTTTTTTTGACTTTATAATACTCTGTTATGTGCACGTACCATTGATAGACATTTTTATTTCCAATCTTTGCTGTTACAAATAGCACTTCAAAGAAAATCCTAGATCGTATGTCTTTTTGCTTGGAGAACCAGTCGTGATATTGATGGGTCAAAGGGTGAGTCCATGTCAGTTTGCTACATATTGCCAAATTCTTTATTAATTAGGGTCTGCAGTGGATTGAATGTGTCCCTCCAAATTCATATGTTGAAATCTTGATGACCCCCTGCTCTCCCCACCAAATGTGATGGTATTTGAGTTGGGGCCTTTGGGAGGTAACTGTAGAGGCTGGAGCTGGAGAGGTAGCTTGAGCTTTCTCTGCCACATGAGGAAGTCCTCCTCAGAACCCGACTGACTTCATCTTGGACTTCCGGGCTCCAGAACTGTGAGAACTAAATGCTTGTTGTTTAAACCACTTAGTCTATGCTAACTTGGTATAGAGCCCAAACTGACTCAAAGACAAGGTCAGATGTGGAAACAGACCACATCAGTTGTTTAAACTGATGGAATTTAATATGAAGAATTGTTTACTTTATAATTTCGGGTATAGGTATAGGGTTAATGAAATCGCTGCAAGGGTAAAAAGAGAACTGCAGGGAATCAAAAAGGCAGCAGGCGTTGGAAGCCTGTACTAGCCTTTCTGCTGAGGAAACTTAGAGGAGGGATCCCGTGGCCTGGCAGCTCAGACCTCTCTGGGGATGGTGCTGTTTTCCTGGTGCTGTGGTTCTGAGTTTGAAACGGGGCCCAGTCTTGAAGAAGGCGGTAGCCAGCTGGTTCTAATGTTTCTACGGGAGATTGGAGTTTGCAAGTATGGGGAAAACTGAAAACTGAATTTGGCTGCCGTTTAGAAGGTACTGCTGCTTTCAGGATGAGTCTCCTGGGAACAGAGCCGACTCCTGGTAACTGCAGGCAGGCAGAAGCCCCCAGGATACAGCCAGGATGGGGCCAGTCCCTTCCGTCCTCCAGCCTCTCAGACTCCCTCCGGGGCGATTTGTCCAGACTTCGAGCCACCTGACAAAGCAGAAAGTGGCTTGAGAACCTGGCTCAGCATCAAAGAGCAGAGTAGAGAGGATAGATTTGGAATCGAGAGGCAACGAGGTTGTAATCTCCACCGGTCCACTGTCCATAGGTGTGGAGGCCCCATTACGCATTTCTTCCACGGAGGTCCTGTTTCCCCACGGGCTCAGCAACAGATTTGATAATTTGTTAGACTTGTAGATTTTTGCCATCAGATTCTTCTTTTCAATAACAGATAATTATCGTGCTTTATAAGCTCTTCTAAAGTATAGAAAATATGGAAGATATAATAGTTTCTACTGCTTTTATGCTTATCGTATATAATGGCTTTAACAGTGCTTGTAAAACACCTCACAACTCTACAGAAACACAGCTGACACAGAACAACTCTATGACCAGGGATAAAATGATTGCAAGACAGCCCAAACCATCTGTTGGCAAAAGTGAACAGCGGAGTCCTCACTGCATTCCTAACAATTAAAATAGAGGATCTTCCATATTTTTATCCTGTTGAATTTTGCAGTTTGTCTTGCCCAGATTTAAGCCTACGATAGCTTTTGCTTTATTTTATTTATTTATTTATTTTAAATATTTTTTTATTTATTTCTAGGAGAGAGAGAGAGACAGCGTGAGCAGGGGAGGGTCAGAGAGAGAGGGAGTCACAGACTGAAACAGGCTCCAGGCTCTGAGCTGGCAGTCAGCACAGAGCCCGACGCGGGCTCGAACCCACGAACCGCGAGATCATGACCTAAGCGAAAGTCGGACGCTTAACCGACTAAGCCACCCAGGCGCCCCACTTTTGCTTTAAATTAAGGCTTTTTGGGGGTGTCTGGGTGGCTCAGTCAGTTGAGCCTCCAACTTCAGCTCAGGTCATGATTGTTGTAGGGTAACCTCAAGCACGGTTAAATACTAACATGCTATTTCTGCTTCTGTAAATCCACTTGGCAAGCTTGTACTTCCCTGTTCTGGATGACCACACATGATCTCAGGGCTCCTGAGTTCGAGCCCCGCATAGGGCTCTGTGCTGACAGATCAGAGCCTGGAACCTGCTTGATTCTGTGTCTTCCTCTTTTTCCCCTTCCCTGATTTGCTCTGTCTCTCTCTCAAAAGTAAATAAAAAAATAATAAAATTAGGCTCTTTGTTAAAACGTTCATATTCTTATTTGAAAATTACCATCACAAAAAGGAACGTGTAGAAAATACTCCCTTAGGTTGTTTTCATATCATATATATTTTTGACATCCGTACATATTTTTATGAATAAAAGCCAATTAATCATTTCCAATTTTTATACCTTTACTGATAAAATTGTGTTTCTCAACTTTTCTATAGTTAGGCATCCCAGTTATTTAAATATTTTAAGGATCAAAATATAATCCCCACTGGGGAAAGTCACTCAGAGATACATCCTCTTACATTCTAGACACATTCTCCATTGAGTTTTAAAATCTTTGATATAAATTTGTAAAGGTTAAGTCATCATATAAATAGCAGTGCTATTAACAATCACAAAATTAATGAGAATAATAATGAGCTCAAGCGTGTAAAATGCCAGAGTTAGCATAAACACTGTAATACCTCTGTGTATGACATTTTTGTTTTGCCATAGGGAAAAGTTCTGTGAACTAGTTCCCTAAGTAGTGCCAATACATTATTACTGCAAATAAACTGCTCATTATCTAAGTTGTTTTTGCAACTTTTAGAGAAAGCAAAATGAGGTATTCTTGAAGGAGACATTTATCTCTGTGCAGTAAAATAAAAAGGTGGTTTAAATAGAGGTCAAATTAAGAACACTCCTGTATATCACTTTCATCATCGTTATAAAAGTAAAACATGTTCACTGCAAAAACCTTTGAAAATATATTCAGATGTGTGCATACGCACATCCACAAACACACACACTTCATTAAAAACTGCCCATAATCCTATCACCCGTGGATGACTTATACTGTTAATATGTTTAATTTTATCAGTCTCCTTTTTTTTTCTTTCATAGTTTATTGTCACGTTGGTTTCCTTATCAGTCTCCGTCTTATCTCAATAGGTGGGGAGTGCATGGTAGCTAGTTTTATAGGTTGCATTTTTTTTTCCAAACATAACATTAGGAACTTTTCTCAGGTCATTGAAACTGAATTGAAAACGTGATTTTTGTATTGCATAATATTATTTCACACAAATAGATTGTATTTTATTTAACCCTTGGCCATCTCCCATTTTTACCTATTTAAAGTTTTTCTTATTTTCCATTATGAACACATGAACATTTTTGTGCATAAAATGTTGGCTAAATATTTAATTATTTTCTTAGCACAAATTCCTACAAGAATTGCTGGGTCAAAGTATTTGCACACTTTTAAAATATGTTTCCAAATCATTCTTCAGAAAACTTGTATTAGGTCAAATTTCACTGGCTGAGACAGAAT
Organism: Proteles cristata cristata; assembly: GCA_017311185.1. Taxonomy (NCBI): domain Eukaryota; kingdom Metazoa; phylum Chordata; class Mammalia; order Carnivora; family Hyaenidae; genus Proteles; species Proteles cristata. Next base: position 76,535 of record JAESUZ010004784.1, on the reverse strand, counting down.
AACTGTCTTTTGGGATCCATCACAATGCTGGATATTACCAATAATTTTTTTCTTAGCTTAATGGAGAAATTCATACTCATTAACATTTTATATTTCCTCAATATTAATTTGTAAATATAATTATAAGACCAAAATATTCCTGATTTAGCCTTGACCAAAATTGTAGTTGAAACCAGATGCCACACATTTCAATAGCAGGAATCTTGAGAAAAAAAAATTGCTGACATGGATGGTCTGAAAGTATATAGGAAAGTGATTGGCTTTCATATATTAACTATATATCTTACAACCTTATTATAATGGCTTATTAGTTCCAGGAATTTTTTTGCCTTTTGGATTTTCTGCATAGATAATCATGTCATCTGCAAACAAAGCGAGTTTTATTTCTTCCTGTCTAAATTATACCTTTTATTTCTTTTTCTTGTCTTATTGAATTAGAAGTTCCAATAAGATGTTAAAATCAGTGGCAAAAAGTACATCCTTGCCACATTCCTAATCTTAGAGGGAAAGCTTAGAGTTTTTCACTAAGTATGATGTTCCTTATGAACATCTTTATGAACGTCGCTTTATTCCAAATTTGTTAAGAGTTTTTATTATAAGTGTGTGTTAGATTTTGTCATTCTTTTTCTGCATCAATTTTTTTTTTTTATGTTTTATTTATTTCTAGGAGAGAGAGAGAGACAGCGTGAGCAGGGGAGGGTCAGAGAGAGAGGGAGTCACAGACTGAAACAGGCTCCAGGCTCTGAGCTGGCAGTCAGCACAGAGCCTGACGCGGGGCCCGAACCCATGAACCGCGAGATCATGACCTAAGTGAAAGTCGGACGCTTAACCGACTAAGCCAACCAGGCGCCCCTTTTTCTGCATCTATTGATATGATCATGTGCTATGTTACATTAATTGATTTTCAAATATTGAACAAACCATGCATATGTCGGTTAATCCCATGTGGTCATGCTGTATAAATCTTTTTATACATTGTTGGACTTGATTTGCTTATATTTTGTTGAAGATTTTTGCATCTGTGTTCATGAGAGATATTGGCTTCTAGTTTTCTTGTAATGTCTTTATCTGATTTGGTATGAGAATAATCCTGGCCTCATAGAAAGAGTTTGGAAGTATTCCTTCTGCTTCTGTCTTCTGTCAGAGATTATAGACAGTTGCTAAATTGTTTTCTTAAATTTTTAGTAGAATTTAACCAGTGACCCCATCTGAGCCTAGTGCTTTCAGTTTGGGAAGGTTATTAATTATTCATTTAATTTTTGTAATAGTTATAGGCCTATTTGGATTCTCTACATTTTGTGTGAATTTTGGCACAAACTTTGAATTCATTCAAAGAATTGGTCGATATTTTTTTCTAGGTTATCAAATTTATGGTCATAGAGGTGTTCATAGTATTCCTTTATTATCTTTTCAATGTCTATGAGATCTCGAGTGATGTCCCTCTTCCATTTCTGATATTAGTAATTTGTGTCTTCTCTCTTTTTTTCCTTACTTACCCTGTCTAGAGACTTACAAATTTTTTGAATTTTTTTTTTCAAAAAGCCAACTTTGGGTTTTGTTGATTTTCTCTATTGGTTACCTGCGTTCCATTTTACTGATTTTTGCTCTTATTTTTGATTCCACTTCCATTTTCTTCTTCTTTCCTTCAGAGTTTTCATTAAGGGCCCTTATTTCTTGCTATTTGTGAGCCTCCCTCACAATCAGATCCTCTTACAGTTGTATCTTCAGGCCAGAGATTCAATTTGAAAAGTACTGAATTGCTAAGGGACTTATGGGAAAAATATGACAAAGCCCTTTCTTCTTCATTCAACAACTTCTAAAATCTACCCTTTACTTAGTGTCTGCTAAGTGCCTGATATATTTTTTAAATTATTTTATTTAATCCTTACCATAAGGTAATAAGTATTATTATCATGTATACATGAGGAAAGAAGGTTATGGAGGTAAAAGTAACTCAAGGCTACATGCTTTGTGTAAGTGGAAGAGTGGGTTTGAAGTTCAGATCTGTAGGGTACTAATATAAGAGATGTACATAGAAATAAATTCACTGCAGATATACAGAGTCATAGAGAGATTGCCACATCACAGAGATTTTTGAGACCATTTTATGCTTTAAAAACATATCAAGCATGATGTATTTTGTTAATGAGTGGGATTGTCTTGTCAGGTGAAGGGAACGACTTACTCAAAGGTAGGTATTCATTGGTTGGTGAGGAATGGTGAGACTGCCTCTGTCTCAAGTCAGTATTAGTCTATGATACAGACTCAGAAAACTGGTTGGCACATTTGGATGCCCATATATTTTGTTTCTTATGAGCTATTCCAAGTGAGGATTAAAATGTTGGCATGTCCAACATTTTACTCAACCCTTAAACATGACTTTAAAATGATCATCACATCCTAAAATGGTTTAGATGAAATATATGCATAATACTTCTTAATTCTTTTAGATCTTATTTTGTTTAAAAAAATTTTTTTTATGTCTTTATTTTATTCTGAGAGAGAGAGAGAGAGAGACAGAGAGTGAGCAGGGAAGGGGCAGAGAGAGAGGCAGACAGAATCTGAAGCAGGCTCCAGGCTCTGAGCTCTCAGCACAGAGCCTGACATGGAGCTTGAACCCATGGACAGTAAGATCATGACCTGAGCCGAAGTCGGACGCTCAACCGACTGACTTACCCAGGCACCCCTTTTAGATCTTATTTTGGAAAATTTGGCCTGACCTTGTCAAGGAGGTGAAGATTGTGATCCAGAGAGCCTCTCAGCTCAGTGATAATGCCATGAATTTAATTTCTATAGGTTTTTTAATTCCAGAAGGCAAAGAGCTTAATACAGAGGAGATGAATTTAATTATTGACAGTGGAAACTTCTTGAGAGACTTAATGAAGGAAACAAAATCTGCATAGAGCAATAAGGGAACATTTGATTTCAAGATATTTTCTGCAATATTCAATTTTGCCAATAGATGGAGAAGTTGTTCCATATAAATCAGAAGGCCTGGCTCCTCACTGATGACTAAAGAAATTCAGGTTTCTGGAAAGTTGAAAATGGATTTTCTCAATAAAAATGTGAAGCAGGAAAACTGGGTTTCTTATAAATTTTAATAAGAAATACTTTTAACAGGGGAGAGGAATTTCACTAATTTCAATTATAAGTATATGAACCTGTTGTTAGTACCTGCACTGTTTTTGCAATTTGGCCATAGCACTTTTAGATCTGTACATGTGAATATCTGTATGTATGTATGTATGTGTTTATACCAGATCTTGCACAGACCAGGTTTTAAAATATGTAATTTTATAGGATAAAAAGATAAGCATAAAAATATTTGCAAAGCGGAGCAAGAAAGAATCGAATGAAATTAAAGTAATAGTATTCCTTGATTTGAGCCACATGTCTGGCTTGGAGCTTCCTAGCAGCCCATTCAAGTCAGCAAACAGGATTAGTTCCATGACCCAGTGTCTATAATGTAAAAATATGCTGTGTGCTAGGGAAACTGTAATAATTCTTAATGCTAAGGCCAAGAGTTATATCTCTTGGGGGATTCATGAAGAGGATACTGTGTAATGCAATAGATAATATCCTTACATTAACCCACTGATACTTTGCACAGGACTACTTCTTATAGTGTCAGCTGATGGGTAATACCACAGCGCTATTTAATTAAAGGAATTTGAGGTGGAAGTTGGGTGAGTACCCCCAAACATTCCTTGTAGTGTAGCTTTCTGGTTGTTTGGTTTAACAGAAGGATACAATTCAGAATCCGTCAATTCTCCATGAATGTTATTTCTCTGACTGAGGGGTTTGATGAGGATGGAGGGCTGCTGGGAAGACTGAATCACATGTTGCATGCAGAACACTTGGCCCTGAGCCTGGCAGGTGGTGAAAGCATTCATGGTCAGCCTGGACCATGCACCACCCTTAGCCAAAGGACACAAATTACCTGCTGTGGCTGACTTGTGTGGATATCCATATGGATAAACCACTACTGCTTTATATCCTGAAAGTGAAGCCAGATTCCCTGTCCCAACCTTTTTAGAAACTGTTGCTCAGATCGGTTTCCCTTTCTTTCCAGGAGGGAACTATGGACCACAGCCACTGGGTTTCCTGGCTTCATTTTCCATCAACTTTCCCTAATCTCTGTTCATCTGTGACATGTTTATAAATTTTTCAGAGTAGCTTCTGGGGCTGGAAGCTGATTGGAGAAAGTTTCTCCAGCTCCATCCAGTCACCACTTGGTTTATTCATATTCGTCCTCTCTGCCTTCAAACATGGCATCACTGCAGCCTCTCTGGAAGCGACCAGGGTGATTTAGTCCATCTGCCCAATCACACACACAAACGTCCCCCCCCTCCCCCCATCTGGCCTTCCTCTTTTCTCCATGATATTGCTTACACATTCTGTGTTGCAATAATTTTGTTTTCTGTAGCCTGAGGGTATGCTAAGGGTATACTTTTGCTTATACTTCTGCACACTGATTGGGAGAATGCGTCCTGAATTCTGTTTTGTTTCCATTAACCTTTTTCTGAGAAATTACTGACCCTGAATATTGGAGCCGCAAATGGATTCTTTTAACAAGTATCCTGTCAGGATGCAACCCCTGTGTATTATGTGGCTTTTAGTCTGCAAATGCTTCCTCTTAATGCATCAATTCCCTTAAGAAGTATTTATTTGAGTGACTTTCCCTGTCTTAGGATTTTAGGAATACTTCTATTTCTGCTGTTTTAGGAAACCTCCAGTCAGAAGAATTTACAGTTCACTTATTTTTATAGCCAGCGGTAGCTATTTAAAGCCTTGCCTCTTGCTCCTATCTGCTTGAGAGCTTCCCAAATCAATGATTCTTCTGATTTCTCCATAGACTTTGTCTTAATCCTGTGCACTCTGTCTTCAGTGAGATATTTGTGTCATGACATATTCTGGATGTTTCTGTCATCCTCGAGAAAATCATGCAGATACTTTCCCAGCTCAACACAAAGCGGAGTTGCGTCACTATCATTTCACCTGCAGTTGGAGATCGTGTGTTGAGGTGAAGCAGCAACACAATTTGAGCTGACATCATTCAGACAGGAGCCTCCTTACTGATCCCGGCAACACTAATGTCTGTGAAATAGCTCCCCAATGTCACCATTAGAGGATGGGTCAGGAGTGGATATACTTCTAGAAAGCAGACCCGGTGGGTAGCACAGTCTGCATGCTTGGATCCTTCATTATTTTCAGGTGACGCTGACCATAAGGCATGAAGCCTGTGAGACGAGACCCATGGAGGCTGCTGGGCCTCTTAGGAGATTTTCAGTGGTCGGGTCTCAGCAGCAACATAGGGATTCGTCCTCCTTATAAGATCTACCTGTCTTTAATTCTCTTCTTTATTTTCTTACGGTAAAAATAGAAAAAACAACAGTGAAAAAGACCCATTATAAGCAGTGCTTGGTTCCTATCAGTGAGTATATTTTGAAAGTCTTTGGAATTTTGGGGGTAGATTTTCGTGTGCGTGTGTGTAAACCAAGGGTCAGGCAGGGAACAGAGAAAGGACGGGAGGAGCTGAAGACTCTGGAATGGCAAGGGAATAGAATCAAAGTGAAAAACAAGTGCTCCCTAATGCCTTGCTGGAGAGTCAGCCCAGAAAGCAAAACGAATTGCATTTAGACTGCCCCCCTCCCCTCACTCTAAACTGCTTGCAACGCTGTGACTCCTAAACCTGAGTTATTGGTGACAAGTGAAATTAGGCAGCCTGGTTTTTAGGTAGCAGGTTGGACTGCAGTGAAGTTTCTTAGGAATACCTCGGCCTTTGTCTGAAAGCTAAGCAGAATGGACTCCAGATGGTACCTGTAGGGTGCATTGTAATCTTTCTGCACACATTACTTATATTTGCATTTGTGAAATATAACCTGTTGTGAAGCAAAATGCTGACTGAGAGGCTCTAGGAAAGACCCTTTAGCATAACAACATCCCATTGGGTTGAGTTGTATCGGAACAAATGAAAGCTGGAAATCACCGAGGAAGGATGCAGATAAATTCAAAGTAAGGGAAACAGCTTTCACTTGTCAGGGGAGTGTGTGCTCCTGTGTGTGTGTGTGTGTGTGTGTGTGTGTGTGTGTGTGTGTGAGAGAGAGAGAGAGAGAGAGAGAGCGAGAGAGAGAGCGAGAGAGAGCAGCTAGCAGTTTCTTCCCGATGGGATAATTTCCCACCATCTCTTTATTACACTGGAGCAGTGATCTGTCCATTTTAGTGTCATTGGCTTCTCCAAGGCCAGAAGCAGCCTTGAATGAGCATGCTAGACCAAGGGAAAAAGGAAGGGGGTCTCTTAGGCCAGAGTGAGATCTACAGAAACTGAAGCTGAGAAACACTTTCTTTTTTTTTTTTTTTTTTTATTCTAGGAGAGACAGAGACAGTGTGAGCAGGGGAGGGTCAGAGAGAGAGGGAGTCACAGACTGAAACAGGCTCCAGGCTCTGAGCTGGCAGTCAGCACAGAGCCCGCGGGGCTCGAACCCACGAACCGCGAGATCATGACCCAAGCGAAAGTCAGACACTTAACCGACTAAGCCACCCAGGCGCCCCGAGAAACACTTTCTTGATGTAGGGGACCAGATTGAGCTGGGGGAGAGATGCTGGGAACAAAGGGAACAAAAGTTGTCGTCCAAAGACATAAGCACTAATGAAAATAGAGTGAGAGAGAAGAGAATTGGAAGAAAAAGAAATCAAAACAAGAGATAAAATCATTCAAAATAAGAGCTAAAAAGCCAGAAAGAAGGCAGCACAGAAAACCAGGCCGCGTGTCTCCGAGTCCAGGCCCCATACTGGCTGGAAGCAGGGCGGAAAAGCATCAGGAGGCTGTCATGGGAAGTCTGACGGCTGAGTTTACTGCACACCTGCTTTGCCCTGGCAGAGATGGTCCTAAAGATCTGCCTGGTGACGTCTGTCCACAGGTCTTCATCTGGCTGGTTTTGTGGAGCTATGAGAAGGCACCAGAAGCTGTCTTCTGGCTTTTGGTGTGAGGATGGTATAAGGGGAAGAGGAAAAGGAAAAGAGGAGCAGACAAGAGACACCACCTGTCTTATTTCTACGCCTCTATATCCTCATTAACAATTGGTAAGATCTGGGGCTCCTGGGTGGCACAGTCAGTTAAGCATCCAGCTCCTGCTTTTGGCTCGGGTCATGATCTCATGGTTTGTGAGATCGAGCCCCCCCCACCCCTGTCAGGCTCTGCACTGACAGCCTGGAGCCTGCGTGGGATTCTCCCTCTCCCTCCTTCTCTGCCCCTCTCGCACTTGTGCATGCTCTCTTACAAAACAAATAAATAAAACTTCTAAAAAATTGGCAAAATCTAATAGTGCCCAACTTAGAGAGTCCTTGTGAAGATTGTTAGGTTAACTAAACAAGGAGACCATTAGACTGATGTGGTTCTAACCCCTCTGCAAGCAAACCAAAATCTAAGTCTATAAATGCCTCAGTTATGAAATAAAAATGCTAAAGACAACCACTCACAAAGAGCCAGCCAGGTTTCAAGGTATAGCCAATCAATAACTCCTTTACTTCACTTCTGCATTTTCTCTATGCATGTAAGTCTTTCCCCTGGCTTCTGTTGGTAGAGCGCTCCTGACTACTTTCTGTTCGATGCTGTTCAATTTGAACTGATTCTTTGCTCAAATAAACTCTTAAAAATTTTAATATGCCTCAGTTTGTCTTTTTTTTTTAATGTCTTATTTATTTCTGAGAGAGAGAGAGAGACAGCGTGGCAGGGGAGCATCAGAGAGAGAGGGAGACGCAGAATCTGAACCAGGCTCTGAGCTATCAGCACAGAACCCAACGTGGGGCTTGAACCCATAAACCGTGAGATCATGACCTGAGCCGAAGTTGGATGCTTAACTGACTAAGCCACCTAGGCTCCTCCCTCAGTTTGTCTTTTAACAAGAAATAATACAAGTGTTCCTGGCTTAATAAATGTGAGCTATTTTTTTTTTAATATTTTTTATTTATTTCTAGGAGAGAGAGAGAGACAGCGTGAGGAGGGGAGGGTCAGAGAGAGAGGGAGTCACAGACTCTGATAAACAGGCTCCAGGCTCTGAGCTGGCAGTCAGCACAGAGCCCGACGTGGGGCTCGAACCCACGAACCGCGAGATCATGACCTAAGCAAAAGTCGGACGCTTAACCGACTAAGCCACCCAGGCGCCCCAAATGTGAGCTATTTTTAATACCCATAAGTGTGATCTTTAAAAAACAAACAGGGCACCTGAGTGAGTCAATCGGTTGAGGGTCTGACTTTGGCTCAGGTCATGATCTCATGAGTTCAAGCCCCACATATGGCTCACTGCTGTCAGCACAGAGCCTGCTTCAGATCCTCTGTCTTCCTTTCTCTTCTCTCCCCTACTCACACACTCTCTCTCAAAAATAAATAAATAAATAAGACATTTAAAAGATGTGCAAAAAATTAACAGTAGTTTTTATTAAGTAAAAATACCAGTTACAAAATAGTACTCACAAAAAATATACATATACACATACACGCATGCGTGGAAGAAGGGAATTACAGTAAAATCTTAATAGTGATTACTTTTAAAAGTGGGTTATCCCTAATTTATTTTTCTTCCCATGCTTGTCTGTATTTGTACAGTGAACATTAATTCCTTTTGTAGTAAAAAACACATTATTCTTTATTTATTTATTTTTTAAAATATTTTTATTTATTTGTAGGAGAGAGAGAGAGAGACAGCGTGAACAGGGGAGGGTCAGAGAGAGAGGGGGATACAGAATCTGAAACAGGCTCCAGGCTCCGAGCTGGCAGTCAGCACAGAGCCCGACGGGGGACTCGAACCCACGAACCGCGAGATCATGACCTAAGCGAAAGTCGGACGCTTAACCGACTAAGGCACCCAGGCGCCCCAACACATTATTCTTTAAACAGCTGCAGGAATCAATCCCAACAAGGTTCATTATCAGTCCTTTTTCTCATGCCTCAAATATAGATTCAAGAAGGTCTAACATCAGTCCTTGTCCTCGCTTTTCTCCAAATGTGGTTTCATTTTAGTTAGGAGCATTATGGCCACCCCATTGGTACCTTCCAGCTCCAAGAGAGAAGCATGTTTGCATTCTGGTAGTAGCTGGAAGTTACTCTGTCCTACGTTTCTCACCTGTGCTTTAGTAAAGACGCCTGAAATTTCTAACAAAAGATCTTATTTGCTCACAACTGTGCTGGTTAAGGAGCCAGATTTGCAGGCAGGTTTGGATCGGGCATGACTTCCCAAGATCTACAATAGGAAGGCTAATTATTTGGAGGGCTGTCTCTTTGCACATGCTTTATTAATCAGTGGGCATTGCCATAAAAAAATTGGCTTTTGGTTGAGCAGCCTTCTGGGGGTGGCTCAGTGGAACAGCTGCTCTAGACTGGAAAGTGCCAGTCTCTGACTGGGTGTGCATATGAACCACCTGGGGATAGCTGGGAGTGCCTGAAAGCAAGCATTCGTCAGCGGAGCAATGCTTTCCCTGGGCTCTGTTTGGAAATGGGAGATGTCATGTTGCGTTTCCATTGCCTCTCTGCTAGAATCCAATGAATAGCATTGTATGATGTTGTGGAATCTGGGTGATTTTTGGTGGTGATAATGGGTTTGAGGAGCAGGGAGGAGGGTGGTGATGTGCTGTCCATGGTCCAATTGGAAACTAAGGATAGAAGCAAAGAGTTAAGAGATGTCTGTGCCTGTGAATTGCTCTCCACCGCAACTTAAACAGTGCTTCATATTTTGATCTGCTTTGGCACGTTTTGATTTTGGGCAAGGATTCAGCCTTGTCCATGTTGCCAGAGGCTGTGTATGTAATAGAGGCATCACATGCAGTGACAGCCTTGTAGAAAAAGCACTGTGCCCTGATACAGATCAAATGGGAGCATTCCCATCAAAAAGTGCAGCACGGGTTGTTTTTTTGTATCCCAGTGGTAATTTGGTGGCTCAGGGTCAAATTCAGTGGCTGTCCAGGTGTGTATGACACTCAGCGATGCTGATGGATGCTGGACCTGACATCCCCTGGCAGTCTGGTTCTTAGGTGGAGAGGCAGCCTTTCTGGGGAAGCTTTCTGAGCAGAGGGTCCAGGACTGGGGATACAGAACCCTGAATGTCGGCACCCTGGGTTGTTCTGATCTTGGGCAGGATTCTGATCCTTAGTGAGAGATGGACAGCTAAAAGCTGAAGCACAGGGATTATTCATTCTCTTTATTCCTTATTCTTCCTCTGGCTATTGCCTCTCTCTCAAGCCTTCCAGAAAGTGAAAGGCAGAAGAGGGAGGAGATGGAAGTCAGAGCATGGTTTCTCCTCCTAATTTATTAGTGGCTCTAATCAAAAGTATTGTGTATGGGGGAAAACTAGTGGTAGGTAGGGATAAAAAAATGTTGGATAATTTTGGGTTTCAAACATTCTCTCTGTGTTTTATTGCCAGCACCAATGACCACTTTCTGTATGTGAGGCGCAAGGCCTATAGACTATAATTCTGTATATGGTGTTAAAAGTTTGCATTAATCCATTTTTTTAAATAAAATTTTTTTAAAATATTTTTATTTATTTCTAGGAGAGAGAGAGAGAGAGACAGCGTGAGCAGGGAAGAGTCAGAGAGAGAGGGAGTCACAGACTGAAACAGGCTCCAGGCTCTGAGCTGGCAGTCAGCACAGAGCCTGACGTGGGGCTCGAACCCACGAGCCGTGAGATCATGACCTAAGTGAAAGTCGGACGCTTAACCGACTAAGCCACCCAGGTGCCCCTAAATAAAATTTTTTAATGTTTATTTTATTTTTGAGACTGAGAGAGACAGAGCTTGAGCAGGGGAGGGGCAGTGAGAGGGAATCAAAGAATCCAAAGCTGGCTCTGGGCTCTGAGCACACAGCAAAGAGCCCGACGCGGGGCTCAAACCCATAGACCGTGAGATCATGATCTGACCGAAGTTGACCGCCCAACTGACTGAGCCACCCAGGTGCCCCACATTAATCCATTTTTGTGTCCAATTAGATTGATGAGCAGTTCAGCTGCTCAGTGTTCTTCCACTTTGATTTTTTGCTGAGGCTTTTTAAATGTGCTATGTGTTGACTGATTGATGAATGCGTATAAAACGTTCACTGCATGCCTACTGTGCGCCAAACCCTGAGCAGAGATACAGGGCACAGCTCTCCTTTCATGGAATTTAATCTAACTATAGGGACAGAAAATTAAGCAAATAATTAGGATACGGTGTATTAAGTGTCTGATGGGGAAAATCCTATGGGCCTGGGAGAATGTAGCAGGGACCTAGGAAGGATCGAAGAACATCTTCTGGGGGAACAGACTTGTAAATTGAGACCTAAAGATGAGTGGAGTCTGGGGAAGGACCAGTCTCAGCAACCTTCATGATTCCTTTCTACTGTGCATATATATTTAGACAAGTGAGAAAGAGCTTCTTTCATAAAAATCAAGTTGGAAGATGGTTATTAACAGATCTCTTATCAAGAACTTCATTTATCTCTCTCTTATGACCTCTCCCCTTTTGGTTTTGTGTTGTGGCTACTTATATACACATCCAAAGGATCTCTGCAGGCTCTAGAAAGCCTTAGTTATCCCTGTATCTCTCAGAAGGGGGTTTTGCACATGAATTTGCTGAATGTTGAATCAAGGAATAGACAGGTTCAGGGAACATTGGAAATCAAGGTTATGTCCCAAGCCAATGGGGAAGGGAAATAATCTTAATGTATGATGTTGACTCTTGAACTCTCTCTGGATTGTCCAGTGGCCTAGGTGTATGTGACCTCCCTGAAGTTTCTGATTCTTGGCCATTCTGCTCAGTTCTGCTCTTCTTCTTCTTCTTCTTTTTTTTTTGTCAGACTGACTGGATTTAGCCTGGAATGGCACAATGACCTGTTGTTCCCTCAAATATCTCACTCTACATTCAAGTTGTTATGATTATAGGCTTGTGCATAAATAGCTCATTTAACAATAACTTCAATCCTGTTTATTTCAACACAATTGAGAGCTTTCTGGTTAAGTGCTAATAGCACAAGGATGAGGGCCTAAGGCTACTAGCAAGTATTGCATGCCAAGGGTGACACTGATCTAGAGATGGTGTGGCTGGGGTGGGTGGATGTGTGGGAAGTCTCACCATCAAGGTTTTGTACAAAGGTCTTCATGAGACCAAAATGGAATATGGTCTTGATTTAGGAGCTTCTAAGATACTTTTGACAGGAAGTAGGACCTAGCCCCTTGGGGGATTATAAACTCTTTCCTATCTTTCCTATCTTCCTTTCTTGCTAGTGGATACAAAACCGTATTTTCTCCTGCTGAATTCTCTTTGGATCGTGGACTCGGTGGGGCTGAGGTCATTTGGGAGACTCCTACCCATGAAATTCTAGACTGATTATCTCTGCAGCTTGAAGGAATTGATGTGCCTCTGTGATACTGTAAAATAATAAGATATATATTTTTATTTTCTGGTCCCCAGTTTCTGGTACAGAGCTCCTAAAACTTATAATTTCTTGAATGATAGGGATGATAACATCTTATGTTATAATATGTTATATGTTGGTCTTAGTCGCTCCTTCCTGACAGAAGAGCTTCTAAGACCCTTGGAATCTTTGGCGTAAGAAGAGTGTCTTTTTTGTATGCTGATGCGATGGCTGATGGCTGGGGTCTTCACGATAGCTTCAGGATGGAGGTTGGTTGCCAGAAAGACCAAGGCATGGTGAGTTTTGAGATTTCATACTCATCCCCTGACCTCCGGGAAGGAGAGGGGCTCAGCAATGGCCAGTGATTTAGTCAGTCATGCCAACTTAATGAAATCTCGGTAAACACCTCTGAAACACAAGGTTCAGAGAACTTCTGGGTTGGTGAAAACATGGAGGTGCTGGGACGGTGGAAGCCTGTGCTTGTCTTCATTTGGCTGTTCCAGAGCTGCATTATTAAAATCATAAATCAGTAATAATAAACTGCTTTCCTGAGTTCTGTGAGCTGTTCTAGCAAATCATCTTTGACCCGGATGAGGGGGTCATGGGAACCCCTGATTCATAGCTGGTCAGTCAAAAGCATAGGAAGGCCTGGGCATTTCTTGTGACATTTGCAGGGGGGGCGGTCTTGTGGGGCTGAACGCTTCACCTGTGGGGTCTCTTCTAATTCCAGACAGGAGTGGACTCCAGACCATGTCAAGACTGAATTGAGTTGTAGGCAACCAGTTGGCATCTGGAGATTTGAAGAATTGGTTGGTGTGGGGGAGGAAACCCCCCCACCATACATTTGATGTCAGAAGTATCATGAATAAAAACAGTTCAGAACCTCCAAAAAGAACACTCAGATATTCTGTAATATCATTTTCAAGTAAATATGTTTTTTTTTTTTAAACATTCCTTTGGAGTCTATCACTTTGTAATTTATGATATTTTGAAACAGTTGAGGCTAATTTTAATGTTAACAGGGTTTATAAAAAAGGGGGCTGATGTGTAGCAACATGGAGGGAACTTGAGGGTGTTATGCTGAGCAAAATAAGTCAGGCAGAGAAGGACAGACACCATATGTTTGCACGTATAGGAGGATTAGGCGGAACTTAATGGAGGACCGTGGGGGAGGAGAAGGGGGAAAATAGTGGGGGAAAGGGAGGGAGGCAAACCATGAGAGACTCCTGAATGCTGAGAACAAACTGAGGGCTGATGGGGTGGGAGGAGGGGAAGGGGGGAGATGGGCATGGAGGAGGGCGCTTGTTGGGATGAGCACTGGATGTTATATGGAAACCAACTTGACAATAAATGATTTAAAAAAAAAAAAAGGGGGGGTTGCTGCCAGTATCCAGCCCGGCCAGGTCAAGGGTCCTTGAAGGATGGACGGTGTCAGCAAGGGAGGGATGAGAGAGGCACGAGATTCTTCCTGGTCACCAGCCAGTCTCTCCATACTGTCTGAGATTCAACTTTATTTTGTGATTTAGTGTTGGGGAATGGCACAGAAGTGACATTCTGATGATAAATTCTTTGATCAGTAAAAACTTTCCAGAACATTGATATGCATAGGTGTATGGGGAACAGCCCAGAAGTGGCATTAGCATAGTAAAGGCAAAAGTTAGTTCTTTGTGAGCAGGGATCAATAGCCTGTTTATCACTTAATGGGAGGTATTAAGAAAAACAGGTCTTTCAGGAACAAAATGTTGCCCCCATAACCACAAAAGAAGTTCCTACAGTGAGTTCCTTCACAAAGTGCAATCGGGTCACCTGGGTGGCTCAGTCAGTTAAGTGTCCGACTTCAGCTCAGGGCATGATCTCACAGTTCGTGGGTTTGAGCCCCGCATCGGGCTCTGTGCTGACAGCTCAGAGCCTGGAGCTTGCTTCAGATTCTGTGTCTCCCTCTCTCTGCCCCTCTCCTGCTCATGTGCTCTCTCTCTCTCTCAGAAATAAAAAAGAACATTAAAAAAAAAGTGCAATCAGCATATCAAGGCCAGAATGAGTCACTCCAAATACCAATCAACAAGGTGCCTTGGAAGTCATTATTCAAGCAGAAACAATTGGATGGGGGTGGGTATCGGACACCATCTGATGCATGCAATTTACCTTAATCTCACAAGGAGTTTTTTCTCAATTTATGAGTTCAGAAATGGCTCCCAACAGGGGGGGCTGAACATAAGATAGTACAGAAAATGTACAAAAGGTTAATAAAATAAATTATCTTTAGTAACAATAGAAGCAGGGAAAATTGACTCACTGCTAAGAAACAATACTTACCTTCTCATGAGGAGAAATCTCCTAAATGGAAGTCAGGTTACTATATATTTTGTTAAAGCATTCTGGTGCCAACTAAATTTCACTAAGAGAGCCTCAGGACAACTAGTGTTGATTTCCAGGCTACAAATCACCTATCTGTGTGATACAAAGAGACAAATTAGCAATGACGTACATCTAATGGGTTATTTATTTTCAGAAGTAGTGAAAGCTAGAAAACCATGGCAACCAATGTAGTCAGAGATAACGTGAGAAGGACTTACTCTCTTGGCAAAAGAATTGGAAAGAAAGAGAGAGAGAGAGAGAGAGAGATGTGAAAAGGTCTGAATCACTACAACTAACAGTTGTAGGCAATTTAATGTTTGTTTTTTTCCTTCTGGCATAGGGTTTACATCCCCTCAGGAACAGTAGTTATAGTTAAGGGATATTTGTTACTTCCCCTGCAACTCTTATTTTATAATTCTAAGCTCAGTGGCAGAGGCCCAGTCAGACGCTCATGGACACATTTTCTAGTGAAACCAGTGTGGATCGCATGTCAAGGACTTACAAAGCAGTTAGTATGTGCAGTGTTATTCTTAAACTCTCAGATAATCTCCTTATTAAAGTCATCTCCTAGGATCTACATGATCTCCATTAGGCCACAAGAAAAACTGTGTCAATTCACTTACTGGTAAACCACATAACTGCCAAAGCTGGGTTTATGGATGGTGAAATTGTCACTTTGCTGTGAATGCGTAGTTGCAGTCATCTTATAACCCAACTATTGCTTGATCAGCCAGAGCAAACTGCATCTGTTTGTTCAACAAATAATGGTGCAAACTTTCGATTCAAAACAGGATTGTAATAGGACACGTTCAAATAGCGTGAAGCTCACCCTTTTTACTCAGATTCACTACTTGAATAAATACTTCTTGGATCATTGCAAGCCTTTGATTTATGGAGTTCTGAAAAAGTCAATTTTGACATGCATTTTCTTTTGCCAGTGTTCTCACTGCTTTTATGGAGGAAGTTCTTGCTCCATCATTCTTGGAGTGCCTTCCTCCAGCCCCTCCATGTTTACTTTGTGGATTTATCAGCATTAAAAGTCCATTAAATGGGTTCCTGTGCACCCACACAACTTTGCATGCATGAGGCAATGAGGCTGTGCGGCGGCTTGCTGTGAATGGCCTCTGGCAGTGAATGTCTAAGCACCTGCCGTTTCATCTGGAACTTCTCTTCAAGAAGAGCAAACAGTTAAAAGTCGGAAGGTGAGCAAAGGAAAGATCACTGCAAACAGCACTGGCCACATGCATAGGGTTTCTGAGTGAGTGTTGAATTCACTCGTTTAAACTCATGACATTTCAGAAAACTCAATAGCTAGAGCTCACTTTTGTTTCATTTCATAGTAGAAAAATGCATCGAATTATTAAAGTTCTTGTCCAGGTTTTCATTTTTATGGTAAATGTGAATACTTATGCTTAGTGATAGATGATGTACTTTTGTTTCCTCAGGTTTTCTCCCAGGATCTGCGCTCTTCTTTGCCCTGCTCTCTTCATGGACAGTGGATGAGGCTCAACCAGTGATTTCCCCACCATTCTCCTCTCCTTTAAGACCAGAGTAGCAAACCCAGAAAGTCTCATGTGAGTTGGCAAATACTTGTATAGGCAAATCGTTTTTGTGTTCATTAACTTCAAAGGACCAAATGAGAGAATCTAGACCAAAGGATGGTAGTGGTGTCAGAAGGCTAATCTGAGTTCGAAATAGGGAGATACTCTGACAACGAAATCTCTAAGCTCGACTTCAGCTGTCATCTCCGGTTTTCCTTATTTTTCTTGGTGGAAGGAGTTTTTCTTTCTGTAGCACTTGACCATTTCGGTCCATCTCCGCCTTCTCATTTCATTATAGGTATTCATTTACATGTCTCTCTGTGGTTCTCAAGGGAGGGTGGGAGGCAGGGTTTGTCCACCAGGGGACTTATGGCAATGTTTGCAGATAGTTCAGTTGGCACAGCTCTGGTGGAGAGTGTTACGGGCACCAGTGTGTAGAAACTATAGATATTGCCCAGATCGTGCAATTCACAGGACAGCTCTCCACAGCAAAGAATGATCCCTCCCCAAATGTCGGTCAGTGCTGAGGCTGCGAAGTCCTGT
Source organism: Proteles cristata cristata (assembly GCA_017311185.1). NCBI lineage: Eukaryota > Metazoa > Chordata > Mammalia > Carnivora > Hyaenidae > Proteles > Proteles cristata. Next base: position 59,714 of record JAESUZ010004784.1, on the reverse strand, counting down.
CCTATGAAGTCAGGGAGCTGGCAGTGAGCTGTAGAAGACATGATAAATATTGGTCACAGAAGAGAATCTGTTCATTTTTTATCTGCATCTTTGCAGATGCAACCCATGGTTTGAGGGCTTGAAATTACGTATTTCTATATTTTCCTGTCTTGGTTAGTCACTGAAAGGGAAATCCAGAATGATCAAACAGTCCTGTTTATCCCTATGAATAAATGTCAAAAATATACATGAAAAAAGCCAAGCTAAGAGGCCCTGGGGGCAAGGCAGAAAATGAAATCCATGTAAAGGCGTCATTCAGTCTTACCTTCGCCTACGGGGCTGCCGGTCAGTGTTCATCAGAATGGGCACAGTCTTGTATCTGAGTCTGTTTTGCTCTTTGGTGTGGCTTTTGAGTGTGGACTTGATTTACTTCTCTTTGTTACAGGCAGAATCTCAAGATAGAACAGTGTGGAGACACACAGAAAGCCAGGCAGTCAGTGCTCAGACTGCAGAGGGATGGGAGGGAGGCTGTGAATGGAAGCAAAACCTTCTGCATCTCATTTATTCCCATGTGAAAAGAAACCATGTTCTTGCTGTTTGGACAGAAAAGGTAAAGGCTGTGGAAGAAGAGATAGCTTGCTTCTCCAGATGCCGTAGGCCAGAGATGGCTGTCTGAACACAGACTGCACTGTGGGGCATTACGCATCCTGTTGATGTGTGTGTACACAAAGCAAAAGCACAGAACTCAGAAATGTTTCTTGAAGGGGCTTGAGTATAAAGAAATTAATGAAGAAATGATTTGGGAAGAAGTGTGCGCTTGTGCGATGGTCCAAGTAATTACTATTTATTGAACGTTTGCTCTTTGCCAGGATCTTTGCTAAATGCACTTTTCATTTAATCTTCATGCTATCCCTGTGAGTTAAGAATGTTCATCAATTTCTTACAGATGGAAAACTGGGTTCAGAGAGGTCAATTAACTTGCCCGAGGTTGCAGAGCTTGTGTGGTGGAATTAGGATTAGAGCCCAGGTCTGTGCTGCCCCGATTCAAGGGAAGGGCTTTGGTCCCCGTAAAACTTGAGAAGCAAGACAGTGGAGGAGGTGGAATTGAGTGGGGGGCTGCCTCAGTGAGCACCCCACATCCACTCTTTTCAGCAGAAACCCTAGGGGGTGTTGTTCCACCTGGTTTTCAACAGAGACAACAAAGGGATCAGATGACAATGATAGAATCTGTCCTCTGTAGTAAGAACTGTAGCCACACTACTGTACGTATATGGTTTGTGACTCTTCATGCCACAGATGGTGAGTGAGGTCACAATTGCTGTCCCTGTGTCACAGACTAGCTTTCAGTAGCTAATGAGGGCACTCAGTCCCTGTGGAACCTTCCAAGTTTTTCTGCAAGCCTTGGACATTCTGGGAGGTGCTTTTGTGTACATTAAGCAGCTTTCTTGCAGGAGCTGTCATTCCCTAGCACTCCAGCCTCTGTCTTTTTCTTTCTTTTTATTTTATTGAAGTGTAGTTGACGTGCAATATTATATTTGTTTTTGTTAAATAACTGGGATTTAAATACAAACTTGAAACTAAAAAAGCCCCAATATCATATTAGTTGCGGATGTACAACATAGTGGCTCAGCATTCAGATACATTATGAGGTGATCAATGTGATAAACTTAGCTGCCATCTGTCACCAAATAAAGTTGTTAGCAATTATTACCTATATTCTCAAAGCTATGTCTTGTATCCCCAGGTCTTATTTATTTTATAACTGGAAATTTGTGCCTTTTAATCCCCTTCCTCTATTTCACCCATCTTCCCACTCCCACCCTTCTGGCAACCAACAGATTATTTTCTGTATCTATGAGTCTGTTTCTCTTTTGTTTGTTTATTCATTTGTTTGTTTCTTAGAGTCTGCATGTAAGTGAAATTATATGGTGTTTGTCTTTCTCTGCCTTTATTTCACTGACCATAATACCTGTAGGTCTATCTATGTTGCTGCAAATGGTAAGATTTAAATCCTTTTTATGGTTGAGTAATATTCCTGTGTGTGTGTGTGTGTGTGTGTGTGTGTGTGCACGTGTGTGTGTTTGTGTGTATTTTATCTTCCTTATTCATTCTTCTATAGATGGACACTTAGGTTGCTTCCATATTTTGGCTATTGTAAATATTGCTGCAGTAAACATAGGGATGTTTATATCTTTCTGAATTAGAATTTTTACTTTCTTTCAAATACCCAGAGGTAGAATTGGATTATATAGTAGTTCTATATTTAATTTTTTGAGGAATCTCCATGCTGTTTTCCATAGTTGCTGCCCTCATTTTGCATTTCCACGGCTCGAGGGTTCCCTTTTTTTCACATCCTCACCAACACTTGTTATTTCTTATATTTTTGATAATAGCCAGAATACTCTGATAGATATAAGGTGATATCTCATTGTGGTTTTGATTTGTATTTCCCTGATGATGAGTGATGTTTGCATCTTTTCATGTATTTGTTGGATATTTGTGTGTCTTCTTTGGAAAAATGTTTATTTGGGTCATCTGAGCATTTTTTAATTGGATTGTTTTTTAAAAAATTTTATTTATTTTGAAAGAGAGAGTATGAGCATATGATCAGGGTAGGGGCAGAGAGAGAGGGTGAAAGAGAATCCTAAGCAGGCTCCATGCTCGGCATGGAGACTGACACGGGGTTTGATCCCATGACACTGGCTGGGATCATTACCTGAGTCAAAATGTAAAGAGTCGAATGATTAATTGGCAGATCCACCCAGGTGCCTGGATTGTTTGGTTTTTTTTGATATTGAGTTATGTGAGTTCTTTATGCATTGTGGATATTAATCCCTTATTGATCATATCATTTGCAAATATCTTCCCCATTCAGCAGTTTTGCCTTTTATTTTGTTTATGGATTCCATTGCTACACAAAACCTTTTTAGTTTAATGTAGTCCTAGTCGATACACTGAGTTATAGTCCTTTGTTTCCCTTGTCTGGGGAGATAGATCCAGAACAATACTGGTTAGATGGATGTCCAACAGCTTACTGCCTATGTTTACTTCTAGGATTTTTATGGCTTCCAGTCTTACATTTACTTACATTATTTTGTGTACAGTGTAAGAAGGTGGTCCAGTTTTATTCTTTTGAATATAGCTGTCCAGTTTTTCCAACAGTATTTAATGTAGAGATTGTCTTTTCCCCATTGTATATTCTTACCTCCTTTGTTGAATATTAATTGACCATATAAGCTGGATTTATTTCCGGACTCTCTATTCTGTTGATCTATATGTCTATTTTTATGCCAGTACCACACTGTTTTGAGTACTATAACATTATAGTATAGTTTGAAATCAGGGAGCATGATACCTCCTGCTTTGTTCTTCTTTCTTAAGACTGCTTTGGCTTGTCTTTGACCACTGTCAGCTGCTATCAGTGTGGTGCATTCCTTGAGAATATAGACTCCAGGGGTGCCTGGGTGGCTCTCTTGGTTGGGCATCTGACTTCAGCTCAGGTTGTGATCTTGCAATTCACGGGTTTGAGCCCCACGTTGGGTTCTTTGCTGACAGTGCGGAACCTGCTTCAGATCCTCTGCCTCTTTCTCTCTGCTCCTTCCCAGCTTGCACCCTCTCTCTCTCAAAAATAAATAAACATTGAAAAAAAAAATAAGAGAGTATAGATTCTGGAGTTAGACTCCCATAGTTCATATCATCTCTTTGCCATTACCTTCCTGAGAACTTGGGCAATTTCCTGGTGTCTTGTTTCCTCATCTACATAATGAGGATAACGACTCCGCCTATATCACAGAGCTGTGAGGATTAAGTGAAATAATCCATTCAGAGTGCTTAGCCTGGTGCTTTGTAAACAGACCCCCTCAAGCTTAGCTGTTATTTTTAACTCCATCATATCTTTCAGGCTTGATAAGAAGCAGCAGAATTTGGAAACTGCCTGGGTAGAATTCTCTTTTGGAAACTACCAGGGGAAACAGGAAGTCTGGTGGCTTCCAGGACATGCACTGGGTTCCATTCAGCTTCTCTTCACACACCCGAGACATTTTGGAGACCTTTATTGGCCTGAAACTATGAGTTAAATTTTTTTGTTAATCATTTCATTATAATGTTATACCTGAATGTCTAAAGATGTAATTTGTGTTGTATACCTAGGATTTTCTGTTAAACTTTTAAATATTTTTTTTCATGAGGAGTTGCCCTTTTTTTGTGATATTGACCATAAATAAGTTTGACTCTCAAAAATTTTAAGGACAAGTTGAAAATGTAAATTCTTGGTCTTCAGGAGGTCTGGCAAGGCAGATATAATTTTTGGCAATAATTGCAGGTGCCTTGGAGGTGGGAGGTTCCAAAAGTGCAAGAATAATATCTAAGGTAAATTTTGAGGAATCAGTGATTTGGGAGAGGTTATCAAAATGCACGTAGTGGATAATCTGCATGGTTCCCATGTTGCTCTTCATAGAGTTTTCTAGTGTTTGGTGGATGCGAGAGCTGGCACTGCTGAGGTAGAAGGAATTGCTCCTCACCCTATCGGAGGCTTCCTGGGAGCAAAAGGCTTTCTTATTAGATGCTTGCACAGTAAAGCTGCACCCTTCCTGCATCAGGAACTACCTAGCAATGTAGTTTGGGCTTGTCTCTGTCCACCATTGCCATCAGTGGGAGCACAGAGGATTGCATGAAACCCGAATTCACTCCGACAGGGAAAATCATAAACTCTAAAGACAGATGTAATAGAAGCAATATTTAATTCTGCTTCCAAGAATCTATCTCTGCCTCAAACAGAATTGGCTAGGCCTCATATTTGCAAATAAGAGAATTCACTACATTCAGTCACACCACAAAAGAGATTTATTAAAGGAGATGAGGAAGTTCACAGAAACTGGAGGTGAGCCTGGAGGCCCTGAAGTCAGCAACAATGCTCGAGTGCACCTCAGGTCTGCTCCAGGGCCGACCCTACGGCTCGTGCTGTGGGAACAGACACAGCAACTCATGCTGCCGGTGCTCGGACTGGACACCAGAACCAGGCTCCCACACTCCACAGCGGGGCACTGCCTCTGCCACATTGCAAAAAGATAGAGTCGATGTGGAGACTGCTTCCTCATATTTCTCTCTTCAAAGCTCGTTTCATGCAGGTGCATCTGTTTACAGAGTCTAAGGCACGTGCCTGTCCAGTGGTCTGTTGAAGTGCCTCCAAACAGCTTATGAAAGCTGAATAGTTGAGTCTCAAGGATTTTATGGGCCAGCTTTAAAATTATTGGTAATTTGAAATGGCCTTACTAGGAGTATTTACACCCTGAAAACTGCCAAGTGACACAAATCAGGGCTTTTTAACCCCCTGGAGAGCTGATTGTGAAATATTTACTATCATATCACTGCAAGGGATTCTGGGTAGATTGATCTCACATCTCCTTGGGGAATGTGGGCCTCATAATGTGTGAAATCTTCTAGACACAGAAGTGCTGTTTAAAATATGCTGTACCTCCACTGAACTAGCAAATGATTGGTTTCAAGATTTCTTCCAAATCTTGTCAAAGTATCTTTTGATGTCTGATAATGTAGAGAAAGAGAACTACAGATATGCTTCAGGTGATAGCCAGAATTTATAGCCTTGTCTCCTCCATTGGACACCTGACCAAGCAACGGTTTTCCCTGAAATAGCCCAGATTATTTAGTAAAGAACAAAAGGGAACCATGTGGTCTTTTGAGACATCACTGTGAAGCACTGGGCCATGACCATTCTGAGTATAGTAGTCTTCTAGTTTTGGGTCTCCAGGAATTATTTTCAGAAGGTAAGCAGAGGGCATAAGACCCCACAAACGAATTAATAATGGAAGTAGCCACACAGCATTTATGAGAGAAATGTAGCTAGCATCACCTGTATCCCTAAAAAAGCAAATGGAAAAGAGGGACTTAACTGGCAGACTCAGAAGTGGGAAATCCTATCGGTATAAGAATCTCTCCATTGGGAGTGGAGGAGACTGGGCAGGCCAGGGTGTGAAAGCAAAACTAGCACTGGAGATGTTGGTAAAGGGTAGGAAGGTGGATTCCCGTGCCCTTTTCCTGTCCCACATTCCCATCTTCTCCCACCAGGAGGACTCCTGGTCTTCAGGGAATGCCGTAGAAAGAGTTTTATCTTCGCCTGGGACAGGGAGCTCATTTCAGCTGGCCAGACCTGCAGCAGGGCTGCCCCTAGTTAAGATCTTGGACATGAGCAATCCAGGACTAGTAGAGCAGTGCCCAGGCTGCGGTGGTGCCCAGCCTCCGGTGGTGCCCAGGCTGCGGTGGTGCCCAGCTTCCGGTGGTGCCCAGCCTCTGGTGGTGCCCAGGCTGCGGTGGTGCCCAGGCTGCGGTGGTGCCCAGCTCCGGCTGGTGCCCAGGCTGCAGCCCAGGCTGGCGGTGGTGCCCAGCTCGATGGTGCCCAGGCTGCGGTGGTGCCCAGCCTCCGGTGGTGCCCAGCCTCCCAGCCTCCGGTGGTGCCCAGGCTGCGGTGGTGCCCAGCCTCCGGTGGTGCCCAGCCTCCGGTGGTGCCCAGGCTGCGGTGGTGCCCAGCCTCCGGTGACAGAGACGTCTCTGGAGCCCGGGAGTAGAGATACAGCTCTAGGCTCCAAGCAGAAGGTTTTGAAGGAGATTATTTGTAAAGCACACAGAACCTTCTCTCTGCCACAAAGGACCCTTCCTTCTACAGGGACAGCAGACTTGCAGGGCGGACAGACAACCCAACCCAGCTGGTCCTGGAAGGTGACCTAGAGCATCTAGGGATGAGACGCCAGTGGGTAACAGTCACTCCCCACACTGCCTATTAAAATAAAATTAAAAATATCAATCATCATAAAGGTAATAGGGTTTTTTAAAATTATACAATGTATTGTCACGTTAGCTTACATACAGTGTATACAGTGTGCTCTTGGCTTCTGGAGTAGATTCCCATGATTCATCACTTACATACAACACCCAGTGCTCATCCTGAGTGTCCTCCTCAATGCAAAGTAATAGGTTTTTTTTTTTGTGTGTGTGGAAAACTTAAAACGTATTGAGAAGAAAGAAAAAAAGCTTTAAAATTATCTTGCTACCTACTTTAACATTTTTGACTTTTCTGTCTTTTCTCTATGTATTCACATTTTCTTTCTTTAAAAAATTTTTTTTAAAAATGTTTGTTTATTTTTGAGAAAGGGAGAGAGAGTAACAAAGCATGAGGGGGGAGGGGCAGAGAGAGGGAGACACAGAATCTGAAGCAGGCTCCAGGCTCTGAGCTGTCAGCACAGAGCCTGATGCAGGGCTCAAAACCACAAATTGCGAGATCATGACCTGAGCTGAAGTCGGACGATTAACCGACTGAGCCACCCAGGCGCCCCTGCATTTACAGAAAAAAGCTCCTGACGTATGTTCTGAGGGCTGTATTTTTTCTCTCTACTAGATTATTTTCTTTCATAGTCATTTTAAATAATTTCACAACACATTTATATATACATATACACACATGTACATACACATGTATCTATCTCATTATAAATAAGACTGGAGTAAACATCATTCTTTATGCACATTTCTGATGATTTCCCTAAGTCAGATTTCTAGGATAGAAATGCAATTAATAAGCATTTTAAAGATTGTTGATATGGCTTCCTAAACTGACTTTCCGAGCTACCATCTGGCTGAATGTGTTGGGTACAGCCCAACATTGTGGGTAAGCATGGATGTTGAAGCCAGCAGGAGATTTGAGTTTGCCCCCAGCTAACCTTGCTTACCATCTTGAGCCTCTAACCCTCATTTCCTCAGATAGCAATGCCTGCCTTGTAGGGTTGTTTTATGGAGTAAATGAAAGAATGCATGTGAGGCCCTTAGCCTAGGACCTGGCCCAGCGCCAGTGTTCTGGACCCGCACATGCCATCATGCAGGCTCTCAGCCTCACCTCTGATGCTGACATATGGTGACCAGCTCCATGTAGGCCTCTCCCACTGGGTGCAGGTGCAGGCTGACAGCCCCTTACCCCTCCTACTTTCTGACCAGGCTTCTCTGATACTTGCAGTGGGTGCCCCTGTGTGTATGACTTGGAAGTGTAAGGGGTCTAATAATGTCTTGCAGGCCAGCCCTTGACCACTGGGGGAAGGAGACCAGTGGCTGGGTGCACCCTGCCCCTTATCTTCCCTGGGCGGACATTTGACAAGTGTTTCATAAAGCTTCTCAGGAGGTCCTGTGGGGTGGCCCGCGGCAGGGGTCAGTTCTGTCCGCAGTTGGGACTGGCTTTGCCTACTTCCAAGCTACTTCCCTGTGCTGCAGATCCTGATTCCCAAACCACCAGCAGGTGAGTCGGTCTCAGGCTCTGCTTTAGGGGGAGCCCAGGCTAAGACAGTCAGTATCAATAAATGTTAGCTTTTTTAATGTTACTGCCAATATTGTATATTTCCTCCATCCATCATATTCTAGAAGAAATTCAGTCACCTAACAAATACTTCTGGGGCTTCCTGGAAATCCTTATTTTATTCCCTGCAGGTGCACCAACCTTTGGTATTTCTGCCACCCTCTCCTGCCTCCTCTGCATCACTAGTCTGTGCGGCTCCAACCTTTTCTGGTCAGCTTCTTCCCAAACTAGGAACACATAGGCTCCCCTAACCCTACCCTTTTCATCTCCCAGGCACCCTTATCCTGGGGCTTTGTAGGTAACAGAGGTGCATATGAAGGACCCACAGGGATACTCTGACTTCAGTGAATAAGGATGTTTCCTCTTTTTTCTTGGAAAAAAAGAACAAACTATGGTAGTTAAGTAAATGACACTGAAATCTGTGTGTCCATTCCAAGAAGATACATCATGCATATTTTAATAAGGGATGAGAACAAATAAGAGTTTCTAGAGGCAAAGGAGACAGTTGATTTATTTTCCCCCTTTGAGAGGATAGCTCAGGAGACCAGGCGTGTGTTCTCATTTTCACATAAAGTAACCTCACATCCTTTCTAGATGTTCCTATCACTCCCTGGGGCTTTTTTTTTTTTTTCTAACTTATTCGTTTCCTGAGTGGGACGCAGTGATAAGCACCCTTTCATTGTACACCTGCACCAATGGTGACCTCTGAAAACACAAATATGGTTACTCCACTCGGTGGCTTAACATGTGTCAATGGGTTGTTACTGTCCAGAGAGTGACTGGTCTCCCCTTGGGCCCCAGGGTTCCTTATGATCCGGGCCCTGCCTATCTTCCTGTGTGTCTTTCTCCACTTCTGCTCCTCACCTGCACCTAAGCCCCAGTTCTCAGTATTAGCATCACTTGTGAGCTTGTTAGAAATGCAGATTTGTGAGCCCACTTCAAACCTATTCAATCAGAAACTCTGCTGGGAGGCTCAGCCCTCTATGCTTTAATAACATGCAGACTCAAGTTTGAGAACCACTCACCCAGGCTAAGCAGAAACGGCCTTGACCCCCAAGGAATCTGGAAATTCCTACTCATTCTTCAGGAGTCAGTCAGTTCGTTTATCACCTTTTCCATGAAGCCTTCTCTGCCTTCACCTGACAGCGTTTACCACCCCCTCCTTGGTCCCCGCACGACCTTTCCATTGTGAAGTGTAATATGCTGGTTTGCAATTATTTGCAATTTTTGTCCATCTCCTTGACGAGACTGAGATGCTTGGTGAGGAATAGAAACTTTCTAAAAGTTTAACTTTTTTCTCTGTCACTACACACACACTATAGCCTCTATAAAAAAGGAGATTGCAGGATAGAGTAAGAAACCACTGTTCAAAGTGTTCATAATTGGCACTTTCCACCAATGGGCACCTCTTCTTCTTTTTTTTAAAATTTCTTAAATGATTATTTCTGAGAGAAGGAAGGTGAGGGGCAGAGGGAGAGGGAGACACAGAATCTGAGGCAGGCTCCTTACTTGTCAGTGTAAAGCCTGATGTGGGGCTCAAATTCATGAACCATGAGATCATGACCTGAGCTGTCAGATGCTCGACCTATTGAGCCACCGAGGAGCCCCTGGGCACCTCTTCCAACAGCCTCTTTTTGTGCCCCACCGTGAGGTGGCAAAGCCAATTTTGTCCCAGATACCAAAGGAAAAGATTCATTTTTAGCAGACTTGTCTTAATTTGAAAAGAGAGAAGTGAGCAGCCTACAGCTGCCTGACAGTTTTTCTGGTCAGAGGCTTTCTATAAACCATTCAGTGAAGTAGCAGATGACAAAGTTACAACCTTTATGGCTCCAAGACTTCGTAGAAACCATGGTCATCTACAGTAATGGACTGTCTTGTAACCCACATTGGTGCTTTTTATTTTTATTAAAAATTTTTTTTAACATTTATTCATTTTTGAGAGTGTGAGTGGGAGAGGGGCAGAGAGAGAAGGAGACACAGAATCTGAAGCAGTCTCCAGGCTCCACAGTGTCAGCAGAGTCTGATGCGGGGCTTGAACCCATGAATGGTGAGATCATGACCTGAGTTGAAGTCAGATGCTTGATCGACTGAGCCACCCAGGTGCCCCCCAAATTGATGCTTTTATTGTGGTCTGATGGGCTTATCACTTGTCTGCCTTGTTGTTAATTATGAGAAAAATCCCTTTTATTATATATATGGAACAATAGATCTTTAGATATGATTTGTGTAACTGAATACCCTCTTTGGAGTGTCGCTTTAAGAACTAAAAAAGGAGGAAAGAGATGACTCTGACAAATCCAGGACATCTGGATAAGCGTGAGTTGGATTATATAGGCTGCAATGAGAGAGCTAGAATATGCTGGAAAACTTTTTATTCAGCAGAGCTCATCTGAGACCCTACAGTCAGGAATTCTGAGACATAGATTCTCTCCAGTAAAATTTTTTTTTGTTTAATATTTTTATTTATTTCTAGGAGATAGAGAGAGAGCGAGCGAGAGTGTGAGCAGGGGAGGGTCAGAGAGAGGGAGATACAGACTCTGAAATAGACTCCAGCCTCTGAGCTGGCAGTCAGCACAGAGCCCGATGGGCTCGAACCCACGAACCGTGAGATCATGACCTAAGCGAAAGTCGGACGCTTAACCGACTAAGCCACCCAGGCGCCCCTCTCCAGTAAAATTCTTAATTTATGCCCCATAATAGGCCGATTAAGGATGTGGCTACAGAGTGATATGATTATCAGTTCAGCTTCTTCAGGCTGAAGTTATGGATCCCAAGAGCCACATCTTCTGTTTCTGTGTGATGCTGGCTGGATGTGGGCCCTGCATGAGTCCGATGAGTGAATGGATGCCCCTCTGGAGGAAGGTACCCAAGATTAATAGAAAAGCCTGCCTTTTGTCAGGTATTATAATCAGGAAGATGAAAGTTTTCCTCTGTAATACAGTTTTCGCTTCTACTTCCACGATGCTGCAATTAAAGGCCTGGACAGAGGAAAGGGACATGAATAATGGTGGCGTCCAGCATTAGCACAACACTCCATTCATCACTGCTGAAGGGCAAAAGCGTAACCCTCAAAACCCTCCTGGGAAAAGGGGGAGGGAGAGGAAGTGCAAGCTCCTTGGAACCATGATTTAGCACTCAGCAAAGGATGTGAGTCTCCACATTCAAAGGGTCCACATTTTTTAAACTTTAACATATAAAATGATGTCTATAATATGACCGTGATGCAGGGCTGATTAATCACATGATTGACATGCAGATATTCTCCAGGCAGGCATTTGATTTTGTGTGTATGTGCTTCCTATTTGTCAAGGGCCACCCACACTACCAGCATTGGATAGAAACTGGGCTCAGACTTGTTTTTCACAGCAAATGATTTCTTCTTACATGTACCCCATAACCTTCTTTCACTATGGCATGATTATATCACCTCATTAGTTTAAGGTTTGTGTGGCTGAGGCTGTGAATCTGATTTTTATTGTTTACCAATCAGTGCATAATATTCTGAAGAATAGAGGGGTCGGGACCTTGGGATCAGGTCAGAATAAATGTGAAAGGTTTGGCTTTGGAAGGGGTAAGGAAAGGTCAATTTATACTAGATGCTTAGCCAGGGGCAGGGAGTTGAGATAGAACCCAGTCTCCCAGAAGAGGCTGGCATAATCTTTGGGTCATAATCAGGCCTCCTTGGGCTCAGGTGGTCTTAGGGAGCAGTGGAAGTATAAGGCAGGAAAATCAAGGAAAAAGTCATGTCCCAGAGTCTGGATCAATGCTTTAGGTGTTGGGAGGAAGAATTTCCTCTGTCAGGGTCCTTTTAGCTGGTCTAAGCATCAAATTAACATGAGACAGATTAACAGGAGAAAATAAAATTTAGTCTTGTATGTATGAGGAATCTACACAGACATGAAATTAGAAAGGCAGGCAACATGATATATATATGTCATTCTGAACTAAGGAGAAGGGGTAGGAGTCTGATACCTCAAAAGAAAGGAGTGCAGTTCACAGGAAGATGAAAAAGAATAAATGGTAACCAAGTGTTAGCTGGGCTGCTCGGAAACAATGGGGCACAGAGGACTTTGACGAAATGGGCCTCGCTGGGTTCTTCTCTGTCCACTATACCTAGTTCATATTATAATATCATTGTCTATGGTGATAGTTCTCTTCCTCAGGAATGTCTTCCATCTAAATCCTTTTTTGTTAGTTGAAGGGGAGATAAAGAGCTTCCGAATTTGTTGGCTTTTGGATGCTTTTAACTCAAAATAATCTTCATGCCAGAGTGGCCCTTGGGGTGTTGCCCTTGGTCCCTACACAGGGGAAGGGATGGGGTGGGGTGGAGGGGACAGAAAGGGGAGCTGTGATGAGGGGGTCTCCCACCCGGCTCAGGGCAGATCCTAAGTGCATGGGTGATAGGGTCAAGATCAGGTACCACCTCGAGATTTGTGGCAATTTTTTTGTTTTGTTTTGTTTTTGTTTAGAGTGAGCTCTAGGCCCAATGTAGTGTTTGAACTCATGACCCTGAGATCAAGAGTCCCATGTTTTCTTCATTAGGCCCCTGCTGCATTAGACCCAGGGTTGTAATTGGGTCTTCAGGTATTCCCGCTGTGAGGGGTGCAGGAGTATTCCTGCTGACAGATAAGGCAGGGCTCAACCTCTTGGGAAGGTTCTCCTGGAAGGCTCTGTCATGGAATCCTGTCCTTGAAACCTGAACGAAGGGCCGCTCTGACCCACTGACCCTTTAGAGGAGAAGCCTATGATAGTCCAGGAGGCAGGGAATGGGAAAAGGCTGGAAATCTTTGGAGAGTGATTTCTCCAACCCTCAGTAGTTCCACAAAACACATCCTCAGACGGGTGAGCTTTGCCCACTGGCCGTCTCTGCACTGTTGGGTGGGCAGGCACAGCCGAGATCCAACTCTGTCCTGACTCCGGGGCTCTCTATCCCCCGGAGGCATGCTAGCCTGACTTGTGTCTCTGGCTGTCTTCTTTGTCCAACTTAGGAGACTGTAGAAGATACTTACTGATTTATTGTCTGACTCAACGATTGCCAATTGAGTCTTGTCTTCTTTGAGCTGAGAAGGTTCAGATGGATGGAAAACTCAGAATGGCAGCCCTCTGAGGGGAAACCGGAGATAGAAAAAGCCTCATGTTCGGTTTCGGAGAAGTATTCCTTTCTCTTTGCTGCCCACTAGACCTGGAAGCTACTCTTTCCAGCGGGAACGGAACCTTTTGTTTCCATTGGTTTCTGTGTTGTGTAACTCAGCCCTGGTTACAGCTGAGGCTTGATATAAAGCCACAATGAGCTGAGTGGCCCATGCTGTTTCTCAGGCTTCCCCTGATAGTACCTTGTTGGGAGAGAATTATAACTGAAAGGGAAACATATTCCCTCCGGCCAGAAACTTGGCTTAGAGACGCTCATTTGGGGAAGCTTTCTTTTGCTTGCTGGTTAAATAAACCTACTGATATAAATCAATATCTGTGAGTGTTATGGAAGACCAAGTAAATAAAAAATACATGTTTATTGCAAACAGAAACGCCCTAGAGCTGCTCTAGGGGAACTGAGGAGTGGGAGGGGGTCATTACTTCCTACACAGAGAAAATGGACTGTTTCATTAGTTTACATACAAACACATTTTTCTTTAAAAATAGTTGTTACTGAAGTCTTGCCACATTGGGCCTCTCACTGGGCATATGAAGCAGTACCGAAAATATTAGGTACAAAATATTAGGATTAGCTCTCCCCTCATCCTTGCCATCTGGATAAAACTATGGAAGAGGAGGAAAGGAGCTCCTGACGTTCGGGGACTGGCAGGACGCTGAACAATGAGGCCACGGCATTCTCCTATTGGACGCAAATGACCTCACTGAATATCCATCCATGTCACACAAGGGAATTCTGTGACCGCGGTAAAATGAGAGAAAACATAAATGAGGGGACTTGATCATTTTCTAAGCACAGACAAAAACAAACCCCAGAAGTACTGAGCATCCTCCTAGCTTGGCTAACGCGAGCTGCTGTCACAGCTCTGGCTTTGCTGATAGGTCAGATTTACTAGGACAACAGGGATAGAGGTGCCCTCATCTCCTGGAAGCATCCAGTCCGTAGTGACACCTGCTGCCCTTAGCCCTGCCCCGAACAACCTGGCCCTTGGCCAACTTCTGTAATTAATCCTTTCTCGGTCTTTCTTACTGAGATGCCCCATGGTCGCTCATGCCATGCCTTCCCCCTCACTGAAACGAGCACTAAACTTCCTTTGTTCAGTTATGGCTGTGTCCCTGTTGATCTTGGGCTAGGGGACGCTGACACTAACCACTGGTTTCTCAACAGCCAGTCCTTCCATCTTTTCTTTCCTGAAAACGGAACCATGACCTGGGGCTAGTAAAACCCTCTTGTTCTCCAGGAAGGTCAGCCTCACTCCCAACCCATAATGCCTGGGATGCAGGTCTTTGCAAATGGGCCCAGGTTTGGGCATGGGAACCTAGTCTGGTCCATGTGACCTGAGGGAAATGGGTTTATTGTGCTATCTTTATTTTATTTTTTTTTAATGTTTTTTTTTTATTTTATTTATTTCTAGGAGAGAGAGAGACAGCGTGAGCAGGGAGGGTCAGAGAGAGAGGGAGTCACAGACTGAAACAGGCTCCAGGCTCTGAGCTGGCTGTCAGCACAGAGCCCGACGTGGGGCTCAAACCCACGAACCGCGAGATCATGACCTAAGCGAAAGTCGGACGCTTAACCGACTAAGCCACCCAGGCGCCCCTATTGTGCTATCTTTAATCAGAACTATATTTTTTAATGCCTCTATTACATTTCATTATATGAAAGCCCTCAGTTTTTGGAAATTTTAAAACATTTCACATAAGGCAGAGAGCATCTTGAGCACTTTGGTGTGCTTTTACTTTCTCCTCTCACACCGTTAATCACATCCTAAGATATTAAAACATATGTAGTACTTTATTTAATTTTTTAAAGTTGATATATTCATTTTGAGAGAGAAAAAGGGAGAAGGAATGCATGCGAGCAGAGGAAGGGGACGGGGAGGCAGAGAGAGAGAAACCCAACCAGGCTCCATGCTGTCAGTGCAGAGCCCAGTGTGGGGCTTGAACCTATGAACCATGAGATCATGACCTGAGCTAGAATCAAGAGTCAGAAGCTTAACTGACTGAGCTACCCAGATACCCCTAAAACATATGTAGTATTTTATTTATTTTTATTTTTTTAATGTTTATCTATTTTGAGAAAGAGAAAAAGTGAGGGGAGGGAGAGTTGAGGGAGAGAGAGAATCCCAGCCCGGCTCAAACTCATAAACCATGAAATCATGACCTGAGCTGAAGTTGGAAGCTTAACTGACTAAGCCACCCAGGTGCCCCACTTTGAATATACATCTTAAAGATAACTTTAGTCTTAAAAATATAGATAAATTTCTGTTGGAAAATTTGCTCCTTGAATAAGTAAGTTGTAGAGTCAGCTGAACCATTGCTGAAACTTCTAAGAATAGTTAACCAAATATATTATTTCAAATGCTGCGTAAGGGGGACCTGGATGGAGGGTGTGACTCTAGATCTTGGGGTCATGAGTTCAAACCCATTAGGCCTAGAGCCTACTTAAGAAACTTTTAAAAAGCTAAAAATAAAAATGCTGTGTAATGAAAACTCTAATCCCTTGACAGTACTTAGTATTTTAAATTTTAGTGATTGTAGTGGTATGCAATGGTATCTCACTGTGATTTTAGTTTGCATTTTTCTGATGACTAATTATGTTGAGCATCTTGTCATATGCTCTTTGATTATTCCTATAACTTCTTTTGTGAAAAGTCTACTTTTTTGCCCATTTTCTGATGGTTTGTTTTTCATCATCTGAATGAGCTGTTAAGAGTTATTTTTATATTTGGGTACAGTCTTTTAGCAGATACCTGCTTCATTTTAAGAAATCAAAATGGAAAATGTAGCCAAATATATGGATGTGATTTAATCAAAAAGGACTTTGTGTAACTCTTTTCTCTGATATACATTCAAATAAAAGGTTTTGGTACTACATCAAAAGATTGGCAGGTGAATGAACAATGACATGTTGTAATCTGAAATGTTTAGTAAGTATGTATTAGTTTCTTTTTGCTGCTGTGACACAGTACACAACATAGTGGCTTGAAACAGCTCAAATATATTATCTTAAAGGTCTGTGGTTGACAAATCCAAAATGGGTCTTACTGGGCTGAAATTTTAAGAAAGAAAGAAAGCAAGAGCAGGGGCAGAGAGGGGCAGAGAGAAAGGGAGACACAGAATCTGAAGTAGGCTCCAGGCTGTCAGTACAGAGCCTGATGTGGGGCTCAAACTCATGGACCATGAGATTGTGACCTGAGCTGAAGTCATGCTTAACCAACTGAGCTACCCAGGCACCCCTCCCACTTCCACTTTTAAGGACCCTTGTGATTACATTTAGCCCACTGGGATAATCCAGCATAATTTTTCTATGTTCAGATCAGCTGATTAACAACCTTAATTCCTTCTGCCATCTTGATTCCTCTTTGTCATCCAACAACATACTCACAAGTTCTGGGAATTAGGATGAGAACATCTTTGGGAAGCTAACTGTTCTGCTTACCACAGTATATATTATTAATTCATAAGGCTTTTCCGTATTTCTGGCTTCTTTAAAAAAAATTTAATGTTTACTTATTTTTGAGAGACAGAGACAGAGCAGCAGAGAAAGAGAGGCAGACAGAATCTGAAGCAGACTCCAGGCTCTGAGCTGTCAGCACAGAGCCTGATGTGGGGCTTGAACCCATGAACTGTGAGATCATGACCTGAGCTGAAGCCAGATGCTTAACCAACTGAGCCATTCAGGTGCCCTCTGGCTTTTTTGATTAACCTGTGAACTACCAGTCCCAGATGCATTCGATAAGAGCACTTCTGCAGGATCTGAGGGAGTTTGACAACGTAACAGATAGATCTGACAACTGCCTTTGAGGTAGGATAATTACCCCATATAGGTGAGCACCTTGAGATAGAGAGAAATTATTGCCCAGTATCACTCACCTGGAAGGTGGCAGAGCCCAGACTAGAGCCCAGCTTCTCTGATGTTGTTGACCACACTTTATGACCCCTGCTACTCAAGGGAATTAGAATACTAAAACATGGGAGGCAGGATGCACATTTAATTTTAAAAAAAAAGACATAAACCTAGGACGAAGATTGTCATAGATTATTTTCAGAGGGTGGTATTAAAGTAGATAAAGCAGAATATAGGGAATTATGGCAGGGATAAGGTATGGAGAACATTGGTCCCTTCTACTCACCTTTGATGCAAAGGACATTCCACGGATGGCAACAAGCATCACTTTCCCTGAGTACCAAAGGCAGCTGAATGGAGAGTTCAGGGAGATGGTCAGGAGGAACATTATTCAGGAACACATGGGAGACAACTGCAAGCTCCCTCACTGAGAAGAGACAAGCGAGAGGTGCCTGGGTGGCTCAGTCAGCTAAGCGTCCAACTTTGGCTCAGGTCATGATGTCATGGCTCGTGAGTTCGAGCCCCACATCGGGCTCTCTGCTGTTGGCATGGAGCCAACTTCGGTTCCTGTCTGCCTCTTTCTCTGCCCTTCCCCAGCTTGTGCTTTCTTTCTGTCTCAAAAATAAAAACATCAAAACAAAAATTAAAAAAAAAAAAAAGAAGAAGATACAAGTGACATCGGCCTGGAAGTGCTTCTGCCCATGGAGGCTGAGCCTGAGGACTTTTCCCATCTCCTAAGTCCTAAGTGATTGTTCAGGTGGATGTGGCCTGGGAGTGGTGGTTTACAGTATAGCTTGGAGTGATACTGGTGTGTAATAGACGAGTAACGTCAGTGACAACATATAATTAAAGCAACAAATCCATGACTACAAATTTCTGACCACCAAGGCAGCCAAGCTACAAGTTCTACAAATGGATGTAAGTGTGATGTGCATGCATCACACTGAAAGTGCCCGTGGAGGACATAGCAGCGCCTGCCTTAATCACGTCCAACTATATCCTTCCTCTCCGCACTTTCTTGTTGAAAGTCTTTGACCCTTTTATTCCAGACTAATGTGCTGTGGAACTGAGCTTCTCCAGGAGCTCCTGGTTCCTGTGTTACGAGGCCCAGGCTGCGCGATCAGACTACTGGTTGCAGTAGAATGTCTACCTTCTCCGAAGGCCCGTGACACTGAGTGGCGTGATCTTGCCCTCCTCACTGACCAGCGGTTGATCTGCTGAGACTGTGAACGTCTCCTGGGCGGGAGAGGGCTCCCAGGTCAGTGCCGGTGGCCTGAAAAGACCAAGAGAAGTATGAGCCTGTGTGTGTCTGAGGTGTAGTGACCGACACTAGAAGCACAGGCATTGTTACAGTTAGGAAGAGAGTAATTACATAAAAAGAAAATTATGTAGGATGGTATCAATGTTTAAAAAAGTAAAGGAGGGATGCCCGGGTGACTCAGTCGGTTAAGCGTCTGACTTTAGGTCACGATCTTGCTGTTTGTGGGTTCGAGCCCCACGTTGGGCTCTGTGCTGACAGCTCAGAGCCTGTAGCCTGCTTCGAATCCTGTTTCTCCCCTTCTCTCTGGCCCTCCCCTGCTCATCCTCTAAGGTCTCTCTCTGTTTCTCAGTAATAAATAAATATTTAAAAAATTAAGAAAAATAAATGAAACAGTAAAGGAAAACAACAGAAATGAAAAAATCAGGAAGACTAACTGAAAAACGGTACTTTAAGAATTTCAAGTTCTTAGATCCTGCTCAGTCTCTCTCATTCTCTTTCTCTCGCCTTTCTTCTTTCATTTCCTCTACTCCCTTGATTGGCTATTATTATGAGAAAATGCAGGTTGCAAAGGGTGCCCTCCAACCTTGGGGGAGACTGTTACATTGTTCAGTTAGTACCGCCGAGCTGTTTACCTGTTTTTCACATTAAAGTCTATTGTCTAGGATCACTGAACCAGAGCAAATAGACCAGGCACACGGTTAAAGTGTTAGTATAACAGCAACAGAAGCTATTGAACACAATTTCTGATTGCCAGGGAGACTGTATGTTTTAAGGTTTCATTCTGCTGCTTGGAATCAAAGCTCTGGTCTTTATGCTCTGATATATCCCTGCGTGCCTCATAAACTGCTTCTGCCTTTGCTCATGGGTCCGGAGGCAAAGGGGAGAGGTGTGCACTATATTCTCTTGTCTGTTTCTCAGATTTCTTTAAAGTGCCGCACAGAACCTCTGTCCTTCATTAGTCAAAACCAAAACACAAAACAACACAAAACCCCCACAAACCCAAAAACTCTAGTCACTTACAAACAGATTCATGCAAACCACTTCCTTTGGGCTCCCCACTATTTCATCTGACTTTTGCAGATAGATGTGTTTGGATCTCGATTTGGGCCACTTGTTATTAATAAAACATTCATCATGCTCACATACATATGGGTTTGTGATCATTTTGGTTTACTGTTGAAACAAAAGGCTGTCCTTGAATTAGAGGCTTCTTATGAAATATTAAAGCCGTGTTCATGATTTTCACTTAATCACTTTTCATACGAGCCAGGTTTAGTTTCTGGTTTGGTAAATGTCAAGGGTACTAGTTATGGTGATTTTGAATGACCCCTCATTGGTTCTCTGAATTTTGTCAGGGCCCATCTGGCCATGTGAAGATTTCAGCATATGGGTCATTGCACATCCAGGAATCGCTTGATAGATTAAGACTGTACCTGTAACTGCTCAGAGGCTCTGGTTTTCCATTAGTTCTTTGTAGTTGGCAGTAAGTTTCAGAGCAGATGTTTTTTTCTTTGGCCTTAATGCATGTGAGGTAGGAGGAGCAGGGAAATCTGGCTTTCTCTGTGATTCTCCATGGTTTTTAGTCCTGAAGAAAAAGACCCAGCACTTAGGGAAACTAGGGGTGATTCCCCACAGTATAAAGCTCATTTAAGTAAGGAAAAATGAAAATGTGAATCATTACATCAAAACTACAATATGAAGGGATGATGTAATCGCAGCAGAGGAAAGTGGATGTTTTGGAGACTTTTGTCTTTGTTTCAGTTTATGAGTTACCAGAAGGTTTATTCACATGTGCTCATAGGAGCGCATCACTCACACGCCATTGTTCCCGATATCTGGTATCTCTTGGTACCAAAACCACAGGGAATGCTTTTAAGATAGAGCCTACAAAATATAGACACTTGCTGATTTGGAATTCACAATATAATAAATTAACTATATTTTGAGAGTCTCTCATTACCGTGACAGACGGGTCCCCTTATGATCCGCAGTCACTTGTGTTCAACTAGTGTCTCAGCTTACATAAAAGTTGACACCGTGTATGAACATATATTTTGTTCGGCTATTCTGATAGTTCTTTGAGGGAGATAGTGCAGGTGGTGCTATTCTTCTATGGGAAACGAGAAAACTGAGAGGCTTTCATGATTTGTGAAGGCTCTGAGATTTTACCATATGTGTAAGCAGACAAACGAACCTGTTACTGTTCTCCGGATGCTGGCACGAGACATAAAACTCCTAGGTCAGAGGCAAAGGCACCACAGCAAACAGCGTGAACATGGGGTCGGCTCCCCTACCCATGCCCTCCCAGTCCCACGGAGTGGCATAGATGGACCTAGATGGATGCTGCGCACGCAGTGGGATGTGTTATAGAAGAGGAATTTATTGTTCTCACAGTGAGCGCTAAGGAAACTTGCTCTTTGAGTAGAAACAGTGCTTGATCCTTCAAGGTTGCTGGCTGCAAAAGCTTCCCTGAGAAATGGGCCCCAGAAAGAGCCATCAGAGCCTTACATTCTCTTACAAAAAATCCATGGTGAGGTGTTCAGGGCTTATGTGGACTGCCTCTCCCAACAGGGTCTGGGTTGATTAAATATTATTTGCAGGCTTACAAGGCTAGTAAGTGGCAGAGCTAAAGTTCACATCTAGATTTTCTGATATTAGCTTGAGTACTTTTCATTAATGTTAATTAATGTTAATGTCACTAATGTTAATACTTAGACTAATGCCAAAATGAGTACTAAATATCAGTACCAGTAATTTATGGAGCATTAACCCTACACCAGAGACTGTGGGTGCTTATTTAGATACATTATCACTAAATCTTGCCCCATCCCTAGAAAGTAGGTACTATGTTGTCCGTTAAAAATTAACAAAAGGTGGGAGAAGTGAAAATGGGTGATGGGCATTGTGGAGGGCACTTGTTGGAATGAGCACTGGGTGTTGTATGTAAGCAATGAATCATGGGAATCTACCCCCAAAACCAAGAGCACACTGTATACACTGTATGTTAGCCAACTTGACAATAAATTATATTAAAAAAATTTTTTAAGAGGCCCAATTAATTACATTTCCTAAGTTCGCACAGCTAGAAAATGGTAGACTACAGAGCTCATGCTATTTTCAAAGGTCTAGATAGTCCCTTTTATGGCTATAATTTTAGTGCTACTAGAAATATTCTGTACCCAAATTATCTCTTTCATGGCCTTGTCAATCTTTGGAGCCCTCACTGTTAGAGATTTGGTCTTTTGATTTAAGACTCTGTTTCTTGTTAAAAATCCACATTCCAAGGTGCGTGGGTGGCTCAGTTGGTTAAGTGTCGGACTCTTGATTTCGGCTCGTGTCGTGATCTCATGGTTTGTGTGTTTGAACCCCGAGTCGGGCTCCTTGTTGACAGCATGAAGTCTGCTTGGGATTCTGTCCCTCCCTTTCTCTCTGACTCTCCCTTGCTTTTATTCCCACACACTCTCTCCTTCTCTCTCAGAATAAGTATGAATAAGCATAAAAAAATTCCCAATTCCTTGGGACGGATAACAATGTCACATCAGTTATTTCATACCTGAGAATGAACAAGCTTTCATTTACCTTTCATGTTGGTAAATGTGGCTGGGTTGGAGGGCCGCGAGGACATAAGGATGTAGGTGTTGTTTTGGGGAAAAATGGCTACAACAAGGAGAGAAGTTAAGGGTTGAAAGAGGGGTGGGCTCAAAATACAAACATTGTTCACCTCATTCCTTGGTCAGTGTGGTTCGTGCCTCAATTCATTCATTGTCCTTTATGGTTGGATATTAAGCATGAAGAAACTCATGGATATTGAACATGAAGAATTCACTTCGGGCGTTAAAAATCAGAATGTGGCTGATTCTGATGGCCTCAGTGTTTTTGTGTGCCTGTACACAGAGTGTGAGTTTTGGAGCCAGAAGGTCTGAGTTCAGTCCTAACTCATCCATTTATTAGGTGTGTGATTTTGTATATTTTCCCAAGTACTGTGCTCAGTTTCTTCATTTGTGAAATTGGGAGAATGATGGGGTTGTTAGAAGAAAACCTGACATTTAATAAGCACTTGATAAATATAAACTACTGTTATTGTGTGTTCTTATTTAGGTCACCTGAAGTTCTTTTGGAATGAGAGCTAATATATAAAATAAGAATATTTAAAAAACATAATGTCTGTGGCTCAGTTAGTTAATCCTCTGACATCGGCTCAGGTCATGATATTGTGGTCTGTGAGTTCAAGCCCTGCATCAGGCTTTTTGCTGTCAGCTCAGAGCCTGGAGCCTGCTTCCAATTCTGTGTCTCCCACTCTCTCTGCCGCTCCCCTACCTGTGCTCTCTCTCTCAGAAATAAATAAACATTAAAACATTTTAAAAATAATATAACATGAAATAAAATAAAATAAAATAAAAAACATAAACTCCTTTAATTTATTGTAATGTAATGTTAATAGTGTCTTTTATGATTTTCCACTTATGTGAAATTCCAGAAATAACTGAGAAATGCTCAGTTAGGTTCAATTGATTGTAATTCCATTTACATAAAAATAATTATTCTTTGAATAATTTATAACAGAATAAAATTCACTGAAATTTCTTTGGTTACAAAAGCAATGCTTTGTTAATTTAACAGTTGGGTGTTCCTATTTTGTATCAGCACTGTGCTGGTTTCTTATGTTTATATGTTTGGTTTCTCTACTGCTTTTGTCTTTATATTATATTCATTTACTCCTATCATGAGATAATCTTAGAAAACATGATTTTAAGGGCTGTTATGATATATACACATATCACAATTAATTTCACCATTGCTTTCCTTATAAATTTAGGTTTCTTTTTCTAAGAAGTTTTTAAAAAATATTTTTCAAATCTTTATTTACTTTTGAGAGAGAGAGAGCAAGCACGAGCAGGGAAGGGACAGAGAGAGAGGGAGACACAGTATTTGAAGCAAGCTCTAGGCTCTCAGAGCCTGACACAGGGCTCGAACTCACGAACCATGAGATCATGACCTGAGCTGAAGTTGGACGCTTAACTGACTGAGCCACCCAGGCGCCCCTAGATTAATCTTTATATGTCATTGTATTGTATTATTTCACTGGTTATAGTTAGTAAGTATTTATTACTTTTTCTGTTTGAAAAAGTCAGAGAAAGTGTAATAGGTATAGCAGATTCCTCCATGCATGTCTATGTCCTCATTTATTACAAATGTCAATTAGATCCTGTTAGTCGTTGGTGCTGTTAAGTTCTTCCCTGTCCTTGCTGATTGTTTCCGCAGTGGTCCTATCAATTTTTGAGAGAAGAGTTTTGAAGTTTCCCACTGTAATTGTGGATTTCTTTATTTCTCCCCTTAGTTCTGCCAATTCTTGTTTCTTTCACTCATTTTGCAGCTCTATATTTTGGTGCATAAGTATTTAGGATTACTGTATCTCTTTGGTGGATTGATCCTTTTATCATCGTGTAATGTCCCTCTTTGTTCCTTGTAATTTTCTTTGCTCCGAAGCCTATTTTATCTGATAATAAAATAGACACTCTTCTTCCTTTGATTAATGCTTGGCATATCTTTTTCCGTCATTTTGTGTTTAAAGCTTATTTATTTATTTTGAGAGAGAGGGATGGATGTGAAGGGGCAGAGAGAGGGAGAGAGAGAATCCCAAGCAGGCTCCACACTACCAGCACAGAGCCAAACTTAGGACTCAAATTCACAAGCTGTGAGATCATGACCTGAGCTGAAACCAAGAATGGGACACTTAACTGACTGAGCCCCCCAGGCGTCTCCTCCATCAATTTGTGTTTAATCAGTTTTAACTGAAGTGAGGTTTTAGATAGCACAGAGTTGGGCCATTTTTATTTTTATCCATTCTGCCAGTCCTTGTTTTTTAATTATGTATTAGACTATTTGTTTTTATTTATTTATTTTTTTAAAAATTAAAAAAAATGTTTATTTCTCAGCAAGAGAGATAGAGAGAGAGACAGCGTGAGCAGGGGAGGGTCAGAGAGAGTGGGAGACAAGAATATGAAGCAGGCTCTAGGCTCCAAGCTGTCAGCACAGAGCCCGATGCAGGGCTTGACCCCATGAACCGTGAGATCATGACCTGAGCCAAAGTCAGATGCTAAACCGACTGAGCCACCCAGGCACCCCTAGACTATTTATTTTTAATGCAGTTTTGATGTGTTAGTGCTTTAGCCTGCCCCTTAATTATTTGTTTTCTGTTTTTCTCTGTTTTTCTTTTCTCTGTTTACCTTTTCCTGCTTTTTAGTGAGTTACTTGAATATATTTTATATTTTTTCATTTTTATTTCATTTTGATTCATATGTAGTGTTTTTGAGTGTATCTCTTTGTACAAAGTTTTTAGTGATTGGAAGTTATGCTTACTTGAATTATCACAGTCTACTGGTGTCACTATTTTTGTAGTTCAAATGAAGTATAGAAGCCTTAACTCCATTTAGGTCTCTTTATCTTCTCTCTTTATAATGAATATAATATAATATAATATAATATAATATAATATAATATAATATAATATAATATAATATAATATAATATAATATAATATAATATAATATATAATAAATATAATATAGTATAATATGATATAATATAATATATAATGTAGTGTTAATTGTCCTAAAAAATGAGAAAAATTCTCTGAAAGGTGGAGAGAAAAGGGCAGACTGTTTAGAGACCTCAGAGCCCAAAGAACGACATATGGTATGTTTCCCGAGATTCCTTTTTGTCTCCCATATATCCGAGATTGGGTGCTGAAGAAGCCTGCATCTGGGCAAAACAATTGGGCACAAATGAGAAGCCTGTTGTTTCTAGCTAAATAACTAGGAAAAAAGCAATTTAATAAGACAGAAAACTTTTTGATAATAACTACCTTAATCCAACCAAATATGGAAAAACACAGATTCCCTGCCACCCCAGTGAGCAAAGATTAGATTTCCACTCTCATTTGGTGATAATAAGGCTTTGTATGACTTCTGTTCTCATAAATTTGCTGAAGGTTGTTTAAGGTTTAGATTATGATCTAAGTAGGGGCACCTGGGTGGCTGAGTCAGTTAAGCGTCTGACTCTTTATTTTGCCTCAGGTCATGATCTCATGATTTGTGGAATCGAGCCCTGTGTCAGGTTCTGGGCTGACAACATAGAGTCTGCTTGGGACTCTTTCTCACCGTCTTTCTCTCTGCCCCTCCTCTGCTTGCATGCTCTCTCTCTCTCATAAATAATTAAATAAACACTGAAAAGGAGAATATGTTCTATGTACAGTCAAAAAGAAAGTATGTTTTGGTGTTGTTGGGTGGTGTGTTCTAGATCTTGGTTAGATTTAAGTTGATTGATAATGTTGTTCAGTCCTTCTGTAATTCTTAATGATTTTGGTGTTGTTCTATCCATTACTGAGGGGAATATTGAAGTTTTCAACTATAACTGGATTTGTTAATTTCCTCTGTCAGTTCCATCAGTGTTTTGCTAATATATTTAAAGCTCTGTTTGGTACACACATAAATTACTATTTATTCTTAGAGAATTGACCGTCTATTTAGTGTCCTATTTCATGCCCAGTCTTATTTCTGTGGAAGTTTACTTTGTCTGATATTAATATAGTTACTCAAGCTTTCATTTGTATAATGTTTGCATGATTTATCTTTCTCCATCATTTTCCTCTTTACTGCATATGTCTTTAAACTCAAAATAGGTTTTTAAAAAAATTTTTAATGTTTTATTTCTGAGAGAGAGAGAGAGAGAGAGAGAGAGAGAGAGTGATCAGGGGAGGATCAGAGAGAGAGAGAGATACAGAATCTGAAACAGGCTCCAGGCTCTGAGCTGGCTGTCAGCACAGAGCCTGATGCAGGGCTCGAACCCACAAACCATGAGATCATGACCTGAGCCGAAGTCGGGAGCTCAATCGATTGAGCCACCCAGGTGTCCCCATAAACTCAAAGTAGATTTCTTTTTTTTTTTTTAATGTTTTATTTTATTTCTAGGAGAGAGAGAGAGAGACAGCGTGAGCAGGGGAGGGTCAGAGAGAGAGGGAGTCACAGACTGAAACAGGCTCCAGGCTCTGAGCTGGCAGTCAGCACAGAACCCGACGCGGGGCTCGAACCCACGAACCGCGAGATCATGACCTAAGCGAAAGTTGGACGCTCAACCAACTAAGCCACCCAGGCGCCCCTCAAAGTAGATTTCTTAAAGACAGCATATATTTGAGTCTTGTGCTTTTGCCCCATCTGAAAATTGTTGTGTTATACTGTTTTCTTAAATCATCCACATTTAATGTGATTATTGATGTGGTTGGATTCAAATGTATCATGTTTTTAGCTATTTTCTATTTCTTCTATCTGTTCTTTGCTCTCCCACCTTTTCTACCTAGAAAGCTTTTGTGATTCTATTTTATCTCCTCTATTGACTTATTACTTATATCTCTTTGAAAATTTATTTTAGAGGTTAACCTAGGGCTTATAATATACATATTTAACTAATAGTACCATCAGATGATACAATACTGCTTCATGTATGGAGTAAGGACCTTCTAACTGTATATTTTCAATTCTTCCTTTCTATCCTTTGTGTCATACGTTTTACTTTTTTCAAATGCTATAAACAGAATACAGTGCTACTATTTTTTTGATTGAATAAAAGTAAGAAAAGATTACTTTTACCTTCATTTATTCCATTTTTAAAAATTCTTAGTTTTTGTTTTTTTTTGGTAAGTTCAATTTTCAGCCAATGTATTATTTCTGTCTGAAATACTTCAACATTTTTTTGTAGAGCAGGTATGCTGGTAATAAATTTCCTCAGTTTTTGTCTGAAAAGTATGTATTTTTCCTTCCTTTTTGAATGACATCTTTGTTGGATGTAGAATTCTAGGTTGACAGTTTCTCTCTCATCAGTTTAAAGGTATTGTCTTTTAGTTTAGATGTTTCTGATGGTAAGTTTGCTGTAATTTTTGTTTTTCTTCCTTTGTATATAATGTTTCTTTTATATCTGCTGTCTTCAAGAATTTCTCATTGTTCTTAGCAGTTTGAATATAATGGGCTTAAATGTGTATATACATACATATACATATATATATATATTTCTTTTTTGGTATTTATAATGCTTGCTCTTCTCTGGACTTCTTGGATCTGTTGGGTTATGACTAATATGATTAATTTGGGAAATTCTTAGCCATTATTTTTTTCATAGCCATTATGTTTTTAACTATATTTCCTGGCCCTTTCTCTCTCTCTCATCCTTTGGAATATTGTTCCACAGCTCTTGGATGTTCTACATTGTTTTCATATTTAAAAAATTTTTTAAATCAAAAAAATTTTTCTCATAATATTTTTTTTTGCTGGATTTCAGTTTGGGTAATGCTGTTGACATTTCCTCAAGTCTACTTATTCTTCCTTCAGCTGTATTGAGTGTATTGATGAACAGTTGAAAGCAATATTTATCTTTATTACTGTTTTATTTATTTCTAGCATCTTTCTGATGAAATTACCCTTGTGACCTTGGATATCTACCACCTTTTTTTTAGTGATTTATTTTTCTTTTCTAAAAAGTTTATTTATTTTTGAGAGAAAAAGAGTGGGAGCAGTGGATGGGTAAAGAGAGAGGGAGGGAGAGAGAATCCCAAGCAGGCTTCTCACTGTCAGCACTGAGCCTGATGTGGGGCTCCACCCCACAAATCATGAGCTCATGACCTGAACTGAAATCAGGAGTCAGATGTTAATTGACTGTGCCACTCAGGTGCTCCATCTACCACCTTTTCAATTAGAACTTAAAAAAAATTTTTTTTAAATGTTTTTATTTATTTCTGAGAGAGAGAGATACAGCATGAGCAGGGGAGGATCAGAGAGAGAGGGAGACACAGAATCTGAAGCAGGCTCCAGGCTCTGAGCTAGGTGCCAGCACAGAGCCCTATGTGGGGCTCGAACCCACGAACCGTGAGATCATGACCTGAGTTGAAGTCGGATGCTTAACTGACTGAGCCACCCAGGCTCCCCTCAATTAGAACTTTTAACATATTCATCAGAGTCATTTAAAATTTTCTATCAAGTAGTTCCAGTATCTGGGGAAGAGATGAGAATTTGATTAGGGTTTTAAACGGTGCTCAGAGTTGCTTATCACTATATAAATTTATAGAGAATCAACACAGACCAGCAAGCTCACCTGGCCAGCTTCCCAAGAGTAAAATTGAAGTAATAAAATAGAAGAAACACATTGGCACTCTGTTAGAATATTATTCTTACTAGAATATTTAAATGTGGCAAACTTAATTCCACAATCTAAATTCATAATCTCTTTATCACAAGAGCTTTATCCCTTTTCTAGCTCATATATAAATGTTCCGAGCATTAATTTAAATATAATTTTTAAGGAATATGTTATAGATTCCTTTTGACCCAATTGTTAAAAATGTTTTTTTTTTAAAAAAGTTTTTTCCCTGTCATAATCTTTCCTCACTAATTTCTTTTTAAAAAGTTTTTTAAACATTAAAAAAATTTTTAATGTTTCTTTATTTTTGAGAGAGAGAGAGAGGCATCGACAGCATGTGAGTGGAGGAGGGGCATAGAGAAAGAGGGACAGAGGATCCAAAGCAGGCTCCGCACGGACACGAGAGAGCACCATGTGGGGCTCAGGCTCACAAACTGTGAGATCATGACCTGAGCTGAAGTCGTATGCTTAACTGACTGAGCCACTCAGGCGCCCCCTTTTTTTTTTTGAATTTTTAATGTTTTATTTGTTTCTAGGAGACAGAGAGAGAACAGCGTGAGCAGGGGAGGGCCAGAGAGAGAGGGAGTCACAGACTGAAACAGGCTCCTCTGAGCTGGCAGTCAGCACAGAGCCCGACGCGGGGCTTGAACCCACGAACCGCGAGATCATGACCTAAGCGAAAGTCTGACGCTTAACCACTAAGCCACCCAGGCGCCCCTGCCCCCTCCCCCTTTTTTTAATTAAAAAAAAAATTATTTATTTTGAAGGGGGAGAGGGGAGAGAGAGAATCCCATGTAGGCTCCTTGCTGTCAGTGAGGAGCCGCATGAGGGGCACAATACCAGGAATCGTGAGATCATGACCTGAGCCAAAATTAAGACTAGGAAGCTTAACCAACTGAGCCACCCAGGTGCTCCTTTCCTCACTAGTTTCTACAGGCAATATTTCTTTAGAAAATGCTCCTAAGGCTTTAGTGCCTGTTCAGACAGCTAACATCAAGATTTTTTTTCAAAGTACAGTCATATGTTTAATATCCAGCCACAAAGACTATGTGGGTAGCTCTGAGAAATAACCCTCAATATGCACACACGTGTGCGCACACTCACACGACACAGCTAATGTCGTAGTTCTTTTAAAAGAGGTTTGGAATACTTTGCTCATCCTGTTATTGGGGAGTATGTTCTTACTGGTGACTATTTTTTTTTTTGATATGCGAATAATACAAGCTTTAGTTCACAAGCTACTCACCCATCCACCGATCTATCAACTCATTTATCCACTCATCCAGTTCACTTATTCAACAAACATAGGAATGCCGATCTGTGAAATAATTCATTGATAACACAAAGATGCTTCTTGCAGGAAGTTTGTCATTTACTGGAGGAGATAAGATGTGATAATGAGTAATAATAATATACAATAAAGTGTGACATTCTTACTGCTCACTAGAAGCAGAGCCTGCGTGGAACACCTGTTCGCCCTTTCAATCGCTGGATAATTTCCTGCACGCATTCTCTACTGTGCTCAGTTGCACAACTCATAGTCACTCAGAATGAGCCTGCTGGTGTTCTTTTCATGTTCTCTTGGGTTAAAAATCTCTCCCTGATGTACATGCACAATCCCAATAATATTTATGAGAGTTACTAGTGCCAGCAGGAGGCTCTGCCCCTGAAGCTGTTGGAAGGCATTTGAACAGCTTTTCAGTGAAGATTAATGATTACAGGAAAGAAAAAAATCTTGGTCTGTCAGCTGGAAGTTAACTCGGAGGGATATAACAGAAAAAGGCCAGCGAGGATACTGCACAAGCGAGGTGTGTTTGAGGAATTTATGTTGGAACTGAAGCTTTGATGAATTACATGTATAATGCTACTCAAAGGGAGATGTCAAAGTTTGTGGATAACAACAGAGAAAATAATGAGGGTTACTATTTCAGAATGCCAAAGCACACCAACAATCTGTTTGTCCAAGAGAATAGTAAGCAAATACATCTCTTTGGGTTGAGTTCATTTGCCAAGACAGGCTTAGAAAGAAAGCTGTCCCGAGTGGAACTGTGTTGCCGTAAAGGAGACTCAAGATTATGCTTCCAGTTAGGGACTCAGGCTTTCAGACTTCCATGGAGTATAGGGTTCTGCATTGAAATGGAGTTTTGGTCTCTCTGACTTTCTGCTCTTATCCTGTTTCTCTGGGTTGAGAATCTAAGGAAAAACAAAGTGAAGAAGGAAGTAAGTACAGCCTTGGTCCAGGAATTTTAGTTAGTCCCCCAGTGTGTATTGTGTTTTGGCCATTCCTTAAAACACTCTTCAGACAGATTTGACTATTTGATTTCTTTTGGAATCTTGCCTCTTGTCATTGTGACTGAGAAGCTTATGGCCTCTTAGACGTCAAGTTTCTACAAGGGCTTCTGTGAACTTCAGTTCCACAATTTGGTGCTATCTGCAAGAGTCTCTCATTCTCTCCCTCATTTTAGTACTCTAGATTTTCTGCTGTGTTCCACAGTTTAGAAAGCTTCAGGGGGAAACAAAAAGAAAGCTGCAGGTAAGACTCAGGCAGGTGTCATCATCTTTATGATTAAAAGAGAATTCCCTATCACTCGCATGGTTATCAGGGTAGTCACTGTGGGAAAGCCATCACTGAGCCAGACTCTGCAGCCGGAGGCCCTTATCCTTACAGAATAAGCTATCTTTACTGGACTGGCCTGAAGAGAAGGCAGAGTCAATTCGGGTCCTAGAGGATGGCTACCCTCAGATGGTCATGTGTTTGTGGTTTTTGACATACCATTTTCTTCTTCCTCTCCTTCCCCTTCTCCTCTGCATCAGAGCAAAAAATTCTTCCTGAGTGATACATTTGAAAATGACCTATTTCTATAGGCTATAAATCTATCTATATGTTCTCACTTGCATTTCATGAACCTTATAGAGGTTAATACACTTAAGAACAGAAATCAGAAATATTAGGCTAGAATATCATGTACTATTAGAAACTAAGTGGACATGAGGAGAGAATTGTGTTTCTCAAGGTTTAGATTTGGGCAAAGCAAGCTCTGAATGATCAGAGTTCCTTGGATATTTCAACCAGAAATCGCCATGAAATATAAGAAAACTAGGAATTATTTTGTAAGTAATTATTATAATTCTATTGTGCCACTACCACTATGTTGTGCTATATGCTATGATTTTTTTTACAGGCCATTTTTAATTTTCACAACTCTGCAGATTAAGTATTATTTTGGTAATACACATTTTATAGGCTTATAAAAGGTTAAGTGATTTGCCAGAGGTATACAACGTTGAATCTTAAAGCAAAGACATATCATCTTAGAGTCTCATTCTTGAACATCTAGATTTTGCTGTTTGTTGCTTGAACAATAGCCCAGAGCAAAATTATTCAAACAAGCACTTCTAAGTATTGGGAGGAATTATAGAGAGTTTCAGGAATGCATCACTCTAGGTTTAATGTGTTTTGTTTTTGTTTTCACTGCTCTCTGGGTCACTATGCCATCAGGTTCGTACATATATACAACTGAGGGACTATTAAAAGAACAATGAAAATCCTGACAGTGAAATTGATGGTAAATTATAGGTCAGAGGGTTGTAATGGGATAAATTAACTGTAAAATGAGAGAACAAGGAAGCTTAATTTTGCTTTTTAGCAGTATTTTAAGTTCATTTTCATTCCATTTAGTTTTGCTCTGTGTTTTCTTTGAATGTTTTTGGCCACATTTACTGCTCTATACTTGAGAGACTTGCTGATTTGAGCCTCATGCCTTTCCTCAACTTACACCAAAGTTTTGTAGTTAAATTCCTAAGATGCATTGAAATTTTAAATAGTAATATGCCTGCATTATTTCCAAATTAAATACATTTTTTTCTGATATTAGAAGGCTTACAAAAATGGCAGTGCCTTTTATAAAAAAACATTTATCATGTGCTTTTCACTCTTTTTTTAATAGGTGTTTTCTCTTTTTCTTTTTTTTACATGTTCTAAATGTTTGTTTATTTTTGGGAGAGAGAGCATGGGTGGGGGAGGGGGCAGAAAGAGAGGGAGACCAGGGATCCAAAGCAGGCTCTGCACTGACAGCAGCAAGCCCAAGGCAGGGCTGGATCCCACAAACTGCAAGATTAAGACTCAGATGCTTAACCAAGTGAGCCATCCAGGTGCCCCTCTTTTCCTCTTTTTATTTTTTTTTAATGTTTTATTTATTTCTAGGAGAGAGAGAGAGAGAGAGACAGCGTGAGTAGGGGAGGGTCAGAGAGAGAGGGAGTCACAGACTGAAACACGCTCCAGGCTCTGAGCTGGCAGTCAGCACAGAGCCCAACACGGGGCTCGAACCCACGAACTGCGAGGTCATGACCTGAGCGAAAGTCGGACGCTTAACCGACTAAGCCACCCAGGCGCCCCGCCTCTTTTCCTCTTTTTAAAGGATGACTCTTAAGGGCACTTGGGTGGCTTGATTGAGCATCCACTTATTGATTTTGTCTCAGGTCATGATCCCAGGATCATGGGATCCAGCCCTGCATCTGGCTCTGTGCTGAGCAGGCAGCCTGCTTAAGATTATTCTCTCTCTCTCTTTTCCCCTCTCCCCCACTCACGCTTGTTCTGTCTCTCTCTAAAATAAAAAGTTAAAAAAAAAAAAAAAAAAAGGCTGCCTCTGAAAAGCAGAAAGTGCTCCGCTGGGCCATATTTAAATTTGCTATCCATATACTCATCACAAAGTTTTGGATCCAGCCCAGGATTGTTAAGATTCTTTTTCTTGGCTGGCACAAGGTATCCATTCAAGTTCTGTTTGGTGTGCACTCCGTGGTTGGCCAACTTTTGGAAGCTGTATGCCTGGACCTCCTCAGTATGATGACGTTTAAAAACCTTTTTTAAGTTTATTTATTTTTGAGAGAAAGAGTGAGTGAGTGAGCATGGGAGAGGTAGAGAAAGAGGGAGAGAGAGAATCTCAAGCAGGTTCTGCGCCATCAGCACAGAGCCTGATATGGGGCCTGAAGTCACAAACTGAGATCATGACCTGAGCCGAAACCAAGAGTCAGATGCTTAAGCAACTCAGCTACCCAGGCGTCCCCTCACTATGATGACATTTAAAATAATAGGCACCAGCAATACATATTCATATCTAGAAGATACTTTCAAGAGAGAAGTTCTCAGCTGAGCTATGTAACTGCATGCTATAACTCAGGTTTTGTTTTTTCTTCCCAGGCAGTTCCCTCACTTTTCTTAGCCAAAACTCATTTTGCATTCTTATTTTAACATAATATGTTATATTTATTCATTTGTTTGTTTATCAGTTCTTTCACTCATTTGTGATTTTGTTTCTTCTATTAGACTATATTTCTTGAAGCCGTAGCCAGGATCTGGCCCATTGTAGGTATATAGTAAATATCGGGGCACCTGGTGGCTCAGTCAGGTAACCGTCTGACTTCGGGTCAGGTCATGATCTCACGTTTTGTGGGCTTAAGCCCCGCGTCAGGCTCTGTGCTGACAGCTAGCTCAGAGCCCGGAGCCTGCTTCAGATTCTGTGTCTCCTTCTCTCTCTTTGACTGCTCACACTGTCTCCCTCTCTCAGAAATAAATAAATTAAAAAAAAATGTAAATATCAACTGAGTGATAAAAATATTTCCTCCAGCTTTATTGTGAAATAATTGACAAATATAATTGCACATTTAAAATACACACCCCGATGATTTGATATACGTATACATTGTGGAATAATTATCAATATCAAATTGATTGATGCATGATCACCTCACATAGTTAATGCTTCATATTTTTTCTTTTTGTGGTGAGAACAGTTAAGATCTACTCTCAGGAACTTTCAAGTAAACAATACTATGCTATTGAGTATAGTCACTGAAGTTTGTATCCTTTGACTTATATCTTTCCATTTCTTCCTCTCGCCAGTTTCTGGCTTCCATCATTCTATTCTGCTTCTATGAAATTGGCTCTTTTTTTTTTTTTTTAAGATTCTACATATAAATGATACCATACAGTATTTGTCTTTCTCTGGCTTGTGTCACTTAGCATAATGCCCTCCACATTTATCCGTGTTGTTGCAAATGGCAGGATTTCCTTTTTTTTTTTTTTTTTTAAATGGCTGCATAATGTTTCATTATACACATTTTCTTTATTCATTTATCCCTTGAAAGGCATTTAGGTTGTTTCCATATCTTGGCTAGAATGAATAATGCTGCAGTGAATGTGTATGTATAGATATCTCCTTGAGAATCTGATTTGTTGGTAGAAACATTTTAAAACATCCATTGGTGGCAAGAATGTGAGAAAACAAATGCCTTTGTACTCTTCTGGTTAGAGTTTCTATCGGCATGAACTTTGTGGAAGGAAGCTGACAGTGTGTGACCAAGTCCTTAACAGGTTCCTTGAAAATTTTAGGGATCAAAGATTTATGTAAAAGATATTCATCACATTATTTATAATAGTCAAAAATCAAAAGCAACCAAAACATCTGATAATATGCTAATATGCAGTCATTAAAAGTGATATTTTTGAAGGTATTTAATATGTTAATGATGCTAAAAATAAGTATGTAACTGGATAATTTTGAACTTGTGGAAAAAATTGTATATACACACATATGTCATTTGAAGAAAGCTGGGAAGAAATACAGGAAAGTATTTAAACATTTCTTTACAAAAAGTTTTTTTTTAATGTTTACTTATTTTTGAGAGGAAGGCAGATAGAGTACAGATGGAGGAGGGGCAGAGAGAGAAGGAGACACAGAATTTGAAACAGGCTCCAGTCTCTGAGCTGTCAGCACAGATCCTGACACGGGGCTGGAACTCATGGACAATGAGATCATGCATGACCTGGGCTGAAGTCAGACACTTAATCTACTGAGCCACCCAGGTGCCCCTACAGCAAAGTATTTAAAGATGTTACCTCTGGATGGTAATAGTATGTGTGATGTTGATGGTCTTGTAAAAATATGCTCACTATTCCCTCCAAAATTGTTTGCAATGAGTATATAATATTTTGTGTTCTATTTATTTATTTATTTATTTATTTTTTAAATGTTTTCTTTATTTCTAGGGGAGAGAGAGAGAGATAGCGTGAGGAGGGGAGGGTCAGAGAGAGAGGGAGTCACAGACTGAAACAGGCTCCAGGCTCTGAGCTGGCAGTCAGCACACAGCCCGACGCGGGGCTCGAACCCACGAACCGAGAGATCATGACCTAAGCGAAAGTCGGACGCTCAACCGACTAAGCCACCCAGGCGCCCCATTTTGTGTTCTATTTAAAAAATAGCTTTGTAAGAAGAATGATTTAGTAACACTTTGTAGGAAATCTTTCTTTCAGGTGGATTGAACTCTGAATCATGATACATGCAACTTAGAAAGCAAAGATAGGATTTTAATGTTGCTTTGGACTATTTATTGATCACTTAACAGTAGAATATCCAACCCAACAAATGTGTCTCTAAAACCATACTTAAGTCCACACATCTTCCTTATTGTCTCTTTCAGCAGTGTACAATAATCATATTAATGGTTTCAAACAATGTTTCATTAAAATATCACCTAGCCCTACGTTCTTGAATAAAGCAAAATCTTCAAAGTGAAGAGAGGTTGGCCTAACCAAGTTACACATCATACAGACATTGATCCCAGGGGATTGAACATTTATCTACACCAGGTCTGGTAGCTTTCATGAAAAGCAAGTTTGTTTCCAGCAAACGTGATTTATTAAGGATGTGTGGTATTTTTACAAATGCCCTTATGACCTACATGAATGACATTTTTTAAGGCTGCCAATACATAACCAGTGTATCACCATATGCAACAGGCCTGAATGCTCAAGAGTTTCATCGTCAAAACTGAAATTGCTGGGGCACCTGGGTGGCCCAGTCGGTTAAGCATCCAACTTCAGCTCAGGTTGTGATCTCACGGTGCATGGATTCAAGCCCGGAGTCAGGCTCTGTGCCAACAGCTCAGAGCCTGGAGCCTACTTTGGATCTGCGTCTCTGTCTCACTCTGCGCCTTCCCTGCTTGTGCACGCTTTCTCTCTCTCTTTTTCTCAAAAATGAATAAACATTAAAAAAACAAAACAAAACTGAAATTGCCAAGAAAGTTAAACTCTTGAGCATGGGTTTTAAAAAAGAAAAATGCAGAACTGAAAATGGCTACAAATAAGTCAGAAACATCTTTAGATTCTCAGTTAAAGAAGGCATCACTAAAAAAAATAAAGAAGGCATCGCTTATGTTTTGGTTATGATGCTGAAGGAGAGAATGATGTATAATTGTATGGGTAAATGTATACACTCGAAGTTAGCAATTTTTTCATTCACATTAAATTCATTACATTATCTACATTAAAATATAATTGACTGCGTTTTAGGAAGAAGAATGGGGTAAAGGCTGGCATTTAATCGTAAGATTTGCATTTTCTCCATTTTGTAAGTGAACAGACTGAGACTCAGAAGTGTTGATCAACTTGGAGGTCATGCAGTTCTTAAGTGATTGAGCCCAGATTCTAATTCACCTTGGTCTTGAGCTACAGGGCTTTCCCTGCACACCACTCCCTCCCTTTGAAAGAACTTGACTCTTTCAAGGCACAGAATTGCCCAGAGGCCTGCTTCTCCAAGGGTAAGCTCAAATCTAAGGTCACGCATCTTGGACAAAACGGCAAGTCCCCGGGGTGGGAAAAGCAATGATAACCTTGATTCGTCCACTCATGGCCTGGAGAAGTGTTCTAGGGAAAAGTCAGGTCAGGTGTTCCGGTTTGGTCGAGGCACTATAGAGCACTGTGATAGAGGCAAAGGGTAACTCCATTCATTTCTGTGTCTGTAGCCTGGCCTCTCAGCTAGGGCCTCTCCACCAGTGAGGGCTGAATTGGCCAAGTCATTAAGGCTTCAGTCAGGAAGGAAATTATCCAGTGTTTTTGAATTAGCCACGTATTTCGTGGGTCAGTGGTTTTAAAATCACTGGCCTCAGATTTAGTGTCCCGTAGACACAGGTTTCCTAGCAACACTTGGACACGTATTAAGACTTTGCCACTTCCCTATTAGCATGTTCACTGGCAAGTGTGACAGACACTGTAATCCTGTGGCCTGCGAAGGGTAACTGCGTACATGGTATTTCTCCTAATCATCATCCCCTTGTTCACTTCCTGCTATTTTCCTGCCAGCCTTACTTGCCAGGGATTATCTACTGGCTTTCTGCCCTTCTGCCTTCCAGTGCCAGGTGCTATGTATACACATGGGCCTGTTCTTGCTGCAGCGGGAGGCCAAGGGGCTCCTCTGCCAAGGCTACATAAAGAGGTCCACGGGTGTGCAGGTCAAGAAGAAAGCCAGCCAGGGATCCTCCACGCAGCAGGGCCGAGCACTGTGGCCAGAGCTCGGGGCCTCTGCTGATCCCACTTCACAGTGAAAACTTCAGTGAAAAGAGGTGTTGATATTCCTTTCTCTGTCTTTTCACTAAATAGATTAATTAGTGGGACCTGAAACATGCCTGTTGAAAATCACCACTTTGGGGGACACCAGGAGTGTTTCATCTTAATTCGTGAAACCCTTGTTTCTAGAAAGAAAGCATGGTTTATGGTCATTAATGCTTCAAGACAGTTGAGTGAATCAGAACCTGTGTTGTTTCTTTGTTAAAAAGCTTCCCTTTGCAGTGACCAGTTTGATTGTGACCACAGTGGTGCAGGGGAATGTTAACTCCTATTTTATCTTGAAGGAGCTGCAACATATAGATTCTATCCTATTATATGTTTCTCATTGCTAAGAGCGATAAAAACTTAATGGCTTATTTGTGGATTATTGCTTAGTTGATAGGAAACTATCTTGGAGGCATTTTTTAAAATAATATGTTCAGGGGAAAAATTTGGCTGTTGTGTACTATCTACTAATAAGAAAAGGATGATAGATTAAACAAGAGTTACTTTCCCAGGAAAATCATTAAATATTTATGGACGGCACAGCAAATAACATAATAGGAATGAGTTTTGGCAAGTTAACAGCACCATT
This sequence comes from Proteles cristata cristata, assembly GCA_017311185.1. Taxonomy (NCBI): domain Eukaryota; kingdom Metazoa; phylum Chordata; class Mammalia; order Carnivora; family Hyaenidae; genus Proteles; species Proteles cristata. The sequence continues at coordinate 20,967 of JAESUZ010004784.1, read as the reverse complement.
TATCTTTAAAGCACTTTCCAAAAACAAGCTAATTAATCCTCCCACCCTGTATATGATAAAGTGAAAATACTGTAATCCTCTCTTTTGCTTTTTCTTGATCAACCTAGTTTTACTTAAGTGACTTTTAGTTTGAAAGTGTTTTTGATCCTACTTGATTGTCTTCCTCTGTGATAGAGTCATTGCTGCCCCCTGGGAGGCCCATTTGATGAAATGACATTCCCAAAGAAAAGATGAAGTCAGATTGAACTGGCCAATCACAGCTTGAGAGCTCATTTACAACTTCAGAGCGTTGGAAATGACTCAGAACATGCCAGAGGACCACAGTTCCAGACGAGTCAGACAATCCTACCATGCATTTCTCATTGGGCAGCAAGTTAAACGTTAGGTTCAGTGAAAGTGACCTGCCATGATTTCACTAAACCATTTAGTATCTTTCTACTGACAGCTTGCCTTATATTGACATAACCTGACTTTGTGGACAGTTTGTCAACTTACCAACATTGTCAACTTTTCTTTTCTCCCAGTTTTATTGAGATATAATTGACATATAACATCATACTAGTTTAAGATGTACAACATAATGATTTCATATATGTATATATTACAAAATGATTACCACAATAAGTTTTCTTAACAAACATCATCTCACATTACATTTTTTTTGTCGTAATGAGAACTTGTAAGATTTACTCTTTTAGCTACTTTGAAATATACAATACTGTATTATTAACTATAGTCACCATCCTCAGAACTTATTTGTCTTATAACTACGAGTTTCTACCTTTTGACCACCCTCATCCATCCCCCCAAACCCCTGGCAACTGTGGCAACTATCATTCTTTTCTCTGTATGTATGATTCAAGTTTCAAAGATTGTATATAGGAGCGCCTGGGTGGCTCAGTTGGTTAAGCGTCCAACTTTGGCTCAGATCATGATATCATGGTTGCTGGGTTTGAGACTTGTGTCCGGCTCTGTGCTGACAGCCAGCTCAGAGCCTGGAGGCTGCTTCAGATTCTGTATCTTCCTCTCTCTCTGACCCTATCCTTTTCATGCTGTCTCTCTCTCAGAAATAAATAAAACATTTAAAAAAATTTAAAAAAGATTATATATAAGCGAGATTATATAATATTTGTCTTTATCTGTCTGACTATCTCATGTAGCATAATGATCTCAAGGTCTATCCATGTTGTTGCAAATTGCAAGATTTCCTTTTTATAGTCCTGTGTGTGTGTGTGTGTGTGTATTATGTTTTATTAACCCATTACTCTATTGGTGGACATGTCCTGGCTATTATAAATAATACTGCATTGGATATGGGAGTGTAGATATCTCTTGAGATAGTGATTTCATTTTCTTTGAATAAATACCCAGAAGTGGAGTTGCTGGATCATATTTTAATTTTTTTTTCTCGTTTCTTTGTAACTTTAAATTTTGTTATAATTTTAAATATAACTCAGAAAAGTTGGAAACCTGGTATAAAGAACTCCCCTTGGGGTGCCTGGGTGGCTCAGTCAGTTAAGTGTCTGACTTCAGCTCAGGTCATGATCTCACAGTTCGTGGGTTCAAGCCCTGCGTTGGGTTCTGTGCTGACAGCTAGCTCAGAGCCTGGAGCCTGTTTCAGATTCTGTATCTCTCTCTCTCTCACCCTACCCTACTAACACTGTCTGTCTCTCTTTCTCTCAGAAATAAATTAAACATTTAAAAAAATTTTTAAAAAGAACTCCCCTTGGCTCTTTATTCCAGTTATGCCAGTTGTTTACATTTTGTCCTATTTGCTTTATCATAGTCTCTCTCTTTTCTTTTTTCAGAATCTCAAAAAAAAGTATAACCTGATTTTCTCAGAATAATTCTGAGTTACGTAAATGCTTAATATTTAAAAGATTGACATATCTTTCAAAGAATGTTGTCTATTTTAAAGACAAGACTATTTTAAACATTTATTTATTTTTGGGAGAGTACAAGTTGGGGAGGGGCAGAGAGAGGAGGGCAGAGGATCCGAAGCAGGCTCTGTGCTGACAGGCTGACAGCAGCGAGCCTGATATGGGGCTTGAACTCAGAAACTGCGAAATCATGACCTGAGCTGACGCCAGAGGTTCATCTGACTGAGCCACCCAGGTGCCCCAAGACAAGAGTATTTAAATGGCAGTAATATTTAGTAGAGTCAAATAACTCAGGATAAGAAACATACATTTTGCATCTGAAGTAAATCTCTTAGGACCAGCCCTGCTGCATAGTAGGTATTCAAGTATTCAGTGAATAAAAGATTATGAATTATTCAGAAGCCTAAGTATCCCCAAATTGTTTACATTTCCTCTTCTCAACACATTTTCTTTCTGCAACAAAGATATAGATGAGAGTAACCTTTATTCTGTAATTTAGAACACGAGTATTTAACCTTTCAAGCTTGTTTAATAATGCAAACCACAGACTAATAAGTTATCTTTACATTAGTGAATTAAAATTCTGTGTTTTATTAGCTTCTGTTTCAGCTTAATAACTACAAAACGCCTCTACACATTCACAGCTGTGTTAGGTCTTAGGTTAATTTCTGTCAGTTTTGAATTGGAATCAGAGAATGCCTATATCTTTAAGCAAAAAGAATATGATGACATAAAAAGTCTAAAATCTTCAAATGAATTTTAAGCATCTGAATCAAAGAATTCCTTCATCATCACTTCATCATTTTTGCTAAGAAAATGTGATAGGCTTACTTGTGCCAGTGTCTTTTTTTGAGAGGAAACTGTGATCAGTTGGATTATACTTTCTGGGTCAAGGCACCCTCTCGGCATTCCAGTTTCCTTTCACATAGATAGCATTTAATTTTTTATTAACAAAATTTTATTATGATGTGGCTTGTATTGTCAAAAGAAATGAAAATAGCATTAGATGAATATTCTTTCTATTTTTTTTATCTAAGGTCAGATGCTGGAAGAGATTATGTTGTTTGTGGTGGAGGACACTTGTGATGATTAATTTTATATATCAAGTTGACTGTGCCACAGAGGGCCCAGACATTTGGCCAGACACTATGCTGAGTGTGTCTATAAGGGTAGTTCTAGATGAGATTAGATTAACATTTGAATTGGTAGACTGAGTGAAACGGATTGCTTTTCCTAAAATGAGGGGGGGATGGGGCCTCATGCAATCAATTGAAGGCTTAAATAGAACAAAAAGGCTGAGTAAGAGGGAACTTCACCTCCCTGACCTTTGAGCTAGGACATCTGTCTTCTGCCATCACTGCAGCTATACCATTGACTTTCCTGGGTCTTCAGTTTCCTGGAACTTGTCAGCTTCCATTATTGTAAGAACGAATTCTTCTTCCTTCCTTCCTTCTCCCTCCCTCTCTCTCTTTTTCCCTTCCCTTCCCTTGCCTGCCTTGCCTTGCCTTCCCTTCCCTTTCCTCCCCCCGTCCCTTTTTCTCTCTCTCTCCCTCCTTCTCTATCTAGAACCAATACCTATTGATTCTGCTTCTCTGTAGAACCCAGACTGACAAAACATCCTTAGGGCATCTGCCCACTTCACAGTCATTCTCTCTTCTTTGGCATCTGTTTTACTGCCTGCGTTGTTGGGTCTTAAACCATTTTGTTCTATTTGACCCTCCCTCCCAGTTGAATAGTCCAGTGGTGGACATCTGACTCCAAGTGGGCCATTCCCCATTTACTTATCTTGACAATTTGAAATTCTGAGAAAGAGGGAGAACGCATAGTTTCCTATCTGGTCAACATGTTAACATTAGATTTGGGAGCTGTGAGTGGTTGTTTTGTCATCTGAGTGAGAAGCAAAGAAAGCTGGTCTGCGAATAGAATAGAAAATATCACAGATACAAAGTAAAGAAAGGGGAGCGCCTGGGTGCCTCAGTCGGTTAAGCACCTGACTTCAGCTCAGGTCATGATCTCACGGTTCATGAGTTTGAGCCCCACGTTGGGCTCTATGCTGACAGCTCAAAGCCTGGAGCCTGTTTCAGATTCTGTGTCTCCCTCTCTCTCTGCCCCTTCCCCACTCACACTGTCTGTCTCTCTCTCTCAAAAATAAATAAATATTTAAAAAAAAAAAAAAAGCAAAGAAAGGTTCCTGATCCACTTCTCCTTCCTGTTCCCATCACTTCCTCAAGCCTGGATGCTTCCTGTCTTTGGTTTATATCATGCTCTTGTGTCATACCCGCTACCCACTACCATGTATTTATTTTTTACTTTTGTTGGCTGAGGTTGGTTTCTGTACTTGCATCAATAGCCTGACTAATACATTGGCTTGACCCATTTTTTTTTTTTACTTCTCTTTGTATTTTAACAAGAGCCAATGAGAAAGTCAAAGAAAATGTGGGATGGGAACCTGTTCCAGTGTAGCTCACTGAGGAGGAGCCACAAAACCTTATTTTGTAAAACTTCTTTTTGTGTCAGTTCTTGTTGGAAGCTCACATTTTTATCAAATAGCCCCAAGTGCAGCATCAATTCCTAAGTTAAGAAAATAATGCCCAAGCTGGTATGTATCACTTAACCTTCTTTTTGAAATGTTGATTTGATACTGTCAAGAGACCACAGCTGTACTGTAAAACTATGTTTTCTATGGAAATTACTTGGCATTGCTAATTCAAGGTTAAGGCTTTGTTTCTTCTTTGTTAAAGGATTTCTCATGAATTGCGAACATGTGTATGAATCCTTCTAAGGTGTTAGGAAAACAATGCAAACTTCACGTGAAAGTAACTGCAGTATTTACCTTGGAATTAAATAAGACGTGCGCAATATCTGATGCATAGTAAGGTCTACATAGATGTTCACTATTATTTTCAGATTCAGAAGAAAACTGATTAAGACTTTATTATGATTACTTACAAGCCTATGTGATTCTTCCCACACACAATTTAAGCATCATTATTTTGCTCGGCATCTATCTGCATGGAAAAGTATGGTAATGGATGTGGAGAAATAAAACTCTGGGGCTTCTGGTCAACATCTGAACAAAGGCATCCCTGCTGCAGGCTCCAGAGCAGGGCTGTTGAAGACAAGGGCATAAAATACTCCCTTTTAATAGCACCGTGAGAATAGAACTTGGGTGTTCCAGCTCCCGCAACAACCTAGAGTAGCAGGATCCTCAAACGTGGCGCTTAACCAGGCCTGTCAGTTCCCTCTTCTCCCAATTCATGACCGATGGCTGTGAATGAGGCTGCTAACGAGAGGAGGGAAGGGAAAAGGTAGGCAGAATTCCTACAAGGTATTTCTATTTCTGGCAAGTCACTACTTGGTTATGGAGAGCAACACATTTATCTGGAGGCCTTTTTTTTTTTTTTTTTAAAGTGAACGTTGCTTCATAATGAATACTAAATAAAACCGATAGAATCCAGATTAATTTTTAATGAGCAGCAGTTGTGTACTGCATGTAATAATATTGAAATTAATACATAATTAAAGTAGATTTGTACAGAATAATTCACTTGAGAGTTGAGTAGTGGAGAACAAAATTGAACATCTCCAAAGGAGACCTGCAGCTCTGTATCCTGATTTTTTTTTTTCAGGCATGGAAAGAGATCAATGTTTCCTTGAGGGGGAAGTTGCACTTCCCAGAGGCTTTAGAAATCATTTGGAACTTTGACCGGGGCTAAGACCTTCCATGTTCGTTCATAAGAGGTTACACTGGACACTAATTAGGACAAAATCCACACATGTCACAGCCTTGCCTAGAGCTCTGTTACCATTAAAATGACTTTTCTTCTATATTCTCACTGGCTAATGATTTTCACCTTTCTTAAGTCGAGTTGCTGGGTCAAACCTTGTACTCTGAAAAAGTAAGCAAGCAGTGCTACCAATTGATATAGCTTTAAATACAAAGTGAATTTATTATGTCGTAGGTATTATAATGGAACAATGGACACTCCCAAAATGACAAGAAAATACACTGGGGAATCCACCTCTTGCTGTGCAACTCTACTGCAGTAGATGGACATGTTGCTTCTGGAGAGGTCGCCTCTGTGTGGTTGTGAATTTCAGCTGAAATGTCCTTAGTGAACAGCTGTGTTTTCTTTTTCTTTCTTTCTTTCTTTCTTTCTTTCTTTCTTTCTTTCTTTCTTTCTTTCTTTCTTTCACTCAGCATCAATCTCCCCCCTTCTCTGCTGTTATCTCCCCAGTTTTCTAGGGGTAGCACCTCTCCCATGCTCCCAGTCTGGTACTGAAGATGGAGTTGACTTCATCCTTAGCTCAAAGAGTAGGCTTGTGACTTAGAAGGTCACATCCACTTACTTACTGTGATTGGTTCAGAAATGAGCATGTAACCCAAACTGGCACCAGAGCCAGTAAAACTCAGTATAGAATTTTAGGAAACTGCTGGCAGAGAAGCTTTCTCTTTTTCTAGAGAGCTGAGAAAAGGTAGACCTGGAACCGGGAGCTCTGATTAAGGCCAAGCCTTCCAGAGAAAGAAGGCAACACAGAGAGAAGCAGATGTTAGCAAGAGGTGGGCGGGCAGCTTTCTACAGCATTGTTTAAACACGTAAACCCAGTTGCCTGGAATTGATCAACATCTGGACTTTTTAGTTACATGAACTGAGAATTTTTTTTTTTTGAGTTGAATTTTCTGCTACAGCAACGCCAAGAGTCTTGACTAATACGGGGCTCTCAGAAATCTGTGTCATTTCTTTAATATTAGCTTAGTGGAATTCAGGATACCTGGCCCTTCCAGGCTTGTGCAGTTGCTTCTGGAATTTGGGGTCAGACCACTTAATTTGGTCTTTTGGAATCATCCAAGGCCCCTCCCTCTATAAGTAACCTCTATGACCAGGAACAGTGGGGAGGAGGAGCAAATAGAAAGATATAAAGCTGGAGAAGTTAATGATCTAGGGTCCTATTTTTCTATAGCTCCTGGTTTGAGAAAATTCCTCCAGGGCAGAGCTTCTCAAACTTTAAGCGGCTTACAAACCATCTGAGGATCTTGTTAAAAAGGCAGAGGATGGGGCATGTGAGTCTGCATTTCCTTTCTTTTCTTTTCTTTCTTTCTTTCTTTCTTTCTTTCTTTCTTTCTTTCTTTCTTTCTTTCTTTTCTTTCTTTTTTTTTTTTTGAGAGACAGAGACGGAATGTGAGCAGGGGAGGGGCAGAGAGAGACACACAATCAGAAACAGGCTCCAGGCTCCTAGCTGTCAGCGCAGAGCTCCCTATGAGGCTCGAACCCATGAACCGTGAGATCATGACCTGAGCCGAATTTAGACGCTTAACTGACTGAGCCACCACGCGCCCCAAGTCTGCATTTTTAAAAAATTTTTCTTTTTATAATGTTTATTTATTTTTGAGACAGAGAGAGACAGAGCATGAGCAGGGGAGGGGCAGAGAGAGAGGGAGATGCAGAATCCGAAGTAGGCTCCAGGCTCCGAGCTGTCAGCACAGAGCCCAATACAGGGCTCGAATCCATGAACCATGAGATCATGACTGAGCCAAAGTCGGACGCTTAACCAACTGAGCTACTCAGGTGCCCCAAGTGTGCATTTCTAACAAGCTTCTGGGATGCTCCTGGTGCAAGGACCATACTCAGAATTGCAGGGTGCTGGTATGGCTTTGGCCTGGTGTCTGTATACTTCATCTGCTTCAATCTAGAGTCCAGACAGAGACCCCAGACTGATGGTGGAGTTCTTCCATGAATTCTAAAGGAGAGATTTTCCTTTAATCTTTTACTCCCTTCTTGGCACAGCTATAGTGCTAGAGAATGTTTTGCCCAGGGTTCATGAGTTATAGCTGTGGAAGAAATGCCCATAAATACCTCCAGTTTTTTGATGACAAATCATATAAGTATATATAAGTATAAATATATATATATTTAATTTTTATTTATTTATTTATTTTGAGAGAGAAAGCATGTGAACATGAGCAGAGGAAGGATAGAGAGAGGGAAAGAGAATCCCAAGCAGGCTTGGTGCTTTCAGCACAGAGCCTGATGCAGGACTTGATTTCACAGAACGTTGATATCATGACCTGAGCCAAAATCAAGAGTCGGTAGCTTAACCAACTGAGTCGCCCAGGCACCCCGATTGTCTTTTTATTCTTAAATAACTGATTTATCTAGCCATAAAATGAAAACTCCTACTCATATTCTTGCTGTTTATCTTAATGTTTCCTCAGAAGACAGCACATCTTTTTGCAGAGGATGACAAGCCAGTTTTTGCCTGACCAAAGTGAGACATATGGCGAATTTTTCTCCCCCATGGCAACTGTAAGCATCAATCTAGATTTTCCAGACCAACTGCTAAGTGGCCCTGAAGGAAACTAAACTCTGTGTTACAGTTTTAGAGAAGTGGTGCAGAGGCCTTGTATTTAATAAAGACTGATCAATTCTTGTATTATTCTTGTTAATTTATTACTATTAATTTATTGTTGGTACTAAACACATCAGTTCTTGTGGGCTTATTCTGAGCCTACAAGTCCTTTCAACCTTAATTCTAAAATGAGAAGATAAATATAACAATAGGAGAACTGCATGTCAGTGCTGAACGAGGGCGGAGTGAAATAAGATCGCAGTAATTTCTGGAACACATAAGCAGATGGAAGAGGGCTGAAGAAAGACCAGGTATCAGTTCCCTCACTACAGCACAAAGGTGGGGTGACACTGCAGGAGTGATGGGTGACACTTAAACTGAGAAGTGACGATGTAAATTGGGCCCGTTTATTGGATTATAAGCTAGAACGTACACTGTTTGGGTCCACATACAGAGTTATTTTCATAGAAAATTGGTAGCAGATACTATATTAAACTAGAGGTTTTGTGCAAGTGAAGTCTTTTAAATATGTGGGAGATGACTGTATATATATTTTAAAAAATTAAAAAAAATTTTTTATTTTCGAGAGACAGAGAGAGACAGAACGTGAGCAGAGGAGGGGCAGAAAGAGAGGGAGACACAGAATTCAAAGCAGGCTCCAGGCTCTGAGCTGTCAGCACAGAGCCTGACACGGGGCTTGAATCCACGAACCATGAAATCATGACCTGAGCTGAAGTCAGACGCTTAACTGAATGAGCCACCCAGGCGCCCCTGTATATATCTTAATGTAATGGACTAGGGAAGAATCTGAAGAACCACTGGTGAGAAAGGGAAGGATACTGAAATGTTCAAATAGGTAATTGTGGAGTAATGAAGTGTGTGTGTGTGTGTGTGTGTGTGTGTGTGTGTGTGTATGTGTGTGTATTTAAATCAGTGACAATTTCTCAGAAGCTTAAAAGGAGACAATGGCATAATAGTTAGACTTCAGAAATCTGCCTCTTCTCAGAGATATTAGAATAAGATACAAGCTCGATTAGTATTCTTACTGAGCCTTTTGTTTCACTTCCAGCAAAGAGTTTTATTTCCCTGAAATATGATTCCAATATGATGATCATAAGCCTTGGTTAATTTTAAGACATTTCTCTTCAGTTATGAAAAAGGGCTCATCAGCAGTCCTTGCCAAAATCTCATTAAAATACCTTTTAAGCTCTGCTTTAAGGTCATTTTTAGTATTCGTTGCAGTGTTAATTAGAAAACTGCAGTTTCCTTTATTCCTACCAGAATCCCTTTCCAGTAGTGTCTTTGGCTCTGGCATTTTGCGGATGACCCTGTTTCCCTGAATTTAACTTTAACAGAATAAATGGCTCTATTTTTGCTTTGCTATATTTTCTTTAGCTATTAGTTTTGCAGCCTCCGTCACTGATAAACCCAAAGCTGTCATTTATTAATTTATTGAGATGCTCTTCACATTTTCTACAGAGTCAGAAAAGACACCAATTAAATTAGTTACTGCAAAAGTGAGATCACAGAAAATAAATTTATATGTTCAGAGTACTCGCTTCCATCCAGTTGAATCCTACTTTCCTAAAAGTACAAAATGTTTCATATGTAAATTCGGTATATACTGATTGCTGCATCTTTGCAGACATTCAACAAATATGATTCAGTTATTGCCTCTGAGAAAATGCATCAAGGAAAAATGTTAACGTTATAGAGCACGTGTGAGAGAAATCTACTGAAGAGGACATAGGAAATCTAGCTTCCAGTTCCAATTTTGGGCCATGTTTCCATAGCAGATCAGGGGAAATACTGAGTTGGAGGTTATGCTTCAAAATTACCTGGGAGAGTCCTGAATTACCCCACTGAATTAGCCTCTCTACTGTGGGGGCCCAATATCAGTATGTGTGTAAAACTCCCCAGGGATTCTGATGCTGTTATTCCTTTGAACCCTGTTTGACAATCAGTGTCTTATATTGGGCATATACAAAAATATTAAAGTTGAGAACTTGGGTCTGTGTTGTTTAATCCAGGCAAAGGAGCAGGGCTAGCTGGGAACAATCCCTTGAGTCTGAGGTGGAGGAATGTGGAGCGCCTTTTCACCTATGGATGCAAGATGTGAGGTCAGCAGACAGAGAACAGGGGTCTCATCTGGGAAAGTGATTAAGGTTCAATTAGAACAGAAAATCCAAAACTGGTGTCAGAGAAGTGGTGAAGTGTGGGGACAGTGGCCGTGCTGTATAACTCCAGAAACCATCCACTTATGGTTGTATTAGTTATCTATTGCTGTGTAACAAGTCATCCCAAACTTAGCAGCTTAAAGCAACAAAAAATTATTACATCTCAGTTTCTGTGGGTCAGACAGTTGAGTCTCTCAAGTGGTTGCATTCAAGGTGTAAGGGGCTAGAATCATCTCAAGGCTTGACTGAGGTAATATCCACATCTAAGCTCATTTACGGTGCCTGTAGCCTGGCCTCAGAAAATCTATTTCCAAGCTCACTCCCGTGGTTGCTATCAAGCCTTGGTTCTGTACCCTGTGGGCCTGCCCATACTGCTGAGTGCCCTCATGACATGGCAGCTGGTTTAACCAAGTCAGTGATGAGGGAAGGAGGTAAAGAGTGAGAAGCACAGAGAGAGAGAGAGAGAGAGAGAAACAGAATGAATGAGAATGAACCCCCTGGACAGAAGCTGTAGTCTTTTTATAACCTAATCTCAGAAGTGACATCCTAGGACCTTCACATGTTCTATTATCAGAAGGACATCACTAAGTCCAGTCCACACTTGAGAGTAAGGCAGTAAACACTTTGAAGGGAGGAACACTAATGAATATTTGTAAACCTGTCTTTAAAACCTCCCAGGTACTCCATGTCCCCTCCTCCTTCTAGTTGTGCAGGGCACAAATTACATGGCTGCACACGGTGAAAAACCAGAAGGTCAAGGACCAGGAGTAGAAGATAGGACAAACTCAGGGTTTCCTGGAGGAATTTTGGACAAGGAGTAGGGGTAAATGTGAGGCTGTGGAGCACAGTGGTTACGGACTTCAAGTCAACCATTCTTGGGGTGACTCCCAGTGCTTCCATTCTCTAGCTCTTGGCAGTAATCCCACCCCCACCTCCAAAATTGTTTCAGTTTTATTGAGATGTACAGTTGACCCTTCCACAACATGGGGTTTAGGGATGCCAGTCCCCACGCAGTTGAAAATCTGTGCATAAGCGTTGACTCTCTAAAACTTGACTACTGATCACCTGCTGTTGATTAGGAGCTTTTGCTGATAACATAAACAGTTGATTAATATGTGTTTTGTATGTTATATGTATTTTAGATTGTATTCTTACAATAAAGTAAGCTAGAGAAAAGACTTTTTTTTTCAAATTGTTGCAAATCTTCAAAAAAAATTTTCCAGTATATTAACTGAAAAAATCTGCTTATAAGTAGACTCGTGCAGTTCAAACTTGTTCAAGGGTCAACCATAATTGACAATAAGTTAACATTTTAAGATCCAGTTTTTTTTTTAATCTATAGGAAGGACTGATACATGGGCAATACATTTGCCAACCGCATGAGATCACTTCTCACATTAAATTCTGCAAGCCCTGTCAGTTCTACCACTGCAGCGTATCTCAAGTTGTCCACTTTGCTCCATACCCACTGCGACCTCCCTGGGCCAAGCCTCTACCATCTCTGATCTGGATGGCAGTAAAGACCTCCTCACTAGTTCCCCTCTGGTTATGTAAGGTTCATTTCCCCCATAGCAACCAGAATCATTTTTAAAAATGACAAATCAGGTTATAACCATGGCTCTGCTGAAAGCAGTCAGTGCTTCCATGTAGGTTTAAACAGAATCGAAATTCCTTGCCCTGAACTGACATCATCTGACTCCCACCTACCTTTCTAGACTCACCTTGGGCAATCCTATCTCTAGGGTCTTTTCTGCTCACCTAGGAAGCTGGGCTCTTTCCCATCTCAGGTCACCCACTCTCTCTGCCTGGTACCCTTTCCTTCAGGTCTTTCCACGGCTGTCTCATACATGCTCTTCAGGTCTCAGCTTGGATGTTACCATCCCATAGAGCCTTCTCTGACAGAAGTAGGCTACCATGATTCCCAAGGTAGAGTTCCCCTCTCCATGCATTTTTCTCTCTTCATTTAACTATTTTCTTCTATTTTAATTTCTTTAATTATTTTCTTCTCTGTACTATCATACTCTGTGATTATCTTATTATTTATTTTCTTATTTATTGTTGTACCCACCCACCTAGAAAGCAAGCTCAGTGAAGACAATGCCCTGTCTATTCCATTTGCTTGCTCTTGTATCCTAAGGGGCTAACCCCAGCCCTGGATTATAATAAACTCTCCATAAATAATTACCAAATGAATCCATAAATAATTACCAAATGAATGAATATGTGAGAACACATGTTCGATGCTTAGCACAGGGCCTGACACATTATAGCTGCCAAATATGGTTAGATAATTACATATTGGATATATTCAAATCTGTGTCACAGGGCTAGTGAAGCCCTGTGAAAATATTGGGATAATATGTGAAGGACACAACTGCAGCATCTGGTACATTAAATCACCAACTACTGTTTTTTGTTTTTTGTTAAAATTTTTTAATGTTTTATTTATTTCTGATATATATCTATATCTGTATAGATATATCTCTCTCTATATATATATATAGAGAGAGAGAGACAGCGTGAGCACGGGAGGGTCTGAGAGAGAGAGGGAGATACAGAATCCAAAGCAGGCTCCAGGCTCTGAGCTGGCTGTCAGCACAGAGCCCGATGCGGGGCTTGAACCCACGGACCGTGAGATCATGACTTGAGCTGAAGTCGGATGCTCAACCAACAGAGCCACCCAGGCGCCCCCATCAACTACTGTTTATTGAACACATAGCATTACATTCGTGTAATGGGGATGGAGAGGGATTGAGGCTACTCAACACCTATATATTTAGAAGCCTGTAGATGTTTAACTACATATTGATATTATTTAGACTTAAAAATCCTAAGCTACCAAGTGTTGTGTTCCCTGTAGAGAAGTGTGAGACAAGTGAGCATATTGTTTGGGACACAGACTGTACCATGAAGTAAGTAACTGAATAGATCTGATTGTTGGAAGCGTCATTAACTCAAGTATTCTGTCAGCTTGCCATTCCTACACTTGCCAAAATGAATCTTGTCTGTGCTAGAATATTTGTTCTCTTGCAACAGGGATATGGAAGAAAATGTTTAGAAAATACTGGAAAAACTAGCAGCTAAAAATAAAAATTCCTCAAACACAAGGGCGGCTACCAGCAGGAAATTCATTGTGGGCGCTGGTCTCCCACTATACTACCCTAGCGCCACATCTCATTCTGTGTCCCTTGGCAAAGGGCCTGGCATGTGAATGATGCTCATCGGTGCTTGTTAAAGTAAAGTAAAAGTGAATTAAAGTCTAGGTCAGCCCCTTATGTACAGGGTAAGAGCACTAAATATGGGATCGAAGCCTTTGACTGCTGGCGTCACCATCCCATTGTTTATCAGCTGTGTAACCTAAGACAAATTACTTAATTCCCCCGCACCTTGGATTCTGAAACCATAACGTTGGAAAAAGCTGTTAACTTGGTGGCATAGGATTGGTGTGGTAACAGTGGTAGATAGCATAGCTCAAAGAGTGCATTTGATTATTTTTACTTTCCTTCCTTACAGCCGGCCTCAGAAAATTTGCTGGCTTTTCCATCTTTTTAAATCTTTCCAGCCTCTCTATAGCTAAAAGAGATCCATGAGCAATAGAGTGGCCCAGGATCTGGACATACTCTGTTTCCTGAAAGACAAATCCAGGGGCTTTTGATTTTATGAATGTTAGTACTCTTCAGAATGTGAAGCCAACATAGCAGATAGATACAGTAAACACAGTCACTGGTAAGTTATTTTGTAATTCCCTTCTGAAAACATAAGTAGAATCCTTGTTAGATTCCTGCATTGTGACATTGTTCTTGAGAAAGGGCTAATACCCCTCTGGTTTCTTCCTTTTGGAAGGGACCTCCTTCAAGCAGTTATGAAGAGACAAAGTAGGTTAGTAGGTACTTCTTCCTTGTCTCAAGTGAGTGATTTATGTCTGAGGATGTTTAGCTTGTTTGACTTCCATTTTTAAAAAATGTTTCTTAATTTTGAGAGAGAGAGAGGGAGGGAAGGAGAAAATGCCTGAGTGCAGGGGAGGGGCAGAGAAAGAGGGGGACAGCGAATCCCAAGCAGGCTCCACGCTATTATGGAAGAGCCTGATGTGGAGCTCAGTTTCACGAATTGTGAGATCATGACTTGAGCTGAAATCAAGAGTTGGACATTCAACCAACTGAGCCACCCAGGCACCCCTGAGTTACTTGCAGTTTAACTGAGTTTCTGCGTCACCCAGAAAGAGCCGCCTCAAACATCCTTCACACTGAATGACTTGGTCAGCAAGAGTTGTCCTTGAATAAAAAAGAGACCTCTCATAGGGATTTTTGCTACCTGACAACTCCCAGACTAGTCCTTTATATTTGAAAGAAAACAAATTTGACTCATCAGTTTTGTTTTAAATCTCAACTCTGAATCTAGGTTGTTATTTAATTCGCTCGATCTATCAGCTCACAAATATTTACTAAATCCTTCCATGTTCCATGTTGAGATTTTGGGATTTAAAAGATGAAAAGACCTGTTTCCAATGTTCAAGAGAAGCACATGGCTGGCAGATGGTTAGTTGGCCATGAGAGAGGAGTCAAATCTTCCTTGTCTGGTGGGTATTAGGAATGGAGTATCAGGAGATACTGTATAAACCATCTATGCCCAACATTTGTGGCTTCAGACAATTATCATAGTTTCTGTGTGTCAGGAGGCTGGGCATGTGTGATGGGGTGGTTCTGGCTCAGAGTTTTTTATGAGGCTGCTGTCTACACCTCGACTGGGCTGCAGTCAGCCTCCCTATTTGGGGGAGGATCCGCTTCCAAGCTTGCCCACATACTTGTTAGAAAAACTCGGTTCTTCCCACGCTGTTGGACTGACCACCTCAGTTATTCACTGACTTCTGGCTGAAGGCTTTCCCCAGTTTCCTGCCCTGTGGATCTCTCCATGGGACGTCTCCCACAGGGCAGCTGCTTCATAAGAGTGAGCTAGCAAGGAAGAGCCAGGAAGAGGATGTAAGACCAAAGTCAGTCTTTTATAACCTGATCTTCATAGGGACCTGCCATCACTTTTTGCATGTTCTATTCATGAGAAGCAAGTCACTAGATTTAGTCTACACTGAAGGGGAGAGAGTGCCACACAGACATGAATACCAGGTGAAGATCTTTAGGAAGCTTCTTACTATAGATGAGTGAGCACTCATTAAGGCAGACTTGGGAGGGTGGAAGAGGAGAGACACGTTCAAGTATGGGGGACCCAAATGAGCCAAGCTGTGAAAGCATGAGTAAGGCTTAACTAGACAATTTCAAACATTCGATTGGAGTTCAGAGTGCAGGGCTAGGATGGAGAATGGTAATGGTGAAGGTTGAAAAGGAGGCTAGGAAGATAGGGAAGATACAGATTGTAAAGGACTTTGTATAGAGAAATAGGGATTGAACTTCATCCCAAAGTACTGATGAACTATTAAGGATTTTAAAGGAGAGTCATGATTACACATTTACTTTGGAAAGATCACTCTATGACTGTGTTGATAGAGGGGTTATTTATCACACTTACATTTGATCCCATTAGACCCTCATAACCAACATGGACATCAGCTTCTCTGATTTGTGGACGCAGGGAGTTTGAGGGCTGTACAGGGAGTCATTGGTAATCCACCACTGGGTTATCCGTGTGTGGTGCTAGCAGTGAAATGGCAGAAGGGGGGGTAACTGGTCCTTTTTTCTTGGCCAGGAAAACAGACAACTTACCCCAGGATCAGTTGCTCGCTCATCCCTTAATTGGATAAAATGTAATTCGTCTTTACAGATTGCTCACATTAGCCCTGCTGATTGAGACCATCCCACCGTCTCTGTTTTGAAGCTCATCGTTCTGCAGTTGTAAAGTTTTGAAAAGCCACTGGCGAAGAACTGAAAGGCCATGATAAATACAGCCATGTTCTGTTGACCTTGTAGAGATTTAGAACATTTAAAAAATAGAACACGATAAAGAGTTGTGGCTTCGGTCCGCTGTTTGTAAAGCAGGGGTCTTGAACACGGTGGTCTCTGAAGTCTTGGAGAGTTTTACATTCTGAGATTTTCTGTGAAAGGCCTTACTACTTATATTTGCCTATTTATTTTGCTTCCAGCCATTAATCTTCAGGCGGAGTATATTCTTCCCGTTTCAGCCCGACACTGATTCTTTGATGTTTTTGGGTCATACCGTTGTGGAGAAAGGCTGTTCTTCTTGTACTATTGCAGAATGTGGAGAAACGCAGTTACTAAGATAACATTGGAACTTGTGAGTGCGTTTACTTCCCACCGTACTGCTCACGGGCTGAACTTTCTTCTTTTCTGGGAGACACATTGCTGTTTCCAACAGGGAGTATATAATGCATGAAAAGAGGGACACCCTAGAGTAATAAAACAGATGTGAAGAGACCGGCAGTCAGCTGGGAAGTAAAAAGAGGCCATGCATGCATCTGAGCTCAGAGTCGTCTCTGCCTCGCATGCCTGCTTGTGGAGGAAAGCCCGGCCGAGGCTGGACAGCACTGGAGTTAATGCAGACATGTTCCTGTTGAGGGAAGAGGAGGCCTGTATGGTTAGAAGGCTCTCTATTCACCACTATGCACAGAAGGTACTTGAACTTGATGTCACATGATGATGGCAAAAGAATTTCTGGGGAATGACTAAGCCCCTGTTCTACATATCATTTCTTGTATGTACTTACTCACAAAGGGGAAGTATGGGATTTTGAGATACCTGCAGGTCCTCCTTAGCAAGGAGGTGGTTAGGTCTTGTAATATGTGCAAGAGGTATATTGAGGAGGCTTCAAATACATTTTTAATATTTAATCTACCTGATTAATACATGGATAGTCTTATAGTATTTTTTTAAGTTTATTTATTTTGAGAGAGACAGAGCCAGTGCAAGTAGGGGAGAGGCAAAGAGAGAGGAGGGGAGAGAGAGAGAATCCCAAGCAGGCGCCACACTGTCAGCACAGAGCCCAACGCAGGGCTTGAACTCACTAAATCACAAGATCATGACCTGAGCTGAAACCAGGAGCCAGATGCTTAACCAACCAACTGAATCACCCAGGTGGCCCTTACACATTTTTAAATGGAAGAAGCAGTAGGTGGCTATGGTATTTTTAAATAGTCTTAACGAAGTATAATCAACAAATATAACTGTATGTGTTTAAAACATACATATGATATATGAATATACCTGTGAAACCATTATCATAATCAAGAAAATGAAAATATCCATTTTCCCTCAGAGTTTCTTTAAACTCCTGGTACTCTCTCTTCTGTTCTTCTACAACATCCTTATGTCTCCCAGTCACTGATTTCCTTTCTGTCACTATATAAGTCAGTTTGCAGTTTCTGGAATTTTCTGTAAGTGTAGTCATACAGCATCTACTCTATTTTGGTTGGCTTCTTTCACTCAGCATATTTATTTCGAAATTGATCTATGTTTTTGCATTTACAATAGTTTATTCCTTTTTATCATTGAGTAGTATTCCATTATGGGTATACCATGATTTGTTTATTTATTCACCTGCTGATGGATATTTGAGTCACTTCCGGGTTTTCATAAATATACAAGTTTTTTAGTGTAGACATACGCTTTCATTTCTCTTGGGCAGGTACCTAGGATTGGAGTGGCTCGGTCATACAGTAGGTGTATATTTAGCTTTTTAAAAACCTAGCGCATTGTTTTCCAAAGTAGCTGCACCATTTTACTTTCCCACCAATGGGGTATGGGCATTGATGGGCATTGCAGTTCCTCTACATTCTCTCTGGTGTTTGGTATGGTCAGACCTTTTAGTTTTAGCCATTCTAATAGGGATGTAGTAGTATCTCATCGTGGTTTTAATTTGCATTTCCTTAGTGAATAATGATTTTGAACACCTGGTCATGTGCTTATTTGTCATCTATCTATCTATCTATCTATCTATATTTTTGGGTGAAGTGTGTTTTCAAATCTTTTGCTCACTTACAAAATTGGGTAGGAGCGTCTGGGTGGCTCACTTTAAGTGTCAGACTCTTGACTTCAGCTCAAATCATGATCTCACTGTTCTTTGGTTTGAGCCCTGCATCTGCACTGTAGGCACAGAGCCTGTTTGGGATTCTCTTTCACTCCCTCATTCTCTGCCTCTCCAACCCCCACCCCCATCTCAGTGCTTTCTCTCTCTTTCTCAAAATAAATAAATAAACTTAAAAAAAAAAAGATTGCCTTTAAAAAGAGAACATTGGGTCGTTTACTTGTTTGATTTGATAGTTCTTTATATTTTATTTTATTTTATTTATTTATTTTTTTTTAAATTTTTTAATGTTTTATTTATTTCTAGGAGAGAGAGAGAGAGACAGCGTGAGCAGGGGAGGGTCAGAGAGAGAGGGAGTCACAGACTGAAACAGGCTCCAGGCTCCGAGCTGGCAGTCAGCACAGAGCCCGCGCGGGACTCGAACCCACGAACCGCGAGATCATGACCCAAGCGAAAGTCGGACGCTTAACCGACTAAGCCACCCAGGTGCCCCTATAGTTCTTTATATTTTATAAACATAAGTTGTTTAACAGGTATATGCCTTGGAAAAATTTCCTTTCATGTAATGATTTTTTTCATTCTCTTTACAGTGTCTTCTGAAGGGTAGAAATTTTAGATTTGAAATCCAACTTACTAGCTTATCCCCTTTTTATGTATTATGGTTCTGGTGTTGTATCTAAGAAATATTTGCCAAACCCAAGGTCTCAGGGATTTTATCTTATGCCTTTTTCTAAAAGTGTTACAGTTTTTAGGCTTTACATTTAGATCTAGGATCTATTTTGAGTTAAGTTTTATAGGTTATGAAGTATAGTCTCAACTTTGTTTTTTTCTTGCATGTGTATGTCCAGTGGTTTCTGTGCTATTTGTTGAAAAAAACTAATCTAACCTTTGCCGCATATATGATTTCAAAATTTTCCTTCTCATATGTGACTTGTCTCCCCTCCCCCCCCCTTTAGCATTGTCTTTTACAGTACTATATCTGTTAATTTTGATGTGGTCACATTTGTCAATTTTGTCTTTTATGGTTTGTAATTTTGGAGTTGTATCCAAGAATTCTTTGCTGCCTAAAAATCTCTTGGCTAGGCTTGAATCTCCGGCCTTTAGAGATCTGTCCCCTGTGTGATAATCAAATATGCAAATATGGATGAAATATTCTTAGTATATGGAATATGCTAATATTGTGAAGGCAGTATATTATTTTAGAAATTTAAGAGGAGTCAGGCCAGCTGCAAATGGCAAATTAGGGACAGAAAGAATTTTAAAACATTTTTGGGAAGAAAAGAAGAAAAAACTGCCTTGCCTGTCTTTCTTGCTGTTGTTTGTTCTTTTAGAACAGAAGGATAATAGTGGTGAAGATGGGATGAAGCTTAGCATTGGATGCAAATTAATGATGATAACTGGTTGTTAATATTCTGAGGGCAGGTGGTATGTGTACTTGGACTTAAATGAAAGATGAGCCATAAAGTACTAGTTGCCAACACCTTATTCTGTGAGTAATTACTGGGAATCTTTTTGGGTACTGAAAATAAATGACTCAAAATTGTTTCTCCTACATCTACCCAAGAAAATACCGAGTTTGGGATCCATGAGACAAATTACCTTCTTTCCTCTTACCCGCAGAAGACTACCCTTGGTCAGTATCTTTTTCTGTTCCAAATCTTTAATACTTTCCATTGTCTAGATCTCTAGCCAATCTACATATTTTCCTTGGTTTCAACAGCTGCCTTGCTTTGTATCTCATTGAAACTCTTAGATGCACTTCTGTCCCCTGTACCTAAACACATATCTATAACCACAGCTCTCCTTCCATGCCTCGAGGGGCTACAGAGGAGGTCAAGGCAAAGGGCAGACAGAGAAGCAGGATCTGAGGCACACGCCTTTGTTAGGGTCTGTGGGTGGAGTGCTTTGGGGTTCTCAGAGCTGTATTGGTCAACTCAAAGCATAAGAGAGGGGTTTTGGTAAGCCCCTTGAGGGTCTTATCTAGGGTCCTCAAAGGCAAACAGGCCCAGCTGGGACAGGAGACTGTTGAACACAAGGTCTGTTGGGAAAGTCACATCACACACTCACATTTTGTGGACCACATGAGGGACTAGTTAGTATTGGTGTAAAGCCCCCAAGGCTACTTGGCCAAACAAAATGGATGCTGAGACAGCAGTACCGTGTAGTAGCTTTAACTAACTCTGGGCATGTCCCTATCCTAAAAATATTCCTCATTTGGCCCTTGATTTTCCTTTTTCCTCCCTCCCTTCCTTCTTTCCTTTCTTCCTAATTTATCCATAATCTTATGACATGAGTGAAGTTGAGATTTCTTAACTGGACTTCTTAGTTTTTGAAACTACCACTGAGAATCATGAAATTGTACTCTCTTGGTTACTTTTCTGATTCTCAGACTATTGTCTATCTGCTCAATAAATTTTGTCTTTTTAAAAAAAATGTAAAGTGCATCATCTAACTGAATGATAAATGCCAAATACACAGTGAAACTATTTTTTTGTTTGTTTCTTGTCAAGATTTTTAGATTGGGTACCCAAATGAAAATCTTTCCATTGGCCTTTGTTTTATATTTTAGTAGGTCT